>CANSNZ010000089.1:6546875-8035000 GCA_947646795.1 Beta lomatogona
AACTACTATATGCAATTCACAAATTATAATTTAGTAACAAATTTACAAGTAATAATTCACAACATATTCACAAATCTGAAAACTACAATTCACACAAATTTTACAATTTTATACATTCACGCAACCCATAAATCCATAGATTCAAAAATCATAAATCTATGATTGAACAAGTAAAGTTAGATGAAAGAGAAATAACAAATTGCATTTACTGAATCCACTTCAACTATCACACTAGCAAACCCACCCTACTGCATCAGTTCAAGGAAAAACGGACAATTTCGACTGATTAGCCCACAACCTCCACTGTTCGGCGCAGACGACAGTCCGGTGTCCGAGAGAAACGAAAAACAACCACCGGCGAAGACAGCCTGCCTATACTTCATCACCGACGGCGAAAACCCCTTTAACACTAGTCTTCGTCGTCCCCACCGGAAACCGGCACATCCTTAACCTTCAACCCTATTCTCCTTCTCCACATCCCCAAACGCCTCAATTTTAATCTTAGGGTCTTCAATTGCCCTCAATTCCCCCCACCTAAATTCCCGACCGGTGAGAAGCAGAGAAGAACAAACCGAGAGGCGAGAGAGAGAAAGTAAGAGAGAACTGAGGCTTTGAGTTTGAGAGTGAAACGGCGCATAACCGATGCTTAGCTTTTTCGATTTTTTTGGAACTTTTTTCGAATTTTTTTTTATTTAAAAAAAAAGGTAGGGGGTAGAACGTGTCATCCCTTGTTACCACATAGCTCCAGCCTTGATCAAAAGTCAAAAGTATACTTTTTGGATTGCATAAATTGATTCTCTATCCATAATTTCTTTAATTGGTAAGCACAACTTCCTCAAAGTTGAAACCAAACGTGGGTCTCAATAAAGTATGGGGGGAGGAAACCAAAAAATCGTATAGAAGACGGCTCCACAATATAGGAAAAAATCTTCTCCAATGGGAGTTTGCTTGTTGCTTTAAGTAGACTTATATGCACGCAATGCGTGCGTTATTTTCAAAAGTTGTTATTCTATTATATTCTACATCCGTACTGTAGTTATGATTACACTTAAAATGTGAAAGATTAATAGTTAGATGAATTGAGGTAAATTAATTTGCTAATGTGAAAAACTAACAAAGGTTGTGAATATATGATTTTTAATATTAATATTTTGTAAATGAATTTTGAACAAAAAGAATAGACATAATGAGTTGGTTTAACTGAATTGAAAAGTTTCAAAGGTAGTGAGTAAAGAAGAAGATACTGCTATCTTTCTTATGATTGATGGTGTAGTTTGATCTCAAAAGTATACTTTTTGGACTGCATGAATCGGTTCTCTATCCATAATTTCTTTAATTGGTAAACACATCTTCCTCAAAGTTAAAACCAAATGTGACCATGTGGGCCTCAATAAAGTATGGAGGGGAGGAAACCTAAAAATCGTATAGAAGACTGCTCCACAATGTAGGAAAGAATCTTCCCCAATGAGAGTTTGCTTGTTGCTTAAAGTAGACTTATATGCACGCAATGCGTGCGTTATTTTCAAAAGTTGTTATTCTATTATATACTACATCCGTACTATAGTTATGATTACACTTAAAATGTGAAAGATTAATAGTTAGATGAATTGAGGTAAATTAATTCGCTAATGTGAAAAACTAACAAAGGTTGTGAATATATGATCTTTAATATTAATATTTTGTAAATGAATTTTGAACAAAAAGAATAGACATAATGAGTTGGTTTAACTGAATTGAAAAGTTTCAAAGGTAGTGAGTAAAGAAGAAGATCTTCGCTATCTTTCTTATGATTGATGGTGTAGTTTGATCTCAAAAGTATACTTTTTGGACTGCATGAATCGGTTCTCTATCCATAATTTCTTTAATTGGTAAACACATCTTCCTCAAAGTTGAAACCAAATGTGACCATGTGGGTCTCAATAAAGTATGGAGGAGAGGAAACCTAAAAATCGTATAGAAGACTACTCCACAATGTAGGAAAGAATCTTCCCCAATGAGAGTTTGCTTGTTGCTTAAAGTAGACTTATATGCACGCAATGCGTGCGTTATTTTCAAAAGTTGTTATTCTATTATATACTACATCCGTAATGTAGTTATGATTACACTTAAAATGTGGAAGATTAATAGTTAGATAAATTTAGGTAAAATTAATTCGCAAATGTGAAAAACTAACAAAGGTTGTGAGTATATGATTTTTAATATTAATTTTTTGTAAATGAATTTTGAACAAAAAGAATAGATATAATGAGTTGGTTTAACTGAATTAAAAAGTATGAAAGGTAGTGAGTGTTCAAAGGCAACTTGATTCACCAATGCGGCTTCACCAATGCGGCAAAGAGAATAAACTATGAGTATAATTTTCTTTTCCCTTTTATTTCATGGTGTTCAAATTGTTCATGCATCAGCATCTAAGCATCATGCATGCTGATGAAATTTATGCTCAGAATAAAATTGTCAATTTGGCACGAGTCCATCCCATCTGATGAATTTTATGCTTTAAATGAACGATACTGATTGGATTTGAATTTTTCATTTGTTAAAAAGAAGATACTTCCCATTGTCAAAAAAAAATAAATATATAAAAAGAAGAATATACTCCTATTTCTTATGATTGATGGTGTAGTTTGATATCAAGATTATACTTTTTGGACTGATTGAATAGATTCTCTATCCATAATTTCTTTAATTGGTAAACACAACTTCGTCAAAGTTGAAACCAAATGTGGGTCTCAATAAAGTATGGAGGAGAGGAAACCTAAAAAGCGTATAGAAGACTGCTCTACAATGTAGGAAAGAATCTTCTCCAATGGGAGTTTGCTTATGCTTAAACTAGCCTAATATGCACGCAATGCGTGTGTTAATTTCAAAACTTATTATTCATTTATATACTACATCCGTACTATAGTTATGGTTACACTTAAAAGGTGAAAGATTAATGGTTAGATGAATTTAGGTAAATTAATTTGCTAATGTAAAAAACTAACAAAGGTTGTGAATATATGATTTTTAATATTAATTTTTTGTAAATAAATTTTGAACAAAAAGAATAGACATAATGAGTTGGTTTAATTGAATTAAAAAGTTTCAAAGGTAG
Organism: Beta lomatogona; assembly: GCA_947646795.1. NCBI lineage: Eukaryota > Viridiplantae > Streptophyta > Magnoliopsida > Caryophyllales > Amaranthaceae > Beta > Beta lomatogona. The sequence goes on from CANSNZ010000089.1 coordinate 6,549,970, forward strand.
TGAGTGTTCAAAGGCAACTTGATTCACCAATGCCAAGCAAAGAGAATAAAGTCTGAGTATAATTTTCTTTTCCCTTTATTTCCTAGCGTTCAAATTGTTCATGCATCAGTATCATGCATGCTGATGAAATTTATGATGAAATTAAAAAGTATCAAAGGTAGTGAGTATTTCAGGCTTTTCAGGTGAACGTCATGTATACCATCTTCTTTTATAATAAAAAAGTCAAGATATTTTGTCCATTTAATTTTTGATGAAAATATTTGATGCATATACCATTTTTAACTTGTTTAGAATGGCAAGTTGAAATGAGAAAGGACTCTTAAATTGTTTTCTTTTGTAATTTTTTCATTCTATTAAATCATTAAGGGTATTTTAGTATTTTGAGAGAAGGACACCATCTTCTTTCCCCCTTCCCTTATATAATAGAGATAAGGAGCCCCTCACCAACTCTCTCCTTTTTGAACTCAAGTTAAGACTATTAGGCTATATTTGGCAACACTAGCTGAAATGGAGTTGAAACTGATAAGGTAGCTGAAATAGATAAGGTAGTAGCTCCAACTGATAAGTTGTTGAAAATGATAAGGTAGCTGATTATATAAAGTGTTTGGTAAAACTAATTGTTTAAGTTGTTGATTTTTTAAGTGATTTTAGTTGGGTTATACTCCCTCCGTCTCAAAATACTCTTCACACTTTCATTTTTCATCTGTCCCAAAATACTCTTTACACTTTTATTTTTGGATATGACCCACTATTATTTTAATCCTTCTACCTTTTAAGCATTGGCCCACACTCTCTCTCATCCATATAAAATAATACCACTCCTACTATCCACCAACTCTAACCATGACCCACACACTCTCTCCTCAAAATAAAATAAAATACTACTTTTACTAACTACTAACTCCTATCACATCTACTTTTCAATAAAATAACAATTGATAACCAAACAACAACTTATTATTTAAAATTACGTGCATTAATAACTGTCAAGAGTATTATGGGACGGAGGGAGTAGTTTTTAATTACATGACTTAGAAATTTATAATGTGATTAATAAATTAAATTATGACAAATGTGTGACAATTAATAATATTATAAATAGATATACTATTAGAGGATAATGAATACTCCATTAGAATGGAAAAAAGCCTCAATGATGTGCTCTCAATCAATCACCATTTGTAATTGCATTGATAATATACGAAAACATGTCTCAAATGGAATGGCAGGCCTCATTGCCTTGTTGCTTTCCATATGCATTTACTATCATAGATGGAATCTCATTCAATTGTACTTTTATTGAAACCCATTTGTGACCTTTTAATGCTACAAAATGATACTTTTACTATTTCCCTATTTTGCATTGCTGCAACTCCTAGACGCTTGCAATTATGCAAAATTATATGCTGCCTCATTAACTACCCGGGTTAAAAAATTCAGCGGCTGTTTTTCAAACGCTACTTTGATTAGCGTCTGGATTTCAGTCACTAATAGTACCTGAAATACAATTTCAGCTTCTTCCCAAACAATTTCATTTTAGTCTACTAAAAATTTCAGCACCTAATGATTTAAATCACCTAAAATGATTTCCCTAACAGAGCCTTAGAGTTGACCTACAATGTGTTCAACAATATTAGTTCGGTTAGTTTTGAAAGGTTTGGTCAAGTTAAAACTTTATAGATTGTGAAAAATAATGGTGTTTAGTGGTTAACTTAGTGTTTTATAGTCTAAGTTAGATGTAGCTTTTGGAGTAGTTTTCAATGGTGAAATAAAATTCATTTTGCTAAGTACAACACTAATTGTTTCAAAAGCTATTTTTGACAATATTACCTGACGAATGCCAACTATTATATAACAATTATTGTGAGTATTAATAATAACCATCACAACCACAACTTTTGTCGAATAAACTCATAATGCAATTATGAACTCAAGTTCAGATTCAAATCGACTTCCCTTTTTTTTTACTGGATTTTGTAACAAGTCGAGTTTGAACTCAATATTATAGTTTGAGTTATAAATGAGCCAAACTATAGTTCACTTTGGCTAGTGGGCTCATGAACATGAGAAATATCTCAATATTAATAAAGATTGTTATACATCCTTAATTATTCATGTTTATTGTTGAACATTTTTGTATCGCACCAAGCTAGAGCTTGGTCTCGAATTCAAAATATATCGATTATATAAGGGAAGGGAGGAGGAAGATGGTGTCCCCATCTGAAAATACTAAATTACCCTTGATGATTTAATGGAATAAAAAAATTTACAAAAGAAACCAATTTAAGAACCCTTTCTCATTTCAACTTGTCATTCTAAATAAGTTAAAAATGGTATATGCATCAAATATTTCAATCAAAAAAATTAAATGGACAAAATATATTGACGTTTTTTTCAATAAGAGAAGATGATATACACTCACTACCTTTGATACTCTTTAATTCAGTCAAACCAACTCATTATGTCTATTCTTTTTGTTCAAAATTCATTCGCAAAAAATTAATATTAAAATTCACTCACAACCTTTAATTTGTTAGTTTTTTTTACATTAGAAAATTAATATATCTAAATTCATCTAACTATTAATCTTTCACATTTACGGATGGAGTATATAATAGTATAACAAATTTTGAAATTAAAGCGCATCGCGTGTATACAATTCTAGTTTCATTTAAACCAAGTTTGAGCTAACTTATGTAGATTGAAATTGGTTTAAGCTTAAGTTTGAGTTTGTAAAATAAAATAAAGATAGAGTCGAGCCTTGTTGAAGTTTAGTTCGGCTTGTGGTTAGCTATAGTTACGATATGTTATGATCATTTTTGTTAGAATCACTACGATCCTACGATCCAATTTTAGCAAAACGATCCAGATCATACGCAAAATCGCAAGGCTGGTAGATTCGCAGCAGGATTGGTAATGATCGTAGCAGGATCGGTAGGATCGTACAAGATCGGTAGGATCGATTAGAATCGGTCAGTATCAGAAGATCCTACTTCTTTACTTATTAAAATGATCCCTAAAGCAACGAACTTTTTCTTTAAGCCCAATAAATGATACCCAACTTCATATACGCAATTATTTCTCTTCTCCAATCTTTTATGACTCTTGTGAAGCCATATTAACTTTGAAATATCAATATTATGTGAGAGAAACTAGGTATTTAGCATCCATATTGTTTGAAAGATGTGTATTTATTCATTTGGAAGCAATATGTTACTCTTTTTTGCAATTTGGTAGGATCTTACGATCCTACGATCTGATTCTACCGATTCGATCCTACCCCCTTACCGATCCAAAGTGGGATCCCGATCCTAACAATATTGATTATGATACCAAGTTGTTAAGTCTATTATTCCTCTCTCATTATGCCTTATGTAATTTAATCATGTGGCTAAGTTGGTAAAAGAAAAAGATGCAAAGAAATGTAGTACACACCATATTTTGACTAGAAACCTCCTAAAACAATACTTATTTCGAACAAAAGAAGTATTGTTTAGAACAAGTAATCACCTATATTTCAACCAATGAAGAATAAAATCATTTTCTCTTTTCGAGTTGGCCCACTGATATGGTAATACGGTGCAACCATTGTATAAGAAACCTTTCAAATCCTTCCCCTTCCAATACATCAAAAAGAAAAGAAAAAGAAAAGGTACATTAGAAAGAAGAAAAAGAAGTTAATTTATGTTCACACATGCAATAATTCATGAAATATTACAAATGGATCAAAGTAGTAGATAAAGTTTACCTTTTCAAATTTGTATGTGGAGTTTTTAGCTAAGAGCACCCTTATTCATGAGTAAAATAAAAGATTGTAAACCCAATCTTAAATTTTGGGGATTTAACAATAAATGTAAATAAGATTGTGGGGGTGATTGGAGGAAAAATTTAGGTTATGACGAGCAATTTCACGATCAGGTGTGGTGTGGGGCCCACTGCCTGATCTGTGAAACCTATTTTTTTTTTCTTTTCTTCCAGCCGAAACGCAGCGTTTTGGCTGGAGGTGTGAGACAAGCTCCAGCCAAAAGTAGCGTTTTAGCTGGCAGAAAAGAAAAAAAAATTTCATGTGTCACGCTACAACTGGTGCTGACACGCGTGTCAGCTGCCAGTTGCAGCGTAACACTTGTCATGCCTGCTGCCAAATGTCACTCCCCTATTGATTATTAAAATATAATCGTTGTAATATTTACAACGGTTATATTTTAAAAAATCCAAAGTAAAAAAATTTTTAAAAATACTAATGACTCTATTTTTTCGAGCTCTATAAATATAGACCCATTTTGCTATATTTCGGACAAATATTTTTTTCAGCTATTTACTAATTTTCTCTAATTTTGCTTATTTTATATGAAATGTCTTCCATTTTTACACTTTAAAAAAATAAACTAATTATGCATTTAATTTAGTTAATAAAAAAAGCTAATTATGATTTAGTTTTTATTAATATTTATTATCAATTATCAATGGATATATCATATTATTAAGAAATAAATAATATATATTGTATAATTGTGGTTGGGTGATGAGAGGGAAAAAGTAGTTGGGTGAGGTCCAAAAGTAACAGAGAGAGGATAAATAGTAGTTGGGATAAATTTTTTGTTGTTTATGGTTAAGAGAATAGTTGGAAAAAGATTGTGGGATGATATTTTTTAGAGAGAGAAAGTTAGAGATGGAGTATGATGATTTTTTTTTACCGATCATAAATGGTGATGGTGATGATCTAAGTTTCTGAACCGACCGAAATTCTTCTAAGAAGAATCTAACCTTGGTCCACTAGATTACTTTATAATTTATGAAAGTAGGTGGACCTTGGTATTTTTTATATGATCTTGCAAATTGGAACTCCCTCCGTCCCATAATATAGTGCTCACATTCCTTTTTGGGTGTCCCAAAATGTTGTGCTTGTTTTCTTTTTTATTAATTTGCTTGGACTAAATTATCCTCAATTTCTACACAAATTTCCAAAATACTCCTACTTTTCTTTCAAAATATGTGCCCCTATTTATTGTTTTACACCATTCCAAGAAACATTCATTGCTTTTTGATTTTTTTAAAAGGAAAAATAAAATAAAGAGCTAGTTCCAAGACAAAAGTACCAAATAAACACTTTCTAATTTTTTTTTTTTGAGAAATCCTACTACATCTTCTATTTTCCTTAATTCCCGTGAAAAATGAGAAGTGAGCACTATATTATGGGACGGAGGGAGTAGAAGTTATGCTAGCTGAAAAGTGAAAACTACCAACATATAGTTTGCTAATCGATGGTACGTGTATGACACAGAAACTGTATATAAGTGTTCATTGGGATCACCTGTTTTGGTGCGCAACTTCTTAAATAGTGGAGTATTCCTTAGCTTCCTAGCTAGCTAGCTTATCTTATAAAGATTAGGATATTATTAAGTTGTTTTAGCTAGCTAGGTATTCTTATAATGCCTAGAACATCAGCAAATGCGCCAAGAGATCCACTAGTATTAGGGGGAGTTATTAGGGATGTTTTAGAGCCCTTCGAAAGATCCGTCACTCTCAACGTAAGCTTTAACAATAGAAATGTTACTAATGGAGGAAATTTTAGGCCATCACAGGTTGTTAACCAACCTAGGGTCGAATTCGGAGGTGATGACCTTAGGACTTGCTATACCTTGGTAAGTCCGATCCATTGATTAAGATTGTAATTATTCGTGTATTATACTTCTAGTATTTGGTATCCATTAAAAAGAAACTTCTATACAGTATGTATTCTATTAAGAGTTGTACGACTTTATTAATTATTTCTTGTGTTAATATGCCTTCCTTCTTTAATATATTTGTTAATTAAAAATTCAATTCATATTTTAATGCAATATATTACTAATTAATTCATAGGTAATGGTAGATCCAGATGCTCCTAGTCCAAGTAACCCGCACCAGAGAGAGTACTTGCACTGGTAAGTATATATATGAATACTCCCTCCATCCCTAAATAGAGTTTCCATTTTATCATTTATGTTTGTCCCAAATAGATTTCTCATTTCCTTATTTAATATGAGTCCACCAATTAAAATATTTTTTCGCATTCATTTATTATAATATTACCTACTTCCCACATTCTCTCTCCTCAATAAACAATTCATGAATAGTGTACCGACTTTAATTTTTAAATCAAATTTAATAAAACCAAAGTCTCGCTTATAATTTCTCCTTAATACTTGTGTCCAAAAGAAATGAGAACTCTATTTAGGGACAGGGGGAGTACATCATAATTGAGGTTGATCTCATTAATATCTAAAGAATTCTTTCATGAGTGCACTTTAATTATGTTTATTTCAACCAAAAATTTAGAAACTAATAATTTATCTTCAAGGCATATGAGTTCAAATAATAAAAAAAAGAGCATAATAAACCAGTAACATGTATGATCCCTTATAAGTAGTTTTCTCCACCTCTTATGTTTCTTTTTGATACAATATATAGTGTTTAGGCCCGAGCTATGTCACGGATAATTATAATTTTCATTTATTAATATTTTACTTGAAAATTATAACACCAAACATTACTTGGTTTAGTAGTTATGACTTTAATATCACGACTTGAAGTGATGAGATCAAACCTTATACCATGCATTTTCTAATTTTTTATTGTATATGAAGTAAACACTATAAGAGATAGTACCACGTAACACAGTTCCTTATATAGAAACGCCTTTTAATATATTAGTAATAGATAATAGTACTAGTAGTTCTCATATGTGGGCATTATATTTGAAAATTATGGAGTGGTTAATATATTAGTATCTGTCAGGGGAGTGACCCTGGATGGCTGGATCGATTCTCACCTAGAGGGTATCTCGAGGGAGGCGCTTTAGGAAGCATCTAAACTTGCACTATTAGCTCCGTATTAACAAAAAAAAAATGCGGGGTTTTATAATCTGCCCAAAAGATTTTAATTACTCTTTCAATCTCTTACTTCCTCGGGTTTTTTTCACTGCAACATTTTAAATTATATGTTTAGCAACACATAACTTTGACTCTTAATATTTTTAATTAAAATTTAATATTAAAAAAACACATACCTTAAGATTTTTTTCATTACTAGTTAAAAATATTTCCTCAAAATTAGTAAATAAATAGTGCCAAAAGTCAAAGTATTGCGATTAAATAAAAACAAAGTAAGTATCAATTTACACAATTTGACTTATAATTTGTATACAAAATTTAACAGCTTGGCCATATTTATTTATTGTTTAAAATCAAGTAGGTTTCAATGTGTATTTCTAAAATACGAATTTTTATAATTTTATTGGTACATAATTAACGATATTAATAATCAACGTTGCATCTCAGAAAGATTATGAAAACTAAATTTTGTAAAATAAAGTGCATTGTAAAATAAAGTGCAAGAGCAAGCATAGCCATGAGGATTTACCATCCTCATGGCACTCTCTCTCCTCTATGAGGAGTTCCCCATGGATGGAAAAGAAGCTTTGAGGATCCTCAAAGGATGAGGATGGAGGAGAATCCTCTATATTTGGAGGATTGCAATTCTTGGCCAATGCGCCAGAAAGTAGGGAGTTTGTTTTTTTTTTTTTTTATTAACAAAATCCTTAAGGAAAAAGGATGTAAGAAGGAAAGAGAGAGAAAGTGAGGTGTAAGAAGGAGGGAAGGAGAGAGAAAGACCATGAAGATGGAGAGCTTCTCATGGATGTTCATGCTCTGGAAAGTGTAATTTGCTTGACAGATGACTATGCATGCTAGCTTTAATTAATTTCATTGTGCGCCTAATAGTTGCTATTGAAAACCATCATATTCATTTCTGACAATTAACAAGAGATGCATATTAATTCATGGTAACCAATTAGATGTTGCAACTACTTTTATATTTGAGGTTTCTGCTTTGTGGCAATGAAAATGGTATTAGTCGTCAATCGTCATTCACATTTCACGATATGATACATATATAGTTTTTCTGGACCGAGTATGAAAACTTTTTTTTTTTTTTTTTTTTTGACGGGGAGTATTAAAACTTTATATTCAAATATACTTGAAGATTTAAGATAACACTGCGTAATTATCAGTGTTTAGCTTATAATTATATATTGATATATTACTGCGTCTGCATGGTTCCCAAAGAAAGGGATCGAGCCGCAAAATCAAAGATGAGTCGCCAACTCATTGAACGTGTCACATTGGACTCCTCGTAATACAAGGGAATAACATCTACAGTTATACCTTTTTCTTTACCATTATCTCCTCAGCTATCATAAACTCATTACTGAGGTACTTTTGCCAGTAACAACAATCAAGATATTTTAAGATGGTATTGTTATATTCCCTCTGATTTTTATTAGAGCAAAGCCAATGATTAATCTAAAATTTTGGATCATTAATTATTTTAATATTTTTCCTCTCTTCCACCTCGGTGTGCAAAATGTCTACTCACTTTGAGAAGTTCATACTTCATGGAGTAATTCCTCATCTTCTCCTCCGGGCCTGTCATAATATTTGTCTCATATTAGACATGCGTATATATAAATATACTAAAATATTGGAACAATAGTTTAATGAAGGATAAGAATTAAGATAGGTACTTGGTGAGTTGGTTGTCTTATTATATTGTGTACAGTAAGTTAGGGTAGATTCTAATTAATATCTAACTTATTATACTCCCTCCGTCCCAAAATATAGTTCCCATTTCTCTTTTTTCACGGTAATTTATGCAAGTAGAATCTAAGAGGGATAATAAAGGTTTTTTGTTTATTTAAATAAATGTTGTATGGGAAAATATGATTTTAGGAGAGAGAATGGAGAATAATTGGTGAAAGAGCATTAATTGTAACACTTGGGTTGAATAAACAAAGCAAAAAACAAAATTCAAGAAGCAAATAAATGATGGGACACGGTTTTTCTAGATAAATTACGGAAAAATGTGGAACTAAATATAGAAATGGGAACTATATTTTGGGACACCCAAAATGAAAATGGGAATTATATTTTGGGACGGAGGGAGTATATGTATTGTCACCCTAAAGTTACTTAGGAAGGTTGTGACTTGTGAATGTCAAATTCCTCATGTCAAGACACGAAAAATATCAAACTCACAATAGTCACATATGAGATAAGAATTGAGATCTGATGATAAATAAAAGTTCATATTTGTTCAGCTAGTGATATGAAGAAAGAATTGAATGGTAACAAAACTATTACAATTACAGTACTCATTTCATTTCTCTTCGCATTAAAGACATGTTAGACATTTTGTGCTCTATTCCAGTTCCTTTTCCAAACATGTGACCCTACATATTAAATTAATGTTAATTGAAGGTCCTTTTTCCAATCTAGATCCCAACATTGTTTCTCATTCCCCTTGAATAAACATGAGCAGAATAACAAGTTGGATAAAAACTTCCATGCCCCACTACATCTTGTTTATATTTTCCTTCAAATTATTCTATACTTTCACTATAAAATTAACCTTATGTCAATTTAATAGAAGTCAAATTCATAACCTTAAAATTCAATACAGATTAGTTATTCATGATCCCAAATTTATTTATGTACATAGTTGGATCATGATTGCACCTGGTCTACGATTCTTTATACGAGTTTAGAGAACTATATGAAATAGTTGTTTACTTTGCTTATTGGGGGCATTGTTGATTTTAATTTTTCTTTTGTTTGGATAAAAGGTTGGTGACTGATATTCCCGGGACCACAAGTGCATCATTTGGTGAGTTTCCTTAAATTTAGAGAATTACTACTTTTTTTAGGGGTTCTAACTAATAATTTGGCCCGGGCGATGCTTCGGGTCAGTTGCAATTATCAAATATATTATTATTCATAATTTCATAATTGATTTTATTAGTTTTTTGTAATATTATGTCTAGTGCGAAATTGAAATTGAACGTAACATGATAAGTTGTTTTATTTTTTTTAAAGGAATTGAGGATAAAAATAACAATTTTAATGGAATTGAGGTACAAGAATGCTATTACTTAATAAAAGTGTTAGAGATCAAAAAACTTGTCTATGTTTTACTTTGAAACATTAAGCATTGAAATCGTAGTAGATTAGTTGTTAAATTCTCACATTTCATTTCAAAGATTACGTGTTCGAATCCTAGTAACTACATATTGTTAATATTTTTAAATGATATTATAAACATGTGTACTGGAAGCTTGAGAAGAGTGCCACGTGGTACCGTTCCTTTGATAAGAAGGTCTTTTAATATATTTGTATAGATTGATAGATGCTAGTTCACTACTTCACTTTCCCTCCCTTATACAAATTCTTTAAAAAACTGTTGGATGATGTTCATTCCTGTTGTAGTTTTAGATACAGTGGCTTTGGAAGATCAGTATCATTCTTGCATTTTATTTCTAGAGATCGCATGCACTTTTGATTTCTCACGTTTTGATGTTTTCCTTGCACTTTTGATCACTTTTGTTTTCCTTGAAGTATATGGTGCATCCGTGAATACCATAGATAGTCCCCAATTGGAATTTCTTTTGTGGAAAGTCTACCGGGCCCTACTGAAATTACCGAGGTCTATTACTAGGAAAGTAACTTTAGGCGTGTCTCTCCAACACCCGAACGTCGAGGATAAAACTTGGTTGACCTATTGGGTAGATTAACTACTACTAATAGAATTTAATATAATGTGGAATCCAACTCAACATTAATAATTATCTTTTGATGATCTATTAGGAGAGGGTAATCTACCCAATGGGTTATGTCCAAAGGCCTAAGGTGCTTTTTTATTGTGCCAAAATTTCAACGCTAAATAACAATTTGTTTTAAGCATCCATTTTACGTGCAAGGATCTTATGCTCAAATGATGATACAATATCATGAATAACCCCATTTATGTAATTACATTTGTTAATAACCTCATATACACACATTAACAATAATCTCTATAATATTATTAGTGCTTATGAGTTATGCATAATCTCATATTCAACTTATTTTTGATTATATAAACTTATGAGAGCTAATTAGTCATTATTAGACCTTATCTTAACTTATATGAATTTGTTAGATCTTATTTTGTGAGAGTGTCATACCTTATTTTTGCTGAACTGAACTTATCTGAACTTATTACACCTTATATGAACTTTTTTTATAAGGACTGAAAATAAGGTGAACTGAACATACCTATATTATTAATAACCCATCTATACTTGTCGATGACCATTTTTGATACGTTGTACATCACTAATAAGGTGACATGTTGCATATAAGAGCTTGTTTTATTAATTAATGATTTTTAGAAAGGGTATGTTTGTTCTTCTTTTTAGCCGTGATCAAGTCTTTTAACTCTTACTACTCTTCATAATATGACATCTCTTACATATATTATATAGGAGAAGAGATTGTTCACTATGAATACCCACGACCCTCAACGGGGATACATCGATATGTATTTGCATTGTTTCGGCAATTGGGAAGGCAAACTGTAAATGCTCCAGAGCGGCGCCAAAATTTCAATACAAGAGACTTTGCTGAACTCTACAATCTTGGCTTGCCTGTTGCTGCTGTATATTTCAATTGCCAGAGGGAGGGAGGTTGTGGTGGAAGGAGGTTTTAGAAGTCCAACTCCACCTTTCCATCTTAATAAACTTAACACTTACTAAAAATAAACGTATCACAATATCGTTACAATTGTATCTTTACCTTATAAGTTTATATATTGCGTTCTTTTATCACATGAGTTCACTTTTTTGTTTCTATTTATCTGTCTTCATGTTTTGTACATCTTTTGGTGTCAATGAAAAGTGTTAGGGTGAAATACATGAAGTAATAAAAGTTTTATATGCTTCTCTTGAGCCTTGACACAATCATCGATTACTGTTAGGGATGTAAATTCCAATTAGGAATTATTGTTGAGATAGGTTTTGTTAGGTTTCCTTTTCCTTGTTGGATTCCTAAAATATTGTACTATATATACTTGTGATGGCATAATGAGAAGTGGAGGCTTTTACCCTAATTATTGTTTTACATGGTATCGGAGCTAAAATGGCACAAAAGATTTTTTTTTAATCTCTATCACTCGGTGCCCTAATGGCCGGTGATGATGCCGATCCGATCACACACCGCCGTCTCCCCACCACCGCCGCCCCCATCGCCCCAACCATTTCCCCAACCACCCACCATAAATAATAATTCACCCTTTTATCTTGGTACGGGTGATCGTGCGGGAGATATCGTCAATCCTACTCGTCTCAAGCTTGATAATTATGATGATTGGTCTCGAGATATTCGGATGGCACTCGAGGCGCGCGAGAAAATTTGGTTTTCTTGATGGATCAATCACCGAGGCTACCCCTCCTTACACCCACGCCGATTGGGTTCTTTGTTAATGTCATGCTTGTTTCTTGGATCACAAATACTATTGATCCTCAGGTATATCTATGCTTTCTAAATTTCGTGATGCTCATCGTCTTTGGGATCACTTGCGTACTAGGTTTTCTTTGGTAAACGGCCCTCGTATTCATCAAATTAAAACTGACATTGCTAAATGTGAGCAATTAAAATCCATGCCTATTTCAACATATTATGGAAAACTTAATAGTTTGTGGGAGGAACTATATAAGCATGAACCTTTGATATCGTGTAATTGTTGCTCTAATTATGATGCGGGATTTCGTCACGAATCTCGCCGTGATTCTCAAAAGTTACATGATTTTTTGATGGGTTTGCACCTTGATTATGCTCCTTTACGATCATCGATCCTTTCATCAGATCCCTTGCCTTGGCTTGGCCGAGCGTATCACCTAGTTGCTCAAGACGAGCGTGTACGTGTGGTGCCTAACCCGACTGTTGATGACAAGCCGGATTCTGTCCTCGGCTTTGCCGCCTCAGTTGGGGCGGGTTGATGCCGCGATCGCCCACCACCTCCCACATTTTCGTATTGTCACAAGCAAGGGAATGATGCTTCTAAATGTTGGTCCTTGCATCCTTGCCCACATTGTAAAAAGCATGGTCATGATTCCTCTAAATGCTATGAAGTTGTTGGATATCCGGACAATTCTCAGGCTTCTAAAGCCGACGACACTAGTCGTGGCACTCGTTCATCCCGCGGGGGTGGTGGTCGTGGGTCGGCATAGGCGCATCCTGCCTCGTTGACTCCCACTCCTCCCTCGACTTCCTCCGGTTCTTCCACATTATTTTCTACTAAATAGTGGAAAGCTTTGGCTCTCATTGGTCATGCAAAAATTTCTGATGATCACTTAAATGGTACGTTTCTCACTACTACTTGGATTATTGATACAGGAGCTACTTATCACGTTACTAGTGAAAAATCGTGGTTATTTGATGTTGTGGAGGTTTTTGATTGTTCTGTTGGGCTCCCTAATGGGGTCTCTGTTGGTGCTACTCACAAGGGATCGGTTTGTTTGTCTGCCACTATTACTCTTACAAATGTTCTTTATGTTCCTCAATTCAGTTGTAATTTACTTTCGGTTTCACAATTATCTCATGATATGTCATGTATTGTGCAATTAAACTCTTCTATGTGTGCTATACAGGACCCAATGAGGGAGCTGATTGGAACGGGGCATAGGAGGGATGGACTTTACTACTTCTGCAGGGATGAGCAATTGGTGCAAGCCTTTATCAACATCATCTTTTCGGAGTTTAAGCTTTGGCATAGGCGTATGGGACATCCTTTGGAACGAGTAGTGAAGTTACTTCCTCCTCTTTGTGGTCATAAGGGCAGTTTGAATAAAGCATATGCAATTCGTTTTCGTGCTCAACATCCTAGAGACAAGTTTCCTTTAAGTGATAATAGAGCTAGTAGGATTTTTGAGAAAATACATTGTGACTTATGGGGTACTTATAGACATGTTTCATTTTGTGGTGCACGATATTTTCTTACTATAGTTGATAATTTTTCTCATGCTGTGTGGATTTATTTATTGGAGGATAAAACTGAAGTGTTTCGAATGTTTATGACTTTTGTTGCTATGGTTAATCGTCAATTCTCTCAAACCATAAAAATAGTTCAAAGTGATATGGCACATAATTTAATTGCATCCTTGATTATTTTAGTGCCACTTGTATAATTTTTCAAACTTCTTGTGTTGCCACACCACAACAAAATGGAAGGTTTGAGACAAAACATAAACATATTCTCAATGTAGGGAGGGTATTGCGTTTTCAAGCTCATTTACCTATTTATTATTAGGGGGAGAGTGTTCTTGCTGCTGCTCAACTTATTAATCGTACACCTTCTATCCTTTTAGAAAATAAATCTCCCTAGTTATCCTCCTGCTTATGAGGCCATTCGTACTTTTGGTTGTATTTGTTTTTCTCATAATCATAAAACTAAGTGTGACAAGGTTGCTAGTAGGAGTCGAAAGTGCATTTTTGTGGGATATCCATTTGGTAAAAAGGGTTGGAAGTTGTTTGATTTGGATACTAAAGAATATTTTATTTCAAGGAATGTGAATTTTTTTGAAGAAGTGTTCCTATTTGAGTCATTTGAAGATACCAACATTAATCCCTCCTCTCTCTTTCCCATTGACACCCCTATTCACCCTGATTTTGATGATTTTCCTTCCCCTACCATTAGCCAAGCACCACACGCTCCAAAAAAATCCCCAAATACATCTCCAAAAATCGGCCTATCTACCGCTGACCCTCACCCAGCTCCCCAACACACACCCAACGCCACAAATCCCACTCCTTTGGACCCCCCTGATTCACCCGTTGGACACTCCTTCTCCCGCTGGCCCATTACTAGGTTCAACGCACACCAAATCCCTCTCTGGACCCGCTGGCCCATCAGCGCCCCTTCCTTCCCCTTTCTCTCCTCTAGATCCGGTTCTCCCTTACGCTAGCCCAAGCCCTAATCCAGCGCATAACCCCCTGCTCACCAAACTTCAAATGACGCGGCCCATTCCCAAGCCTCACCCGTGTCTCTCTCTCAGTCTGGTCCAAGTTCTTCTTTGGGCCCATCTCTTCCTATTGTTGATAATAAGGTAGTTTTAGGTCGAGAAAAAAGGGAAAATTTTCCTTCGATTTTATTACGGGATTTTGTTGCTCATTCTGTGGTTGTTGCAAGTCCATCTCCCTCTGCTTCATCCTCACAGTCTCTGTCAGGTACTCCTTATCCTCTAGCTCACTATATAAATTGCACAAAAGTATTTTGTGAATTACCGTAAATTTCATGCTGCTATTATTTCTAAAACTGAACCCAGATCATTTCGAGAAGCCATGAAGGATGATGGTTGGAAAGTTTATGCA
The DNA here is from genome assembly GCA_947646795.1 of Beta lomatogona. Classification (NCBI taxonomy): domain Eukaryota; kingdom Viridiplantae; phylum Streptophyta; class Magnoliopsida; order Caryophyllales; family Amaranthaceae; genus Beta; species Beta lomatogona. The sequence goes on from CANSNZ010000089.1 coordinate 6,565,191, forward strand.
AGATGAAATTCGTGCCTTGGAGGATAATGGCACATGGACTTTAGAGGAACTTCCTCCTGGGAAGCGTGCCTTGGAAAATCATTGGTGTATCGTATCAAGTATCTATCTGATGGTTCTGTGGAACGTTCAAAATCTCGTTTGGTTATTTTGGGAAATCATCATCAGTTGCTAAGATGACCAGCATTCGGGCTTTTTTAGCCATTGTTGCTTCTAAGAATTGGGAACTCCATCAAATGGATGTTCATAATGCTTTTCTTCATGGGGATCTTGATGAAGAAGTTTATATGAAACTTCCTCCTAGTTTGAATGTGATAATCCTAATATTGTTTGCCGTCTTCGCAAATCTCCTTATGGCTTGAAGCAAGCTCCTCGATGCTGGTTTGCTAAATTGGTTTTTGCATTAAAAGCTTATTGTAATAATCAGGAAAAAATTATTTATTATGAATATATTAGTAGCGAATTGAAGGTTAAAGTATAATTATAAGATAAACTAGTCCCTAAGACCTTATATACGTTATTTTGTCGTTTATATGATTATTTTAGGCGAAGTTATGTGCTTCCTTGGCTTTGTGCATCTGATCAGGACAAGTTATATGTGCATACATATATCATTTATATTAACATAATAGTTTATAAAGTATTTTAACGGTCAAAGATTTATAAAATTATCAATCACTAGTTTATGAGCTTATAAATATATCTAGTAGGTATTTGACAGGCTAAAGTCGCATCACCTAATCAAAAATAACCTAAAGTCCACAACAAGTAGTCAGGGAAGTCAGGATCGAATCCACAGGGAGAAAGTTATGCTATTGTATCTGAATTCTAATATTATACTAACTAAATCAGATGAAAATGGGTGTGTGACTAAACTAAGCAAATGACAAAACTAAATACGAAGGTAAGAATCAATTAATAAAGAACTAGGATTATGGATCACTATGCACACAATTCGGAAAATCAGAGACGAATAATAACCACCCAATAAGTCAATTTATCTAGGGCACATGTAATTTCTCTCGAACATTACCTCCCTCAAAGATCACCGCCTCTCTCGCATGGTCAAGGATCACTATGTTTAATGATTGAAAGCCTATACGAAATCTCTCCTCTCAAAGCGGATTCAATATTGCGATAATAGAAATACAAATCAGGCCTAATTCATAAATCTAGCACGAACGATTCAATCACAGGAAACAATTGAAATAAAAGGTAATTACACTAATCTATCAATCCCTCATTGCATACATAGGTTCCCACAATCCTAGAAATAAAACTACTCACTCATGCTTGCGAAAACAATAACAAAATCAATGTAAAAATTCATACTTTGAACTATTGCAAATAACTAAGAAATCAATGTAATCAATAATAGAGAAAGCAATGAAGAAGATTACCAAATTAAAGAACTATATTGAACTTGCAAGCAATCTAAATGTTTGATCTTGAATCCAAAAGAAAAGTAGTAAACTAGGGTTCTTGAGAGAAAACTATGAAAAATAAAGACTAAAACAAAGATGAATCATAATATTTTGATTTGGCTATTTATACTAAACCTAAAACAACTAGGAAAAGTCTTATAAAAATAGCCCGGAAATCATTAAATGCGTGTGTCGGGTCAATCGCCCGATCGGGCCAAGTATGCCCGATGAAATCGGGCCCAATAAAGCATCAGCGCTCAAAAAACAAACATCGCCCGATGAAATCGGGCCGACACGCCCGATGCAATCGGGCGGCCCAGTACTTCTCAACAGCGCGCACAGAACTGCGCTCAAACATGCCCGATGCAATCGGGCCGAACCGCCTGATCGGGCTTCGCAACGAACTAACGACAGGGCAAAAGCGCCCGATCGGGCCGCAACAAAACTGATTGTCTCTCTTGTGGGATCCCGATCGGGCGTGTACCGCCCGACCAGATCGGGCCTGTACCACCCGACCAGATCGGGCCTGTACCACCCGACCAGATCGGGCCTGGGCACATTTCTTCGTTCTTGGTTCCAAATGCCAAGTCTTCAATTCTTCCTTTGCTCAAGGGTCCCAGAAAGTATCCTCGGGACTTTGGAACTCAGCATAAAACCTCTCCAGTCCAGTGTAGCGGTCAAATAATAGTAAAAAAATAGGGAAATAATTCACTAAAACCTGCAATTTGACACAGAACAGCAAACCACAACTAGATGGAGAAAGTTAGCACAAAATGATTCCTAAGAGCACCACTGACATCCTTTTCAGCTCATAAGTAGGGGGAAAAACTCTATATAAAACCATAACATCAAACTCCCCCAAGCTAAACCTTTGCTTGTCCCCAAGCAAAGCACAACATGAATAAGAATAAAATTGCTTCACCCCTCAGATAAGAAATTTCAAACTCAAATATCTTCAACTCGAAATCGTTCAAGCAAGCAAAATTCAAGTTCAGTTGCTCAGATCACCCTGACCACCAATCACCTAAGCAAACCATCAAATGCAGCTGCCCTACATAACATGCAAATCTTGAAAAGGTGCTCACCGAGGTGTCACTCCTCTCAATTTTGTGGCGAGCATATAATGTGCCCGATCGCTCATCAACCCAACCATAATTTCTCTTCCCACTCACACTCTCATGTGTTTAGAAAGGTATAATATCGCTCATCCTAATCAGGTCGACTCAAATAACAAACTTAATCTTCAATTTTGGCATATTGACTCAGTATTATTCCAATAAACAATCAAACACGTGCTCAAAAGGTCATTCTCAGGGTTGTAATGGGGCTCGGGTAAAGGTATGGAAATTATTTAAGAAATGTGGTGGAAAAGCCAAGAAAAGGGGAGCAAAAACACTAGTAAGACTAGGGCCCTGTTCTTTTGAACTTATTTTGGCTGAACTGAACTGAACTGAACTTATTTTATTTTTGCTGAACTGAACTTATATTTGCTGAACATAACTTATTTTTACTTATTTTTGCTGAACTGAACTTATTTTTACTTATTTTTGCTGAATTGAACTTATTTTGGCTGAACTGAACTTATTTTTGCTGAACTAAACTGTATTAACATAATATTGTCAATACTTATTATTATAATAATCAATAAATATTAACATAATATTATCAATACTTACTATTATTATTTTATTATTTTATAATAATAAATAATAAGTAATAAATAATAAATAGTAATAAATAATAAAAAATAAATAATAAATAATAAATAATAAATAATAAATAATAAATAATAAAAATAATAAATAATAGTAATAATAAATAATAAATAATAAATAATAAATAATAAATAATAAATAATAAATAATAAATAATAAATAATAAATAATATATAATAAATAATAAATAATAAATAATAAATAATAAATGATAGATAATAAATAATAAATAATGAATAATAATAAGAAATAATAATAAATAATAATAAATATAATAATAATAAATAAATAATAATAAATAATAAATAATAAATAATAAATAATAAATAATAAATAATAATAATAAATAATAAATAATAATAATAATAATAATTAATAAATAATAATAATAATAATAATAATAATAATAATAATAATAATAATAATAATAATAATAATAATAATAATAATAAATATATAATAAATACTAAATAATAAATAAAAAAATAAAAGAATAAAAAATAAAAAAATAAAAAAATAATAAAAAATAAAAAAATAAAAAAATTTAAAAATAAAAAAGTAAAAAAGTAAAAAAAAATAAAAAAATAGAAATTCATCGAAATTATAATTATAATATTAAAAATAATAACAATATTAATAGTAATATTGAAAATAAAAATAATAATTACAACGTTAGACAAAACTAAACTTATTTTTGCTGAAATGAACTTATTTTTACTTATTTTTGCTGAACTGAACTTATTTTTACTTATTTTTGTTGAACCGAACTTATTTTTACTTATTTTTTTTGAACCGAACTTATTTTTTTGCCGAATCGAACTTATTTTTACTTATTTTTGCTGAAAATAAGTCCTAAAGAACAGGGCCTAGGTGTGGTCGAAACAACTCCCATGGCCTCAACAACATGACCAAGATAATAACCAACTCTGAAATTTCACAAACCAATCAATAATTGCCTCCTTCAATATAATTTTCAGTATATTTTTTTTTTCATGAATTAAAGTTTCTTGAAACTTAATGATTGAAGATCATGGAGACTTTTCATGTATTATTTCTTTTCTTTTCACTTTACTTTGTACCAACATAACATTATTTTCCAACCACCCCACGGAATCAACCACACAATATAATATCAACCTAACAAATGCTCCTCCAAGCTAGGCTTGGGACAATAGTCATTGTAAAGGCTCAAGGCGTGTAATATGGCTTAATATAGATTCAAAAAAAGTCATTAGGCTCAGCGGGGCTAGGGGGAAAATGATTCATTAAACAACCCTGAGGCTTAAAAATTAAACAAATGAACGCCTCTATCACAGCACATGTCCAAAGTTACCATAAATCAACGAGTACAATGCCAAAGTCAAGATAAGAATGCTATGGGGAACTAACACACAAGAACAGACCGAATATAGATATAAACCCGAAGGCTAGAATGAATCCTCACAATCTAACCAATTCAAGCATGCAGTTAAAGTAGGCGCTTTATCATCAAAATCCACTCAAGATCAAGGCAATCAGAGATCACATCACAACATCGCAATCACAAATGCCCAACTATCCAGTATAATGAGTTAAATCATTTTTCAAAGCAAAGTTCGGGCCACAGGTAAGCAATCAATCTATTCATATTCAACTCGTAATTTTTGTGGTTTTTCAGCAATATTTCATTTTTTTGGTGTGATTTTTCATTTTTTTCAAAGCAATTAAACTAACTTAACTAACCTAAAAAGCAGTAAAAGAGAGAGTAACTAACCTAAAAAGCAGTAAAAGAGAGAGAAGTACTTGCAGAAATCCTCCCCCAAGCTGAACTTGGCAATGGCCTCATTGCAACAAGGGAAAGGAAAGGCATGGATATCAGTCATCCATGGAAATGTCATCACCATCATCATACTCACCTCCACCACCCCTACTACTGGATCCCGGCCGGCTGTAACTCGGGTTCCAAGTGTACCAAGATGGTTGAGCGTCTGTTTCAGCAATCCGACGCAGTCTGCAGTATTCATCGTACATGGGATACATAGCTAGGTGTTGATCATTGGCCAATGTATCAACACGCTGGCTAAGGCTCTGGAGAGCTGCAGAATTGGCATCAACCCACTGGCCGATGCTCTGGATGACTGCAGAGTTGGTAGTAATGCCAGATTCCATCCGCTGGAGCATGCTCATCATATCCTGAAAATGAAAAGAAGGAGGAGCAACAGAATATGAGGGAGGGGGAGCATCAGAAGTAGAGGAAATATCATCAGAATGAGGTAGGCGGCGGTAAAACGTGCGTTGGGGTATCTCAGGGACGGGGGTGGGAAAACTAGTACCAGCAATGGGAAGGTGGTAATGGGGTTTCCCAGGTCTGATTTTGGCTAAAGGACTAGGCAGCTCAATAGAGCGCATCCCGTTGATGCGCCACTAGTATTTATCACCAGCCCTCTCTAACCAATGGAGGTGATCTAGGAAATGCATAATCCATGAGGGTAGGTTCTATGGCCGGCTGGCAGCGAGACTCATCAAAATCGGGGACCTTCCTAGCAAAAAGAGTCACCAACCCCCCATTCACAATGGCACGAGAGGTCAAGGTACCGTCCGCTCGCCTCTTAGGATATGTGGTAGCAATACGCTCCATTTGGAGCACAACATGGTGAGGATGTTGTATTGAAATTGGTGACGCGTCCTTCTAAGCATATAACTCCCTATTAAGTACAGTTCATCCCCCCTGATTAATTGTCCTTCCGCCCTCCCAAACAGTGTCTGAGACATAAACCGGACCCAAAGTTTGAAGATGGGTTGGTGGATGTATTTGCCATTACAATGTTGTAGGGTGAAGTCATTTTTATCACTCGTGATGGCAAAGTAGGTGTCACGATGGTGGTAGTTAGGGGGGGTGCCCAATCTCCCCCGACATTGGACTCGAAGAATTCTAGCAAATTTTGGTAGGGATAGGCGGAAGTCTTGATTTAGTATTCGAAAGGATACATATGAGACGGGCTCAGTTCGGGGTTTGGTAACCTCAAGACTACTATAAAATTCGTAGACAAGCACAGGATATGTATTAACATGCACGGAAAAAAATGATTCCATCCCTATTATTTTCATGAAATCCTTGAATTCAGATGCAATACCCAATTTACTCAAAAATTTGATATCAAGAAAGTGGGTATAACTCACCTCGCGCCCTTTTAGGCGCTGAAACCTTTCGCGCTGCTCTTCCGACGAAAGGATGACGTCCGGAAAAGTCTCGTCCCGGGAGACCGGTGGTGGTGGTGGTTGAGACCCGGTGCCAGATTCGCGACGCTTCCTCAAATTCATGTTGCTTGGAAAAATGTAAAGGATTTCACACTCACTTTAATGGGGGATGATGGAAGGAAGCTTTTCACTCACTTTAATGGTGGAAGGAAGGAGGAAGAAGATGGATGTGAGGGATGGAGTGAAAGAAAATGAAGAGGATGGAGTAAATTTGTAGGGGATGATGAGAGGAGTGATTTTTTGAAGATTGAAGTAGCTTAGATGGAGGTCTTTAATGGTGGAGGCTGAATTTGGGGAAGAAGGTGAGAATTGGGGGTTAGGGTTTGAAGAAGAGAGAGAAAGAGATTGTGAGATGAATGGGAGAAAGAGAGTGAGTAACCGACTTAATGATGCTCGCTGGAGACGGCCCGATCGGGCGAGGTAAGCCCGATCTAATCGGGCGGCTTTTTCTTCGGTATTGTCTCCCAGAGACTGGTCTCGGCTCCAATCGGGCGGCATGCTTTTTGTCGTTCCAGGAACTGACGGAGTGCCGCCCGATCGGGCGGTATGGTCCGATGAAGTCGGGTGAACTTCTTTTCGTTGGCGGAAGACTGCCCGATCGGGCGATTCAGCCCAATTCAATCGGGCGGTTCCCTTTTTCTTATTCTCCAGCGTTTTCTTTGCGGGCACGATCGGGCGGTGTTGCCCGACATAGTCGGGCGGATGCCCAAACAGTCATCTTCCTTGATTTTTGCGATCTTTCAATTGGATAACGACCAAGCTGTTATGCGAAAAAGTCCTGCACACATATAGCCTCAAGATGATGATTAGTACCCTCTCACTCTCTTACCAAAACTACAAAACTAGCAAATCTAAAAATACGAAGAAAAGGAAAAGGAAAAAAAACAAAGGAAAATCGGGTTGCCTCCCGATTAGCGCTGGTTTATAAGGGTCTCGCACGACCATAATGCCTCATCCCTCAAGCAGAAGGGGAAGGGGGTTGGAGGTATAATTCCTCCACAGATCCAACATGAGCTCCTGTATGATACAACTTTAAGCGTTGGCCATAAACTTTGAACTTTTCACCTGTTGCATTCATCACCTCAATAGAACCAAACTTGTTAACATTAGTGACAGAAAATGGACCAGACCACCTAGACTTCAACTTACTAGGGAAAAGTTTTAATCTAGGGTTGTACAATAAGACCTTGTCACCAATTGAGAACTCTCAACTCAAAATTTTCTTATCATGCCATCTCTTAGTGCGCTCTTTGTAGAGACGCGAACTATCATAAGCATTCAACTGGAGTTCATCAAGCTCATTAATCTACAATAGGAATTTTTCTCCTGCTAACTTAGCATCAAGGTTCAGCTCCTTAACAGCCCAAAAAGCCTTATACTCTAGCTCAGCAGGTAAGTGACATGCTTTCCCATAGACTAACCTGTAAGGAGTGGTGCCAATAGGGGTCTTGAAAGCAGTTCTGTAAGCCCATAAGGTGTCATCTAATTTGTCACTTCAATCCTTCCTAGATTTAGCTACCACCTTCTCTAAGATAGTCTTTATCTCACGATTAGACACTTGTACCTGCCAACTCGTCTGAGGGTGATATGCTAGGCCAGTCCTATGGTAGACACCATATTTCTTAAGCAGAGCCTCGAAAGTTCGTTTGTGAAAATGAGATCCACCATCACACTTATGACAACCCTTGGTACCCCAAACCTTGGAAATATAATCTTTTAAACATTTTTATAACGACTTTGGAGTCGTTAGTTGGTGATGCAATGGCTTCTACCCATTAGACACATAATCAACAGCAACAAGTATGAAATTATTACCCGAGGAAGAGGGAAAGGGGCCCATAAAATCAATACCCCATACATCAAATAATTCAAATTTCAAAATGGGGGTTTGGGGCATCTCATGTCTACGGGAAGTATTTCCCGTTCGTTGGCATGCAACACAAGACTTAACAAAGGTACTAGCATCATGAAATAAAGTAGGCCAGTAAAAACCAGACTGAAGTACCTTAGCAACGGTTTTGGAGGGCCCAGCATGGCCTCCACATGGCAGGGAGTGGGAGTGCTTCAGAATGTCATGCACCTCCCATTCTAGGATACATCGCCTTTAGATGGTGTCAGCGCAAAGCTTGTAAAGTAGAGGGTCGTCCCAAAAGTACTTTTTAGCCTCATGGAGGAATTTCTTCCTCTGCTGGTAACTCAGCTCTGGGGGAGTCTGTCCACTCACACAAAAGTTGGCGAAGTCTGCATACCACAGGGTGACAGAAGTGACTGCCAGGAGCTTATCATTAGGAAATGAGTCATCAATGGGTAGACCCTCTTCCATATCTTCATACTGCAATCTGGACAAGTGATCAGCCACTACATTTTCTGCTCCCTTTTTATCTCTAATCTCCAAGTCGAATTCTTGGAGCAGCAAATCCACTGAATGAGTCTAGGCTTTGCCTCCTTTTTGGCTAGGAGGTACTTCAATGTAGCATGGTCGGTATAACCAATGACCTTAGACCCCAGCAAATAGGTCCTGAACTTGTCCAGTGCATAGACCACAGCTAGAAGGTCTTTCTCAGTGGTGGCATAGTTAACTTGAGCTTCATCTAGTGTCTTGCTAGCATAGTATATCGCATGGAGGATGTTGTCCTTCCTCTGACCAAGCACAACTCCCACAACATAGTCACTAGCATCACACATAATCTCGAATGGGAGTCCAATCCGGAGATCGAATGATAGGAGCAGTAATCAAAGCTTGCTTGATCCTGTTGAAAGATACAAGACATTCATCAGTAAACAGGAACGGGGTATCCTTGAGGAGCAACTGAGTAAGTGGGTTAGCAATTTTAGAGAAATCCTTGATGAAGCGGGGATAAAACCCCGCATGATCAAGAAAACCTCGCACCCCTTTGACATTCACATGAGGGAGTAATTGCTCAATCACTTGAATTTTTGCTTAATCCACCTGGATGCCACGTTCAGAAATAATATGACCAAGTACCACTCCTTTAGTAACCATGAAGTGGCACTTCTCCCAGTTCAGTACAAGATTGACATCTTCACATCTTTTCAAAACTTTAGCCAAATTTATCAAACATGCATCAAAATCAATTCCATGCACGCTAAAGTCATCCATAAACACTTCCATAATGGACTCAATGAACTCAGAAAAGATGGCCATCATACAACGTTGGAAGGTGGCGGGGGCATTGCATAGTCCAAATGGCATCCTTCGATAGGCAAAGGTACCATAAGGGCATGTAAAGGCGGTCTTCTCCTGGTCATCTGGGTGGATAGATATTTGGAAGAAACCGGAATAGCCATCTAGATAACAAAAATAAGAGTGACAAGCTAGCCTTTCCAACATTTGGTCAATGAAGGGGAGGGGAAAATGATCTTTCTTGGTGGCAACATTTAATTTCCTATAGTCAATGCACATACGCCAACCAATTACTACTCTTGTAGCAATTAATTCATTTTTTTTTGTTTTTGACAACAATAGTACCTCCCTTTTTAGGAACCACTTGAACTGGACTCACCCACTTAGATTCAGCAATGGGGTAGATGATTCCAGCATCAAGCAACTTCATAACCTCTTTCTTAACCACTTCCTGCATATTGGGGTTCAAACGACGTTGGCCTTGTATACTAGGACGATGATCATCCTCTAAGTGAATTTTATGCATGCAGAAGTCAGGGATTATACCTTTCAAATCATCAATATTATATCTAATTGCTTGTTTATGTTTTCTTAAAACAGACAAAAGTTGAGACATTTGACCATCATTCAGTGAAGCACTAACAATCACAGGATAATTTTCAGATTCATCTAGAAAAGCATATCGCAGAGAAGGGGGACGGGGTTTTAGTTCAGGTTTCTTTACCTCTACCGGTTGAGTATCATATTGTAATATCCCGAGTTTTAACTTTATTTTATTAATAACTAATCTTGATTATTAAACTAAAGGCGACCATATTTTACTAAGTAATATACACTAAGTTAATTTTAATTATATTTGGATTTCTAAGTTATGATAAAAAGGTATTAAATACTTTGATAAATAGTTTATGGATAAATGAAACTACTAAAATCTTGTAATCAACCTTGTAAGTAGATTGGGTATAAGACTTGATGTTAATTATAGATTCTAATAGCCCCTTTGCCTAAGTCCATGAGCCCAAACAAATAAAAGAAACCCAAAAGTAGAAAATGAGTCCAACTTCAAACTAAAACATCAGTTCACAAAATAAAGGAAAAAGAGGAAGACCATCTCCCTCCTTTGTCAATAGCGTTTAAGACTAAACAACTCCAAACCATGGTTTCTTCACTATTCCCTTGTATTGCAAAACCAGCAAATATTTTCTAATCATACTTTTGCTCTCATAAACACACTAAACCCACCAAAAATCAGCAAAAACAATAGGTGAAGCTTCTTGTTTTCTTGAAATCCATGGATTCTAAAGGTTTAAGAATTTTAAATTCTGAAAATACATCCTCTGAGATAGCCATTCCTCTATAAATAGGGGAGAATGGGTATGTTAAAGATTAGTGAGATTTGAGAAGTAAACAGCACACCTTTCATTGAATGAGTTTACAAGACTATATATTACATAGGGTAAACCTAACTTGCCTAGAAAACTTCTATCACAATATTACACAAAAGGAAAGTATAAAAACATATAATTCTATTAACAGTAGAATTCCCTAATACGCCCCCTCAAGTTGGAGCATGTAAATCACGAATGCCCAACTTGCGTAGAAGAAAACCAAACTGTTTACGCCCAAGGGCCTTCATCAAAATATCAGCTAACTGATGACCAGTAGGAACATATGACGTGCACAAATTACCAGACACTAACTCATCTCGAACAAAATGGCAATCAGCCTCAATATGTTTCGTACGATCATGAAACACTGGATTCTGGGCAATGTGAATAGCAGACTGACTGTCACAAAATAACTTCATCGGTTGAGGATGTAAAACACCAAGAGAAGACAACAAGGATTTAAGCCATTTAAGCTCACAAGTGGTAACAGCCATGGCACGATACTCAGCCTCAGCAGATGAACGAGAAACTGTAGGCTGTTTCTTGGTCTTCCAAGAAACAAGAGAACGCCCCAAAAACTGTAGGCTCTGATACCATGTTAAAGATTAGTGAGATTTGAGAAGTAAACAGCACACCTTTCATTGAATGAGTTTACAAGACTATATATTACATAGGGTAAACCTAACTTGCCTAGAAAACTTCTATCACAATATTACACAAAAGGAAAGTATAAAAACATATAATTCTATTAACAGTAGAATTCCCTAATAGGGTACGAAATTTACAACACAAATCAACAAACAAAATTCAGAAATTAAATCAATTTGGAACAAAGTTCAATCTTCAATTCCTCTGTTTTCTTTCGGCCACCAAGCAACAACCACCACATCCACCATTGCCCCACTTTCCGACCACCATTTGCGAACCCCACACCCAGTCGCACCACCAAGAACCCACCAGCATCCACCATTTTCCCTCCCCACTCGCGTCTCTCTTTTCCCCCCTGCAACACTCTCTCTCCTCTCTCGTGGGTGACCGCACCACCGCCCCCTTTGCTCGCCGCCCCATCTCCGCCTCGCCGCCCCCGCCACTTTGCCGGGCCTTTCTTCGCCCCGCTTTTCTTTGTTGTTGAATCGTTTCCTCACTTTGTAAATGTGTTGCCTTTTACTTCCGCCGTTTCAAATTACTCGCACTTCCATATAGGGATTTCCCTTACTTGCTCACTTCGCGTGTGAGTGTGTTGTACTGAGTGAGTTGTTTCTCTCAATTTGTAATATGTGTTGTCTTTTATATGTTATTACTACCAATTTCCAAAATGAGTCATACACCTAAATGTTAAGTAAAATCAGCAATACTAATGCATGCTTATGACTAAGTTAAGTAAAGTCATTTATAAATCATAGTTTACCTGAGTTCAGCAAATGTTATATATAGTTAGTTTATACGAAAATGTATGTTATCAAGCTTCAATTTGTTTAAGTTAAAATATGTTTAACATATATTCCTAATTTAGCTTAATAGTCATAACTATTTATAATCTTAGTAATTAGCTCACTTAAATAAGTTTAATTGATGATTCTAACCATGTAATATGATAACATGAGTAAATTATGGATCATACTTCTAATTTGGTTTCTAAGTAATATCTATCTTCAAGAATTAAGTATAAAAGGTTCCTTATAAACTGTTATGATACTAAGATATTAAGTTTAAGCTACTCGTCACATAAACACTAGTAAAACTAAACTATTACAACTCATATATCTTGTAAACTAAAAACCGTACATTGAACAACACTAGGAATTCTTCTTAATTAGTTACTAACTTATTATAAAATGCTCGTATTGAAACTTAAAAGAACTCGTTCCTCGAAGCTCAGTAAGGACGATCTCAAGGACACAAGAAGGGATTTATTATACTGCAATCGAGGTAACAACTACTGCTAGTACTTGCAACTCCCTTAAAATGTATTTTATGAAATTATGATATGCTACTGAAATGATAATTATTTATGAACACGTGTTTATGAGTTGCGGGATTACTATTCATACATGTTTTAATTAAGTATTATGAGATTCATACGATCCAATAAGATGATATATGATAATTATTGATCACTGAAAATGATACTGTTTATGAGATATTACCGAAAGACTGAAAGTTACTAAGTTACTGAATTATACTGATCACTGTTCAAGTAAAAGAACTGTAACATGATAAATTACAGTGAAAGAACTGGTTGGCTGTATCCACTGACTGACTGAAGCTCGTGCACGTACTGTTACTGTTTACTGGGGCACTGGCCAACTACTGTTTACTGGTGTAGGGTAATGCCCGGGGTCAATGCCCTTGCACAGTGGTGCATACACATACTAGCCTGGGAGACGTCCCAGCACTGACTGATGTACAACAACCAGAGTAAAAACTGATGGGATTATGGTTTATTATAGTAGAACTGAATGAATGTTGTTTTCTTAAATGTTTGAATTATTCTATCCCTCTGTTTGCAAATAAAATGAATTGAAATGCATTTACATTGCTAGAGTAGCTTGTTACTGAGCCTCGGCTCATAATGTTTTGTATTTATGTTTTAGGTGCTGCTGGGGACGATGGTACTGCGTAATGGCAAGGATTACCACCTTATAATATCATCTAGTAGTAGTGCTATTAACTTGTAAGGTTAACTTAACTAAAAAGTAAGGTAATATATTTTAATATGAGTTAACACTGCTATATCATGTAATGTCAACGTTAGATGCTTTAATATATAATATAAGTTGTTTAAGTTAGCTCTATTATGTCTCATAAAATTTTAAATATGTGTTATAACTGTAGCCTTGTACCTCCCTAACCGAAGGTGCGTCAGTAATGCCTTGACCAAATAGGTGTTCCGCTGCTAATTAGGTCGTCTTATATGGTAATCGGTGGTCGGGGCGTTACACATATACTAACCGTTCCTTCTCATGAGTGGTAATACCGTCAAGCTCTTCACATGTAAGAGCTGCTTCCCAGTCATCCACTTCAGCACTCAAGGGATTACAATCACCTGTAGAAGATGCAAAACAAAGCAAAGCCTCCAGAGGATCCCGCAGAAGGGATTGAGGCATGTCATCATTAACCAGCACATCAATGACATCAATTCTATAACAGGCTTCCTCTAGCATGGGACTTTTTAAGGCATTGGTCAAACTAAAAGTCACCTTATCATCTCCCACAGTCAAAGTTAATTTTCCATTCTTAACATCTATGACAGCTCCAGCAGTATGAAGGTATGGTCTCCCTAAAATAATTGGGATCTGAGTATCCTCTTCCATGTCAAGCACAACAAAATCCACAGGAATAAAAAATTTACCTACCCTCACATGGACGTCCTCTAAGATACCTAGGGGGTATTTAACAGAACGGTTGGCCATTTGAAAAGTAATATTGGTACATTTTAAATCTCCCATGTCAAGCTTTTTGCAAACAGTAAGGGGCATGACACTAACACTAGCACCCAAATCACATAAAGCCTTATCGATAAAAATGATGCCAATGTTACAAGGGATAGAGAAACTCCCCGGATCTTTCAATTTAGGTGGGGACCGGTTTTGCAAAAAAGCACTACATTCTTCAGTGAAAGCTACAGTCTCAACTTCATTAAAGGCTCTCTTCCTAGTCAGAATTTCCTTCAAAAATTTAGCATATGCAGGAACTTGAGAAATAAGTTTAGTAAAAGGGAAAGTTACCTGAAGATTCTTCACTACCTCCAAAAACTTACCGAGCTGATGATCAAGCATAGTCTTCAATAGGCGATTCGGGAACGGTACCTTGATCACAGGAGTGGTTGATGGAACTTTTTCAGCTACTGTCTGCTTCCCTGCATTGCTGGCCTCCTTAGTAGCTGTGGAATTGTCAGTGACAGCTTCATTCTTTTCTGGCTCAATCAAATCATCCTTAGGCATCTCCGGACCATCATATTGCGTTCCACTCCTAAGAGTGATGGCATTGGCAGTATCTCTTGGTTGCATTGGTTGTGAAGGTAATGACCCAGGTGGCCTACTAGCAGAAGAACTAGCCAACTGAGCTAGTTGAGTCTCCAATATCTTGTTATGCATACCCAAATTTTCCAACTGAGCCTTTGTGTCTGCTTGAAAGGCATTAAAACCTTTCTGCATCTGAAACATCATATTCTTCAGCTCTGTCATGGCTGGGTCAGTAGTAGGAGCAGGTGGTTGTGGAGCTTGATTTCTCTAGAAGCTAGGAGGAGCTTGTTGTTGAGGTTGATATTGTTGAACCTGATTTTTGTGGGACATATGGTTGTTGCGGTTGAGGATTCAACACATTATTGCTCCGATATGAGAAGTTTGGGTGAGAAGTGTTAGAATATGGATTGAACTGGCCCTTAGGTTGTGACTGAAAAGCATTAACTGCCTCACAGTTGCCCCCTACATTAGAAGATAGGAGTGCAGGGCACTCTTGAGAGTTGTGCCCAGGTATCCCACAAGCATCACAAATGGGAGCATTGTAATTAGAAGCACTAGCCATCGCGTTAACACTCATATGGGAGGAGTCATTATGTAGCTTCAAAGAATCGATCTTCTGGGTTAGAGCAGATAGTTGCCCGGACAGTAAAGAAATGGTCTCAACATCATGTTTTCCTCCATTTTTCATGGAGGAACGAATGGTAGATGCTTGATTAGAAGCGAGTTTCTCCAGAAGTTTATACCCTTCATCAATGGCCTTATCCATGAAGAACCCACCGGAGGCTCCATTAATTACCCGCCTTGTATCTGCATCAACTCTAGTGTAGAAAATCTGGCACAAATACCACTGGTCCAAACCATGATGAGGACAAAGGCGTTGCAGATCCTTAAACCTCTCCTAAGCTTCATATAATGACTCTTCAGGATCTTGGGTGAAAGTTACTATGGCATGACGCATATCTGTAGTCTTTTGGTAAGGGTACCACTTGATGTGGAAGATCTTTGATAATTCTGCCCAGGTGGTGATGGTGGAAGGCAGCTTATTATACCAAAATAGAGCTTTGTTGCGCAGAGAGAAACCAAATAGGATGAGTTTCATATCATCAGCAGTAACACCAGCTTGTTTCTGAGTAGCACAACATTGTAAAAACCACTGCAGGTGCTGATTTGGGTCTTCAGATGGTAACCCAGCAAACTGATTATTCTGAACCATATTAGAACATGAGACTTGATTTCAAAATTTGTAGCAGCAATTGTAGGCATCTGGACCCCAGTGGGTACATTATTAAGAGATGGTTGTGCATAATCTCTGAAGGTTGGTTTAACTTCGTCACCCATTCTAACAGTAATAGGTGAGACGGGAAATTTTTGTTGTGGTGAAGATGGTGGAGAAGGTGTCTTTTGGGAGGGTGTCCCTACAGACAACTTTGCTTGCTTAGTTTTCTTTCTGAGTCTACGAGCGATCTTTTCAATCTCCGGATCATAGAGAATGAGATTTGGGGATTTCAATTTCCTGCTCATACACCAAAAGCACTAAAACAAACGTGAGATGCTCCAAAGAACAGGTGTTCTTCAGAGTAGAGGTTAGTGTAATACTATAATTCAGACAAAATAAAAATAAAACGTCTCCCCGACAACGGCGCCAAAATTTGACAGGCTAAAGTCGTATCACCTAATCAAAAATAACCTAAGGTCCACTAACAAGTAGTCAGGGAAGTCAGGATCGAATCCACAGGGAGAAAGTTATACTATTGTATCTGAATTCTAATATTATACTAACTAAATCAGATGAAAATGGGTGTATGACTAAACTAAGCAAATGACGGAACTAAATACGAAGGTAAGAATCAATTAATAAAGAACTAGGACTATGGATCAATATGCATACAATTCGAGAAATCAGAGACGAATAATAACCACCCAATAAGTCAATTTATCTAGGGCACATGTAATTTATCTCGAACATTACCTCCCTCAAAGATCACCTAGCCGCTCTCGCATGGTTAAGGGTCACTATGCCTAATGATTGAAAGCCTATTACGAAATCTCTCCTTTCGAAGCAGATTCAATATTGCGATAATAGAAATACAAATCAGGCCTAATTCATAAATCTAGCATGAACGATTCAATCACAGGAAACAATTGAAATAAAAGGTAATTACACTAATCTATCAATCCCTCATTGCATACATAGTTCCCCACAATCCTAGAAATAAAACTACTCACTCATGCTTGCGAAAACAATAACAAAATCAATGTAAATACTTTGAACTATTGCAAATAACTAAGAAATCAATGTAATCAATAATAGAGAAAGCAATGAAGAAGATTACCAAATTAAAGTGGAGTATATTGAACTTGCAAGCAATCCAAATGTTTGATCTTGAATCGAAAATGAAAAGTAGTAAACTAGGGTTCTTGAGAGAAAACTATGAAAAATAAAGACTAAAACAAAGATGAATCATAATATTCTGATTTGGCTATTTATACTAAACCTAAAACAACTAGGAAAAGTCTTATAAAAATAGCCCAGAAATCATTAAATGCGCGTGTCGGGTCAATCACCCGATCGGGCCAAGTATGCCCGATTTCATCGGGCCCAATAAAGCATCAGCGCTCAAAAAACGAACATCCATCGGGCGGCCCATCACTTCTCAACAGCGTGCACAGAACTGCGCTCAAACACGCCCGATGCAATCAGGCCGAACCGTCCGATCAGGCTTCGCAACGAACTAACAACAGGGCAAAAGCGCCCGATCGGGCCAGCAACAAAACTGATTGTCTCTCTTGTGGGAGCCCGATCGGGCGTGTACCGCCCGACCAGATCGGGCCTGGGCACATTTCTTCGTTCTTAGCTCCAAATGCCAAGTCTTCAATTCTTCCTTTGCTCAAGGGTCCCGGAAAGTATCCTCGGGACTTTGGAACTCAGCATAAAACCTCTCCAGTCCAGTGTAGCGGTCAAATAATAGTAGAAAATAAGGAAATAATTCACTAAAACCTGCAATTTGACACGTAACAGAAAACCACAACTAGATGGAGAAAGTTAGCACAAAATGACTCCTAAGAGCACCACTGACATCCTTTTTAGCTCATAAGTAGGGGGAAAAACTCTATATAAAACCATAACATCAGTATTATAGTAAGTAACACATAAACCTAGAAGGCTCCTAACTTATAAACTAATGACCAACGTAATATAGTTTTTAGAATCATCACTAATGATTTTACCCAAGGACGGACAATCACCACCTATTTTAAGACAATATGCAAAATAGAATAGTAGCAGGTTTTGGATTTAGTGAAATTGTGACACTTGGCCATAGCTAAGTGATTGTACGTAGATATGTGATAAACATCAGTCATATATCTATGTAAGTTAGTGATACAAGTTACAACCTTGTAATAGTTGACTTTGCTAACTTTGTAATAGAAGCTAAATACACTTTCTCTTACTATAAACACTATAAATGTAACACCCCGACAATTCTCTCTTTTCCAAACTACCTTTTAATATAAAACTTAGAGGATTATCAAAGCATTATTTCCCGTGTGATAACGTATCGGCTTATTCAGAATTTTGCAGCGGAAAACATAACTAATAAACTTTAGAAATAAAACTTAGTCAACCCAAAGAGTCAACTCTAAAAGTCAAACCAACATAAAGTCAAAAGTCAACCTCAAAAGTAAAAGTCAATTACAACAGTCAAAGTCAACTAAGAAAGCATAAAGTCAAAGTAAAATGTAAAGTCAACACAAGCTCTCCAATTCCCGAACCCATGATGCATTATCTTCAAACCTGTAAATGACGATGTACTATTGACCCCAAGAGACTGCTCACCAAATGGGTCATCACAGGATAAATAAGGCACAGCCATAATCAACACATACACACAAAGCACGTAATCAGCAAAGCTGAGTACTAGATGATAATTAAATAAATAAAACCTAACATGATACTAATAAACATTAAGCAAGGATAAATAATAACAACATAGCAGACTACTATTACTGAACCACACTCTACAACTATTAAGTTAATTAATATAGATGGAATAGTCAATGGAACGAGTTGTCTAACCAAAACCAGTCTTCAATTTAGAAGACGAAATACGGGAGCGACTCCGTACTCCCCTGACCTACGATATCGAGGAACCTTTTAAATAAAAATAAGACACGGTGATCAATCCGGTCCCAAGAAAAGCCATGGGCTACCACCATGTACTCCAACTCATACTAGTCCAACACTTCAGAAGTGCACCTTGTGAGAACACCTTCTCTATATGAGAACACTTTTTTATGTCAGAATAAATCTGGATCTTTGAATCTAATCTAATCTAGCCGTCCTAATCAATCTACAAGTAATGGCTTTTTTGTAATTTCAGCTAAATATTTACCCCCTTTCTTCCTTCTCTTTCACGCTACTTTTTCTCACTTTAATTTTTTGCACAGCCCCACTCTCTTTCTTCTCTCCCTATACTCTCTTTCTTCTATCCTCTCTTTTCATTTTCGCATGTTCCTCGGAAAATTCTTCATGAATTTTGTTCGAAATTCATGCTATACTACAAAATATAATTGTTCTTCATCAATTTTTCCAGATTTCGTGATTTTAAGTTATTTCAATATCTTATCTTCGATTTTTTTAATTTAGTTTGATTTCTAGTTTTCAATATATTAGTTTTCGATTTTCGTTTGATATTCATTGAATCCGTTGCTTGTCGCAATTCTCTCTCCTTCTTACTCCGATCGGCGATGATTCAAATTCTGGATCTTCATCTCTCCCCTCACTTTAGATTTTAACATAATTATCACTGAAAATTCGTGATTTTGCCTTCTATTCTACTGGCGATTTGTGTTGTCGTGGCTCCCGTAGTCGTTGGTGACTTGTTTTGCTACGAATTTGCCGGATTTAGGTGATTTTTTTCTTTGCTTTTCGTGGCTTGACGCTTCTGGAATCTCCTCATTCTTGATGCTTTTGGAACATGTTTGAAAAAATTCAGAACATGTTTGAAAAATTTTAGAACACACTTGACATATTTCACAACATAATTAAAATACTTTGGAACATGTTTGAAATAATTTAGAACACACTTGAAGTATTTCTAAACATAATTAAATATAATTTAGAACATGTTTGAAATAATTCAGAACATGTTTGAAAAGTTTTAGAACACACTTGAAATATTTCACAACATAATTAGAATAATTTGGAACATGTTTTGAAATAATTCAGAACATGTTTCAAAAAATTTAGAACACATTTGAAATATTTCAGAACATAATTAAAATAATTTGGAACATGTTTGAAATAATTCAGAACATGTTTGAAAAAATTTAGAACACACTTGAAATATTTCAGAACATAATTAAAATAATTTGGAACATGTTTGAAATAATTCAGAACATGTTTGAAAAAATTCAGAACACGCTATAAATATTTTAGAACATAAGCTTGATATTTCAGAACATGCATATATGTATATGTATTGATTATATTCTCATGTTCTTAAGAAAATATGTATGTATATATGTATATATATGTATGTATGTTATATATATATATATATATATATATATATATATATATATATATATATATAGTGTGTGTGTGTGTATGTGTATGTTTGTTTATTAAGATCTTATTCACTTCACAAATGCTATAATAACCTAACTACAATCCGATTTTAACTTTAATCTTTTATATATTTAGGACAATGGAATCCGTAAATAACCAATCTACACACAAAAATCAACCAGTCCTAAACCATGATAATGGAGAGAAAAATGTTAGGGAAGTCACATCATTTTTATTTAAAATGCTTAAAAATAACAAAAACCATGAGGAAGAAGAAAGCGCAAGGTACTTTAGAAAGATGGCTAGTTATAATCTTAAAACCTATGATGGAAAGCCTAACCCTGTAGAGTTTGAGCATTGAGTAAGAAGTATGCATAAACTGTTTGATGCTATAAATTGTCCTGAAAAATGGAAAGTAGGATTTTCCGTTTATTATCTAGTTGGGCAGGCAAATCTTTGGTGGGAAAATGTAAAGGGAAGGAGAAATAATGAAGATTTTGGATGGACTCAGCTAAAAGATCTTATGCGAGCAAAATTTTACCCATCAGCCCTGAAAAGACAAAAAGAGGAAGAATTTAATCAATTGGGGCAAGGTAATAGGTCTGTTATCGAGTATGCAACAAAGTTTATGGAATTGTCTCGATTTGCACCACACCTGGTAGCAATTGAGGAGTTAAGAATGAATAAATTTGAGAGGGGTCTTAATTGGGAACTCCTACCAACTTTCCACCCATAGTTGCCATAGTTACCAAGAGATGTATGATAAGGCAGCGAATGCTGAAAGAACAATTAAAGAAAGAGAGGCAGGAGATGCAGTGCATGAAAGGAAGTGGGAAGGAACACGCACTATAAATAGAAATTTTTAGAAAAGGCCCAATATTGGGAATACAAAACCCTTTGCACCTCCAGGCCACTACCAGAAACAACCTTGTGCAAAATGTGGTTATCTTAACCATTCAAAAGAAAAATATAGGTTTGCGAATAATTGCTACACTTGTGGGAGTCCAAATCATTTAAGAAAGGATTGCCTTTTAGAGAGAGGTACAGTGACAAATACGAAAGTAACTGCACCTAATCCCTATACCTCAAAACCTACCTCTAAACCTCAAGGTGGAGCTATCCAACATCAAAATCCAACCCTTGGTCGTGTATTTATGATAAATCCACGAGAGGTCGAAAACTCAAGTGAAGTGGTTACAGGTAACATTACTATACACTCTTCCCCGATACATGTTTTATTTGATACTGGAGCATCCGATTTATTTATATCCATTACCATGTCTAAAGATTTGCATTTGGATCCTAGTAAGTCGCATTTAGAATTTTGCATTAGCCTCCCTACAGAAAATATTATCTTGTGTCAAACTATATATAAAAATTGTCCTTTGAGCATAGAGGGAAACATATTTCATGCTGACCTAATTCAATTTGACCTTAAGGGATTTGATCTTATCTTAGGAATGGAATAGATGAATAAACACCATGCTATAGTAGACTGCCAAAAGCAATATGTAACCTTAGTAAATTCTGAAGAAAAGATAGTCACATTTCAGAATAATAAGACAAAACCAGAATCTAGAATCATTTCTTTTCTTCAAGCACAAAAGATGTTGAGACAAAGTTGTGAAGGATACCTTTGTGATGTTGTTAGTACTGAAAAATATGAACCTAAAATTTCTGACATCCTTGTTGTTAAAAAATTCCAAGATGTCTTTCCTCATGAAATTGTAGCTATGCCCCCACAAAGAGAAATTGATTTCACTATAGAGCTAGTACCTAGGGTAGCACCTATTTCAAAAGTAACATATAAAATTAATGGCACCTGCAGAATCAAAAGAATTGAAGTTACAACTTGATGAGTTATTGGAAAAATGATATAAGACCGAGTATGTCACCATGGGGAGCACCTGTTCTATTTGTAAAGAAAAAAGGTGGAACCTTAAGGTTATGTATAGACTATAGAAAACTTAACAAGATAACCATTAAAAATAAATATCCTTTGCCTCGTATTAATGAACTTTTTGACCAATTGTAAGGTGTGTCAGTATTTTCAAAGATAGACTTACAATCTGGATACCATCATTTAAGAATGAAACGTTTAGATGTTCCGAAAACTGCTTTTAGAACGAGGTACGAACATTATGAGTTTCTCGTTATGATTTTTGGTTTTACCAATGCCTCAACTGTATTTATGATATTCTAGTGTATTCCAAAGATACGGAGCACGAAGAACATTTAGGAATAGTTCTGGAGACTTTGAGAAAGAACCAGTTATTTGCGAACTTTAAAAATGTGAGTTTTGGTTAGATAAAATAGCATTTCTAGGGCATATTGTGTCTAGAGAGGGTGTGCAATCAATAATTGGCATCGACCCACTAATGTGTCAGAATTATGAAGCTTTCTAGGTTTAGTAGGATATTACCGTTGATTTGTGGAAAAAATTTCCCGAATAGTTCAACCTATCACAAACCTCAAGTGTGAAGTAGCGTTCTAAGAACTGAAATTTCGTCTTACTACAGCTCTAATCCTTACTCTTTCTAGTGGTAACGAAGGTTTAGAAAAATATAGTGATGCCTCCAGACAAGCGTTGGGATGTGTGTTGATTAAACATGGGAAAGTGTAGCTTATGCATCTCGTCAGCTAAAACCTCAAGAGCAGAATTACCCTACCCATGACCTTGAACTTGCCGCCATTATTTTTGCATTGAAAATTTGGAGACATTATCTATATGGGGTTAAGTGTAAAATTTACACAGATCATAAAAGCCTTAAATTCTTAATACCCAGAAAGATATAAACATGAGACAACAAAGGTGGTTATAATTTATAAAGGATTATGAATTGGATATCCAATATCACCCTGGAATGGCCAATGTGGTAGCCGATGCTCTTAGCCGGAAAAATTACGCTACTCTTAACTTACTCACCATTCAGCCTTACCCAAAGAGAACTTCAAAAGTTAGAAATTGAGTTAATTGTGGGTGGTTTGGAAGAATATTTAGCAGCTTTAGAATTCAAACTGACCTTGAGTGAAGAAATTAAGGAGTTACAGAAAACGGACCCACAATTAGAGAAGTTTCGTGAAAGAGTGTTGATTGGAAAAGAAACTGGTTTTGTGATACAAGAAGATGGGTCACTTCGTTTTCAAGGACGATTGTGTGTACCGAACCAGATAGATTTAAAAAGAAGAATCATGAATGAAGCACATAATACCCTTTAGTCTGTACATCCAGGTGGAAATAAGATGTATAAAGATGTTTGTGGTATGTTTTGGTAGAGTAACATGAAATAAGAAATTGCAGAACTCGTTGCCAAATGTTTGACTTGCCAATAAGTAAAAATAGAACATCAGCGCCCTTCAGGACTTTTGCAGCCTTTAGATATACCCACTTGGAAATGGGAGTTCATATAGTAGCAGGTTTCGGATTTAGTGAAATTGTGACACTTGGCCATAGCTAAGTGATTGTACGTGGATATTTGATAAACATCAACCATGCATCTACGTAAATTAGTGATACAAGTTACAAACCTTGTAATAGTTAACTTTGCTAACTTTGTAATAGAAGCCAAATACACTTTCTCCTATAAACACTATAAATAATAGCCATATCACAATATTATTGACAGGAGCCACGGCACTAAAAGAAAATAAAAGGAAGAGAGAATAAAAAGAGAGACGGGAAGAAGTTAATACGAGCAGTTTAAGGATTGTGGTTTAGGTACATTCTTGAATACCCCTTCTTAATGTTGTTTTGCTACAATGTGTTGTTATATCAATATTTTTAGATATACTATTAGTACTAAAAATAGTTTTTGCTTTAATAGTAAAGGTATATGGTAATTTGCAAATAATGTGTTTATAATGCAAATAGTATTGTTACGTTATGATTTATATACAAGGTGATTCTAAAACTATCATATGTGGTAACAATGATGTTGTGTAATGTTATTATGATAAAATGAGATGGAGATTTGTGGTGGAGAAAAGATGTTATTATAAAATGAGATGGAGGTTTGTGTTGGAGGAAAGAATTTTATATATACACGGAGTTACGTACATCAATGTAGGGGTGTGCACACAAATTTGTCAGGAGAGGCTAAAGGCCTAAAAATATTATTATGCACACGAGATTTGTTAGGAGAAAATACAACAAGTAATTTTGTCCAATTATAACTGATTATTTCATATAATTATCTATAAAGTGATTTTACATGGTATTGGGATTGTATTGGACCCTTTTGGGTTGACTATTATAAAATGTTTTGTTTTCAGGTACCAGTAATGGGAATGGGCAAGAGTGAGAAATATAAAATGTTAGGGATAATATACTATATGTCGTTATTTCATGTTATATAATGTTATTAGCATGTTTATATCAGCTTCGCCTAGTATTTCTGTTGTTAGGAATATGACTGTAATGTCTTGTAAACTCTATAATACCTTATAAGAATAAATATATAAGATATAATATTTGGTTCGATCCTGGTACTGGCATGTACTGCTTTGTTATTAAAAATTATATAAATTACAGGGCGTTACACTTATGGCTTTCTACAGTCTTATTATGATTATTCTCTTTTTACTTTCATTCGTGGGTCTGTGCAGATCAATGTTTTAATTAGTCTATGTTGATGATCTCATTATTTCTGGGAATGATTCCGCTGCTTTCACTCTTTTCAAGGCCTATCTGAGTGATTTCTTTAAGATGAAGGATCTTGGTCCTCTGAAATATTTTCTTGGCGTTGAGGTTTCTTGTAGTCCAAAAAGGATTATTTTTGTGCCAACAAAAATATACTTTGGATATCATTTATGAAGCAGGGTTGTTAGGAGCCAAGCCTAGTGGCTCTCCGATTGAGCAGAATCATCGTCTGGCTCACGCCTCAGGCAATTTGTTGATATATGCCGCTGCTTATAGACGATTAGTTGGTCGTCTGATTTATTTAGCTGTCACTCGTCCTGACTTGGCTTATGTTGTGCATATTTTATCTCAGCTTATGCAGGCACCACGTCAAGAATATTGGGATGCTGCGATTCGTGTCGTCAGAGATTTGAAAGGTACTTCTGGTGAGGGTATTTTACTTCGTTCGGACAGTGAGTTATCTCTGCAGGGGTGGTATGATTCTAATTGGGCTGCGTGTCCCCTTACTCGTCGTTCTCTCACAGGCTGGTGGGGGTCTATAACGAAATTCAGATATATGATATCTTATATAAAATATGAGTAGCATGGGATAACCTAATGGTATTGGCATCACCTTCAAATTTCCCCTACAAGGGATTTCAACAAACCTTTAAAAACAAAGTTCATATAGAACATGACAATGATATTGTAATATCCTAGAAATTTAAACTTGTTTAATTAAATAATAATCATAAATTAGTAGTTAATTTTTTTTTATACTTTTAATAATGGTTAAGGCGCTTCTAGTTAAATTAATAAAAAACTTGAATTTCAAGTTACAAGCTGGACTACAAATTTCATGAATTTCTCTAAGTTAAAAGTATTACTTGAACCTAATAAATATGACTTAGTTATATAGTTTTATCATAATAAAATATGTTGAACCTTAAAGCATAGAATATACACTTAAGTAATAGTGTGGGTTGCTAAATTAATAATAAAACCATATGCAAACTAACAACAAGTGGGTGATTAAACTATTAGAATAAAAGAAAAGAATAGTATAAAAAGCTTAAACCATGATTTCTCTCTCCTCACATGACCAATTGACCATACAATAACAAATCAAATTTTTATTTATTAAACAAACCATTTTCTGATTTTTTATTATTTAAACCCGTTGTTCCTAAGTACTTGGGCCTATAATTAACAACTACTCCCTCCGTCTCAAAATATAGTTCTTGTTTCCATTTTGGGTGTCCCAAAATATAGTTCTTTGTTTCTTTATTTAGTTCCACATTTTTCCGTAATTTGCCTAGAAAAACCGTGTCCCCATCATTTATTTGCTTCTTGAAATTAGTTTTTGCTTTGATATTCAACCCAATGGTTACATTTAATGCTCTTTCACCAATTATTCTTCATTCTCTCTCTTAAAATCATTTTTTCCCATACAAAATTTATTTAAATAAACAAAAAATATTTATTATCCCTCTTAGATTCTACTTACTTTAATTCCCGTGAAAAAATAGAATCAGGATCTATATTTTGGGACGGAGGAAGTAAGTTCCAAAACACTTTGTCTGATTTTTCAAATACAAACACATCACCCTTCTTCTCCTCTCATTTCTCTCCCCTAGCTTCCTCCTTCCCCTGCCCCTCACCGGCCAGCTCACCGCCGTCCAGCCACCTCGTAACCCCCTCCCCTGCTGCCTCCTCTCACTTCACTTACTTTTTCTCTCTCGCTGCATCACACCTTCTCTCATTTCCCTCTCTTCCACTCCCCTGCTCTGCGTAGTGCGTGGTGCCCCTGCTCTGTTCGCCCGCTACCACCGCCAGCCCCAGCCCGAAGGATATGGAGGCCCTGTGCTGAAAGTTAAATATGAGGCCCCTATATAAAAAATTTCAAATTCAAAGATACATACAACGGTCTCAAAAATATTTATAATATAATTAGATTCTGATTGTTTCTTACAAAATAAGTAGTAATACAATCTTTTATTTAAAAAGTGCTATCCTTCCAACACTTTTGGAAGCGAAATCTTCAACCAAATCTTCATAATCAACCTTTTCCAAAATATCATTCTCACTTGCTATCAAGGCTAATCCGTTAAGTCGTTCTTGTGACATTGTGGAACGCATATATGTCTTTAACGACTTCAATTTAGAAAAACTTATTTCTGCAGAAGCAACTGTTACAGGAATAGTTAAAAGGATTCTATATGCAATAATCGAATTAGGGAAGAAATCTAGACTTTTTAGATACTTCAAAATATCCGTAGGTCCCATTTTTTCCACAGGCATGAATTCCACAAGCAATTTTAACTCCACATATAACTCATTACCATCAATGTCAGATTGTTTATTATTGTTTGAAAGTGCAGCTTCCAATTTAGCACAAGACAACTTCAGACATGCATCATCTAGTGATTCTAATTTGTGAGAATTAAACAAGAAACCAAAGATATTTTCATATTCTTGGTACTGCTCAAATCTCTTAGTAAGAGAAACAATGGCTTGATCAACAATGTATAAGAAATAATTAACTCTAAATGATTCTTCAGAATATTGGGTAGCAACAGATGACGTGTTTGGATTCTCGTCAAAAAATACTTTTCGTCTAATTTCACGTCTTTGGGGAAAAACAGGATCTACATTCATCTCAGTGGCAATCTTTTTAGCACTATCAAGGGCCATCATTAAAACCATTTTCTCTATATCGCTCAAAAAAAGAAGTCAACCCTTTACTTTTTCAATAGCAACATCAGTTAGCATATCCTTTGATTGTAGATGCTTACTAACCAAATTAACAGCACCTAATATTTCAAACCAAATAACAATGGCCACTATAAACTCAAAATCACCAAGTTCATTATTGGCCAAGGATTTAGCTTCACTTTTTATTTTAAAATCACCATCATCAATTTCTGATACTTGTAACAAAGCTTCTCGAACTTCTGACATTTGAAATCTTATAGCTTTAACACTTTCAACACGACTCTCCCAACGAGTGGATGACAAAGACTTAAGAGTTAATCCTTTTACATTATCTTTCAAAATTTGCCACCTTTTTGTAGAACATGCAAATATTGTATAAATACGTTCTATGATGCCAAAAAAATCTCTAGCTTTACTACAAGTGTTAGCCATATCACACAATGCTAAATTAAGACTATGAAAACCACAAGAGGTATAAAAAGCTCCAGGGTTTACATCTAAAAGTCTTTTTTGCACTCCTTGATGCTTTCCTTTCATATTTGATCCATTATCATAGCCTTGCCCTCGCACGTTATCTATATCAAGACCTAGATCCTTTAACTCTTTTTGCAAAACATCAAAAAGCCCCTGACCACTTGTATCATTCACATTCAAAAATCCTAAAAATGACTCCTCAACACTAATAGGCTTTGAAGAGATGTCGACATATCTTAAAATAATAGACATTTGTTCTTGGTGAATAACATCAAGTGTGCAATCAAGAATGACAGAAAAATACTTTGCTTGTTTTATTTTCTTAATAATATCACATTTAATTGTGGAACCAAGCAAAAGTATCAACTCATTTTGTATTTTATGGCCAATATAATGAATATGAATTTCATCATTAGTAATACTGTAATAGCCCAACTTTTAACCAGTTTTCATTTAAAGATAATTGTAATTATTATTTTAATTAGCTATTTAAAATCTACAAATATACTTCTAAGTTTAACTATATTTTGGAACAAAATAAGATTTTTGGATCTATGATTGATATTACAAAAGTGCCTTTATGAATTTCATGAAGCAGGAAAAAAAACCCGCAATTCTCTCATTGTTTCTCCTCATTCGTGTCATTATCTACTGTAGACAACCATTCCAATTCTTTTGAGTTGTCAATTGTTGCTTTGAAGATTTTGAGTTTAATTGCCCCAAATTAAGTTAAGATAGAGAAAACCCAAAATCCCAAAATCTTATTTTCATTCTCTCGTAGAATTTTATCTCCTCTCTGACTTCGTTCTCCATAATCAATCCATGGAAAGACAGAATTTTTACCTCAATTAGTGGTTGGAAATCTTAGTTCTTAGCTGCTCATTTTTATCTCTCAAATCGTTGACCAATTATCAGTGGAGAAGGCCACCAAAATACTACCATTAGTTTTTCCAATTCAGCTGCATGTTCTATTTCTGCAAATATCTCCAACATGCAGTCGATTTTTAGTCATAGTTGCTGCATCAATTTGTAGATCGCGAAAATTTAATGAATTTAGACCCAAAAATCACTCGATTCGGAGTTCGGAGCTATGAGTTATGACCTTTGCAAGTTTGGTGTTGCTACCTTCATTTCTCTCTCCTCTGTTTTTGTTCCGACAATCTGTTGCCTCAATTATCTACAACATGCAATCCAATTTTGCTCTTTGTTGCTGCATGAAAGTTGTAGATCACTTTGAGTTAATGAATTTGGGCACAAAAATTGCCCAATTCGGAGTTCAGAGCAAGGAGTTATGCCCTTATGAAGTTTCCTGTTATTTCTATCTTGCTCCACACGCACCGCCGCTGTGCCGCCCGGTCTGCCGCCATGTTCTTGCTGCCGGTGCAGCCTTGCCGCAGCTATACTGCCCTTTTTAACCATGCTTTTATTTGTCAAGTTCCATCTTCCTCAAATTGTTTGAAGGTATAAGCTAGTTTTCTTCCTCTTTTTGATTCCAAGAATTCAAGTCTTTGATCTTATATTCTGATTTTAGAAATAAATTTGGTTCTCAATTTTGTTATTGATTAGCAAATATAGTTATGATAAGAGTTGTTAAACTTAAAGATTGAATATTTTATCTTTCTTAATGGATTGAAGCTTCTAATATGAATTAATCCTCTTAAGTAAGTTTATAAAAACTGATTTTATAAATTATGTTGTTTGATAATACTCTCTGAAATCAAAATGAGGTTAATTAGAGATAGAATTGATGTTGTGATTTGGATTAGTAGAATGGGTTGCATATAAAGGTTGTGGTTGGTTAGTTCATGGAAGAGCTTAGAAAGTATGAGTAATTCAATTTGTTTATCTAAATTGTTGTGAGGATGGTTAATGATTGTTGTTATTGTTTTGAGGTCGTTGTTGGAGGATGTATATGGAGATAAATTATGAAGTTCGAGCTATAGTTGGTTATCCAGAATGTTGAATTATTGGGAATCGTTTCAAGGTACACACATGTCCTTCCACCTTCGAATCTATATCCGTGTTTTATGTGATTTCATGTGCTGAACTTAATAAGCCTTTTATATAAATACAGAATTATTCAAAGTGTTGTTCGTGTGTTTACAAGAGTTGTTGACTACAAATCTGGTTTTAAGCTATGTGCGAAAGCTAAATATGTGATGAGTTTTATTGAGTGAAATCTTTATGAAGAACTGATTGGAGGTAGTTGAATCCTTCAAGAATATAGATGTGTGATATTATTAAATCTACTTGTTTTCCACATCGAATTTATAATGGATTTCTTATGCTTAGTAAGTTGATCTTTTATATGAAAGTGTAGCTATGAGAATTAAAGCAAGGATCTTTAGTATATCTAACTATATAAGTGGTTTTACAACAAGTACTCCGATTTACGAACTAAGCCGGGACGTCAACTCGATATCTTTATGAACTCACTTTCGATTTAAACTATAGTTATTTTGAAAGTTTCAGAGAAAAAGAAAGGAATTTTGATCAAGGATGTTGAGTTAAAATTTCAGGTTTAAGACAATTGTCAAAATATTTGTGATATAAGTTTTATATGGAATATTGAAAGTATGAAAGACTCTTTATTATGGTTTGAGATTTGATTATATATGATCATGAACTTTGAAAATTATAAATTTGAGTTATGAGCAAATATGGACTCGTGAATTTATAAATAAGGTTTTTCTGGTTCTAATAATGACGAAGAGGATCTTTACTACTGCTTAAATTTTTATGAAGTTCTCATAGAAAAAGTCTCTCAAATTTGGGTTAATTTAATGAACATTATTTTCGGATTTAAGTTCAAAAACACGTAAATATTGAGTCTTGTAAAACAAGTTATATCTTTATGGAATATCATAAATGAATTATGTTTTATCGAGTTTGGAATCTAAGTTAGAATGAGTTTGGTGTGAGATGAATACTTGTAAAGTGCAGTTTAAGAAATACAATTGTGACTTTGAGGGTATTATTTGAAGTAGGAAACTATCCTAAGATTTACATGTGGCGTATAAACAAGGTTGAATGGTATCACACGAAGGTATCTCCGGAAATACTATGGAGCTCGATTATATAAGAATGAAGATTTGTGATGTCATAATTGAAGGACGAAGTAATTGATGGGAGGTTCTAACTAAGAATGAAGATGTTATGTGGTGGACGTAGATTAGATAGTTAAGGAATAGTAAATTTGGATGTGAGTTTCAAAGGTCAAATATTATGAGTATATGGAGTTGTTACCAGAGGTTTGTGAGTTCAGAGGATGTGTAGGATTTGAGATATGAATGTCGTATCAGTGAAATAAAGGATCCATATCTTGGTGGTGGTTTAAAGGAGTATCGATTAGAAAGATATACTTTACAATACTTATGACATAATAGATCATATCCGCAAAGGGGTCAAGTAAAAGAGTTTGGAGCATAATTTCTTCTATTAGATGAGTACGTCTATATAAATGGAGGTTGGAATAAATCTAGACAATAGAGAGCTTGATAATTAAAGTTATATAATGACAATACTAAGCGTATGGTATTAAGACTAATATGAGCTTTCAGTACAAATACATGGGACGTATGGTTGTGAATTATAAATTTAAGAAGGATCAGGACAACGAATTTGAGTATTGGGAAATACTAAAGTTCAGATGTTAAATTTCATCATAGAATACTTAATTATAACATGGAAATATGGAGTGAGATATTTTGACTTGCCATAGTAATTGTAGGTGACTTATGATAATGTAATAAGGTTATATTCTTGCAAGTTGCAATGAGAGTTCATGTATTGGGGATAAGAAAACCTTTAAGGGGAAATTCATATCATGAGAATTTTGGAATGCTATAGTTTAGTTGCTATAAGTCGAAGACGGAAGTCCAAGTACAAAGAGAAACTGTTACGATGAAGGGAATTGCCAAAACGTGTTGGAGGATATCTTATAGTCTACAAGTAAAATATTACGGGTTAATTGTTCGAGCTTATAATTGGGTCTCGATAATAGTTAATTATCTTATAAGTCTTTGAGAAACATATTTTACATTTTGATTATGTTATGGGTTCGACTGCAGGAAAGACATTTAATTTTCGAATATGTTTTAAGTATATTACTTCCTTTTGAAAAAAATATTTGAGGTAAGTAAGATTATTTTGAGATTTGAGTTTGTATTATTATAAGATTATTGAGGTTCAGGTATTTTGGATATGTTAATTACATTTCAACTCTGTTTTGGTTTATATTAATTTACAACCGGAAGTTTTAGTCGTTGATCCACTTTGGAATTGAATATGCGATACGAATTGAGAACAAGAGTATAAGCATTTAAAAAAAAAAATGTAAGTTTGTGTTATTGGGAAAATAAGTATTAAGATTTAGTTATTGTTTTATGGGCAAATTGATAAACATTATTTCCAGTTTTGGTATGACCCCTTACTGTAAATCGCATTTTAGGCCCCCGAAACTTGATTTTTAGCCCTTTCCTGTTTCACGAGAAAATGTTCGTAACGAAAAATTCTTGAGGATAGGCTTTGGAATTTATCGATTTGGAGTACTGAGCAGGAAGTTATGCTCATTTTAAATTCACTATTTGTGCTGGAATTTTTCTGACGAATGTTTCACATGTTCAAACCAATTTAATCTTTTAGATAAGGTTTAAAAGAGCATGCTAAGTGCTTATATGTCTTTCACAAGCAGTAATGATTTTATCACTTCCTTATAACTCAATTCCCCACCAATATGTGAAATTGATGATGTTAAACAGAAGATTTCAAGAGAAGATTTAAGTCTTGTAATCACTAACAATACTATAGTAGTTGTGGTTCTTTTTCCTCTCCATGGATGAATATGTTTTCTTTGGAACATGTGTGGTATTGATAAACTGTACATTTAAACTATTTATGTAAATAAACTATGGATACAAGTGGGTAAAGGCCGATACCAGATAAGGTACGGTATGAACAACAACCCTTGGAGGATGGGTGATCTTCTTCCGAACCCTCGCTGGGTGGGTGAAGTCCAGCAGATATTAAAAGTGGGACATGTCCTGGTTAAGGCTTGTAAGCATAATTATTCAAACGGTGGGGTGACGACTTCCATTAGTTTAGAGACAGTCGGTTTCTTAAGTAAGGAACCCCTCTCTATTCGTGTTCGCTTTACCCAAATAAATTAAATGCTATAGACCCAAAGGGTTTTGAATGATCTAAGTGGTCATCTTCATGATACTTTAATGCGATTGTGCAAGGATAAAAATCCCGAAATTTTAAGCAAGCACCTTACTGGTGAAGCATACTGAATTCAAGCATGAATTGTATATGAATGGTCTTAAGCCACCAAAAATGAGGTTTTGGGATGAGCTTATGTATTCAACTGTTGTTGAACTTTGTCCTTATGGCAAGAAACTTATTATTTGTAGTAGATGTATGAGTACTCTTTATCGGACTTTCTAGTTAGGGATTGCTGGTGTCGTAATAAAAACATTTCTAACTATTTGATTTTAAGTATTTTGAATTTTGGGGTTGTTCCACTTGATGTGTAATAAACCACACAACTATATTTTAAGCCACAAAAATGAATTTCTGGTTGGACAGTGTGTACTCAGTTTTTCTGATTTTGTTCTTGGAACCTGTCCTAATGAGGGCAGAGTCCATTGTTAGTGATTTTGCAGGGTTGATGTCGAGGACTTGGAGTATGATTATTGAACAAGAAGAAGATTTTTATGTTATGAAATGGTGGGCTGAGGTTATAGTTAGATGCCTTGTTTGGAAGTATTCGTAATTTGTTATTTGGTTTTCAAGTTGTTCTGTTATGGGCCTCTGACCCACAGATCCAGTATCGTTTTTACAGGTTTTTTGTTTCCGCTGCGAATAAATGTAAATTCGAGGTTTGTTAAGTGTTGATTGTGTTTTGTGTATCTTCAGTGTGATTAGTTAGCAGCGTGGATGTGCGGGCTGTTACAAATACGCCGAACATGCTCTTGAATAATCGGATCAAACTCAGACAACATTTCAATCAAACCCAAAAAATTGCCATTACTACTTTGATATAATCGCTCATTAGAACCACGAAATGCTAAATTATGTTTTGCAAGAAATTTTACAATTGAAATAATTCTTAGTAAGACTTTTTTCCAATGCTCTTTTTCTTTTTGTATTTGGTTTTGAGCCACTTTGTCAATAGTTTCATCATTCTTGAATCTAAGACGCAATTCATGCCAACTTGCCATATTTTTAAAATGTTCCATACTTGTCTCGTGCTCTTTAAGACTTGTACTAATATGTGACCAATCACTATACCCTTCATTGACTAATTGACCTCTTCCTACCCCTTTTTTAAATATTTTACAACAAAAACAAAAAACTCTATCAAGTTCTTTCGAGTAAACAAGCCATTCTCTATCACACTTCTCTCCATTTGGTAAGACTCTAGTATATAAAGTAGCACAAAATCGCTTAGAAAATTTATCTTTGGGACCTTTCTCAATAGATGAGTCTCTTTTAGGGCCCTTTGTTGCTAACAAATCTATCATTTTAGAATCAAGACCATCCCATGTCCGTGGATCAAATATATTAACCATATATGTTTGCCCATCATTGTCATATTCAACATTCATATCATTACTTTCATCCAAATTATTAACTTGAGGACCATTACTATCATCAATAGGATCATTATTTTCATTAACATCATTATTTTCATTTATACCATTACTATCATCAATAGGATCATTATTTTCATTTATACCATTGTTATCATGAATATGATCATTATTTTCATTAACATCATTACCAAAACCAGTAGGATCATCATTTTCATTAACATTATTACCAACACCACTAGGATCATCATTCTCATTAACATTACTAACACCACTAAGATCATCATTTTCATTAACATTATTACCAACACCATTAGGATCATCATTCTCATTAACATTATTACCAACATCATTCGGATTAGAGACTTGGGGTTCTTTTACAATGTACTTATCAAGAGCTCTTCTTAGGGATAAATTTAACTCTTCAATTCTCATTTTCTTTTTACGTTTTTCATGGCCCGAATCAAATTTTCTAAATCGAGGTGGCATCATTGAAATAAAATTTAACACAATCACTAAACAACACAATAAATATTAATTGCAATGAAAGAAACCACCTCAATTTTTCTGTGCAAGTGTTTTCAATCTTCAAAATCAGTCCTCCAACACCAAAAGGTCCAAAATCTGCATAAATCAAATAAAATCGGTAAATTAAAACTAAACAATAAAAATTAGTAAATTAAGCTAAGCAATAAAAATCAGTAAATTAAACTAACCAACACCAATTCGCCAATTTAATTGAGATAAAAATCGGTAAATTAAAACTAAACAATAAAAATCACGAAAATAAAAAATGAAAATTAAACTAAGAAAGTTTAATTACCTGAATTTCTGAATTTTAGATGTGAATTGAGAGGAGATGAAAGTTGTAAATTTATAGCAATCGATTTTTTCCCGTTGAAGAAGAAGATCCGGGTGATGCAAATTCTGATTTCCCGTAGCTTCATAGATGATAGATCCGGGTGATTCTAATTTCGGGTAACAAGAGAGAAAGTAGATAGGAAGAAGCCGAAGAACTAAGACCCAGCGGTTATCAATGGAGTTTGTGACTTTGTCAGTCCGAGAACAGAGAAAATCGAGGAAGGAAAGTAGGAAAGAGAGAGAATGAGGAGAGAGAAGTTGCTGTACTTGCTGAATTGTAATGACTATGCGTGCTCATGCCTCTTTGCTCACTGCTCTTTTTAATTTTCAGCGCTGGGCCTTTGAATATTGGGCTTCTTCTTTAATTTTTTTTAACTTGAGGCCCCATTAAAATGGAGGCCCTGTGCTGAGGACCATTTTGGACTTGCTCAGGGCCGGGCCTGACCACCACAACCACATCACTGCTGCCACTGGTCACAGCTGTGTACCACTGCTGCTCCGCCTTTCTCCCTCGCCACTCTCTTCATTCTCTCGTGCTCTATCTCCCATCCCCTGCTTTGCGTGCTGCCCTGCCCCGTCCACCGTGCACCAGCCGCAGCGACGTCGGTGCACCACCGCGGCCACGCTGCAGCTGCCACACCCCCACACCACCACCTACCGCCACTACTGCAGCCCACCTTCTTCTCTTTCTTCTATATTGCTTCTTCATTGAAGCATTAGCATAGAGGTATGTTCTCCTTTTCAATTGTTGACTTAAATAAGTTAAGCTAATTATATTTAAGTTAGTTAAATAGATGTTAGTCAATTAGTTACTTATTAAATTACAATGTTAAATCAATAAGTTAGTTAATCTAAAATGCTTTAATATGTTGACATTTTAATCATGAGTAACTAATAACTAAGATGTTATAAAAGGACTCACTTTATCACTTGAACTGTAAGTGTTAATTTTTGATTAATATTAGATTTTAAAAATAACTCAATTTATTTTTAAAAACTTAAATTTTTGAAGAATTGTTTTTTTTTTTTTTGTTTTGATGTAGTTTGTATTTAAATTAATTTTGATGAATTAATATTATGGACTAATATGTAATGCATTCATGAAATATTGAATGGAAACTATACTAAGTATGATAATAATTTAGACCTTTAACTTGTTCAAACTAACTAATTACTAACTTATAATAACTACTTACTATTGACTTTGATACTAACCCATGCTAACATAACTTCTAACTTCTAACTTCTAATTACTAACTACTTAACAAAATTTTGTTACTTATACCTTATTATAACATTATAAGTTGCAATTATTAAGTGATCACTAATCATAAAAAGGAAATAATTAAGTTGTTGCTATTTCACTTTTATTAACTTAATTGGTAAATCACCAAGTCATAACTCACAAGTGATAGCTTCAAATGATAACTTTAAATAATAACTCATGAAATTGATGATAATATATGATTAAAATATATTCACTTATAACATTCATTTTTGTCTGAGATTGACTTGTGGATATTATGAGTTTATGACTACTTCCGAGGACAATGACACTATGGACAAGGAATTGGACATTCTATGACCTTGTACTAACATACTAACTTACTAACATTTTTCTTATTGTTATTGATAAGATCACTTGTTTTCAATTTATGATTAATAACTAACAAATAATAACTAAAAGTCTACTTAAGTACTAAAGTAAATAAATATTTATACTTTCGTTATTTGAATTCTTGGTTAGATTAAAGGAAGGGGTATTACAAGCATCCCTAGGCTTTCAAAGTTATTAAGTAGGAATTGAGGTAACATCTATTGCTAACACCCACAATCCCCTTCGAAATGTGTTTGTGAAATGATGTTTATAATTTTGTTAAAGGTTTGTGTGATATGATTCTTTATATGGATTGTGGGATACTTAAATTGTTTTTGCAAATGAGTTTCATACATGTTTACTTATATTATGAGTTTATGAGTTATTGATGGTCAAGTATGATTCATGAAAGTACTAAGGCTTATGCCGATGAATGGTAAACAAACGAAACATGAAAAATGAAAGTGAAAGAGGTTATGGCAGTATAATGTTACACTATGCTTATTATCTACTATATGGCCGTGCACGTACCTTCGCACTCGCCGTACACCCAACAAGGGAGCCCGACTCCTTGAGGGGTACCGCATGTTATGTTATTACTCTATTTTGGTGCGAGCGGTGTATTCAACAATGGAGTTGGGCTCCTTGAGGATCATCGCATGGTGGGAGACGTCCCACAAGTCTATACTAGCCAGTTACCATGTTAAAAGATGGAAAGATAATGGAAACTTATGAAGTATCAAGATGTCACTTATGATTGTTCACTTTGCTATGATTTCATTATGAATTAATAATGTGTTTTACTATATTCTCCTCTCACTGTTTACAAATAAAATGAATTGAAATGAATTTCGATGTTAGGGTAGTATATTATTTGGCTTTCGGCTTATGATGTTTTGCTTTTCTGTTTTAGGTATGAGCTGAACCATTGGAAGAGCGCTATTATAACGAAATATGTTGAAGTGAATTTGTATGGTTTGAAATATGTAGGTTATCTTGTATTAACGGTAATAATTATTATTTAAGTCGACCATTTTTGTATCCTCAAGGACTATCTAAGGTT
Organism: Beta lomatogona; assembly: GCA_947646795.1. NCBI lineage: Eukaryota > Viridiplantae > Streptophyta > Magnoliopsida > Caryophyllales > Amaranthaceae > Beta > Beta lomatogona. The sequence goes on from CANSNZ010000089.1 coordinate 6,603,555, forward strand.
GTATTGTATTTGTGGGTCCATATCTCACAGGCTTAAGTTCTATTTCCACTGCCAAATATGAGTAATTGTGTTTAATTAAGGTAATGAATTTTCGGGCGTTTACAGATATAAGAAGAACATTTAACAATTTTGTTCAAGATCATATGATTATATATAATTTATAGGTTTATTTATAATAAAAAAGATCAATTGATTGATATAACAAAGAATATGTTGTTAGTTAAATCCAAACATGCCCTCAATATAAAGTTTGTATGCTCTTTCAATATATGTTGTTTTTTTATTATCATTATATGTTCTTTTCATTACTACCTAAATTATTATTATAAACGGACCTTAGCTAGACATGCACAATATGTTCTTTTTACCATGAATAATATGTTATTTTTACCTAAAGTATGTGTTCTTTTATTTTTAATTGTATGTTCATATACTATGAGTTCTTTTTCAAAAAAAAAAACCTAATGTTATTATTATTATTATTAAAAGTTGAGACAGTAATAAAATGATAGTACTATTAGTAATAATAATAATAGTAATAAGGAAAATTTGCCAAAAAAAACCTTTTAAAGGTTCAATTTTGCGAAAAAAACCTTATAAAGCATTCTTTGCGAAAAGAAACCACAAACATAATTTTTCTTGCAAGAAGAAACCTATTCCCATTTTCCGATTTGTTTTTTCTCAATTTCGGCGCTGACCCTTCTATCTTTCTTTAACCCCCTATTTTCATTAACTGCAGCACCACCCCTATGCATCTCAAAAACCACACTGGAAAATGGGTTTAAGTTTCATCTTGCAAGAAAAATTAAGTTTGTGGTTTTTTTTCGCAAAGAATGCTTTAAAAGGTTTTTTCTCGCAAAATTGAACCTTTAAAAGGTTTTTTTTGACAAATTTTCCTAGTAATAATTTGTTCTATAAAAGATAAGTTCAAATCAAATCAGACCGAATCAAATCACAAAAAATAAGTTCAGGTCACTAAAGATACGGTGAACTAAACATAGCCTTAGTGACATTTTATAAGAGTCACACCATGAGAAGGAGATGACGTGTAAATGAGGGCCGGGTCGCATACGAACCTCCCTCGCACGAACACACACTACTCTTATTCTTAGAATGTGAAGGAAACACTGATAGGTTATGTAGAGCTATTCAACTCAGATTAATTATATGAGCTATCTAATTAAAAGAGTTATTTCTAGTTAATTCAACTTACTCTATTTAATAAAGTGGGTCAATCAAGTTGACCCATGTAATTAAATAAGTGTGAATCACAATCCAGACCACTAATTTTAGGCTGAGTTTAGGTTGAGCTCACATATTGAGTCAACTTTTACCCTCGTTAATAGAATGTGTTACGGTGGCAAATTAAAGATTGAAGGTGATATCAACTCATGTTTAAGTATCCCCTCAAAAAAAAAAACTCATGTTTAAGTAGAACTATTCAAAGAATGTTGACCTTGCAGGCTTGCACATGCATGCATAATACTATATCCTAACGAATGCATAATTTTTTTCATTGAGTGAAGCTTGAGTAGGTCAAAAGCATTATTAAACATAATAAGGCGAACAGGCAGTAGCAACATAAGTTCCACAAAAGAACCATACCAATTTCATGGGCATTGAAAGTGAGCACCACATTTGCAGATGATGAATTTCAGGTCCAATCTAAAAAAACCAATCCTGTATTAATATGAAAGTGTGTGAGATAAACTCAAGCAACACTTTACCGAGGCACAGCTTCAACAAATGCAGCACTACTCAATTAAGGAGGTGTATGTGAAGCTTGCTGGTGATTCTTACTAAGATTCCCTGGTGTCCTATCATTCGGAACAGGTCTGGTGTCCCTAAACATCAGTTTCGCACTTAGTTGGTTATGAATTAGAAGCTGCAGACAAAGGTGAAACTTTATAACTGGGGATTGTGTGAGAATGATCAATGATGTGTGTCTTCTGTGTGCCGATGCTGCTGGAACCCATAAGCACCTGTTCTTTTCATGTCATATAGTAAGGAGCAAAGTTATTAAAATCACGATTCAAATCTTAAAATCTTACGATTTTACTGTTGGATAACATCCAAGTGAACGCGAAGCTATTTGGATCTGGTTCGTGGCGCCCGCCCGGGCGAGGGTTCGCCCGACCCGCCCGGGCGAGACGAGTCTTCAGCCATTCTTGATCCGCCCGACCGGGCGATGGTTCGCCCGCCCGGGCGAGACGTTTTCTTTCTTCTTCGCCCTGTGCTTTCCTTGCGGGCCCGACCGGGCGGTTTCCGCCCGACCGGGCGATGGTTCGCATTTTGCATTTTGTGTCGCTTGGTTTTTTTATATTTTATATAAATTCTTCATCCTAAAAACCGAGTGAGTGTGTGAGATTTTCTCTGGAAACCCTAAAAACTCAAACCTACCTATTCTCTCTGAGATTTGAGCAGTTCTTGAGAAACTCCAATCCTTGATCCGGGTGCACGGAGTCGGGGATCGTTGTGTGAACCTTGGGGGACGAACGTCATCAGGAATCCGCACCGGAGATGGCGAAATTTGTTTCTAAGGCAGTGGCCTCCATACCACGGCGCAACGTTGTTCTTGTGGAATTTAATCAAGTTCAGTTGATTGTTATCTGCAGATAAGTTTCTTCGCTATATTGTATATAAATATTGTTTATATATTTGTACTTCATGAATACATTAATCTAACTTGTATTACCAACAATTTAGAAACAAATTTATTCTGATTGTTGTATTCATGTTGATGTACTATTTATTCTAACCTAATTTCAATTCTCTACCTTGGAAAGAATCCTTGAGTATTGTTTATTTGAATAGGTATGGTTAGAATTATTAAGTCTTGTGAATAGACTTATTAGGGTAATTTGTGGAGCGAAGTTACCGTGGATCTCATGTTGGACATTGTTGGTTCGTAAAGATTGAATCTTTGAACTATTTGTTGCCATTGAAATTATTCCTGCTGTCGTATTCCTTCCTCGAGTTCTCGTCTTAGAAGATGGTCTCAAATGTACTTGATGGATACTCAAGACTCTTATTATTTGATAAATAATTTATGAGAACAATTGGAAGGTTTTTGATATTGATGGAGGAAGTCAACTTCATGTTTATACTTCTCATTGAGTTCTTGATAGCAAAGAAGCCTCTATCAAATATTCAAGTCAATTGGATATGGTTCATAAGACGTGTTAGAAGGTTTGTGAGGGTCGAGTTAGAGGTTGAGACATTCAAGCAAGCAAAGGGGAGTTGGAGGAGTGGCAACTATGTGGAATTCATAGTATCTTCAACAGGCTTGTCGAAAGGGAGGTTTTTCTCTTACCGTTAATATTCCAAGTATAGCTTATTTACATAATTTATTTTATGTACCCATTGCTTGGTTTTTAAATTTATACTTGTGTCCTCAAACTGTTAGTTTCTTTTGAGAAATGAGTTTGTATTTGAGACAAATGAGTATATTAGTTTGGCTTTCTTGAGTAGACGTGATGAGAAAGCAAACTTCATGATTGACCTTTGAGCTGGGAATTGTTTACTTCTGCTTGTTGCATTGTATAGGTTGTATACAAGTCGTATATAGGGTGTTTAGAGTTGCTTTGTAAAACTCTTGTAGAGTTTAAAGTTGTTGACCATGTTTAGTCATATGGGCTTTTGGATTGGTTGAATGACCTTTGGGTTTATTAGTTGCAACTCTAGTGCTAAGTCGTGTCTTGGAGTAACCCTATAGTTGTGTCTATTAGAGTTATTGAATTATTTGAGTTAATTCTCGAGGACTTAGCTTCTTTGGTAAACTTGGAGTAATGATTGGTGAATGCTATCATATTTCATGTGTTGATTGATTAGAGGCTAGCATTCCTATCCTTATGTCTTTGTTTGGTGATCATGTGTCTATGATTGATCTTATGTCTTTGATGTTCACACTCTTGATGTCTTTATGAAACTGAAGGTTTCGATTCTTGAGCCAAGATGGAAACTGGGTATGAGGTAATTCATGTGGTTCATGGATGTAATGCCAATGTATTGACAAAGGCACCTTTTATCTCAATCTTGTTAAGAGAACATGGTTTGTAACAGGTTCAACTAAAAGGTTGAATAGTTAGCATGTATTATTATGCTCTGCATTCATGTTTATGAAATGTCTCTAGAAAGTGATTTTTGAAATGATTATGCTTATATGTTTATAAGTGTATATGTTGGCACATTGTTCTTGACTGGTTGCTTTATTGAGGAGATGCAAAGTAAGATGTGTTGCAGAGTCAACCATAAGAATAAGTTCATTGAGTTGAACTGACTGAGTCAAGAAGTCGACTGATGAGGAAATCCTTGGCAAGTTGCCAATTGTGGAGGCAATGGAGGCACATATGGACAGAAGCATGCACAGGTTGGTGCTGTGCTCACTAAGAGGACCTGATGGATGCTCTTGAGGTCCCGTGTTGGGACTAGCAATGCTCACGTGGGGACACATGACCATAACCAGTTTGGTGGCACAGCTAGTTCAAACTTAATGGATGTGTGAGGATCTATTACAGACTTGGTGGTTTGAATAGTGAGCTTGATGGTATAGTGACAGGACAATCCATTACCTTTGTGGTGGCTTACTTTGTTTGAGCTTAATGGATTGATGAATCTATAACTTTTGGTTGGTTCAACTGGCAATTGAACTTGGTAGATTCATAGATATCAAGTTGGACAGTGATTGTCCTTAATGTGTCTATAGTTCCAAGACAGGACTTATAGACACACCTGGCATACAATGTGATGTCGTATATGGCATACAATGAGTACTGTATGTGAGGTTGAGCTTGACCGCTCTTAATGTTTCCATATCCCAGCAGGCTTGGGTGGTCCTTGGAATGCGGCTGCAGTCACGGGATGGCGGCAGATCTGGTGGGAGGCTGGAGTCACGGGATGGCATGGGATCTCAAGATGGTGGGCGGCAGGAGAGAGAAAAGAGAAGAGAAATTGGGAGTTGGGACTTAGGAGTGACTGGTAAAGGAAAACGAGACTTGGGAATATGTAGTTAGGGTTTTGTGCCATTTGTCTTTTGGACTAGGCCAACTCCCCAAGCCTTTTTTTTTTTTTTAAAAAAAGGGGCTACGGATCTGGATCCGGGTCCCAGGGTCAGATTCGGATCCAGATCCGTATTTTTACTACAGGACTGAATCCGACCCGGGTCCGTATCTAGATCCGGGAAAACGGATCCATTGCCATTCCTAATCGTAATGTTCACTTCGCATCTCTCACCATCTCCCATCAACTCTTCCTCTTCAACCTAACTCCGCCATTTCTCTCTCTCCTCCAACTTTCTTCACTCTCCTTCAATGGCTTCCATTAAGAACCCAACAAAAGCTCCAATCTTTACGACACCCCACCTTCCCCAACTCAACCTTTCCTCTCACAACCCTACCCTTCTCCTTCAATTGAAGAATATCAACCTCAATAACAACAATTTTCTCATCAATCTGATTCTGATCATACCTAGTTTCTTCAAATCGCTTATAATTATGGTCCTAGATCTTTCAAAGACTTACCTTTCCTCATTCTCTTTTCAAAGACTTACCTTTCCTCATTCTCTTTCTTCTTTTCTCTATATGCACTATTGGGTTTGGTATTTTCTCAGTTGCACATCATAATTCTAACTTTTCCTCTCTCTTTTCCTTTTCTTATGACCCCACTTCTTCATCTTGTGTTAAGAACACACTTTCCAATCATGGGTCTATAGGGCATGGAAATTTTGTTAAATGCCACACAATTATTATTTGACCCATTAAAGTCAGATGTTGACTTTTATTAATAAATGATCATCAAATTAATTAATTTGGGCTTGATATTAAATATAGTGATTTTTAACCAGATCATTTATTATTGGATCAAGGCCCCATTAAGTGAAAGTTGGACTCTTAAGAGGGTTTATGTCCATGAGGCCCAAGTGGCAAGATACTTTAAAAAACCTTATGTCAAGGAAAACTCTATAAATACAGCTTCCCACTTCATTTTCAAAGGGAGGAGAGGAAATCAGAATCCAGAGCCAGCAAGGAGAAAAACAGAAGACTCAAAAGAGAGATAGACAGAAAGCTGCTCTCGAGACTCTCTAAATCTGCGCATCCAAACCAAACATTTAACCTAGAGGAAGAACAACAAGCATCAAAATCGTTCTGTTCTAGACAACCATAATTGAATGAGATTAAGCCCGGAGGCCCTCATCCAAGAAAATCAAATTATTCTTGGAGATCGAATCAGTGGAAACACATTAGAGATTGTACTCAAATATTTATATCACTAAAATTTATATTTGTTTCACATCTTTTGACTTTGTATCTTGCAGATCTTAAAAATTTGTGTTTATAAATTTTTGGCATGCTCGGTGGGACAATCTCAACCACTCATCTCTTTCTCCAAACACAAGTTTAAATCGTTTTCAAGCAATGGCACCAAAGAAGAACATCTCTCATATTGATGTGGAGAGGACCGATCAATTCCAGCGAAGTTCCATGACTCTTGGTGATTTCATTGATGACGAGACCCTTGGTTTTCACACTAGGGGTACGAAGAAGGCTGCTATCAGGAGTGCTGGTTCCAACTTGCGTGCGGCATTCGTACCTACCAAATTACGCACTAAGCCTGGAGTTTCATCCACTTTGGAGTCATCCATGGCACCACTTTTCTTTGAAGCGCGTGAAGTCCCGTTGCTCAACTCAAACCCTTTTATACATGAGAAATCGGATGATGCTTTGTTCAAAGGGTTCTCCTCAATTCCCCTCTTCCAACCATTCAACGTGGGTGACAATGATGATAGTAGCAGTGGTTCCTCTTCTTCATCACATCCATCGATTTTGCATCTGTTGCTACTGTCATGGTACATGAAGCCAAAACACTTGAAGAACAATTGGTTGAGATAAAGAATCTCATCCAAAGGATGATGAAGGATGGACAAGAGAAAGATGCACAGATTGCTGCCTTGCAGAAGAAGCTTGGAAAACGCCCTGGTCAAAGTGATTTAGATGCCGACAATAATCGAAGCCGCGAATCCAAACATAGCTCGAAGAGTGAAAAGGCACAAGGTGATTCATTAACTGTTCAAAGGATCCAGGATATGATAGCCAGTACTGTGAAAATGCAATTGGTTGGAGATTCTCATGGCAATTATCGTTACATAAAGTTGTATACTACGAGGATCGACAAGATGAAAATGGCAAATAGCTATCAACCTCCAAAATTCTTGCAATTTGATGGAAAAGGGAATCCAAAGCAACATGTTGCACACTTTGTTGAAACATGTAACAATGCAAGAACCGAAGGCGACCTACTTGTGAAGCAATTTGTTCGCACACTCAAAGGCGTGGCATTCGATTGGTACACAGACTTAACTCCTGGATCTATCGATGGCTGGTCGGAAATGGAAGAGACATTCATGAATCACTTCTACAACACTCGTCGTACGGTGAGCATTATTGAGTTATCGCACACCAATCAATTAGAGGACGAACCAGTCGTGGAGTACCTTAATCGATGGCGAACACTTGTGTCTTCAGTGCAAAGATCACTTGTTTGAAGCATCTGCTGTGGAGATGTGCACCTAAGGAAGATATTGGAACTTGACGTACATCTTGCATGGAATCAGGCCCAAAACATTCCAAGATTTAGCAACTAGAGCTCATGAAATGGAACTTGCAATTATTAGTCATGAAGATCAATCTGATTAGACATCTACATCAATCGACGATTTAGCTTAGGGGCATAGTCGTTGTTCCACTTCGTTTTCGCTAATGCAATTTGCCGAATGATTGGCATGAAACTTTGTTATCATTCACCCGAAGATTGGGGAAATCTCCCAAGCACTAATACTTCATCAAGTTTCCTCAAAGTTCTAGAGAAAGCTTCCATGCACCGGAAATTCCCCAAGAATGTTGAGCATGAAGATTGGAGAAAGCTCTTAATGCTCCACCGAACCTTTTAAGATCCGGAGAAAGCTGTCAAGCACCGAGGATTACACCAAAAGGTCATACAATGAGTTTGAAGAAAGCTCAAACGCACTAACTTATTCCTTGAGATATGGAGAAAGCCTTCAAGCACCAGAGATCTGAAAGAAATGCAAGTTGGAGTAAGCTTCATGCACCAACACCTTAAAAAAATGCACAATATGCAATAAGATTTGGAGAAAGCTTCCAAGCACCAAATCACCATGATCAAACACCATCATGAAGATTATGTCAAGCAAAAAAATGGAATAACGATGATGCACCACGGTCTTGTATGTAGTGCTGGCTGGATTTCATGATAATTTTTATAATAACGTCGAAATGATATCTTAGTTAGACCTCCATAACATCTAGAAGATGGCTCGATGGCAAGAATAACAATCCCTCTGGCATCACAAAAGCAACGAGGACAACATTTTCCCGTTCGTGACATCAAGCAAAGGTATTTTGAAGATAGTGGTATGCAATATCAAAGATTTCACCTGGCTTGGTTAAATCATAAGTGGAAGTATTATGAGAATGGCTCTAGTACTCCAGGCTCCATTGAGTTCATGGCACGATGCATGTCTGCATGTTCCGTTTTGCCTTAAAGAGATGGTCATTCTTGTTGCCTCTGTCTTCAAAGGTGATAAAGGACATTGTTCATTATGGGACTGTATACATAGCATTGTTAGGAATATCTTCCAACTATATGATTGGTGATGAGATGAAAGAAGAACTAAAAATGCTTGGAGGGTAATGTGATACTAGTCAATCTTTCGCAAAGGGTCATGGGGGGAAGTGCACGATATTGTTTTTTATGTATCATTTGCATCGTCAACAATCTCCATGTAATCTCCATTGGGTGTCTTTGTGGATTCAAATCGCACCATATTGTTATTCTTCTTTTAAAAAAAAAGAGAGAAGTAAAAAGTACATATATATATATATATATACATATACATATATATATATATATATATATATATACATATATATATATATATATACATATACATATATATATGTAAACAAAAAAAAGTATCACCAAAAGCCATGATTAGCATGGCATGTGACACTTTACAAATAACAAAAAATAAAAAAAAGGAAAAGTGCAGCATCATCATCACCAAGCCACCAACATAAATAATTCCCCATGCATGTGATCTTATTTATCAAAGTGTACGAGAAGCATTTAAGAAACAAATGAAACAAAACCATGAAATAGAGCCACGCCACACCAAGGAAAGAAAAAAAATTAGAGGTATGTGTTGAGAATAGTCATTGTTATGTGCCAGCTCAGCACAAGTTGTCATATTTACTTTTCTTCTTTTTCTGTTTTCTTCTTTCCATTTCTGTTTTACTCTTTTGTAATAGATAAATAGAGGAAGGTTGTTAGCCAGTTTTATAATTGAGTTATAGTATCTCATTTCCTGTAACAAATTCTCTCAAAGTAATAAAAGCTTAGTTCTAGATCCTGAGCTCAAGAAGCGAGCAATGAAGGAGAAAATCATTGTTGTTATCGTGTTGATTCACAACTTTTTAGATGGAATCAGAGTTCATCGATTCCAACCTAAATTTTCCGCAATCTTTCTGGTATCCTTCATCCTTCTTCTTCTTGTTTTTGTTTCCACCATTGTTGCTGAAATCCGAGCTTCACCATTGTTGAATTTCGAGTTTCTTTCTCCTTCTTTCTCGCAATTTCTTCGTTATTTTGTGGCTGTTGAAGTTGTTAATTGATTTGTAAAAGTTGAAGTGTTTTTTTTCGTTGTTCTATTGTTGAATTGGTGGTTGATCTTGATTGAAGTTGTTGAATCTGGCTGAATATTCTTGTTGAATCGGTTTTTTCCGCTGTCATTTCTACTTGGAGAATTGTGCGAATTTTATTCTCTTCTTTCGTTGTGTGAATTGGAGAATTGGAAGATTTGTGCAAATTATTGATTTAGTTTTGACCCTTTTAAACAAAACTCATTGTGAATCATGGAAAATATTCCACGAAATATTGAAGAATATAGGTCTGATGTTCATCCTAGATCATTAGAATTTAATCAAGATCCTAGTACTCCTTATTATATACATCCGACTGAAAATTCCAGTCATAAATCCGTTTATGAGGTGTTTGATTGAGAGAATTATGCTTCATGGAAGAGATGTATGATAATAGGATTATCAACAAAGAATAAGATGAGTTTTTTTGATGGAAGTCTTCCTAAACCTTCCACCACTGATTCTACATTCAAAGCCTGGGTTAGATGCAACGATTTGCTGATTGGATGGATTTTAAGTGTTTTAGGACCTATGACTGCCAAAAGTATGTTTTTCTTTAAAATTGCAAGAGAAATATTGGTTGATCTTGAAGAGAGGTTTAGTCAAGCCTCCAATACTGAAATGTTCAGCATACAAGAAGAAATTTCAGCTTTGGAACAAGGAGATGAAACTGTTGCTGAGTTTTTTACAAAAATGAAGGTTATGTGGGATCATTTTGATGATCTTAATCCTCTTCATAGTTGTGAGTGCAATAGATGTTCATGTACACTCACAGCTAAATTCCTTAAGATTCAACAAGACCAGAGGTTATTATAGTTTCTTATGAAACTCAATAAGGAGAGTTATAACCAATTAAGAAGTAATGTGTTGATGATGCAACCGTTACCTACTATTCCTCAAGCATACAGAATCATTCAGCAAGAAGAGAGACACAGAAAGATAAGTGAGCTCTCATCTTCTGGTGGTGCCACAGAGGAGATGGCTTTTGGAGCTGACAGAAGAAAGTTCACATACTCCAGAACATACAAACCTCCAAGTTACACTGATTTTGGGGGCAATAATTCAGGTTATAATCCACCATTCAACTCATTTCAACAAGCTGATAAAAGTAGCAACAGACAACTTGTTGGCAACAAGAGAAATTCACATTTCTACTGTGAGTTCTGCAAGATGACAAGACACACCATGGATAGGTGTTTCAGAATTCACGGCTTTCCTTCATACACAAAAGGATCTAATTCAAGAAGTATGCTAATTTTTTTCAAGGGGATGATCCTAATAATGACAATGGTACTGACAACATGGTTTCTCCTAGCCTTACTAAGGAGCAATACACTCAGCTCTTAAACATGCTAGATAAGTCCAAGGAACCTGAAAATGTCAAGGCATCTCCAACGGAAACCTCTGGCAGTGCATACATTGCAGGTAAACTATGCCTGTTTTCTCATTTTAACATTGCTTGGGTTGTTGATAGTGGTGCTACAGACCACATTTGTCATGATTTGTCATTATTTACCTCTCATAAACCACTGAATCATGAAGACAACACCATAATTGTTCCAGATGGTCGAAGAGTACCAGTTACTCATATTGGTGTGGTTAAATTGAATAAACATATCACACTAAAAGATGTCCTATATGTTCCTGATTTCCATTTTAACCCGATTTCAGCTCACAAATTGTGTGAAGATATGTCTTGCCTTGTGAAATTCATTTCTACTTCATGTGTAATACAAGAGCACTCCTTGAAAGAGGAAATAGCTCTTGGTAAACTCATATCAGGACTCTTCTATGCTGATGAGGGTCTTCTTCACTGTGGTGACTCTAATCCTTCTGCTACTCACTTAGCTACTACTGTAAACAGCTCTGCTTTTGCTTCTATGCATGATAATGTGAAGTTATGGCACCTCCCTTTTTGTCAAATAAAACATGTAATTCCTCATTTACATGATAAATGCTTGATTGACTCCATTTGCCAGATTTGTCCTAGTGCAAAACAATGTAGAATGCCTTTTCCTACTAGTGAAATAAAGACCACTAGATGTTTTCAACTCATCCACATTGATATATGGGGTCCTTATAAGGTCTCTACTCACACTGGTTGCAACATGGTTTTAACAATTGTGGATGATTTTAGCAGGCACACTTGGGTTCATTTATTGAAATACAAGGCTGATGCTGTGAATGTCTTAGAAAATTTCATTTTACATGTAAAAAATCAGTTTGGTGTCATGCTTAATTGTATTAGGAGTGATAATGCCAAGGAATTATGTGAAGGCAAAACTCTTTTGTTGTACAAGAGTCATGGTATTTAACACCAAACAAGTTAAACTGACACACCACAACAGAATGGTGTTGCTGAACGCAAACATAGGCATCTATTAGAGACCTCTAGAGCTTTATTTTTCCAATCCAAACTTCCTGACAAGTTTTGGGGTGAGTCTGTCTTATGTGCTACATATCTCATCAATAGGATGCCTCTTCCAGTCCTTCACAATATTTCTCCTTACGAAATCTTATATAAAACTCCTCCTTCATTAGATCATATTTGAACTTTTGGTTGCTTATGTTTTGTTTCCACTTCTAAAACTCACAGAACTAAGTTTGATTCTAAAGCTAATGCATGTGATTTCATTGGTTATCCATCTTCTCAAGAGGGTTACAAAGTATTACACCTTGATACTCATACCATCACTGTCTCCAGAGATATGGTGTTCCATGAGAGACATTTTCCCTTTCACATTTCTACTTCTTCTTCCAATACTTTCAATTTTTTCTTACCATCTTCCAACCAAACACACATCTTTCCTGATCCATTTGATTCTTATTCATCTTCCTCTACTCCTGCCACTTCTCAGAATACTCCACCACATACTTCTCCATTTTTCCATCCACCATCACCATCTTCTCATTCTAACATGCCACCTCACTCTTCTTCTACTTCACCAAACACATCTCCACTTTCTCATCAACCATCACCATCTTCTTCTTCCTCTCACCTGCCACCTCATTCTTCTTCTCCTTCTACTGTTATAGATCTTAGTCACTTTGCTCCTCCACCACCTCCTAGACAGTCATCCAGAGTGTCACATCCTCTTTCATGGATGACAGATTATGTTTGCAGCCTTGCTTCTGGTCCTTCTCACTGGTGTAACTTGGTGAGCTATCAATCTATTCCCTCTTATTCCCAAGGGTTCATAGCTCACTCTACTTCTCTAAAAGAACCTTCCACATACAAAGAAGCATCCTCATACAGTAGATGGGTAGATGCTATGGAAAAGGAATTGTCTACTCTTGCTTCCAACAATACTTGGGATATTGTTTCTCTTCCAGCCAATAAGAAACCCTGTGGCTGTAAATGGGTTTATAAAATCAAGCTAAAGGCTGATGGGACTGTAGAAAGGTTTAAAGCTCGTCTTGTTGCTAAGGGTTACACACAAAAGTTTGGCATTGACTACCAAGAGACCTTCTCTCCTGTTGTTAAGATGTCAACTGTCAGAACTATCATTGCATTAGCTACTCAAAAGGGTTGGTCTTTGTATCAACTCGATGTTAATAATGCTTTTCTTCATGGAGATCTCCATGAAGAAGTCTATATGAATATTCCTAATGATGTTCCTCATTCTGGTAATCAAGTTTGTAAACTTAAAAAATCTTTATATGGGTTAAAGCAAGCAAGTAGGCAATGGTTTGCCAAGTTGGTGGTTGAACTTAATCACCAAGGTTTCCATCAGAGCAAAAATGATTACTCACTCTTTATCAAGAAGGATGGTTCTAAAATTTATTTGGCAGCAGTTTACGTAGATGATCTAATTCTTACTGGGAATGATATCCCCACTCTCACCTCTTTGAAGCATTATTACATACAACCTTCAGTATCAAGGATCTGGGGATGCTAAGTTTCTTTCTAGGCCTGGAAATTAGTTATCTACCAGAAGTTATTGTGCTCACTCAAAAGAAATTTACAAAGGAACTTCTTCTTAAATCTGGAATTTCTCATTTTTAAAGTTGCTATTACTCCACTCCATGTCAACCTCAAACTTCATGCTGATCATAGTGATATGTTACCAGATGCATCCTTGTATAGAATTTTAGTAGGGAAGGTTAACTTCTTGACAAACACCAAACCTGATATGGCTTTTACTGTACAAAACCTCAGTCAATTTATTCATTGCCCTCACACTTCCCATATGGAAGCCTTAAATCATACACTTCTATATGTTGCTCACACTGAAGGCCAAGGTATTTTGTTGAAGGCCTCGGATACTTTGACTCTCCAAGCCTTTTCGGATTCTAATTGGGCAGCCTGCCGGGACTCAAGACGATCCATAACTGGGTATGTTCTTCAACTAGGAAGCTCTCCTATTAGCTGGAAATCTAAGAAACAGGCTACAGTTTCTAAATCTTCCACAGAAGCCGAATATCGGGCTATGGCCAGTGCAACAGCTGAAGTATCCTGGATGGTCAAACTTCTAGAGGAGCTGGATGTTTTGGACTTGAAACCTGTCACTCTTCATTGTGACAATCAATTTGCCATCTTCATTGGGAAAAATATGGTGTTCCATGAACGCACAAAACACATCGACATTGATTGCCATTTTACTCGAGAAAAGGTTATGGAAGGCTTACTTCAGCTCACCTATCTTCCCACATCCTCTCAACTTGCTGCCTGACCAAAGTTCTCCCCTCTGCATAGTTTAATGATCTTCTTGGCAAGCTTGGCATGTTCACTCCACCTGCCTAGCTTGAGGGAGGGGTGTTGAGAATAGTCATTGTTATGTGCCAGCTCAGCACAAGTTGTCAGATTTACTTTTCTTCTTTTTCTGTTTTCTTCTTTCCTTTTCTGTTTTCTTCTTTCCTTTTCTGTTTTACTCTTTTATAATAGATAAATATTGGAAGGTTGTTAGCAAGTTTTATTATTTAGTTTTAGTATCTCATTTCCTGTAACAAATTCTCTCAAAGTAATAAAAGCTTAATTCTAGATCCTGAGCTCAAGAAGCGAGCAATGAGGGAGAGAATCACTGTTGTTATTGTGTTGATTCACAACTTTTTACAATATGAGGTGTTATTTGAGTTCTTCAATGCAATGGCTACTTCACTTCAGTTGTTCATGTTGACAAGATTGCCACCAACACTTGTTCAGCTTTCTCGAATTACATCACTTGGTTGAGTTGAAGTACATCATGACAGAGATAATTGTGGTAAAAAGAAAAATTAGTGTAAAAGATAGAGATAAAATAACCTTTATGAAGGAGGAGCTTCTTGTGTAACTCTAGGTGGACACACTGGCAACTGAAGAGAACATGAAAGGCAGTGTGTTGAACCTCGACCTCTGCACTAGTCTCAGATTGATCCTCTGTGGCTTCAAAACATCATCTACGTCCTTCGTGGAGTCGAAACGTTAAAAGTGGGGCTGGGCTCCTCCTCTATGGAGTCAAGATTGGCTTCGGTAGGCGTAAGTGCGTCACAGCTCCGGGCTGCAATGGTAATTACTCAGCTAAGGTGTCAAGAAGGCTCCGGAAATAGCTCGGGGATCAACGCTTGCTCCACTATCATTCCTTTGCTATGGTGTCAAAACGGTGGTTGATGAGTAAGGCCCTGTTCTTTTGAACTTATTTTGGCTGAATTGAACTGAAC
The DNA here is from genome assembly GCA_947646795.1 of Beta lomatogona. Lineage (NCBI taxonomy): Eukaryota > Viridiplantae > Streptophyta > Magnoliopsida > Caryophyllales > Amaranthaceae > Beta > Beta lomatogona. The sequence goes on from CANSNZ010000089.1 coordinate 6,618,905, forward strand.
TTATTTTATTTTTGCTGAAGTGAACTTATTTTTACTTAATTTTGCTGAAGTGAACTTATTTTTGCTGAACTGAACTTATTTTTGCTGAACTAAACTGTATTAACATAATATTATCAACACTTATTATTATTATTTTATTATTTTATAATAATAAATAATAAGTAATAAATAATAAATAGTAATAAATAATAAATAATAAATAATAAATAATAGTAATAATAAATAATAATAATAATAAATAAATAATAAATAATAAATAATAGATGATAAATAATAAATAATAAATAATAATAAGAAATAATAATAATAAATAATAATAAATGTAATAATAATAAATAATAAATAATAAATAATAAATAATAAATAATAAATAATAAATAATAAATAATAAATAATAAATAATAATAATAAATAATAAATAATAATAATAATAATAATTAATAAATAATAATAATAATAAATACTAAATACTAAATAATAAATAAAAAAATAAAAGAATAAAAAAATAAAAAAATAAATAAAAAATAAAAAATAAAAAAATAAAAAAATAAAAAAATTTTAAAATAAAAAAGTAAAAAAGTAAAAAAAAATAAAAAAATAGAAATTCATCGAAATTATAATTATAATATTAATAATAAAAACAATATTAATAGTAATATTGAAAATAAAAATAATAATTACAACGTTAGACAAAACTGAACTTATTTTTGCTGAACTGAACTTATTTTTACTTATTTTTGCTGAACTGAACTTATTTTTGCTGAACTGAACTTATTTTTACTTATTTTTGCTGAAAATAAGTCCAAAAGAACAGGGCCTAAATGAGTAATGACGTTACGTTGGCTCGACTCCTTGCTGGCGGGCTCCAATAGCGGAATGAAATACTATGGCCTCAATTGCTTTGCTACGACATCAAATATTGGCTCCATTTTCCTCCTTGATCTTCGGCTCCTCAGGCAAATCGTTACGTTGTCCGCAGCGTCAAAACATCAAGGCAGATGGCTACGTCCTTTGCGCGTCGAAATGGCAATGGTATGGCTAGGCTCCTCCTCTATAGCGTCAATAGGCTTATTCTTCACGTCAGCATGTGTCATAACAACGGAGCATGGTATGTATTCCTCTAAGTCGGCATGTCGGCATCTCATTCATGGCTTTAATCGGGTTCATTCATGCATATGACTGCTTCATTGCTTCATTGTATGTCTTCTTGGCTAGAGAGTTGTTGACTTTATGGCTTCAAGTTGCTTGATCAATGGGGCAACCGCAATTGGAGGTATAGGTTGGGCACGAGCTGAATGGCTCGCATAGCAGATGGTACGTGGAAGACAAGCTCAAAATGTGCATACCTGCAATAAAAACAAAAGTATGACAAAGAAATCTCAAGCAGATATGAGGGGCAAGAACATAGAAAGTCGAGGGTCTTCCGTGATTAGTGAAAATGGCATCTCCTCCATGGTGTCATGACTCATGGCCTCAAGAAGATGGCAGCTCCTTCACATGAGTTAGTCTTGCGTGGACCTGGTCCACAATAATATTATTGTGGACCAAAACCACTTATTTAACATAGTGTTAGAGCTGATCAACTCCAGCCCGGCCCGGCCCGGCCCGACCCGATTTTGGACCGGGTTTGGGCAGATTTTTTTGGCCCGCGGTCGGGCCCGGCCTAATTTTTTTTTAGACGGGCTTTGGGCAAGCCAAAAATGAATTTTTCGTCTAATTTTTGGCCCGGGTCGATTTTAATAGGCAAAAATTTTTAGTCACGGCCCGCCCCGGCCCATGATCTTGGACGGGCTTTGGGCAAGCCAAAAATGAATTTTTAGTCTAATTTTTGGCCCGTGCCAATTTTAATAGGCAAAAATTTTTAGTCACGGCTTGCCCCGGCCATGATCACCTCTACATAGTGTCCCTTTTTTCCATATAGTAACCTTTTCAAATTTTAAGTTACACTATACAGTTACTATCTACCATAGTGACTATTTTTTTCAATATAGTTCTCTTTCTCACATTAGTTTTTTTAGGTTTTTTTTTTTTTTTTTTTTTTTTTTTGAAAGATTCTCACATTAGTTTATCATGATGAAATTTTCACTTTGTGACATAGTATTCTTTTTTTTTTCATAGTCAAAATTCATAATTTATATCCATTCATCTTTAATATATATATATTTTTTTATATAGTGATCCTTTTTTTTCCATAAATAACATGAATTAGCATTAAGTCCACACTAATTTGGTGTGGACCAAGTCCATATAAGTTTGTTACCCTTCACATTGGCTCAAGTAAGTTGACGGCATGGCTTCTAGTGCATCGTAGACGCTGCAACCTGGATGAATAAAGTTCTGAAATGTTTGGTGGTATTTATATCAATAAGTTAGGTATACCTTCCAAGATATCTACGCAGATAACAACTCTCGCTAAGATTATGATTGGAGTCAAACTTATCTTCAGAATTGTTGAGCTTTTCGTGGGATTTTTGGCATATCTCAAGTCTATCCAATTATTATCTCCAACAAGAATATTGGATATTCAAGAGTTAAGAAAGGAAATATCCAGCTAATTTACTTGTGGAGTTGAAAATGGCAAGCATTAATTTAAGGGAAAAAAAAAAAAGAAAGAAGAAGCCTTAACTTATATAACTCAACTTGTTGTCGTGCGTTGTTGCTAGAATTCTTGAACAAGGTGCTTTTGATCCATTATAAATAAGCTAATTTGTTTCAAACAAAATGAAGCCAACACAATTTTCTATGATGGTAAAAAAAAAAAAATCGAGACTCGATCACGCTTAAACACTCAAATCGTGTACGTGATACAATCTCAAGGGGGTACTTTGTAGGCATGAAAATTTTGTTAAATGCCACATAATAATTATTTGACCTATTAAAGTCAGATGTTGACTTTTATTAATGAATGATCATCAAATTAATTAATTTGGGCTTGATATTAAATTTAACCATTTTTAATTAGATCATTTATTATTGGGTCAATGTCTCATTAAGTGAAAGTTGGACTCTTAAGAGGGTTTATGTCCATGAGGCCCAAGTGGCAGTATACTTTAAAGTAAAAATTGACAACAAAAGTCTCAACTTTGGGTGATAATTTTTAAAAGGTCTGAACTATTGATTAACCTGTGTAGGTCCTAACTTTAGGGGGTCTTAACTTTTAGCGGGCCTTAGTGACTTGAAAGTGGCCTAATAGGTCATCACTTGTAAAACTTGGGTCACACCAGAAGGGTTAATTGAGGGAGGGATGTAGGAACTAGGTGAGATTTAAAAAAAAATCTCCAGTATTATGTCGTCGAGGCCCACTAAAAGTTAAGACCCCCTAAAGTTAGGACATACACAGGTTAATCAATAGTTCAGACCTTTTAAAAATTATCACCCAAAGTTGAGACCTCTATTGTCAATTTTTCCATACTTTAAAAACCCTAGGTCAAGGAAAGCTCTATAAATACAGCTTCCCACTTCATTTTCAAAGGGAGAGAGGAAATCGGACTCCAGAGCCAGCAAGGATAAAAACAAAAGACTCAAAAGAGAGATAGAGAGAAAGCTACTCCAAAGACTCTCTAAGTCTGCGCATCCAAACCAAACATTTAACCTAGAGGAAGAACAACAAGCATCAAAGCCGTTCTGTTCTAGACAACCATACTTGAATGAGATTAAGCTCGGAGGCCCTCATTCAACAAAATCAAATCATTCTTGGAGATCGAATCAGTGGAAACACATTAGATATTGTACTTAAATATTTATTTATATCAATAAAATTTATATTTGTTTCACATCTTTTGACTTTGTCTCTTGCAGTTCTTAAAAATTTGTGTTTACAGGGTCTTTTATTGATCTTTATGGGTTTTCCAATTTTGGGTCTTCTTCTTCTAGTAGTTTTGTTAGAGGGTTGATTTGTGTTCTTGTGATTACTTTCATTTCAAGTTTGCCAATTGTGTCGGGTGTATTGTTGTTGCTTAAGCATTACACTAAGCAGGTTGTTTATGTGTCACTCCATTTCTTTATCCGAATCGCTAATTACCGTCCGTATTTACTTAAAATCGTCCGCATTTTTTTCTTTAAATACCCCCATGCCCCTCCCCCTTTCACCTCACTCTACTCTCTCAACTCTCATCAAACTTTATCCCTCTCTCTACCATTAAGCACTAACACCATCACCACCTTTCGAGCACCACCACCGGACCACCACCACCGGCGCACCACCTCCGACGAACCCACTAAGCACATTTACCAAAATCACCGGGGTACATCCCTCTGTCTACCATTAAGCACTAACACCACCACCACCTTCCGAACACCACCACCGGACCACCACCACCGAACAACCACCATCGCCGCACCACCTCCGACGAACCAACTTAGCACGTTGACCAAAACCACAGGGATACTAACAACACCGGAGTACCACCTCCGCCACCGACGAACCACCGGAGCACCAGCGGAAATGTGCAATGAAGAACTGTCAACGCTGCCGGAACGAAATTTGTTGAGTTTAAGAATTTTTTTTTTCCGCCACCAGAGCAGGGTAACGGATGAAAAATCTGTTACCCCAATGGAGGCAACGGATGAAAAATCCGTTACCTCTGTGGAGGCAACGGTAAAGCAATCCGTTACCATGGTAACGGATTGCTTTTCTGTTGCCTCTATGGAGGCAATGGATTTTTCATCTGTTGCCTCTATGGAGGCAACAAATTTTTCATCCGTTGCCTCCATTGGGGTAACGGATTTTTCATCCGTTACCCTGTATTTTATGCCGAATATTGATTTTCCGTGATAATTAGTATTGATTTTCTAATTAACGAATAATAGTACATCCATTTCTGTTAATTTTGTTAATGAATATTTAGTTAATATTTGTTGATATTTTATTCAAATATGTATGCATATTACTGTAATTATTTTCATAATAAGTAGTAATTTTATAATATTCGTTGCAAAAATTTATTTATGAATGCTTGTTATTAAGTTGAGAAATTGAATATGGAGTTAATAATAGTTGTGATTGGTAAATAAATAATAATGATTATTAGTTACGATAAGTAAGTAAATAATAGTGATTAATATTATTGATTATATGTTGTCCAAATGGTAAAATGTTAAACATTATAGGTTTATTTGCCGGATTTTGGGGGTGATTATATAGATTATAATCACATGTTTTATAATGAAACACTATGGGCTGAGAAAAAGAAACTACAAGATTAGGTTAAGACAAGGGCACATGAAATCGGGTTTGTGATGGTTATTATGTCAAATCATAAACACGATCCTAGTGGTCGACCATATGTTGATATGAAATGTAACCGGGGCGCACCATATCGGGATGAAGGTAAGGATCTTATTGTAGCAGAACGTGTAGCTACAAAGACAAAAGCATGTGGATGTAGAGCGGGAGTTAAGGTTGAGTATTTGGAGTACCCTGATCGAACTGGATAGGTGATCAAAGCAGAACGGGGGATTAGGGTCATGCACCATCATGAGTTCATTCATTACCGTGAGGGCCACCGACCCATCAGCGACCTTAGTCCGGCGGCTAAGGTTTTCGCTCGCGATATGATAAAGTCGCACGTTAGGCCTGCTAGTATCATGAAAGTTGTGAATGAAAAATTTCCCGATGATCATCCAAATATGAGACACTTTTACAACCTGAAGGAAAAGGATACAAGGGAAGCAATGGATGGTAGAGACGTGATGCAACACTTCCTTCACCTTGCTCGAAAGAGCGGCTACCTTCATTGGATTAGGCAAGACGAGGAGACAAATGCAATGAATGCGACATTCATGGTGCACCCTTGTACGACAAATATCCTCCGCACTTATCCGCTTGTTGTTGGTATGGATGCAACATATAAAACCAACAAATATAACATGCCTTTTCTAGAGCTCATTGGGATGACGCCTTGTAACAAGAATTTTATGGTTGGGTATGCTCTGATGGCCAACGAAATAACCGATAGTTATAATTGGGTGTTGGACAAGTTTAGGTTGCTTATTGGAGTGAATGTTGTCCCTGTTACACTCATTACTGACCGTGATTTGGGCCTTATGCAAGCGATCCGGGAAGTGTTTCCTAACTCTGCACATTTGCTATGTAGATGGCATATCAACAAAGATGTGCAGACTAGAGTGAATAACATCATGAGCAACACTAATGCGGGCCCAAGATTCGTGAGCCGAACTTGGTATCGAATAGTCAACGCGACCGATGAGAGGAGTTATGAGGTCGAGGTTGAGAATATGAGAGATGTTTACAAAAAGTGGCCTAAAATAATCCAATACATGGAAACAACTTGGCTTGTGTACAAAGAGAAGTTTGTGCGAGCATGGACGGACAATGTACATCATCTTGGGAACACGTGCACTAGCCGAGTTAAAAGTGCACACTCTGCACTGAAGTCTTGGGTTTTTAGTAGCATAACTACATTGGACACCATCTTTTCTATTGCTCACAGTGAGATAGAAAATCAGGTGAAGAAGGTTGAGAATGATTTGGAGGAAAGTCGGCGTTGACACGGGATCTTGTACAAGACTCAGGCTTTGTATCAGTTAAATGGTCGAGTCTCGCATTACTGTTTAGAACTCTTACTGCAAGAGGAAAATCGTATGCGGGGGTTAGCCTATGAGGTATATCAGCGTTGCGGTTGCTCGTTGAGAACCACACATGTCATCCCCTGTGCATGCGCCATAAGCAGACGATTGGAGGCGAAAGAGAGTCTGTACCTAACAGACTTACATCCTTCTTGGACTACTTTTGACCATTGGTGACAGTGTTAACAACCCTGTGTTTGTATCTGAGGCAGCACAGGATTCTTAGTACTTCTTAGAGTTGGTTGACCAGGTTCAAAGTAGTGATCATGTCGTATTGCGGAGCGCTACCCGGGTTCTAGAGGAACATCTGCGTAATCCTGGTGATTCAGCTTTTGAGCCCGAGATTGTCGAGAACCCCAAAGGGAGACCACGACGAAAGAGAAGCAGTGGTTTTGAGCACACATCCAGTTCGTCTTCAAAGAGAAGCAGATCTGTAGGTTCAGTTATGAGCATGTCAACTTCTACAGGTAATATGTTTGTTAATTGTATGTATTGATTATTTATAACTTTGATTTGCTACATACTGATAATTTTAATGGTGAATAATTTGATTGTTGTAGGTCGAGAAAGCGTGGATGGAGAAGACAATTCTAGTGGATTTCCATTTTTCCACAGGGGTCCTGCGATTGTTGGGCCATTCATTACTAGATGGACGAATGTCCAGGCGGACGGTAACTGTGGATTTCGAACTGTTGCAGATTGTTTTTTAGGGAGCGAAGACCATTGGGGTTTTGTCCGCCAAAATATGGCAAATGAGATTGCTGCTCATCGGGATGTTTACACATGTATTTACTATCATGGGATAGACGCAGCAATAAGGCGCATTACTTGGAGTAGCGGGCCAGCATCTAAGGCTCATTGGATGCATACTTCGCAAGATTTGTTTCCTATTGCCCAGATGTTCAATGCCGCAGTCATTTTGGTAGGACTGGGCCCGGGGGACAACTATATCCGTGTATCACTGTCCTTCCTTGGGTGCTTCTGAATACACAATGGGTCCAACTAACGAACTCGTGATGGCACATCTTGGTACCTTTCAACATTATAATAGACTCGAGTTACTTCCCGGATCACTCGTACCACCAATTAATAACTTATGGCATAACATGCATGAAGATAGTGTTGATGGTTGGGATCAGTTGTATGGTGTGAGACGCGCTTTATGGGAGGAGTTACTCTCTACTTAGTATATAGTATATAGTGAGATCTATTCATTGTAATGTTTTATGTATTCTATTTGATAACCGCATTTGTAATGATTAGTATAAGTTGATATGATATTAATATATAATGTTGGATAATAATAAGTTGCAATGATTCAAAGTGAAATAATAAGTTGCAATTCATTATAATGTTTTATGTATTCTAGTTGGTAACTATTAGTCAATGTTTTGTAATGATTAGTATAAGTTGATATGATATTAATATATATTGTTGGATAATAATAAGTTGCAATGATTGAAACTGAAATAATAAGTTGCAATGATTCATATGCAAATAATAAATTGCATAATAAAACCACAGTTATAGTACGTAACAAAATAATATCCGGACAAAACGTAACAATATAATACACCCGTACATAAAACATCAAATTAAAACACTGATATGAACTAGTACATATGATGATCATGCGCATGATGATCAGGGTCCCGTGCCCGATCTAACCGCAATTCAGCATCCCAATCCCAAGCGAGGTCATCCATCATCTCATATGACGAAGCAGTGTTGGATCGCTGGTCATTGTGCCGATCCTCCGTCAAAGCTCTCGTGGCGTCAAAATGTCGGGCCATCCACTGCAAAAAGTCAGTTAGTTATGTTATGTTATGTATCAATAATTTAACAACGAAATGCTAAACATAGAATAATTAAAATTGCATACGTAGTGGGTGTTTGTAGTGTTGGGTCCGGCCGGAACAGCCGTCCTATCTGCAGCGATAAGGGCAGGATGAGAATATGTACAATACCAATCCATGTACTCTCTCGAACACTGTCCTGGACGACCAACCCGTCTCAACTGTGATACATTGAGACCCCCAGAATATGGCGTGAAACGCTGCCATGTAGACTCTGCTACTGATACCGAGAATTGAACCTCATACTTTTTCGGATTTCCCGGTCTGTATGCAAAATTAGGCTGAGGATGAGGGGAAGGAATGACCTGAACATAACCGAACTGTCGCAGTACACAATCTGGGTTGTACGGCTCAATGATACCTCGATAACGTATGAAACCGACGTACAACGTCCTCGGAATCATGGCAGCCTGGTCATCCCCATATGGCGTCCACATGACCTAAAATTGGATAAATGTAATAATTTGATTAGTCTAATGTAGTAGTAATATATGACAACATAATAATATTTTTTTTAATGCAATAAATTTCGTACTTCTGAAACCTGAAGAGTGTCCAAGCGTCTGCGAATCGACTCCAGTCGGACGAACTCCTTGCCGACGAGGTGGTAATCCCACTTTCGTGCCCGGGGCTCATTATCACTGAACGCTAGCCCATCTCGCTGAGGTCGGAAACATGGGAAGTACTCGTATATCCAGCACTAGAGGAGCGTGAGACACCCGGCAATTTGTTTGCTGTCCGCTCTACTCGCCACCCCTAGCTGAAGATATAGGTAGGCCAAAGCAGCTGAGCCCCATGAGTAAGTATGAACTGAATCAAGGTCATCCGGCTCAATAATGTTCAGGGGCATGAGGGGGGAACCACTCTTATCAGTGAAGAGGGTACACCCAAGTGTAAGTAGCATCCATACGCGAGGCTGCACATTAGCTGGACAACCCTCAACCTTGCACCTATCGATAATCTGCTGAACGGTAACGCCACCATTCTTCCACACCCGTAACTCCTCCCGTAATAACTCCTCACGAGTCAAGCCCAGGAGCTCCTCAAACCGTACATACAAATCAGAACTAGGCAAAGCAGCACTCACAGTCCGACCATCAACAGGAACGCGTATAATCTGCCAAACGTCATGTAACATGATCGTCATCTCTCCAAAAGGCATGTGAAACGTGTTTGTGTCGGGCTGCCAACGCTCTAAAAACACTGTAAGCAATGGAAAGTCAAGGTGCCCAAACATAATCTGTGGTAGATTGGTAAGTCAAGATCTATCCATGCGCTGCAACGACCACTGCGGGAAAGACCAACTCATCAACGCATCAAAGGCACTGGAGCGGTTATGACACATCAAAACATCACTAGCAGTCGGATCGTGGTATATAAGGGCGCCGACGTGACCCCACTAACTAGGAATCACGCTACCGTCAAGTGGGTCCCCAGGCATCGCCTCGGTAACTAACCACGAAGTATCCTTAGCAGCTCTAGTCCTGCTCGTCATCCGACTACCTCCGGAACTAGACGCTTCGGAAACAAACCTCCCTCCTCTACCCTTCCTCACAGGCACACGGGAGGAGGCTTCACCCACATCAGCTCCATCACCACCGCTCAAAGCATGATCGAATTCCTCCTCGTTCGCAGTATCCCATCCCGCACTATCAGGCGCATCCTCAGCAATAGGCATCGGCCTAGCCTGAGCATCAGCCCTCGCCCTCCTACTCGATGCATCAACACCACGAGATCTAGTGTGTCGTGGCGTCGATCCCTCAGGACCCTCAAGACTCTAATAATCAATTATGTTAATTCCTTATTATTTATTTAATGTCTACGTTATTATATTGTAATTACTGCTAATCTATAACCATTGACATTCTAATAATTAATTAACTTAAATTAAAATGATAAATAATACTAATATGCATTAACATAATATTACTAAAAGATATTAACATGCGCAAACTAATTAAATTAATTTATAACTATTCACTTTCTAATAATTAATTAACTAAAATTAAAAAAACAAATCATATTAACATGCTAATATCATTAGTAAACATGTTCAAACATGCTAATATTAACACGCTAATAAAAACAACTACCCTAAACAACTAATACTAACATGCTAATAAAAAAAAACTAATAATATTAACATGCTAATATCATTACAATAAATAATAGTAATATGCTACTAATATAAATAACATGCTAATATCATTAAAATATTTTTATAATATAATAACATACTCAAACAAATTAATTAACTAATTAAATAATAACTATTAAAATTAAATAATACTATTATCACATGCTATTAAAAAAATAATTAAATCAAACAAATTAAATAATACTAACATGTTCCTAACATGCATTAACATAATAAAAGCCTAATTACAACATAATCATACAAATTAACATAATAACTATTAAAATTAAAATAACTATTGACATAAATTATAAAAACCGAAATAAACACAAAATATTTTTTTTATTTAAACAGAACTTATTAAAACAGAAATTATAAAAAACAGAAATTATTTTAATGAAAACAAAAAACAGAAATTATTAAAACAGAAATTATTAAAAACATAAATTTTCAAAACATAAATAAAACAAAAATTACTAAAAAGAAAAAAAAACCGACGAATTTTTTTTTTCCGAAATATGCATGGTAACGGATAGAAAAGCCGTTACCACCACACGGTGGTAACGGATCACTTTTTCAGTTACCACCGCAGAGGTAACGTAGATCTATAACGTTAGCTCTGCGGTGGTAACGGAAAAGTGATCCGTTACCACCGTGGTGGTCACGCTTTTCCATTCGTTTCCCCGCGATTTTTCGAAATTTTATTTATTTTTTTGTTCAGCCACTTTTCCGGCGAGGGGGGGTTTATCACTAAAAAATTCCGGCTAAGGGGTCGGTTTTAACCACAAAAAAGTACAAAACTAACTCTGAGTTGATTATTCTCCGATTTCTTTTGCCTTCTTCCTTGGGCCCATGCTTTTTCCAGCGAGTTGTGGTGGACTTTTGTCACGCGGATCTGGGTCTCGCGGTGGTGTGCTTCGCGGTCGTGCTCTCCGGTGTGGTGGTGTGCTTCCGGTGAGGTGGTCTTCGGTGTGGTGGCGTGCGGCACGGTGGTCTCCGGTGTGGTGCTGAGCTTCCCGGTGCTGTTGGTCCCCGGTCTGGTGCGCTCCGGTGTGGTGGTCGCCGGTCTGCTGGTGGTTGCCGGTGTGGTGGTGGTTGCAGTGGTGGTGGTGGCGGCTATGGTGGTGGTGGCTATGGTGGGAGTGAGTGAGGAGTGAGGAGTGAGAGTGAGAAGTGAGGAGTGAGGAGTGAGAGTGTGAGTGAGTGTGAGAGTGAGAGTGATGGGGTATGGGGTATTGGGTATGGGGTCAAGTATTTGTAGTGGTAGTTTAGGAGTATATAAGAAAAAATACGGACGATTTTAAGTAAATACGGACTGTAAATAGTAATGCCCTTCTTTATTGTGATTCCTATTGCTGTCAATGTGTACTGGTTTGTTGCCTGCACTGTTAAATCTTCATGTAGTGATGCATTGCCTCTTGCATATAGGATATTGTTGTTGCTTTTTGTTTTTTTGGTGATTGGGGTTGTTGTTTTCATGCTTAATTGGCATCGGATTGAGTTGACTATAAACATAATTGGTGTTGGATCGAATGCGCTTTCGAGGAATTTGGGGTTGTTTGGGGTTGTCCCGTGTTTGAAACTTGGGTTGCTGGCTTATTATGTGCCAATTATTGTGTTCTTGGTGTTGACGAGGTATAATGGCAAGATTGTGCCCCGTGAATCCAAAGGAGACTATCATTGTGCTTGGAAGCAAGATAGTTGGGTGGGTGCTTAACTGCTTATTATGCATTGGCATTTGGCAATTCTGACAATGTTGTGGTCAGCAACTGTGATGTTGGAAGTTAAGGCTTATGTGGTCAGTGGGACTATTGCTCAGTGGTATTTCTCTAAAGATGATGCGACTCCAAAGCGAAAGATCAGAAGTGCTTTTAGGTAATTCGCTTAACTTCTTTCATGTTTGGATATAACCTCATAGTTCACTTAGCTCTTTCATTTTTTATGCTTATTGAACTCCTTTTATATTAAGTCTTCGATCCTCGCAGAGTAGTTCTTTTAGTTACTGATCAAAATGTACATCGAACCTCAAATTTGCAGCTTAATAATTACATTATAAAAGTATTTCCGGATTTATTTTAAAATTGACAGGAGTTTAATTAGAAGGGTGGATTTGCTTTTATAGTGGTTCACCATGGAAGAGGTTGAGCTTTTATAGAGTATTGACTTGAGTAGAGATCTCAATATATTATTCAATTTCTTTTTTTGTGGTAGCTCTTTGTTTCTTACAGGCTTGTTTAGTGTGAGAACATTGAAGGCGCCCTTTTGGGAATGTGAGCAAATACTAGAAAGAAGTGATAGGGTTTTCAGAAGTTGCTTTCGTGCAGCTACTAGTTAACGGGTAAACAATTGGCTGGCTGCTTGATTGTGCTATGATAAAGTCGTAGGTGAGTATCTTTGTTGGTATATGCCCATGGCCAATGGTCATCAAGATATGAAGTCTTTGCAGTTTGCAATTGGTTTGTGTTATAGTATAAGTAAATCACGCACCTTAGGTGTGACGCCGAGAGACCTTGAGTTATGGTTTAATGAAAGCTGCAAGATTATCTCAGTTCCCACACCTATATCTTTTTACCGAGAATCATGGCTTGAGTTGTAGCTCCAATGTGGGTATAGACTATAGATTATTGAACTTTGATGCAGCTTGATATATATCAGGTTTTGTGCATCTCCTGACAATGACACTGGTTTCCATTTCTAGGTGTACCCAGGGAGATTGTAAATGAATGAACCTATTTGAGAAGTTTACAAGTGTCTGCCTGATCTTCTATTTTAAAGTCTTGATTGCTCTCTTAGATTGATTTCAGATAGGATCTACAGACCTAAATTCTATTTCTTGTAAAATATACAGCCGCTCAGCACTATTTCTTATCTAGCATCCTGGAGGCGTCCGTTAGCTTTTGCCTTGTCAAAATACCTTCTTTTTTGTTTTTATACTTAGCTGTTATTCTTGTTAAAAGTGTCATCTTGGACAGCGTGTGGCTGTTGAACTGATTGAGTTATTTTAGTGACAAGATTATCTTATATCACGCATATGTATACTATTCACCAGATCTTTGCACAGTTATTGCTACAAACCTCATATAGTGTTGCTTGACTTGTTACAACATAAATTTAGAAAATAAAAGCGAAAAAGCTTACAGAACCTCCCTATATCCTAGCTCTATTAAAGAGCCACCCACCACAAGGAAGTAGGGGTGCTAATGAGCTAGGGTGGCTCGCAAACAGTTCGAGCTCAGCTCGGTCAAAGCTCGGTCAAAGCTCGACTCGAGTTCAGGATCGGCTCGAGTCCCTAACGAGCGGAGCCTGAGCCTAGTGGAGTTCGGCTCGAAAGCTCGCAAACATGTTCGAAAAATTTTAAAATACAAATTTTATACATTGATTTTTAACTCAACTTGGATTTTCACTTAAAAAAACATAATGCCCAATTTAAAAAATATGAACCAGTATAAAAGCTTCAGCCCAATTAAAACATATAACCATGGGTTTTCTTTTCAGCCCAACTAAAACATGTAACCATGGGTTTTTACTTTCTCGGCCAATTAAGACATGCTTTCTCAACCCAAGTACAAAGTAAGAGAGAGTCACGTAATTTTGTCAATAGCCGTTCAAGGGTGTTTTCGAGGAACCCTAAATCCCCAATCTCCAGTTGAACGCTTCAGCCTCCTTCGTGGTTTATCTCGGCGAGCTGGGTGGCGAGCAGCATCGTCTTCGGCGGTGTCTTCGGCAGCGAGCAGGATGACAGATAATGTTTCTATTTTTCGTTATTTTTAGTTTTTTTTCGATTTTTTGATGTAATATGAAATTTCGAGCAGAATGAGATGTTTTCTTTTTCGATTTTGGCTCGCATTTATTGAATTCGAAAGTTTTATGTGCTAGATCTCTATATGTTGAATTTCTCGATTTCGCCATACATTCTTCGAGCTTCTTCTGATGTTATTCTTCGAGTTTGATGTTATCATGTTAGTCTATAGTTTCTTCTAAGTTACTCTAAACCTTCTCGAGCTTTGTGCGTTATTCTCGAGCTTTTTCGAGCATAACAGTTCGCAAACTTTGAACTCGAGCCGAGCCGAAGATTTTGTTTTTCGAGCTCGAGCCGAGCTCGGTCCCTCCCATTCTCGAGTCGAGCCGAGCTGAGGCATGTTCGGTCTCGAATCGGCTCGTTAACACCCCTACAAGGAAGTGTGGGCGCATATCCGGTATGGGCAGACCGTTGGCGTTGTCCATATCAGGGTATTCTTGTAATTTTACTCACTTGAACTAAAAGAGCTTAAATGAAATAGAAACTTCCATCTCGTGAATTCCAATTCCTTCACCTCAAACTTGTGTTTCTCAGGTAATTCCAAAAGCAATATAATTTCCCCTTCTTCTTGAAATGGCTCATTTCGAATCTTGTGTTCTAGCATCATCCACGGAACTGATTTGTTTAAGTTTTGTGAAACCTTAAAGAACTGTCCGAAATTTTGGAATAGTCTCTCATGCGATTTGACATTTGAAACTGAATTTGAAAAGGTAAGGAAGGAGTTTTAGATCTCGCCTCTCTTGAATGAAATGTCGAAGTTTATGGTTTAGTAAATCAGTATGCTGTGTTTTATTATTATTATTATTAAGCTTATTCCATTGAGTTGCTTGACATTTGTGGATTTGATTGAATTTACTTTCATAACCATCTGTTAGCTGGATGATTTGGTTGTTGTTATTGAATTTGGTTGAATTAGATGATCGCATGAAACTACCCCATCACCCCTAGTTGCTGTTTGGAACATTTAAATTCGGATTGTAATATTTTGAACAATAATATGTAAACTCTAGTTGCTTTGTTTACCCACAAAAAAATACAATTTTGTGGAGTTTAGGTTATGGCCAGGAATTTTGATGAGAAAATTGAGTAAGTTATAGAATTAGGTAATGGCCAGGATTGATGAAGTGTCGAGCAGTCGAGTGATAGTGATAATGAGCTAAATGGTGGTTATGAGAAGGAAGCTGAGTGTCTGGAGGTAAGTTAATTATGTAATTGTGGTTTATAATGTATATCTTATATTGGAGTTCTTCTAGATTTGTCAATAGCATGTGCATGTATGCATGTTAATGTAATTTATCTTACCAAATTTTTGCAGCAGGTAATAGCCTAGTGGTGTTGGCATCACCTCCAATCCCAGAGATCTTGGGATCGAGTCTCTTCCCTTACAAGGAGGGATCCCCAATTTTTCCCCTACTTGCAAGGGACTTCATCTTACCTTATATAAAATAAAATTTGAGAATGAGGGAGTGGAAGGGTGGTAAGCCCTTTCATCTTCCACCCACATGTTGTGGGTTCGACTCTCATCAAGGGGCTTTGGGGGGCTTTGGGGTAGGTTGTATTTAGGTGCCCTATGAGAGGGCGTTAATGTAATTTATCTTACCAAATTTTTGCAGCAGGTGATAGCCTAGTGATGTTGGTATCACCTCCGATCCCAGAGATCTTGGGATCGAGTCTCTTCCCTTGCAAAGAGGGATCCCTAATTTTCCCCCTACTTGTAAGGGACTTCATCTTACCTTATAAAAAAAATTACAAAATTTACCAAGGATCCTTGATAAGTGGTTTAGTTATGTTTCCATAATTATGTAAATTTGGGTTGATTAACATTGTTAGAAGCTAATTTTGGTTGAAATTATAATTTCTTCATATGATTTTGGTTAGCTAATTTTGGTTGAATGTATAACATGTTTAGAGTTTCTTCATAAAGTTGTTAAGTCGTTAACTGAACTCAAAATCGACAGAAATAATATGAATTATGGAATAATGAATGTTTGTTAAATTGGAATTATGTGTAGGCACACCATCAAATTGTGGCGGATCCAGTAGTAATACATAACGGGCCCACTTTATGAAAGATGTATTCCATTAGTACCAATAAGTTAGTTACTACCCGACATGACTTTATCTTGGTCCTTTTTAGGCACGTCCCATCGTGGCACGAGGCTTGTGGGTTTGGCACATAGGTCATCCGATTACGTCGTGTGCGCACCTCTACGTACAAAAATGAAATGGAACCAAAAAAAAGTATAGATAGAGTAAAATATTTCATAGTCAACATTAAGAGTCCGTTTTTTTTTTCAATTTATTTGCACATATTAAAATTTATTTCAGATATAATAAGTGTTTCAAACCTTCTTTGTAAAGGGTCAAACCTTATATTTTCTGAACTTTACTTATTTGAACTTATTAAACTTATTATGACTTATATAAACTGAAAATAAGTCGAATATAACATGCTACTTTTTGAAGGAGAAATGAGAGAGTAACATGCTACTTTATAAGATCTTGTAATTTGTTGATGGGTTTTGGTTAATTTGCAAGGAGGTAAGTTACACTACTGAATTTTGATCAGTCTAATTAGAAAATTTTAGATGAGTATGGTTACAAACTTAAAATTGTGGTAATAATACATAGTATGTTAATACATAGCATTTTTTTTAAAGAGAAATTTCATTAATTGAAGGCCAAACGACATCTACAATAGGTATTAAAGAAAAACAAGATACAATTAAACAAGGTTAAATCAAATTCGTACTTCGAAGAAACTACAATGAACCAGATCGAGCAATACAACGGAACCCCTTTGTATTTGCTGAATCAAGCAGCTATTGTTGAGGAAGTCTATCATTCTGACATAGTTTGGGAAGAGCATTCTTGATCGAGCCATGTTGACAGCATCCGAGATTCCAATACCTTCATGTTGAGTCTCGAACTTCAACCAATGAGAACAATTTCTCATACCTAAAAATAAGAAAACCATACTCACAACTCCCATATGGGAGAAGGAGATCTCCAAAACAAAGACTAAATACCACATAACAGGGTTTGAAAAAATCTCATAAAGAGAGAATAATTTATTAAACAAAATAAGAAAATGAACTAAAAACTGAAAATAAAAGGGAAAAGGGGCTTACCATGGATAAAATCATCCATGGCAGCCCCAAATTAATGAAAAATGGTAAGGGAAGGCTATGGTTTGAGAGAGAAAAAGAGAGAGGAGAGGAGGGGGGGGCATGTTAATACATAGCATGGTTACTGTTTAGTCCTCTACTTGTCCAACAAGTAAGCTGTAGGTTGAGCTTTCTTGTCTAGCAAGTAAACTAGTATCCCTTAGATGTTCTTCCTTGGAGACTTGTGCAACATTGTCTGAATCAACTTAGTCCAAGCCTGAGCTTCGTTCCCGAACCTGTAAAAAGGGACCCACCCTGGAGGTTTCGGTGGTGGTTCCCCCTCCGAAGCTTAAGTCAGATATCACGAGTGGTAGAGAGAAAAGTAAATCTAGAGAGAGAAAGTGAGAGAGTATTTTTACAGAGTAACTTTGCACTGTTTGCATTGAATGCCCCTTTCTCCTGATATCAGGGGTATTTATAGTGATAGCAAGATGACAGCTATCCTTAAATTCTGCCCTTGAATAGTTGCATCTGATTGGCTAAGGAATCAAATCATGACACGTGGCAAACTATGATTTGTGAGGGTTTATCAACCTCTCACTTGCAGCCACCTCCCAGGGATGGGCTCTGACTATCTCTTGGGCCAGAAAAGTAACCTTTTCTCCCAACTGAATATAACCCAAAAAGCTCAAACCTTTTTCCTCTATTTATTAGGAGAGGACACGTGTACGGCTCTGATGAGCCCAAGTGTCTTAAAAGAAGCCGTAGATGTTAGGCCACAACATTTGCCCCTAATAGGGTTTTCACTGTTGGCGCATCTGACGGTTAATACCCTTTTACCCAAGGCAGTTTTATTCAAATTCAAAATGAAGGCAAGGACGTGCCTTTTCCTGGATTTTACCGGTCATAATCGACCATTTTGCCCTTTCTTCGGTCATCCTTGACCGGCTCCACAGGCTTCTTACCCCTCTATATATAACCTTAGTGTGAGGACATTAAATCATTTCACACCTTGAACGAATTTTTCTAGAGAGACAAGCTCTGCAAATTTTTCTAGAGAGAGAAAGGGAGATTGCCCGGCCTTAGCCTTCTTCACCGAATCGTCCAGGCGCTTTAGCAGGTATCTTTTCTTTGTTCTTTTTACTCTTCTTTATTCTTTATTTTTTCTTAGAAAATCAATAAAATGGAATCTTCTTCGTCAAATAATCCTAGCCGACCAAGAGCTTGTCTTGACCCTAGAACCGATACTTCTTCTTCGGCACATTCTAGAGTTGGGCCTCTTCTGGCCGAGTATATATTTTTTTGTGATTTTGACCGAGAAAGTCAGACGACCCAGTCTTTACCTGTGCAGGGTAATCTGGCGCGCGTCAAGCAAACGGCCCGTCTAAGACGAAAGGTAATACTCCCTTTACATAGTTCAGATATGGAGGAATCTACTAGACGAGTTCCAGATGAGGCAAGGGGGCTCAAAGTGCTGAGCCTTTAGTCGGGCCTCCTTCCCTTGATCGCAATTTAGAACACTCCGAAATAAACCATGAGGCCAGTCCTTCTGGTAGGGACGTCACTATGAAGGGAACCAGCGAAGATAATAACGGCAGTGAATCTGACGCTGCCGAAGAATCAGACGAAGCCTCTACTACCTCGTCTGAGATTAGAATACGCTTAAGTCCCCTTTCAGACCCCGCCTTCATTTTGGTTAATCGTAAATGGCTAGAGAAAATAGAACCAGACCCTAGTTATTTATCCTCCTACATGCCCATGCCGGGCTTCTCCTTTGTCCTCCCGAATAAGGACACGACGATTCTGAGTGCCCCAAAGAACCACTTCGTCGTCTACAAGCTGGCCTTGGACGCGGGATTAAGGTTCCCCCTTCACGAGTTTATAGAACAAGTGCTGCAGTACTACAACATCGGCCATAATCAGCTGGCTCCAAATGCTTGGCACAACGTCCTGACGTTTAGTGCCGTCTGCGAGCTGCGCGGCCTGGCCCTCTCTATCCAAGCCTTCACCCATATTCACTATGCGGCTAAGGTCCCTGGGGCCGTGGACGGGGCATGGCTCAGCATCTGCAACCGCCCCGGCTTCATGACCGCTTGGGGAAAACCGTCGAAGATGCACGAATGGAAAGCTGACTTCGTCTTCTTACGGGCGGCCAACAACTATGCCACTGAGGGCTATAGGTTTTATAATCGATCTGTCACAAATACTGCGCGGAAGCAGTCCTGGCTGGAGTTGGAGGACAACTTCGACGAAGAGGTTGTGGAGTACTTCAGAATAAAGGAGTACTCCAGGCCCGACCAACGATCTTTTAAGGGGCCAGCTAACTGGATACCCTTTAAAGAAATGTTTTACCATGATGACTTCTTAGTCGCCGCCGGCTTACGGGTGGCCGATGATAGAGGTATACATTCAAATTCTCCAAGTAAAACTCTTCGTCCATAGTATATATCGGACTATCCCTTTTCATTTCTTTTTTGCAGACTCGGCCAGAACACGTCTCAAGGCTTCTTAGACGGGAGATATAAGCATGTCTAAATTCACAGACAACTTGTGGAAGGAATACGCCAAGAGCAGCGCCGAGAAAAGGGCTGAAAAACTGGTAAATCATATATATATATATATATATATATATATATATATATATATATATATATATATATATATATATATCCTTTTTTTTTTTTTTTTGGACGAGGATCATTCTGACCCGTCAAGAATTTGCATCCATCCCCTGGACGAAAATCACCCAAAGAAGGAAAGTGTCCAAGTATGGACGTCCACCTTCTTTGGGCCATTCTCATATGAGATATTGAAAGTCTTTGGACGAGTACCATTTGGACTCGTCCAAGTCGTTGTCCCTTCTCTTTGGACGAGAATCACCTGAAGAAGGAAGGCGTCCATGCTTGGACGACCACCTTCTTTGGGCCATTCTCGTCTGAGAGGCGGATTAGCTTTGGACGAGTACCATTTGGACTCGTCCAAGTTGGGTTCCATTTCATTGGACGAGAATCACCCGAAGAAGGAAGGCGTCCATGCTTGGACGGCCACCTTCTTTGGGCCATTCTCGTCTGAGAAACTTTAAGTTCTGGAACTGGATGAAGAGTTGATTTCTTGTCCTTGGACGGAAGTCATTTTAGTCCGTCCACTTTTGGACGGCCTCCTTCTTTGCATCAACTTCGTCTGTATTTGGAAATTTCTTCGGACGAGGTTCCCTTAGGAAAGGAGGTGTCCATTACAAGACGCCTTCCTTCTTTGGGTGATTTTCGTCTGAAGCCTTGTAACATGTTTTTAGTATTTGCTGTTTGGACGATCATTATTGTGACTTGTTCTTTTTTTTTTTTTTTTTTTTGCAGAAAAATGCCCCGACAAACAAACTTCCACCTGGGAAGTCATCTTCGTCCAAAAAGAGGCCTACAGCGGCCGCGGACCAGCCTCCAGCAAAAAACCGAAGGGCTTTACCAAGAAGAGGGCGGAGAAGACTACTCCTGCTGGTGAAGTTGGGGAAAAAGCCATGCCTCCGCCAAAGGACAAGGTCCTGAAAAAGGAACCTCCCGCTGCTGTCCCTGCCGAGGGGGAAAAAAGTCCTGACCCTGCTGGTCAGTTGGACATTCTTCCTGCGGATTCTGCTGAGATCAAACCAGAGTCGGCTTTGGCTTTGGTCATTCCGGAGCCGGAGACGGCTACTGAGAACTACTCGGGTTTCAGCGGCCTGGTAGCCAAGCTGGTTTCGCAGATGCCGCTAGCTGTTAGGACGGCATCCATCTCGTCTGGTGAGTCGTATTATCCGAACATAGTTAGGACAGTGCGGGTCGACGGGCGGTCCATGAGTCCGTCCAATAGACAAGCCATTGTCCTTCCAATCAAGATAACTGACTCCCCGCCCCCCTTTCAGATAAGGGCAAAGGACCAGCTTTACCCTCAGCTACTCCCGCCCTAGATTCAGACGAGGAGTCTTCTGCTGCCTTTGCTAAAATGTCCCAAGCAGAAAGAGTTCGGCTTAAGCAGGAGCTCTTCAAATTTTACCCTAAATCTTATATCAAAGGATTAAGGGGAGCATCGGCCGGGCATGTGGGGTACATGTCTCAACTTGCTGCTGAGGTATAACTTGCTGCCGCTTTTGTTTTATACTTGTACAAATTTATTCTTTTTTGTAACTCGTCTAATGACTTGTTTGGTTTTCCTTGTTTCAGCTTTTTGCTCGCAGCATGCTAACTGAAGAGTGGGCGAGGGAGCTTAGAAAGGAGAACAAGCAGCTCGTCCACCTTGCTACAATGGCAGGCGACAAGGCCATCCATGACATTGAGATGGCTAATGCCCTTCATCGTCAATCCCTGGAGGCTTTGGAGAAGAGATCAACTCTCCTAGAATCCGAAAACAAGAATTATCTTTTTACTATCAACCAGCTATACAAGGAGCAGGACCGTTTGAAGTGGTCGTAGATGCTGTCTCTGCTGAGTTGAAGGGTGAAAAAGATGCTGTTCTTCTAGCTGTCGTCCAACTGAGAAGGGAGAACATCCTCCTAAGGGCGAAGACTGCCCGTCTGCAAGGGGAAGCGGCCCGGGCCTTTGACGACGCCAAAGAAGACTAGGCTCAAGTCGTCGAAACGTCCAAGGACTGGGCCGACAAGGCCTTTGAGATGCTGGCTAAGCCTACTGAGGTCCCCAGCTTCATTCGTCGTTTGGAATATCAACAGAGTGTTCATCGTGCTATGGTATGTGCCGAGGAACCTCCGGAATTTTTGGACTCGGACGACGAAGCTGTGGTTGAGGAGGAGAACCCTGAAGACGACCAAGAAACTTGCGCTGAAGATGATGCCTAGTTTTAGGTTTATTTTCCTAAGTTTCTTGGCTTGTTTGCCGTTGTAGCTTTATCTCTTCTCATCTTAATTAACACTAGGGAAAAAAAAAGGAAGGGCTGCGCAAGAAGGGCTGCGTTTTATTAAAAACGCAGCCCTTCTTGTATGAAGGGTTGCGGTTTCCTTGCCCTTTTTGTGAAGGGCTGCGGTTAGACTTAAAACCGCAGCCCTTCATGCAGTATGAAGGGCTGCGGTTTTAAGGCTAACCGCAGCCCTTTATGTGAAGGGCTGCGGTTAGCCTAGAAACCGCAGCCCTTCATACACGAAGGGTTGCGTTTTCTAGGATAAGCGCAGCCCTTCCTATCCCATTTCAACCTGTGAGTTTTGCGCGCAACACACAGTAGCACTCACTCGCAAATTTCCCTCGCACACTCAGCTCACCCCTCTCCCTCACACTCACTCGCACACTCACTCCTCTCCCTCACACTAACTCGCACTGCCATCACCGGAGCACCGACACATCGCCGGAGCGCCGTCCCATCGCCGGAGCACCGTCCCATCGCCGGTGCTCCTCCTTCTTCTTCTCTTCTCTCAGCGCGCCTTGACGCCACCACCACCACCAATACTGCATTGTCGGTAATTCCCCTCTCACTCTCTCTCCTCTTTGTTTTATTTAATTTCTCTTCTATTTTGTGTTGTAAAATGTGATTGTAGGGAGTGGGAGAGGGCTTGTGGAGGGTGGGTAGGGGGTGGGGAGGGCTTGTGGGGGTGGGGGGGTGGGGGTCTTTGGGCAAGGGATGGGGGATGGCTGGGGAGGCTAGGCATGGGGGGTGGGGGAGGGCGGGGGATCTTGGAAGGGGGTGGGGGGGGTGGGGAGGCTGGGCATGGGGTGGGAGAGGGCGGGGGGATCTTTGGAAAAGGGGGTGGGGGATGGCTGGGGAGGGTGGGCATGGGGTGGGGGGGGAGGGTGGGGAGGCTGGGCATGGGGTGGAGGAGGGCGGGGGGATCTTTGGAAAGGGGGGGGGGATGGCTGGGGAGGCTGGGCATGGGGTGGGGGAGGGCGGGGGATGCTTGGACAGGGGGGGGGAGGGGGGGGAGGGTGGATAGGGGTGGGTGAGGCATTGTTGTGAAGGCATTGTTGTAAGTTGTAACACATGTTTGGTATCAGTACTATCGTTCATTTTCTTTGTTGTTTTATAATGTAACTATGTAGATTTTTAGGCTTCGGAAACGAAAATTAAAGGTCATTTTACGCCTACATGGCAATGAGGGAGTGCAGTGGGGGCGGTAGTGGCGGTGGTGGTGGGACGTGTTACAAATGTGGAGAGTGAGGTCACATGGCAATGGAATGCTCTCCACATTTGTAACGATTCTCACTAGCTCCGCCGCTACCACTGATGGGCATTCCATTGCCATGTGACCTGATTCTCGGGTCATTTTAGGCCTAATTTAGCCTTTTCGCTTCCGAATCGTACTTATCGAGTCATTTAACCCCAAATTTTTTTGAACATGATTATATGAGATATAATGTAACTAGTGTGTAGATTTTTAGGCTTGCATTTGTTCTTGGTTGCATTTCGGGAACGAAAAGGTCATTTTAGGCCAAATTTTGCCTTTTCGCGTCCAATTCGTACTTATCGAGTCATTTAACCCCAAATTCTTTTTGAACATGATTATATGAGGTATAATGTAACTATTGTGTAGATTTTTAGGTTTGCAATTGTTGTAGGTTAAATTTTGGGAACGAAAAGGGCATTTTAGGCCTATTTTAGCCTTTTCGCTTCCAAATCGTACTTATCGAGTCATTTAACCCCAAATTCTTTTTGAACATGATTATATGAGATATAATGTAACTATTGTGTAGATTTTTAGGCTTGCATTTGTTCTTGGTTGCATTTCGGGAACGAAAAGGTCATTTTAGGCCAAATTTTGCCTTTTCGGGTCCAATTCGTACTTATCGAGTCATTTAACCCCAAATTCTTTTTGAACATGATTATATGAGGTATAATGTAACTATTGTGTAGATTTTTAGGTTTGCAATTGTTGTAGGTTGAATTTTGGGAACGAAAAGGGCATTTTAGGCCTATTTTAGCCTTTTCGCTTCCGAATCGTACTTACCGAGTCATTTAACCCCAAATTCTTTTGAACATGATTATATGAGGTATAATGTAACTATTGTGTAGATTTTTAGGTTTGCAATTGTTGTAGGTTGAATTTTGGGAACGAAAAGGGCATTTTAGGCCTATTTTAGCCTTTTCGCTTCCACATCGTACTTATCGAGTCATTTAACCCCAAATTCTTTTTGAACATGATTATATGAGGTATAATGTAACTATTGTGTAGATTTTTAGGTTTGCAATTGTTGTAGGTTGAATTTTGGGAACGAAAAGGGCATTATTTTAGCCTTTTCGCTTCCGAATCGTACTTACCGAGTCATTTAACCCCAAATTTTTTTGAACATGATTATATAAGGTATAATGTAACTATTGTGTAGATTTTTAGGTTTGCAATTGTTGTAGGTTGAATTTTGGAACGAAAAGGGCATTTTAGGCCTATTTTAGCCTTTTCGTTTCCAAATCGTACTTATCGAGTCATTTAACCCCAAATTATTTTTGAACAAGATTATATGAGATATAATGTAACTATTGTGTAGATTTTTGGGCTTGCATTTGCTCTTGGTTGCATTTCGGGAACGAAAAGGTCATTTTATGCCAAATTTTGCCTTTTCGCGTCCAATTCGTACTTATCGAGTCATTTAACTCCATTTTCTTTTTCAATATGATAATATAAGGTATAATATAACTAGTGTGTAGAGTTTTAGGCTTGCATTTGTTTTTGATTGAATTTCGGGAAGGTATATGTCATTTTTAGAACTACTAACTACGGTACGTAAATGATTGAATTCTTATATTATGTGTTTATTCCTTGGTTGTTTTGCAAGGTTTATATTAATAACACACCACGTTTGAGGGCCTTCACCACAGACGAATTACATGAAGTTCGGGATAAGTTGGTGTCCCACATTTGCGATGATTGCTTATGATACATCTACTAGTTTTTATTAATTCTATGTACATTTTTCATATTATTAAATATATACATATTTAAAGTTAATTATTATATTACGTTCAAAAACTTGTCATATATTATTATTGCAATTTGATCGGTTTTTTTTTTTTGTGTCGAAGGGAGGTTTTGGGTGGGGGGTGGGGTGGGGGGTTGCCATGGTGGGGGGGCTTGGCTGGGCTATGGGCGGGTTGGGTCTTTGGGGTGGCTGGCAAAGCAATGGGTGGAGGAGGTGGTAGAGGGTGGGCTAGGGTGGGGGTGCGGGGAGCGAAGGGGGTGGGGTGGGGTGGGGGCAGGGGGGGGAGTGCGGGGGTGGGCGGGTGTGTAGGTTTGGGGGTGGGGGTTGGGGTGGGAGTGCGGGGGGTGGGCGGGGGCCGGGGGTGAGGGGGCGGCAGGGGGTGGGGCGGGGGTGGGGTGTCTTGGGGGTGGCGGGGGGGCGGTCTTTGGGGTGGGCGGGGGTGGGGTGTCTTTGGGTGGGGGGTGGGGGGGGGTGGGGTTTGGGGGGGGTGGGCAAGGGGTGGGGGTCTTGGGTTGGGCGTGGGGTGGGGTGTGATGGGTGGCGGGGGGTGGGCGGGGGGTGGAGGGTGCAATTTATTTTTTTTTTTAAAAAAATTTGAATGTGAAGAGGCTGCGGTTTTAAGCCTAAACCGGACCCTTCACTTAAATAGGGGTGCGGTTTAGGCTTAAAACCGCGACCCTTCACATAGAGAAGGGTGCGGTTTAAGCCGAAAACGCAGCCCTTCAAGCTTATAAGGGCTGCATTTTTGGCCTAAACCGCAGCCATTCGTTGTGAAGGGCTGCGGCTAAAAACCGCAGCCCTTCTTATCTATTGAAGGGCTGCTATGGAAAGGGCTGCTGGCCAAAAACGCAGCCCTTAGGGCTGTTTTGACCGCAACCCTTCCTTGTTTTTCCACTAGTGTAAGTTGTAAATTTTTTGCCAAGTATATATGAAAGACTTTTTGCCAATTGCTTGTCTTTTCTTCTCTTGAATTCCAATTATGACTAAGTATAAAATGAGCCTCGTCCTGAATGTTGGACGATCCGCACAGATGTTTAAGGAAAGAGCAACGTCCTTGCCTTTAGACGATCATAAATCTTTTTAAGATGTATCCAAGTACAAGAAGAGACTCATCCTGATCTTTTGGACGGTCTACAAAATTTAAATAGAGCAAGCTTGCCAACCCTGATCCTTGCCCTTGGACGGCCGAGAGTCTTTACAAAATGTAGCCAAGTACACAAAGAGACTCGTCCGGGTATTTGGACGATTTGCAAAACACATATAAGAGAAGATTGCCATCCTTGTCCTTTGACGATTGTGAATCTTTCCAAAAAGTATCCAAGTACTTAGTGAGATTCGTCCTGGAACTCTAGATGGTCTTCTCATTCAGACGAGTCTTGCCCCAAGGGGGAAAGCGGCCAATACATATGGTTTTGTGGACTAGCCACGTTTTAGCCGTTTTTCTCGAGTTGGTAACACACATCCTGCAGTATTGATCCATCACAAGGGCATCTATTGCCTAGTTCGTCCTGGTTTTTTGGACGACCTTCTCTCTTTAGCTCGTCCTATAGGCTTGTCCCATCCCCCCCTTCTGGGGCTAAGCTCAACCATATATGATGGACAAGCCATAGTCCAAGAAGAAGAGCGGCCCACATAGGCCAAGCCTGCTGAATTGCTAAGGACGAGCTTTAGATACATGGTCTAACCATGTCTTAGCCGCCTTCCTTGAGGGAGCAACACTCGTCCGGAAGTAGTATCCTTTACTAAGGGCTTATTTCTGGTCAGCTTTCTCTTAGAGTGTTTGACGTTTCCCTTACTAGAAATTTTGTCAATTTGATTGCCATTTATGTATTGTCAACCTTTAGATTGTTATACTTTTGGCCGGTCTCTTCGAGGGAGTGATGTTCGGCATAGAAGTGAGTATTTTTGACGCTCTATTGTTTTTTGTATTTTTGTCCCAAGTTATTGTCACTTTTAGACTAGTAACTGATTTAATGCCCCAAAGTGAACTAACTTGGTGAAAATAAACAAAGGCGATAAGAAAGTAGGAATTGTATTATATGAATTTTGCTTGACTAAATGTCAAGATACATGTATACAATTCTTTTTTTTCTAGCATGTGCCGTGGCACTTTGGACTTACTACAGACTACCAGCTAGATTCCTGACGATGAATTGAGATAGACGTGGTACTTCTTCAGATTATCTGAGTTCCAAGTGCGCTGTATAACTCGTCCATCCAGATCTTGGAGACGAAAGGTTCCACTGCGTAGCTCTTGGATAATCAGATAAGGTCCTTCCCAATTTGGTGTTAGCTTCCCCATTTCTTTAGCTCGTCCAGTTGCCTCCATCTTCCTTAGAACAAGATCCCCCACCTTGAGTGGTCGTCTAGTGACTCTCTTGTTAAACTCCCGAGCCATTCGCAGTTTGTACAATTGCATTCTTAGCAAGGCATTGCCCCTGACTTCTGGTACTTGATCCAAAGCCATGCGCAATGCAGCCCAGTTGGCATCATCTGTGTACAACATGACTCGCAGGGTGGGTTCTTCAATCTCAATGGGCAAGACGACTTCAGTGCCATAAACTAACATGAAGGATGTCTCCCCTGTAGAATTTTTGGCGGTTGTTTTGATGGACCATAACACTAGCTGCAGTTCTTCAACCCATTGTCCCTTGGCATTATCCAACTTCTCTTTTGATTCCATTGGATAGAATCTTGTTGAAGGACTCTACTTGCCCATTGGCTTGTGGGTGGGCGACTGCAGCGAAGTGAGCCTTGATTTCTCTTTCTGCCAACCAATCTTTCAGTTTAGGCGTTTCGAACTGTGGGCCATTATCAAAGACGATGGACTGTGGTATGCCAAAACGAGTTATAATGTTTTTCCAAATAAAGCCCTTGACGTCGTTTGTTGTTATGCCTTGCATGGCTTCAGCCTCTATCCATTTAGTGAAGTAGCCCACAGCTAATATCACAAACTTCTTTTGCCCAGCGGCCACCAGGAAAGGTCCTAGGATATCCATGCCCCATTTGGCAAAAGGCAGAGGGAACAAGATGGGACTTAAGTAGTTGGACGGCTTCTGATGCTGGTTTCCATGCATCTGACAACTATCGCACTTCTTTGCATAGACGAGGGCGTCCTCCTTTAAGGTAGGCCAGTAGTACCCCGTCCTAAAAGCCTTTTCTCCCAAAGCTCTTCCCCCAATGTGAGATGCATAAGTTCCTTCATGGACTTCCTTCAGAACCTCTAGACCATCTTCTCTGGTGATGCACTTGAGGAGAGGGCGGTTAAATGACTTCTTGTAAAGGGACTCATCCCATAGTTCAAACCACTTGTCTCGAGCCTTCACATACTTGGCCTCCACAGGATCTGATGGCAGCCGTCCTGTTTTCTTGTATTCTATTATGGGCTCCATCCACACTGCCCCTCGGCTAAGAAACATGATTTGCTCTTGGTCAATACTCTTTTTGGGTTTAACTTCCCAAAAAACTGTTCTTGGCGCATCACCTTCAGCCGAGCTGGCCAATTTTGAGAGAGCATCTGCTTGATGATTTTCTGACCTTGGTACTTGGTCGAGAACAAATCGTTTCAAAGGCTCAATCTCATCTTTGATCAGACACATATATTTGCTCATCGATGCTTCTTTACATTCAAAATCCCCGTTGACTTGACTGACGACCAAGAGCGAGTCTGATTTGGCCTCAATTTCCAGAGCTCCTGGCTCTTTACACATTTTGATTTCAGCTAGAAGTGCTTCATATTCAGCTTCGTTATTGGACGCTTGGAATTGGAATCTTAGAGCATATTCAAACTTGTCTCCTTCTGGGAATTGACAAATGATTCCTGCCCCACATCCATTGACAGTGGACGACCCATCAACCATGAGCGTCCAATGCTTCCTTCCTTCAGTTGGATCAGCTATTGACTCCATAGTTGGTCGAGTAAGCTCAACTATAAAATCTGCCAAGGCTTGCCCCTTAATGGCTTTCCTTGGTTCAAATGATATATCGAACATGTTTAGCTCAACAGCCCATTTTAGCATCCGTCCGGCGGCTTCCATGTTTTGCAGAAATTGCTTCAGAGGTTGGTCAGTGTAGACGAGTATGTTGTGCGCCAAGAAATAGGGCCTTAACTTTCTGCTGGCCATGACGAGGGCCAATTCAAACTTCTCAACTGGAGTATACCTATTTTCCGCATCCTTGAGCACATGACTCACAAAGTATATTGGGACTTGTACGGACTCTCTCTCAGCCAGCAGAACGACACTCACAGCCTGAGTGGACACAGCCAAATATACAAACAGTTTCTCCCCCTCGGCTGGACTGACCAACCTAGGTAACTGAAGAAGGTGATCTTTGACTTGCTGAAGCGCTTGCTCAGCTTCTGCTGTCCTCTCAAACTTGGCCTTCTTCTTGATAGTAGCGAAGAAGTGATGGCACTTGTCGCCCGACTTAGACAAGAAACGTCCAAGGGCAGC
The DNA here is from genome assembly GCA_947646795.1 of Beta lomatogona. NCBI lineage: Eukaryota > Viridiplantae > Streptophyta > Magnoliopsida > Caryophyllales > Amaranthaceae > Beta > Beta lomatogona. The sequence continues at coordinate 6,648,726 of CANSNZ010000089.1, forward strand.
CAAGCAACCCGTCAGTCGCTGAACTTCCTTTATCTTTGACGGAGATTTCATGTCTAGAATAGCTTGGATCTTTTCGGGGTTGGCTTCGATTCCCCTCTGATCTACTAAGAAGCCTAAGAACTTCCCGGACAAGACTCCAAATACACATTTGTTGGGGTTCAATTTTAACTTGTATTTTCTTAGAGTCTCGAAAGTCTCTCTCAAATCACCAACATGACCTTCTTCTTGCCGACTCTTGACTATCATATCATCAATATAGGCCTCCATGTTTCTTCCCAACTGTGGCTGAAAGACGGTATTGATCAATCTTTGAAAGGTGGCCGGCGCGTTGAGTAGGCCGAATGGCATTCTCAACCAGCCATACAAGCCCTTTTCAATAATGAAGGATGTTTTTTCCTGATCCTATGACCACATGGGGATTTGATAAAAACCTGAATAGGCGTCCATGAAGCTTAGCAAAGCATGGCCGGCTGTGGAGTCTACCAGACGATCCAACTTAGGCAAAGGGAAATTGTCCTTAGGACAAGCCTTGTTAAGATCAGTATAGTCCACACACATCCTCCAAGTGCCATTAGGCTTTGGCACCATGACCACATTTGCTATCCATTCTGGATAATAGGTTTCTCTGATGAGCTTTGACTCCAACAACTTCTGAACTTCTTGGTCGACCGCCTGATTTATGGCCGGTCCAAAATGCCTTTTCTTCTGACGAACAGGTTTTAAATTTGGATCAACATTCAGCCGGTGGACGGCTATCTCTGGATCAATTCCAGGCATTTCTTCAACACAATAAGCGAACACGTCTTGAAATTCTTTCAGCAAGCTTACTAGAAGGCCCCTCAAATTAGGAGAGAGGGAAAAACCAATCTTTAAAGTTCGCTCTGGACGAGCCTCATCCAAACAGACATCTTCTGGAAATTCCACCGGCTCTGGACGTTCTATTGCTAGTCCCATGATGGTCATCACTTCGTCAGACGAAGGAGATTCTTCCTTGACGGGCTCATACTTTCTTTTCTTGCTGGTGAGATGTTCAGACGTTTTCCTTAAGGGGGCGAGAGGCATCTGAGGACTCTTAATTTCCAGCTTCAACGAGGCCACTTGGTCCTTTACACTTTCAGACGTTTTCCTTTCGCCAGCAACCATTGTCTTATCTTTCCCAATTTCAGACGTTTTCCGTCCGCCACCAATCTTCGTATGGCCTTCATTGCATGCTTTCCATGATGACGGCCTGAGGGTGGTTAGGTAACATTCCCTAGCCGCCTGGTGGTCTCCATACAAGGAGCCAATCTTGCCATCATCACACTCATACTTCATAAGCATCAACTGAGTTACTATTATAGCTTTAACATGATTCAAAGTTGGTCGTCCAAGTATGGCATTGTAGGCTGTCAAATCTCGGACAACCAAGAACTTGATGAACGAAGTCCGCGAGGCCTCCTTCTCTCCAACTCGGATGGGCAACGTGATTGTTCCCATGGGATGGATGACTCCTCCCCCAAACCCTATCATGGGATGATGGACTGGGACCAAGTTCTTTTCATCAAACTTCAATCTGGACAAGCAATCAGCACTAATGATGTCTGTCGAGCTTCCGGTGTCGATTAGAATTCTTCGTACTCTCAAATTTGCTATCTTCATTTCCACAACCAAAGGGTCATCATGGGGGGTCCTCAACTTTCCCCGATCTTGCTCACTAACCACCACTTTTGGGAAGGGCACGGCCTTTGTTTGATTAGTCAATAAGACTTGGCCGACCTCCCTGAGGTAGTTTTTGTGCCCTCTATTGGTTGGCCCTCCAGCAGCAAATCCTCCTGAAATAACGAGGACGACATCTTCGTCAGTGCTTTCACTCTCCTTCTTCTTGCTTTGACGGTCATCTTTCCTCTGAAACTTCTTTCCCCCTTGGGGTAAGTATGAATTCATCTTTCCTTTTCGGGCTAGATCCTCCAAAACTCTCTTAAGGTGTTTACATTCATTTGTTTCATGACCGCAATCCTTGTGAAAATGACAATACTTGCTCTTGTCTCTGTTTCTGTAAGGAGTCTTCATCTCGGTTGGAGCCTTCAGCTCATATTGGTCCTTTATCTCCATGAGTATAGAGTATTGGTACTTGCTGAATTCGATGGAATTGGATGAAGCAGGCTCAGATTCTTTCCTCTTGCTTCTTCTGGACGAAGTAGTAGTGGAGGTTATGGCCCAAGTCTCATCCTTTTTGGGGTTGCTCTTTTTTGGCTGGGCAACCTGTTCAGGCTTCTTGGACCCGGGATGTTTGGCCTCCACGCATACTTCAGTGGCATGTATAAAAGCTTCGGCATCCTTTAAAGCTTCGGCAAGAGTATTGATTTTCTTCTTCACAAGGTCAAACTTAAAACTTCCTGGCCTCAGACCCCTGATAAAGGCGTCAAAAGCCACTCCAGCATTGAGATCTTGAATTTGAAGGGCTTCCAGATTGAATCTCTTAAAAAAACTTCTAAGAGGTTCTTTTGGTCCTTGGACGACCTTGCCCAAGTGCATGCTTGTCTTTTGTTCTTGACGATTAGCAATGAAATGACTAGTAAATAAGACACTGAGTTTGGTGAAATTATTGACTGAATTGGGGGGTAGACTATTGAACCACTTCTGAGCTACACCCTTCAGGGTAGCCGGGAAATTCTTACACTAAGTAGCATCATCTACTCCTTGGACGTACATCTGATGCTTGTAAGCGGACAGGTGATCATCAGGATTAGTTGTTCCATCAAAAGGCTCTATTGTTGGGAGTTTTACCTTTGGGAAGGGGGGCGCCTCCATGATCCTGGCCGAGAATGGAGTAGGCCAATTGATCCGGAGGGCTCCCAGATGTCCCTCGATGGGTATGAACTCCTTGCGATATTCCTTCAACACTGGATTAGATGAAGTGTTTGTTGGTACTGGTCGCTTATAGACCATTGGTTGAACCACCGTCTTCTCTTGTCTCGGACGAACTATCGAGGGGCCCAGACTCCTTCCCTCTGTTCTGGATGGCATCCTTAAAGGAGGATCTCTTAAGTATGGGGTAGAGCCAGTAGCCGACTGTTGCAATGTTGCAGCTCTCTTTGCCTCTAAGTAGTCCCTGGCATTTGTTTCCATTCGGTGCCCACTCGGACGAACTTGATCTTGGGTCCTAACCACCAAATTCCAATCCATCTTCCTTCGCTGCTCACTGCCTTTTGGCTGTTTTCCTTTAGCAGCCCTCCTAGAGGGTTCCTGACGAACAGGTTGACTAGGACCTGGACGATTCTCTTGGGAACGTCCCCTAGGAGGAGCTTGATTGTTGACGACTGGCTCCGGATTATGATGGAAAATCAACATGTTGCTCCTAATCTGTTCCCGGACGACTACTGCCATCTTAGTCTAAAAGTCATTCAGGACGTTGTCTAGATGGGCAGCCGTCACTGGACGTTCAAGATTTTCCTGAATGACAGGCTGCTGGCTTGGTCCAGGGACGTGGACGATGGTTGGGGGTCTATCCCTCCCTCGAGGCGGTCTCTCATGATCTACCGTGTCTTCGACATTGATCTGAAAACTTCGATTTCTGGCAATGTTGGACGATTGACAATAAGTCATCATTGCGTCTCCCCACAGACGGCGCCAAATGTTTAGTCCTCTACTTGTCCAACAAGTAAGCTGTAGGCTGAGCTTTCTTGTCTACCAAGTAAACTAGTATCCCTTAGATGTTCTTCCTTGGAGACTTGTGCAACAATGTCTGAATCAACTTAGTCCAAGCCTGAGCTTTGTTCCCGAACCTGCAAAAAGGGACCCACCGTGGAGGTTTGGGTGGTATTTCTACAGTGTAACTTTGCACTGTTTGCATTGAATGCCCCTTTCTCCTGATTTAAGGGGTATTTATAGTGATAGCAAGATGACAACTATCCTTAAAATCTGCCCTAGAATAGTGGCATCTGATTGGCTAAGGAATCAGATCATGACACGTGGCAGGCCATGATTTGTGAGGGTTTATCAACCTCTCACTTGCAGCCACCTCCTAGGGCTGGGCTCTGACTATCTCTTAGGCTAGAAAAGTAACCTTTTCTCCCAACTGAATATAACCCAAAAAGCTAAAACCTTTTTCCTCTATTTATTAGGAGAGGACACGTGTACGGCTCTGATGAGCCCAAGTGTCTTAAAAGAAGCCGTCGATGTTAGGCCACAACAGTTACAAATTTAGATGAGTACTAATACATAATATATATTTTAATTCGTATAATAATAATAATGCAATGTTTTAAAAATCCTCTAGTTCTATGAAGGTAGTGTGACGAATCATTTATTAATATGAAGGGTAAGAGTTTTTTTTCCCTTTACAACATTTACTAGTTTTGAACCCCGTGCGTTGCACGGGTTATTGTTTATTTTATCTTCTTGTAAATTTTATGTTAACATTGTTATATTTATGTTGCTGTGTAATGAGACTTTTCAACACCATTGTGTTTACATACTTCCTCCGTTCTTTTCTATTGCAACAATTATCACTTTGGATAGTTTCATCTATTATAACTATTTCACTTTTGGTAAAAAAAACAACTATAATTGACAATTTTGTCTTTATTTTATGTAAGAAAACCATCATTAATTACTCAATTTGCCTCATAAAGTTGTGTTTACTTTATTAAGGATTTACTTATTCCCAACTCTAGTTAATTAAAGCCAATACTTATATGCTAAACTACCATTTTTTTTATTTCCTTAAAAATCATTCTCAATCCCATTGTTGCAGTAGTAAAAGAACGAAGAATGTATTTGCCATTATACTCTAATTTCTATATTTGTTATTGTGATATATAAATTTTATATTTTTTAATATTCAATTAAATAATGTAGTTAAGTCTATTATTAAATGGTATCCCAATAATTGGTATGACTAACAATAGTTAATACAGTTTTAACATGAAAAATACCCGAATGATATTTTGAAAAAGTAGAAGGTAATAATTTAATAGATGCAGGACAAAAAGAATAAAGAAAAACATGAGTGTCAATCATAACTTCAACTTTTAATATAGCACATAAACACTAACGCGTATTAAATGGAAGATAGGAAAAGCCAAAAATAAGATCATAATGATGGTATCATGAATAAAATTAATTAAATATAAAATTAACCTCTACTAATAATCGGAAATACTATTTAAAAGAAAAAAAAAATACCTATTCATCAATCTTGACCATATATATCAAGACTTATCAAACTTCCCCTTTTTTATGATCCCCGACCTCAAATAGTATAGAAACGCGAACCTTAAGTTCCCAATTAGTTTAGTAGAATAAGTTCATGGAGAAAATAATAAGATCTGACATATAGATATATGGAAAAGAAAATTAAAGATAAATAATCATGTATACAATAAATATTATAGGAATAAAATAATTAGTCAATTTCATAATTACTACCTTTGCAATGTCGCTGACAAACTTCCATTTGATTCTTCATGTATTGCCATCATGGTATGCTATAGGTTCAAAACTATAGATATGTATTTTTTATCTTTATATAACTCAATTTTTAAAAGTATGATTTTGAAAGACACAATTGCTATTTTTATATTTATTTTTATATGTATTTAAAATAAAGAATACAAAATATGTTATTGTTCATCTAAATAAATATATTTTCATAAGTTGTAAAAATATATTGTATGTGTAACTTATTTCGAAGCATATTTCGAGCACTCTATGATGGTATAAAATAATATAATATTGCCAATTATGTAGCAAAAGATATATTCAATTTACATAGTATAATAATTTAGGTTGTTTATTTAAAATCAGACTGTAATCTTCACTTATCCAAACCACCTTATATGTATTTATATCTATGTTGAACACTTTTAAAAAAAAAATAGAAATTAAAAAGAATGATATGGCATGCTTATGTGGAGCTCTCTATAATATTCTAAGGTTTTTTTTTTTTAAATCTAACTACAATTTTTACATCATCCACTACTCTAATTAATATATAACTTTATTGCTGTAGATTTTAGTTTTTGTTGTAACAACAAAGTTTCCTTAATAAATTTTGTTGCAATACTAAATTGTTCTGGTTCAGTTGATCAGCAAGGCTGAGGTTTTGAAAGATAATATGTTTTATCCTGTAAATTGGACCTATGATCAAATGTTATAATCATATATAGTACACTATACTTAAGTTATTATTATATTTATCTAAAAGAAAGACTAAATAATGCCTTACCATTCATCTAATTAGATACATTTTCATGAGTTGTAAAACTATATTGTAAATTGATCTTATTTTGAAGCATATTTCAAGCACTCTCCAATGACAAAAAAATTATAATGTTTTGAATTTGGAAGCAAAAGTTATATTCAATTTACATAATATAATAGTTTAGGTTGTTTATTCAAAACGAAACTCTAATTTCTCCCTATCCAAATATATGTACAACTCTATTTTTTAAAATATTTAAAATAAAAATTAATGACATGTCAATCCTACGTGGCACACTCTAAATCATAAGTTGTAGAACTATATTGTAAATGGGTGTTATTTCGAAGCATATTTCGAGCGCTCTCCAATGGTACAAAAATCATAATATTTCGAATTACGTAGCATAGGTTATACACAATTTACATAATATGATAATTTAGGTTGTTCATTCAAAACGAAACTCGAATTTCTCCCTATCCAAATATATGTACAACTCTATTTTTTAAAATATTTAAAATAAAAATTAATGACATGTCAATCCTACGTGGCACACTCTAAATCATAAGTTGTAGAACTATATTGTAAATGGGTGTTATTTCGAAGCATATTTCGAGCGCTCTCCAATGGTACAAAAATCATAATATTCCGAATTACGTAGCATAAGTTATACACAATTTGCATAATATGATAATTTAAGTTGTTCATTCAAAACCAAACTCTAATTTTCGCTTATCCAAAACTCCGTAAATGTATTTAAATCTATGTAAAGCTCTATTTTTGTTAAAAAAATAAAAATATAAATTGATGACGTGGCAATACTGCATATATATGTATATATTGATTTGGTAAATAATTTGGTCTCCCTACTCAACACTCCATGTCATTTCCTCTACAATCAATTACTACTTCATTTTTTACATAAATTACAAAAACCATTGAGGTCTCACCGTCTCAGTTCTCACAACAAACACCGCTTCATCTTCTTCTTTATTGTTCCTACAAATGATGCCATTAAAATTAATTTCATAAATCTGGTTACTCCATACTATTATGACTCGTTTACGACACTTGATTAGAGTTCTCCGTTCCACTTTTAATTCCGAATTGGAGGATACTACTACGAGTCGTTCTCGAAACTTGATCGGAAGTCTCCTAGCTATTCTGTCGTATATAATACTATCTCGAATCGGCCTCGGTAAAGTATTAGAATTCTCCTTTATAACTCATACTCTTCTCCATATTTATTTTATTCACTCTCATGGTTCGTTCTCGATATAATTGTAGTAGTCTTCTTTTTACTCATATTCTCCTTTGTGTCTAATACTCCTTCATCATTTACTTTTACTTATTAATACCATCACGCTTAATGATTAGGGGTATTATTTGATCAAACTTGCATTATCTCACATCATAAAATCATGAAATCATATCATACTGCAATTAAATGATATCTAAAACTGATTATTCATATCAAATTGTAGTTTAATCATTCATATCCATAATTGGATTATTCATATCCTATGAAAATACAATAAAATTCACTCAGAACCAAATACAAGTGGATGATTACATTACTTCAAATCTTAAATTAATGAAATCTATCATACTGCAATTGAATCATATCTTCATTTCATGCAGTTGAATAATATCTACGACCGGATTATTCATATCCTATCAAATACAATAAAATTTACTCAGAACCACGTACAAGTGGGTAAGTCGTATTATTTGATTAAACTTGGATTAATTCAACTCTAAAATTACTGAAATCATATCATAATGCAACTGAATAATTCATATCCAGTAGAAATACAAGAAATTTACTTAGAACCAAGTACAAGTGGGTGAGCGGTATTATTTGATCAAACTTGAATTACTTCATATCGTAAATACATAATATCATATCATACTTCAGTTGAATCTTATCTCCAACTGGATTATTCATATCCTATAGATATAAATTAAATGCACTCAAAACCCAGTATAAGTGGGTGAGAGTGGTATTATTTGATTAAACTTGCATTACTTCAACTATATATGAATATACATTAAGCTAATGGTAATAATAGCATATTCTAAGTCTCAGTACTCTTATATTAAAAAAAAAAAAAGTTCTTCAAATTTTTATAACCTCTGTAATTAACACTACTATACCATTTAATTACATCGGTTATATTCTTACACATTAACCTAAATTTCAAACAAGATTGTATCATATTCTTTGTGACTCTAATGAATAAGTGACGTGACTCCAACCTTAATGCGACTTTAATGAAGAAGTGTTGTATAACTCCAACCTTTAAAAAATATAAATTAATAGATTAATTTTCTCAGAGACGGGTAGCTGTGTTGTGACTCTAATGAGGAAGTGGATTTACTCTTAAGTCATTCTCATTTCTGAAGTAAGATGTTTTTTCATGTGATCTTGCCCCTATATATATATTACAAATTTTTTTGCTCATTTTACCAATTTTTGCTTATTTTACAAATTTTTGTATATTTTACAAACTTTTGTTTATTTTAAATTTTTTTGCTCCTTTTATATGTTTGCTCATTTTAGGAAACTTCTGCTCATTTTAAGAAATTTTTACTCAATTTACAATTTTTTATTCATTTTATATTTTTTGCTCATTTTACGTTTTTGCTCATTTTAAGAAATTTTTGTTCATTTTTACAATTTTTTTTTGCTCAATTTAAATTGTTTGCTCATTTTAAGAAATTGAACAAAGTTGGTCATCTACATCGCCAGAAACACATTTATCCCTAATTTAAGAAAATCAAGCAATGACTAGAATTTGAAGCTGGAATTCGTGCAAAACAATAAAATTCATATTATCGAACAAAAGAATAAAATTGTTTTTAGCCATTTAACAAACTTCGTTCTTGATTTAGTAGAAAAATGAAATTTGAGAAAAATTATACCAAAAGAACTGATAGTTGCTCAATAATCTCCAATTCCTTCACATTTTGTGCTTCAAAAAACCTAAATCTTCAAATTTTTGTGAAACTCATAGCAAATATTCAGTTCAAGAAAAATTAACAAATAAATTATCAAGGAGAAATTAACAAAGAACTCACAAATAACAATGGCTAAATCCAGTTGAAGAAGAGCGAGGGGAGAGAAGAGCATGTGAGAATAGGTTCTTAAATCGAAGACCAATACTAGCAATTGTATAGAACCAAATTCTATACTTCGAAACCAATCAATTTGTTTCGTTTTCCAAAGAGTGTAAATTGAAAATTAGGGTTTATGAAAAGGAAAATCAAACCTCAATTAGCTTGAATCATACCTACGAATTTTTGATGGAGTTGATTCACTAAGGAAAACTGAACAAATTTCACTGGTAGATGTAGAGAATTAGAGATTCAATGTGTTTCTTTAATGGAGCATGTTTAAAAGAACCAGAGGAGGGAGAAAGCTCCAGCCCCATCTTGCAGGAAGGAGAGAGAAAAGAAGAAGGCTAGAGTTGATTGAAGAGTGCAAATATCAATCGTTAGATCATGGTTATTAGATTTGGAAGGTTCAGATGGTTGGTTTCAGTTTTCAGATTAATAGATGGTTTTCACAAGATCCTATATGTATATGTATATATATATATATATATGTATATACATATATACATAGGATTGAGTTCATGTGAGAATGAATATTATTGTGAGAAGTGAGAAGAATTCTAGGACATTAGATCAGCAAAATCCACGGATCAAAAAGAATCTGTTACATTAATGGCAAAACCATAATATAGCAACTTGTTTTTTTTTTTTTTTTTTTTTTTGTTGGGCATTAGTTGTATTAGTTGTATGGGGCCTATTATTTCTATTCTTTGTATAGCCGTGTAATTATCCTCGTGGGCTATAGGCTTAGTCTCCCTTTGGACTTTGTATAAATACATTTATTGTGGAATGACAAGGCAAGGAAATCATTTAACCTATTTCTCGTCATGGTATCAGAGCAACACGCTTAGCAAACCACTCACAGACTTCATCTTCTTCGCCTCTCTTCACGAACAGCAGCAGTGTGTCTGGCGAGTGCGTCTCTATGACCAACGAAGAAAAAATTGATGTTACTTCCCCATATTATCTCGGGTCTGGTGATCAGCCCAGTAATCTAATTACCCACGTGACTCTTTCCGGCGACAATTACGTTGCTTGGATTCGAGCCATCACTTTGTCTTTGAAGGCACGACGTAAGTTCGTGTTCGTGGAGGGAACAATTTCAAAATCGTCTGAAAATCGCAAATTCCTTAATTGGAAAACTGTTAACCCCATGATTGTTTCATGGATTCTTCGTAGTATGGACCCAAAGCTTTCAGGATCGATCCCTTATTTCACCGAAGTGAAACCTTTGTGGGATTACTTAGAGAAACTTTTCTGTGTGGCTATTGGACCATGACTGCAGCAATTGCGAAGCGATATTATTGACTGCAAACAATTAAAAACAATGAGTGTTGATGATTAATTTAATAAATTGATGAGTTTATATGACAAGTTAAGTCGACTTAAACCTTTGCACGCCTGTTCTTGTGGATTTTGCACCTGCAATGTTGCGAGCAAATTCGCGATTGATCGCGATGAAGAAAAATTGCACCAATTCTTGATTGGTGTAGATGACGATCTATACTCTCATGTTCGTTCTAATTTACTATCACAAAATCCTCCTGCTCATCTTGATCGAGCCTACCAAGCGCTGCTGCAGGAAGAGAAATCCCGTTCGATCGCGCGCGGGAAGGCTATACAAGAAGAATCTCAGGCTTTCCACCTTCAATCTGAGCGTGGGTCGGGAAGTTTTGATAAATCAGTATTATTTTACAACTATTGCAAGAAGCAGGGGCATGAACGAAGTATGTGTTATAACCTTCATGGGTATCTTGAAGGGAAAGGCCCTCGAGGTCGGGGCCGCGGCTCCTCCAATCTGTCAACCACGCCTGCTGCTGATGGTGGCCGTGGACAGGGGGCCAGCACTCGCGCCAACGCTGTCATTGATGTGCCTCCTATAGGCAGTAGGGTACCCCCTTGGATGAACTAAGTCCCGCACCGATGCAAACACTCTTGAACATGATTAATACTGAAAACACAACTGCCAACGTCGTCGATCGTATGTCTGGTAAGTTTCTTCCTTTGGACTGGATCATTGATACCGGAGCGTCTCATCACGTTACCGGGAATGCAACTTGTTTGACGCACACTCGTCCTTTGGAGAATTGGCCTGTTTGTTTGCCGGATGGGAAACGTATTGTGGCCACTATGATTGGCCGTGGTATTCTCTCTCCTGACCTTGTTCTTGACAATGTGTTGTTTGTTCCACAGCTCAACTGCAATTTAATCTCCGTCACTCAATTAATTGATGAAAATAATTGTTCTGTTCAATTCACTAATTCTTTGTGTGCTATACAGGGCCTGTCCTCGAGGGGCCTGATTGGAGCGGGTGAACGACGGGACAGACTCTATTTCTTCCGGCGGATTCCTTCAGTTCAAGCTGTCACAGTGCCGGGTTTGAGTGACTTTGAGTTATGGCATCGCCGTTTAGGTCATCCTTCGGATCGCGTTGTCAAGTTAGTTCCTGCTATTAGTTCTAGTTCTAATCAGAAATGTATGAATAAGGCTTGTGTTGCATGTCCACTCGCCAAACAAAAGCGTGATCCTTTTCCTATTAGTGACAATAAAGCTAGTCGTGCATTTGAACTTATACATTGTGATTTATGGGGGCCTCATAGTACGCCTTCCACATGTGATGCTGTTTATTTTTTGACTTTGGTAGATGATTTCTCTAGAGCTATTTAGGTTTACTTATTGCGCACTAAAACTGAGGTTCATAAGATCTTTTGTTCCTTCATTTCTATGGTTGAACATCAATTTGACACCACTGTGAAAATTGTGCAGAGTGATAATGGCACCGAATTCAATTGTATGCATGAATACTTCACTTCTCATGGCATTCTTTTTCAAACCTCTTGTGTTGGCACGCCTCAACAAAACGGGCGTGTGGAACGTAAGCACCAACATATTCTAAATGTTGGTCGTGCTATTATGTTTCAAGCTCATCTCCCACTACGTTTTTAGGGTGAATGTGTTTCTTGCTGCGGTCTATCTCATAAACAGCACACCTTCTGCTCTTTTGCATGATAAAACTCCATTTGAAGTTCTTACAGGATCTCCACCCACTTTTGATGCAATGCGGGTGTTTGGGTGTTCATGTTTTGCGCACAACCAAATATCCAAGGGAAACAAGTTTGCTCCCCGGGGTAGAAAGTGTGTATTTCTTGGTTACCTACACGGGAATAAGGGTTGGCGCCTCTTTGATCTTGACACCACGGAATTTTTTGTTTCCGCGATGTTACATTTCATGAAAATGAATTTCCCTATGCTGATAATCTCCTTGATGGCTCCCTTGATCCTTTTGGTGATGACACAGATATGGGTGTTAGTGCTTCTTCTACTATTTTGGATGATGAAGCCACTCTTGGGTCTGCTGTTTTGCCCTCTTCTCCTAGTCCTCGGGCTCGTTCTTCTCATTCTGGGCCTGTCGCGCCTTCGTCTAGGCCGCCCGCTCCTGGGCCTACTGCGCCTGCTGAGCCCTCTTCTGGGCGCCCGCTCCTCAGCCTACTGCGCCTGCTGAGCCCTCTCCTGGGCCGCCAGCCACTGGGCCTACTGCGCTCGCGTCTGATGCTGCGGGTCTTCCCTCATGCACGCCTAGGCCTGCTGGACCTATTGTTCTTTTGCCCGACTCTGGGCCCACTGACCACTCCGGTCCTTCTTCAGGTCCGCCCTCTAGCTACTTTGGACACTTCCACCTCTACTCTGGGCCGTGGACATCGTGAGAAAAGGTCCTCAGTTTTGCTCCGCGATTTTGTCACTAATCACATCCGCAATTTGAGTCCCGTCTCTCGTTCATCTTCTCCCTCTCCCCCCTCAGGTAATCCCTATCCCTTAGCACATTATGTGAATTGTGACAATTAATCTGCTCGCCACTGTCTTTTTATTGCAGCTGTTCTTAGTGGTGATGAGCCTCGCTCTTTTCGCGAGGCTATGCGTGATGCTGGTTGGCGTGCTGCCATGCACTCTGAAATTCGTGCCTTGGAGGATAATGGTACTTGGGTTATGGAGGATCTTCCACCAGGGAAGAAGGCTCTTGGTTGTCAGTGGGTCTATAAGATCAAATATCACTTTTTCAATCTAACTTCCCCTTAATCTCACCTTTCTCAATCATAATTCTTCAGTCTCTCTCATCTCTAAGTCTCACCTCCCTCTCAATCTCTCTCCTCTCTAAGTCTCACCTCTCTCAATAATATATAATTGATCAATAATTCTCAACGGCGTGAGATTTCCAATCTCTGGTGGGATTCTTTGTGGTGAAATATTCCCACTGAAATTATTATACTGCAATTGCACGGAAATCAACTCATTCCAATTGCTGAGGAAATTTGGGGAGATCTCACCAAGCAAATTGTTTGCAGATAACCCAAGTTCTTATACACTCGTAAGACCGCTCAATGGCAAGGGCAAATCCCCATTGAGTGAATTTCCAGCAGCAACAAAATAAGTAAGGTTGGTACTTGGTACATAAACCAAGCTCACTAGGAATACTAGAGTTCAATCTATTCATTTGAATATAGATTGTTTGTAATTGCTATAACTCTACATAAATGTTCCTATAACTCTGATTAGTAATTGCTATAAACTCTAAAAAAATGTTCTTATAACTTTAATTAGTAATTGTTATAACTCTAAAGAAATGTTCCTATAACTCTATTTAATAATTGTTATAACCTTAAAGAAATGTTCCTATAACTCTAATTAGTAATTGCTATAACTCTTAAGAAATGTTTCTATAACTCTAGTTAGTGATTGCTATTATGGTAAAGAAATGCTTATATGTTCATAGTACCTAGTCTCTCATATTTGAACTACTAAAGAATCATATAGATTACATAATATTGGAGTAAGATGAGAAGTTTATTGCCGAAAAAACGAGAAGATTGCTATAATGGTAAAGATGAGAAGTTTGTTGCCCGAAAAAATTGAAGAAGACTAGGAAAGTTACGGTGTTGTTGAATCGAATTTCTTTTTGCATAAGTTGAAATGAAAAATAGAAGCAAAAGGGAGAGGAGGGTGTGTGGAGGAGATAGAAAATGTGGCACGTTGATTTAGTAAAATCTGACGGTTGTGATTCTTTCTAATTTGTCATATAAAATGCTTTCTCATGTGATCTTACCCCTATATACATATATATACATATACTACATCCGTCCCAAAATAGTCTGAACACTTTCAATTTATGTTTGTCCCAAATTAATTTGAATACTTCCATTCTTGGCATGATCCCACCATTAATATATTATTTCTTTTACACATCTTTGGCCCACACACTACCTTTTATTAATAAAAAGTTATCCAACTTTCTCTCTCGTCTAATAAAAATATCCCACCAACTCCTATCATATCTACTTATTAAATAAAATAATATTTTATAACCACACCACAACTTATCACCTTAAACTACGTGTCCCTAATAGTGTTCAGATCTTTCTGAGTCTGGGGGAGTATTAATTTGTTATGTAGAAAATTTAAAAGGATCTAGAAAATCATTTCCTCAGCAAAGTCCTATGCATATAACTCTTTTTTCACACTTCTCTCAAGTGTTTGATTTAAAACTTCAAATTCGCATTGGTAAATAATCTGCACATTGCCCAAGACAACAACTAGTTATTACTTAAAGCACCTACTACATATTTCACCAAACAAAACAACGGGCCTTTACTTCACCCAGGAATATGGGGCCATATAAAGAAAATATTGGGCCTTTAAATACTACAAGGCCAATACTACAACAAACCAAATAGGTCTCTTAACCAAAAATCAGGGGGTTCGTACAAGGGCCTCTTAACCCAAACATGAGGGACTTCAAACATGGGCCTTTTAAAAAATCAGAGGTTATAAGCCTGTAACCTAAAATGTTCATGGTAATATAAAACCTAAGGCAAACTAGGGCCTTTACTTTAAAACAAAGAGGCCAAACGATACAGGGGCCAGCCTATAACCTAAAATGTTCATGGTAATATAATACATTGTATTTCAGCGCATAATATATGAGACTCAAAAAAGACTACCCATATGTTTGAGCGTGAAAGAAAACGCACATCACAACCCAATATGGGACATTTACAGTTCAATCATGCACAAGCATCCCCTCAATCCCCTCCTTGATATAACTCAATATGGGCCTTCACTGTGTCCTCGTTCTCATCATATGAAGCTAACTCCTCTCCTCCTTGGTATTCAATCACGGGATGGGAATGTACACAATTTAATAAACAATCAAACTATAACATAATTTAAGGAAAAGCTAATATAAATTAAGAAACCTAAGAATGCTAGAAGATGATTAATAATCAAAAGGGACCCACTTACCAATCCGGACCCATTCGAACAGCCTTCCCAGGCCACTTCGCAACTTGTCCAGTTTGTCGATCAAGCGACATCCAATGATTCCAAATAAGCGGAAAATATGTCAACTCTTTTCACCTATTCTAAAAGGTAATAAGCTAATTAGAATTGTCCACGGTTACTCATACATGTCCACTAAAATAAATAAAGTTTTTTTAAGAGCTGTGATTACCAATTTATTGATGTAGAGAGCATGATCTTCAACAGGTGTACGTGCACACCACCGAGAAGTTATATGCCAGGTCCATTCAACACAATGCTGTTGCTAGCAATATGTAAGCATAAGTATCCAACATGTGCGTACATCAATCAAACTTTGTACATAAGCAATGTAAAATCCACTTCATTCAACTCTTTATCAAGAGATGAGCATTGTACAGAACAGATGAACAAAGCTAGCAATCTGCAAGTTAAAATAAAATTGTATTTAATTTCCAACATAAACTCAAGGTGCACCAATAGACCACCTCCAATTATAACTCAAGTGTGCATACTGTTTATGTCGATTTTTGATTCAAACGACAAGGTTAGATGTAGGGCGACGACAACCAGATTTGTATGATGTATGCTATGCAAATGAAAGGAGAATGAAAGAGAAAAATGACACGAAGGAATGTTGACGCGGAAAAACCCCAATGAAGTTGGGTAAAAAACCGCAGGTAGATATGAGTCTACCAATCCACTACTTGCAATCGTCAATCGGAGTGACCAACAATCAATACAACCTAATGAATTTTGTTCTAAGTACAATATAATCACCGTAATGAGAAAGAGAATAGCAATGTAATATCTCAACTATTTCGTAAGTATAAATAGATTGTAAGTTCTTAAGTTTTCTCTCCCCTGTTTGCTTTAGCCTTCTAGTCTTTTTATACTGCTTTTCCAAGTCCAACGTGCACCCCCAAATATAGGAAGTAGTTAGCTAGAATCTTGCCACCTTCCACCACTATTCCGCCGTAGCATTCAAACGTTCCAAGGACCCATTCGCCTAATCTGAATATTCCTTGACTCTGTCTTCCCCATTCTTAGGCAATCAGTTACTTCTTGACCTGGTCCATGCGTCATAAGCTTTTCGTCAACGTTAGCGTCATAAATCCCTAGCGTCAATGTTGACCTGTAAAATCAGCAATAACAATTTGCCCCCAATTGTCGCAATGGTAATAACATTAGAGTCATAAGATAATTGGAACACAATTGTTTCATCTAGCTAAGAGCACAAAAGATAACTTTTTTGCAAAAGATAACCAAGAGTCACATGCCACAAGATAAGAGGTAAATAGTTGCAATTAAGTCAAAATATATCCGTTTGTTGTAGTAAAACAGGGGTATAAAAAGCCGTGCCAATTAAACCAAAGTTATACGCAACATTCTCTCTCTAAAAATAACCCTTGAACTTCCGCCTCGCTGTTCTGGAGCTTTCCGAAGAACCTCGCTTGAATTACTCCTTCAACCAGGTAAATTTCGTCACTTTAGTCTCAAAGCGTTCTTATTTTCTTTCAAATCCATGGCTCCAAGTAGGCGAAGCATTAGGAATTACATCAAAAATCATGAGAAAAATCAATCGAAAGAAAAAATCGAAGAGAAAAACGAAATTGACGATGAACAATCGACTATGTCGGAAGATGATTTAATGAAATTGCTAGACTTAGGAGATCTACCGACTGACACGATTTTAAGAAATGCCGAATCTCACAAACGCCCTGCGGACTACCCTCATGGTTGGGTGGTTCTTTCTGAATACCCTTTTAAGATAGGTCTTAGGTTACCTTTTCCGACTATTGCTAGGGAGCTTTTGTAAGCGTTCCAAATTAGCTCTGGCCAAATTATGCCCAAAGTTTGGAGAGTCCTTAGCGTTATCGATCGGGTTACTTCTAACGGGATGTGCCTTTCACTCTTCAAGATTTGTTGTATTGTTACGAAGTTAGGGTTAAAGGAAACCATAGAATAGCCTTGCATGTCAGGGCTAGAAGAAACGCGCTAGTTGAAGGGGTTCCATCGAATGACAGAGGATGGAAGAGTCGCTATATCTTTGTGAAAAAATCATCTCTTGGAGAATTAGGGAAATTCTTGGTCGAAGGCTGGAATATGGAAGGTTCGTGAATTTTACTTATAGTTTTCTTAACGTCACGTCGTTAACACCGTTCTTACGTCACTTTTTTCGCAGGTTTGGACCTGAAATTGTTCACTCATAAAGAAGAGTCGGAGCAACAGTGTGCTAAGTTCTTGGAATACAACGTCGAAAATCGGCCGTTCAAGAAGATATCAAGCGTCGATCAAGGTAGCTGCTCGTCAATGGCTTCTGGTAAGTATTTGCTACGCCTATGTCATCATATGATGCTTCCATAAACGTCCACTAATATGTCATAATCTTGTATGACAGAATCATCACGATCTCGTCAGAGGGGCTCTTTGGTCAGCCAAGCTCTGGCCGACCTTCTGAAGAAGAGAAAGAGGGAGACGGATCGTTCTGCTACGTCGTCTACTACGTCCTTTGGCAAACGCCTTCCACACGACGTCGTTAACGTCGACGATGAGGATGCTGCGGTACCCCCAAAAGTTCGTAAGCCTGAATTCTCTGCTCCTCCTTACAAGGAAGGACCTTCGTACTATGTGTCTTTTCCTAACGATTTCATGTCATCGAATAAGTTGCTCTGGCCTGAAGCGGAAAAACTTCTCTTGCCTGGAGCTGGGGATCGCCTGAAGGACCGTCTTATGCCGGGTCTCATGTCATATGGACTGGAGATGATTTTCCAGGTATAAACATGACTCATACCATCGCAACATCAACATATTCGTGGCACTTGCTTGGTTTTTATAATTTTGTTTTGCCTGGCGTCGCAGCATTTTCTGATGGTCAAAAAGGAGTTGTCGAACCTTTACCGGAGTCACCAGGTGATGAGGGCAAGGCTAGAGAAGAATGAGGCAGCGATGAAAGACAAAGATGCAGAGATAAGATAGATTAAGCTTGAAAACCTGGATATGAACGAAGTTTTGAAGAAGAACGGAGAGGAGTTAGAAAGTTTAAGGAAGCAACTTACAGACGTCGAGGAAGTGTCAAAAGTTGAGATTAAGGCGTTGCAAGCGCAAATCGCAGCACAGAAGAATGAGATGGACGCGATAGAGGCTGAGGTGACTACCACAGTTAGAGCCAAACTCATGTACCAATACATGATGAAGCGCACTGAGTCATGGGAGCCTAAAAAAGACATCGACTTGTACCTCAAATGGATAGGCTCCATGAAGGATTTAGCGGGTCCAGGCGACGCAATCTTGGCGACAGCAGAATCTTCTGCGAATGTCGTAACTCAGGAGGGTGACATCTTTGCTACCAGCGCTGCGTTATTGGCGTCTTATTTACCTGTGGATGGCAATCTAGAGAAGGACGTCTCTCCAGAAGTTCAAACGCTGGAAAAGTCTGTTGGTGATAGCGTTGCTGGCGACCCTGTCGTGTAGCCCATTTACATTTTAACTTTTACCTTTTCATTTCTTGAGACAGTTGAAAGTTTCGTGGTTTCTATAGACAGCTTGTTTTTTTCTCTTTTGGGTCGTTCATGGGAACGACCACTACTGGTGTACTTTTTGGACCATTCGTGGGAATGGTCATGACACTTGCTTTTGTTTAATCGTTTGTATGAATTTCGTTTGCTAAGATTTTCTGCCGTTTTCTGGCATCTAAGTTTGATGGCCAGGCGCTTTGAGAGCCTTTCTCTATCGTATAAGTTTAGACTTTGAAAAATTGAATATGCAAAAACACGGTTACTTACTTGTTGTAAATAGATCCCATGTTTATAATCGCCTTTGGGTTTCCGTGACCGATGTTAAAGTATTATGGTGATGGCGACGATGCTAGATGTTACAGCGTCCTTATGGACGTCATATGAAATGCCTTGTAATTCTACGGGCGTATTATTTAAACAATCATTGTTGGTTGCTTCGAGTAATCGTCGCAATCTCATTGAGAACTAGGGAAAATCCTGAAAAAATGAACAAACAGTAATGTTCAGTCGTTGGGATTTCAACGACCTTATGATGACACTATCACCACTTAATAACAAAAGATAGAAAACACTAAATGAAATGTCACTTATCACTGATTTAGAAGAAATATCTTTTGAGATGGATAACATTCCAACTACGTGGGACCATAGCACCGTCGACCGGACTAGTCGATAGGCGCCATTGCCAACGACCTTGCTGATTTCATAGGGACCTTCCCATTTTGGACCTAGCTTACCGGCATTGGGTTCCAGCGTGTTCTGGAATACTTTCCTTAACACCCAGTCGCCTTCAACAAATGATTTGGCTTGTACGGTCTTGTTGAAGCTCCTTGCGACGATCTGCTATTGAGCTGCCATGCGAACCAACGCTACGTCGCGCAGTTCTTCTATGGTATCCAGGTTGCTGACCAGTTCGTCATGGCTCTGTTGTTCTGTCGTTAAGCCGTACCTAGCAGTTGGAATACTTACCTCAGCTGGTAAGACTGCCTCGCAGCCATTGACCAGTGAAAAGGGGGTTTTCCCGTCGCAAGTCGTGGCGTCGTGCGATTTGCCCACAATATAGCTGGTAATGCTTCCGCCCATTTGCCCTTTTTAGCGGTGAGACGCTTTTTCAATGTATCTATGACGGTCTTGTTGCTCGACCTAACCATTCGAGGATATCGGGCGTTGATGTTAATAACGTGATGTTCCACGTGGCTTGTTTTTGAATTGACCCGTTGTGCATCAATTTGACGGACACCGAACCTTCAAATAATGTTAGTTGTTAATGAAATTCTCTTTGTGGTTGGAAGGAATGTTTTACATTTGAAAATAATCCATTAGTGTAAAAACCTTTGGGGGAGGTAGTTTACAATTTCATAAAGGCCATGGAATTAAGTGGTAGATTTAGGTCTTCCGCACATCTTCGTATCTTGTTTCATCGTTGGCCAATAATAGCCCATCCTCAATGCTCTATTGGATAGGCTGCGTCCTCCAGAATGGTTTCCACATCTTCCTTCGTGTAGGTCTTGCAAGACTTGCCCCCATTGGTTCTTTTCCAGGCATCGTAGATACGGCCCAAATGACGGACTTTTGAACAAAGACTCCTTGGATGATGAGATACCTGGATGCCTTGAAGCGAACTCGCCGTGCTTCTGCTTTGTCTTCTGGGAGTATGTTGTTAGTTAAATAGTCGTAAAGAGGTTTCGTGCAACTAACCTGTACCTCGTCGTGTGCGGGGTTTTCATCATTGGTTGCGTCGGCGTTGTTGCTTCTCGGTTCGCCGTCGTCTTCCGACGGGACGTCATCATCGCGTACTTCATTGCTTCTTCTGACTGTTGTAACGACACTGGCGACATCCTTGCATTTGTTTATCGCTGGTGTTGTGATATGGATGATAGGGACAAAGGTGAATGATACGTCTCTCGGGGGTTGCAACACATCTGCTTGTGTATTATGATCTCTTGGTATCTGCATGATGTCAAAAGGGTTAAACATTTTACTTTTACCTTGTGCGACTTCTAAGTAGAGCGCCGTTTTGGAATCCTTGGCGGCAATATCGCCTTTAATTTGACTAACTATCAGCAAAGAATCGTTGTAGATCTTTAATGCTTGTGTCCCCCATGTCGCTTACTAGAGTCATTCCTGCGATTAACGCCTCGTATTCAGCTTCATTATTGGTCGCTTTGAATTCGCAGCATATGGCTTGCACTATCTTGTCCCCTTGTGGCGACTTTAGGACGACGCCAAGACCTGCACCGCGAAAATTAGAAGATCCGTCAACAAATAAAATCCACACGTCGTAATTGACATAGTTGATGCGAGCAACTTCGTCTGCTGCGATCTTCTCTAGCTCTAAAGTCAGCCACAAAGTCAGCGAGAGCCTGCGATTTGATTGCATTTCTCAGTAGGTATTTGATGTTGTAGCCGCTAATCACGATGGCCCATTTTCCCAGACGACCTGTCAATTCTGGTCTACGCAAAACACTTTTTATAGGATAGTTAGTCATAACAACAACAGTATAAGTTTCGAAATAATGTCGTAGCTTTTTGACAGCGGTGACTAAGGCTAGCACAAGTTTTTCCAAGAAAGAATACCTGGTTTCAGCATCTAACAAAGACTTACTGACGTAGTAGACGGGGAGTTGTTGACTTTCTGCCTCTCGCGTCAAGACGGCGCTGACTGAGATGTTACTGACGGCTAGGTATAGTTGGAGCGTTTCTCCCTCGTTGGGATTGGACAGTAGTGGAGGGGAAGCTAAGTACTGCTTCAATGTTTGCAGAGCGTCTTCGTGTCTTGGCGTGCATTCGAATCCCTTGTTTTTGCGCAGCACGTCGTAGAACAGATGGCACTTCTCGAATGACCTGGATATAAAACGATTAAGGGCAGCAACACGTCCAGTTAATTTTTGTACCTCTTTGACGTTTCTGGGGTACTGGATGTTGATTAGCGCCTTGATATGATCGGGGCTTGCTTCAATTCCTCGTTGTGTTACGACGTAGCCCAGAAATTTACCTGCAGCGACTCCAAACGTACATTTAGTGGGGTTCAATTTCATACCATACTTGCGTAGGACGTCGAATGCTTCGGAGAGATGTTGAATGTGGTCGTTTGCTTGCTTGGACTTTACCAACATATCGTCGATGTAAACTTCCATAGTGTCACCCAGTTGGTCTTTGAACATGTGGTTGACTAAGCGTTGATACGTCACCCTGCATTTTTAAGTCCAAAAGGCATAACCTTATAACAATAAATACCTTTGTTGGTGACGAATGCTGTTTTTTCCTGGTCGTCAAGATGCATGAGGATTTGATTATAACCAGAGTACGCATCCATGAACGCCAATAGCTCGTGCCCCGCCGTCGGGTCAACCAATGCGTCTATATGGGGGAGTGGGAACGGATCTTTGGGACAGGCCTTATTAAGGTCTGTAAAGTCAATGCAGACTCTCCACTTGCCGTTCTTTTTACTGACAACAACAACATTAGCCAGCCAGTCAGGATATTTAACTTCACATACCTTTCCTGTGTCAATTAGTTTTTGTACTTCGTCGTTTATAATTTGATTGCGTTCAGGGGAGAATTTGCGTCGTTTCTGCTTGACTGGCTAATCCTCCGGATCGACGTTCAGTTTATGGGTGATGACGTCTGGGCTGATACCTGTCATATCTTCGTGTGACCAAGCAAAACAATCCTGGTTAGTTTTTAGGAACTCGGTTACATGGTTATAGAGTTCTGGTGACAAGGTCGCTCCGATACGAACGACACGATCAGGGTGTGATGGATCCAGCGCTACTTCATATACGTTTTGCTCATCGGGCGCGTCGGGCACTGATCCGCTCGTTATTGCTAGATGGGCGTCTTAGAGGGCTTCAACGACGAACTGTAACACTCTCGGGCAGCATTCTATACGCCCTTGATTTCTTGAACTCCCCATTTGGTAGGGAACTTGATCGTTTGATGGTATGTTGACGGGACCGCTTTCATTTTGTGGATCCAGGGCGTTCCCAAGATGACGTTGTAGGCGGAGGGGAAATCCACGATGTTGAACCTCGTCGGCAAGTTCACTCCTTTGGCGAGGGTCGGCAGTATGATCTCACCGACAGTCTGCTGTGCTTCTCCGCTGAAACCAACTAGGACAGTAGATCTTTTGGTTATATCTTTATCACAAAGACCCATGCCTTCGAGGGCATTATTGAAGATAATGTTGGCTGAGCTTCCGCCGTCGACCAATACTCGTCTTAGTAAGTAGTTGCTGACGGTCAAAGAGATGACCAATCCGTCGTGAAGCTCCTCATCGCATACGTCGTCGTCGTCGAAAGTAATTGACATCGCCTCTAACTTGCGTTCCTCGTCTGACGTGTACGATTTGGGAATAGTGGATGAAGGAGACCCCTCTCTAGCTAGCCTTTTGGCTGGTGAATATGTTAGTCCGCAAACATCTGAACCACCAGAGATTACGTTGATTACCTTGACGTGAGTAGGGGATGCAGGATTTGATTTGGAAGGGCTTTTGTCGAAGGACGCCTTCCCCTTGTCGCTGAGGAGATCTTGGAGGTGCCCTTTGTTCAGCATGAACGCGACTTCTCTTCGGAGCGCAATACAATCTTCCGTCTTATGACCATGATCGTGATGGAACTGGCACCACTTGGTTTGATCGTTTTGAGCGTCTGGGCTGTCACTCGTTCTTGGCCAACGAACGGGGGCTCCGATCTTTGTTAATGCATTGAAAACACCTCCGACGTCGACGAAGAATCCATAGGACCCTATGTCGGGATACGACAGCTGTTCTGTTTTGATCTCAATACCTGCATTGTCAATTATATCGTTAACATTGTGTACCTGGTTAGGACGATTATAGGGATGATTCCGCCAATTGGTCTTTTTGGGGATAAAGGCTTTGCGATCGCTTGTGCTCTCCGACGCATGACGTGTAGAGATAGTGTTAAGGATGGCATCGTCTTCCTCTAGTCCATTTGGGCCAGTGCTCTTGGCTTCACCTCTTCGAATGTGGGGCA
This sequence comes from Beta lomatogona, assembly GCA_947646795.1. NCBI lineage: Eukaryota > Viridiplantae > Streptophyta > Magnoliopsida > Caryophyllales > Amaranthaceae > Beta > Beta lomatogona. Next base: position 6,672,848 of record CANSNZ010000089.1, read on the forward strand.
AGGGTATTTCGTCAGACGATTGTATAGCTTGGAGCGAAAGGTTGAGACCTTTCCTGAAACATTCAATAGCAGTCTTAGTGTCAAGATCCTTAATGCTAATCATTTCTTTATTAAAGCGATTATAGTAATCGTGGACAGATTCGTTTGGCCCCTAGACAATGCCATAGAGGTCGCTCGTCTGTTTATCTAGGCTACGATTGCCTTCAAATTTATCATAAAATTTATTGACTAGAGTAGAGAAATTGGCTATGCTGCCAGGCTTAAGAGATCCAAGCCATTTTAGGGCTGGCCCAGTCAAGGTTGCCCCAAAGGACTTGCACATGCACACTTCAACAAGATGCCACGGAATGGACGCTTGCCACATCCTTTGCTTGTACTGAGCGACGTGCTCGGTAGGGTCGGTCGATCCATCATAAGTGGCAGTCAAAGTAGGCAGATTGAGCTTCTTTGGTAGCGACGCTCTAGAATTCTTTTCGACGAACGAAAATGCTGCATATCCGTCTCGATGCTCGACGATGCTGGGCGTGGGAGCTCCAGGGAGATGAGACATGAGCTTCATCAAGCGCCAGTTCTGTTTCTCGATCAGGATCATTCGCTTAGCCATGGGATCTTCGTCCCCATTCATGGGAATCTTCTCAAGGGGATCTCCTTCTTGGTCATTGAGAGGGGACCTGTCGAGGAAACCTTCATCATCTTCTGACTCGGTGCTCTCGGAATCAGTGAGAGGTTGCATGACAGGAACGTCGTCTCCACTGAAGCGACGTCAGGTCTTGGATGCTTTCGTCGAGGCTAACTCCTCTTGCAATTTTTGGATTTTTTCTTGTGACGACGAAAAGTTAGAGGACAGTTGCTCATTAGCCTTTTCATAACGGACATTTCCGCCTTCATTTGGTCATAAAGCTTATGCAGTGCATCATTGCTCATTGATGCGGCCATGTTGAGAGAATTTGGAAAAAAGATGATCGATCTGGCTGTGTCCCCACAGACGGCGCCAAATTGTTTATGTCGATTTTTGATTCAAACTACAAGGTTAGATGTAGGGCGACGACAACCAGATTTGTATGATGTATGCTATGCAAATGAAAGGAGAATGAAAGAGAAAAATGACGCGAAGGAATGTTGACGCGGAAAAACCCCAATGAAGTTGGGTAAAAAACCGTGGGTAGCTAGATGTGAGTCTACCAATCCACTACTTGCAATCGTCAATCGGAGTGATCAACAATCAATACAACTTAATGAATTTTGTTCTAAGTACAAGATAATCACCGTAGTGAGAAAGAGAATAGCAATGTAATATCTCAACTATTTCGTAAGTATGAATAGATTGTAAGTTCTTAAGTTTTCTCTCCCCTGTTTGATTTAGCCTTCTAGTCTTTTTATACTGCTTTTCCAAGTCCAACGTGCACCCCCAAATATAGGAAGTAGTTAGCTAGAATCTTGCCACCTTCCACCGCTATTCCGGCGCAGCATTCAAACGTTCCAAGGACCCATTCGCCTGATCTGAATTTTCCTTGACTCTGTCTTCCCCATTCTTAGGCAATCAGTTACTTCTTGACCTGGTCCATGCGTCATAAGCCTTTCGTCAACGTCGGCGTCATAAATCCCTAGCGTCAATTTTGACCTGTAAAAATCAGCAATAACAGATACATTAATCATTGTTTGTCCATAAACATATCCACAAGGTTCACAAGACAACCAGGAATACCAAAATCACAGATATTTAAAACAAATTTCAAAATCATATATATCTCAGTCAGTACTTGAATCCTAATTAGTTCATACATTGTGAACTACAATTCAAATGTCAGGTTGGTTTGTTTGACAACAATTACAACTCAGGTATAGGTGTGTATCCCAATCCATGTCAAACAAAGATTACAACTTAATTCGACACAATAGCAGAATTGCTAATCTCATGCAAAATAAAGAGCTCATTCAAGCTCATTCACTCTGAAAATTTCTGCAGTTAGCTCGATTCTTCTACTGTACTTAGGAAGCTCTGTAGCGCTAAGCATCAGAAATTAAATTTTCCTAACTAATTCATGCAAACACATTCCACATGCCATTGATAGATTTAGAAGAATTCCAATAAAAGATACTACCTCCGTTCCGAATTAAACGCAACAGTTTCATTTTGGGAAGTTTCAAATTAAATGCAACAATTCCAAACTTGCTATATTTGGTAAGTTTTTTAGGTATGAATTTACAAGAATACCCTTACTAAAAAATTAAATCACACTTAATTATACCTTAATGATTATCTAAACCTCCATCATCTTAAGTTTCTCTCTCCTCACTCCCACCCACCTTAAATTTCTCTCTCTTCACTCCCACCACCACCACTTTCTCTCTCCTCACTCCCACCCACCTTAAGTTTCTCTCTCCTCACTCCCACCACCACCACTTTCTCTCTCCTCACTCCCACCCACCTTAATTTTCTCTCTCCTCACTCCTACCAACCACCACTTTCTCTCCTCACTCCCACCCACAACCATTTTCTCTCTCGACCACCCGCCGGAATTCGTCCCCACCATCACCTTCGAATTTCGATCTCTTCACCTTCGTCTGGATCTCTTCACCTTCGTTGGAATTTTGAATTTCGATCTCTTCACCTTCGATCTCCTGCATCTCTCTCTCTCTCTCTCTCTCTCTCTCTTCGATCTCCTTCTTCATCTCCCTCTCTTTCTTGTAGATGTGGTGGTTTCAGGGGTGAGGTTTTTGGTTTCAGTCGCTGGGGGTGGTGTTCTCAAATGGAATTGGGTTTTGCTGGGTAATGTTGGTGGTTTGACGGTCGAGGGGGTTTCGGTGTGGGGGGTGGTTCTCATATTACTCTCACTTCGGGGGTTCGCCGGGGGTTGCGATGGACGGGGTAGGGTTGTGGTGCGTCGAGATGGTGGTTTCGGGCTAGTGGTGGTGGCATGGGTGGAAGGTGGTGGCGGCTCAGGTGGGGGGGTGGTGGCTTGAGTGGAGGGGTGCTGGTTAAGGTGAATACGAAGTAGAGGAGAGATTAAGCGCCTCGGTGGTGGTGGTGGAGGCAGTGCCTCGGTGGTGGTGGTAGTCTCAGTGGATTAGGTGGTGGTAGTCTCGGTGGTAGTGGTGGCAGTAAGTGGTGGCTTCACTAGGTTGGTGGTGCTTAATTAAACTAAACACATGCCCCTTCCTTTTTCTAATCACCCCTTAAGAAATTTCAACTAGGAGTCCGTGCCACTCCAATTGTTGCGTTTAATTCGGAACGGAGGTAGTACATTATAAACTACAATTACATAATTACGTTACCTCCAGACATCTTCCTTATCACAACCACCATTTAGCTCATTATCACTCGACACTTCATCAATACTGGCCATAACCTAATTCAACCAAATTTATTAACTTACTCAATTATCTCATCAAATTACTGGCCATAACCTAATTCAACCAAATTCATTAACTTACTCAATTATCTCATCAATAACCTAATTCAACCAAATTCAATAACTTACTTTTCTCATCAAATTCCTAGCCGTAAACTAATTTTATAACAACAACCAAATCAACCAGCTAACAAATGGTGATGAAAGAGATTCAACCAAATCAACAAATGTCAAGCAACAAATACAACAAATATAATAACCAAACCACAAATTTCGAAATTTCATTCAAAAGAGGGCGAGATCTGGAAAACAATTACAACAAATATAATAACCCAAACCAACGAATTAGTACACATTTTATAGCTAAAACCAATCATATATTGCATATTTAATTACATTCATCTGCTAAAATCAAATTGCTTACCTTATTCAATGGCCCCAAACGGTTTTCAAGGTTTAGAGAAATCTTCTACATTTTACAATCACTTCACATGCGTTATTTGATGCTGAAAACCAAGGATTCAAATTTGCAACACAGATTGCCTTGGAATTGTGCTGAGAGAACCGGATTTATGAGGTAAAGAAACTTTGGAAATTACGCAACAGAAGGTTCTATTTCAAGTTAATTAAATTAACCCATTTTATTTCAACTGGGCAAAAATTACCAAATTGCCCCGGTATGGACAACTAGTCAACTACCTCTCCATGCGGGGATCATTACACTTGATTTGGAGGGTCTGGTACTCTAATTGAAATAGGCTTCACTTCAAATCATTTAAGAGCAACGGTGAAAAGAAAGAATTGTAGTCGTTTTTTTTTAGGGGAAGAATTGTAGTAGTTAAATACTTGGGCTCTTTTGGAACTTTATGCCAAAACCCTTATTGACAAAAAAGGGTGTTGGTTTTCCTAATCCTAACTGTATGGGGGCTGTCTAAAGTTCCCCACCGGTCCAGCCACACCGATATTGACCGCCATGGTCAACTCAGTCAGGAAAGTCTCATTGACTGGGAATGAGTCAAACTCGATACCGGCCTTCATAATATGCCGGTCACATCCAGAAATCCTATCGGTGTCAATTACTTGGGCCATTACCAAATGGGCCTAGATTGATCCATTACTTACTCAATGCGCCTATAGGCCTAAAGATAAGTATCAGAAGAGGCCTAAAGATAAGTATCAGAGAGGATAGAATTATATCCAAACAATAGGAGCAGTGTCCTACCTTGCTAAGGACACTGCCGACTCCTATAAATACCCCATGATCTGAGTCATAAGGTACATTGACATATACTAATATACTCTACTTGAGATATACCGGCTTTACCCTTTACTGACTTAGGCATCGGAGGGGCGTTCCTCGGATCAACCCCCGAGGTTAGTTTACGTGTTCTATCTTGCAGGACATCAAACCGGCTTACTGTGTTAAGGAGATACCAGTTCACTCCCAAGCATTTATTCCATACCGGAACAATTAGCGCTAGAAGGGTGAAATATACCTTAGTCTTAAACCACGATCCAACCAGCCTACTTACTCGCCTCATGGATCCTAAGCAAACTCCTGGGATGCCGGAAACGGATGAGAACAACAACGTCATATGCGGTCAGAGAAACAACACTCCTCAACAGGGGGGTAGGTCTTCCAAGCCACCAAACGACAAGGGTAAGAGAGCCACCGAGACACCTCAACCCAACATATTCGAAACATTGCAGCACATGTTCAGCCCCGAACAACTCCAGAGTGCTGCCGAAGTCTTCCAAGCCATGGCGAGCCAAACTCCACCGGCCGGTCGTGCTAGCAAGCGTTCCCTGAATAGGCCGCACAGTCCTGTGAGAAAGATGCGTTCTCTTGCAAGTGGCCAACAGGGTGATGCAAGCCGGCATGATCAGGATCAGGTGGAGAACTCAAAGACTCCCACAGAGCCTATGGAGAAGGGGGATGATGAAGAAAGGCAGGATATCGAGGTCCAACAGTCATCCCAATCCAGACTAGAGAGTGAATTTGTTCGCCGCAAAGCACCAGTGTCTCTTCGAAATTGTCCCTTCTCGACTGCCAAACTCCAGGAGCTTATGTAGAAAATTAAGATGTCGACATGTAAATACGACGGCAAAACGACCCTGAGGACCACATCTCTGCTTACGAAGGACACATGTTACTGTACACCGACACTGATTCTGTAAGGTGTAAGGTTTTCCCTTCAACCTTGGCGGGTTTAGCACAGACTTGGTATAAAAGCATACCGCCGGCAACTATTTTTGATTTTCGGCAACTTACATCCATGTTTGTGATGCACTTTGTCAGTAACATGCGCAGGGAAAAGACTATCGGCGACCTGATGTCCATCAAGCAGGGAGAGAAGGAAAGCCTGAGGGATTACATAGGCCGTTTTAACTCTGAAGCCGTTACCATCCCCAATTTGCAACAGGAAGTCGCAGTGCTAGCACTGATGACCGGTTTGAAGGAGGGCACTGCATTCAGAAGTTACCGAGGCCGCAAGAAGCTAACAAGCCTGACCGAAGTCCTCGGAAAGGCCAATGAATTTATCCGAGGAGAGGAATTCGACAAGGCAGCTGTTTCAAAGCGGTCTGAAGCATACGGTAAGGAGAAAGAGAAAGATAAGAACCGGAAAAACCGAAAGTCCGACAGTTCCGGAAGAAGGGAGGAGATAACTCAATGAAGAAGGTCCAAGAAGGACGGCCAGACCGTTATCACAACTACACTCCCCTAACAATGTCCATGGCTGAGATCTATGAGTTGCACAAAAAGGACGATAAATGGCAGCGACCCAGGAAGATGAACTATAAAGGCCGCGACAAATCAAAGTGGTATGACTTCCACAGAGATCACGGTCATGTTACTGACGACTGCAAGGACTTGAGGGACGGGATTGAAGACCTGATACAGAGAGGCTACTTCAAGCAGTATCAGGCAAGAACTGACCGCGAGGGGTCACCCAAAGAAGAGGACAGTAAGAGAAAGTCTGTTAAAGAGAGAATTACAGAGATACATGTTATCTCAGGCGGACCAGTTCACGGCGGAAGTATTCACGGTGCCATAGCCAGCCTTAAGGAGGTAAGGTACCAAGTGAATTATCACAATACCGGCCAGTGGCCAGCGCCGCCACTCATGTCATTGATGTGATGGTTTAATATAGTGTTTTTCCCCCTGTATTTGAGCTAAAATGTGTATCAATGGTGCTCTTAGGAGCCATTTTATGCTAACTCTCTCCATCTAGTTGTGGTTTTCTGTTCTGTGTCTGATTGCAGGTTTTAGGGAGTTATCTCTCTATTCTCTACCACTATCTGACTATTTCACTGGACTGGAGAGATTCGAAGACATATTTGATGAGTTTCAAAGTCCTGAGGATACTTTTCGGGATCTCTGAGCGAAGAAGCATTGAAACCTTGGCGTTTGAAGCCAAGGATTGAGTATCGGACCTGAGCCCGATTGGGTCGGGCGCCACACGCCCGATCGGGCGGTCATCGTCAGGTATACAGAAGACAAGAGTCGTTGCGGGCCCGATCAGGCAACGGTGCCCGATCGTTATTACGTTGAGGAGCCCGATCGGGCGGTTAGGCCCGATCTCATCGGGCGTCCTTGGCATGTTCTGCGCCTGTCCCTGGAACCGTTGGTGTGCGGCCCGACTCCATCGGGCGGGTCGGCCCGATGTCATCGGGCGATGTCCTGTTTTGATCCCAGTGCTGCTTATTTAGCCCGATCTCATCGGGCTTATTTGGCCCCGATCGGGCGGCGAGACTCCGCGCACTCATTTAATGATTTCGGGCACTAAGTATAAATAGAAAAATTAGAACATTTATTAGGGATCTTTGTTTTAGCTCTTATTTCTCATAGTTTCTCTCAAGAACCCTAGCTTTTTACTACTCTTCATTGTGATTCAAGATTGAACCTTTGGATTATTCGCAAGTTTAATATAGTTCATTAATTTGGTAATCTTCTTCTTTATTCTCTTCATATTTATTTGCTTTCTCTATTATTGATTAGAGTAATTTCTTAGTTATTTGCAATAGTTCAAAGTATGGATTTTTATATGAAATTTGTTATTGTTTTCTCAAACATGAGTGAGTAGTTTTATTTCTAGGATTGTGGGGATCTATGTATGCAATGAGGGATTGATAGATTAGTATATTTACCCTTTATTTCAATTGTTTCCGTGATTGAATCGTTCATGCTAGATTTATGAATTAGGCCTGATTTATATTTCTATTATCGCAATATTGAATCTACTTCGAGAGGAGAGATTTCGTATAGGCTTTCAATCATTAGGCATAGTGATCCTTGACCATGCGAGAGCGGCTAGGTGATCTTTGAGGGAGGTAATGTTCGAGAGAAATTACATGTGCCCTAGATAAATTGACTTATTGGGTGATTATTATTCGTCTACGATTTCCCGAATTGTATGCATAGTGATCCATAATCCTAGTTCTTTATTAATTGATTATTATCTTCATATTTAGTTCTATCATTTGCCTATTAGTTTAGTCACACACCCATTTTCAACTGATTTAGTTAGTATAATATTAGAATTCAGATACAATAATATAACTTTCTCCTTGTGGATTCGATCCTGACTTCCCCGACTACTTGTTAGTGGACTTTAGGTTATTTTTGATAAGATGATACGACTTTAGCTTGTCAAATTTTGGCGCCGTTGCTGGGAGACGGTTTATTTTTATTTTGTCGACTTATAGTATTACACTAACCTCTACTCGAAGAACACCTGTTCTTTGGAGCATCTCACGTTTGTTTTAGTCTTTTTGGTGTATGAGCGAGAAATTGAAATCCTCAAATCTCATTCCATTTGATCCGGAGATTGAAAAAACTGCTCGTAGACTCAGAAAGCAAGCTAAGCAAGCGAAGTTGTCTGCAGGGGACACCTTCCCAAAAGATAACTACTCCACCATCTTCACCTATTCACGCTATAATGGGTGACGAAGCTAAACCAACCTTCGGAGATTATGCACAACCTTCGCCCGACAATGTACCCACTGGGTCCGGATGCCTACCATTGCTTGCTACAAACTTTGAAATCAAGTCTCAAGTTCTCGAATATGGTTCGAGAATAATCGGTTTGTTGGGTTACCATCCGAAGACCCAAATCAGCATTTGCAGCGGTTTTTACAATGTTGTGCTACTCGGAAGTCGGGTGTTCGCTGGCGATGATATGAAACTCATCCTATTTGGGTTCTCTCGCGCGACATAGCTCTATTTTGGTATAATAAGTTGCCTTCCACCATTACCACAGGGCGTAACTATCCAAAATCTTCCTCATCAAGTGGTATCCTTACCAAAAGAGCATGAGATATGCGTCATGCCATAGTAACTTTCACCCAAGACCCTGGAGAATCTCTATATGAAGCTTGGGAGAGGTTCAAGGATCCGCAACACCTTTGCCCTCATCATGGTTTAGACCAATGGTATTTGTGTCGATTTTCTACACTAGAGTTGATGCGGATACAAGGAGGGTAATTGATGGAGCCTCTCGGTGGATTTTTCATGGATAAAGCCATTGATGAGGGTATGAACTTCTAGAGAAACTCGCTTCTATTCAAGCCTCTACCATTCGTTCCTCCATGAAGAAGGGAGGGAAACATGATGTCGAAGCTATTTATTTATTGTCCAGGGCAACTAGCTGCTCTCAACCGGAAGATTGATTCCTTGAAGCTAGGTAATGACTCCTCCCATATGAGTGTTAATGCGATGGCTAGTGCTTCTAATTATATTGCTCCCATTTGTGATGCTTGTGGGATACCCGGGCACAATCGTCAAGAGTGCCCTGCGCTCCTATCTTCTAATGTCGGGAGCAACCGTTAGGCGGTTAATGCGTTTCGGTCACAACCTAGGGCCCAGTTCAATCCATATTCTAACACTTACAACCCCGGTGCAGAAATCACCCTAACCTCTCATATCGGAGCAATAATGTGTTGAATCCTCAACCTCAACAACCATATGTCCCACGTAATCAGGTTCAACAATATCAACTTCAACAACAAGCTCCTCCCGGCTTTCGGAGAAATCAAGCTCCACAACCTCCCCGCTCCTCCCTACTGACCCAGCCATGACAGAGTTGAAGAATATGATGTTTCGGATGCGAGAAAGGTTTTAATGCCTTTCAAGCCGACACAAAGGCTCGGTTGGAAAACTTGGGTACGCATAACAAGATGTTGGAGACTCAACTAGCTCGGTTGGCTAGTTCTTCGCTGTAGTAGGCCACCTGGATCATTACCTTCGCAGCCTATGCAACCAAGAGATACGCCAATGCCATCACTCTTAGGAGTGGAGCGCAGTATGATAGTCCGAGATGCCTAAAGATGATCCGGTTAGCTCCGACAAGAATGAAGGCATCATCGACAATTCTACGGCTCCTAAGGATGTCGGCCATGCAGAAAAGCAGACAGTAGGCTGAAAAAGTTTCACCTCCCACTCCCGTGATCAAGGTACCGTTCCCCAATAGACTATTGAAGACTAAGCTTGATCATCGGCTCGGTAAGTTTTTGGAGATAGTGAAACATCTCGCAGTAACTTGTTCCTTTTACTGAACTTATTACTCAAGTTCCTGCATATGCTAAATTTTTGAAAGAAATTTTGACTAGGAAAAGAGCCTTTAATGAAATTGAGACCGTAGCTTTCATCGAAGAATGTAGTGCTCTTTTGCAAAACCAATCCCCACCTAAATTGAAAGACCCGGGAGTTTCTCTATCCCTTGTAACATTGGCACCATTTTTATCGATAAGGCTTTATGTGATTTGGGTGCTAGTGTTAGTGTCATGCCCCTTACCGTATGCAAAAAACTTGACATGGGAGATTTAAAATGCACCAATATTACTCTTCAAATGGCCGACCGTTTTGTCAAATACCCCTTAGGTATCTTAGAGGACGTCCCTGTGAGAGTAGGTAAATTTTTTATTCCTGTGGATTTTGTTGTGCTTGACATGGAAGAGGATACTCAGATCCCAATCATTTTAGGGAGACCATTTCTTCATACTGCTGGAGCTGTCATAGATGTCAAGAATGGTAAATTAACTTTGATGTGGGGGATGACAAGGTGACCTTTAGTTTAACCAATGCCTTGAAAAGTCCCATGCTAGAGGAAGCCTGTTATAGAATTGATGTCATTGATGTGCTAGTTAACGATGACATGCCTCAATCCCTTCTGCGGGATCCTCTGGAGGCTTTGCTTTGTTTTGCATCTTCTACAGGTGATGGTAATCCCTTGAGTGCTGCCGCGGATGACTGGGAAGCGGTTCTAGCATGTGAAGAGCTTGACGGTATTACCACTCATGACCGAGGAACGGTTAGTATATGATACTCAACCGGTAGAGGTAAAGAAACCCGAACCGAAACCCCTTCCCTCTTCTCTCGCGCTATGCTTTTCTGGATGAATCTGAAAACTATCCTGTGATTGTTAGTGCTTCATTGAATGATGGTCAAATGTCTCAACTTTTGTCTGTTTTGAAAAAACATAAACAAGCCATTGGATATAATATTGATGATTTGAAAGGCATAAGCCCCGACTTCGCATGCATAGAATTCACTTAGAGGATGATCATCGTCCTAGTATACAAGGCCAACGTCGTTTGAACCCCAATATGCGGGAAGTGGTTAAGAAGGAGGTCATGAAATTGCTTGATCTTTGGAATCATCTACCCCATTGCTGATTCTAAGTGGGTGAGTCCAGTTCAAGTAGTTCCTAAAAAGGGAGGTACTACTTGTTGTTAAAAATGAAAAAAATGAATTAATTGCTACAAGAGTAGTAATCGGTTGGCGTATGTGCATTGACTATAGGAAATTAAATGTTGCCACCAAGAAGGATCACTTTCCCCTCCCCTTCATTGACCAAATGTTGGAAAGGCTAGCTTGTCATTCTTATTTCGTTATCTAGATGGGTATTCCGGTTTCTTCCAAATCCCTATCCACCCGGATGACCGAGGAGAAGACCACATTTACCCGCCCTTATGGTACCTTTGCCTATCGAAGGATGCCATTTGGATTATGCAATGCCCCCGCCACCTTCCAACGATGTATGATGGCCATTTTTTTCGAGTTCATTGAGTCCATTATGGAAGTGTTTATGGATGACTTTAGCGTATATGGAATTGATTTTGATGCATGTTTGTTAAATTCGGCTAAAGTTCTCGAAAAGGTGTGAAGATGTCAATCTTGTCTCGAATCGGGAGAAGTGCCACTTCATGGTTACTGAAGGAGTGGTACTTGGTCATATTATCTCGAACGTGGCATCCGAGTGGATAAAGCAAAAATTCAAGTGATTGAGCAATTACCCCCCTCCCGTGAATGTAAAAGGGGTGCGAGGTTTCCTTGGTCATGCGGGGTTTTATCGCCGCTTCATCAAGGATTTCTCTAAAATTGCTAAACCACTTACTCGGTTGCTCCACAAGGATGCCCCGTTCCTGTTTACTAATAACCTGTCTTATATCTTTCAACGGGATCAAGCAAGCTTTGATTACTTGCTCCGATCATTCGATCTCCGGATTGGAACCTTCCTTTCGAGATTATGTGTGATGCTAGCGACTATGCTTGTGGGAGCCGTGCTTGGTCGAGGAAGGGCAACATTCTCCATGCGATATACTACGCTAGTAAGACCCTAGATGAAGCTCGAGTTAACTATGCCACAACCGAGAAAGAGCTTCTAGATGTGGTCTATGCACCGGACAAGTTCGAACTTATTTGTTGGGGTCTAAGGTCATTGTTTATACCGACCATGCTGCATTGAAGTATCTCCTAGCCAAAAAGGAGGCCAAACCTAGACTCATTCGGTGGATTTTTTGCTCCAAGAATTCGATTTAGAGATCGGAGACAAAAAAGGAGCGAGAAAATGTAGTGGGCGATCATCTTTCCAGTTGCAAGTATGAAGACATGGAAGAAGGTCTACCCATTGATGACTCATTTCCCGATGATAAGCTCCTAGCAGTCACTTCGTCACCCCGTGGTATGCCGACTTCGCCAACTTTTGTGTAAGTGGCCGGACTCCCCCGCAGCCGAGTTACCGGCCAGAGGAAGAAATTCCTCCATGAGGCTAAAAATTATTTCGGGACGACCCTCTCTTTGTACAAGCTTTGCGCCGACACCATTTATAGGAGATGTATTCGAGAATGGGAGGTGCATGACATTCTCGAAGCACTCCCACTCCCTCGCCATGTGGAGGCCATGCTTGGGCCCTCCAAAACTGTTGCTAAGGTACTTCAATCTGGTTTTTTACCGGCTTACTTTATTTCATGATGCTAGTACCTTTATTAAGTCCCGTGATGCATGCCAACGAACGGGAAATATTTCCCGAAGACATGAGATGCCTCAAACCCCCATTTTGGAAGTTGAATTATTTGATGTATGGGGTATTGATTTTATGGGCCCCTTTCCTCTTCATCCGGCAATAATTTCATACTTGTTGCTTGTTGATTATGTGTCTAAATGGGTAGAAGCCCTTGCATCACCAACTAACGACTCTAAATTCGTTATGAAAATGTTTAAAAAGATTATCTTTCCAAGGTTTGGGGTACCAAGGGTTGTCATAAGTGATGGTGGATCTCATTTTCATAAACGCACTTTCGAGGCTCGCTTAAAAAGTATGGTGTCTACCATAGGACCGGCCTAGCTTATCACCCTCGACAAGTGGGCAGGTAGAAGTGTCTAATCGTGAGATAAAGACTATTTTGGAGAAAGTGGTAGCTAAATCTAGGAAGGATTGGAGTGACAAATTAGATGACACCTTATGGGCTTACGGAACCGCTTTTAAGACCCCTATTGGCACCACCCCTTACAAGGTTAGTTTATGGGAAAGCATGTCACCTACTGTTGAGCTAGAGTACAAGGCTTTTTGGGCTGTTAAGGAGCTGAATTTTGATGCTAAGTTAGCAGGAGAAAAACGCCTTTTGCAGATTAATGAACTTGATGAACTCCGGCTGAATGCTTATGATAGTTCGCGTCTCTACAAAGAGCGCACTAAGAGATGGCACGATAAGAAAATTTTGAGTAGAGAGTTCTCAATTGGTGACAAGGTCTTATTGTACAACTCTAGATTAAAACTTTTTCCTGGAAAGTTGAAGTCTAGATGGTCCGGTCCATTTTTCGTCACTAATATTAACAAGTTTGGTTCTATTGAGGTGATGAATGCAAAGGTGAAAAATTCAAGGTTAATGGACAACGCTTAAAGCTTTATCATACAGGAGCTCTTCTTTGGATCTCGTGGAGGAATTATACCTCCAACCCCCTTCCCCTTCGTTTGAGGGATGCGGCATTATGGTCGTGCGGGACCCTCATAAACCGGCGCTAATCGGGAGGCAACCCGATTTTCCCTTTCCTTTTCTTCTTTTTAGTATAGTTTTGTTTTTAGTTTTTCTAGTTTTGTAGTTTAGGTGAGAGAGTGAGAGGGTATTGATCATTACATTGAGGTTATATGTGTGCAGGATTTTTAATTTCAGATGATAGCGAGGCTCTTTTTTTTCATGAACAATATTGCAAACCCGAAAAGTGGAAGTTTCGGCCTCCGCCCGATGTTATCGGGCCCCTCCGCCCGATCGGGCCCGCGAAGAATTCATAACGGGGCATCAAAAGAGAAGCGCCCGATCCCATCGGGGCATTACGCCCGATCGGGCTTTCTTCCGTCAACGAAACAACAATCCGCCCGACTTCATCGGGCTATTTCGCCCGATCGGGCAGTACACCGCCAAGTTGTTGGAAGACAAAACACTGACGCCCGGTCCCATCGGGGCACAACCGCCCGATCGGGCCCGCAACCCGCCAAGACCTGGGAAGGCGAAGAAATCCGCCCGATTGCATCGGGCAGTTCCCGCCCGATCGGGCCCGCAACTGGAATCATGATTCTCAGGAAAAAAATTCCGCCCGATTTCATCGGGCTCCTCACGCCCGATCGGGCTTCGTGCCGGAATGCTCATTAAACTTGGGATTTCTCACTCACTTTCCCATTCACTCCCAATCTCTTTCTCTCTCTTCTTCAAGCCCTAACCCCAACTCTCTCATCTTCTTCCCCAAATTCTCCATCCACCATTAACAACCTTCAATTCAAGCTACTTGGCTCTCCACAAAAATCAATCCTCCCATCCTCCCTACCAATTACCCACTACATCCTCTTCATTTTTTTTTTCTTTCACTCCATCTCTCTCATCCATCCTCTTCCACATCCATTCCACCATTGAAGTAAGAGAAAAGCCCCTTTCACAACATCCCTATTAAAGTGAGTGTGACATCTCTACATTTTTTTCAAGCATCATGACTTCTAGGAGGCGTCGCGGATCCGGCACTGGGCCACCACAACCACTACCACCACCACCACCACGGGACGAGACTTTTCCGGATGTCATCTTTTCGTCGCCGGAGCAACGTGAACGGTTTCAGCGCCTAAAAGGGCGCGAGGTGAGTCCTACCCATTTCCTTGATATTGAATTTTTAAATAAATTGGGTATTGCTTCTGAGTTCAAAGATTTCATGAAAATAATCGGCATGGAATCTTTCTTTTCCGTCCATGTTAATACCTATCCTGTACTGGTCTATGAATTTTATAGCAGGCTTAAGGTTACCAAACCCCGAACTGGACCTGTATCATATGTATCCTTTAGACTGCTCAATCAGGATTTCCACCTCACTTTGCCGGAATTTGCACGGGTACTACGAGTACAATGTGGTGGGGAGATTGGGCACCCCCCTAACTACCATCATCGTAGCACGTATTTTGCCATCACAGGTGATGGTAATGACTTCACCCTACAACACTGCAAGGGTAAATTCATCCACCAACCCATCTTTAAAATGTGGGTTCGATTTATGTCGCAGACACTATTTGGGAGGGTGGAAGGACAATTAATAAGGGGGGATGAACTGTACCTAATTGGCAGCTACATGCTTAAAGGGACGCCCGACCATTTTCAATATAACATCCCTCATCATGTTGCGCTCCAGATGGAGCGTATTGCCACCACTTACCCCAAGAGGAGAGCGGACGGTACTTTGACCTCTCGGGCTATTGTAAATGGGGGGTTAGTGACTCTTTTTGCTCGGAAAATTCCTGGTTTTGATGAGTCTCGCTACCCGGCCACCCTAGGACCCACCCTCCTGGATTATGCTTTCTTCGATCGCCTCCATTGGTTAGCGAGGGCTGGGGATAAATATCAATGGCGCATCAACGGGAGGCGCTCTATTGAGTTGCCTAGTCCCTTAGCCAAAATTCGACCAGGGCAGCCCCATTACCACCTTCCCATAGCTGGTTCCGACTTTCCCACCCCCCATCCCCGACATTCCCCAACGCACATTTCACCGTCGCCCCCCTCATCCTGCTGATATTGCCTCTACTTCTGATGCTCCCCCTCCCCCATATTCTACTGCTCCTGCTCCTTCTTTTGATTTTCAGGGAATGATGAGCATGCTCCAGCGGATGGAGTCTGGTATCACTGCCAACTCTACCGCTATTCAGAACATCGGTCAGCAGGTTGATGCCAACTCCGTCCTTCTCCAGAGCCTCAGCCAGCGTGTTGATACATTGGCCAATGATCAACACCTAGCTCTGTATCCCCTGTACGATGACTACTGCAGACAGCATACGATTGCAGAAACCGATGCCCACCCATCCTGGTACTCTTGGAACTCGAATTACAGCCAGCCAGGGTCTAGTAGTAGGGGTGGCGGAGGTGAGGATGGTGGAGGTGAGGATGATGGAGGTGAGGATGATGATGGTGAGGACATTTCTATGGATGGCTGATATCCATGCCTTCCTTTCCCTTGTTGCACTGAGGCCATTGCCACGTTCAGCTTGGGGGAGGACTTCTGTAAGTATTAGTATTATTTTTGTTTTTGTTTTTACTGCATTTTAGGATAGTTAAGGTAGGTTATTTGCTTTGAAAAAATGAAAAATCACAAAAAAAAATGAAATATTGCTGAAAAACACAAAAATACGAGTTGAATTCGAATAGTTTGATTGCTTCCCTGTGCCCCGAACTTTGCTTTGAAAAAAATGATTTAACTCATTATACTGGATAGTTGGGCATTTGTGATTGGGACGTTGTGATGTGATCTTTGACTGCCTTGACCTTGAGTGAATTTTGATGATAAAGTGCCTATTTTAACTGCATGCTTGAATTGGTTAGATTGTGAGGATTCATTCTAGCCCTCGGATTTATCTCTATATCCGATATATTCTTGTGTGTTAGTTCCTCGTAGCATTCTTATCTTGGTTTTGGCATTGTACTCGTTGAGTTCTGGTAACTTTAGGCATGTGCTGTGATAGAGGCGTTCATTTGTCTAATTTTAAGCCTCAGAGTTGTTTAATGAATTTTTCCCCCTAGCCCCGCTGAGCCTAATGACTTATTTTTGGATCTATATTAAACCACATTACACACCTTGAGCCTTTACATTGACTATTGTCCCAAGCCTAGCTTGGGGGAGCATTTGTTAAGTTTATATCATATTGTGTGGTTGATTTCGTAGGGCGGTTGGAAAATAATGATATGGTTGTACAAAGAAAAGAAAGAAAAAAGAAAAATAAAGTGAAAGAAAGAAAGAAAAAAATTTGATAGTGAAAAATCTGAAAAATTTCTATGATCTTCACTTCGTTAACTATCAAAAGTGTTAGAAATTATGTTGAAAATGACAATTATTGGTTGGTTCGTGAAAATTTCAAGAGTTGGTTATTATCTTGGTTATGTTGTTGTTGCCATGGGAGTTGTTTCGACCACACTTAGTCCAACTAGTGTTTTTTTTTGCTCCCCTTTCTTGGCTTTTCCACCACATTTCCTAAATAATTTCCGTACCTTTACCCGAGCCCCATTACAACCCTGAAAAAGACCTTTTGAGCACGTGTTTGATTGTTTATTGGAATAATACTTGAGTCAATATGCCAAAGTCGAAGATTAAGTTTGTTATTTGAGTCAACCTCGATTAGGATGAGCGATATTACACCTTTCTAAACACATGAGAGTGTGAGTGGGAAGGGCTATTATGGTCGGGTTGGTGAGAGATCGGGCACATATTTTGCCTCGCCACAAAATTGAGAGGAGTGACACCTCGGTGAGCACCTTTTCAAGATTTGCATGATATGTAGGGCGGCTACGTTTGATGGTTTACTTAAGTGATTGGTAGTCAGGTGATCTGAGCAACTGAACTTGAATTTTGCTTGCTTGAATGATTTTGAGTTGGAAATAATTGAGTTTAAACTTTTCCATCCGAGGGGTGAAGCAATCCTATTCTTATTCTGTTGTGCTTTGCTTGAGAACAAGCAAAGGTTTAGCTTGGGGGGAGTTTGATGTGATGGTTTAATATAGTGTTTTTCCCCCTGTATTTGAGCTAAAATGTGTATCAATGGTGCTCTTAGGAGCCATTTTATGCTAACTCTCTCCATATAGTTGTGGTTTTCTGTTCTGTGTCTGATTGCAGGTTTTAGGGAGTTATCTCTCTATTCTCTACCACTATCCGACTATTTCACTGGGCTGGAGAGATTCGAAGACATATTTGATGAGTTCCAAAGTCCTGAGGATACTTTTCGGGATCTCTGAGCGAAGAAGCATTGAAACCTTGGCGTTTGAAGCCAAGGATTGAGTATCGGACCCGAGCCCGATCGGGTCGGGCGCCACACGCCCGATCGGGCGGTCATCGTCAGGTATACAGAAGACAAGAGTCGTTGCGGGCCCGATCGGGCAACGGTGCCCGATCGTTATTACGTTGAGGAGCCCGATCGGGCGGTTAGGCCCGATCTCATCGGGCGTCCTTGGCATGTTCTCGCGCCTGTCCCCGGAACCGTTGGTGTGCGGCCCGACTCCATCGGGCGGGTCGGCCCGATGTCATCGGGCGATGTCCTGTTTTGATCCCAGTGCTGCTTATTTAGCCCGATCTCATCGGGGTTATTTGGCCCGATCGGGCGTCGAGACTCCGCGCACTCATTTAATGATTTCGGGCACTAAGTATAAATAGAAAAATTAGAACATTTATTAGGGATCTTTGTTTTAGCTCTTATTTCTCATAGTTTCTCTCAAGAACCCTAGCTTTTTACTACTCTTCATTGTGATTCAAGATTGAACCTTTGGATTATTCGCAAGTTTAATATAGTTCATTAATTTGGTAATCTTCTTCTTTATTCTCTTCATATTTATTTGCTTTCTCTATTATTGATTAGAGTAATTTCTTAGTTATTTGCAATAGTTCAAAGTATGGATTTTTATATGAAATTTGTTATTGTTTTCTCAAACATGAGTGAGTAGTTTTATTTCTAGGATTGTGGGGATCTATGTATGCAATGAGGGATTGATAGATTAGTATATTTACCCTTTATTTCAATTGTTTCCTGTGATTGAATCGTTCATGCTAGATTTATGAATTAGGCCTGATTTATATTTCTATTATCGCAATATTGAATCTACTTCGAGAGGAGAGATTTCGTATAGGCTTTCAATCATTAGGCATAGTGATCCTTGACCATGCGAGAGCGGCTAGGTGATCTTTGAGGGAGGTAATGTTCGAGAGAAATTACATGTGCCCTAGATAAATTGACTTATTGGGTGATTATTATTCGTCTCTGATTTCCCGAATTGTATGCATAGTGATCCATAATCCTAGTTCTTTATTAATTGATTATTATCTTCATATTTAGTTCTATCATTTGCCTATTAGTTTAGTCACACACCCATTTTCAACTGATTTAGTTAGTATAATATTAGAATTCAGATACAATAATATAACTTTCTCCTTGTGGATTCGATCCTGACTTCCCTGACTACTTGTTAGTGGACTTTAGGTTATTTTTGATAAGGTGATACGACTTTAGCCTGTCAAATTTTGGCGCCGTTGCCGGGAGACGGTTTATTTTTATTTTGTCGACTTATAGTATTACACTAACCTCTACTCGAAGAACACCTGTTCTTTGGAGCATCTCACGTTTGTTTTAGTCTTTTTGGTGTATGAGCAGGAAATTGAAATCCTCAAATCTCATTCCATTTGATCCGGAGATTGAAAAGACTGCTCGTAGACTCAGAAAGCAAGCTAAGCAAGCGAAGTTGTCTGCAGGGACACCTTCCCAAAAGATAACTACTCCACCATCTTCACCTATTACTGCTATAATGGGTGACGAAGCTAAACCAACCTTCAGAGATTATGCACAACCTTCGCCTGACAATGTACCCACTAGGGTCCGGATGCCTACCATTGCTGCTACAAACTTTGAAATCAAGTCTCATGTTTTCGAATATGGTTCAGAATAATCAGTTTCTTTGGGTTACCATCGAAGACCCAAATCAAGCATCTGCAGCGATTTTTACAATGTTGTGCTACTCGGAAGCAAGCTGGTGTTACTGCTGATGATATGAAACTCATCCTATTTGGGTTCTCTCTGCGCGACAAAGCTCTATTTTGGTATAATAAGTTGCCTTCCACCATTACCACCTGGGCAGAACTATCCAAAATCTTCCTCATCAAGTGGTATCCTTACCAAAAGACTGCAGATATGCGTCATGCCATAGTAACTTTCACCCAAGACCCTGGAGAATCTTTATATGAAGCTTGGGAGAGGTTCAAGGATCTGCAACGCCTTTGCCCTCATCATGGTTTAGACCAATGGTATTTGTGTCAGATTTTCTACACTAGAGTTGATGCGGATACAAGGAGGGTAATTGATGGAGCCTCTGGTGGATTTTTCATGGATAAAGCCATTGATGAGGGGTATGAACTTCTAGAGAAACTCGCTTCTAATCAAGCCTCTACCATTCGTTCCTCCATGAAGAAGAGAGGGAAACATGATGTCGAAGCTATTTATTTATTGTCCGGGCAACTAGCTGCTCTCAACCAGAAGATTGATTCCTTGAAGCTAGGTAATGACTCCTCCCATATGAGTGTTAATGCGATGGCTAGTGCTTCTAATTATATTGCTCCCATTTGTGATGCTTGTGGGATACCTGGGCACAATTGTCAAGAGTGCCCTGCGCTCCTATCTTCTAATGTCGGGAGCAACTGTTAGGCGGTTAATGCGTTTCAGTCACAACCTAGGGCCCAGTTCAATCCATATTCTAACACTTACAACCCCGGATGTAAATCACCCTAACCTCTCATATCGGAGCAATAATGTGTTGAATCCTCAACCTCAACAACCATATGTCCCACAGAATCAGGTTCAACAATATCAACCTCAACAACAAGCTCCTCCTGGCTTTCAGAGAAATCAAGCTCCACAACCACCTGCTCCTCCTACTGACCCAGCCGTGACAGAGTTGAAGAATATGATGTTTCAGATGCAGAAAGGTTTTAATGCCTTTCAAGCCGACACAAAGGCTCAGTTGGAAAACTTGGGTACGCATAACAAGATGTTGGAGACTCAACTAGCTCAGTTGGCTAGTTCTTCTGCTAGTAGGCCACCTGGATCATTACCTTCGCAGCCTATGCAACCAAGAGATACCGCCAATGCCATCACTCTTAGGAGTGGAGCGCGATATGATAGTCCGTAGATGCCTAAAGATGATCCGGTTAGCTCCGACAAGGATGAAGCTGTCACTGACAATTCTACAGCTCCTAAGGATGTCAGCCATGCAGAAAAGCAGACAGTAGCTGAAAAAGTTTCACCTCCCACTCCTGTGATCAAGGTACCGTTCCCCAATAGACTATTGAAGACTAAGCTTGATCATCAGCTCGGTAAGTTTTTGGAGATAGTGAAACATCTGCAGGTAACTGTTCCTTTTACTGAACTTATTACTCAAGTTCCTGCATATGCTAAATTTTTGAAAGAAATTTTGACTAGGAAAAGAGCCTTTAATGAAATTGAGACTGTAGCTTTCTCGAAGAATGTAGTGCTCTTTTGCAAAACCAATCCCCACCTAAATTGAAAGACCCGGGGAGTTTCTCTATCCCTTGTAACATTGGCACCATTTTTATCGATAAGGCTTTATGTGATTTGGGTGCTAGTGTTAGTGTCATGCCCCTTACTGTATGCAAAAAACTTAACATGGGAGATTTAAAATGCACCAATATTACTCTTCAAATGGCTGACCGTTTTGTCAAATACCCCTTAGGTATCTTAGAGGACGTCCCTGTGAGAGTAGGTAAATTTTTTATTCCTGTGGATTTTGTTGTGCTTGACATGGAAGAGGATACTCAGATCCCAATCATTTTAGGGAGACCATTTCTTCATACTGCTGGAGCTGTCATAGATGTCAAGAATGGTAAATTAACTTTGACTGTGGGGGATGACAAGGTGACCTTTAGTTTAACCAATGCCTTGAAAAGTCCCATGCTAGAGGAAGCCTGTTATAGAATTGATGTCATTAATGTGCTAGTTAACGATGATATGCCTCAATCCCTTATGCGGGATCCTCTGGAGGCTTTGCTTTGTTTTGCATCTTCTACAGGTGATGGTAATCCCTTGAGTGCTGCCGCGGATGACTGGGAAGCGGTTCTAGCATGTGAAGAGCTTGACGGTATTACCACTCATGACCAGGAACGGTTAGGATATGATACTCAACCGGTAGAGGTAAAGAAACCTGAACTGAAACCCCTTCCCTCTTCTCTGCGCTATGCTTTTCTGGATGAATCTGAAAACTATCCTGTGATTGTTAGTGCTTCATTGAATGATGGTCAAATGTCTCAACTTTTGTCTGTTTTGAAAAAACATAAACAAGCCATTAGATATAATATTGATGATTTGAAAGGCATAAGCCCTGACTTCTGCATGCATAGAATTCACTTAGAGGATGATCATCGTCCTAGTATACAAGGCCAACGTCGTTTGAACCCCAATATGCGGGGAAGTGGTTAAGAAGGAGGTCATGAAATTGCTTGATGCTTTGGAATCATCTACCCCATTGCCGATTCTAAGTGGGTGAGTCCAGTTCAAGTAGTTCCTAAAAAGGGAGGTACTACTTGTTGTTAAAAATGAAAAAATGAATTAATTGCTACAAGAGTAGTAACCGGTTGGCGTATGTGCATTGACTATAGGAAATTAAATGTTGCCACCAAGAAGGATCACTTTCCCCTCCCCTTCATTGACCAAATGTTGGAAAGGCTAGCTTGTCATTCTTATTTCTGTTATCTAGATGGGTATTCCGGTTTCTTCCAAATCCCTATCCACCCAGATGACCAGGAGAAGACCACATTTACCTGCCCTTATGGTACCTTTGCCTATCGAAGGATGCCATTTGGATTATGCAATGCCCCCGCCACCTTCCAACGATGTATGATGGCCATTTTTTCTGAGTTCATTGAGTCCATTATGGAAGTGTTTATGGATGACTTTAGCGTATATGGAATTGATTTTGATGCATGTTTGTTAAATCTGGCTAAAGTTCTGAAAAGGTGTGAAGATGTCAATCTTGTCCTGAACCGGGAGAAGTGCCACTTCATGGTTACTGAAGGAGTGGTACTTGGTCATATTATCTTCGAACGTGGCATCCAGGTGGATAAAGCAAAAATTCAAGTGATTGAGCAATTACCCCCTCCTGTGAATGTAAAAGGGGTGCGAGGTTTCCTTGGTCATGCGGGGTTTTATCGCCGCTTCATCAAGGATTTCTCTAAAATTGCTAAACCACTTACTCAGTTGCTCCTCAAGGATGCCCCGTTCCTGTTTACTAATAACTGTCTTATATCTTTCAACAGGATCAAGCAAGCTTTGATTCTTGCTCCGATCATTCGATCTCGGATGGGAACCTTCCTTTCGAGATTATGTGTGATGCTAGCGACTATCTTGTGGGAGCCGTGCTTGGTCGAGGAAGGGCAACATTCTCCATGCGATATACTACGCTAGTAAGACCCTAGATGAAGCTCAAGTTAACTATGCCACAACCGAGAAAGAGCTTCTAGATGTGGTCTATGCACCGGACAAGTTCAGAACTTATTTGTTGGGGTCTAAGGTCATTGTTTATACTGACCATGCTGCATTGAAGTATCTCCTAGCCAAAAAGGAGGCCAAACCTAGACTCATTCGGTGGATTTTGCTGCTCCAAGAATTCGATTTAGAGATCAGAGACAAAAAAGGAGCAGAAAATGTAGTGGCTGATCATCTGTCCAGATTGCAGTATGAAGACATGGAAGAAGGTCTACCCATTGATGACTCATTTCCTGATGATAAGCTCCTGGCAGTCACTTCTGTCACCCCGTGGTATGCCGACTTCGCCAACTTTTGTGTAAGTGGCCAGACTCCCCCAGAGCTGAGTTACCAGCAGAGGAAGAAATTCCTCCATGAGGCTAAAAATTATTTCTGGGACGACCCTCTGCTGTACAAGCTTTGCGCTGACACCATTTATAGGAGATGTATTCCAGAATGGGAGGTGCATGACATTCTGAAGCACTCCCACTCCCTGCCATGTGGAGGCCATGCTGGGCCCTCCAAAACTGTTGCTAAGGTACTTCAATCTGGTTTTTTACCGGCTTACTTTATTTCATGATGCTAGTACCTTTATTAAGTCCTGTGATGCATGCCAACGAACGGGAAATATTTCCCGAAGACATGAGATGCCTCAAACCCCCATTTTGGAAGTTGAATTATTTGATGTATGGGGTATTGATTTTATGGGCCCCTTTCCCTCTTCATCTGGCAATAATTTCATACTTGTTGCTGTTGATTATGTGTCTAAATGGGTAGAAGCCCTTGCATCACCAACTAACGACTCTAAATTCGTTATGAAAATGTTTAAAAAGATTATCTTTCCAAGGTTTGGGGTACCAAGGGTTGTCATAAGTGATGGTGGATCTCATTTTCATAAACGCACTTTCGAGGCTCTGCTTAAAAAGTATGGTGTCTACCATAGGACTGGCCTAGCTTATCACCCTCAGACAAGTGGGCAGGTAGAAGTGTCTAATCGTGAGATAAAGACTATTTTGGAGAAAGTGGTAGCTAAATCTAGGAAGGATTGGAGTGACAAATTAGATGACACCTTATGGGCTTACGTAATCGCTTTTAAGACCCCTATTGGCACCACCCCTTACGGGTTAGTTTATGGGAAAGCATGTCACCTACCTGTTGAGCTAGAGTACAAGGCTTTTTGGGCTGTTAAGGAGCTGAATTTTGATGCTAAGTTAGCAGGAGAAAAACGCCTTTTGCAGATTAATGAACTTGATGAACTCCGGCTGAATGCTTATGATAGTTCGCGTCTCTACAAAGAGCGCACTAAGAGATGGCACGATAAGAAAATTTTGAGTAGAGAGTTCTCAATTGGTGACAAGGTCTTATTGTACAACTCTAGATTAAAACTTTTTCCTGGAAAGTTGAAGTCTAGATGGTCTGGTCCATTTTCTGTCACTAATATTAACAAGTTTGGTTCTATTGAGGTGATGAATGCAACAGGTGAAAAATTCAAGGTTAATGGACAACGCTTAAAGCTTTATCATACAGGAGCTCTTGCTGGATCTGTGGAGGAATTATACCTCCAACCCCCTTCCCCTTCTGTTTGAGGGATGCGGCATTATGGTCGTGCGGGACCCTCATAAACCAGCGCTAATCGGGAGGCAACCCGATTTTCCCTTTCCTTTTCTTCTTTTTAGTATAGTTTTGTTTTTAGTTTTTCTAGTTTTGTAGTTTAGGTGAGAGAGTGAGAGGGTATTGATCATTACATTGAGGTTATATGTGTGCAGGATTTTTAATTTCAGATGATAGCGAGGCTCTTTTTTTTCATGAACAATATTGCAAACCCGAAAAGTGGAAGTTTCGGCCTCCGCCCGATGTTATCGGGCCCCTCCGCCCGATCGGGCCCGCGAAGAATTCATAACAGGCATCAAAAAGAGAAGCGCCCGATCCCATCGGGGCATTACGCCCGATCGGGCTTTCTTCCGTCAACGAAACAACAATCCGCCCGACTTCATCGGGCTATTTCGCCCGATCGGGCAGTACACCGCCAAGTTGTTGGAAGACAAAACACTGACGCCCGGTCCCATCGGGGCACAACCGCCCGATCGGGCCCGCAACCCGCCAAGACCTAGGAAGGCGAAGAAATCCGCCCGATTGCATCGGGCAGTTCCCGCCCGATCGGGCCCGCAACTGGAATCATGATTCTCAGGAAAAAAATTCCGCCCGATTTCATCGGGCTCCTCACGCCCGATCGGGCTTCGTGCCGGAATGCTCATTAAACTTGGGATTTCTCACTCACTTTCCCATTCACTCCCAATCTCTTCTCTCTCTTCTTCAAGCCCTAACCCCAACTCTCTCATCTTCTTCCCCAAATTCTCCATCCACCATTAACAACCTTCAATTCAAGCTACTTGGCTCTCCACAAAAATCAATCCTCCCATCCTCCCTACCAATTACCCACTACATCCTCTTCATTTTTTTTTTCTTTCACTCCATCTCTCTCATCCATCCTCTTCCACATCCATTCCACCATTGAAGTAAGAGAAAAGCCCCTTTCACAACATCCCTATTAAAGTGAGTGTGACATCTCTACATTTTTTTCAAGCATCATGACTTCTAGGAGGCGTCGCGGATCCGGCACTGGGCCACCACAACCACTACCACCACCACCACCACGGGACGAGACTTTTCCGGATGTCATCTTTTCGTCGCCCGGAGCAACGTGAACGGTTTCGGCGCCTAAAAGGGCGCGAGGTGAGTCCTACCCATTTCCTTGATATTGAATTTTTAAATAAATTGGGTATTGCTTCGAGTTCAAAGATTTCATGAAAATAATCGGCATGGAATCTTTCTTTTCCGTCCATGTTAATACCTATCCTGTCTTGGTCTATGAATTTTATAGCGAGGCTTAAGGTTACCAAACCCCGAACTGGACTCAGTATCATATGTATCCTTTAGACTGCTTCAATCAGGATTTCCACCTCACTTTGCCGGAATTTGCACGGGTACTACGAGTACAATGTGGTGGGGAGATTGGGCACCCCCCTAACTACCATCATCGTAGCACGTATTTTGCCATCACAGGTGATGGTAATGACTTCACCCTACAACACCGCAAGGGTAAATTCATCCACCAACCCATCTTTAAAATGTGGGTTCGATTTATGTCGTGCAGACACTATTTGGGAGGGTGGAAGGACAATTAATAAGGGGGGGATGAACTGTACCTAATTGGCAGCTACATGCTTAAAGGGACGCCCGACCATTTTCAATATAACATCCCTCATCATGTTGCGCTCCAGATGGAGCGTATTGCCACCACTTACCCCAAGAGGAGAGCGGACGGTACTTTGACCTCTCGGGCTATTGTAAATGGGGGGTTAGTGACTCTTTTTGCTCGGAAAATTCCTGGTTTTGATGAGTCTCGCTACCCAGCCCAGCCCTAGGACCCACCCCTCCTGGATTATGCTTTCTTCGATCGCCTCCATTGGTTAGCGAGGGCTGGGGATAAATATCAATGGCGCATCAACGGGAGGCGCTCTATTGAGTTGCCTAGTCCCTTAGCCAAAATTCGACCAGGGCAGCCCCATTACCACCTTCCCATAGCTGGTTCCGACTTTCCCACCCCCATCCCCGACATTCCCCAACGCACATTTCACCGTCGCCCCCTCATCCTGCCGATATTGCCTACACTTCGATGCTCCCCTCCCCCATATTCTACTGCTCCCCCTCCTTCTTTTGATTTTCAGGGAATGATGAGCATGCTCCAGCGGATGGAGTCCGGTATCACCGCCAACTCTACCGCTATTCGTAACATCGGTCGGCAAGGTTGATGCCAACTCCGTCCTTCTCCGAGCCTCGGCCAGCGTGTTGATACATTGGCCAATGATCAACACCTAGCTCTGTATCCCCTGTACGATGATACCGCAGACAGCATACGATTGCCAGAAACCGATGCCCACCCATCCTGGTACTCTTGGAACTCGAATTACAGCCAGCCAGGGTCTAGTAGTAGGGGTGGCGGAGGTGAGGATGGTGGAGGTGAGGATGATGGAGGTGAGGATGATGATGGTGAGGACATTTCTATGGATGGCTGATATCCATGCCTTCCTTTCCCTTGTTGCACCGAGGCCATTGCCACGTTCGGCTTGGGGGAGGACTTCGTAAGTATTAGTATTATTTTTCTTTTTGTTTTTACTGCATTTTAGGATAGTTAAGGTAGGTTATTTGCTTTGAAAAAATGAAAAATCACAAAAAAAATGAAATATTGCTGAAAAAACACAAAAATACGAGTTGAATTCGAATAGTTTGATTGCTTCCCTGTGCCCCGAACTTTGCTTTGAAAAAAATGATTTAACTCATTATACTGGATAGTTGGGCATTTGTGATTGGGACGTTGTGATGTGATCTTTGACTGCCTTGACCTTGAGTGAATTTTGATGATAAAGTGCCTATTTTAACTGCATGCTTGAATTGGTTAGATTGTGAGGATTCATTCTAGCCCTCGGATTTATCTCTATATCCGATATATTCTTGTGTGTTAGTTCCTCGTAGCATTCTTATCTTGGTTTTGGCATTGTACTCGTTGAGTTCTGGTAACTTTAGGCATGTGCTGTGATAGAGGCGTTCATTTGTCTAATTTTAAGCCTCAGAGTTGTTTAATGAATTTTTCCCCCTAGCCCCGCTGAGCCTAATGACTTATTTTTGGATCTATATTAAACCACATTACACACCTTGAGCCTTTACATTGACTATTGTCCCAAGCCTAGCTTGGGGGAGCATTTGTTAAGTTTATATCATATTGTGTGGTTGATTTCGTAGGGCGGTTGGAAAATAATGATATGGTTGTACAAAGAAAAGAAAGAAAAAAGAAAAATAAAGTGAAAGAAAGAAAGAAAAAAATTTGATAGTGAAAAATCTGAAAAATTTCTATGATCTTCACTCGTTAACTATCAAAAGTGTTAGAAATTATGTTGAAAATGACAATTATTGGTTGGTTCGTGAAAATTTCAAGAGTTGGTTATTATCTTGGTTATGTTGTTGTTGCCATGGGAGTTGTTTCGACCACACTTAGTCCAACTAGTGTTTTTTTTTGCTCCCCTTTCTTGGCTTTTCCACCACATTTCCTAAATAATTTCCGTACCTTTACCCGAGCCCCATTACAACCCTGAAAAAGACCTTTTGAGTCAACCTAATTAGGATGAGCGATATTACACCTTTCTAAACACATGAGAGTGTGAGTGGGAAGGGCTATTATGGTCGGGTTGGTGAGAGATCGGGCACATATTTTGCCTGCCACAAAATTGAGAGGAGTGACACCTCGGTGAGCACCTTTTCAAGATTTGCATGATATGTAGGGCGGCTACGTTTGATGGTTTACTTAAGTGATTGGTAGTCAGGTGATCTGAGCAACTGAACTTGAATTTTGCTTGCTTGAATGATTTTGAGTTGGAAATAATTGAGTTTAAACTTTTCCATCTGAGGGGTGAAGCAATCCTATTCTTATTCCTGTTGTGCTTTGCTTGAGAACAAGCAAAGGTTTAGCTTGGGGGAGTTTGATGTGATGGTTTAATATAGTGTTTTTCCCCCTGTATTTGAGCTAAAATGTGTATCAATGGTGCTCTTAGGAGCCATTTTATGCTAACTCTCTCCATCTAGTTGTGGTTTTCTGTTCTGTGTCTGATTGCAGGTTTTAGGGAGTTATCTCTCTATTCTCTACCACTATCTGACTATTTCACTGGGCTGGAGAGATTCGAAGACATATTTGATGAGTTCCAAAGTCCTGAGGATACTTTTCGGGATCTCTGAGCGAAGAAGAATTGAAACCTTGGCGTTTGAAGCCAAGGATTGAGTATCGGACCTGAGCCCGATCGGGTCGGGCGCCACACGCCCGATCGGGCGGTCATCGTCAGGTATACAGAAGACAAGAGTCGTTGCGGGCCCGATCGGGCAACGGTGCCCGATCGTTATTACGTTGAGGAGCCCGATCGGGCGGTTAGGCCCGATCTCATCGGGCGTCCTTGGCATGTTCTGCGCCTGTCCCTGGAACCGTTGGTGTGCGGCCCGACTCCATCGGGCGGGTCGGCCCGATGTCATCGGGCGATGTCCTGTTTTGATCCCAGCTGCTGCTTATTTAGCCCGATCTCATCGGGGTTATTTGGCCCGATCGGGCGTCAGACTCCGCGCACTCATTTAATGATTTCGGGCACTAAGTATAAATAGAAAAATTAGAACATTTATTAGGGATCTTTGTTTTAGCTCTTATTTCTCATAGTTTCTCTCAAGAACCCTAGCTTTTTACTACTCTTCATTGTGATTCAAGATTGAACCTTTGGATTATTCGCAAGTTTAATATAGTTCATTAATTTGGTAATCTTCTTCTTTATTCTCTTCATATTTATTTGCTTTCTCTATTATTGATTAGAGTAATTTCTTAGTTATTTGCAATAGTTCAAAGTATGGATTTTTATATGAAATTTGTTATTGTTTTCTCAAACATGAGTGAGTAGTTTTATTTCTAGGATTGTGGGGATCTATGTATGCAATGAGGGATTGATAGATTAGTATATTTACCCTTTATTTCAATTGTTTCCTGTGATTGAATCGTTCATGCTAGATTTATGAATTAGGCCTGATTTATATTTCTATTATCGCAATATTGAATCTACTTCGAGAGGAGAGATTTCGTATAGGCTTTCAATCATTAGGCATAGTGATCCTTGACCATGCAAGAGCGGCTAGGTGATCTTTGAGGGAGGTAATGTTCGAGAGAAATTACATGTGCCCTAGATAAATTGACTTATTGGGTGATTATTATTCGTCTCTGATTTCCCGAATTGTATGCATAGTGATCCATAATCCTAGTTCTTTATTAATTGATTATTATCTTCATATTTAGTTCTATCATTTGCCTATTAGTTTAGTCACACACCCATTTTCAACTGATTTAGTTAGTATAATATTAGAATTCAGATACAATAATATAACTTTCTCCTTGTGGATTCGATCCTGACTTCCCTGACTACTTGTTAGTGGACTTTAGGTTATTTTTGATAAGGTGATACGACTTTAGCCTGTCAAATTTTGGCGCCGTTGCCGGGGAGACGGTTTATTTTTATTTTGTCTGACTTATAGTATTACACTAACCTCTACTCTGAAGAACACCTGTTCTTTGGAGCATCTCACGTTTGTTTTAGTCTTTTTGGTGTATGAGCAGGAAATTGAAATCCTCAAATCTCATTCCATTTGATCCGGAGATTGAAAAGACTGCTCGTAGACTCAGAAAGCAAGCTAAGCAAGCGAAGTTGTCACTGGGGACACCTTCCCAAAAGATAACTACTCCACCATCTTCACCTATTACCGCTATAATGGGTGACGAAGCTAAACCAACCTTCAGAGATTATGCACAACCTTCGCCTGACAATGTACCCACTAGGGTCCGGATGCCTACCATTCTTGCTACAAACTTTGAAATCAAGTCTCATGTTCGAATATGGTTCAGAATAATCGGTTTCTTTGGGTTACCATCTCGAAGACCCAAATCAAGCATCTGCAGCGATTTTTACAATGTTGTGCTACTCAGAAGCAAGCTGGTGTTACTGCTGATGATATGAAACTCATCCTATTTGGGTTCTCTCTGCGCGACAAAGCTCTATTTTGGTATAATAAGTTGCCTTCCACCATTACCACCTGGGCAGAACTATCCAAAATCTTCCTCATCAAGTGGTATCCTTACCAAAAGACTGCAGATATGCGTCATGCCATAGTAACTTTCACCCAAGACCCTGGAGAATCTTTATATGAAGCTTGGGAGAGGTTCAAGGATCTGCAACGCCTTTGCCCTCATCATGGTTTAGACCAATGGTATTTGTGTCAGATTTTCTACACTAGAGTTGATGCGGATACAAGGAGGGTAATTGATGGAGCCTCTGGTGGATTTTTCATGGATAAAGCCATTGATGAGGGGTATGAACTTCTAGAGAAACTCGCTTCTAATCAAGCCTCTACCATTCGTTCCTCCATGAAGAAGAGAGGGAAACATGATGTCGAAGCTATTTATTTATTGTCCGGGCAACTAGCTGCTCTCAACCAGAAGATTGATTCCTTGAAGCTAGGTAATGACTCCTCCCATATGAGTGTTAATGCGATGGCTAGTGCTTCTAATTATATTGCTCCCATTTGTGATGCTTGTGGGATACCTGGGCACAACTGTCAAGAGTGCCCTGCGCTCCTATCTTCTAATGTCGGGAGCAACTGTTAGGCGGTTAATGCGTTTCAGTCACAACCTAGGGCCCAGTTCAATCCATATTCTAACACTTACAACCCCGGGTACAGAAATCACCCTAACCTCTCATATCGGAGCAATAATGTGTTGAATCCTCAACCTCAACAACCATATGTCCCACAGAATCAGGTTCAACAATATCAACCTCAACAACAAGCTCCTCCTGGCTTTCAGAGAAATCAAGCTCCACAACCACCTGCTCCTCCTACTGACCCAGCCATGACAGAGTTGAAGAATATGATGTTTCAGATGCAGAAAGGTTTTAATGCCTTTCAAGCCGACACAAAGGCTCAGTTGGAAAACTTGGGTACGCATAACAAGATGTTGGAGACTCAACTAGCTCAGTTGGCTAGTTCTTCGCTAGTAGGCCACCTGGATCATTACCTTCGCAGCCTATGCAACCAAGAGATACTGCCAATGCCATCACTCTTAGGAGTGGAGCGCAGTATGATAGTCCAGAGATGCCTAAAGATGATCCGGTTAGCTCCGACAAGGATGAAGTCGTCACCGACAATTCTACGGCTCCTAAGGATGTCGGCCATGCAGAAAAGCGAGTAGCCGAAAAAGTTTCACCTCCCACTCCTGTGATCAAGGTACCGTTCCCCAATAGACTATTGAAGACTAAGCTTGATCATCGGCTCGGTAAGTTTTTGGAGATAGTGAAACATCTCGCAGTAACTGTTCCTTTTACTCGAACTTATTACTCAAGTTCTCTGCATATGCTAAATTTTTGAAAGAAATTTTGACTAGGAAAAGAGCCTTTAATGAAATTGAGACTGTAGCTTTCACTGAAGAATGTAGTGCTCTTTTGCAAAACCAATCCCCACCTAAATTGAAAGACCCGGGGAGTTTCTCTATCCCTTGTAACATTGGCACCATTTTTATCGATAAGGCTTTATGTGATTTGGGTGCTAGTGTTAGTGTCATGCCCCTTACTCGTATGCAAAAACTTAACATGGGAGATTTAAAATGCACCAATATTACTCTTCAAATGGCTGACCGTTTTGTCAAATACCCCTTAGGTATCTTAGAGGACGTCCCTGTGAGAGTAGGTAAATTTTTTATTCCTGTGGATTTTGTTGTGCTTGACATGGAAGAGGATACTCGGATCCCAATCATTTTAGGGAGACCATTTCTTCATACTCTTTGGAGCTGTCATAGATGTCAAGAATGGTAAATTAACTTTGACGTGGGGGGATGACAAGGTGACCTTTAGTTTAACCAATGCCTTGAAAAGTCCCATGCTAGAGGAAGCCTGTTATAGAATTGATGTCATTAATGTGCTAGTTAACGATGATATGCCTCAATCCCTTATGCGGGATCCTCTGGAGGCTTTGCTTTGTTTTGCATCTTCTACAGGTGATGGTAATCCCTTGAGTGCTGCCGCGGATGACTGGGAAGCGGTTCTAGCATGTGAAGAGCTTGACGGTATTACCACTCATGACCAGGAACGGTTAGGATATGATACTCAACCGGTAGAGGTAAAGAAACCCGAACCGAAACCCCTTCCCTCTTCTCTGCGCTATGCTTTTTCGGATGAATCTGAAAACTATCCCTGTGATTGTTAGTGCTTCATTGAATGATGGTCAAATGTCTCAACTTTTGTCTGTTTTGAAAAAACATAAACAAGCCATTGGATATAATATTGATGATTTGAAAGGCATAAGCCCCGACTTCGCATGCATAGAATTCACTTAGAGGATGATCATCGTCCTAGTATACAAGGCCAACGTCGTTTGAACCCCAATATGCAGGAAGTGGTTAAGAAGGAGGTCATGAAATTGCTTGATGCTGGAATC
The DNA here is from genome assembly GCA_947646795.1 of Beta lomatogona. Taxonomy (NCBI): domain Eukaryota; kingdom Viridiplantae; phylum Streptophyta; class Magnoliopsida; order Caryophyllales; family Amaranthaceae; genus Beta; species Beta lomatogona. The sequence continues at coordinate 6,706,077 of CANSNZ010000089.1, forward strand.
ATCTACCCCATTGCTGATTCTAAGTGGGTGAGTCCAGTTCAAGTAGTTCCTAAAAAGGGAGGTACTACTGTTGTTAAAAATGAAAAAAATGAATTAATTGCTACAAGAGTAGTAACTGGTTGGCGTATGTGCATTGACTATAGGAAATTAAATGTTGCCACCAAGAAGGATCACTTTCCCCTCCCCTTCATTGACCAAATGTTGGAAAGGCTAGCTTGTCATTCTTATTTCTGTTATCTAGATGGGTATTCCGGTTTCTTCCAAATCCCTATCCACCCAGATGACCAGGAGAAGACCACATTTACCTGCCCTTATGGTACCTTTGCCTATCGAAGGATGCCATTTGGATTATGCAATGCCCCCGCCACCTTCCAACGATGTATGATGGCCATTTTTTCTGAGTTCATTGAGTCCATTATGGAAGTGTTTATGGATGACTTTAGCGTATATGGAATTGATTTTGATGCATGTTTGTTAAATCTGGCTAAAGTTCTGAAAAGGTGTGAAGATGTCAATCTTGTCCTGAACTGGGAGAAGTGCCACTTCATGGTTACTGAAGGAGTGGTACTTGGTCATATTATCTCTGAACGTGGCATCCAGGTGGATAAAGCAAAAATTCAAGTGATTGAGCAATTACCCCCTCCTGTGAATGTAAAAGGGGTGCGAGGTTTCCTTGGTCATGCGGGGTTTTATCGCCGCTTCATCAAGGATTTCTCTAAAATTGCTAAACCACTTACTCAGTTGCTCCTCAAGGATGCCCCGTTCCTGTTTACTAATAACTGTCTTATATCTTTCAACAGGATCAAGCAAGCTTTGATTACTGCTCCGATCATTCGATCTCCGGATTGGAACCTTCCTTTCGAGATTATGTGTGATGCTAGCGACTATGCTGTGGGAGCTGTGCTTGGTCAGAGGAAGGGCAACATTCTCCATGCGATATACTACGCTAGTAAGACCCTAGATGAAGCTCAAGTTAACTATGCCACAACTGAGAAAGAGCTTCTAGATGTGGTCTATGCACTGGACAAGTTCAGAACTTATTTGTTGGGGTCTAAGGTCATTGTTTATACTGACCATGCTGCATTGAAGTATCTCCTAGCCAAAAAGGAGGCCAAACCTAGACTCATTCGGTGGATTTTGCTGCTCCAAGAATTCGATTTAGAGATCAGAGACAAAAAAGGAGCAGAAAATGTAGTGGCTGATCATCTTTCCAGATTGCAGTATGAAGACATGGAAGAAGGTCTACCCATTGATGACTCATTTCCTGATGATAAGCTCCTAGCAGTCACTTCTGTCACCCCGTGGTATGCCGACTTCGCCAACTTTTGTGTAAGTGGCCAGACTCCCCCAGAGCTGAGTTACCAGCAGAGGAAGAAATTCCTCCATGAGGCTAAAAATTATTTCTGGGACGACCCTCTGCTGTACAAGCTTTGCGCTGACACCATTTATAGGAGATGTATTCCAGAATGGGAGGTGCATGACATTCTGAAGCACTCCCACTCCCTGCCATGTGGAGGCCATGCTGGGCCCTCCAAAACTGTTGCTAAGGTACTTCAATCTGGTTTTTACTGGCTTACTTTATTTCATGATGCTAGTACCTTTATTAAGTCCTGTGATGCATGCCAACGAACGGGAAATATTTCCCGAAGACATGAGATGCCTCAAACCCCCATTTTGGAAGTTGAATTATTTGATGTATGGGGTATTGATTTTATGGGCCCCTTTCCCTCTTCATCTGGCAATAATTTCATACTTGTTGCTGTTGATTATGTGTCTAAATGGGTAGAAGCCCTTGCATCACCAACTAACGACTCTAAATTCGTTATGAAAATGTTTAAAAAGATTATCTTTCCAAGGTTTGGGGTACCAAGGGTTGTCATAAGTGATGGTGGATCTCATTTTCATAAACGCACTTTCGAGGCTCTGCTTAAAAAGTATGGTGTCTACCATAGGACTGGCCTAGCTTATCACCCTCAGACAAGTGGGCAGGTAGAAGTGTCTAATCGTGAGATAAAGACTATTTTGGAGAAAGTGGTAGCTAAATCTAGGAAGGATTGGAGTGACAAATTAGATGACACCTTATGGGCTTACAGAACTGCTTTTAAGACCCCTATTGGCACCACCCCTTACAGGTTAGTTTATGGGAAAGCATGTCACCTACCTGTTGAGCTAGAGTACAAGGCTTTTTGGGCTGTTAAGGAGCTGAATTTTGATGCTAAGTTAGCAGGAGAAAAACGCCTTTTGTAGATTAATGAACTTGATGAACTCCGGCTGAATGCTTATGATAGTTCGCGTCTCTACAAAGAGCGCACTAAGAGATTGCACGATAAGAAAATTTTGAGTAGAGAGTTCTCAATTGGTGACAAGGTCTTATTGTACAACTCTAGATTAAAACTTTTTCCTGGAAAGTTGAAGTCTAGATGGTCTGGTCCATTTTCTGTCACTAATATTAACAAGTTTGGTTCTATTGAGGTGATGAATGCAACAGGTGAAAAATTCAAGGTTAATGGACAACGCTTAAAGCTTTATCATACAGGAGCTCTTCTTTGGATCTGTGGAGGAATTATACCTCCAACCCCCTTCCCTTTGTTTGAGGGATGCGGCATTATGGTCGTGCGGGACCCTCATAAACCAGCGCTAATCGGGAGGCAACCCGATTTTCCCTTTCCTTTTCTTCTTTTTAGTATAGTTTTGTTTTTAGTTTTTCTAGTTTTGTAGTTTAGGTGAGAGAGTGAGAGGGTATTGATCATTACATTGAGGTTATATGTGCGCAGGATTTTTAATTTCAGATGATAGCGAGGCTCTTTTTTTTCATGAACAATATTGCAAACCCGAAAAGTGGAAGTTTCGGCCTCCGCCCGATGTTATCGGGCCCCTTCGCCCGATCGGGCCCGCGAAGAATTCATAACAGGCATCAAAAAGAGAAGCGCCCGATCCCATCGGGGCATTACGCCCGATCGGGCTTTCTTCCGTCAACGAAACAACAATCCGCCCGACTTCATCGGGCTATTTCGCCCGATCGGGCAGTACACCGCCAAGTTGTTGGAAGACAAAACACTGACGCCCGGTCCCATCGGGGCACAACCGCCCGATCGGGCCCGCAACCCGCCAAGACCTGGGAAGGCGAAGAAATCCGCCCGATTGCATCGGGCAGTTCCCGCCCGATCGGGCCCGCAACTGGAATCATGATTCTCAGGAAAAAAATTCCGCCCGATTTCATCGGGCTCCTCACGCCCGATCGGGCTTCGTGCCGGAATGCTCATTAAACTTGGGATTTCTCACTCACTTTCCCATTCACTCCCAATCTCTTTCTCTCTCTTCTTCAAGCCCTAACCCCAACTCTCTCATCTTCTTCCCCAAATTCTCCATCCACCATTAACAACCTTCAATTCAAGCTACTTGGCTCTCCACAAAAATCAATCCTCCCATCCTCCCTACCAATTACCCACTACATCCTCTTCATTTTTTTTTTCTTTCACTCCATCTCTCTCATCCATCCTCTTCCACATCCATTCCACCATTGAAGTAAGAGAAAAGCCCCTTTCACAACATCCCCATTAAAGTGAGTGTGACATCTCTACATTTTTTTCAAGCATCATGACTTCTAGGAGGCGTCGCGGATCCGGCACTGGGCCACCACAACCACCACCACCACCACCACCACGGGACGAGACTTTTCCGGATGTCATCTTTTCGTCGCCGGAGCAACGTGAACGGTTTCAGCGCCTAAAAGGGCGCGAGGTGAGTCCTACCCATTTCCTTGATATTGAATTTTTAAATAAATTGGGTATTGCTTCTGAGTTCAAAGATTTCATGAAAATAATCGGCATGGAATCTTTCTTTTCCGTCCATGTTAATACCTATCCTGTACTGGTCTATGAATTTTATAGCAGGCTTAAGGTTACCAAACCCCGAACTGGACCTGTATCATATGTATCCTTTAGACTGCTCAATCAGGATTTCCACCTCACTTTGCCGGAATTTGCACGGGTACTACGAGTACAATGTGGTGGGGAGATTGGGCACCCCCCTAACTACCATCATCGTAGCACGTATTTTGCCATCACAGGTGATGGTAATGACTTCACCCTACAACACTGCAAGGGTAAATTCATCCACCAACCCATCTTTAAAATGTGGGTTCGATTTATGTCGCAGACACTATTTGGGAGGGTGGAAGGACAATTAATAAGGGGGGATGAACTGTACCTAATTGGCAGCTACATGCTTAAAGGGACGCCCGACCATTTTCAATATAACATCCCTCATCATGTTGCGCTCCAGATGGAGCGTATTGCCACCACTTACCCCAAGAGGAGAGCGGACGGTACTTTGATCTCTCGGGCTATTGTAAATGGGGGGTTAGTGACTCTTTTTGCTCGGAAAATTCCTGGTTTTGATGAGTCTCGCTACCAGCCAGCCCTAGGACCCACCCTCCTGGATTATGCTTTCTTCGATCGCCTCCATTGGTTAGCGAGGGCTGGGGATAAATATCAATGGCGCATCAACGGGAGGCGCTCTATTGAGTTGCCTAGTCCCTTAGCCAAAATTCGACCAGGGCGGCCCCATTACCACCTTCCCATAGCTGGTTCCGACTTTCCCACCCCCCATCCCCGACATTCCCCAACGCACATTTCACCGTCGCCCCCTCATCCTGCCGATATTGCCTCTACTTCGATGCTCCCCCTCCCCCATATTCTCTTGCTCCTGCTCCTTCTTTTGATTTTCGGGGAATGATGAGCATGCTCCAAGCGGATGGAGTCCTGGTATCACTTGCCAACTCTACCGCTATTCGGAACATCGGTCGGCGAGGTTGATGCCAACTCCGTCCTTCTCCCGAGCCTCGGCCCGGCGTGTTGATACATTGGCCAATGATCAACACCTAGCTCGTATCCCCTGTACGATGACTACTTGCAGACGGCATACGATTGCAGAAACCGATGCCCACCCATCCCGGTACTCTTGGAACCCGAATTACGGCCCGCCCGGGGTCCAGTAGTAGGGGTGGCGGAGGTGAGGATGGTGGAGGTGAGGATGATGGAGGTGAGGATGATGATGGTGAGGACATTTCTATGGATGGGCGATATCCATGCCTTCCTTTCCCTTGTTGCACTGAGGCCATTGCCACGTTCAGCTTGGGGGAGGACTTCTGTAAGTATTAGTATTATTTTTCTTTTTGTTTTTACTGCATTTTAGGATAGTTAAGGTAGGTTATTTGCTTTGAAAAAATGAAAAATCACAAAAAAAATGAAATATTGCTGAAAAACACAAAAATACGAGTTGAATTCGAATAGTTTGATTGCTTTCCTGTGCCCCGAACTTTGCTTTGAAAAAAATGATTTAACTCATTATCTTTGGATAGTTGGGCATTTGTGATTGGGACGTTGTGATGTGATCTTTGACTGCCTTGACCTTGAGTGAATTTTGATGATAAAGTGCCTATTTTAACTGCATGCTTGAATTGGTTAGATTGTGAGGATTCATTCTAGCCCTCGGATTTATCTCTATATCCGATATATTCTTGTGTGTTAGTTCCTCGTAGCATTCTTATCTTGGTTTTGGCATTGTACTCGTTGAGTTCTGGTAACTTTAGGCATGTGCTGTGATAGAGGCGTTCATTTGTCTAATTTTAAGCCTCAGAGTTGTTTAATGAATTTTTCCCCCTAGCCCCGCTGAGCCTAATGACTTATTTTTGGATCTATATTAAACCACATTACACACCTTGAGCCTTTACATTGACTATTGTCCCAAGCCTAGCTTGGGGGAGCATTTGTTAAGTTTATATCATATTGTGTGGTTGATTTCGTAGGGCGGTTGGAAAATAATGATATGGTTGTACAAAGAAAAGAAAGAAAAAGAAAAATAAAGTGAAAGAAAGAAAGAAAAAAATTTGATAGTGAAAAATCTGAAAAATTTCTATGATCTTCACTCGTTAACTATCAAAAGTGTTAGAAATTATGTTGAAAATGACAATTATTGGTTGGTTCGTGAAAATTTCAAGAGTTGGTTATTATCTTGGTTATGTTGTTGTTGCCATGGGAGTTGTTTCGACCACACTTAGTCCTACTAGTGTTTTTTTTCGCTCCCCTTTCTTGGCTTTTCCACCACATTTCCTAAATAATTTTCGTACCCTTACCCGAGCCCCATTACAACCCTGAAAAAGACCTTTTGAGCACGTGTTTGATTGTTTATTGGAATAATACTGAGTCAATATGCCAAAGTCGAAGATTAAGTTTGTTATTTGAGTCGACCTGATTAGGATGAGCGATATTACACCTTTCTAAACACATGAGAGTGTGAGTGGGAAGGGCTATTATGGTCGGGTTGGTGAGAGATCGGGCACATATTTTGCCTGCCACAAAATTGAGAGGAGTGACACCTCGGTGAGCACCTTTTCAAGATTTGCATGATATGTAGGGCGGCTACGTTTGATGGTTTACTTAAGTGATTGGTAGTCAGGTGATCCGGAGCAACGGAACTTGATTTTTGCTTGCTTGAATGATTTTGAGTTGGAAATAATTGAGTTTAAACTTTTCCATCTGAGGGGTGAAGCAATCCTATTCTTATTCCTGTTGTGCTTTGCTTGAGAACAAGCAAAGGTTTAGCTTGGGGGAGTTTGATGTGCTGGTTTAATATAGTGTTTTTCCCCCTGTATTTGAGCTAAAATGTGTATCAATGGTGCTCTTAGGAGCCATTTTATGCTAACTCTCTCCATCTAGTTGTGGTTTTCTGTTCTGTGTCTGATTGCAGGTTTTAGGGAGTTATCTCTCTATTCTCTACCACTATCTGACTATTTCACTGGGCTGGAGAGATTCGAAGACATATTTGATGAGTTCCAAAGTCCTGAGGATACTTTTCGGGATCTCTGAGCGAAGAAGCATTGAAACCTTGGCGTTTGAAGCCAAGGATTGAGTATCGGACCTGAGCCCGATCGGGTCGGGCGCCACACGCCCGATCGGGCGGTCATCGTCAGGTATACAGAAGACAAGAGTCGTTGCGGGCCCGATCGGGCAACGGTGCCCGATCGTTATTACGTTGAGGAGCCCGATCGGGCGGTTAGGCCCGATCTCATCGGGCGTCCTTGGCATGTTCTGCGCCTGTCCCTGGAACCGTTGGTGTGCGGCCCGACTCCATCGGGCGGGTCGGCCCGATGTCATCGGGCGATGTCCTGTTTTGATCCCAGCTGCTGCTTATTTAGCCCGATCTCATCGGGCTTATTTGGCCCGATCGGGCGGCAGACTCCGCGCACTCATTTAATGATTTCGGGCACTAAGTATAAATAGAAAAATTAGAACATTTATTAGGGATCTTTGTTTTAGCTCTTATTTCTCATAGTTTCTCTCAAGAACCCTAGCTTTTTACTACTCTTCATTGTGATTCAAGATTGAACCTTTGGATTATTCGCAAGTTTACTATAGTTCATTAATTTGGTAATCTTCTTCTTTATTCTCTTCATATTTATTTGCTTTCTCTATTATTGATTAGAGTAATTTCTTAGTTATTTGCAATAGTTCAAAGTATGGATTTTTATATGAAATTTGTTATTGTTTTCTCAAACATGAGTGAGTAGTTTTATTTCTAGGATTGTGGGGATCTATGTATGCAATGAGGGATTGATAGATTAGTATATTTACCCTTTATTTCAATTGTTTCCTGTGATTGAATCGTTCATGCTAGATTTATGAATTAGGCCTGATTTATATTTCTATTATCGCAATATTGAATCTACTTCGAGAGGAGAGATTTCGTATAGGCTTTCAATCATTAGGCATAGTGATCCTTGACCATGCGAGAGCGGCTAGGTGATCTTTGAGGGAGGTAATGTTCGAGAGAAATTACATGTGCCCTAGATAAATTGACTTATTAGGTGATTATTATTCGTCTCTGATTTCCCGAATTGTATGCATAGTGATCCATAATCCTAGTTCTTTATTAATTGATTATTATCTTCAAATTTAGTTCTATCATTTGCCTATTTGTTTTGTCACACACCCATTTTCAACTGATTTAGTTAGTATAATATTAGAATTCAGATACAATAATATAACTTTCTCCCTGTGGATTCAATCCTGACTTCCCTGACTACTTGTTAGTGGACTTTATGTTATTTTTGATAAGGTGATACGACTTTAGCCTGTCAGTCATCCGTATAGTTCACAGCGGAGAACACCAAGGGGATCATCTACCCTCATGATGACCCGTTGGTAGTATCTCTGCAGATTTCGACGACGATGGTCCGTCGCATCCTGGTGGATGCTGGTAGTTCTGCCAATATTCTATTCATGCCCACATTCGAGAAGATGGGGCTAGGGAGGTCCTGTCTCAAGCCGATCTCGTACCCAGTAATTGGTTTCACAGGAGCATCAGTCGTCCCTAAGGGCACCATTAAGCTACTGGTTAAGCTAGGGGAAGGATTTCAGTCCCGAGATCTCTTGGTGGAGTTCCTGGTAGTTGATGTACCGCCAGCCTATAATGCGATTATTGGGCGGCCACTGATCCACGACTCTCAGGCCGTAGTGTCAACCTATCATCTAACGATGATCTACACATCAAACCATGGAAAGCCGAAGAGGTTGAAAGGGAATCAAGAGTCAGTCAGAGCCTGCTATCTGACGGCTCTTTAGAATTCCAATCATAAGCGACCGGCAGAGTCTCCACCATCAGAGAGAAAAAGGCGAAGGGTAGAGAGTGAAGCAAACAAGGATTTGTCGATGGAAAATTTTGAGGGAAGTCCGGCAGATTTGCCGAGACCTAGCCCAGAAGGTGAGACTGAGGAGATCAGCCTAGAGCTAGAAAGGCCAGAGAGGACGGTTAAAATTGGAGCCGACTTGGCCGACAACATCAAGGTCAACTTAATCAGTCTACTGCGAAGCAATGCTGATGTCTTCGCATTTTTAGCTGATGAAATGCCGGGAATAGACCCAGAGTTTATGGTACACCGACTAAATGTCAATGAGGACGTAAGGCCGGTGAAGCAGAAGAAGCGGAACTTCTCGGCTGAGAAGAACGCAGCCATCAAAGAAGAGGTTGACAAGTTGCTAGCGGCCGATTTCATTGAGCCCTGCGACTATCCAGAGTGGTTGGCGAATGTGGTAATAGTGAAGAAAGCCAACGGGTCCTGGCGGATGTGTGTGGATTTTACCGACCTAAACAAGACCTGCCCCAAAGACTATTACCCATTGCCTAGGATCGACCAACTGGTTTATTCTACTAGCGGCCACGCACTGCAGAGCTTCATGGATGCGTTCTCCGGGTACCATCAGATCAGCCTACTGGAGGCTGACGGGAACAAGGCGACATTCATCACAGATGTTGGGGTATATGCATACAAGGCCATGCCATTCGGCCTGAAAAATGCAGGAGCTACCTACCAAAAGCTAGTGGACAAGATATTCGCACATCAGAAAGGTCAGAATGTCGAAGTCTACGTCGACGACAACATCGTCAAAAGCTTGACGGAAGAAGCCCACATCACGGACCGCGAGGAAACCTTTGTGACTCTGCGCAAGTACCAAATGAAGCTTAACCCTAAGAAGTGCGTATTTTGGGTAAGATCCGGTAAGTTCCTCGGCTTCATGGTCAGTGAAAGAGGAATAGACGCTAACCCTGACAAGATCAAGGCGATAAGCAAGCTTCCAGAACCCAAGAGTATCCGGGACATCCAGAAGCTAACCGGCAAGATGGTTGCATTAACAAGGTTCGTATCCAAGTCAACTGAAAAGGCCATGCCGTTCTTCAAAGTTCTGAGAGGTAACAAGAAGTTTGAGTGGGGGGATGAGCAGAGACAGGCCTTTGAGGCCGTCAAAGAGTACTTCAAGCAGCTACAGACTATTACTCGACCTGAGATGGGGGATAAGTTGCAGTTGTACGTCTCGGTGTCGACTAAAATTGTAGCAGTTGTACTGCTAGTGGAAAAGGATAAGCAGCAACATCCTATCTATTTTGTGAGCCATGTCTTGGCCGGGGTGGAACAGAGGTACGAGCTGCTATAGAAGATGGCATACGCCGTACTGATAGCGGCTAGAAAACTACGGCCATATTTCGACTCCCATACCATCCAAGTGCTCACAAACCAGCCGCTAGAAAAAGCACTCCGCAAGCTAGATACGACCGTCAGGCTATTGAAATGGGCAATCGAGTTGTCCGAGTTCGATATAGTATACCGTCCGCGCACAACTATCAAGGCTCAAGCTTTGGCCGACTTCATTGTCGAGACCACGAGCGAAGAAAGTGAAGTTTCAGCCGGCACCTGGCAAATATATGTAGACGGCTCAGCAGCTAATTAGACAGGAGTAGGCGCCGGGGTAGTCATGACGTCTCCAGAAGGGGACACGTTTGAATATGCTGTCTGCTTTGGGTTTAAGGCGTCCAACAATGAAGCAGAGTACGAAGCAGCGATAGCAGGAATCAGCTTATGTATAGCGACGGGAGCAAAGAAAATAAAAATGACTACCGATTCCCAACTTATATCAAGCCAGATCGAGGGCACTTATGAAGCCAGAGAGCCAGTGATGCAGAAGTACCTACACAAGGTAAAGCAGATGATGGCCGTATTACAGAGCTTCGAGGTAGTATTGGTCCCTCGAACCAAGAACATGGCAGCTGGTGCACTATCTTGGCGTACAAGCGGAGGTAAATGAAGTGATCCAGGGGAAGGAATGGTACGATGAAATATTGACGTACAAGCTGACAGAAAGTTTACCCACCGATAAGATGGCGGCAAAAAAGTTGAAAAGGGAGGCTCTCTGGTTCCGTGTTTTCCAGGGTCAACTATACAAGAAAGGTCTTTCACTCCCACTCCTAAGATGTGTAACGGCCCACGAGCCGACAAAAATCATTGAAGAAATCCACGAAGGGGTGTGTGGAAACCATATCGGAGGAAAGACATTAGCACTAAAGGCCCTGAGGGCTAGTTTCTACTGGCCAACGATGTTGGCAGATGCGCAAGCCTACGTGAAAAAGTGCGACAAGTGCCAGAGATTTGCGCCGGTCATACACCAGCCAGCTAACGACTTGCAGCCGATCCTGAACCCGATCCCTTTCGCTCAATGGGGGATGGATATCATAGGACCATCTACACCGGCATATGGGGGAAGAAAGTTCCTAATAGTAGGAATTGATTACTTCACTAAATGGATCGAAGCTGAACCGACTGCAAAGATAGCGGCGAACCAGATCAAAAAATTTATTTGGCAGAACCTCATCACAAGGTTCGGAATTCCTATGGGAATAATCATGGAACATGGCGTCCAGTTCGATTGCGGGCTAATAAAACAATTCCTGAGTCATTACGGCATCAAGTTCGCATACTCATCAGTGTGTCACCCCAGAGTAACGGCCAAGCCGAAGCCGCCAATAAACAGATCTTGAACGCACTCAAGAAGAAGCTAGATGATTTGAAGGGCGCCTGGGTCGACATGGTCCAAGCAGTATTATGGTCCAACAGGACCACGGAAAAAGAAGCAACCTGGGAAACCCCAATTAGACTGGCATTCGAGGCCGAGGCAATGCTACCGGTAGAAGTCATACTACCTAACTGGCGGATCCTGAACTATGACCTAGAGTTTAACAACAAAGTGCACAAAGAAGACCTCGACCTGCTGCCAGAGGTGAGGCTCGCTGCATAACTAAAATCAGCCGCCTACAAGGATCGAATAAGCAAAGCTTACAACAAGAGAGTAAGAGCCGACCGATAAAGAAAGGGGACCTAGTTCTCAGACGGACAGCGGCAACCGGAAAGGCCCATATACAAGGCAAGCTGACGGCCAATTGGGAGGGATCCTACCTAGTGAAGGAGGAAATCGTCCCAGGATCATACCGGCTGGAAGATATGTCCGGCAAGACACTCAAAAACAGCTGGAATGCCAGCGTGCTCAAGAAGTACTTCATTTAATTGCTTTCCTAGTTTAATTACATAGTCAGTAATAAACCGGCATTGTTGCCAGGCTTAGCAATACTCAATAATGTGGCAATATAGCCAAAATTGATAATAGTTACTTTTAAGTTGATAATTCCTGTAAGATCGAGAAGAACCATTTGCAATAAGATGAGTATCTTCCAACTTACTATGTGTGCAATAAGACGAGTTCCTTGACGGTCAATGATCTACTTGGATCTGCCGTCAAGAGAAACTTAAACAGGCCAAGGTCAAGCTCCTTGGCGGTCAATGACCTACATGGATCTGCCGCCAAGAACAGCAGACAGATTTAATACAAGTTTCCTGACGGTCAATGACCTAAGCGGATCTGCCGTCAGGAAATAACTGAACAGGCACAAAATGGGGATGGTCCATGACCTACTCGGATCTGGCAACTCAAAACACCTCATGCCGGTCAATGACCTTTTTTGGATCTGCCGACAGGAAGCGACCATCATACTAATGACAACCCTTATTTAGCCGGCCAACGACCTTATTGGATCTGCCGGAATAAAAGGGGTAGAGTAATCTATCTAACGGTCTATGACCTTACGTGGATCTGCCGTTATGATAGTGCACAAAATATAAAGCAAAGACAATACGAAACCGACAAAAGAGTTGGCAAAATAATTTCTATTTATTAAAATGTCATTTACATCCTAGTGCAGTCTAGGAACAAAAATAGTCAAATCAAGGCCCGCCACAGACGGCATGACCCCAAAAGTACGAGGGAAGGAGGGAATACCTAGGCTAAAGTATCCGGAGCAGCCTCAGGAGCAAGAGTCTTGTCATCCTTTGCAGGAGTCTTGTCCTCAGTCATGACCTCCTTCTCGGGATTGGAGCCATCTGGACTCTTGTCAAGGATGACAACATCACCTTGGTCTTCCTTGGTCTCCCGGTCGGCATTGTCCCCCAAGGTCTCTGGCTCCTCATCAAACTCAGCCCGGGGATCAGCATTTGCAATATCGGCCTCTGTTACCCCATAATCCAGCTCCTCGCCGTTAACTGGGATCTCGAATAGACGCTTACCGTGAGCCTCCTCTACCTTTTCCCAATCAATGTCGGGGAGAGCATGCTTAGCACACCTCATGGCGGCAGACCACCCCCCATTGTACCGATTGGCCAAACGATGGACGAAGTCCATGGATCGGCGGTACTCAAACACGACATTAGTTTCCCGGGTTTCGACTCCTTGAGCTGCTCTCTTACATTTTGCAGCTCAATATCCTTGCTCTTCAAGGTAACAGAGTTCGCCTTGTTCAAGACATTGGCCGAGTTCAGTTCGGCCTTGGCCTTATCAAGGCCGGCCTTCACGTTCCTCAGCTGATCCCGCTCAGTGTTCGCGGCTAACAGCTCAGCCTCCTTGGCGGCCAGCGCTTCCTTGGTAACTTTGTGACCATCCACCTCACCGACATAAGCAGCTTGGTAATACCAGTAGAGATCACAAAGCTCCTTCCCAGAGTGGGCAGACTGAAATGAACACAAAATACGCGTTAGAATATTAAAACACCAAAATACACTGTGACAAAACATGGTGAATGAATTAAGGGACAACTTACCACAGCCAGATTATGAGCATGCACAGCGGCCACAGCATGGACCTGTTCCACCGGCATGTCAAACTTCAGCTGGAGGCCTTTTAACAGCCTGTAAGGCTGTAACCCAGATTACCGCCTTCTAGAGGACGGTCAAGCAGCAAAGACTCATCGTCCAAGATGTTGAGCCTTGGCTTGAATAACTCGCCGTCCCGGACTGGTGATCGGGTCCATCGCTTCAGGAGAACCTCCGGTATATCTATGTCGGGATGCTCGATGAACCCGGTCTTGCCCATCTCAACAAATTTCCACAACTCCGGAATCATGTAGGGCAGCGTTTGCTGTTTATAGATCTTTGGCCGCAGTGAGGAGGTCCCAACCGTCCCCAATCATCCTTGAGGCTCCTTGTCTCCCCCCTGGATTACAGGGCCGGCAGATTCCTTGGTGGCCTCTTTCGCTGGAGCCAACTTCTTTGGCTCCCCATCGCCCTGTCCTTCAGATTTCCTCTTTTGAGGAACGACAGGAGGTTGCCTAGCAGTTGACGCTGATGGCGCCTTGGCGGGAGGATGACCGACATCACCACCATTACCGCGGCCGGCTTCTCGGCCTTGTTTACCACCTCGGTCCCCAATGCTGGGGGGGAATGGAAGTGTACTTCTTCGGGGGCTTGGGAGGCATGTTGGATATCGGAATGTAATTTTGATTGAGGTGCAGGGATTGCCAGATCATGTGCTCGCGACCTGAAAATCATGAAACACACACGCCAGCAATAAGGCAAGGGTAATATGCAAAGAAAGAAAACTACATACATAATAAAACGATAAACAATAGGAGCTATCGGTATAACACTTAATTACCAGTGGGTTCAGATTGACAAAAGCCTAAAGCGGAAAGAGTCGCGTTGCCTAAAATATAATTGGCGTGATGAAGCCAAATGAGAGGCAGCGGGACGGAATTGCCCCCCTGGGGACCCGGTTTGGATGAAGTCTCTAACTGAGCTCATGTTAGTGTCCGTGGTTGTTATGTTTCCGCACCTGTTATTCTGTTCGGTGGTGGTTCCACCTTTGCTGGGATGTTGTTGTCGACGATGTTGTTGTTGTTGTTGTTGTTGTTGTTGTCGTGAGTCTGAAGTTGCCGGAGCTCCTCCATCTGAGTTTCCCCTGTTTCTCCTCTTGTCACCGACGTTGCTGTCGTCGATGGGTTCATGCTCTTCTCTCTCGTTTTCTTGTTGTTGTGTGGTTGTCGTTGCTTTCTTGTGTGTTGGGTTGTTGTTCTTGCTAGTATTATTGTTGTTGTAGCTGTTTCTTATTGTGGTGAGGGTGGTTTGGTGTGTGGTAATTGTCAAACCTTGTAGTCTGATTTCTTATTTGTTTTGGGAAAAGTTCGTCTATTTTAATTTTGAAATCAGATTTAAGCTAGTTAAAAACATCATTTGTATTTGTCTTTGATTAGTTTGATTTCAAGAAAATTAGTTCGTTTATGATGTTAGTTAGTGTTGTTTGAAAAGCCTACTGATTTAGATTAGGTGCTACATGTTGTTTAGTGAATGATTTATTTATTTCTATTATAGTTAAGAGGTATTATTGGACAATCGTTGATGTTGTGAGGGTGGTCCTAATCTTAGAACTGGGAATTTGTGATGATTATTGTAGTTAGTAGTTAAGTTAGTAGTTGTAGGATTTGTTTCATTAATTCCTACTTGTGGGATTTAATTCGATCATTATAGTAGGTTGTATTAAGAAAGGTTATTTAGATTAGTTTCTCATGTAGTGAGGAGTTTATTAATTATTGTTATTGTTTGGAGGTCGTTGGAGGAGTGTGTATATGGAGATAATTTCTGAAGTTCGAGCTATAGTTGGTGATCCAGAATGTCGAATTATTGGGAATCGTCTCAAGGTACACACATGTCCTTCCACCTTCGAACCTATATCCGTGTTTCATGTGATTTCATATGTTGAGCTTAATAAGCCTTTTATATAAATACAGAATTATTCAAAGTGGTATTTGTGTGTTTACAAGAGTTGTTGACTACATATCTGGTTTTAAGTTATGAGCGAAAGCTAAATATGTAATGAGTTTTATTGAGTGAAATCTTGATTATGGAGAACTGATTGGAGGTAGTTGAATCCTTCAAGAATAAAAATGTGTGTTATTATTAAATTTACATGCTTTCCACATCGAATTTATAATAGATTTTCTTATGCCTAGTAAGTTGATTTTTTTTATATGAAAGTGTAGCTATGAGAATTAAAGCAAGGATCTGTATTATATCGAACTATATGAGTTGGTTTTACAACAAGTACTCCGTTTTACGAACTAAGCCGAAACGTCGATTCGATATCTTTATGAACTCGCTTTCGATCTAAACTATAGTTATATTTGAAAGTTTCAGAGAGAAATAAAGGAATTTTGTGCAAAGATGTTGAGTTATAATTTCAGGTATAAGACAATTGTCAAAATATTTGCGATATAAGTTTTATATGGAATTCTAAAAGTATAAAAGACTCTTTATTATGGTTTGAGATTTTGAATATATACGATCAAGAACTTTGAAACTTATGATTTTGAGTTATGAGCAAATATTGGATTCGTGAAATTATAAATCAAGTTTTCTAGTTCTAATAATGACGAAGAGGATATTTACTCCTACTTAAATTTTTATGAAGAAGTTCTCATAGAAAAAGTCTCTCAAATTTGGGTCAATTTAATGAACATTATTTTCGGATTTAAGTTTGGAAACACGTAAGTTTAGTGAAACAAGTTACATCTTTACAGGATATCATTGATGAAATATGTTATATGGAGTTGGAATCTAAGTTAGAATGAGTTTGGTGTGAGATGAGTACTTGTGAAGTTTTGTTTAAGAAAATACAATTGTCGCTTTGAGGGTATTATTAGAAGTAGGCAACTACCCTATGATTTACTTATGACGTATAAACAAGGTTGACTGGTATCACCCGAAGATATCTTCGGAAATATTATGGAGCTCGGTTATATAAGAATGAAGGTCTATGATGTCATAATTGAAGGACAAAGTAATTGTTGGGAGGTTGTAACTAAGAAATGAAGATGTTATGTGATGGACGTAGATTAGATAGTTAGGGAATAGTAAATTTGGATGTGAATTTCAAAGGTCAAGTATTGATTTATGAGTTAATGGAGTTGTTACGAGAGGTTTGTGAGTTCAGAGGATGTGTAGGATTTGAGAAATGAATGTCGTGTCAGTGAAATAAAGGATCCATATCTTGGTGGTGGTTTAGAGGAGTATCGATTAGAGAGAGATAATTTACAATACTTATGTAATAAAAGATCATATCCGCAAAGGGGTCAAGTAAAAGAGTTTGGAGCATAATTTCTTCTATTAGATGAGTAAGATTATATAAATGGAAGTTGGAAAAAAATATATAAATCTAGATAATAGAGAGTAATTAAAGTTATATAATGACAATACTAAGCGTATGGTGTTAAGACTAATATGAGCTTTCAGTACAAATTCATGGGACATATGGTTGTGAATTATAAATTTAAGAAGGATCCGGACGAGTTTGAGTTATTGGGAAATACTAAAGTTCAGATGGAAAATTGCATCATAGAATATTCAATTATAACATGGAAACATGGAGTTAGATATTTTGACTTGCCATAGTAATTGTAGGTGATTTATGATAATGAAATAAGGTTATTTTATGGAAATGAAAGTTCATGTATTGGGGATAAGAAAACCTTTAAAGGGAAATTCATAACATGAGAATTTTGGAATGCTATAGTTTAGATGTTATAAGTTAAAGACGGAAGTCCACGTACAGAGAGAAACTATTATGATGAAGGGAATTGCCAAAACGTGTTAGAGGATACCTTATAATCTACAAGTAAAATATTACAGGTTAATTATACGAGCTTAGAATTGGGTCTCGATAATAGTTAATTATCTTATAAGCCTTTGAGAAACATATTTTACATTTTGATTATGTTATGGGTTCCACTGCAAAAAGACAATTGATTTCGAATACGTTTTATGTATATTACTTCCTTAAAAATATTTGAGGTAAGTAAGATTATTTTGAGATTCGAGTTTGTATTATTATAAGATTATTGAGGTTCAGGTATTTTGGATATGTTAATTACATTTCAACTCTGTTTTGTTTTATATTAATTTATGGTCGGAAGTTTTTGTCGTTGATACACTTTCGAATTGAATACGCGATACGAATTGATAACAAGAGTATAAGTTTTGAAAAATATAAATTTGTGTTATTGAGAAAATAAGGATTATGATATAGTTATTGTTTTATGGGGAAAGTAAACAACATTTGTGGAGCGAGTTGCTCAATATGTGTTATAGAGCGGGTATTGCTCCTTTGAGTAGTCATGATCTAAAAGTGCTTGAGGTTAAGTTTTGGAAATTCCTAATTCGAAGTACCGAGCAGGAAGTTATGTTCATTTTAAGTTCAATGTTTTTGTTGCAATTATTTTGACAAAAGTTTCACATGTACAAGTTAACTAACCCTTTAATAAAGTTTAAATGAGCCCACTAAGTGCCTATATGACTTTTACAAACAGTAAAGAATTGATTATTTCCTTATATCTTTATACCTAACTAATATGTGAAATTGTTAACGTAAAACAAAAGATTTCAAAAGAAGATTCAAGTCTTGCAATGATTAGCGATACTATAGTAGTGTGATTCTTTTTCCTTTCCATGGATGAATATGTTTTCTTTGGAACATGTGTGGTATTGATAAACTGTGCATTTAAACTATTTATGTAAATAAACTATGGATACAAGTGGGTAAAGGCCGATACCAAATAAGGTACGGTATGAACAACAACCCTTGGAGGATGGGTGATCTCCTTCGAACCCTCTTGGGTGGGTGAAGTCCAAAGAGATATTAAAAATGGGACATGTCCTGGTTAAGGCTTGCAAGCATAAATATTTAAAACGGTGGGGTGACGACCTCCATTAGCTTAGAGATTGTTTGTTCCTTGTGTAAGGGGCCCCTCTCTATTCGTGTTCGCTTTACCCAAGTAATCAAACGCTATAGACCTAAAGTGTTTTGAATGATCTAAGTGGTGATCTTCATGATATAAATTCTTTCTTTAATGCGATTGTGCAAGGATAGTAATTCTGAAATTTTAAGCAAGCACCTTACTTGTGAAGCATACTGAATTCTAACATGAATTGAACATGAATGATCTTAAGCCACTAAAAATGAGGTTTTGGGATGAGCTTATGTATTCAACTGTTGTTGAACTTTGTCCTTATGGCAAGAAACTTATTTTTAGTAGTAGATGTATGAGCACTCTTTATATGACTTTCTAGTTAGGGATTTCTGGTGTCGTAAAGTATTTTGAATTTTGGAGTTGTTCCACTTGATGAGTAATAAACCGCACAACTATATTTTAAGCCACTAAAATGAATTTCTGGTTGGACAGTGTGTGTACTCAGTTTTTCTGATTTTGTTCTTGGAACCTGTCCTGGTGGGGGCAGAGTCCATTGTTAGTGATTTTGCAGGATTGATGTCGAGGACTTGGAATGTGATTATTGATCAAGAAGAAGATTTTTATGTTATGAAATGGTGGGCTGAGGTTATAGATAGATGCCTTGTTTGGAAGTATTCGTAATTTGTTATTTGGTTTTCAAGTTGTTCTGTTGTGGGCCCTTGACCCACAAATACAGGATCGTTTTTATAGGTTTTGTTTCCGCTGCGAATAAATGTAAATTCGAGGTTTGTTAAGTGTTAATTGTGTTCTGTGTATCTTAAGTGTGATTAGTTACCAGCTAGGAAGTGCGGGCTGTTACAAGTGTTAATTGTGTTTTGTGTATCAACACTCCATAATGCTCCTCATCTTATATAGAATTGTGGAAGATGCAAGTATTCTGGAAAATGCTACTGATGACATAAAAATGATCATAAATGTCATATCTAAAATGATCCAACAACGGGGAAGTGGTTCCCACTTATCTCTATTATATAAGAGAAGGGGGGAAGAAGATGGTGTCCCCCTATAAAAATACTAAATTACCCTTAATGATCTAAAGGGATGAAAAAAAAATTACAAAAGAAAACAATTTAAGAACCTTTCTCATTTCAACTTTCCATTCTAAACAAGTTAAAAATGGTATATGTATCAAATATTTCCAGTGGCGGATCCAGGAATTTATCAATGGTGGGTCACTACTGACTACTGACCATGTAATTGTCCAATCCATGATTTTTTTTTAAAATAAACTACTTCAAATAAAATCATTTCATGACTAATAATAGTTCATATTACAATAAAATAGTACCTAAAAATTGTTACAATTGTTCTCAACGAGTTTTCATGTTTTGATACCAATTTACAATATCATCCATGCTAACCTTTAAAAACAAATCTCTTTCTATATAAGTAATCAAGCAATTAGCAACAAGGCAACAATAATATAAGTTATACCAGCAATTAGCAACAAGGCAACAATAATATAAATTAACAACAATCAATTTAGGGACTATCATATAACAAATTAACAATAATACAAGGCAACGATAATATAAATTTTCAACAAATTAATAACAAGTCAACATTACTGACTAAGTGACTAAAAATTTCCAGCAAGTAGGCGACACTCGGCAGAGACTTTCAGGCGTGACTTATACACCGAACACCAAACACCGAGGTGGCAGAGCACCGAAGTACCGAACACCGGTCACCGAGGCCCAGAAACCAAACACCGAGGAGACGGCAGAGCAGGAGCAACTTTCAGGCGTGACCCACAATGACGAGGCGACAGCAACTTAGGCGACATCAAGTTTCAAGAAGTTAGAGGATGAGAGGAAGAAGAAGAAGACTGAAGAGAAAAATAGGGAAGAAAGTAGCGGCATTCGACTTTACAAAACCTAAAAAAAAGTGTTTTTTTTTTTGGGAATGGTGGGTCACGTGACTCACCATGACTAAGGGTAGATCCGCCACTGAATATTTCAATCAAAAAATTAAATGGACAAAATATCTTGACCTTTTTTTTAATAAGAGAAGATGGTATACATGACGTCCACCTGAATAGTCTGAAACACTCACTACCTTTGATACTCTTTAATTCAGTCAAACCAACTCATTATATCCATTTTTTTGTTTAAAATTTATTCACAAAAGATTAATATTGAAAATCTCATAACCTTTGTTTGTTTTTTACATTAGCGAATTAATTAGTATATCTAAATTCATCTAACTATTAATCTTTCACATTTTAAGTGTAATCATAACTATAGTACGGATGAAGTATATAATAGAATAACAAGTTTTGAAATTAGCGCACGCATCGCGTGCATATAAGGCTAGTTTTCCCATATGTAATCGATGATTGTGTCAAGGCTCAAGAGAAGCATATAAAACTTCTATTACTTCATGTAATTCACCCTAACACTTTTCATTGGCACCAAAAGATGTACAAAACATGGAGACATATAAATAGAAAGAAAAAAGTGAACCCATGTGATGAAAGAACGCAATTTACAAACCTATAAGGCAACGGTATAATTGTAACGTTATTGTGATACGTCTATTTTTACCAAGTGTTAAGTTCATTGAAATGCAGAGGTGGAGTTGGAAGTCTTAAACCTCCTTCCACCACAGCCTCCCTCCCTTTGACAATTGAAATATACAGCAGCAACAGGCAAGCCAAGATTGTAGAATTCAGCAAAGTCTCTTGTAACGAAATTTTGGCGCCGCTCTGGAGCATTTATAGTTTGCCTTCTCAATTGCCGAAACAATGCCAATACAAATCGATGTATTCCCGTTGAGGGTCGTGGGTTTTCATAGTAAACAATCTCTTCTCCTATATAATGTATGTAAGAGATATCATATTATGAGAGTAAACAAAAAAACCCTTTCTAAAATCATTAATTAATAAAACAAACTCTTGTATGCGACATGGTACCTTATTAGTGATGTACAACGTATAAAAATGATCATCGACAATTTTAGATAGGTTATTAATAATGGGTCTGTTCTATTCACCCTATTCTTCGTCCTTATCAGGAATATAAGTTTAGATAAGGCCTAATATGTTCAAAAGTACTCAGTTCAACAAAAAAAAGTATGACACTCTCACAAAATGAGGTCTAACAAGTTCATATAAGATTAGATAAAGTCTGATAAAGAACTTATTAGGTCTAATAAGTTCAAATAAGCAAAAATAAGTTGAATATGAGATTGTGCATAACTCATAAGCACTACTAACATTATAGAGATTACTGTTAATGTATGTATATGAGTTTATTAACAAATATAATTACATCAATGGGTTATTGATGATATTGTATCACCATTTAGGACTGGTAAAAGTTGAACCAACAGGACAACCCGACCCGATCCCGGAATAAGCGGGTTAGGGTTGGGATTTTTTACCCATTTAAAAGTAAATGGGTTGACACGATTAACCCACTTAATTAAATGGGTTACATTCAAGTTGACATTTTTGACCGAAAATGACCTGCTTTGACCTTATTAACTTATACATATACAAAATCCTCGAAAAAATATATTGACAAATCTAAATTTTGGTTAAAAAAAAGTAAAATATCGCTAAAACATGTCATAATTATTCTAAGAAACTCTAAATATGCATAATTTGAATAGTGAACTTGATCATTAGTTTTTTAAGAAAATAATTATTTTTGAATATAATAATAATTATGATTAAATGAGTTAAACGGTTTATACGGGTAACCCGTTTATTAAATAGCTCAGGTCAGGGTTGTGTTTTTCAACCTCTTTACTAAATAGGTTATGTTTAGGTTAAAATACTTTGAATCAATTTATTATAACCTGAACACAAAACCAACCCAATCCGATTTGGTTGTCAATCCCAGAATCATTTGAGCATAACATCCGTTGCACGGAAAATGGATGCTTAAAACAAATTACTATTTGGTGTTGAAATTTTGGTACAATAAATAAAAACCTTGGGCCTTGGGATCTTGGGTAGACATGCCAAAAGTTACTTTCCTAGTAATAGACGCTGGTAATTTGAGTAGGGCCCGGTAGACTTTTCACAAAAGAGATTCCATTCGGGGACTATTTATCATTTATGGTATTCACGGGTGCACCATATATTCATATTCTATTATTCTTGCAGGGAAAACGTCAAAAGGTGAGAAATCAAAAGTGATGCAATCTCTAGAAATAAAATGCAAGAATGATGGAGTACGTATCTTCGAAAGCCACTGTATCTTAAACTACAACAGGAATGAACATCATTCAACAGTTTTCAAAGAATTTGTATAAGGGAGGGCGGAGGGGGAGGTGAAGTAGTGAAGTAGTGAACTAGGAGTATTAAAACCCCCCAAAAAAAAAAAGAATTAATTGTCTAAAGTTAAGGAAACTCACCAAATGATGCACTTGTGGTCCCGGGAATATCAGTCACCAACCTTTTACAAAGGAAAAATTAAATCAACAATGCCCCCAATTAGCAAACTAAACAACTACTTCATATAGCCAATTAAATATGTACATATATAAATAAAATTGGGATAATGAATTACTAATCTGTATTGAATTTTAAGGTTATGAATTTAACTTTTATTAAATGGACATAAGGTTAATTTTATAGTAAAATATAGAAGAATTTGAAGAAAAATTTAAAGAACAAGATGTAGTGGGGCATGGAAGTTTTTATCCAACTTGTTATTTTGCTCATTTTTATTCAAGGGGAATGAAAAACACTGTTGAGATCTAGATTGGAAAAAAGGACCATCTATTAACATTAATTTGATATGTGGGGCCACATATTTGGAAAAGGAACTGGAATAGAGCACAAAATGACTAACATGCCTATACTGCGAAGATAAATGAGATGGGTGTTTATAAGGTATGTATGTGAGTAGTTTTGTTACCCATTCTTTCTTTATATCACTAGCCAAACAATTAGAAATTGTAAGTTAAGAATTTTTTAAACTTTTTTTTATCATCAGTTTTTAGTTCTTATCCCATTTTTGAGTTTGATATTTTTATTGTCTTGACATGAGGAATTTGACATTCTCAAGCCACAACCTTCCTAAGTAACTTTAGGGTGACAATACATAATAAGAGAAATGTTAATTAGAATCTACCCTAACTTACCATTCAAAAAAATACAAGATAACCAACTCATCAAGTACCTATCTTATATTCTTATCCTTCATCAAACTATTGTTCTAATATTTTAGTATCTTTCTATATACGCATGTCTTGTCTAAGAAAAATATTATGACGGGCCAGGAGTAGAAGATGACGAATTACTCCATGAAGTATGCACATCTCAATATCAATAGACATCTTGCACAGTGAGCTGGAAGAGAGATAAAGTATTCAAATAATTGATTATCCAAAATTTTGGATCAACCATCGACTTTGCTTTGATAAAAACCGGAGGGAGTATAACAATACCATCTTAAAATATCTTGATTGTTGTTACTAGCAATGGTACTGAGTAATGGGTTTATGATAGCTGAAGAGATATGGTAAAGAAAAAGGTATAATTGTAGATTACAAGGAGTCCAATGTGACATGTTCAATGATTTGGCGACTCATCTTTGTTTTTGCGGCCCGATCTATTGTTTTGGGAACCATGCAGACGCAGTAATATATCAATATGTATTGTACAGTTCATAGTCCGTACTCCGTACACAACCATGAGATATTAAGATGATAAAGAGATATTGATTAAACTGACAAGCTAAATACTGATAATTACGCAGTGTTATCTTCATCTTCATGTAAATTCGAATATAAAGTTTTCATGCTCGCTCCAGAATAACTATATATGTATCATGAATGACGACTAATACCATTTTCATTGCCACAAAGCAGAGTCAAACATAAAGTATATATATGCTCTTATATATGCTTGCAAGTTGCAACATCTAATTAATTACCATGAATTAATATGCATCTCTTGAAAATTGTCAGAAATGAACATGATGGTTTTCAATAGCAACTATTAGGCGCACAATGAAATTAATTATAGCTAGCATGCATAGTCATCCGTCAAGCAAATTATACTCTCCGTTTACACAGTTTACATGTACAATTTAGTTTTCATATGTCCAAAGATCCCACGTTGATCATTAATATCTTTAATTATGTAGTAATAAAATTATAAAAATTCATATTTTAGAAATACAAATTGAAACCTACTTGATTTCAAACAATAAACATTTTGTCAATATAACAATAAATAAATATGGTCAAGTTGAATTTTGTATACAAATTTTAAGTCAAATTGTGTAAACTGATACTTACTTTGTTTTATTTGAATTTTGACTTTTGGCACTATCCATTTACTAATTTTCAGGAAATATTTTTGACTAGTAATTGGAAATCTTAATGTATGTGTTTTTTAATATTAAATTTAATTAAAAATATTAATAGTCCCAGTTATGTGTTGCCAGATATATAAGTTAAAACGTTGCAGTGAAAACAAACCGAGGAAGTATGAGATTGAAGGAGTAATTAATATCTTTTTTTCAGAAAATAACACCCCGTATTTTTTTGTTAATACGGAGTTAATAGTGCACTTATCTCATATAGACATGTGACAGGTTTAGATACCAAGCAAGGCTTGGCTTAGTGGTAAAGGTTTGGCAAAATGATTTCAAGGTCATGGGATTAAACCCCACTAGGGGCTCTTTGGGGTGAGGTTTTCCTTACAATCCCTCCTTCCTCCAAAGAGTCTGACCTACAAACCTGTATGGTTATACCTGTGTGAGGTGTGAGTTCAGTAGGGTCATTCATCTTACCAACTTTAAAAAAAAATGTGACAGGTTTAGATGCCTCCCAAAGCGCCTCCCTCTAGATACCCTCTAGGTGAGAATCGATCAAGCCATCCAGTATCACTCCCCTGGCAGATGGGATATGCTCCCAACTAATTCACCACTCCATAATTTTCAAATATAACGCCAGCATAGAAGAACTAATAATACTAGATACTAATATATTAAAATGTGTTCTTAAGAAAGTTTGTGTGCCATGTGGCACTCTCCTCTAAGGATCTAATGCAAATGCTTTATTTTCAACTCAAACCCTCAATTAAAAAAATAATGTTGTGTAGTTACAAGGTATCGAACACGTGACATTTGAAATGAAAAGTGAAAGTTTAACCATTAATCGAACATAACACCATTGTATATTATTTCAAAATAAAATATCATAAGGTCTTATAATTATATCTCATTAAAAGATTTGCACAATTAGTTAGATACCTAACCTTTTTATGATAATAACAAGACTATTATAGACATAAACTCTTACTCCAATTCCTTGTAGAAAGTTAAGCTATTGTTTTCATTCCCAAACTTTAATTTCAAAAATTATGCAATTACTTATCATGTCATTACGTCAATTTTTTTCTCACTTGACAAAAAGTTATGAAAGTAACAAACCGGGGCATCGCCCGTGACACTCACTATTATTGTATAAAAAACAAACATAAGAAGTGGAGAAAGCTACTTATAAGGGATCATAAATGTTATCGATATAATATGCTTTATTTTTTTAATTTGAACTCAAATGCCTCGAAGATAAATTATTACTCCCTCTGTTTTTTTATCATTCTCAATTTCCTATGCGCGTCTCCCAATGCACCTCTTTGAACTTAAATATCTTTCATTGTATATTAGTAAAAATTATAACGATTGAATATTAATAATGTACTAATTGAGACGAATCAAACAAGACCCCACATGACTATATTTTTTCATATAAATTGAAAAAAATTATGAAGATTCTCTCTAAGTATGAATAGTGCCAAGATTCCAAGTGAGAAAGATAAAAAAAACAGAGGGAGTACTTTCTAAATTTTGGTTGAAATAAACATAAATAGAGTGTACTCTCGAAAAAATTCTTTAGATATAAATGAGATCAACCTCAATTATATATATTGTATTCATAGATCTACTTACCAGTGCAAGTACTCTCTTTGGTGCGGGCTACTTGGGCTAGGAGCATCTGGATCTACCATTACCTACAAATTAATTAGTAATATATTGCATTAACATATAAATTGAATTTTTAATCAACAAATATATTAAAGAAGGAAGACATACTAACACAAGCAATATAATTAATGAAGTCGTACAACTTTTAATATA
Source organism: Beta lomatogona (assembly GCA_947646795.1). Classification (NCBI taxonomy): domain Eukaryota; kingdom Viridiplantae; phylum Streptophyta; class Magnoliopsida; order Caryophyllales; family Amaranthaceae; genus Beta; species Beta lomatogona. The sequence goes on from CANSNZ010000089.1 coordinate 6,732,635, forward strand.
TAAAATACATACTATATAGAAGTTTTTTTTTTGGGTCCCATTCTGGTAACCCATGGTAAGAAGATTTTCCTCTGGGTTGCCCTCGCACAGGGTCACTTACCCAGAGGCCCAGCAAGCCCCAACCCCCCTAAAAAAATTTGAAATTTGCTTCCATCAAGATTTGAACCTTGGTCTCCCATGTGGGAGATAGGAAGTCATACCATTGTACCCAAGGGTCCTTGGTAGAAGTTTCTTTTTATGGGTACCAAATATTAGAAGTATAATGCACGAATAATTACAATCTTTAATGGATCGGACTTACCAAGGTATAGCAAGTCCTAAGGTCATCACCTCCAACTTCGACCCTAGGTTGGTTAACAACCTGTGATGGCCTAAAATCTCCTCCATTGTTAACATTTCTATTGTTAAAGCTGACTTTGAGAGTGACGGATCTTTCGAATGGCTCTAAGACATCCCCAATAACTCCACCTAATACTAGGGGATCTCTTGGTGCATTTGCTGATGTTCTAGGCATTATAGGATTACCTGACTAGCTAAAACAGCTTAATAATATCCTAATCTTTATAAGATAAGCTAGCTAGCTAGGACGAAGCTTTAGGAATACTCCACTATTTTAGAAGTTGCGCACCAAAACAGGTGATCCCAATGAACACTTATATACAGTTTCTGTTACATACACGTACCATCAATTAGCAAACTATATTTCGGTAGTTTTCAGCATAACTTCCAACAATCTGCAAGATCATATCAAAAATACCAAGGTCCACCTACTTTCATAAATTATAAAGTATTCTAGTGGACCAAGGTTAGATTCTTCTAGAATTTAGGTCGGCTCAGAAACTTAGCTAAACACTCCACATACAAATTTAAAAAGGTAAACTTTATTTACTACTTCGATCCATTTTATTTTTTCATGAATTATTGCATGTGAGAACATAATAAATTAGCTTCTTTTTCCTCTTTCTAATTTACCTTTTCTTTTCTTCTTTTTGATGGATTGGAAGGGAAGGATTTGAAAGGGTTGACGCTATACAATAGTTTCACCGGATCACCTTATCAATTGGCCATATCGAAAAGAGAAAATGATTTTATTCTTCATTTGTTGAAATATAAGTGATTACTTGTTCTAAACAGTACTTCTTTTGTTCGAAATAAGTATTGTTTTAGGATCTTTTTTAACCAAAATATGGTGTCTACTACATTTTTTTTTGCGTCTTTTTTCCCCCAACTTAGCCACATGATTAAACTACATAAGGTATATTGAGAGAGTAATGGACTTAACAACTCAGTATCATAACATGTCGTATCTATAGCTAACCACATGCCGAACTAAACTTCAACAAGGTCCGACTCTATCTTTACTTTATTTACAAACTCAAGCTCAAGCTTAAACCAATTTCAAACTTCATAAGTTAGCTCAAACTTGGTTTAAATGAAATATTTTTGAATTCAAGATCATGCTCTAGCTTGGTGCGATACTAAAATGTTCAATCAATAAACATGAATAAAAAAACTTTGGTTGTTCCGGCCTTTTGCCTTTTTTTTTTTTTTTTGACAACGAGAAATCGTACATTAATTAAAAGAGGAAGTACAACCAAATCTAAAATAAAACAAACCTAAATGAGCTTTAGGAGCCCTTACAAACTATAGAAAACAAAAACAACCAAAAATGATAAAGAGTCGCATGAAACGGAGGGCATCGCTGGTCAATGTTGGTGATGGTGGAGTCAAAACTTTGGTGGCTGATGGCAGTGGTAAGAGAAGCGAGTGTCGTTCACAATTCAGACAACGAACCAACGACGAGCAGTGCATCTTGCTGCATGAGCAATCCCAACAAACCGCTATTGCATGGGATTATGGGCTCATGATCTTGTGAAGAGTCATGTTCCTTTGTGACTCAATACTCTCGCTCGAGAGTATTCTAGGTGTCCCTATTGAAAAGAGAAACTCTTTTGAGTGGGCGTGCTGAAAACCACCAGATGAAACTGGTGTGCCGCCTTCAGATTTGATTTTGTCAAGGCAAGGATCATAAAGATCAATGCCAAGCTAGAGAGAGAGCTAAATAAAGTGAGCTCTCGAACACTTCGCCGGTTTGAGAAACCGGAAAACAGAAATTCCAACCATGAAAAACGTGCATCGCCTCGACCACGCACATAATCCGCTTGATTCACCAGTACCCACATCACAGATTTCAAAAAAACCACAAATTCTACTGTTATGAATCCCCATGCCATATCCAACCAAGTGACTCCTAAACTTGTAAAAAACACCACACACAATAAGAAGCAGAAAAACATACTGAGAAAACAGATAAACATACGTAAAACTTAACCCACTTAGTGAAACTTAACCACAAGGGGAGGGGGAGGGGGAGGGAGGCCCAAAGACTAAGGGGGAAGGGGAAGGGGGGGTCCAACTTAGATAAAGGGGGAAGGGGGTAGGGAGGCCCGACGGAAAAACAAGGGGGAGGGGAAAGGGAGGCCCAAACTAAAACAGGGGGAAGGGGGCGAGTACCCTTCGAGGTAGGAAAACTATGAGAAGAATTTCTTTTTTTTTATTGCAAACATATGAGGTTCTTACCATTTAGAAAATAAAGGATGTATATGTATGATATAACAATCTTTATCAATATTAGTGTTCTATAGTTTGAGTTAGAGGTAGCTTTTGAAGTAGTTTTTTGTAGGAATATAATACTAATTGTTTCAAAAGCTATTTTAGACAATATTACCTGACGAATGCCAATTAATATAACCAAACCTTTTAAAATTAACCGAACATTTTGGAGAGAGTTGGAGATAGGCTCATTATCTAAGCAAACTCCCATTGGAGAGGATTCTTTCCAACATTTTGGAGCAGTCCTCTATACGATTTTTCGGTTTCCTACATACTTTATTGAGACCCACATTTGGTTTCAACTTTGAGGAAGCTGTGTGTACCAATTAACAAAATATGGATAGAGTCGATTTAATTATGTAGGCCAAAAAATATACTTTTGAGATCAAAAACTACTTTATCAATTATAAGGAAAATACAGGATCTTCTTTTTTAACAGATGAAAAATTCAAATCCAATCAGTGTCGTTCATCTAAAGCATAAAATCCATTAAATGGGACTCGTGTCGAAGTGACAATATTATTTTGAGCATAAATTTCATCAGCATGATGCATGAACAATTTGAACACTAGGAAAAGAAAGGGAAAAGAAAATTATACTCAGAGTTTATTCTCTTCGCCTGATGATAGACTTTAGAATAATTGAAGGCATTGGTGAATCTAGTTGCCAGTTTTCAACGGGTTCTACATGTATAAGCATATCATACAGAAAATATGACTTTGTAAGCCCCCAAATTGGCAAACTGTAAACTTGGGGGAGTTTGAAGGTACTCTATCCTAACTTTGTCATAAATTTTAAAATCAATGCTCTCTTAAGAAATCATGTAGAAGCATATTAAAAGCGGCATCATTATTATAGAAGTAATTAATACTTTTATTGAGACTTTAGATCTCTTAAGGGATGATTGTAAGTGTCGTATGTCTTTTATTTAGTGGAATCATCCTTCTCATGTTCCTTTAGAAAAAATACCCTTATGGCTATGTATAGAATAAACAAATAAGTACGTGCTATGTCTCTTAATTAACAACTTGACATTCTTAGTAAAAAAACCATCACTTTTTCGTTAAAGGGTGATCATTCTGAATCATCTCAATTAAAATATATGTATTTCACTCAATATAATTGTTAATCTGATCATTTAATCTGATCATTCTTAGATATTTTTTTTATAGTTATTACTTATTATTATTTATTACTATGTAGTGAAAAACATTATAACATGACATCAAAGAGGAATCTTTTCAATAACATAAGAAAGATTGTTCACATAAAGCACCACTATCTAACACATGGAATCTCTATAACTTAGGAAGACAAAAAGGGCACCTAAAAAAACACAAGCAGGTGATTATACATGCTATTATGCTAAGTTGCTAACTACAAAATAAAGAACGAATAACTGCTGCCCTAAATGAAAAGCATCACTGCTAAGTGCAAACATACAAAAACCACAAAAAAGGAGAATTTGAAAGCCTGCCATGACATAAACTTATCCCCAGAAGCAGAGCTTAAACATACACCAATCTTCAAAATTTTCCATGTATCCTTCTAACCTTTTTTCAAACGCTAAGGTCTCCTCAAATAAAGATGATGAAATAATTAAAAGAACTAGTACTCCACTAGAACCTCTTCATTCCTTTGTAAACAATTGATCCATATTCATAACAAAAGAAATTGCTTCATACTACTTCACGATTAAAATTCTCACATAGAGGAAGAAAGTAATTATTCTCAACAATAATATCTTTAGGATGCGAGTTGCGAAACAATGTGGAACCACAAATAACATTATCACTCACGAAGCAACTGCCTATAAGTATGAAGTCAAGGTTCTTGATTAATAGCTTCATCTCGACCCCACCCACATAAAGACGAATGTTCATGACAATTTCATTGATATGGTTCCAACACAGAGCACTAACCTACTAATCTTCTGAGAAACTTCAGCCTTCCTAGTTCCTAATGATTTTAACCAAATTGACAAGTTATATGACTTGTGAGAACAGTATCTGGATATATAGACAAAATGTACTTTGAGAACCTTATCAACTCTAAAGTGTCCAGAAAGAAGCCAATGAGACCCATAAGTCACAGAAATTCAGAGGGCTACTCCTCAGATTATTGGATCACAACTCAGACATGTTAAGCACAAAAGTAAGCACATTTTCGCAAAGGATTTCCAGTTCTTATTCCTCCCTAATTCCAGTATGTACTCTGTTAAGATCCTCTAAGAAAAGATTAAACCAAATAGTTATCTTCATGTCAAAACCTTTGTGAGTTCAGCCAAGCATAGGATAAGAACGTGATAAGATCAGTGTAACATAATTCCATAATCTCCCCGTGAATTGCGACCCGAAAAAAGTGAATTATGGTCGGTTTTCGCCTATTTTTGGGCCTTGAGCGAACCACGAACTGAAAAAATAAATTATACATCGAATCATGTTACACTGGATAAGATGTCGCTAGACAAAGATATATCAGGAGTAAAATCTCCCTTGGCTCTCAACTTAAAAATATGAGGTATTTGATTAGCATCTCCATAGCAAAACAGATTACAGGTACTTTGGACTTTTGTGGCAGATAAGTCAATACATGTCACCCTCTACTGGTTATTCGATGAAAAGGAGGCTACTACATGACTTAAATCTTCAACTTATTCCCCTAATAAGAGTCATGTATCATACCTAATAAAGTGATCCCAGAAAGTGGTTAATAGTATATATCATAGAAAAAATCGTGGATACGGCCGCAGTAATGGTCGCGTTGTTGCATAAGCAGCTTGTATCAAATGTATGGAACGAGCGCGGCATGAATTTTTTCAAAAAATTCACATATAAAGGATTTAATGTCATATTTGCAAATTTATAGTTTAGGAAGAATTTCTTCATCATAATATATAAAACAACTCACATACATCCAAACTTAAATCCCCCCAACCAACTGGGGTTGGCGTGAGTGGTTAAGGGCCTCTCGCTCCTTAACCAAGGTCTCGGGTTCGAGCCTTGGGTATGGAAAAAAACCCAGCTGGGAGGGATGCTACCCTTCGAGGTACCCATGCAAACTCCCGCGGGAGATTAGTCCATTCGCCAAAGGCGGTGGGAAACTCCTCGTAGTAGGACTAAAAAAAACTTAAATCCCCCCACTAATCTATTCTCCCTTCTTGAGTGTGTGCATGTTGTTTTTCTTACTATTTATGCCTTTTCTTTCGTCAATTATGTCAAAAGAACAGATGTAACAGAGAAAAGAACGCTCTAACGTGGCGAATCATTGTTACGTAACGGACGACGCAGCCCAAAGGACGTGATTTTGTCGTGGTGTTCTATAACGGGATTTCTCGAAATGGGAATTTCCAAATTTGTTACAGAACGGTAAATACGTAACAGAACGGAAATAGTTGAGCTTTAATTCCATGGTATATAGATTTTTAGGTGGAAAATGGGTTATGGTCTTATGGAGCAATTTTGATTGTAATACCCCTTATCATTGCTTTAAAGAGATTTTGCAGGCTACTCATTCCAACAAGATGCATCTTTCTTTTAGGGAGCTTATTTCCTTAGTTACTCCACAGTTAAGCGTGCTTGGCTGGGAAATTTCTCAGGGTGCGCATGAGTAGACCTGGGCATGGGGCAGGCCGGGCCTGTTCACGGGCTCGGCCCACGGGCTTGGGAAATGGCGGGTCGGGCCCGAGCCCGTGAGTGGCGGGCCGTGCCGCGTCAGGCCCAAAATTTCCTGATTTTGTCCACGACCTGGCCGAGGCCCACGGGCCCGCAGGCAGGGCTCGTGCCTCCTGCGGGCCTGGCCCGTGTTTTATGTTGCTTTTTTGGATTCTTGGCAGTTTTAGGCTAAAAAACAAAGGAAATGGGTGTTCGGCCCACGGGCCATATAGGTGGGCTCGTGCTGGTGCGAGCCTGAATAAAATTTCTTGACCGTGACAGGCCCACGGCCCACGTAGTGGACAACGGGCTGGGCCTCGAGTGGGATCGTGTCGGGTCGGGCCTAAATCTTGCTGGGCCGGACCGACCTGCTTGTTGGCCCGGCCCATGCCCACCTCTATGCATGAGTGAGGACAAAATGCACCGGAAGAACTTGTGTTGGTTAGAGAGGACAATTGTTGGCCCTGGATGCGCATTGGTGACGATATACTCGACTCCGTATGGGTCGGGTGTTACAAATGGTATTAGAGCAACCCAGCGACCGCGTGTTGGGGCGACCCTATGGCCGTCAGGCCGAAAATTATGAGTCCTCAGGCGCCTAGTGGGGGAGGATTCTGGGGCTGCATTGTCATAAGGAGCGACCCAGAGGTCGTCAGACCGAATATCTAGAGTCTTCGGCGATCAGTCTTCAGGCTGGGGGGACCCACAGGCCGTATGCCGAATATGTGAAGTCCTCAGACGCAACAAGGGCGTTGTTGTTCTCAAGTGGGGGTGTATGTAATACCCCTCATGATTGCTTTAAAGGGATTTAGCATGCTACTCATTCCAACAAGATGCGTCTTTCTTTTAGGGAGTTCATTTCCTTAGTTACTCCATAGTTAAGCGTGCTTGGCTGGGTGTAATCCAGGGATGGGTGACCTCCTGGTAAGTTTCTCAGGGTGCGCATGGGTGAGGACAAAATGCACTGGAAGAACTTGTGTTGGTTATGGAGGACAATTGTTGGACCTGGATGCTGGGCGGGCGCGGATGTGTCATTGTGCACCGCACCCGGCCAAAGATAAAATTTCTCCTACTCTCTTTTACACTAAGCAAGTATAATGGAAGTAGGGGTCGTATCCACAGGGAAACAGGGACGAGTTTAGTACTTAGCGTGATTCGAAACCTAGATTAAGCTAAGGGCCGAGAAACCTAATAATAATAACAAAGGGGGGGTTTCAAGTAGATTATAACTAAACTACAACTAACTAGCATATAAATAAAATGAGAAATCAACATAGGAAGGATCTTGAATCTGATTAACATCCACTTCAATTCATTATCGATCATTGAACATCCACTCTAATTATTTCCATAATTATCTATTGTTGAGAATTAATCTCGCATTCTCCTTATTCTTAGTTGAATAGCACGATCAGCGTGACTATAAAACCCTAACTAAAGGATAACCTAGTCCGATAGCGTCTAAGTTCAATCCAATAGCAGCAATAAACACATAGAACCAATAGGCCTGCTAACGTCATACAAGCGATAGACATTCAACAGTTGACTCAATTTCCCTAAGAAATAACCAAGATGATCAGCATCTAAATTACTCCCTAGTTTGCTACCAATTGATAAAATAATAAAACAATCCGATTCTATTCTTAAATCTAGCATTAGATTAATCACACAATCAAACTAGTAACGTTCCTAGCATAATTATGCAATAATCATAAATCACAAGCATAGAAATTGAACCATAATCAAGGAAAAGAGAAAGAGAAGAAAGATCTCACAATAACGGTTGAAGCTTCATGTTAATTGATCCAAGAACAGTTCAAGCTACAATCCGATAGCAAAAACCAAATCCATAGTTGAAATCCCTAAAAACTAAACTAAGAAATGAAAACTAAAACTAGGAAATGAAGAACAAAGACTAAGAAATGAAGAACAAAGAGAAATGAAGAAGGAAAGATGAAAAGAGAATCATGAAGAAGGAAGGATGAGGAGAGGAGTATCCTCTCTCTCCCCTCAAGCTTGTCACTCCAAGGTCTACATTTTAGCTCTCCTCCTTTTTTTTTCTCCTCTTCGTCTCCCTCAAAAGTTAGGTTTTAGGAGCTTTTAAACCCCGCACAAAATCGTAGCCGCTGAACCGACTAAAGTGTCGCGAGTCGCGATACTGATCGCGAGTCGCGAAGGGTTCTCTGACCTCACGCACACATTAGCTGGGCTTTGGCAAGACAAGCAGGTCGCGGGTCGCGACATACCTCGCGAGTCGCGAGGGCAGGGGGTCGCGAGGTGCGACAGTCCTCGCGAGTCGCGAGCCTGTGCTGGGCATGCGTGCTGGCTGTGCGAGCGCTGGGCTGTGCGAGCTGGGCGCTGTTTTGACGAGCGAGGCTGTTGGATGGCTCGACGATGCTGCTGGATGGCTCGACGATGCTGCTGGCTGTGCGATGCTTGGTTAGCGGGTGTGCGTGTGATGCTAGGTGCTGCTGAGCTGCTGAGCTCTACTTGGTTGGTGATGACGAGCTTGCGGTGATGCGATGCTTAGGCACACGGTGGAGTTCCAAGAGCTCGGAACTTTACAACTTTTAACAACAATTAATATACAAAATTCCGAACTTCCGCTAAGGGTTAAATAAAACACGAATGTTAACAATTACAATCAAACCCTTAGCAAAGTGCACCCAAAGTAACGTAAATACTACGTATAACTTGAGCGTATCAAATACCCCCACACTTGAACTTTACTCGACCTCGAGTAAACTCAAAATGAGGATCACCAAATAAATCATCACCCAAGCTAACGACACCAACCTACACTCCCCATCAACTACATCATCATCATCACATCTTAACAACATCCGCTCAAAAACCTAAACGTAAGGGACGATGATTCCCCCACACTTAGATTCGAGCTCACCTGAAAAATACAAAGACGCGACAACAATAATCACCAAACGACAACCAAAATGTGAGCTCAAATCCTGAAGGATCTCAAAGGAATTGAACTCACTCCAACGCCACAATCAAAATGACAACTCGCCTAAAACCTCAAAAGATAAACTACTACTACTATTACAACCAACCTATATAAGCAAGCCATGGAACAAAGACAAAAAGGGATTAATTCCATGCTTACTCCCAAAAACAATCAACCTAAAGAAAGTGAAAGCCAAAACAAATCTCCGGCAAATGAGTCTTCAAAATACATAATTCTCTCTTAATCTCTCATTTTGCCTAGGAGCCCTTTCGGGTTTTCATCCTAGCTTCACACATTTCTTTTTTTTATCTCACCATCTTACCCGCTCAATATAAGCCACTTTTTTGCATAGGTTGCCCTTTCGGGTTTTCAACCTATCCGGGCCCCCAATTTTTGCCTGAGTCGCCCACCCTTGTGGGTTTTCAACTCAGCGGGTTTCATTTCATCATCATTTTTCTATTTTTTTATTTTTTTTTCATTTTTTTTTTTTTTTTTTTCATTTTCTTTTTTTTTTCAAATTGAAAGTAATATACACAACATAGATACATGAGAATGAGAATACCCTCCCCCCCTACTTAAACTACACATTGTCCTCAATGTGTCGACAATTAGAAGAAAAAGTAAACTGAAAATGGGGGGAGAAAATCGAAAATCGTGTAAATCGAAGATCGAATGCTCAAAACTCATGACCAAACAATCCGTCAAACTCAAATTTCTTAACAACATCAACTCAAATCTCATAAATCAACTCACAACCCTCTCCCTCGAATCACTCAAACAAATGACAAGCTCAAAAGTTTTGAATTTGTGAGATTTGCACCTAGCTTAAGAGATCGAAAAGATACATTAACAATCTCAATCCTCTAGTGTACCAACTCCTAGCTATTGAAGTCCTCCCAACGGATTTTCTTTTGTGGATTTTGGTTACAAGTGAATTAAGATTGGTTGTGGATCTTTTTAGTGGGTGGGCGGTGGGTGAAAGAAAATTTGTTGTGGTGGTGGAAATTTGATGAAAAATAAAGGAAAAGAAAGAAAATAAAGGGGTCTCGGGTTGCCTCCCGAGAAGCGCTGTTGTTTAAAGTCGTTAGCTCGACTTAATACCTTAAGCTTAATCATTGGGTTTGTGCTCCTTGTGTGACAATGGTAGTTCCATGTCAATCTCCACTTCAAGTACCTGCAAAACTGATTGAGAAGAACTCTTGCAATGCATCGTTAGTACCTAGCTTACTACATCATGGTTGAGCATATAACATCAGATTATATCCAAAACCTAGCATTAAGTCAACAACAAACATCAACTAGTAGTACTCCTAGCTAATCCAAGTCATGACCATTAATATAAATGTTTAAAGCTAGACAATAACCAAGCAATAAACCGTCAAAAGCTTCAATCAACCATTCCCAAGAGAGTGGCCAACCAAAAACAAAGAGCACAAGCAATACCATCCAAAAATCACGCTAAATACAAACAAGTAACACCGTTTCCCCGGCAACAGCGCCAAAATTTGGGCGGGCGCGGATGTGTCATTGTGCACCGCACCCGGCTAAAGATAAAATTTCTCCTACTCTCTTTTACACTAAGCAAGTATAATGGAAGTAGGGGTCGTATCCACAGGGAAACAGGGACGAGTTTAGTACTTAGCGTGATTCGAAACCTAGATTAAGCTAAGGGCCGAGAAACCTAATAATAATAACAAAGGGGGGGGGTTTTAAGTAGATTATAACTAAACAACAACTAACTAGCATATAAATAAAATGAGAAATCAACATAGGAAGGATCTTGAATCCGATTAACATCCACTTCAATTCATTACCGATCATTGAACATCCACTCTAATTATTTCCATAATTATCTATTGTTGAGAATTAATCTCGCATTCTCCTTATTCTTAGTTGAATAGCACGATCAGCGTGACTATAAAACCCTAACTAAAGGATAACCTAGTCCGATAGCGTCTAAGTTCAATCCAATAGCAGCAATAAACACAGAGAACCAATAGGCCTGCTAACGTCATACAAGCGATAGACATTCAACAGTTGATTCAATTTCCCTAAGAAATAACCAAGATGATCAGCATCTAAATTACTCCCTAGTTTGCTACCAATTGATAAAAGAATAAAACAATCCGATTCTATTCTTAAATCTAGCATTAGATTAATCACACAATCAAACTAGTAACGTTCCTAGCATAATTATGCAATAATCATAAATCACAAGCATAGAAATTGAACCATAATCAAGGAAAAGAGAAAGAGAAGAAAGATCTCACAATAACGGTTGAAGCTTCATGTTAATTGATCCAAGAACAGTTCAAGCTACAATCCGATAGCAAAAACCAAATCCATAGTTGAAATCCCTAAAAACTAAACTAAGAAATGAAAACTAAAACTAGGAAATGAAGAACAAAGACTAAGAAATGAAGAACAAAGAGAAATGAAGAAGGAAAGATGAAAAGAGAATCATGAAGAAGGAAGGATGAGGAGAGGAGTATCCTCTCTCTCCCCTCAAGCTTGTCACTCCAAGGTCTACATTTTAGCTCTCCTCCTTTTTTTTTCTCCTCTTCGTCTCCCACAAAAGTTAGGTTTTAGGAGCTTTTAAACCCCGCACAAAATCGTAGCCGCTGAACCGACTAAAGTGTCGCGAGTCGCGATACTGATCGCGAGTCGCGAAGGGTTCTCTGACCTCACGCACACATTAGCTGGGCTTTGGCAAGACAAGCAGGTCGCGGGTCGCGACATACCTCGCGAGTCGCGAGGGCAGGGGGTCGCGAGGTGCGACAGTTCTCGCGAGTCGCGAGCCTGTGCTGGGCATGCGTGCTGGCTGTGCGAGCTGGGCGCTGCTTTGACGAGCGAGGCTGTTGGATGGCTCGACGATGCTGCTGGATGGCTCGACGATGCTGCTGGCTGTGCGATGCTTGGTTAGCGGGTGTGCGTGTGATGCTAGGTGCTGCTGAGCTGCTGAGCTCTACTTGGTTGGTGATGACGAGCTTGCGGTGATGCGATGCTTAGGCACACGGTGGAGTTCCAAGAGCTCTGAACTTTACAACTTTTAACAACAATTAATATACAAAATTCCGAACTTCCGCTAAGGGTTAAATAAAACACGAATGTTAACAATTACAATCAAACCCTTAGCAAAGTGCACCCAAAGTAACGTAAATACTACGTATAACTTGAGCGTATCAGATGCGCATTGGTGACGATATACTCTACTCTGTATGGGTCGAGTGTTGCACAAATCATGAGACCTTGATTAATTTTTATTTTATTGAAGTGGTCGGACCTCGAGATGAGGATTCATACGTCTCCTTGCAGAAACAGAGCATTCGTAGTCCTGGATATGATTTTATTTTATGCCCTAACTTTTGCTTAGGCTGCCCTTTCGGGTTTTCAAACTAGCGGGCTGGGACATAATCCCTCCGTTTTCTTCTATTGTTCCTGTATTTCCCATTGGGAAATTTCAATATGTTGTTCCTATTTTGAATCTTTCCATATATAGTATAATTTATGAATTAAATTTTCCATTAGTTTTGAGTTGCAATAAATGTGTTCATACTATTGAGTAGTCAATCTTCACCTTTTTATCCCTCAAATTTTTGTCTAATTGGTTGTCTAATATAGAGTAACTCAAAGAGCAATAAATATGTTCACACTAGTTTGTAGTTACTTTACTCTTTTACCCCTCAAACTTTTTGTATCATTGGTTGCTTAACATAGAATGACTCAAAGGGCTAGAATCTTTATTTTTAGTTAATTTTATTTTATTTAAAATAGTGGAATCTTGCCTATTTTTATAGTTTTATTGGTTTCCTCCCCGATTCCAAATAGGAACAACAAATGAAAACGGTGGGAGTACCTTGGAGAAGGAGTTATGGTTGATGAAAGGTTGAAAGGTTTAAGACTTGAAGTTTTGATGAAGGTTTAATTGGTTGGGCTAAGGTAGGATTATGGATTTGGATTATATGGATTAAGGTTTTGATGGATTGAAGGATTTGAATGAGAGATATAACTTGTGTGCAAGCCCCCTAGCTTGACTTTTTGTTTCTTTGCCTTTGGCTTTTTCTTTTTGTCCCGTGCGTTTTCTTTTGCTTGTTGCTTGTTTTTGCACTTTGATCTTTTTCACCTTTTTTAATTTTTGTCTAGCATTGATTTTTTTATGTACTGAAGCTTGCACACAAGTTTTTTTTTTCGGTTTTTTCACCAAGTACCTCCGAGTTTTCAAAAAATTCACATGGTACCCTCCATGTTTTCAAAATTCACCAGGTACCCTCTCAGTTTTATGTAAATACACCCAAATGCCCTTAATGACTAACGGCGGTTAATGCCGTTAGTCATTAACCTAAATTTCTATTTTAAACCCTAATTAACTTCTAATCCTAACCCTAACCCTAAACCCTAACCCTAACCCTAACCACCCCTCCCCCACCCTCCCACCACCCCTGCAGCCTCATCCACCCCAACCCCACACCATCCCCCACCCGCCGCAGTAGGGCTGTTTAAAGTGCGGTCTGGACCGCACCAAAACGCAACCCAAACCGTTTTTTCGCGGTTTGGGTTGGTTTGTGGTTTCAAAATTGCGGTTTGGGTTATGATTTCAAGCAAACCGCTGTTTGCGGTTTGGGTTGGGTTTTAATTTTTATAAACCAAAACCGCAATGTAAACCGCAATTTTTTATGATTTTTTTTTTTAAAAAAATTATCTATTTTGATTTTTTTTAAATACACTTGACAAGGTGGCATACAAGTATACAACTGAAAAAGAAGTTTGAGGTAAAGAACTTGGACACTTTTGATAAATTATAATCTATACTAATATATTAAAAGGCGTGCCTAAACAAGAAACGGTGCCACGTGGCGCTCTCCCTAATGGAGTTTTACTCCATGCAATCCACAACAATAAGAAATTTAGAAATTGCATAGTATAGGGTTTGATCCCGAGACCTCAAGAACATATACTAAAGCCTTAACCACTAGACCAAATAACATTTAGTGTTATCATCTTAAAGTATAGTATTTATAAATGAAAATTATCCTTACCCGGGGCGTAGCCCGGGCCTAATAACTAGTTTATGTTTAATTATGAAGTCAACCTCATAATTATTTGGACTCTTTATATTTATTAAAAAATTATTTTTTTACTATTAGATTACAAAATTAATGTCACGGAGAAAAAAAAGGTTAAACCGCAAACCAAACCGCACCAAACCGTTTCGCGCGGTTCGGTTTGGGCAAAAGTGCGGTGTTGTTTGGGTTGGGAAAATGTCAAATCGTATATTTGCGGTTTGGGTTGGGTTACATCCCAAACCGCACCAACCCAAACCGCGAACACCCCTACCCCGCAGCCCCCCACCCCCTCCAACCTTCCATTTTCGAACATTTCAGCTCCCCCACCCTCGCGCCGCACCCAAACCCAATTCCCCGCACCCCCCTCCAACCTTCCATTTTCGAACATTTCAACTCCCCCACCCCCGCACCGTCTCAGCCCCAAACCCAATTCCCCGCAGCCCCCCTCCAACCTTCCATTTTCGAACAGTTCCCCTCGCCGCCGCAGCCCAAACCCAGTCCCCCGCAACCTTGCCGAGTAATCAACCCTCCAACCCGATGATTTTTTTTGCGAAAATCGAAACCGAGGGGCCGGCGAGGTTAGAGATACTTGTGAGCCTCCAACCTGGTGATTTTTTTGCGAAAATCGAAGGGGGGGGGAGCGGGGGTGGGGGAGTGATGGGGGGGGGGCCGACGAGGCTGCGGGTGGGGGAGGGAGGGTGGATGGGCTGCGGTGGGGGTAGGGGCTGTAGGGGTGGGGTGGGGTGGGGTGGGGGGGGGTGATGGTTGGGTGGTAGTGGGGTTAGTGTTAGGGTTTGAAATTATGGGTTAGGGTTAGGGTTAGGGTTAGGGTAGGGTTAGAAGTTAGATGTTAGGGTTTAGTTAGGTTAATTAGGCCTAATTAGTGTTTAATGAGGTTTAAGGCTAACGACGTTAACCACCGTTAGTCATTAGGGGCATGTCGATGTATTACCAAGAAATTGAGGGGTACCTGATGAATTTTGAAAACATGGAGGGTACCAAGTGAATTTTTGAAAACTCGGGGGTATCTGTTGAAAAACCGCTTTTTTTTGTTATGGGTATTGGGAGGTTTGAAGGATATTTGTGCAGTTATGATTTTGAAGGGATTATTTGGCTAATGGAGATGATGGTTTTATGGATTTTTTATTTTAGATTGCATGGAGGTGGTCTATGGATGATGGCTTTTGGAAGGATGGAGGAAAGAGGAAATAATTCATGATCCAAAGTATATCCATTTTTTTATTTTTTATTTTTTTTATTATTAATCAGGGTCTTTTATGTGATTTAAGTTTCATCATTAAATTAGAAGCATATATAAAATGATGGAAGGCCAATGAAAATAAAAATAAAATGCAATTATATTATTAATAAGACATAAATGAAACAAGGCTAATAAATATTATAGTCCTAAATGACATAGACTCGACAGGAAGGGAAATAAAGGAGCTAGGGGGTGACTCTCCGACTTAACCTATAAAACTAGCGCTAAATGACTAAGCCCCCTGCACTATTGAGACGATGCCCAAGGGGTTATTATTGTTGCTGACTTTTGCTGCAAGCGGAATTGGAAGTCTACCATTATCAACCATATCCTGTAGAGCATTCTTTAAGGCCCAACACACAGATGTTGGATGCCCATTTCCTTGGTGATATTTGCAGTAAGCATTAGGATTCCACTTCTTGGATTTACTCTCAGGTGTAGGGTCTGGAGTGAGACCAATAGGCTGGATTGCTCCTTTTGCATGAAGCCTATTGAAAGCTTCTTTTAAAGTCATGCCCAGGGGAGTGAAGGTTTTTTGAGGCTTTTGATAACCTCCTTTTTCGGTAGTTATAACATTGACATCATTGCTTTTGGAGCTAGAAGGGTTGTTGTTACTTTTCTTGAAAGAGTTGTTGTTATTGTAACCCTTATTCTTTGAGGCTTGTACCTCCTCTTCGATCAGTATGCCTACCTTATAGAGTTTCGTGAAAGACTCTATGGGTTGGAATTTAATGTCATCTCCATATTTGGGCTGCAAGTTACAGATCACCAGTCGTACTTGGTCCTTTTTGGTTGGCATGTTAGTCATTTGTGCGGCCTTTTCCCTCCATCTGTTAAGAAAGGTGACGAAGTCTTCGTTGGAATTTTTTTAGTTAACTCCAACTCACGGAGACCAATAGGAAGCTGAGTGTTATATATGTACTACTTGCGGAACTCTTCTTTGATGTAGTACCAATCATTCAGCTTAGTTTTGTTCAGTGATCTGAACCACTTGGATGGATGTGCATCCAAGGTCAAGGGAAAGACATAAGAAAACATGTCTAAACTCATGTCTTTGAGAGCCATAGAGATGGAAAAAGCTCTCCAATGATCATTTGGGTCTTCGACCTCCTTTAATTTTGGGAGGTCACCCAGTGCTACCTTTTAAGGAAGTTTTTCCCTCGATTAGGAATCAATGATGTCATGGCCATGAGCCTGAACCTCGAGTGTAGGAATTGACTGGATCAATTGCTCGAGTTTTTCGAACCTCACATCGGTCTTGGAGTTGATATGAGGTGGCGGTGGTGGAGTGTCTTCCCCTTCACTTTCATCGTTGATTAGTTTTTTTCTCGGCGCCTTGATCTCTTTGTCTTGTTCCTCAAGACGATAGTTCATCAGCTGGAGCTGAGCCATGATGGCATTGAGTTGTTCATTAGTGTCTCCCATTTCAGATGACGATTCAGAAGAAGATTCGTCTGAAAAAAGTGAGAATTCGTTTGACAAGTCTGGGAGTAGGTTGACCTTGCTTCCTCTATGTTGGACGTTCCCAAGTTATAACCTCAAAACCTGTCCCGACATAAATCAAATGGACCTTACTTGTAAGTTTTAAGAAATGATTTTCGAAATAGGAAATGGAAATGAGAAATGAAATTGGAAACTGGAAATGGAAAATGAAAATGGGAAATGAAAATGGAAAATGGGTATGATATTGAACTAGTATGGGCTTGACCATGATGTTGACATGGGCTTAACTATATGCATATGTAGACATGGACTGGACTAGACTAGACTATGCAAGCAGACTGGACTCAATGATTGCGCTTTGCTGAGTGCTAGACTTTGAACTTACAGGTAGAATAAGCAGACTAGACTCAAAGAAGATTGCCTATGTGGACTTTAGGGAATACTAGACTTTGAACTTACGGGAGAGTAAGCAGGCTAGGTGATAGGGAAGGCTATACTTTGAACTTACATTTAGTGTAAGCAGGCTAAAGCTAAAGGTGACTAGACTTTGAACTTACGGGTGAGTAAGCAGGCTAGGCAATAAGAAAGGCTAGACTTTGAACTTATATGTAGAATAAGCAGGCTAAACCTAAAGGTGACTAGACTTTGAACTTACGGGAAAGTAAGCAGGCTAGGCAATAAGGAAGGCTAGACTTTGAACTTATATTTAGAATAAGCAGGCTAGACCTGAGGGTGACTAGACTTTGAACTAACATTTAGAGCAAGCAGGATAGACCAAAAGAAGATTAATGTGTTTAGAGTTTGGATTTCGTCCTATATGGGTCTGAAATTGGAATTGGATTTAACTAGGGCTTACATAGAGATGCAAACTAGACCTAGGATTGGGCTTTTATAGTCGGAAGACTTGACAAGGGATTACATGGAGATGAAAACTAGACCTAGGATTGGGTTTTTATAGTCTGGAGACTTGAGAAGGGTTTATATGAAGATGCAAACTAGACCTAGGGTATGAATTGAGTTTTTTTTATAGTCCTAAGACTTGACTAGGGCTTTCATAGAGATGCAAACAAGATCTAGAGTATGAATTGGGCTTATATAGTCCTAAGACTTGACTAGGGCTTACATAGAGATGCAAACTAAACCTATTACTGGGGTTTTATAGTCTGAAGACTTGACTATGGCTTACATAGAGATGCAAACTAGACTTAGGGAATAAATTGGGCCTAGATGGACCTAAGCTTTTGAATAGATTAGAATTAGACTTAGATTGGAATGGGCTAGGAATAGACTAGGGGACGCGTATGGGCTTGACATAGACTAGGGTTCACATAAAGATGTAAATGGGCATAGATTTTGGGATGAACTAGACTTATATTGGCCAAAGGTGGACTCTAATGCTAATGGGCCTAATATGAATGCAAGGACTCAAATTCAGATGGGCCTAGGATGAATGCAAAATGGACTCTAATAATGAATGCAATTGAATTGGGTTTGGGTTGATTAGAGTGGATTATAGGTATTTGGACTAGGCTTAGGATTTTCGAAATTCGTTTTTAAAAGGGACCTTTTTTTATATATCTTTTATTGGAAAAGAGGATAGATTAATTTTGAAAATACTTTTTCTGAATAGGTGGTATGATGATAACTAGTAAATGTTTTCGAAAAAGATATAATAGAAGATGGTGTAGGATTGATTTTGAAAAATAGATTTTTTTTAAAATTGATGGAATATGGTAGGGTAGATGTGATAGAGAAGAGATTTGGGAGAAGGGATGATATGGAGCGAGGTAGACATGCATGACGACTCTAACTCTACCATGCTCACTCTTCTAGATGCACTTTTTAGGGTACTTGCTCCTAATTCTTCCATCTACTCGTGTCACCTTAAGCAAAAACCAAGTTATGACTACTTAGCAGTTCCTAGGTTCTTCTCAAGCCAAGTGGATTAACACTAAGCAATTTGATCTCCAAAAATTTTTCATAAATTGATTGAGGAACTCTTGCCAAACATTCAGTCTTAGTACCTAATTTCTTTGAAGTTATTGAAGACCCACACCCTTAAGTTTTCTCTCTCCTCTGTTTTTCGACAATTTGTTGCCTCAATTATCTATAGCATGCAATCCAGTTTTGTTCTTTGTTTCTTCATCGAAGTTGTAGATCAGTAGATCTATTCGAGTTATTGAATTTAGGCTCAAAAATTTCTTCAATCGGAGTTCAGAGCTATGAGTTATCCTCTTTGCAAGTTTGGTGTTGCTGTTGTACTTCTTGATGTGTTGTTGCTGCTGTGTGTTCCTTCTTGCTGTAGTGTTGCTGCGTGTGTGTGTGATTGATGTGTAGTTGCTGTTGGTGCTTGCAACCATCATTGCCTTCATCTCTTTTGTGGAGGTATAACTTAAGCTATCTTCCTCTTCTTTGATTCTAAGATTCGAAATCTGGATGCAAATGGATTTTATTTTCTTATTTCACAAATAAATTCAGTTCTCAAGCTTTTTATTATTAGTAAAATCAGCTATGATAAAAGTTTATTAAAATTATAGATTGAATATTTCCTCTCTATCTAATGGATTGAAGGTTATAATATGTATTGATTTTTTTTTTAGAGTTAGTTTATAAAAGCTGATTTTTAGTAAACTATTTTGTTGTTAATATTCTCTATGAATTGGTCTTAAGGTTAATTAGAGTTAGAATGTAATAGTGATGATGTGAGTTAAGTTAGTAGAATGGTTTGCATATAAGGGGTTTGTGGGTAGTTCATGAAGAGTCTAGAAGGTGTGAGAAAGCTAATTTCTTTATCTAAGTTGTAGTGAGGATGTTAATTGTTTTTATTGTTGTGTGGTGATTTTTGGAGAATGCTATGGAGACGTATATGATTCAAGCTAAGATGGAGGTCAAAATTATGATTCTTGAAGGTTGCATATAATTGTTTTTGGTTTATCTTGAAGTGATTATCGTATCGAGGTAACATTTATGTTAAGCAAAACGTATTTATATGCTTGTGAATGTTGTATTGTATTTTTAATATCGTATATCATTCATAGTCATGGCCATGGTTATATATGCATATTTATGAGTTAGTGGTGAATTGTTATTGGATGATTATAAAAGAATATTGTTGTTCTGTTATTGGAATTGTTCGGAATTGTTACGAATTTTGATTTGTAAGAGATATGTAAAAAGGACTTTGTATTTTGGTTGGCTTAGCTCATGAACTGAGATAAAAAAGTGGGCAAGGTACAGGTGGATGAAAGTGATTCATATATAAGTTCAGTTAAGACCAGAGAAGGTCGAATATTATGTTATGCTTATGTTAGGTTATGTTACGCCAAAACCCGTATTTACCAGCGATTTGTGTTAAGTGATTGAGTTATGCCAACGATATATTTTAATGGATGAATTCTCTTCCTAGCAATTACCAAGTTTGATTATTATATGAAAAATCTTTTCGAACCAAAACCGTTTTGACGGGCTGAATTAAAGTTACTGAGCTTTCCGCTCATTTTAGTTTTTATTTGTTTTGTATTTTTCCTCCGTAATTTGCGGTTTTTGTTGGAGGCTCGGAGTGGATCAAAAGAAAGAGTTTGGTCATGAAATTGTAGTTGGATTAGTGATTCATAAGTTGTTTTTAGGGTATTAAGTTGTTAGTACTCAAGTGCTTATATTTTTTTTTTTTGAAAGAGAAATTTCATTAATTGAAAGCCAAACGGCATATACAATAAGTAATAAAGAAAAACAGGATACAATCAAACAAGATCAGATCAACTTCGTCTTCGATGAAACTACAATGAACCAGATCGAATATTGTGGCGCAAGTCCCTTGTATTTGTTGTCCCAAGCAACTATTAATGGAACCGTCTATCATTTTGACATAGTTTGGAGAAGAACCTTCTTGATCTATCCATATTGACCGCATCCGAGCTTCCAATACCTTCATGTTGATAGTTTTGGACTTCAACCAATGAGAACAATTTCTCATACCTACAAATAAAAAAACTAGACTCACAACTCCCATAAGGGAGAAGGAGACCTCCACAACAGAGAAGACTAGTCTTCCCAAATTAGGGCACAAGAAACTCTCATAAAGAGAGACTAACTTATTCAACAAAACAAAAGGACAAACTAGAAAGTGAAAACAAGAGAGGAAAAGGGGCTTACCATGGATGAGATCATCCATGGCAGCCCCTTACTGATGAAGGGAAAAGGGGAAAAAGGACGGCGACTAGAGAGAAAAAACTAGGTTTAGGGTTTTCCCACTTCTTGCATTTTGCACAGTTTTTAAAATACACTCAAGTGCTTATATGAGAATTAAGTATTTTATTATTTGGGATTGAGTAAAGTATTTTGTAATATGATATTTGGTTTTTAAGTCGATATGTTGTGGGCCCTGACCTACATATTCAGGATCGATTTGGAAAGATTATGTTTCCGCTGAAAGAGGATGTAATTTGAGGTTTAATTTATTAAATGTAAATTGAGATTTGTGAATGCTAAGTGTGATTTGCTAGTAGCTCGGAAGTGCGGGTTGTTACAATGGCTCTCCCAACTTGTCTAATAAGCTTGATAAACTTGATAATTGTTCTCCCTCTTGATAAGAGGTTTTTAGCGTGTCGTTAAGGCACCAAAAATCGCTTTTCAAACAATATATATATAAAACCTAACCACCAATTACTAAGAACGTAGTAAAGGCAAGTCAAGGGTCGATCCACAGGGTAAATGGGACTAATCAAAGTCTATCAAGTCTAAATTACTTAATTGAAGGGTTTTTGGGGGTTTAAAATGATTTGGTAACAACTCCGACTAGCTACTATCAAATGACTAGTAAATAACACGAGATGAAAATATCAACAGCGAAGACACTAGAGTTAAGGTTACTAGTATGGATCAAAGCGGAACAACTATCATTAATGCAATTGTGATTCAAAGGCGATGATTACGCAAGGTTTAGTTTTCCTCTAAAATACTTGAGTCCTCTCTCGAATGGTACTCAAGAATAATCACTTAATCAATCACTTAATCAATCAACTAATTCCTCTCTCGAATGGTCTTTAGTCATTTAATTAAGAGATTCAATGAAATCGGAAAACCCCTAATAAAGGATCCCCCTAATTTCTACCCTATATCTTGGCCTAGAAGTTAAGTTGATTCATGGAAATGATAAAAGAGTTCAAAATTCGATTAAGAACATTTGAAACCAAAATACCAAAGAATAAATGTGATCAATATCTATCCTAAGATTAAGAACATGGTTGGCAGTACTCAATAGACTTGCTACAAAAACTAGGCTAGCTCAATGGAATATGGTGACTGAAACCAACTGTGCTTTCTGTGACAATGAAGAGGAAGACATTAATCATCTCTTCTTCAAATGTGTATACTCTACTGCAATCTGGGGAAAATGCCTAAATATTCTTGGAATTTCAAGGAGTCCATCAACATTCATGGAAGAGATTAATTTGGCTGCTGAGCAATGCAGAAGACGACACAAGCGCAGTAGATTATATGGGATGCTCTTTGCTGAGACAATATATCACATATGGCTTCAAAGAAACCAGCAAATTTTTGAAGGCAAACACAAAACACCTGAGCAAATTGTAGATTTAATTCTATTTGGTGTAGCTTGTAGAGTTCAGGATAATATGAAAAATCTATTGTATAGATAGGTGGTTCTTGATTCTAGTTATATGTAAGCAAATTGTTGGTTTGGGGTAGCACATGAAGGGTCTAGCTTTTCAACCCTTCCTAGAAGGTGGGTTAAGCTGGATACTGATGATCTTTATACCCTTTAACTTGTTGGTTTGGTGTCTGTAAACATCTTTTTTTTGGTGATCAATAATAATTTTGAATTTCCAAAAAAAAAAAAATCTATCCTAAGGTCTCAAAAGTGAATCCTACTAATCCTCTCTAAACTATAGAATAAAGCATAAATGCCAAACTAATCAACTCTATTGTTTTAATTAGGCTCGGGCCATACAAATTTTTTGATGGAAATAAGTGATGTGGGAGCATCAAAGTTACTGATTCAGAGGGTCCAAGCTTCGCAGGATGGTGCGGGCGCAATATTGTGATTGGTGCGGGCGCACCAGCTTGGTGGGGGCGCACCTTAGAGCTGGTGTGGAGGCACCAACTTTTCTGCTCTAGTCGGATAGTTCAACTTAAAACGCGCATAACTCTTTCGTTTTAGATCCAAATCAAGCTTATGACCAGTCGTTGGAAAGCTATCGAAACAAGCTTTCACCTCCAACTAGAATTATCTTCATCCGATTTGTGGTTTGAAAGTTATATATGTCCATTTGAAGTTCTCTATTTAAGATTCTATTGTGCAATGTGCTCCATTTCTCAACGTGTGCTATATTTTCATTGCTTTCTTTGCCGGCTCTACAAGTCGTAGCCACATTAGGTAATCCCACCTATATTAGAAACATGGCAAAACAGGAAATAGAAGGGGGAAAGAGGATCAAAATGAGCTAAAAGGAGTCCATAAAGTGCGTTAGAAACGCACTTATCATACTCCCCCAAGCTTAGCATTTTACTTGTCCTCAAGTAAACTAAGAATGATAAAGAAGAAAGAAAAAAGGAGAAAAATATTAAAAAGAAAAACCATGCAATACACGAGCCTAAATGTTCTATATGCAAAGCTACAAACATGACATGCAAGCTAAATGAGTTCATACCAAGATTTAGTAGACCAATCAAACACAAGAGGAAAGATTATCAGGAAGCACAAGAGTGACTTAAGAGATCCAATCCACCAATCAACCGAGTCTTCTTAAAAAAAATAGGCTTTCTAGGAGTGATTTCTCACCCCTCTCCACTTCTAAGTCCCGAGTTTGAATCTCCCCTAGGGATGCTCAACTATAATAGCTCACCTCTACCATATTTTGATGACTCTCATCATGACTTGCACAAAATCTCACCCACCACTACTGAATTGACCAAGACTAATCTAGAATTCAAAAGGGAGTTTATCAATGTTGTAACGAGGCTAGGTTAGGGGTGAGGATATCAATTTGGGGATGTGGCGCAAAAAGGGTAAAGCGGAGTACAAACTAGGGGGAAGAGACTCCCCCAAGCTAGTCCTAACACCAATTCAATTTGAAATCTCAAACATAACCACTTTTTTTTCACTTTGATTTTAAATTTTTGAACATATATTTTTTTTCTCATTAATTTGCTCCTTCACTTTCTTTTCTTTCAACAAGAATCCAAATGAATCAATAAGAGCTTTCTTTCTTTTCTTTTTCTTTTCGCAATTATTTCTTCATCTTTTGCAATTATACAAACATATTAACTCACTTTCACCCAAAGACTTAGCATCAAAATAACTCGACTCAACACAACGTAGACATGTACTCCACTTTGAGGAAAGTTTGGTCATGACTTATTATGAGGGTTAAGCAAAAATAGGATAGAAAGGCTCAAATGGGTTGAGACGCGGATAATTATGCCGGTCTAAAAAGCTTTTGGGCTTTTGAGCTCCTAATTCTAGCAAAGTCAAATGCCTTAAATCATTCTTCTATTTATTCGATCATATGCAATCTTGGGGAGCTAAAATGCAAGTTACAAGCACTAGTACAAAATCGACGATTTGCGTCGGATGCGAGACGCCCATTTGCATGTCCGACGGTACAGGTGTCATCGCAGATGAGAGAGACATGATCTGCGTCGGATTAGGACACGACGCAGATTATAGTCTATTTGCGTTGGACACTAAGCAACGTCCGACGCACATGATCCTGCAAGCAGCCCCCAGCATGCACAATACGGCAAGCATTTGCGTCAAATGCTTGGTAAAGTGCGACGCGGATGAGGAGCCATTTGCGTCGCACATTACCAGCATGCGACGCAAATGGTGATATGTGAAAAATAAAATTAAAAAAAGAGTACCAAAGCATGAATGCTTTAATACTGCATTCGAGGAAAAAATATGCCAATCATTTACACCAAAATCAATTTGCAGACAAACAATTTGCAACATATGACATTCGAAATGATCTAAAAAGGAATTAAAAAGAGACAAGTGAAATAATGAAATTAACAAAGGAAAAAATCTGAACAACTATCAAAAATTAAATATTCAGATCTAACATATACAAAAAACGAAATTAAAAAACTGAACCTAAAAAAAATCAGATCTAACGCCTAAATCGTTACAAGAATGAAATTGCACTCAATATATTAAAAAAAAAAACCTAAATCGCCTAAATCGTTCTCGTTCTTCTTCAAATCTCGTTCTTGTTTTCTGATGATATGTAGAAACGGTAAATAAATGATAGAAATAAGTTAAGTAAAATGTAGAGGATGAATTAAAAATACCTGAAAGTCGAGAATTCGGAGCACAAAATTGAAGATGAACGCTTTCGTTGTTGAGATTCGAGAATTCAAAGTCGAGCCCGTCGTTCGTTTCTCTCTCCTCTTTGTGTTCGTGCTCGTCTGAATTGAAGAAGAACTCGTCGAAATTTGTATGCCGGAGATCCGAAAACACGAAATTCAGAAGATGAACGTTTTCGTTGTTGAGATTCGAAAGACAGATGAAGGTAGGTGAGAGAGAGATGAAGAGAGATGAAGGTAGGTGAGAGAGGATTTGAGGAATTCATTATTTGAAGCGGCAATTGGAAGAGGTGAGTTAGGGTTTAATTTGGAGAAAATGCGGGGAGTGCGTAGGAGTTTAATAAGTCTTGGGCCATCTGCGTCGTGTGCCATGGGCCATCCGACACACATGACTCATCTGCGTTGCATGTCATGGGCCATCTGACGCACATGACTTAAGGGATCCAATTCAATTTGCGAGAGAGAGGGAGAATCATCTGCGTCGGACGTGAGGTGGGATCCGACGCGAGATAACTATTTGCGTCACACGTGGGCTTCATGCGACGCACATGACTCGTCTTTGCGTCGATTCCCTGTTGCATGCGACGCAAATGAGTCTTCTGCGACGTTTGTCTAGTTGTGCGACGCAGATGGTGAGACGCAAATCGTCGTTTTTCTACTAGTGAAGTTAGGCGATCAATGGCGAGGGTTGTAAATGAGTCTTACGAGGTTCGTGGCCCTCCTTCGGGGTTCATCGCACATGGGATAAGGCAATCCAAGCAACCAGCTCACCTAATTTCAAAAAGACTCTACCAAAGTTACTAGTCTCAAAGATCACCTAAAGTCACAGCAAGGCTTCCAAAACTATCAAGCCAAATGCAAGGAAGGTCTTCCAATCAAGTTATGAACTCTCTTAGCAACTATTATGCATTCAACCAAACTAATCTAAATGCATAAAAAAAAGTAAGAAAAGAAAAATAAAATCTTTTTGTTAGTTTTTTTTTTTTTTTTTTTGCAAAACTAACATGCAAATACACTAATATGAACCTAATTAACATGCAAATACACTAATATGAACCTAATTACAAAGAGGAGGAAGAAAATGTTGAGATGGAGGGAACACATGGTAACTCCCCCAAGCTTAATACAAACTCCGTCCCTGGAATGTACAAGCAAAGAGAAAGTAAGGGAGGAGGTAATGGCACAAAATTAAGCAAAAATCCTAACCAAATAAGATAAGGAGAATGGTCTCAGAATAGCTGCCAGAAAGTGCTCTTTTAGGATCTTTAGCTAGACGTTACCACTAAATAATTTGACAAATATCTC
Organism: Beta lomatogona; assembly: GCA_947646795.1. Classification (NCBI taxonomy): domain Eukaryota; kingdom Viridiplantae; phylum Streptophyta; class Magnoliopsida; order Caryophyllales; family Amaranthaceae; genus Beta; species Beta lomatogona. The sequence goes on from CANSNZ010000089.1 coordinate 6,759,260, forward strand.
AATAATTTGTCATAAGCATTAGCACACATTTCACAGTGGATCAAATAGGTGTGACATAAACAAAGAGCATGCACAAATTTCAATGGGTCTGTATGCTTACCAAGTGATGAGTGTTGAAAATAATAAAATTTCCGAGAGAATCCTGGAAAGTATGAAGAACAAACATCAAAATTCAAATAAATAGAACAAAACAATGAGTTCTCCTTTTGATGGTCCTTGCAACTTTTAAGCTCGATCCCGTCCTCGATGACTTCCATTTGAGTCTTGTGAAGGTTTAAAGAGGCCAAAGGCTCTTCCAATGGTGAAACTTTGAGGAGAGAGAATATAATGGGGAAGGAAGGAACCAAGTCGAGTTTCCTTGAAAAGGGAATATGAAGAGGACGAGTAGAAACAAAAGTCTCATCAACTACTTCTTCAACATCATTAGACTCTATAGTGTAAGCTTTCTCAACAAATGATTCCTCTACTATGGGGTTTTCATCCATATCCCAATCATCATATTCATCGGTTATAGTCATGCAAGAGTGATTTTCATTATTGATAATTCGACCCAATGTTTCAATTGATATTTTGCTAGATTCGACAATGTTGTCCATCATAGAATCACATCTCTTTAACAATGCCATAATTTCTTTGAGAGAATTAATTCATAATAGACATGTAGTTCACAGCTAGAGACATCTTCTTCTAAATTTGAGATAGTAGTATTTTCATGGTCCCACTCATAAGTGTTTCTAGACAGCCACCCAAAGAAACTCCATGCTTCATCACAGTGTTGGGATCGATATTCACCATTAAACATAGACTCCACCATTTCTCTTGTATGCATATTCAAACCCTCATACATCACCTCACACATCTCCCAAATCTCAAGTCTGTACTTAGTTAGAAGAGTATTCTCAAATCTCTGATAATAATTCCAAAATGGTTCATCCTCATATTGAAGAAAAAAGAAGTTTGCCATTTTTTTTGGAATTCTCATAAAAGAAGAAAAAAAACAAAAAAAAATTATATACAAATTCCTAGACTCATATAAACAACATTTAACACATAAAATAAAACAAGATAAAAAAATAAACCAATAAAGAAAAGTAAAAAAAAAAATCAATTAAGCAATGTCAAACTAAAAAAAAAACTTCAATCAATAGCACAATTTCCCCGGCAACCGCGCCATTTTGATAAGAGGTTTTTAGTGTGTCGTTAAGGCACCAAAAATCGCTTTTCAAACAATATTTATAAAACCTCACAAGCAATTACTAAGAACGTAGTAAAGGCAAGTCAAGGGTCGATCCACAGGAAAAATGGGATTAATCAAAGTCTATCAAGTCTAAATTACTTAATTGAAGGGTTTTTGGGGGTTTAAAATGATTTGGTAACAACTACGACTAGCTACTATCAAAGGACTAGCAAATAACACGAGATGAAAATATAAATAGGGAAGACACTAGAGTTAAGGTTACTAGTATGGATCAAAGCGGAATAACGATCATTAATGCAATTGTGATTCAAAGGCGACGATTATGCAATGTTTAGTTTTCCTCTAAAATACTTGAGTCCTCTCTCAAATAGTCCTCAAAAAAAATCACTTAATCAATCAACTAAATCCTCTCTCGAATGGTCTTTACTCAATTGATTAAGAGATTCAATGAATTCGGAAAACCCCTAATAAAGGATCCCCCTAATTTCTACCCAATATCTTGGCCTAGAAGTTAAGTTGATTCATGGGAATGATAAAAGAGTTCAAAATTCGATTTAGAACATTTGAAACCAAAATACCAAAGCATAAATGTGATCAATATCTATCCTAAGGTCTCAAAACTCCAAGATCAATGCATAAATGTCTTTAGATCATCACAATCACATTAACAATACATTTAAACCCTAATCCATACTTTCAAACCCTAGATAGGAGACTACTCACTAATAATGGATTCTAAGCAATAAAACATGAAATTTATGACTAATCTAGGGCTAAACATGATTAAGAGATAATTAAACTAATGAAAATAACAATTATGAAACAATAATAAAGGAGAACTAGTACTATGGAAGATGAGAGATTGATAATCTAAAAGATGAATAAAACTGAAAACTTTGAAATTAAATTAATGAAAGTTACCTTGAAAGTGTAGATAATCAACAACTTTAATCTAATGATCTCAAATCTAAGGAGAAGCAAAGTGTTTTTCTCTCTAAAGTGAATCCTACTAATCCTCTCTAAACTATAGAATAAAGCATAAGTGCCAAACTAATCAACTCTATTGTTTTAATTAGGCTAGAGCCTTACAAATTTTCTGACGAAAATAAGTGGTGCGGGCGCACCAAAGTTACTGATTCAGAGGGTCCAAGCTTCGCAGGATGGTGCGGGCGCACCTCAGAGCTGGTGCGGGCGCACCAACTTTTCTGCTCTGGTCGGACAATTCAACTTACAACACGCATAACTCTTTCGTTTTGGATCCAAATCAAGCTTATGAACAGTCGTTGGAAAGCTATCGAAACAAGCTTTCACTTTCAACTGGAATTACCTTCATTAGATTTTTGGTTTGAAAGTTATGTCCATTTTAAGTTCTATGTTCAAGATTATATTGTGCAATGTGCTCCTTTGTGCCAGCGGACATGGGGCATGGTGTGAGCACACCATTTCTCAACGTGTGCTATATTTTTATTGCTTTCTTTGCTGACTCTACAACTTGTAGCCGCCTTAAGTAGTCCCACCTATATTAAGAAAATGGCAAAACAGGGTGAAAGCAAATGTACTAGAAATTTGGTCAAAAATGACTGAAAATCTAGCAAAATATCACTATGATCAAGAATGATCAAGTGAATGAAATAGAAGGGGAAATGGAGAAGAAAGAGGGAAGAAAGGGGAGAAAGATTATCAAAATGAGCTAAAAGGAGTCCATAAAGTGCGTTAGAAACGCACTTATCACCCCTCTCTCTGTCGCTTTTCTAATAAGGAATAAGAATTTTAAAAGTGATTTGTAATCCTTATATTTATTCAAGTCAAACTTTTCATTACATAATAAGCAACCATTTATAATGGGAAACTAGTGTTAAGCTGAGGTGATGTTCAGAGTCATTTTATGGAAATTTATGTATGACCTCACGTGGTGAAACAATTGTGAAATGCGGAAGATTGAAATGGGAAACTACTAAGAATAACTCCTCTCTCTTGAATTATAGACTTAGACAGCCTAAATAACATATTTATAGTAGGTTATAATCATAGTGCGAATGAAATGCGGAAAATTGCAAATTACTGAAATTCACTAAAGAGCATGCGCTCCTTGTTAATCGGGAGCGAGCGCTCCTCATACACTCGATCCTCGCTGGGACGCTCGCTCATAGGATTTGCCTCGAATCTCGTAAAATTGGTCGCTCCTCTCTATTTTTCCATATCTTTAATAATCTACATTGTACTTTATGACTACCATCTCCATGGCCATATGCCCAACATCTTTGTCCACCAAAAAACAAGGTAATTTACGGCCACAAAGAGAACCACACAAAGGCCACAAAAAAAAAAAAAAAGAACAAAAGGTTTGATAACACAAAATTGGATCCTTAAGAATTTCCATTGTTTCTTGGCCAAAAATACTGCACTTGTCATTTTCAGACTCTAACATAGAACATGAGGTCCACAACTTGTAGGCAGATCATAATAGATTTTCATTTAAATTTACCCAATTATATGAGCAGGTAACTCTCGCATCTTGCAAATTCCCAAATTGTCTCTTAATTGTCGAAAAACCTCTCCTACTAACCTTTTTTTATAAGGGATCATAAAATACCCTAATGAATTATGGTTTGATGTTCATGCAATTTATCTTGAAAATATTTTTATTATGAGCTCGAGATGACTTTTGAATTTGAGGGTGATTATTTTCGGGAATAAAATTTGATAATATTGTCTCAAATAAGTTATTGTAAAGATCAGTCTCAAATAAGTTATGTAGCATGTTTCACCTGTTGAAAAACTGCCATGGAATTGTGCTTTGAGTAATTTAAAATGATGTACAGTTTTGCGTGTAGCAATATTTGTTTTTAGGCAAAGTGAAAATAACAATTTTAAAAATCAAATAGTACTCACTTTTGTCCTCAATTATTTTGTCCTTTAAAATTGAGGCATGCATAATAAGTGTAATGATAATAAGTTTATGTTTTAAGTATAGTGCATAAGTAATTAAACATTTGATTTAATAGAGAATTATTGGGACGTCTCATATTACATGGGATATAAAAAATTTATATCACATAGGTTGAGTGAAGTGGTAGATATACAATTTTCAATGAATTATAAAACTAAAGATAATACTTCATTCTTCTGTTTTGAAATAAGTGAAATACTTCTCTCATTTCTGTGATAGTTTTTTAATAGAAGTGTTTAACTTATTTTAGAACGGATTACATGACAATTATTCTAGGTTGGAAGCATAACTTTTTCACTTTTGTTTTACGACATCTTTAATAGCCACTAGTCATTCTTTGTCCACGAGAGAACAAGGTAATTCACGGCCACGAAAAACAGACGCTCCCTAAACCAGAAAAAAAAAGTTGATAACACACAATTGCCAAATTGGTGCCTCAAGTTTCCATTGTTCTTCTTGGCTAAAAATGATTTACTTGTCATATTCTTTCTCAACAGAAAACTTGAGGCCGAAAATTTGTCCGCGAGAGAAGACTACATCCACTAGTCTTTTTTTTTTTTTTTTTTTGTTATAAGTAAGAATAATTTTCTTTTTGCGAGTTAAAATCAGTGTTGTATTTATGTCTAAAATTAGTAGATTAATTATACATTTAGGAAAACAATTTTTTTCCAATTAGTAAGTTTGAACTTATTAAGAATTCTCAAAACTATCCTGACTTCTCGCTAATTTCCAAACTAAGTGGTTGTTTGGCATTAATTTTCATGGGAAGTTCTATTTCCTAAGAAGTTATGTCCCTTATGTAATTCCTAAGAATTTACTTAATATGTTTGGTTGACATCAATAAATTTGCACTTTTCATGAATTGATGTGGGAATTCTAAATGACCAAGGAGGGGGTGGTGAATATATTCCCATGTTTTATGGGAATTTCAATTTCCGAAGGAATTTTCATTGCCCCAATTTTCCCACTTCTTATCAACCAAACAACTACCTAATTTAGAAAATTTGCCTATATAAATTTTTATATACCAAACGACCATTAAGAAAGTGTCAAAGTAAAACCCCTTCAAATAACCTTGTTTATAGGGAGTTGGAAATATAATTTCTTTAAATAAGTACATTTAACATTGAGGAAATTTGTGTAAAAATTAAATTATCATATTCTTTAGTTCGATTTATTTATAGCGGAAAGTGAGATAATACTAAACCTTGAAAGTCGTAGAAGGTCGATTCTTCAACCAAGAAACTAACCCTTGAAAGTTGAGTTTTGGCTCTTGCTCTCGACACCTCAAACACTTTATAGAAATTAGAATGTTCCAAAATTCATACGAGAGTAGCAATCTTGAGAATAAATGGATAGCATGTTATCTTCGGGAATAGGATGCTACTCCCTCCGTTTCATTTTAATTTACTCACTTTACTTTTGGGGAGAACCAAGGAATAAGTACAAAAGTATGAGAGAGAAACTGAAAAGGTGGAGAGAGAAACTGAAAAGTGAGTTAAAATATTTAAAAGTGGATGACATGGGTGGAAAAATATGATAAAGTAGATGTGACATGTTACCTAGAATAGAAAAAGCAACAGTGTGTAGATAAAAAAGAAACAGACAAAAAAGGAAAGTGTGTAGATTAAAATCAAATGGAGGGAGTATTTTTCTACCATATATTCTTGATACATACATGAGTAAGTCTCTAGTAAGGCCATCTGACAGTTACCTGTCATACGGCTGACGTCATAATTTTTACCCCCAAAACTATAACGATTATTCGACTATTAGAGAACCTTAACTATTAATTCAAAAATCGTAACTTTTAACCCCGAAATCATAACTATCAAAGAATCATTATTAACCCAAAAATCATAATTATTAACCAAAAATCCATAACTCTTAACCCAAAAAATAAAATCAACCAAAACACCATAATTCATAAACCTAAATCAACAACTTTTTACCAAAACCTGTGACTACTAATCCAAAACAATAACTATTAATGCGAAAATCATAACAAATAATAAGAAAACCATAATAATTTAGAATTTACCCAACAAACTATATATTACCCCCCAAAAACTGTAAGTAATAATTGGAATACTATAACTGGTAAGATGTCAACAATGACTAATAACTAAAAACTATAATTATTAACCTTAAAAAAATAATACTTTGCCCTGAACATTAACTATTAACCTGAATATTATAAATAATAACCAGAAAACTACAACTACGTGACTACTACAAAAAAAAGGCCTAGGAAACCGGTTGAAAACAGCCTAGGAAACCGGACTATAACACGTCTCCATCTCACAGGTGTCCTAGGTTAGGAGACCAATTATAATGCCTGGTTTCTTTGTTTATTTGGGAGACAAGTTGACATGTAAAACCAGTCTCCTAGGTAATACATACAATATGTAAAGAGGTTAGGAGACCGGTTAACATTTAAAACCAGTCTCCTTACCTTATCCTTTGAAACAAGTTATTGACCACAACCGGTTTCTTAGGTTTATTACACAATAAAAAAAATAGAATGTTACAGTGTACTCCTATATTTGCGGCTTTTTTTATATACGCTTTTTTTTAAAAACAATTTATAAATAGCTACAACAATATTATTAAATAGAAATTTCTGCTTGCTTTATTCATCATGTCAAAAAAAATATTTGCTACATTTAATTTATATCCAAAACCAATTTCACTCAAAGCATCAATTTCTTCCAATAATGTCTTAAAAATAAAAGTTTATATAATCTAATGCTATCTACTAAAACTAAAATCAATATCATATAACTAATATATAAAACAGAGTACAAAATCTAGCTCACGAGGTCGCGACATTTGGCATCCTCATTGGACGCCATTTGTCGCGCTCATTAAGTGCCATGTCATATTTTTTATAATATAAGTAGAGTTTTTAAATTGATCAAAATACAAATAGAATTTAGGATAAGAATAAATTGATTATAAACTTTTAATATATATAGTTCATAAAATTATATTTTTGTACCATTGGAAAGTGTTTAAAAAGTACGTACTTTAAAATAAGATCCATTTATACTATATTTAAAATTTTATATTAAAGTAACATATAAAAGGAAATATTAAATATACTAACGTATTAAAGTAACCTACTACAATTGGAATTACCGATTCAATTAAAATTTCGCGACATTTGGCGTCGTCATTGGACCCCATTTGTCGCGCTCGTTAAGTGCCATGTCATATTTTTTTTTAAATTTAAATAGTGTTGTAATTTGATTAAAATAAAAATAGATTTTAGGATAAGAATAAATAGAGTTGGGTTCACAATGAAAAACTTAATATAGTAAATTGATTATAACTTTTAATACATAGTTCGTAAAATTATAATTACCATTGGAAAGTGTTTAAAAAGTACTTTAAAACAACATCCATTTATACTATATTAAAAAATTTATATTAAAGTAATATATGAAAGGAAATATTGACTATACTAACGTATTAAAGTAACCTACTACAATTGGAATTACCGATTCAATTAGAAATAGGGTTAAAGTATTAAAGTAACCTACAGCAATTGGAATTAGAGATTCAATTAGAATTAGGGTTGTTATAAGAGATTCAATTAGAATTAGGGTTGTTCTACAAAACCTATTCATGTTAGAATTCGAATATTCAAAGTTACACATATTATATTGTCGGCGGTCACTTCGCACAATGATTTTTCTTCCCTATATTTTATTTTAACTTAAGCTAATTACGTGAACTATATATTATATATTTTTAGCGGTCAGCTTTGCACATTGAGTTCTTCCCAAAGGTACTGTTTGTAATAATATACTCCTTATATTTTCTTTTCCTTTGATAAGAAACAAATGATGCATCCTTCGTCTCCTCCAAACATGAATGTTAGATAAGATGGGACATGGTCAACATATGAGAAAGAGGGTTCATGTTGGTCTATTGAGGCTTAAAAGGCACCATAGCAACATTAGCAACATACCTCAGCAACATACCGTAGCAATATTACCAATCCTTCATAATTTAACAAACTGTTTCATATCTATATGACAGGTGCTTTTATTTGATTTGTAAACACAATGAGTACTAAAGAAAAGAAGCCAACTCACGAGGTCCCGACATTTGGCGTCCTCATTGGACGCCATTTTTCGCGCTCATTAAGTGTCATGTCATATATTTTTGAATATAAATAGAGTTTTAAATTTATTAAAATACAAATAGAGTTTAGGATAAGAATAAATAGAATTGGGTTCACAATGAAAATCTTAAATATAGTAAATTGATGGATTATTTGCTTACAATAATGCAACCTTTTGGCGATTCGCAAATAATAGAGCAACCTTTTGATTATTTCATAATAAAGCAACCATTATACCCCATTAACTTTGGGTAGGTCAAGTTGACCGGTGACCTGAACAAATGGTAATTTTTTAATTAAAACCCTTAATTCTAATTAATAATATTAAATTAAACTTAAAAATACCTAAACTAAACCCACCCCCCTCCCCCACCCACTTCCCCACCCCTCCCTCCCCTTCCCCACCCACTGCCATCCCCCCTCTCCCCTTCCCTAGCCACTTGCCACCCTCTCCTCCCCTTCCCCTAGCCCCTCGCCACCCCTCTCCCTCCCCTTCCCTAGCCACGACAACCCCCTCCCCCTTCCCCACCACTACCACCCCACCCCCCAACTAGAGGTGGCAAACGGGTCAAACGGGTCGGGTACGGGTCGGGCCATTACGAGTCGGGTCATAATCGGGTCAACTTTGTGTTCGCGTTACGTTCGGGTCGGGTCGGGTCCGTTCGGGTGCGTGTTAGTTTCGGGTCCATTAGATTTCGGGTCACATCAAGTCGGGTCGGGTTTTTATTCTAAAAAATAAATAAAGCACATATAAGACTAATAAAACTAAGTTAAATAGTTAATGGGAAGTAGTTAAGTCATATATAGTATCTCACGATAATTTTTTTCCTTAAATTTGTTTAAAAAATAACTAATATGACAACTTTTCGGGTCGAGTCGGGTTCAGATCATCATTATCGGGTCAATTTCGGGTCGGGTAGATTCGGGACGGGTTATATTCGGGTCTATTGCTTTCGGGTCGGGTTATTTCGGGTTTCGGGTTCATTTCGGGTCATTATTTTCGGGTGGAAGACGGGTTTCGGGTCGGGTCAACGGGTACGGGTTTGTTTTGCTCGGCTATACCCCCAACTCATCGCCACACCACACCCTCTCTCTCTCCTCCCCCCCTGACCACCCTCTTCCCTCACCGTCGGGTCCACCGCCACCCGACCCCATCTTTGCCCCCTTCCTTCTTTAACTTGACCCACCAACCCAACCCCGAGCTTCCTCCTCCCCGCGGTGCTGCAACCACCCTCGTTCAAGGCTTCGTGATGGTTAGTCGTGGTTGGGGGAGGTGGGGTTGGAGTCGGGAATGGAGGGGGTGGGGTTGGAGTCGGGAATGGAGGGGGTGGGGTTGTCGTGGTTCGGGGATGGCGAGGAGAGAGAAAGAGGGGGTGGTTATCGTGGGTGGGGAAGGGGAGGGAGGGAGTGGTCGTTCTTTGGGGAAAAGGAGGGAGGGGGGTAGGGTGAGGGGTGGCGGTGGGCCCGGCGGTGAGGGAAGAGGGTGGTGGGGTGGGGGGGAGGAGAGAGGGGTTTGGCAATGGGTTGGGGGAGGAGAGAGGTGTGGTGTGGCAGTGAGTTGAGGGGTTTTGTTGGGGGGTTTATCTTTTTTTTGATTTCTTTTGTTTTTAATTTTATAAAATTTGTTGCTCTATTATCTGCGAATCGCCAAAAGGTTGCATTATTGTAAGCAAATAATCCTAAATTGATTATAACTTTTAATATATACTACGTAGTTCACAATGAATAAGTAGTTCGTAAAATTATAATTTTTGTGCCTAGAAAGTGTTTAAAAAGTACTTTAAAATAAGATCCATTTATACTATATTTAAAATTTTATATTAAAGTAACATATAAAAGGAAATATTGACTATATTAACGTATTAAAGTAACCTACTGCAATTGGAATTAGCGATTCAATTAGTATTTGGGTTAAAGTATTAAAGTAACCTACTGCAATTGGAATTAGGGATTCAATTATAATTAGGGTTGTTATAAGATATTCAATTTTTAGGGTTATTCTACAAAATTTATTCATGTTAGAATTAGAATATTCAATGTTATATATATACTAGATTGTTAGCGGCCAGCTTTGCACATTGCTAATGAATTATGGATTAGGGTTTTATTTTTAATGTTTTAACATGCATAAAGATGTAGGTTGTGTAATATATCGTGACATGTGCTTTAATATATAAAAATATGTGGTTTTTGCATGATATAGTGAATCTCTGAATCATATAGTGAGTTTTTGCATGATATAGTGAGTGCCGAAATGATATAGTGGATTGTTCAGAATTGATGTACTTTTTGTATGATATAGTATGTTTCTGAATGATAAAGTGAGTTTCTTCATGACATATAGATTAGAAACCAACGTCAAAGATAATGACAAAATCATATTATAACTTTAAGTTATTCTATGTCAGACAAAAATAACGGCCAAAAATAGAGGTGTAAATATTTAAAAACTCTACCTCTTTTTCATGAAAAAGCCCAGGCATTTGCCCGGGTCCCAATTCTAATATATAAATAAAGGATGAACTTTTCGGGAGCATAGGGAGCTCCTCAAGATTTCGAGGCCATAGAACGCGCCACGTAGGATTGCCATGTTATCAAATTTTATTTTTATCTTTTGCAAAAATAGAGTTCTACATAGATTTAAATACACATAAGGAGTTCTAGATAAGCTAAAATTAGAGTTTGATTTTGCATGAATAACCTAAATTATTATATTATGTAAATTGTGTATAACTTTTGCTACGTAATTCGGAATATTATGATTTTTGTTCCATTGGATAGTGCTCGAAATAAGATCCATTTACAATATAGTTCTACAACTTATGAAATAGAGAGCGTCACGTAGGAACGTCATGTCATTAATTTTTATTTTAAATATTTTTAAAAATAGAGTTCCACATATATTTAAATACACATAAGGAGTTCTAGATAAGCTAAAATTACTGTTTGATTTTGCATGAACAACCTAAATTATTATATTATATAAATAATTATTATATTATGTAAATTGTGTATAACTTTTGCTACGTAATTCGGAATATGATAACTTTTGTTCCATTGGATAGTGCTCGAAATATGCTCTGAAATAAGATCCATTTAAATATAGTTCTACAACTTATGAAATAGAGAGCGCCACGTATGATTGTCATGTGACTCATGTCATTAATTTTTATTTTAAATGTTTTAAAAAAATAGAGTCCTACATATATTTAAATACATAAAAGGAGTTTTGGATAACGAAAAATTAGAGTTTCGTTTGGAATAAACAACCTATATTATTATATTATATAAATTGAATATAATTTTTGCTACCTAATTCAAAACATTATAATTTTTTACCATTTGATAGTGCTTGAAATATACTTCAAAATAAGATCAGTTTACAATATAGTTTTACAACTCATAAAAATATATTTAACTAGATGAATGGTAAGGCGTTATTTAGTCTTAATTTTAGATAAATATAATAATAGTTATAACTATAGTGTATTGTATATGACTATAGCATTTTATCATAGGTTCAATTTACAGGATTAAACATATTATGTTTCAAAATCTCAGTCTTACGAGTCCGGATCCTCTAGAGTTTTAATAAAATTCTACAAGGTAGAGTTGTATATGAACCATACATTTTAAAATCAAGGGTGTGTATTGGTGAAAGGGGGAATAAGGGGGTGGACTTTGATGAGAAAAAATAAAGTGAGTTTTGGAAAGATAATATATAAGCTATTAATTTTTTATTCAATGATTGATATTGCTCAAACTCTACATTGTATTCCAACAAAAATTATTAAGGAAATTTTATTGTTACAACAAAAATTAAAATCTATAGCGATATGATGAAAAAATTAGAGTATGATTTTACAAAAACAACCTTAGAATATTATAGAGAGCTCCACCTAAGCATGACATGTCATTCCTTTTATTTTTAATTTTTTTTAAATAGTGTTTAACATAGATATAAATACATATAAGGTGTTTTTAATAAGTGAATATTACACTCTAATTTTGAATAAACAACCTAAATTATTCAACTATGTAAATTGAATATAGCTTTTGCTACATAATTAGCAATTTTATATGTTTTTACCATTGGAGAGTACTTGAAATATGTTTCGAAATAAGTTCCATATACAACATAGTTTTACAACTTATGAAAATTTATTTATTTAGATGAACAATAACGTATTATTAATTATTTATTTTAAATACATATAAAATTAACTATAAAAATTGTGTATTATACTCCCTCCGGTTCGAAAGATCTTCCTTGTTACTGTTACTACAGATAGCAAGGAGGATCAATTTGTGTGGGGTATTGGGTGGGTAAAGTAGGAGAGAGAGAGGGGGTTAAGGAAAATAAACAAATAAAAAGGGATAAAGTAGGAGAGAGAAAGGGAGTAAAATAGATTTAATAGTGTTATGGCGGACCATATGATAGTGACATGAGAGGATAAAAAGGGAAAAAAAATTGCCAAATAAGGAATAAAGTAAAAGAGGGAAGATCTTTTGGAAACGCACTAAAACGGAAAGAGGGAAGATCTTTAGGAACCGGAAGGAGTATGTAACATAGCAATTATGTCTTTCAAAATCATACTTTTAAAAATTGAATTATATAAAGATAAAAAATACATAATATAGTTTTGAACCTATAGCATACCATGATGACATTACATAAAAAATCAAATGAAAGTTTGTGAACGACATTGCAGAGGTATTATGCAATTTACTAATTATTTTATTCCTAGAATATTTGTTGTGTAAATAATCATTTATGTTTTTCTTTTTCATATATCTATATGTTAGATCTTATTCTTTTCTCAATGAACTTGATTCTACTAAAACTAATTGGGAAATCAAGGTTCGAGTTTCTAGACTATTTGAGGTCGCATATCATAAAATAGGGGATGTTTGATAAGTCTTGATATGGTCATAATTGATGAAGATATATTTTTCTCTTAAATAGTATTTTCGATTATTAATAGAGGTTAGATTTATATTTAATATAATTTAATCATGATACCATCATTATGATCTTCTTTTTTGCTTTCCCATCTTCTATTCTATATGCGTTAGTGTTTATGTGCTAATAATTAAAAGTTGAAGTTGTGGCTGACACTCATATTTTTTCTCTATTATTTCTGTCCTGCATCTATTAAATTTTTACCCTCTTCTTTCTAAAGTATCATTCGGGTATTTTTCATGTTAAGAATGTGTTAGCTATTGTTAGTCATACCAATTATTGGAATACTATTTAATAATAGACTTAGCTACAATATTCAACTGAACATAAAAAATATAGACTTTATATATCACAATAACAAATCTAGAAATTAAAGTATAACAACAAATACTTTATCTGTCTTTTCTCTTTTGCAACAACGGCTTTGGGCGTGGTTTGTAAGAAAATAAAAAAAAGGGTAGTTTAGCATATAGGGTTAAGCTAGAGTATGGGATAAGTAAATCCTTAATAAAGTAAACGCAACTTTATGAGGCAATTTGAGTAATTAATGATGGTTTTATTAACATAAAGTAAGGGCGATGTTGTCAACTATAGTTGCTTTTTTTACCAAAAGTGAAATGATTTCAATAGATGAAACTACCCAAAGTGGTAATTGTTGCAATAGAAAAAGAATGGAGAAATTATATAAATAAAATTATATTGAAAAATCACATTTCACAGCAACAAAAAATCAACAATGTTAAAAAATTTTGCAAAAATAAAATAAACAATAACCGTGCAACGCACGGGCTTCAAAACTAGTTCTAAAATAATCAAATAATATGTACAATTCAAACTTGACTGTTGTCGTCTTGTGTTTGGTTGTTTAAATATTTCACCCACATATCTCTTAGCTCGTCAATCATCTCTTGCGAATAAGTGCTAGGAATCCCACGAAAGTACTACAAAATAATTTCAGATAATTATATTAGAACTATATATATGTGTGTGTGTGTGTGTGTATATATATATATATGTGTATATATATGTGTGTGTGTGTGTGTGTGTGTGTGTGTGTGTGTGTGTATATATATATATATATATATATATATATATATATATAGAGGTAGGATCCTGTGAAAACCACCATTAGGTTGAGAACGAAAACTTGCTCATTTTACAAAAAAATTTCTCATTTTACAAATTTTTGCTCATTTTACAAATATTTGTTCATTTTACAAATTATTGCTCATTATTCAAATTTTTGCTCATTTTACAAATATTTGTTCATTTTACAAATTATTGCTCATTATTCAACTTTTTGCTCATTTTACAGTTTTTTGCACATTTTATGGTTTTGCTCATTTTAAGAAATTTTCTCTCATTTTACGAAATTTTTGCTCATTTTACATTTTTGTTCATTTTTTTTTTTGCACATTTTACGCTTTTAATCATTTTTATTCACTTTTGTTCATTTTACAATTTTTTTTGCTCATTCTAAGTTTTTTGTTCATTTTATATTTTTTGCTCATTTCACGTTTTTACTCATTTTTATTTACTTTTGTTCAATTTACAATTTTTTTTCTCATTTTAAGAAATTGAACAAAATTTGCATCTTCATTGCCAGAAACACATTTATCCCTGTTTTAAGAAAATCAAGCAATGGCTAAAAGTTGAAGCTGGAACTTGCGCAAAACAACAAAACTAATAATATCGAACAAAAGAATAAAATTTCTTTTAGCCATACAAACTTCGTCCTTAATTTAGTAGGAAAATGAAATTTGAGAAAAATTATACCAATAATCTACAATTCCTTCACATTTTGTGCTTCAAGAAATCTAAATCTTCAAATTTTCGTGACACTTATAGGAAAAATCCAGTTGAAGAAAAATTAGCAAATAAATTTTCAAGGAGAACTTAAGAAAGAACTCACAAATAACAATGGCTAAATTCAATAGAAGAAGAGCGAGGAGAGAGAAGAGCATGTGAGAATAGGTTCTTAATCAAAGGCCAGTACAAGCAATTGTAAAGAACCAAAATCTATACTTCGAAACCAATTAATTTGTTTCGTATTCTAGAAAACGTAAATTGAAAATTAGGGTTTATGAAAAGGAAAATCAAACATCAATTAGCTTGAATCATACCTAAAAAATTTTGATGGAGTTGATTCACTAAGAAAACTGAACAAATTTCGCTGGTAGATGTAGAGATTTAGAGCTTCAATGTGCTTCTTCAATGGAGTACGTTTAAGAGAACAAGAGAAGAGAGAAAGCTCCTGCCCCATGTTGCGGGAAGAAGATAGAAAAGAAGTAAGCTAGAGTTGATTGACGAATCCAAATATCAACCGTTAGATTAAGGTTATTAGATTTGGACGGTCCAGATTGTTGGTTTTCAGTTTTCAGCTTAGGAATGGTTTTCACAAGATCCAATTCCTATATATATATATATATATATATATATATATATATATATATATATATATATATATATATATATATATATTAGGATTTTTTGTCCCAAACTACATTTAACTTTCAAATTTTTGCGAGAAACTACCTTATAAAAAAAATTATCCTAAATTACCTTTAAAATTTTGTTGTTGACAGCTACCTTATGCCGGTTTCCCGTGTTGACTTTTGTTTTTTTAGTTCAAACTTGTGGGAAAAACAAAATTACCCGTGGTGGAAATTGAGGAGGGTGGTTGTTTTAATTTTAGTTAAAATAGAAGAGGAATTTAATGGTGGATTGGTGGTACAAAGTGTCACATAGATATGAGATAGAGAGCACGCGCACACAGGAAAATGGGGAAATTAGGGTGGGGAAATAAAAAAAAGGGTTTGAAGAGGTCAAGTGATATAATGTGACATTAAAAAAGGGGAAAAAAAATAAAAGTCAACGCCGAAATCCGGCATAAGGTACCTGTTAACAACAAAATGGTAAAAATAAGGTAGTCTGGGACAATAATTTTTTTATAACATAGTTTCTCGCTAAAACATGAAAGTTAAAGGTAGTTTGGGACAAAAAATCCTATATATTATAAGTTTTTTATACACAAACTCATAAATACCAAATCAATTATATTCCATTAAGCTCAATAGTCAATAGCTAATTTCATGGATCCCAAGTATACCTGATCAACTCCCGGCCCGGCCCGGTTTTTGGGCGGGCTTGGGCAGTTTATTTGGGCCCGCGGGCCGGGCCCGGCCCGGTCAAATTTTTTTTTTTTTTGGGCGGGCTTTGGACAAGCAAAAAAACACTTTTTAGCCTAAAATTTGGGCCCGGCCCGTTTTGGCCCGCAAAAGCCCGCTCGGCCCGGCCCGAAATACCGGGCTTTGGGCACAATTTTTTGGCCCGAATTTGGGCCCGGCCCGCAAGATGGGCACTTTTTTTTTGGCCCGGCCCGGCCCGAACCCGGCCCGGCCCGGTGTTTGATCAGGTCTAATCCCAAGCAAATAGTTGGACATAAATTGTCACAATAAGCAAATGAGAGACTTATATGACTAAAACTGACAATAGAAAGATAAACCTATCACCTTCTCCTAAGTTTCATTCTCTTTGAAGTTTTTTTAAACAATTTTCAACCTGTAAATTCCTTATTCTGGCCCCACTGGTAAACATATACTCTACCAGTTACATGGCTTCCCTAATACAACTGTAGACCACTTTGAGCAACACAATAAAATTTAGGGGTGTTCATAAATATCCGATCCGATTTTTCGGCCCCACTGGTAGATTTTTCGCATCGGAAACGGATCGGAATTTTTCATTTTCGGATATTGATATCCGAAACATGGAAATTTTTCGGATTACCGATTTGAAATATTCGTTTTCAAGGCCGGATATCCGAAATATCCGATGATTCGATCCGATCCGAAACATACTTTTTGAACTTTTCTTTTGAAAATTTCAATTTTTTTAGTTTTCAGATATCCGATCCGAAATTTTTCGGATCGGAGATCGCATTTTTCCCGATCCGAAATTTCGGATCGGATTGGATATCCGAAATGAACACCTTAAAATCATGTGAAGAAAACACTTGACCTCTTTATATTGGCAAGATTGGCCATTAAGGATGTAATCGCTAATGATATGACGGGAGGAGAAATGCGATACAATCTCAACACTACAATGTGTTAGCCTAGGGAAGGTTATAATATTCAATTTGTGACATAGTTCAACTGAAAACATCACTGTCTTGCTAATTCAACCTCAATGCCCCAGGTACATTATTATGCCTAAGTCAAGGATTCATTACTAATGAAAACATTAAACCACAGTTCTTGTAATAAGTCACAGATAAATTGCTAAATCAAGTTCCACTGAACTAGTTATGCTAAGATATGGGACGAAGAGAAGAAGAGCTCAACTTCCAAAAAAATAAAGGGAGCCAAAGTTACACATTGGGTTTGGGGGATGAAGTTAGTTGCATAATCTAACTGTTAAGACAGGTCAACCTCACATGTTAAACATGGGACTAATTCAGCCAATCCTCGTCCTCAAACAGATACTTGTAATATACAAACCATGTGATTAAACACCAACTTTGAAAGTCAAAGTTTACGCAAGCTACCATAACCAAGTCAGTGAACAGGAAACAGAACAACCAATTGGTCTTCCCATATTTCACTCCAAACATTCACATTAATTCTTTTCAAGAGGGGAAAAGTTAGAAAATATAATCTTTTCTTAGTCCCGTACAAAGGTGGGAAAACTGTATAATCAAACTCTCATCTTGGTGAGAAAAACCATGTACATAACTCATGCAAAAAATATTTAATAATATGATCCAAATCATAATTCCAACTGGAAATATTGAGGAAACTAGAAGACATATCTGCTTACCGGTCCATGTCCACAAATGTTGATGAGTAGTTCCCAGATTTTCTGTACAGCAACCGATGATGATAGTCATGAAAATCAGAGCTGCACAAGAACCTACTGTGTATAAACTGAGTATTTTGGTCATAAAGATATCTTATTCAAAGCCTTGCTTCATAAATATCTCAACAAACATGAAAAAGGAGGGGAAAAAAGATAAGTTAATGACTAGTACTAGTACAATCAATATTGGAGTTAACAGGAGGAAAATCAATCTCAGCTCTACACTCCTTTGGTAGCTGCTGAACTTTAATAGGATCATAAGTAGTTTCATCCAATCCTTGCTTAAGGCACTCGCAGATTGTCGTCACAGCTGATCGACTCTTGCCTAAGCCGGCTGTGCGGTGGACGCTGCTGCAACAAGCCTCTTCAGGTAAGGCCGCTTGATGTTTTATGAAATCTACACAGGGTGACAGTTCTGTTG
Source organism: Beta lomatogona (assembly GCA_947646795.1). Lineage (NCBI taxonomy): Eukaryota > Viridiplantae > Streptophyta > Magnoliopsida > Caryophyllales > Amaranthaceae > Beta > Beta lomatogona. Next base: position 6,777,784 of record CANSNZ010000089.1, read on the forward strand.
CTACTGTTCTGCGTTTAGTCGAGAGTCTTTGCAATTCTTGAAGAATACGGTGGCAGCAGTTGTAGAAACAGAGTATTATCTAATCCTTGTTCTGAAATTAATGGTAAATCATACATTACAGACAGTAATTTGTAACTGATTCCACATCAGGTGTGGCATTGTTTGTTTTTGTGATTGGTCTTCATTTGTTTGTCACCTTAAGAGACAAATCTTTGTTTAGAAATCCTGCAACTTGCGGTGTCAGACTAATGAAATTTCAAAGGCATTTAGATGCGCATTAGTCTAAAAAGAGGAAAGTACCAGTAAATTAGAAAAGAACACTAGACCCAAGTTGTTATGGCAAGAGCGATGATGTATGCTAATGCTAGTAGGAAGAACAATGATAGATCAATTCACTGCATTATGCCTGTTACTCAGGTACAAGTGAGGATGCTCAATCAAACCTCCCCAGTATATGATCGTAGTATCATGCTGAGGTTGGCGTAAATGATGCTACTACCCTAATTTTCGTATACCACATTTGTGATTATATACTGTATTACTGTATACACAACATAAACGACTCGATATTACTTTTTGTCGAACACACAACCACCATGTTCATATCAGATTATCAGTTACGAATTAAGAATTTCCCCTACTATCACATAACAACAATTATTCACAAACCTAATACCAGATAAATGCAACACTCGGACTTCAAATTAATCGACAATTCATGCATAGGATTCTTAGACAAATTAACTCAAAAATATTGAACTTAAAATTTGCTTGAAGGGAACAAAAAGTGATTGCGTACCGAAACGCCCGCTCTGCGAAGAACGAAAAGAGGCAGCCAATGACAAGCAATACATCATTAACTTTTCCATGGTAGATAATGCCGGGGAAATTCCTGGCGGTATGATTTAGCAGTTTTAGTGCTTGTTTGGTTGAATGTAGGGAGTGCAAATTCCTTGGAACTTTATTTTCCCATGTAATTGTATTTCCTAGAAATTGTTAAATGTTAGTTTGGTTATTTATGGGAAATGAAAATTCTCATGGGAATTTCCACCATAATTTCCTCCATTTTGTGGAAAATGGAACTTCCTAGGAATTTCTACTTCCCATGAATTTGTCAATCAAACAACATCAATAAATTTCACTTCCTAGGAATTTTAACTTTCCTATGCTAAACAATGTCAACCATACAAGCACTTTATACTGCAATAAGTTATGTCTCATTAGCTGCAACAAAAGTTAAATCGTCAAAAGAACACGAAACCTAATTAAATTTCACGCTTGATTTAATTTCTAGTGTTATTCAATTTCAAAGAGAGAAAGAGAACCTGAGGGAGAGGCGATGAGCCGATGACATAGACGTTAGCACGTTGAGGAGATTAGGGAGAACAACTTGAAAACAATTGCTACGGCTTTAAAAAAAACCGAACAACCCGAAAACAAGTAAAAAACTTATATGGACTTGGTCCACAGTAAATTAGTGTGAACCTAATGCTAATTCATGTGATTTATGAAAAAAAAAATGTTATTTAAAAAAAATGCATATAAAAGATGAGTAGATATAGACTGTGAAGTTTGACTATGTGAAAAAATAGGTTACTATGTCACAAAGTGAAAATTTCATCATGATAAACTAATGTGAGAAAGGGTGACTATATTAAAAAAAATAGTCACTATGATAGATATTAACTATATAGTATAACTTAAAATTTTAAAAGGTTACCATATGGAAAAAAGGGTCACTATGTTAAATAAGTGTTTTTAGTCCGCAATAATATTAATGTGGACCAGGTCCACGCAAGACTAACTCCGAAAACAATTGCTACAATAAAAAAGTCGAACAACTCAGAATCAATTTGCGGATTGGCTCTACTCATTGACCACCAATTGGGAATATCGATTTCCAAATTATGAGTATTGCATCGAGATTTGATATGACAAGAAGAAGCACTTAAATTTGTTTTTTTTGTGAACAAGAAGCAGCAGTTAATAGAGATGAGAGTAATTGGATTATAGTAATGGTGGTTTGAGGTTTTGGTGATGATGGTGGCGTCACAACTCACAAGTGGGGATAGTTTAAAAAAAAATACTCTTGCTCCAAAAAGAAAAAATAAAGTAAAGAAGAATTATCTTATTTTCTTTGCTTCATCTACTTCATGCCGATACAAACCCTCCTTGAAAGGCAGGAAACCCCTCCTCCCCGGAAGAGATTACCCTACCTCTGGTTGCCCTAATTGCGGCGGCGCACGCCTCAGACGATGGCTGAGGAGATTACTGAAATAGTTTCTAATTTACGTATTGATGATGAGGAAGAACAAGTCTTGGACTTAGAATCTATAAACCCTGAGTCGGAGAATTCTCTCTCTATTGCTCGTGGGAAGGCTCCTAACCGAGCGAAACTTTAATGTTGAGGCGTTCAAGAGGACTATCACCCTCGAAAATTCGAAGGTGCTCACGAGTGTAGGTAGAGGATGGTGCACACTGTCTCCAATAAACATTTGCAGTTTTCCAATGAACATTTGCAGTTTCCAATGAACATTTGTGGAACTCATCTCAATTTCTCTTTCCTCAACTTTTTCACCCCATGTGCATTGTAAATCAATAAACATCAAGATTATTCCAATGGACCTTGTAGTATTATGAACACACGATATTTTTCATTGAACATTTGCAATTTTGGAATGAACATTTGTGGGACCTACCTCAATTTCTCTTTCCTCAACTTTTTCACCCCATGTGTCTTGTAAACCAATAAACATTCAGATTATTCCAATGGACATTGTAGTATAATGAACACACGCTATTTTTTATTGAACATTTAATATTTTGGAATGAACATTTATAAAAAAATTAGTGTAATAAACACATTATTTCTGTTGAATGAACAATTGCAATTTTGAATTGAACATTTTCGACTAATTTCAAAATTCAGCATGTTATTGAATTTTAAAAATTCAAAATTTATAATACAATGAACATAAGTTTTCAAACATACAATTAACATATTCTAATAATACAATGAGCATGCTCCCACACACAATAAATATATGACCAAATATAACGAGATGTGACTAAAATGAACATGCTAGTAATACAATGAACATCAGCCTAAAAATATGCACCTTGTATTTGTAAATAGTACAATAAACATCACATAATCATACAAAGAGCATTTGGACAAATATCACACATTTATAGATAAATTTATGATAATCAACTCATCATTAATTCCTATCATTTTATTGAATATATTACAAACACACAATGAACATATGACTGAAATGCAATAAACATCTGACCAACATGTGTTTCAATGAACATATGCTAATAGGACAATGAACATATGCCATAATTCTTGATATTAATGCAATTAATATGTGTCAAACACACAATTAACATATAAACAACTGTATCTAACATATTAAGAAACACATAATAAACATATGGCTAAATATAGTAACTATATGACCAACACGAAATCAACGAATACATTGTAATAATACAACAAACATATATTTACAGTATAATGAACATTACCTGGTTTTTTTCTAGATGTTGAACTCGTTCATCTCCTTTGTTCATTGGGCTCTCTCCTTTGTTCATTCGGATATCAATTGCAAGGTTATTTTCATTTTTTTCACAAACCACTATCAAGATTTTCACTAGAAAAGAGGGGAAAAAACAAGAAATGAAAGAGCAAAATGTAAAAAAATGTTTTATTTTCTTATCAAATGCATAGATCTACTACCTTATGTTGTCGATTTCGCTTTGCAACTTGTTGTGTTCATCTTCATGTACGAAAATTGTGCAAAAAAATGAAGAATTTGAAGAGTTTGATGAGAGAGGTTAGAGAGAAGTTAGAGAGATGTTGGAGGATTTGGGGAGAGGAGAAAGAAAATCTCTAAAAATCTGTGTGGGAAAATGAAAGTAATAAATTCAAAAGATGGATTTTATGTTTTTCGATGTTCATTGGAGATCAATAAATGTTCTTTTCGTGCGTTTTGGGTTTAATAATTTCTGCATTTTATGTGTTTTGTTGCTGCGTCTTGGATGGTGCGTACCATAATTCACTGGAAAAGTTGGGAGGCGGTGTGCACTCTGAAATGCCTAGGTGGTATGGGATTCAAAGATCCCGTAGTTTTCAATGACGCCCTTTTTGGAAGACAAGCATGGAGGCTAATCGGGAGCCCAATTCTCTTTTTGCAAAAGTTATGAAAGCTAAGTATTACCCAAATAGTGACTTTTTGGAGGCCTCTCTAGGTCACTCATGTAGTTTCTCTTGGAGTAGTACCTGGAGTTCAAAAGCTTTGCTTAAAGAAGGTCTAGTGTGGCGAGTTGGTAATGGATCTCTGAACAAAATTTGGGAAGATCCATGGATAGTCGATGAAGTTGGGCGCCATATCACTAGCACTCCTACGGATGAGGTGAAGTGGGTGAGTGAATTGATTGATTTTGCAAAGATGGAATGGGAGGTGGAGACTATTGAAGGCATTTTTAATGATCAAGATGTGAGGTGTATCCTTGGCACTCCACTTAGTGTGCTCCCTATGAAGGATGATCTTAGTTGGGCTTTCACAAAGGATGCATGTTATTCAGTTACCGCATATATGCCTGGTAAAGGAGGTAATCTTGATAACTTTCATTAAGCATGGGTTGAGTTGTGGAGTTTGGATGTGAGCCCAAAGGTGCGCCATTTCCTATGGCATATGTGCTCAAACTCCCTTCCGGTTCGCCATCTTCTCAAGCATCGGCACATGACTGATGATGACAAGTGTCCATGGGGCTGTGGTGAAATTGAGACACAATGCCATACTATCTTTGATTGTCCTAGCTTGCGTGACCTTTGGCTCGACAGTGGTTGTGACGATTTTCGATCAAGATCACTTGCCCTTCCTATGTGTGATGCTGTAACAAATTGGCGTGGCCTTGATAAGCAAATGATCATCAGAGGTTGTTATCTCGCCTGGTGCTTATGGGGAGACCGCAATTCTATGGTCTTCAACAGCAAGAAAACTCCCCACCACGTGCTGATTGCTCGAGTTTCCAGGTATGTTGAGGAAAATGTTAATTATGTGAAACAAATTTACCACTCTCGTATGCCACTGGTTAGCAGCGCACACAAATGGGAAGCTCCACCTGATGGCTTCATTGAGCTGAACGTGGATGCCTTGTTAGTAGTGGATGGATGGGTGGGGCTTGGTGTCATAGCTCGGAACTCGACTAGGGATGTCCTCTTTGCTGCCACACGTCGAATGCGTGCTCACTGGTCTGCTGAAATTTCTGAGGCAAAGGCCATTGAGATGGCTATGCGCTTAGGGAAAAGATTTGGCCTTCATGAGCTTATTGTGGAATCGGATTGCCAAACTATTGTGTCTCACCTTTCGAAGCATGCCATTTTCCTTTCAGATCTTGATGTAGTTCTCCATAGTATTTTATCAACTAGTGTGTGTTTTTCTTCTATTACTTGGTCCCATGTAAAGCGTTATGGAAACTATGTTGCTCACCATTTAGCTAAGTTAATTCCATTTGGTGTGGAACAGATTTAGGAGAACCTCTCTCCCCCGGAGGTGGCTCCTTATGTTTTGATGGACACTTTGTCCTTGGAGTAATATTATCATGCTTTTCCCCTCGACAAAAAATAAAGTAAAGAAGCATGTACAGTACTCAGTAGTATAGTAATTCTTTTCCCCTAAAAAAAAGTAGTATAATTCTTTTTTTTTTCTTTTGAAGGAAATCAAATCTAACTAAAAAATTAAAATATTTTAAGGTACCCAGTTTTACTTAGAACTGGTCTCCTATCTCTCACCAACTTTTTCAATAAGTCAAATAATTAACTTAAGAAACTGGTTTTGGCTAATAAATGGTTTGATATCTTTAAGAAATGGGTTAGTAAGCCCAACCAATTTCCTATAAGTGGTCACTTTGACCTTTTTTGTAGTAGTATCCAAAGCGCATGTATTAGCTAGACAAAAACTATAGCTTATTACCTAACTTTTAATAAAAATAACAATATTATTATCAACATAATATTCATAACTAATTACCCAAAAATCATAACTAACTAAAATATTGTAATATCAACTCAAAAAATGTAACTATCAACCCAAAACTATAACTATTAACACAAAAACTATAACCAGTCACCAAAATACTATAGTTGTTAATATAAAAGCAATACTCCCTCCGTTTTTTTTAATTGCTATATTTTCCTTAAATTGTTGTTTCTTTTAAATTGCTACATTGTTTAAATTTTCCTTACTTTTTTTTTAAGGTAAGATGAAGGGGACTCACTTGAGGGGGATAAGGGGAAATCCTCACATGAGTCCCATAAGGTTTGATCCCTAGACATCAGGGATATGAGGTGGGAAGCGATGCCACTACTCCACCACCTCAACCTCTAAAATTTCCTTACTTGGGGTACTTGCCGCCCAAAAAGTTATATTTTATACTTGTTATTTTCTTTTTCCACCAAGAAGCACTACTTTTTCACTTTTCCCCATTATTTTACATTAAATGGGTCAAAAAGTGTCCTTCAAAAAGCTTGAAAATGACATTGCCTAAATTCTTGTGCATAACACAATGTAGCAATTAAAAAGAAATGGAGGCAGTAACTATTAACTTAAAATTCATAACTAATAATCTAAAGACCATTACTATTTTTCAAAACCATAAAAACGAAACAATAACTAATAACCAAAAACCCATAATTGTTTACCCAAAATCATATATAACGACACAAACTACCTGAAAACCATAACTATTAACCTAATGATCAAAATTGTATACCCCAATATCATAAATGACTAAAATATTATTATTAACAACACAAAACTGTAACTATAAAATTAAAGACCATAACTATTAACTCTCAAACCAAAACTATTGACTTGAAAACCATCACTATATTATTAATAAGAAAATCATAATTATCAACACAAACACCATAGTTATTAAGCCAAAACCATGACTAATAACAAAAAAACACTCACCTTTATTTTCCTTCTTCCCCCCAAACAAGAAAAAAAAACAATCCACAAATTGAATGAAGCAACACCTAAAAATAAGTTCATCAACGGAGGCCCGACGACAGCGAAGGTCGAAAACCTTCATTTCTAGGGTTTCCACCTCCCGCTCCCCACTCCTACTTTCATCGCTCCACCGCCTTCCTCTTCGCTCCGGCAACGTTGTGGAAATCGTCGGTCCCTCTTCTTCTGCTAAAACTCATATTCTCCTTCAAGTACTTTCAACATTTTTCTTCTCCTTTTCGATTTCAAGCGAAGAATTGTGACCTTAAGTTGAACACAGTGAGCCTAATGCTAGTGCTTGTTCTGTTGGGGATCTTGCGCGGGCGAGGGTGGTGAATATGGGGAAGGTTTGATTTGGATGAAGGTATGTTTTCACCAAACTGTTACGGGCCTAAAACCCGATTTGACGTGAAGCCACACAACTTGATAAAACATGGATCAAACCCGTCCCAACCAGGAAAATATTGCATTTCATTAATATTATCAAATTATAATTTTACTAAACAATTTACCTTTAGCTGCGAATATCTTGAAATTTAACATGGTTTTTCGTTGAATATATACATCATATGTAGGATTAGCAATGGGTCGACTTGAGTTAGCATTAACCCATTTACTTAAACGGGTTGAGATGCTCAACCCAACCCAACTTGTTTCTTAAACGGGTTGAGATTTTCAACCCGACCTGACTCAACCTGATAAAAAATGGGTCGACCTGAAATCGACCCATTAACCCATCTAATAGCATTTTCCAATTTCAACGATGATCTAACTAGTAATAACTTAAGTACCACACATTCTAAGAACTTAGAATTACAAAGAGTCCATATATAACAAGATCAAGACAAATCCAAATACAATATAACCCTTTTTATTGTTCATTTAACTAGGAAAAATTGGCTCTTTGGATGGAAAAATAAACGGGTTAATGGGTCAACCCAACTCGAACCTGATCCATCTAAGTAAATAGGTTATATGGGTTGAATTCAGGTTGGAAATTTCAACCTGGCCCAACACATTTATTTAACTAGTTGGTAAAATTTGACCCAACCCGATATTATTGGGTTGGGTTGGGTTGGTGGCTTGGGTCGATTTTTGCCAGCTCTATATTTGTATCATATGTATGATTGAATTTTGCCTATAAATGACTATATCATGACTTGTAATTTGAGAGGTATATTTCTGTATCTCATAAAGAAAAAGTTTTATATATCGCAATTAGAAATGCACATATAACAAAGTTATAAATCTCTTAACATAAAAATCATCATATCGACAATTATCTTGAGTGATATACATACATTTTAATTGAGATGACTAAGAATGATCACCCCTTAATGAGAAAGTGATGGTTTTTGACTAAGGATGTCAAGTTAGTTAATTAAGAAACATAGCATGTACTTCTTTGGTTATTCTATACATAGCCATAAGGGTATTTTTTTTCTAAAGGAATAGGAGAAGGGTGATTCCACTAAATAAAAGGCATACGACACTTACAATCATCCCTTAGAACATCTAAATTCTCAATAAAATATTAAATACCATTATAATGATGATATCGCTTATAACATGCTCCTACATGATTTCTTAATAAGATAGCATTGGTTTAAAAAATTATGACAAAGTCAAGATAGAGTACCTTTAAACTCCCCTAAGTTTATAGTTTACCAATTTGGGGGCTTGGACAGGACTGTACAAAGTCATGTTTTATGTATGATGTGCTTACACATGTAGAACCCGTTGAAAACTCGCAACTAGATTCACCAATGCCTTCAATTATTCTGAAGTCTATCATCAGGCAAAGAGAATAAAATCTGAGTATAATTTAGTTTTCCCTTTCTTTCCTGGTGTTCAAATTGTTCCTGCATCATGCTAATGAAATTTATTCTCAAATTAGAATTGTCAATTTGATACGAGTTCCATTTGATGGATTTTATGCTTTAAATGAACGATACTGATAGGATTTGAATTTTTCATCTGTTAAAAAAGAAGATACTGCTATTTTTCTTATGATTGATAAAGTAGTTTGATCTCAAAAGTATCTTCTTTTTTTTTCTTAATTGGTACACGCAGCTTCCTCAAAGCTGAAACCAAATGTGGGTCTCAAGAAAGTATGGAGGGAACCCAAAAATCGTATAGAGTACTGCTCCACAATGTCGGAAAGAATCCTCTCCAATGGGAGTTTGCTAAAATATTGACCCTTTCTCCAACTCTTTCCTTTTTGAACTCATGTTGAGACTATAAGAGTTGACCTACGACGTGTTCAACAATAATAGTTTGGTTCATTTTAAAAGGTTTGGTCAAGTTAAAATTTTATTGATGGTGAAAAATGATGTTTTTAGTGTATTAGTTTGAGTTATATATAGCTTTTGGAGTAGTTTTTAAAGGTGAAATGAAATTCATATTTGTTATTGTACTAATACAATACTAATTATTTCAAAAGCTACTTTTGACAATATTATCTGATGAATACCAACTAGTATATAACAATTATTGTGAGTGGTAATAACAAACATCACAATCAAAACTTTTGTCAAATAGACTCATAATGCAACAATGAACTCAAGTTCAGATATGAATTGACTTAACTTCGTGTGATAGCTTGAGTTATAAATGAGCCAAACTATTAGTTGACTTTGGCTAGTGGGCCATGAACTTGAGAAATATTTCAATATTGATAAAGATTGTTATACATCTTTATTTTCTAAATGGTAAGAACTAGAGATGGAAATGGGTCTAAAATCCTAATCGGACTCGCCCGGACCCTATCCTAATTGAAGGCTATGGGTCTTAATTTTTTGGATCCTATGGGTAAGGGTAGAGTATGGGCTTTGATATTATTGGGTAAGGGTCCACTTCTCAAATGCCCAGACCCTACCCAAACCCTACCCGTAGACCAGCCTAAACTAAAATTTATATTTTTTAATTTAATTTTTTTTTATATTTAGGATATAACATATTTTAGAAACCCTTTCAGTCAAAATAAAACCCTCAATCCATTATCTTAGCCTCACAATCACAGTCTCATCTTACCAGTATCTCACTCTCTCACTCTAAACTATTTTCTTTATTCATATTTGGATGTATGAGATTTTTGGGATATGAAAAAAACTATGTATTTCTATGTAATATGATATTTTGTGCGCTAATTGATAGCTTTATATGTTGAATTGTGCTTAACAATTATATATACACGTGAAAATATGAGCGGAATTTTTTTTTTGTATTGGACCCATTCTGGACCCTAGACCCTAACCATACCCTATGGGTAAGGGTAGGGGTCCTAAAAAAATTTACCCTATGGGTATGGTCGTATAGCCGTTAAAATAGACTTGTACCTATTGACTCGACTCGAGACCCGTTTTTTCATCCGAAACTGACAACCCGAAACAGAACTGAAACCTGAAATAACCTGATCAGAATCCACCCGACCTGAAGTGAACTGAAAATAATGACCCGAACCCACCCGAAAATAATAAGGAAATAGTTTTTCACAAACATTAATTTATATGTTCTACTTATTTGTTAGAAAAGAAAGCCGACCTTACTCGAATTGACACGACCCGAACCAAACCGTCCCGATATTGGCCCGACTCGTCAAACCTGCACTCGACCCGACCTAAACACAAAGCTGGCCCGAATATGGCTCGACCCGGAATGGCTCGACCCGTATGACCCGTTTTCCACCTCTAGGTATGGGTGGGGTATGGATCTACATCCAAAAATTAGGAGATGAGTAAGGGTCTAACCTTACCCTACCCAGATCCTACCTATTGCCATTCTTGACTAGTAAGAACCTCATTTGTTGAAATAATAAAAGGAAATTCTTCTCTTAGTTTTCCTGCTTCGAAGTGTACCATAACGCAAAAGGGAACAACCAAAGTTTTTTTATTCATGTTTATTGATTAAACTAGTTTTTTGACCCGTTGCAAGCTACACGGGAAGTTTCTCCCAAAATCATGGTGTGAATATTAGATCGTGATTTAAAGTTTTCATAATCATATCATGTATTAAGAATATCTTTAAACTGGCTTATAACCCGTGGGTTCAATGACTGATGTAGTTAACATTATGATGGAACACGCCTTTTTTTTAAAAAAACCATTGACTAAAAAAAGTATTTGCTCTTCCCATTGCTTCACTCGAGTAACTGATGTAGTTAATGTAAATATAGTATGCATTTGGTAACTCATTTCACCATGTGACTCGTCTAATTTAATACAAATATATATTTTCATTTACATTTACAACCCCCATATTCTTAACTACGTAAGAACAATCTTTTGGGACCAATTCTAAAAAATTTACATTAAGTACAAAAAAATATAGTTTATTTGAGAAAAAATAAAGTACCTTTGAAATTTATGTATCTAAAATTTATGAATAACACTAGATAACAAAAGTTTTGTAGGATTTGTTCCTTTCTTTTAGAAAAAAATCTCATTATTTAAGTGCTTACTTGTATCTATCCCCTTCATCACATGAGTCCTTTCTTTTCCTATCTATCTCTCCCCTTTTCCAAATCCCTATGCCTCCCCTTATGTTTCATTTCTCTTAGAAACAAAGAAAGTATATGAAAATAAGAATCAATCAAATTACATCCCAATGAGGATGAAGTATTAATAAAATCAAAGAGACAATATGATCTATAATATGATCCCCTTACTGCTAATTTTTTCCCTGCTTAGTTTGACAATATGATCCACAATGATTTGATGGAGACACTTTCTATCATGTGTTCTAATAGCCTTTCCATGGATCATAATTTACAAAAATTGTGGGTATTAATACAATTAAAGATACTTCTGTCCTAGAATAAATGAAACGCTTACCTTTTTATACCGTTTTATAATAAATGAAATGTTACTTTATTTAACAATTACTTGTCTCTATCACTCTCTTTATCACATGAGTGGTGAGTCCCTCTTTTATCTCTTTCTATCTATCTTCTCTCCTAAATCCATGTGCCTCGCCCTATGTTTCTTTTATTTGTTAGAACAAATGATATATATGAAAATAAGAATCAATTCAAATTACATCCCCATGAAGAAGAAGTATCAATAAAATTAAAGAGACTATATGATCCATAATATGATCCTCATACCGCCTAATTGTAACCTTCTTAGTTTGACAATATGTACTATGGTGGAGACACATTCTACCATGTGTCCTAATAGCCTTTTTAATGGATCATAATTTATGAAAATTAATTATGGGAATCTCAAAAGAATATGATTTAATTGCCAAAAACAATATTATGTATATATATGTAATTTAGCTTTTAGACCCGTGTAAATTTTACGATTTTTTTTTGTTAAATTAATATATTTATATTTCAACTTAATTACTTTAATGCATATTTATAGTTGATGGTTAAGTTTAACAGTTGATAAAAAATAAGATAAAACTTTACATATTATGATATTTTTCCTTAAAGTCATGATGTAGAGAGGGATGGTCACTAATGGATGGAGCAGGAGAAAGATTGGATTAGAACATTCCATTCGCCACCTATTCATCCACCCGTTTAATATTTTATGTCCTTTTAGTTACTAAATATTAATAAAGATTATGAAAATAGAGGAAAAAATTGATTCTAAATTCTATAATTATTTTCAAAATATGTTGATCTTTTAAATGTTTTTCTTTTTAAGAATATATATAACGGTGAAAACAATGAAATTATAAACAATATGTGAAAAGTTTATTGAAAGACAATTTTACCCGATTTCCATTATCCACTCGGTCTGCCCACGGATGACTAATGGATAGATACAGATGACAGATGGTCAAGTAGAGCAAATTTGATCCATTGACATATCTACTTGTAAACATTTATAAATAATTACTGACATATTAAAGACATTAAAGTACTATAACATAATAGCTTAATAAACAATAAGCCTAAGAACTTTGTTCGCCTTCCTAAATCTCAAGACATTCCCCTCTTGTATCATCCCACTAAGACACCTTTTACATGCTTCTAAACACCAGTTGTAATCTACATCTAAGATCCGCTATATAGTTGCAAGACAGACACGGATCCGAACGCAAATAATAATAATAATAATAATAATCTCTATTATATATGGGAACTCTTGAGGACTTTGGTGTACACCTGAGTTTCCTAAAATACCCTTTATGTTATTATTTTTCCAAGATAACTAATGAGGGCAAAAAAATCATATAACTTTTAAAAAAAAAAAGCTCTAATGTAACTGTCAGATTTTTCCCCTACAAAAACTACCACATTTTTTTTAGTGAAAAAAATTTCCTGATTTTTGAAAACAAAAGAAACATGTACAATATCACCGCGATGTTCGCGCACGCATCGCGTGCAAAAAATACTAGTAATAATAATGAGATCACAAAAGCCGTTTACATGATATACCTTTTTCATTATATTTAAATCTAAGATGTCCTTAATTGTTTCTTCTTTGATAAAATCAATAGTGTCATTTGATATAGTTGGGTTAGGCATTGGGAATTGTTTGGGTTACTTCTAGCAAGTCGTTTGAACATGTCAATTGATCAATTCACATGAGAAAAAAACTATGTATACCTATATGTTCAAAACCTGTCTATACACGTAAATGAAAATATCCTTCAATCTATCTTAAAGAACAATAAATTATTAGTTTCTTATTGGTTTCATTCCATGGACTTACCAATAGATTTCATTTTTGAACAATAAATTATTAATCGCAATAGACTTACCAGCAAAAAATACATGACTTGATGCAGTCAATAATTGTGATACACGATTAAACCAAATTATGGTTCATGTCATAACTTATCCCCATTTAATTTTATAGTGACTATATGTAGGTGAAAAATAGCAAGTAGAATAGCAAGTTAGCCTACTATATATATATACTAGCTTTTAGACTCGTGCAAATTGCACGGGATTTTTTTTTGTTCCATAAATTTAAAATTTGAGGATGTTTCTCCTAAATCATGGTGTGAACAATTGCTTGTGATTTAAAGTTATTATAGTCATATATTAGGAATATTTTAAACTGGTTTATGACCCGTGTGTTAAGTGACTGATATAGTTAATATTATGGTAGAACACGTAACCAACAATTTTTAAGAAAACAGTTGACTGGAAAAGTCTTCGCTCTGCCCAATCAAATAAAACCGCAATTCGCACCACTACTAACACTCAATCATGCAACCACTTCCACTCTTTATTTCCGCAGTCATGCTCACCCTCTCTTTCTTGTGGTTCTTGCACCATCGCTACACTACACCAAGCCACCCACTGGGCATCACCCACAAATTTCCTTGGTTCTCCCCTAAAGTAAAGTGTAACAATTAAAAAAAACGGAGGGAGTAGTATTTACACTTTTATGGTGCGAAATATCCTTCTTTTTAAAACAATATTTGACTTGATATCATATTTTTTGTCATCTTGCTTTATGTGATTTTTCTTTTTGCATTCATAATGCTCTCTAGTTACACATTTCAGTTTTTTTTTTCATTCTATCTGTTAGAAAGTACCAAATATGTTGCTTGTTTCATGTATCTTGATATTTTCTTTAACTATATGCAAATGTTTAACATTCATTCTTACTGTTATATTTTCATTCTATTTGTAACATTATGTGATAATATGTTTGTATATACTCCATCTGTCCTCAAATAATTATCTTGTACACTATTTTTCGTCCATTCATAAATAATTAGCTTGTTATCTTAAATGGATAATTTATCTCTTCGAACCATGTGATGTGAATCCCTCCACTCATTATCTCTCTCTCACACACTCTCTTCTCATATTCATGTGATGTGGTTCTTACACAATCAATTTTTTATTTATACTTTTACAATATTTGCCAACAATACCTACACCCCCTACTATTATATACTCTTAATATGTGTGTCCGAACCTATTATTTAAGAATGGAGGGAGTATACTTTACATAATGATTTCCTACAATGGCGTCTAAAAGAAGAAATTCTCATTTTGGTGTTAAGAAAAATAATAATTACACAATATGGGTTTCCCATTGGTTCAGATTTTTGTTCCTATAAAAGATTACTGACATAGTGTTGAAGCAAAAGAATTTCTTATTTTCGTGTTAAGCCAATATTATTTCAAAATTTTATTTAACTTTTTAAAAAAGATTATTGTAATATGTTTTTATCTAAATTTTTAAAATGATGTGCATTAAATGACTCTCTTTTGTAATATTGAAAGAGTATGCTATAAACAGTAAATGCAACTATCTACTTTTAAATCTCAAGAGGCATATAGTCTTTCTATTCTCCTAAGAGGAATAGACGTATTTTTTAGCTATTGATTTTGGTTGTATAAATGTCCTGATTTGATCTGGATGAAAGCTAGCACACGAAACCTAATTCAAAAAGTCCCAATTCAAAAAGTAGACTGGATACAAATATATTTATATTACGATAGTTAGTTTTTGGGTTGTAGAAGCAATTTTATTGGAAAAATTGACATATATGGTTTTAACTATGATCGGTTTTAACTATGACTGATTTAATTCAAAAAGTCCCCATTATTTTTTATCTTAGAATGGTCCCCATTTTTATGGGTCTCTCCTTAAAACGACAATTTATATTAATTAAACAACAAAATAAGTTAAGACATATGACACTGTTCCAATAACCATCTTTTTAATCAACTGAAGTCAATAGAAGAGTCTTATGTGTCATAATTAACCAATTTAGCAGGTTCATTAAGGTGACGGACCGTTGTGAAGAGACCTCACAAAGTTGGGACCGTTTTCACATAAACAAAAGACGGGACCGCTTTGAGATTTTCGTTGCCTTTATCTGAAGTCAAAAGAATTTCAGTTGATTTATTTAGCTGTCCTCACTATTTCATTTTTTTGTTTTGCAAACTAACAAACATGTAACATCATTAATTTATAAGTCAATTAGGTCCTTAACAATTAAAAATGCGAAAGTTCAAGTCCTTATTCTTATCTTAACTCATAATTATCTGATGTTCGATGATTTTGGGAAATCACTATCAATTTTGGGAATGCAATGTTATAGAGTTAAGGTAATAATAAAGACCTCAACTTTGAAAAAATTTAGGGTTAATGACCTCAACTTGTTAAGAATTTTTTATATAACTCTGTTAAATATTATGTTAACTTGTTATTTTTTCACCCTTTTTCATGCCCAAAAATTGTATCTTACATTTTTTCACACCCAGGACTTAGGTTTGGCATTTTTATATATCTATTCTTTATCTATCCTCTATTCTCCTCCATCTTATGTGATTCAACATTGATTTCCTCTCTTTTGGTATACTTGCGTCACCATCATCGCTTGAATTGATATAGTGAATGAGAGCTAGAATCATATGAATGAAGACCAGGGAAACTTATGTAAAAGAAAATAGGAAATCTTTAATTTATTGCTATAATTACTTGCTTAATCAGTGCATAGGTTGATACTAATTTCCTTAAACATATAATTACCAAAAAAACAGAAAGAGAACGCATGGCACATGTACTATCAGTCAGTGAATTTTCTTTGGGACACGTGGCAATGCTTTCTAATTTGATTACACGTGGCAAAACTAATTAGGTGTTTGACACATAGGCCAATTAAACCTTGTTTTATATATATATGTATGTATATATATATATATATATATATGTATGTATGTATATATATATATGTATATATATATATGTATATATAGATATAGAAGTGAGTTCGTATGAGAATGCATACTTACATGAGAAATGAGAATGGATTTTACAGGCTATAACTCTAATGAACAAGTGATGTAACTCTAATGAAAAAGTGATGCAACTCCAAAAAAAAAAATTACAAAAAATGTTTTGAAAAAAAAATTTTTTTTTTTGGGCTCGAAATTTTTTCTGAGGTATAACTCTAATGAACAAGTGTTGTAACTCTAATCCAATCGTGTGGTTGAGATTCATTCTCATTTCTCATGTAAGGAGCATTCTCATGTGATCCTGCCCCTATTTAAAAAAGTGAACACATAAGCACGTAGGCATCATAGCAACGTGGAAAGTTCATTAGCTACTACCTTTAATTTCAATTGAATATATCTCTCTCCAAGTTATCTTATCTCCTTTATAAGGAAAATAAAAAAAAAATGTAGATTTTGATTTATACACTCAATCATCAGATTTCGAAAGATATATGAGTGTAGTCATTTTCTTATTTGCTATCAAGTGTTCTTGGTTCATGATGCAAATGGATTCTTATAAATATAATACTTCCTCCGTTTCATTTTACTTGCTACACTTCTCAATTCACAGACTCCTAGGCAATTTTTGGAGAAGAGAGAGGTAGAGAGTAAAAAGAAAAGAGACTCATGTGAGAGGAGAGAGATAAAGAGAGTTTATTGCCCAAAAAGGAAGTGTAGCAAGTAATATGAAACTTCCCTATATGAAAAGTGTAGCGAGTAATTTGAAACGGAGGAAGTAATAGATTTTGCTGAATAATATTTCTTAATGTTCAGCGTTGGAAATGTAGAGAGTTAGAAGCAAATACTATGTTTATGGTTTTAAAATTGAGTAATGTGTTACTACCTCCGTCCCAGAATAGTCTGAACACTTTCCTTTTATGTTTGTCTCAAATTAGTTTGAACACTTCCATTTTTGGCATGGTCCCACCATTAATATATTATTTCTTTTACACATCTTTGGCCCACACTCTACCTTTTGTCAATTAAAAGTTACCCAACTTTCTCTCTCCTCTAATAAAAATTACCCCACCAACTCCTATAACATCCACTTTTTAAATAAAATAATATTTAATAACTGCACCACAACTTATCACCTAAAACTACGTGTCCCAACAAGTGTTCAGATCTTTGTGGGACAGAGGGAGTATTACTTACATAACGTACAGTTGTGAGTGAATGGATGGTAGGGTGCTTATCAATTAGAGGTATGTATGATACCACAAGCTTGGCTTGGCTCACTTGGTAGGAATTACACCTCGTGATCTCAAGGTCAAGGGTTCGAATCCCACCAAGTGAGGGGCACTTGGAGGAGAATTCCCCTTACAACTCCCCCTCCTTCCAAGTGCCTGGGCCTCTGGGTTGGGCCCTCTGCGAGGGCAGCCCAGAGGTTATTCATCTTACCAAAAAAAAATAAAAAATAAAATTAGAGGTATGTATGATAGGTATTGTGTTGATACCTTATCTTTTTTTTTTTTTTGAATTGCCACTCATCAATAAGTTATAATATTCACCCCATTTCTCATCTTTAACCTATCATAATCATAATCATTATCAACAATACCAAAAAAAAAATATTCACAAGTGGTTGCTATCTTATACATAGTTCATTATATATATACTCCGCATTATCGTATGTGATATGTCCTTCATTATACTACCTCCGTTTCTTTTTAATCTACACACTTTCCTTTTTGGTTTGTTTCTTTTTAATCTACACACTGTTTTTTTTTTCTACTTTTGGTAACATGTCACATCTGCTTTCTCCTTTTTTTCCACCCATGTCATCCACTTTTTAATATTTTAACCCATTTTTTAGTTTATCTCTCTCACTTTTCAGTTTCTCTCTCCACCTTTTTAGTTTATACTCCTTCCGTCCCAAAATACTCTTGACACTTATCGAGGCACGTAGTCCTAGATGATAAGTTGTTATTTGGTTATCAATTGTTATTTTATTAAAAAGTAGATGTGATAGGAGTTAATAATTAGTAAAAGTAGTATTATTTTATTTTAAGGAGAGAGAATGTGGGCCATGGTTAGAGTTGGTATGTAATAGGAGTGATATTATTTTATTTGGAGGAGAGAGAATGTGGGCCAATGTTTAAAAGGTAGAAGGATTAAAATAATAGTGGGTCATATCAAAAAAATAGAAGTGTAAAGAGTATTATGGGACAGATGAAAAAGGAAAGTATAAAGAGTATTCTGGGACAGAGGGAGTATCTCATACTTTTACACTTTCTCCTTGGTTCTCCCCCAAAAGTGAAGTGTGTAGATTAATTTGAAACGGAGGTAGTACTTGATTTTTCAAATAAAATATATTATGCATATTCATATCACATGTTATGCTTCCATGACTTGACAAATTAGTATGATAACCATATCACTCATGATTTGATAAATTAGAATAAACTTGAAATATAGAGATATGATTTGTGTTATACATATTTTTAGATTAATGATTTCCTAAGTTTTATGATTTTCCAAATTAGCTAAGATTTATGATTTGGTATCGAATTAGTTATATGAAGTCATTTGGGAAGAAAAAAGTTCAAAGCAAATATCAAAAATATTCATTTATTGAAATTCATTTTAAGGGTGATCATATATAATAACCCATATTTTAAACATGTTTTATTAATCGCTTAGTATTCTATAAATTGTATTTAACGTTAAAATGGGCATTGTTAACTCTAGATAAGAATTTATGTATTTTAATCATATTAAATAAATATCTGAATAGAAAAAAGACAAATTTCCTCTCAAGTTTTTTTGAGCCATTTGGCTGCCTTTCTCTTTTGTGTCACAAAAGCTAAAACAATATGCAACACTGGAATTGTCAAATTCTCCATTGATTTAGTAAGCTCCACAAATTTTTACGTTCAATACTCCTAATTTGGTTGTAATTTTCTGATTTTGCTATAATAAAAAATTATACCCACAAGAGATCCTGCCAACTCACAAACATAAGGAAAGAAAAAAGGAGTAAAGGGAATTCAACCCAAAGTAAGTAGAGAATTGAAAAACTAATCACAAAAGCAAGACACATAAATTTATACAAAGTTATTATTCTCCAAGTTTTCCTTCCAGTATCTCTCTGCTCCATGACTCCATCAACAGCAGTACACCACCCCCACATCAACACTCCTACCACCAACGCAACTCCAAACCCCTTCTCGCTCAAGAAACAGAGCCCTTTATTGAAGGATATGACCAGATCTTAGCCATTACAAGTGTATTTAGCACACGAGTGCCGCGTCGTCAACAATCGCCACCATATTGGTACGAACCGCTAGTTTCTCTCCTCTGACCGCCGTCTCGCCCTCCTCTTGCACCCCGACTGGCGATTAGAACCAAAAAGAAGAAGGGTTTTAGCGAAATTGGGTGTAGGGTATGTCAGTGATATCCTCTTCATAATTTTATATCGACATATTTTCCGTAATACTACAATCTTCCCAAAATTAAAAAAAAAAAAACAATTGAAGCATCATTGGTGCTCAAAATCTCACTATTAAGGAAGGTCAATCAATTTTTTCTAAAATCTCGCGATTAGAAGGTGAATGAAAGCGTGATTGAAGGAGTAAAAATCTGGTAATGCAGCTGACTTTTTTTAACAGATGGGTTGCCACATGGACCATCTAGCCTTTTGTGCACGCGATGCGTGCGATATATTTTTAGGCCTAATACTAGGTAGTAAACAAACTGAAAATGCAAGTTAGTATTTAAGTTCACCTCCATTTTGTGAATAAGATTCTTCCATGTTCTTTTTATGTTGTTATTCATTTTTGTGATTTTGAATAGTTTTTTGTTTCTAAAGTCTTATATGCACATGTTCTTTTATAATCAGTATGAGGTTCTTTACTAAATAACGCCATGTTCTTTTTTTTGGGTTTTATTCATTTTTGTAATTTATAATAGTTTTTGATTTCTCGCAGAAAAATACAAAATGTTGTAAAGTTTTAAGTTGTGAGAAAAATTATAAAAGATTGTTTCCCACAAAAAAAATAGTACATAAAAATTTTGTTTTCACATATTATCCTTTTTCTTAAGGGAGTAACTAGCCTTTTGTGCACGCGATGCGTGC
The DNA here is from genome assembly GCA_947646795.1 of Beta lomatogona. Lineage (NCBI taxonomy): Eukaryota > Viridiplantae > Streptophyta > Magnoliopsida > Caryophyllales > Amaranthaceae > Beta > Beta lomatogona. Next base: position 6,798,587 of record CANSNZ010000089.1, read on the forward strand.
GATGATATTTTTAGACCTAATACTAAGTAGTAAACAAACTGAAAATGCAAGTTAATATTTAAGTTCACCTCCATTTTGTGAATAAGATTATTCCATGTTCTTTTTATGTTGTTAGTCATTTTTGTGATTTTGAATAGTTTTTTGTTTCTAAAGTCTTATATGCACATGTTCTTTTACAATCAGTATGATGTTCTTTACTAAACATCGTCGTGTTCTTTTTTTTGGGTTTTATTCATTTTTGTAATTTATATAGTTTTTGATTTCTCGCAGAAAAATACAAAATGTTGTAAAGTTTTAAGTTGTGAGAAAAATTATAAAAGATTGTTTCCCACAAAAAAAATAGTACATAAAAATTTTGTTCACATATTATCCTTTTTCTTAAGGGAGTAATATGTTCCTTTACTAATTAATTATGTAGTGTTCTTTTCATATAAATATTATATTATAATTTAACTTGCAATATACTTTTTTTACATAATTGGTGAAAAGTGGTTTGTTAGTGGTCCATATACTTATTTGCCACTTAAATCGGTGAAGAGTGAAGACCCATCAGACCAACAAAAAAAAATTTCTCCAACTATTCATTCTCTCTCTCTCCTCTCAGTGTATAATTTCAGTACTTTTCTAACTATTCATTCTTTCTCTCCTCTCACTACAAATCTACAACCTATATTTTGAAGGAACCTAATTCATATTTGAAGGAATCCAGTTCATCCAAGTATGTAATATACAATAGCAAAATCAGACGTTTCAAGTCTTAAGCAGTAAATCTAATTTGCAAACAACATCAAAGAAATACATGCAACAGTAGATTTTCAAGTCAACGTCAAAGAACAACATCAAAAAATCAAGCATTTCAATTTAAGTCTTGAGCAGCAATAGATCTAATTGGGTCGATTTTGTAACAAAGAAAGGTAATTTCTTAAATCATGGATTTCAGTAATTTCTCTATGATCCCAAAATTATAACCGAAAAGTATAATACAATTTCAGTTTTTTTCCTTGTCTAACTTCAAAATTCTGATTTCACAAAATGATATTTAAAAATTTTCATCATTTTAATTTTTCTCCTTTTCTAAATGTTCACACTTTGAGTTTTAATTATATTTGAAATGAAATTTTAAATTTTTCATACACAATCTGATTGTGCATGAAATGATCATTTTAATTTTTCTCATTTTCTAAATTTTAACACTTTGAGTTTCAATTATATTTGAAATGAAATTTTAAATTTTTCATACACAATCTGATTTCGCATGAAATGGTCATTTTTAATTTTTCTCCTTTTCTAAATTTTAACACTTTGAGTTTCAATTATATTTTGGGGGCCGTTACGGTTTCCCCCTTGACGGCCATTGGTGTTGTCGTGCATTGTCTCATAGTTTTCTGTGGGAGCAGGTTGCATGTTAGTTGTCGGCTGGAGATCCTCAGTGACGCAAAGGGTTTCAAGATCGAGATGGTCAAAGCCTGCAAATGGCAAAACAAACAGTTAAAAAAAAAAAGAAAGAAAAAGTAATATCATCAGAAGGGCTAGTCCGATAACAACACTTATCATTCTCATGAGTGGGGCAGAGCAACATGGCCGATAAAGGCTGATTCCCGAGAATGTATTTAGAGTGAGGGAGCCAATATTTGGGTTCCTTAACCTTAACCTTCTTCCTGTCCTCATAAGTAATTATATAATCCTTGGTGTCAAAATAGTCGAAGGCCGTCAATTCATTCCCAGTTAGCGGAACCAAGGGTAAATGTTCCATATGTGGGCGCGGCTCAGTGAAATGGCGGTGTGTGCAGGGTAGTTCTCAGGCACCTGTAACCAAAAGAAGGCATCCTGCCAACCCTTCAAACCGGTAGCTTTTGGCTGAACTGTCATCTTCTTGTCGGCAGTCATCAGCGACCACCACCCTGCTTGACGAGAGCCATTCCTCTTCAACTAGTGGAGATAGCGGAACAAGTTCAGAGTCTCAGGGAAGTCCAAAACGCTGATCGTCCAAATGTACGCAATCAAATTGCGAACCGCTAGAGGAGTTAGCTGGGCTAAGCAAACGTTGAAGGCGTTTAAGATCTTCACCAAAAATGAATTCAATGGGAAATGAAGACCAAATTCAAAGTGATGAGTGTAAACAGCCACGTGACTGGGAGGGCATTCTGTCACAACAGAGCCCTCAGGAGGGACCACCAATCGATAACCATCAGGAAACTGGTATAACCGGTCAGCGACCTTGGGATAACCAAGGTAAATAGCATCCTGGCGCCAAGGTAGATCAATCTCCACACTTAACGGCCCAGCGCACTCGTCCTCTAGCAACCATAATGCATCAGAGCCGGGGCCGACAACATTTTCCTCTACATCTTCCTCCAACTCATTGGAGTTGTCGACTCTCCTCTCAGCCGCATGAAAGCTCTCCCCAACCACGTGTTCGGACAAAAGCACACTCGTGCCAATGTTCCCATCCATAGTATCATTCGCGTCCTTTGTGACGCGACAAGGGGGCTAGCAGGGGCAGATCGGCGATGGTAGACAGACTCTTGGTGGGCCATAACGGTCGCAATGGAATCGCTGTCGACACCTAAATTAATTATAGGAGGGTTAGGGGATACAGATTCCTGTAAATGGTCGTAAAAATCGGCCGTCACCTCAACCCCAGCATCCGCCAAGCTATCCAACCAGGCATGTTCTCTAAGGGGGGCTACATCAAGGCCGGGAACGACATCGACCGGAGGATGCCTAACGGACCGTCTAGCAAGAATTTGATATCTAAGTTCCCTAAGCGTCTGCCTGTCACCGCTCTGCCTAGCAGACAGATATCTCCTAGTCAAGTTATGTTCCTCAAGAGTAGAGGGGTCGTTAAGAAACTTGGATCTGAGTTCCCTCTCTCTCTCGAACGTGAGAGGAATGTCCGCTAACAACCTAGTCCTCCCCACATGGCTAGAATCAGAAGAAGGATTGTTATCGGCCAGGGGGGAAGAAGGTTCACTTTCGGTCATAAACACATCACTAGGGGTATCCTGGCTATCACACTGGTTCGACATGACGAAAACGCAAAGAAACTAGAGGAAAAATGAGAAGAATTGAGGAAATACCTGGAAACAAAAAGTCGCCGAAAAAAGGGAGAAAGCAAGGAGCAGTCGCCGGAACTGAGCGAGTAAAGCTTTCAAAGGCAAGAAAATGAAAAAAAGCTCCAAGCTTGACCTAGAAAAAAGCCGGCGAAGCACGAACCTTCAAACCCATAAAAAGTTCGTCAAGAAAAGACGAAATTCTTAGCACAACTGAACCGGAAAGTGAAAACTAAGAGATTTGGTAACTTTTGGAGTAATTTGAGTGCAAAAGGGATGATTTTTGAGCAAAACAAACTTCGGCTATGGTGGTTTGTCAGAGAAAACTAGAGAAGAAGAAAGGAAAGTTTGAGAATATGATAAAGGATCCGGAAAAAAGACAACTGTTTCCATATATATGAGGTGAGTGAACGGCTGAGATTAAAAAAACGTATCAACTTCCTTCCAGATCTCTGCCAAGTGTCAAAGCGCAGTTAAACCCAATAAAATCATGGGCGGGATTTTCGGAAAAGTAATCATTGACTTTTCAAAATTCTTCAACGCCCTGCAACGACACGTGGCACCCAACTCATCAACTTCTTCGAAAAATTGAATACGACAACACTGGCTTGCGTCCTCCGACAACATCCTTAGCGGTCATGACCCCAAATGATGCTGGGTGGCTAGTTGTATGGGTATCATCAAGTACGTTAGCGGACATCCCAAAGAGGTCCGTGAGCACAATGAAGGACGCGAACATGTAAACGTCGCCTACATCTCTAACAAGTCAGTTCACTGAAGTTGTCCGATAACGTTGGCGGTCGCCTAACAAGACAAAATAGAAGAATCTTCCCTTCTGTCAGGCGAACCATAGCCGTACACGTGTAAAAGGATTACGCACCCAGTCAGAGGAATCGTACCTCTATAAATACCCCACTAGTACTATTCTGCAGGTATATTCTCTCACATTCACAATTCTTATATCTCTCTCTACTTTCTCTCTCTAAATCCTATTTGGACACGTGTTGACTTTAGCGTCGGAGGGGGTTTCCTTACATCCCCCCCGAGGGTAATTTACGTTTACTTCCCGTGCAGTTATTCACCAGTGGACGCTAGGGGTGAAAGTTATTCGGATAAAATCCAAAATCCAATCCAATCCAATCCGAATTAGTAATTTGGATCGGATTAGAACTGTGTTCGGATTGGATTTGGATTGAGATTTTTTGAAAAATTGGATTTTCAGATCGGATTGGATTGAAAGTAATTGGATCCAAAAATCCAATATAGCCGAATAGCAATATGCCTTGTATTATGTATCTAGATTAGGCTTAAGTACTTAACTGATTTTTTTTATAGAAAAGCCTAATCCATAGCCCAATAGGCGTATCACTTCAACCCTTCCCCTAAAACCCTAACATCACTTAATTCCTCATTTCCTAAATCTACTAGGTTGTTGTTGTGCTTAATTTATTTCATCGAAAACTTAGAGTTTTTAAAAATCGGATTTTCAGATCGGATCCAATCTAAAGTATGAAATTCAGATTGGATTGGATTGAAACTCTAATCGGTTTGGATTCGGATTGAAAAATTGAAATCCAGATTTTGATCGGATCGGATTGGATTAAGCCCTAATCCAAACCGTACACCGAACTTTCACCCTAGCGGACGCCAACTCCAATCCTTGGCGGACTCTTCTCAAGAACGCCAACTGTTCTACAACCGGAACAATAACTTTAAACTAAAAGAAAACTGAAACAAAATTTAAAAGTAGCTCTATCTTAATCAAAAAGAAAAAAAACGTAAAGTTGCATTGAAAGAAACAAAAAAAAATATATAAACAAAAATAGTAAAGTCAACAAAAAAGTAAATGTAAACAAAAAAATGTAAATGTAAAAAAAATAGAATGAAACCAAAAACCCTCCCTGGAAGGAGTCGAACCCACATAAAGTCAACAAGGGTTGTAGATTTTTGGCCCATCAAACCACTGAACCAAACATCAAAACACTAGAACAACACGGCTAAGGATGTTTTTATTTCGATTTTTCGGCGATTTTCTTTTTCTTTTTTCTCCAGATTTGCGTGGGTTCAGTTGAACTCACTGAACTCACACTGAATCCGCCCCTGTGCCTATCATCGTTCGAGACAAGGTTAATTTGGTCTGGACAAGTAATAGTTTTTTTTGTGTCATAGAGTATGTAAGAGCAAATGAAGCTCCTTTAATTTCTGTTTGCTTTGTTTTATGTGGGTTGTATTTTTTTTTTTTTTTTTAGGGGATTATGTGGGTTGTATTAGCATTAGGTTGTATTCTTCGCAAATTAAATGGCTTTCGCAAATTAATGTACATTTTTTTTTTCTGAAAATGGATTTTTGCAAAAGTTGTTCGCAAAAAGGTTTGATACTGTTTTGTTTTTCAAAATTTATTTATGAACATGGATATTTTGCAAAAGTTTTGGGCAAAAATTTTATATTGGAATTTTTTAAAAAAAGAACTAAATTTGCAACTTTTTCATCAGTGTCATAAATGAATCAAATTTCATACACATCTTGTTTTCTGATTTTATATGAAAATGAATCAAATTTAAGTCTAATTATATAAAAGCCCTTTTCAACTAATTGTTATTATCTCCATTTTTTCAACTACATAACAGTCGACTAATGTGAAATAACTTTAAAGATTAAAAGAATTATGTACCTGTTTGAAAGTTCGCAAATCGCCGATCGACGAATGTGTGATATCACTATCAAAATCTTATGTTTTTCTCAGATTTGTGTTTATAGGTAATTTTTTATGAGTATGTAATTGTGAATGGTTATTGAGAACAATGATTTATAAGTGAATTTTGTGAATGTTTTTGTATGTATTGACGTCCTAGTATATTAGTTTTAGTTTGTAAGTTAATTTTTAGTTTTTGTAAAGTTGTTGATCATTTGAGTGATTTGCGTGATTTTTACAACGTGATTTTCTCAATTCTATGAGTGATTTGTAAAGTTTCCTCATATAAGTGATCTCTCAGTGATTGTTGAAAATTTATTTCCGGTGGCTTTGTTTAACCCCCATTTTGGTATTGACATTCCTTTTGTAATTTAGAAAGGGAAGGGGGGCAAAATAGTCAGTTCAGAAGAGGGCATTGTTGCTCCCCCCTTCCCTTATGTAGTAGAGATTTGCAATTCGAAGTCGTCCATTCTAAAATCTATATCGTATCAGATGTAATATTCTTAGTTTAGTCTATATAATTTAAATATGTTATAGTTTAAATATGTTGTACTTTAAATCTATAATCGCTATTATATAATAGAAAGAGATAGGTTCAAATATATGTAAAAGTTTCATTATATATAGGAATCACTACAAAAAAAAGCAAATAATTTTATTTCCTTGTCTAACTTCTAAATTTTTTCTCGTCTAACTCGTCTTCTTGCATTTTCAGAATCTCTTTGTTCAGGGGTCATTGAATTTCTTCGTTGCCTTTTATTTTCCATCCATCTAGTCCTACGTTCTTGAGTAATTTGCAATTCGAAGTCGTCCATTCTAAAATCTATATCGTATCAGATGTAATATTCTTAGTTTAGTCTGTATAATTTAAATATGTTATAGTTTAAATATGTTGTACTTTAAATCTATAATCGCTATTATATAATAGAAAGAGATAGGTTCAAATATATGTAAAAGTTTCATTATATATAGGAAACACTACAAAAAAAAGCAAATAATTTTATTTCCTTGTCTAACTTCTAAATTTTAATTTCACAAATTGATACTCCTTCCGTCCCAGAATACTCTTTACACTTTTATTTTTCATCTGTTCCAGAATACTCTTTACACTTCTATTTTTTATCATGATCCACCATTATTTAAATATGTTGTACTTTAATTCTTGAACGATATTTTACATAAACCTTTTTACCTTGATAATTAATCGCTATTATATAATAGAAAAAGATAGGTCCAAATATATGTAAAAGTTTCATTATATATAGAAAACACTATAAAAAAGTAAATAATTTTTTTTCCTTGTCTAACTTCTAAATTCTGATTTCACTACAAATACACCTCTAATTTTTATCATGACCCACCATATTTTAATAGTTCAACATTATCAACATTGACCCATCACTATATTATTTTAATACCCCTTCTAAACTACACCGCTAAAACTCTCATAAGCACTGGTCTCATAACAGAAGAATTTCCTTGCTTGTTAAACACCAAGTTTGCTAGTGAAATTAGACGTGCATTCGCTTCACACTTGTCTAATCAGGCTTACTTGTTCAAAGAAAATTCTGATGCAGGGGATATCTCTATTTGGGGTAGAAGATGATAAATTTCTTCCCTTTAATTTAGTAAGGAAAATTAAAGTATTAGCCACCCATGACCCACCCACCTAATATTATGGCATTTCATGCGTGGCTTTCTCTCTCTCCACACTCTTCCATTTTTTTCCCTTCTGGTCTTCATCTTCAAGAGACATTTACTTCCATTTTCACCTTTCATCTTCAACATTAAGTTTCAATTCCCAAATCAACTTTTACCCATGTACACCAAAATTAAACTTTCCTTACTTATCTCTCCTAAAATTTCCATAAAACCAAAAAGATGGAAAAAACCTAATCTCCTTTTCTAAATTTTAACACTAAATACTCCTTATACAGATTTCAACTGTGTTTAATTTGCAAACAACATCAAAGAAATACATGCAACAGTAGATTTTCAAATCAACATCAAAAAACAACATCAAAAAATCAGGCATGTCAAGTTTTAAGCAGCAGTAGATCCAATTGGGTCGATTTTCTAACAAAGAAAGGTAATTTCTTAAATCATATATTTCAATAATTTCTCCATGATTTCAAAATTGTAACGGGATACACAATTTGATATTGGAATTGTTTTTAGAAAAACAAAAATCGCAACTTTTAAATGGTGCTTAATTTTACAGTTTTATGGTGCCGAATTAAATGTAAGTCTAATTGTATAAAACCCTTTTTTTCCTTTTCAAAATTTTACAGTTTTATGGTGCTTAATTTTTTTTAAATAAACTAACCTAGAAATTGGGAGTCTAATTAAATGGTTTTCGCAAAATGTAAATTTTTTTGTGAAAAATGGATTTTTGCAAAAGTTGTTGGCAAAAAATTTCAAAATTTTCCCCAAAATTTGATATTGATTTTTTTTTTTTTTCAAATTCATTTCTGAACATGGAAATTTTGCAATAGTTGTGGGAAAAATCTTGATATTGGAATTTTTTTTTAAAAAAATTTGTTACTTTTAACTTGTTTTCTGATTTCGTATGGAAATTAATTTAATTTAAGTCAAATTATATAAAAAGCCCTTTTTGCTATTTGTCAAACATAACAGTTTATACATACTCTTATTTTCAACTTACAATCTACGTACCTGATTAACAGTGAAATTGAGACTGCCTTAAAGCTCCAAGTAATGAAGAAAACTGATTTTTTTTTTTTTTTTGGAGTTTGTGTTTGTAATTGATTTTGGGTTGAGTTTGTGTTTGTAATTGTTTGGAATACCGTGAATATGATTTTGAGTTATATGTAATGAGAATGTCCTGCTTTTTTGTTATTTTTATGTGGTATTAATTTGGGTAATTTTTTTGATTATGAATCTTTTTTATTGGCAATTGTATCAATTGATTGGGTTTTAGAGATTTGATTGAAATTATTTTGGCAAGTTTATGCGTGATTTACTGTTGATTAGTGTTGATGGCGGGAGCTGTGAATTATGGTAATTGAAAGTCTTTATTTAGTTTGTGGGCATTTTATCCAAACAATTGTCCATCCATTTTTAGCAATCCAAACCCAAATACCAAGTCCATAACCCATATATGCCTTTTAGCCAAAAAGAAAAAGGAAAATAAAAACAAAAACAAAAAAAAAAAGAGAAAAGAAAAGAAAACGTGATCATCAGATCACCATCTCCCTCCTCACGTATGAACATCAACAAGCCAAAGGAAATTTTTTTTTTCCACAAATTCAACAGTTCTTGCCAGAGAACTTTGAAAATCAAGCACCAATTCAACCCCAACCTCAATTCTTCTGTCCAAAATCCCCCAAAATCAGAAATAAAATCTCAATACCATACTTCCTCCATTAATGGAGGTTGACTAAGCTCCACAAATTCAGAAACTTTGCTCTATAAATAGCAACCCAAACACATTCAATTGCTCAAGCAAACAAGTTAAACTTCAAAGGTTTGCTTCAATCTTCTTCTTCCTCTCTTAATTTCTGATTTTCATTTTGGAAGAAAAAAAAAATTAATTAAAAACAAAAATTGAATCCACCATTAACACTATCCTCTGCCACGATTGAACCACCGGAAACCGCACGAACCACCGACCCCCAACTGACTTCGCCACCCAAACCGCCACAGAACCTCCAGCCTTCACCTTCTGCGCGACCTCCTTTTCGCAGCCCCCCTGCTGTCGCTGCATCGCGCCAGCCGCCCAGTCGACCTCGCCTGACCCCGAGACTACCTGACTTCACCGCCGCACGCCACCATCAAAAACACCAGCATCCCTTCCTTCCTCTTCTTCCCCACTGATTCGCCTCCCCTGTTCCTTCCTTCATTCTTGCGTTTTTTTTCTTCAGTTTTGTTAAACTGATTATTTGAATCAGTAAACCCCCCCTTTCCACTTTATTTTAGTTTTATTTGTTTATTTTAAAAACTAAACCCATGACTTTCCTAAACTAACCTACTTTAATTAAGTTAGTATATTTTAGTTTAAGTTAATCGTTTATAACTTGAAAATGTTTCTTAAAAAAAATGAGTATAATAAAGTTAGTTTTTATGTTTAAAATAATTATTTAAGTTAATGATAGTTAAGTTGAAGTAATTTTAAGTACTTAAAATAATTTCATAATTGATTTGAAAACTATAAACTTTGATTTATAAACTCTCTTAAATTAATTAAGAATTTCTTTGAGTCATTTAAATTATTTAAATTGTTTATTTTATATAAAAAGGGGTTATTTAGGTAACTAACTTAGATCTCCTTAATGTCTATTGTAGACTCCGATTGCGTAGACGAGGAATATCAAGAGTGTTAATCCGTTCGTGAGCTTAACTTTTGGGCACGCGGCACGAGGTAATCTCCGATGTCCATCTAAACATAGATCCCGTTAGTGTAAAACGAATTGATTATGTGATTGTTATGTGCTTATAAAATATATAAGTATGGACTATAATTATGGATTATCGACTTAATGCGGATTATGAATACGAATGACAAAATGGACGACGACTATCGATTTCGATTATGAATCATGACTATGGACGATATACGATATGACAAATATGTTTATTATAACGTTATTAAAACCGCTTAATGTCATTTAGTAATGTTATGGTTATTATTATTATTAATATTATTATTATCATCATTATTATTATTATTATTATTATTATTATTATTATTATTATTATTATTATTATTATTATTATTATTATTATTATTATTATTATTATTATAATTAATATTATTGTTATCATTATTACCGTTATTATTATTATTGAAATTTTATGAAAGTTGGAATTAGTAAGAACTTGTGATAATGAAATGATTATGAATCTGAAGTGATAAATAAACTCAAGTGACGGGTGTGTTTATGAAATGAGTTATTGAAACCGCTATGAATGGATTGAGATTATGATGGATGAAATATGTTCACACTGGATTGAACAACGATGACGTAATTGTGTACGTGATTTATGTGATGACTTGAATTAAAAGATGTTAATCACGTAAAGTGAAATATCGGAGGGAAATGATGAACAAGGTTGCCCCCGTATGAGAGGTTCGGCGGCCCCTACGGGTTCTCTCGGTTACTATGCCGATTATTCTTCATCGTCTTCCTTCTATCTTGTTGTGATCCAAGTAGAAGGGGTGTGCACACTAGGGACTCTGTTATTATGGCCATTATGTTATCCGTAGGTGGTTACAGGGGATTGACCCCGGCCTACAATGTTGAAGTAAGTGGTTACAGGGGATTGACCCCGGCTTACTGGCGTTCTCTTTCCTCTCCTTAAATAATTGAATTTATTGAAATTAATTATGTGATTATTCATTGTATATATATATGTGTATGTGTGCTATGCTTTCAACCCTATTAACCTACTATTTTACAATATATTTTCAACTTAAGTATTTTACGGGATGAAGTTGGAATTACTCAGTTTTTCTGATTTTTGGGAGCTTGTCTCTCTTGTTTCTTTTCAATGCATTTGTGCAGGTGGGTGATCGACGGGGGAACAAAAGGGAGATCACTTAGAGTTGTCATCCACTTAGCTTATGATTTAGCTTCCGCTGGAACTCTGAAATACTTTAGTAATTAGTAATATTTAATAAACATTGTACTTGGTTGTTAGGATTAATTAATTTGAATTTAATATGCTTTAATCTAGCCTTGCATTTATTTCCAAGGAGATAAGTGCGTGCGGCGGTAGCACGCCCGTTGATTCGAACCCTCGTGGATTTTCCCCCATCTCAAGTTTTATTAAATGAAGAAGGGTTCGGGTTGACGGGGGTGTTACATGTACTCCCTCCGTTTTCGAAAATCCTTCCTACTTTGATCGATTTCCTCTCACAAAAAGATTCCAAACATGAACAACAAAAGAAAACGGAGGGAGTATTACTCATTTGACCTATTTTATCACTATTTATACTTGATCTATACAATTTGAACTTTTACACTTATTAGTTTAAACCTAATTTTATATGATCATCATAATTTGTTTAACTATCATGACATAAGAATCACTCCCTCTATCCCATGATACAATGCTTACTTCTTCTTTTTTCACAGGAATTAAGGAGAATGGAGGGAGTTGAAGGATTCTCTAAGAAAAATATATTTAATGAAATACTTTTTTTGGGTACTTTTGTCTTGTAACTACTTCTTTATTTTCTTTTTCCTTAAAAGAAAAATCAAAAAGCAATAAATATTCCTTGGAATGGTGTAAAGCAATAAATAGTGGTACACATTTTGAAAGAAAGGTAGAGGTATTTTAGAAAGTTTGTGTAAAAATTGAGAATAATTTAGTGCAAACAAATATTTAAAATTAACACAGGCACAATATTTTGGCAAAAGTTATTAGAATAGGCGGTCTAATTTTAACATTAAATTAGACAAATTCAAGCCTACATTATCCTAACAAGCTCATTTCATATTACTCTAACCCAACACAATCCCTAGACATCTCGCACCAACCTAGTCGTCCATTCTATTATCTTTACTTTTGTTTTCCTTTGAACCTTGAACTACAACATACAATAATAAAAAATACGGTTTTTTCACCATATACCCCTGACAAATTTTTTTTTGCACCATATACCCTTTCATCTTTTGAAATTCATCATATACCCCCCACCTTTCAAAAAATACATCGACTTACCCCTTTTGGCTAACGGTGTTAGACTTTCGTTAGTCATTAGGTCCTAATCCTCCTCTAACCCTAATTAACTAACCTAAATAAAAGCCTAATCTTAACCCTAATCCTAACCCTAACTACCCCTCCTCCACCCCCTTACCCCCACCGCACCACCACCCCGTCACCACCACCGCCCCATCCCCTTCCCCCGCTGACCCCCTCCCCTTCCCCCGCCGACCCCCTCCCCTTCCCTCGCCGACCCTCCTCCCCTTCCCCTTGCTGCGCGAACCCCTCCCCGCCCCCCCACCGCCGCCGCGAACCCCTCCCCCTCCCCTTCCCTTTGTCATGCGAACCCCCCTCCCCTAATCGGTCAGCGCGCGAACCCCCTCCCCTAATTAGTGTTGTGCGAACCTCCTCCCCTAATCGAGTGCTTGCTGCAGTTCATTGGGTGGGGGCGAAAATCGGTGGGGGAAGGAGGGTTGGGTTGGGGGCGAAAATCGAAGAGGTGGGGAGAAAATCGATGGCGGGCGAAAATCAGTGGGGTGGGGGTGAAAGTCGGAAGGGCGCGGGGAGTGGTGGGGCGGTGGAGGGGCGATGGGCGAGCGAGGGTGGGGGGTTGGGGTAGGGGCCGGCGAGGCTGCGGGGGTGGGGGAGGGAAGGTGGGGGTTGCGGTGGTTGTGGGGGCGGGGGGGGCAGCGGTGGTTGTTGGGGGCCGGTGGGGCCGCCTGTGGTTTTTGGGGGGCTGATGGGGATGGGGTTGGGTTGGGTTGGGTTGGGGCTAGGTTAGAGAGAGAGTTAGGGTTTACTTAAGGTTAGGGTGGGGGAGGGTGTTTAGGGTTAGGGTTAGTGTTAGGGTATTAGATTAGGTGTTAGGGTTAGATTTAGGTTAGTTAATTAGCGTTAGAGGGGGTTAAGGGCTTAAGGACTAACGGAGTTTAACGCCGATAGTCATTAAGGGTAAGTCGGTGTATTTTTTGAAAAGTGGGGGGGTGTATGGTGAATTTCAAAAGTTGAAAGGGTATATGGTGCAAAAAAAAAAATTTGTCAGGGGTATATGGTAAAAAAACCGTAAAAAATAACATGGCAATCTTACCGAGTAGCAAGTAATGGCTTAAAGAATGTGATACTGAATGGATTATACTGGTGACTAACTAGATTAAACTGGTCACAAAATAGAGTAAACTAGTCACTATATCCAGAAAAGTAGTCCGTTCTCTTCTAATATTGTGCACTATCTTTTTATGCACGCTATGCATGCGGCGACGTTTTTGGAATAACTATTACTCGGTAGTAAAAACAAACCAAAAAACGAAAGTTCGTATCTAAGTTCACCTCCATTTTGTGAATAAGAAAGATTGAAATACTTACAAATAGTATTTAAAAACACATTAATAAATAAGTATAAGTAATGAAATTGCATCTCTAATTAATGTTTTTTGTCAAATCTCTAAACAACCCCATGAACCATGACAAAAAGAGACAGAAATAATGCAGTCCTTTTTCTCTCTCTTCAATTCTCAGCTACTCTCCCAATTCCCAAACCCATCTCTCAATTTCACGCAATTCTTTTTCACTCTCTATTTAATTGAAAAATGCAGTCGTCACTTTTTCTCTCCTTTTGATCATCTTTCTCAATGTCCCCCAAATCAAACCACACACTCGATTTCTCCTCATTCTTAGATAAACCTCTCAATTTCAATCTCCGCTTCTGTGGACTTCGAAGAGAAGCATTGAGTTTCTCAGTTAGTTCTCGCCGAGTTCGCTCTCCCGAGACCTTTGATTATGATTTCGCCATCATTGGAGCTGGCTTTGGTGGTCATGGCGATGCTCTTCATGCCGTCGATAAGGTATTTTTGAATATCAAGTTGATGGGCTGAAATTTGATTATGGGCACAATTTTTTGATTTTAATATATGGGTTGAAGTATTTTTTTCTCAAATTCTTTTTAATATCTAGGCACAAAAACAATTCGTGTTGAAGTATTTTGTCTCAATTTTTTTTAATATTTGGGCACAAATTTGAAGATATTTTTTGATGAAAAATGATTTTTTTTCCGACCATTTCTGATGTAATTTTAATTTGAATTTCAACTATATCTGAATGAAATTTTAAATAAACTGTAATTTGAGTTTAATTTTTTTTAAAAAAAAAATTCTAACACTGCATATATTCGTAATATTTACTGTAATTTGAGTTTAAATTTACTTAAACATAATACATATTCTTAAGATTTACTGAACATAGAACATTTCAATGAGTCTAAATAAACTGTAAAGTATCCGCGAATTTGAGAATGTAGTATTTGAAAATGTCGTGAAGCTCCAATCTATGAAGAGAACTGATTTTTTTTTTGGTTTGAAGTTTGTGTTTGTAATTGAGTTTGTGTTATGGAAAAATTTATTTGAGTTTGAATTTGAGTTGTCTCTGTAATGAGAATATCGTGTATTTGTTTTTTGTTATTGTATGTGGTACTAATGTGTGGTAAATTCTTGATTATGAATCTTTTATTTTGATTGAATCTTTTTTATTGGCAAGTTTATGTGATTGAGCATTATATGAGTTGATTGGGTTTAATAAAGATTTGATTGATTTTTTTTGGCAAATTTATGATTAAAAATTGGTTTTAATTAATTACTAGAGGTTGTATTTTGAAATTTGGAATGTAATATTTATATTGTGGAGGGACAATTAAGTGAATTCCTAAGGGGACACCATTGTTCCCCCTTGGCTTATATAATAGAGATTTGTGCTTCGGTCGTTGCCTAATTTAAAGTTAAAAGTAGACAATCTCTTATAAGACAAATTGATATTTTGGAACTCCCAAAATAAAAATGTAAGCATTATATGATTTATATAAAAGATGATATTTACAATAATGCCCCCTACCCAAGAAAAAGAGAATACTAGCGTCGCAAACGGCGTCGTTTTAGCTGTCGTCTTCTACATTCTCAAATCACACGTCATCTCATCTCAATTCTTACCGATCCAAAACCCAAATGATCATCGTTGTCATCCTTAATCAACCACGACAACAACACTGTTTTTTTTATTATTCTTTTAGAAAATTATCTCAGGTTTCTCAGCTTCATCACTTAGTCAAACCAAAAAAAACCAAAATCGCAATGTTCACCACTTCTCATCTCTCACCATCTCCCATCAACTCTTCCTCTTCAACCTAAATCCGCCATTTTTCTCTCTCCTCAAGCTTTCTTCACTCTCCTTCAATGGCTTCCGTTGAAGAACCCAACAAAAGCTCCAATCTTTACGACACCCCATCTTCCCCAACTCAACCTCTCCTCTCAAAACCCTACCCTTCTCCTTCAATTGAAGAATATCAACCTCAACAACAACAATTTTCTCATCAATCTGATTCTGATCATACCCAGTTTCTTCAAATCGCTTATAATTATGGTCCTAGACCTTTCAAAGACTTACCTTTCCTCACTCTCTTTCTTCTTTTCTCTATTTGCACTATTGGGTTTGGTATTTTCTCAGTTGCACATCATAATTCTAACTTTTCTTCTATCTCTTCCTTTTCTTATGACCCCACTTCTTCATCTTGTGTTAAGAACACACTTTCCAATCATGGGTCTTTTATTGATTTTTATGGGTTTTCCAATTTTGGGTCTTCTTCTTCTAGTAGTTTTGTTAGAGGGTTGATTTGGGTTCTTGTGATTACTTTCATTTTGAGTTTGCCAATTGTGTGGGGTGTGTTGTTGTTGCTTAAGCATTACACTAAGCAGCTTGTTTATGTGTCACTTCCTTTCTTTATTGTGATCCCTATTGCTGTAAATGTGTACTGGTTTGTTGCCTGCACTGTTAAATCTTCATGTAGTGATGCATTGCCTCTTGCATATAGGATACTTTTGTTGCTGTTTGTTTTCTTAGTGATTGGGGTTATTGTGTGGATTTTCGTGCTTAATTGGCATCGGATTGAGTTGACTATAAACGTAATTGGTGTTGGGTCGAATGCGCTTTCGAGGAATTTGGGGTTGTTTGGGGTTGTCCCGTGTTTGAAACTTGGGTTACTGGCTTATTATGTGCCAATTGTTGTGTTCTTGGTGTTTGCTAGGTATAATGGCAAGATTGTGCCCCGTGAATCCAAAGGAAACTATTATTGTGCTTGGAAGCAAGATAGTTGGGTGGGTGCTTATTATGCATTGGCAATTTTGACAATGTTGTGGTCAGCAACTGTGATGTTGGAAGTTAAGGCTTATGTGGTCAGTGGGACTATTGCTCAGTGGTATTTCTCTAAAGATGATGCAACTCCAAAGCGAAAGATCAGAAGTGCTTTGAGGTAATTCGCTTAACTTCTTTCATGTTTGGATATAACCTCATAGTTCACTTAGCTCTTTTATGTATGATGCTTATCGAACTCCATTTATATTATGTCTTCAATCCTCGTAGAGTAGTTCTTGTACTTACTGATCAAAACGTACATCGAACCTCAAATTTGCAGCTTAATAATTACATTATAAGAGTATCTCCGGATTTATTTTCAAATTGACAGGAGTTTAGAAGGCTGGATTGGCTTTTATAGTGGCTCCGCTCACCATGGAAGAGGTTGAGCTTTTATAGGGTATTGACTTAAGTAGAGATCTCAATATCGTATTCAGTATCATTTTTTGTAGTGTAGCTCTTTGTTTCTTACAGGCTTGTTTAGTGTGAGAACATTGAAGGCGCTCTTTTGGAAATATGAGAAAATTACTAGAAAGAAATGATAGGGTTTTCAGAAGTTGCTTTTGCACAACTACTAGCTGACCGGTAACCAATTGGCTGGCTGCTTGATTGAGCTATGGTAAAGGCGTAGGTGAGTATCTTTGTTGGTATATGCCTATGGCCAATGGTAATCAAGATCTGAAGTCTTTGCAGTTGAGAACTGGTTTGTGTTACAGTATAAGTAAATCACCTAAGGTGTGACGCCAAGAGGTTCTTGAGTTCTTCATGGTTTAATGAAAGCTGCAAGTTTATCTCAGTTCCCACACCTATATCTTTTTACTGAGAATCATGGTGTGAGCTGTAACTCCTGATTTGGGTATAGATTATTGAACTTTGATGCGGCTTGATTTATATCAGGCTTTGTGCATCTCCTACGATGACAGTGGTTTCCTTTTTTAGGTGTACCCAGGGAGACTGTGAATGAATGAACCTATGATGAGAAGGTTACAAGCCTCTGCCTGACCTATTTTACAGTCTTGATTGTTCTCTCATATTGATTTCAGATAGGATCTAGGATCTACAGACCTAAATTCTATTTTTTGTAGAATATACTGTCATTCTGCACTGTTTTCTTTGCCAAAATACAATCTTTTTTGCTATTTTACTTAGCTGCTATTATTGTCAAACAAACGATATCCGCCTTGGTGTGCCATTTTGGACCGCGTGCGACTGTTGATTTGATTGAGTTATTTTCTTTCATGCTCTTTCTACTTTTGATTTTCTCTTCCTGTATGACTTGATGAGTATTAATGGGTCTTTTGCCAGGACAAGTCTCCTAGGGGTCTGCACTAGTTAGAATACCTCACACCGTCTTTTATACAGTAGAGAGAGAGAGGGAGGGAGGGAGGGAGGGGGAGAGAGGGAGGGAGAGAGAGAGAGAGGGAAGGAGGGAGAGATGCAGTATATAGAACACAGAACACACCAGTATTTCAATGAACCTTCATACCTCATATGCTTTCCAGTGAGTAATCAGCTGTGGATTTAAACAAGAAAACTCCTTTAAGTAAGCCTCTATTCACACATCAACCCTTAAGTGACAAAATTATCTTAAATCACGCATATATACTACGGTTAAGTCATGTGACCTCCGTTTAACACTTCCACTAGATCTTTGCACAGTTATTGTATCAAAGCTCATTTAGTATTGCTTGACTTCCTTGTTACAACATAAATTTAGAAAAGGAAATCGAAAAAGCTTACAGTCTACAGAACCTCCCTATCTCCTAGCTCTATTAAAGAGCCATCCACCACCCGTCACCCTGTTAGGGGATTCCTGGATACCTTCCTCTCCCCCTTTTTTTAGTGTATTGTCACTTTTCTACTGTTTAAATGTCATCATTACACTTGATTTAGAGGGTTACTCTGATTGAAATAGGTGTCACTTCAAATCATTCTAAGGAGCAATGGTGAAAAGAAAGAATTGTATTAGTTAAATACTTGGGCTCTTTTGGAACTTTATGCCAAAACCCTTTTTGACAAAAAAGGGTTTTGGTTTTACTCAGTAGATGTAAAATAAGGGTGATTTAATCTTATATTATAACTTACGAGTAGTTTTGCTAATAAGGTCCACATAAGTGTCTATGTGTGCTTCTTTTTGTCCGTTAATTATCCTAAATAGGTTAATGTTGATTATCTTGACATAAGTGTGATATGACTGATAGAGAGTGGGAAGAGGGAATATATGATACTCAAAGAAGATACAAGATTAGAGGGGAAACATGAGGAAATATAGTGAAGTAGAATAGAGAAGGGTGGAGAGAAACGTGGCGGAGAGGGTTAAGAAGTAGAACGTAGAAGAGGAAAGAAAATTACTGGAGATATATAATGTTTTTTGTCGTAGATAAGTATGAAAATCCTTCCTAAGCTGACTAAACCAACTATAAGATTATGAAGATAAGAAACCTTATTGGACTTTCTAGACCTCAAACAAAGAACTAGAATCAAAATATTTTGTCTTTAACTTTAATGAATTATAATCAATTATGATAGATTTTCCATAAAAATTAAGGCATCCTTATGCAATTAGACTATCAAAATTGCTCCATAACCCATTTTCCACCTAAAAATCTATGCGTTTGTTTGGTAAAGAGAGGTTTGGCGCAAAAATTAGAGGTTTGAACTCATATTTAGAGGATTTAACTAGTCAATCCTCTCTCTAATTTGAGTATTTGGTAAAGAGAGGTTTCAATTAGCTGATTGGGCCCAAAAGACTCTTTTGAAAAAGTTGGGGGGATGAGGCTTTTTTGACATTAGAGGTCTAGGAATAAGTGGGCTAAATTACATTTATGTCCTAAAGTTTTTGTAAATTACATTAATAAACAATAAAAAAATACAACAACGGATTATGCGCATGCCCTTATTAGTCATTTTACACAATTATGTAGCAATCAGCTATCGGTTTCTTACCAAACACCTTTATACAAACTGCTAATACAATCAGCTACTAGTCAAATCATCTAACAGCCAACAACTATCCGCAAATTGTTATTTCTGGAATCACTTTATTAGGTATCATTTATGACTTTTACTAGGGAAAAAAAAAGTGAAGATTTAAGTCGCATACTGGCCTCCTTTTGATCAAATAACCGGTAGAGGGTGTATGACGTATCTGCCACCAACTTCCAGAGTACTTGTAATCTGTACCTTATTACGTTCTTATCCTATGCTTGGATGAGGTCACAAAGGTTTTGACACGAAGGTAACTATTTGGTTTAATCTTTTCTTAGAGGATCTTTACAGATGATTGTTCTAAAATTGGGGAGGAATAAGAACTCGAAATCCTTTGGGAAAATGTGCTTACTTATGTGTTGAACATGTGTGAGTTGTGATCCAAGAATATGAGAAGTAGCGCTCTGAATGATGCATATTGATTAAGCACTTAGAGCATTAGATTAGAGAGAATAAGAATCGGTTTAAAGAAGAACAAAGAAAACAAACCCAGTTTGTCTAAGACAAACAACCACCTTCACAACCCAAAAATACCACCACTCAAGGTTAAAACAAGGTGAAACAACTTGTTTTACAACCTACTTCACTAGCTTAGCTCTCACCTCAACGGATGACAAGCAAACAGTAAAGATTTTTGATAAACAAAAGCAAACCCGATTTTGGACTCAAACACACTTGTTTTCAAATAGAGATAACTCTCTGGTTTTTCATTAATCAAATTTGAAATTTTACAACCTAGCAGCTAACTATTTATACTACAACATGTCAAAAATTCACCGCCAACAAAGATCTACAAATATGTTTAAAATAATTTCAAAGCTGATTAAGCTGCTGAAATCCGGAGTGAAAGACATTTCTCTATTCTTTTGGCTATAACTTCTGTTTGGATGCGAATTGTACTATGAAACCAATTGGAGGGTTTCCTACACTTGAAGATCTTTCCAACCATAGGTCACACGCCTCAAGATGATGACGGAAAGTTGCTGCCCACTCTTATTTTTTCTTCAGCTTCATTCACGTTTTTCAGCTCCTTTTGTTGACTTTTCAACTTCATTCAAGCTTAGGAAAGCTTTTAAGTGATTCTTTGACAAACAGCTGCATCTTGGTAAGCTACTTGCTTAAGCACCTAGGTGACTAATCACCTTACAAAAATCAGAAGAAAAGCTTAAGAAAAGAACGTTACAATTGTTATAACAAAACCGGCTAACTTAGTTAAGCTTGTTTAAAACTTGTTTAACTAGCCTGGTCTTGACAATAATCATAAGTTTGTTTAACTTCTGGATTTGGTTAATATTGAGAGTTAACAAGATGTTCAAAAGCTTAATTAGCTCAAAACCAGATGCCAATGAACGTGGATAAGCAAGGATTCAAGCTTACGAGCAAGTTACACTTGTGTTCTAAAGCTAAAGTTCTTTTTGTTATGAACTTAATTAGTGTTTTAATCTTACTTAAGATTTTCTCATTTTGGTTAAGTAGGATTAATTAGTGCTAAGTATCCTAGAGTTCTAGTTAAACAAGTTTTAAACAAGCTTAACTAAGTTAGCCGTTTTTGTTATAACAATTGTAACTTTTTTTCTTAAGCTTTTCTTGTGATTCTTATAAGGTGCTTAGTCACCTAGGTGCTTAAGCAAGTAGCTTAGCAAGCATGATGCAGCTGCTTGCCAAAGATCACTTAAACGCTTTTCTAAGCTTGAAGGAAGTTGAAAAGTCAACAAAAAGGGCTGAAAAATGTGAATGAAGCTGAAGAAAGAATAGGAGTGTGCAACAACTTTACGTCATCATCTTGAGGCGTGTGACCTATGGTTGAAAAGATCTTCCAAGTGTAGGAAACCCTCCAATTGGTTTCATAGTAAAATCCAAAAGAATAGAGAAAGGTCTTACTGTCCAGATTTCAGCAGCTTACTCAGCTTTGAGATTATTTTAAACATATTTGTAGATCTTTGTTGGCTGTGAATATTTGACATGTTGTAGTATAAATAGTTAGGTGCTAGGTTGTAAAATTTCAAGTTTGATTAATGAAAAAACAGAGAGTTCTCTCTATTTGAAAACAAGTGTGTTTTCAGTCCAAAATCGGGTTTTGTTTTGTTTATTAAAAATCTTTGTTGTTTGCTTGTCATCCATTGAGTTGATAGCTAAGCTAGTGAAATAGGTTGTAGAACAAGTTGTTTCACCTTGTTTTAACCTCGAGTGGTGGTATTTTTGGGTTGTGAAAGTGGTAGTAGTTTGTCCTAGACAAACCGGGTTTGTTTTCTTTGTTCTTCTTTAAACCATTTCTTATTCTCTCTAATCTAATGCTCTCAAGTGCTTAATCAATATGCATCACTGAATTTCTGTTACTATGGGTCTCATTGGCTTCTTTATGGACACTTGGGAGTTGATAAAGTTCTCAAAGTACATATTGTCCAGATTTCCTGATATTGTTCTCACAAGCCATATAGCTTGTCAATTTGGTTGAAATTATTAGGAACTAGGAAGGCTGAAGTTTCTCAGAAGATTAGTAGGTACATAGGTTAGTGGTCTTTGTTGGAACTGTATCAATGAAATGAAGCTATTAATCAAGAACCTCGACTTCATACTTATAGGCAGTAGCTTCCTGAGTGAATAGTGATTATGTTATTTGTGGTTCCACATTGTTTGGCAACTCGCATCCTAAAGATATTTGTGTTGCGAATAATTACTTTTTTCCTCTCTGTGAGGATTTAATTGTGAAGTAGTATGAAGTAACTTCTTTTGTTATGAACATGGATCAATCCTGAAGTACTAGCTTTTTTCATTATTTCACCATCTTTATATGAAGAGACCTTAGGATGTGAAAAAAGGTTAAAAGGATACATGGAAAATTTTGAAGATTGGTGTATGTTTAAGCTCTCCTTCTGGGGATAATATTATGTCATGGCAGACTTCCTAATTCTCCTTTTGTGGTTTTTATATGTTCGCACTTTGCAGCGATGCTTTTCATTTAGGGCTGCACCTATTCGTTCTTTATTTTGTAGTTAGCATAAAAGCATGTATAAAAATCACCTGCTTTTGTTTTATTCAAGTGTGAAGTGCCCTTTTAGGCTTCCTAATTTATTGGGATTCCGTGTGTTATGTCTTGGTGGTTTATGTTAATAATCTTTCTTATGTTATTGAATAGATTCCTCTTTGATGTCATGTTATAATGTTTTTCACTACTTAGTAATAATAAATATAAAAAATTCTCTAGAACCTCAAGTGGACATTGCTTGGCTTTTCCCCCTTAAGAGCTTACTTGGCCCCCTCAAACATTTGCCCTTGCACTCCTTTTGATAGCTATCATCATTCATCAAATATTGAACATTGCCGTCGTTGAACTTCGCTATAATCTAATCGAAATTACCTCCAAAGGCCTCCTGACATCACTCTAAGACCCTAAGACACTTTCGAATGGTTTCTTATGACCCTAGTTTGCATCTCATAGGTTCTATTATCCGGGATAGACGAAGGTTCAAAAGCATGTATTGTAGCTTTCAATTTTGGTTATTTGGGGCTATTTCTGCACTTTTTCATACTTGACAATATTTATTATCTAGGACCTTTTCAAGGGCATTGGGATGCTTTGGGACAATTCTTGGGTGGTTGAGATCCTTTACATTGAGTTAAATTATCTTTTACAACTTGTTTTACATATTTCGAATTCAACCTCGAAATAGCTCGAAAGGTCACCATATGCCCGTTTCTAGGCATGAATGTAATTTTAAATTGTCTACTGTGACCCCATGATACGTTCCGTGGGATCTATTGCTTCCGTGGGATCTGTTGCTTGGGCTTGACGAAAGTTTAAATGCGTGTATTATAACCTTAAATTTTGATTATTTTATGGCTATTTTTTGACTTATTTGGATCCGACGATGTTTTTTATCCGAAACCTTCGCGTGGGCCTCAGGATGACTTTGAGATAACTCTCGGACAATTATGAGTTGTTACCCTCTACATTAACTTAAATGGCTTTTTATAGTTTATGTTGTAAATTTCTAGTCCAACCTCGAAATAGCTCATAAGGCCTCCATATGTATGTTTCTAGGCGTGAATATGATTTCAAATGGTATTCAACGATCTCGGGATTCATCCATGAGATTTGCTGCATGGGCCGCAGAATATTCAGAAGCGTGAATTATAACCTTTAAATTCGACTGTATTGGCTATTAGCCTATTACTAGACTTTTCGGACCCAACTATGTTATATATTTGAGTTCTTCCTTAGGGCTTTGGGATGTCTCGGTTTGTTGAGACTCTTCAAATTGTCTTAAACTATATTCTATAGCTTGTTACATACTTCCTCTATTCTCTTCTAGATGTAAAATGTGCTTTTATTTAATACACCGACCAAAGAGCCAAATGTTGCATCTAAAAATGAAATAGAGGAATTTTACTCCCTCTGTACCCCAAAGGATTTTCCATTTCTTCTTTTCACGTTTGCCAATGCACATTTTGTATCATTTATATCTTTGGTTACATATTAGTGAAAATTATAGTTTGATTTTCGTAATGTACTCATCGAGACAACTCAAACAAAATCCAACATGACTATGTTTTTTCTTACATATTGGAAATAATTTAGAAGGTCCTCTGTATCTATGAATAGGGCTAAGATTAGAATTGGGATCTCTTTTGGGGAACAGAGGCATTATATTTTATTTCAACCCCCGAAATAGCTAAAAAAGCCTCCATATGTCCGTTCTTAGGCATGCATATATAATTACAAATGGTCTTCAATGAGTCTATGATGCATCACATGAGATATGTTGCCCATGTCTAAAAAATGCCCTAAAACGTGAATTATAGCCTTCAAATTTAGCTATTTTGTGTTTTTTTAGGACTTTTATGGACTCTACTATGTTAATTATCCGAGACCTTCCCAAGGGCTTCGGACGGCTTTGGGATGACTCTTGGGTGGTTGAGACGCTCTACATTGATTTAAAAAGACTTCTAGAGCTTTTATTATTCATAACTTGTCATTTCTTAGCGTATCTTAACATTTGAGTATGTGAACCGTGAGGGGACGGAGAGGCAAGGTGATTTGGTGGAATGCAAGAGATAATTTCTTTGAATATGAGGGGAGAGGCAAGGTGAAACAGATGATAATATTCTCTTTTAATAATGTTACTCTTCAAGAGGTTAGAATAGAGGAAGTTAATAGAGTTACTCCTCTTACTTGATAGCTCTGATATGTCGTTACTTTTGGTAGGACAAGCAAGGGGGGTAATATGTTTTTTTGACTGCCAGCTCTTTAAGCTTATTGACTCTTGAGGAGGATAATGGGAAAGTGTTCTGTGGGTGCTGTAAGTTGAAACGTTTGTAAGTTTTTTTGTTCAAGGCCGTATTAGTGTCTTTGGGCCTATGATAACAACACGTGCTGTGCTATTTGGGAAAGATTAAGCTAGTTTATGTTTCTTTTGGATATTCTATGGTGCTTTTTGGTAATTTAAATTTAGTTATTATCTTCTACATCCGGTATCCAATATCATTGATACCATATTTCACTGATCTTCCTCTTAGAAGGTGGTTGCTGCATATGGTCGAGCAATGCAGAGATTCCTTTTGTTATTCATTATAATAATTTTCGCTTCTTGATCAAGTGGGAGAAGCATATTGCAGGTGCTCATCACACCACCCTTCCCAAAATCACTTTTCCAATCCAATCCTCTTCATAGTGATGTGCTTATGAGATGAAAAGGCCTTTCAAGTTTGAAAAAGTGGGTCAAATTGGATATATCGCGGAGTTGTGAAATCTTTGGTCGCCGAGTTTTTCGTGTTTATGGATGCCATAGTTATGTTTTGTCAAGGAAGTTATCCTCGTGAAAGAGAACACATTAAATGGTGGAGTAAGGAAGTCTTTGGGAACTTAGATAGAGAATGAAGTATCTGGCGATCCAGGTGAAAGTCTTGGATGAGACTTTGTAGCGACATTCTTTGACTATAACTAATAGGATTCAGCAAATTGCAGGCTAAGCAGCAACTTTAGTCAAGTCAGAAGATGGATTGATATGTATTGACACAAAAGGCTAAGAAGCTTTGGATTGCAGAAGGGGATAGTAACATATTTTTTAGGCATGTGGCAAACAGTAGAAAGCAAATCTCATGAGGGTAACTCCAGGAAAGTATATTATGAGGTGATGTCTGGCATTAAATTTTTTATTAGATGTTCAATTAAAAGAACGCTATAGGGCCATTGACGGACTCTTAACTCTTTTTATGTGGAGTTTGCAATAGAACTGGAGAAGCCTTTTTCAATAGAGGAATAATGGGAGTCGATTAATGAGCTTTGCAAAGATATCGTTCGAGTATCTGATGACTAAGGGCACTTCAATATTACTTTTTCCCACCATTAAATTTGGTTGTAAAAAGTGGCTAGAAAAGATGATATACACCAACTACATGCCTATTGTTTTGATTGGTAGCATTATAAAATCATTGGATGACTCCCTGTTTCAAGACAGAAAAATAATAGTTCAATTACTAAGGCCCATATCAGCATGCTTTTGTTTGCGGTGGTCAGCTTTTGGATGAAGCTCTCAGTATAGAGTTCACGTTGGAAGTCATTTAAGATATCTTATTGTGTAAGCTAGATGCGGAGAAGGCTTATGATTGGCCGGGTCCTGGGAACAAATTCTTGAATTTGGGAGAGCTATGCTCGAAGATGATTTAAAAATTATTGTCGGGACTTGAATAGTCAACTGTTTTTATTTTTTATTATAATTACATTTAGGGATATTATCTCAGATGGCCCTGACATGTAGGCCTTTTTCCCAAATAACCTCGACATTTTCACTCCTATCGCGGATAACCTTAAACTTGTAAATTGTCGTTGAACTTGACGGAATGTCCAACGGTGTTAACTTTTTTTTTAAAAATAATTTGTGCTTTTACGAAAAAAAAACCCCCCAAATTATCTTTGTCTTGTTCTTCATTTCTTTCTCTCTCTTGTTCTTCATCCCTCACCTTTTACTTTCTCTCTCCTCCTCAAATTTGCTCTCACATGGAAACTCCGAAACAAGCAGGCGGCAGGGAAGAGGAAGACTGCTGGAGCAAAGAATCAAGGGCCGCGTTAATCGAAGCTTGGGAGCACGCTACCTCCGAAGCGACCGCGGAAACTTCCACCAAAACAATTGGAGCGAAGTTTCTGATGCTATTATTTCCGCCAGAAATTCTTGCCACAGATCCGATGTTAAGTGAAGAATCGCATCGAGACTCTCAAGAAGAAGTTGAGGTTGAACTCGAGCGAGTCGACTCGATCGTGTGGGAGTGGAACTGAGGTGGAGAGGGCAGTTACCTCCGCTGCAGTTGCTCGTCTGAAAATTTCGACGGCTAGGGTGTTTGTAGTTTGCCAGCCAGCAAAAGGGCAGTCACTAATTTCCCAGACATGGTCTCTACGAATTCGTCACCTAATGGTGTTTGTAATTTGTCCATCAAAGGGCAGTCACTAATTTCCCAGTTGTGGGCTTTGTGGAAAATTAAGCTTGATGAAGATGACAAGACATGAACAAGTTGGCTGTGCAATTGAAGAATGTTGATTTTGATTTCCAAGAGACGTGAACAATTGAAGATGAAGAGACATTAATTTTCAAGAACTTTGATTTCATGGCATTTAGCGTTTGCTTGCTGTGCAATTGAAGAGAGGGAAAGTGGTGGACACCATTGATGACTGCTTGAGAAGAGTGAGAATTGATAAGAAAAAGGGAAAGTGAAGAGTTTTTTTTTTTTTTTTAATTTTTAAAAAACAGTAATTATTTTTGTTTGAAAATAGTTAACGCCGTCAATAATTTCGTCAGGTCTAATGATAAAATACAAGTTCAGGGTTACCTGCGGTTGGGGTGAAAATGTCAGGGTTATTTGGAAAAAAGGTCTATATGTCAGGGCGACCTGAGATAATATCCCTTACATATATCTACGTGCGTACAGTAGGTCGTGTCACCAATCAGCAGATAGTATCAGTCTATCACACTAAAAAATGCATAAGATGAGTTGTGTGAATAAGTAATTGTACTGAGGACAACCATTTAGTTATGGCTGTTTTTTCCCACTAGATAACCAAGCTTGTCCTAAAAAATACTAGGATTCCTTTGTGATGCAGAGGTTCCACAGAGTTGTGGGGAGGATACTTAGGCTGTGCTCTAGTTTCTATTTAGATTTTCTGTGGACCTAAGTAGTGTTCCTTGTTGATGTTGGTTGTGCAATCATTTTTTTGGTTTAGCGTCGTACACTCACTTGATTGATATTGATCTACCAGTGGAGTAGTGGAGGCTTTTCTTTACTTTTTGCTGTCGATATTTCAGTTAAGTGTTGCAAGGGTGTTGTGTGAGTTGTGGTGCAAGAATTGGGCTTTATGGGATCTTTGGGTCTGCCGTCACCTTGGGTTTGCTGTCTTCTGTAGTGTAGAATAATTATGAACCCTGATCAATCTGGAACTGCTAGTAATTTAGGCAGCTTTTTTCTAATTTCTTTGAAGACTTTCGCCAACTGTCTATAGTAGGTTTCTTCGCTTCTATGTCCTTTGGTTACCGGGTAATGGAGGTTGCCCTCAATCTCACTTTACATTTTGTGACGTACCTTGGACATGTTAAACCTTCTAATGGGTTCTTACCTAGTGCGGAAGACTTTTCTCTTTTATCTGCTGAAATCTTCTTAGGTGTTCTAAGTGGATCTTGTTGTTACTCATGGCTTGGTGGGGAAAGTTAATCTTGTTCTAATTTCACCCATGATCCCTTTGGCCATTGATGAATCCTGGGGGGCAGAAGGATGCTCTCTGGTTTGATTCAGACCTTATAACGATAACATGGGTAAATTCTTCAAATTTGGTTAAATAAACCGAGAGTTTATCGTAAATTTGATTTTCCTTGTTTATCTCCTACACAGAAACCATCTATTCATTATAAACGGGTGTATGTTTTTGTATAGTCTATGAATCAAACAAATCTTTATGTGGATTAGCTTTTGTGTGAAACTTCAATTAGATTATTACATTTGAACAATCATATATTTAAGTATATACCAGATATGATGTGAGGTTTCAGTTATCATTTTATCTGATCATCTGTTTTACATGTACAGAAATGCGTTTGGCCCCTCAGCTGGAACTATATGCTTCTCTGGGTTATTAATATGTGTTGTCCGAATGGTTCGCGCTGCTGTTGACAGTGCTAGACAAGAAAATGCTACTGGAATTGTCAATGTTGTCCTTCGGTGCTGTGTCAATGTTTTTGTAGCAGCTGTTGATTTTTTGAACAAGTTCACTATCAATTTTGCGGCTATTACAGGTGAAGCTTATTGTACATCTGCAAGAATGACTTATGAGCTTTTAAAACGTAATCTTCTATCAGCTGTGTTTGTGGAGACAATTTCTACGCGCTTACTGGCTGGAATAATATTCGTCCTTTCAGCAGTTTATGCAGTTGTGGTAAGTTACTCCATTTACTGTCACTTGCAAGATTACTGTGATGTGCTTTAATTTGTTCAGAAACTTTATACTGATCTCATGCATGTTATCCTTAGTGGAGACGACTTTTGTTGTGATTAGAACCAAACAAGAGAAACGGGGAAGAATCTGTTTCTTTTCACATTAAAGTTTCTAGTCTAAACTTATTGGAAGTTATCAAATCTTATTTTAGAAATTGACCCTAGGTATCCCATATATGAACTTAAGTTTCCTTTATAGACAAATCATGCATAATGAAGTTTTGCTATCATCTTTTTGGTTCATCGTTTACTTTGGCAATTCTTCTGTGTTTCATTAAGAACTGAATTTATGAATTTTCAGGTATGTGCCATATTAAATGGTGTAACAAATCTCGGAGTGAATTCCTACTATGTTTCCCTCTTGGCTTGGTTGCTGCTCATAGTGGTGCTTGGTTTCTTCGTGCACCTGCTTGAGGACGTGATCGACACAGTATACGTGTGCTATGCCATTGACCGAGACAGAGCAGAGGTCAATAAACCTGAGGTCCATGACGTTTATGTTCAGCTTCCTATAAGCAGGAGCACCCGAACGCCACTCAACGTGTAATTATCATGTTCTGATTTCTTTTTCTTTTTTTATGTTGTGTGTTTTAGTTTCATCTCTGTAATTCTGTATTCTAATTTGTTATCCCACTTTGTAATGACTTGGTGGGTTGTGCATATCCTTCCCTGGTTCATTTGTAGAATTTGAGGTTTTTTCACAATAATAAAATTTAATAATAGACCTGAGGTCCATGACGTTTATGTTCAGCTTCCTATAAGCAGGAGCACCCGAACGCCACTCAACGTGTAATTATCATGTTCTGATTTCTTTTTCTTTTTTTATGTTGTGTGTTTTAGTTTCATCTCTGTAATTCTGTATTCTAATTTGTTATCCCACTTTGTAATGACTTGGTGGGTTGTGCATATCCTTCCCTGGTTCATTTGTAGAATTTGAGGTTTTTTCACAATAATAAAATTTAATAATAGAAGACGTAGTCCAGTCTTCAAGGAAGTTTAAGAAGCGTGGGTAATTTCGTTGGCTCTCTTCAGTCTTCTCTTCGCATTTCAGTTGTCTTTGAAGCTTACTGTCCGTATCTGCTCGTTGTTCATCATAGGTGGCTAATATGTGAATACATTAGAATTTAGGTCATTAACTTTGTTCCTTCTACAGAGTTCTACTTGAAATTTTGTCCAAAGCTACCTTATAAAACCAACTTCTTGTGAAAGCATACCTAGTAAAATTAATTGTCAAAAATTACCTAATATAACA
Source organism: Beta lomatogona (assembly GCA_947646795.1). NCBI lineage: Eukaryota > Viridiplantae > Streptophyta > Magnoliopsida > Caryophyllales > Amaranthaceae > Beta > Beta lomatogona. The sequence continues at coordinate 6,828,888 of CANSNZ010000089.1, forward strand.
TTTTAAGTTGTGTACCATTACCTTGTCGAAATGTGGGGGTTGATTAGTTTTCCCTCGGTCACAATATTTTGAGAAGATGTAGAGGAGAAAAAATAAAAGGTAAATTAGTAGAGTAGGAGTGAAGAACGAAAGATGCATGAGAAAATGGGAGGAGAAAGGAACGGGAACGAAGAAAAGAAAGTTTTACTAAAGTTGGACGAAGAAAAGGGTATCGCGTAACCCACATGTGAAGGGGAGATTTACGCCGGAAAACTAGTAAACCCTCCACGTTCTTGGATAAGGTATAATGGTGGTGGTCCACAATCCTAAGGCTTTTTTATTAGGTGGTTCTTTAAGATAAATTATATTAACGCCCTTTCACATGACACCTAAGTACAACCTACCCCAAAGCCCCCCAAACTTCCTGATGAGAATCGAACCCACAACCTGTAGGTGGAAGATGAAAGGGCTTACCACCCTTTGACTTCCTCATTCTCTTTTGAAGGGAAAATACATAAGTTATGACTTATCTCAACTTATATGTATCCAATAAGTATTAGGAGGATTGAAAAATAAAGGGGAAAGAAGTGCAGGATCTCATATTAATTTTCTACGATATAGGGTGAAATCATCCTTGTGCCACCAAATGGTTTGTTTGAATCATATCTCCTTCAAGAGCCTTTATAATTTCCCATAGGCTGTAGAATTATGAAGAAAACATGTTGTAAAGTATATCAGATTCTTAACTAATATAGGATACATTATTTGTTTAAGGGTATTTTTTTCAACTCATTTCATCATTTGGAGCTCTTTAAATGAGTAAGAAAATAGCATTTAATTTAGTACATAATTAAAATTGCATAAAAATTATGGTTTCACGTCATCTAACTTGTTCTTTTGAAAAAGTTAAGTTAGTGTTATGACTAGATACAATCCTAACTTAGTTAGACATTACGTTAGAGAAGGAAAAAACTAATTTTTTTTTTTTTTTGGATCACTATATCTTTTTAAGAAACATACACCATATATGACAGCCTAAAAATTAATGCATATTACCATAAAGCATATAGTCTTGAAACAGACATTTTAACTATATAGATACAACAGTAGCTTCAATAATTCAATAATTTGCATTGATTATCCAATGAAATTAGCATGTTTAATGGGAAACAAAGAGGCATAGTCAAAATCCAACTCTTCTAGTCACACTCACACCATGATTCATGAGATTCGGAGAAGCTGAAGATGTTTCATGTTTCCCAAATTTACATAAATTCCAAATGCTTAAGGCCATGGGATCTTAATTGTAATACATTATGAGTCACAAATTCACAAAACATATGCATATGTTTGGTAAGTGAGAGTACCTCGGAAAAGATGAGAATAAGGCCACAAAATACGACTTATGTCGCTACAATCCATTAGCAAACAGGCTGAGAACTAACGGCCGGCGAAATTCATGGGGCCAGCTCCAAAGTAGCCATGCAACTCCCATCATCATTCATCATACTAACACCTTGGAGTTTATCAATTATCATCGAGTAGTTTCTCTAATTCCAAGGACAATTGAATTGACCCATATATATTTGTTGATTGTTCTTTTGTTGATCAATAATGTAACTTAAAAAAGAATTAAATGAAGTTAGATGCATGCCACAAAACTTGAGGTGTATAAAGAGAAATTACTATATTACCCTTAAAAAGAAAAGATATTTCTACTCGCTCGTATAATCACTACATTCCATTCAATCACCACCTAATATAACCTTATTTGATAATATATCTTATATAATGTTTTGTTCCTATTTTTTATGAGAAATAAGTATGACATTTTGTATCAATAAGCTCACTTTGTCGTCGACCATAAAATAAAACTTCTGGTCATTGGATGTCCCTCCTTTCCTCCCTCTCTGTGCACCGAAAAAAAAACTAGTGATTTTGTGTGACTTCCACGGATTAAGAGAGAAGAAAAAGGGAGTCGGTGACTAGATACTTGATTTTTTTTTTTGGTCGGATTTTAGTGACAGGATGAAAATATGACAAAAAGTGTCATGTAAGATGTTCAAGTGCTTTTTCACACAAACTTCTATTAAAAAAGCCTAATCTGATATATTTATTCAAGAAGGAGAGTGGTGACCTTCTATAAGCTCGAGACCCCTTCACATGCTCCTATACTTGATTTCCACAAATAAGATGTAGAAATTTAATTATAGTAGCATTGTAGGAACAGTTGCTGGATGGTGATGGGTAGGACACTAGGACGTGAGATCGGATATGCATGAGAACCTTGTCACCCCCATCACATACAAATACACATCTACTTTAATTCATTTGCGGCTCAACATATTTAGATTTTAGCGCTTGTGATTTTGCGAAGTTCCGACTCATGCATGATTCTCCATCTTCCTCTGTCTTCTCGAGTTATCGTTTACTAGTAGTAGTTTTAGCCTTTCCATTATTGATGTTAAAAACAATACTAATAATATATGGATAAAGTTGTCATCCTGGACTAATCCAGTTACTTACCCCCAAAACAACTTTATTTCTTTTACGTTTTAAATCATTGGACAAATGGAGCAACTTGGATTTGTTATCTTGTTGAATCTATCAAAACTGTATTTGCAACTCCAAGAGGAAGACAAATGTTAGTATGTTGTGCGATCCAAGATTTGTCCACTCTACTCTCTTGTCTATGCCCTTTTCACACTAATAATGCACCACACAAGCTATAATGCACCACCCCAAGATTTGTATAGGCATGCCGCCCAAGCTATAATGCACCACCCCCTTGAATTACAGAGGGGCAAAAAATTTACATATCAAAATCAAATTTTAGGGACATTAGAAAATAGAAAATATTTCTCTGTATAAGAATGTACGTTATAAAGTTACATGAGAGGAGGATTGTCCGAGTGCCGGCAGAGATATATATGAGATTGGACGATGTTGTTCATCTATGAGATGAGATTATCGCGACTCTAAGATGGATATAAGAGATTGGTATAAAGATCTACTGTCAATTGTAGAAAGTAAGTTAGGTTTGGATATATGATTTATTACTTGCTTTATCCATATATGCCTTGGTATCCCTAATTTACTAAAATGCATAATATAAAAGAAAAATTAACCTATACAACACCAAATATAGCTTTGGTGTAGGTAGCAGCACGCGTAAAGCATGTGGACTCTACAACTAACGCTAAATCCAGTTATAGGTAGGGGTGTCAGAAACAGACCTGACCGCTGGGTCAACCTGATACTGACTTGACTTGAACCTGGTTCGATCTGTGAGGGTCAGTCCCCAGACCTGACCGAAACCTGACCTGGGATTACCCAGACCTGACCGGCACCCGGCTAGATTATATTCTGACCTTACCACACAGACCTGCATTCAAACCCGAACCCGACCGAACTAAACCAGAGATTAACCAAAAACTCAATTAGGCCCAATAAATACCTGGTTCAACTCGAATTCTAATTGATCTGAAAATAAAATCTACCTAATTTTACGCAATTTTTCAAACCAACTTATTTTGACGACTAAACTCAACAAAATTACTAAAATTCAATTATTTTTCTATATCTACAAAATCATTTCAATATGGTAATTTATAAAATTACTTACATTTAATAATAATTTAATAAAAAAATAAATTACATTCTCAATTATATTTTTGATGTAATTTTGGATCATGTCATAGTGTTTTAACTATTGATGAGATTATAATAGTCACTTTTTAACTGCTAGTTTCTTAGTGCATATTATAGGATGTCTTCTTATTAATTTCTCAGTTGCTTTGTATAATGCAAATGCTTCCGTAAAATACTATACTTTAATTTTTCCACAACATATAATTAAGATCGTAACTTGTTTGAGTGAAGAACAAAGTTTGGTAATTGGGTCGAGTTAATATAATATCATAAAATCATTCAAAATACATGTGTCAATGTCAAACGAAATTACAAAAATCAAATTGCTGAATTTATTATATGTAGGAACTAGGAAGCCAACAACAGCAACAACCACCATCTAGAATTTCCAGCACAAACCAGCAGCAAACCACAAGAAATTCAGCATACAGGCCACAAACAAGCAGCAGCAGCAGCAGTAGGCCACAAGCAGGCCACAAGCAAGCAGCAGCAGCAGCAGGAGCAGGAGCAGGAGCAGGCCACAAGCAGCGGGGAGCAAGCGAGCCACAACAGCAAGAAGAAGGCCACAAGCAAGCAGCAAGAGCGAGCCACAAGCAGCAGCAGCAGGAGGAGTAGGCCACAAGCAAGGCCACAAGCAAGCAGGCAGCAGCAGTAGGCCACAAGCCGAGCCACAAGCAAGCAGCGGCGAGCCACAAGCAGCAGGAGCAGCAGGCCACAAGCAGCAGGCCACAGCAGCAAGAGCACGCCACAAGCAGCAGCAGCAGGAGGAGGCAGCAGCATCCAACAAGCAACAGTGGCAAGCCTCAAGGCTCAAGCAGCAGCATCCAACAAGCAACAGCACCATGACAACCACAACAACAAAGTACAAAAATACTTTTTTATATTTTTTGGGCTCTCAGATCTTATAACAAAGTTTTAAGAAACTGTTACCAGAAGAATCATCATCGAGCACTTAGACTCCATCAACGTCACAAAATGTAAAAATGTAAACGAGCCACAAAGCAATTGTGGGCAGGCGGCAATTCCAAGGCACTAATAAAAAAAATTGGCTCTCAAGTGTGTATCATATTCTTAAATGCATGCCTAGAAAAAGCGCCGCCTCACAAAGCTAAGGGCAACAAATACATAATTAATTTTGGAGTTGAGAGTCTAACATACGGGTACCAAAATAAAAAACCAGTACAACACCAGTCCATCCACATGAACATCAGCACCATCCCACAAGCACAACAACACCAACAAACCACAAGCACAGCAACACCAACAAACCATAAGCACATCACCATCCTACAATTAGCAGCACAAGACCACAACAACCACAACCAAAGCAACATAACATGGGCAGCAACAAAACAGAGAGCAAATGAATCACGGAATAGAATCATAGTCTATATCACTAGGTTCACCTACAACACCAACATCAACAGTTCTTTCATCCTCAATTGGGGTATAACCAGAGAGCCAATTTTGACAAGTTACCAAAGCTTCAACATTATGAGGCAACAAACGCGAACGATACTTGTTCAAAATTCTACCTCCCATGCTAAATGAGGATTCGGATGCAACAAAGGTAATAGGGATGGCTAAAATATCTCTATCCATGCGAGCAAAAATAGGAAATTGAACCACATTAGCACGCCAATATGAAAGAACATCAAAATCAACATCACTAACACAAGGAACAAGGGGGGCATCAAAGTATGCATTAATTTCATAAGTTACACTTTGAACACTAGAAGCACCAACACTAGTGCTAGCAACACGACCATACTCTTTAGCAAGGTTTATTTTCTTATATGGGCGAAGGATAGATCTTAGACTCGATGGACAAGGATTAACATCACTTTGAACCGAACTCAAAGAACCAAAAGAAGATGGATAAGTTTGAGAATAATATGTATACAATTCGGTAAAATGATCAACGGCAGATTTAACACGTTTATCACGCTCGGAATCAGCATATAAACTACCATATAAATCACTAACAAATTGTTTTTTATAGCGTGGATCAAGCATGACAGCAACACAAAGAATAGGAGAATAGTCCTCACAATACTTGTTAAACTTAGCATACATAGGTTCAACCATACCCTTAATGCAATCAGTTGCATGATTATGTGCATTAACAATCAAATTCTCAATTAATGCAATGTTAGAAAAATACAAGTTGGCAGTAGGGTACTCGGAACCAGAAAATAGCACAGTTATATCATAAAAAGGTTCCAAAAAATCACAAACATTTTGTATGATTTCCCAATCGGCACAAGTAATACGAATTTCAAACACTGGCTCATATCTAACAAACCTATCAATAGCTTCCCTTCCTTCTAAACAACGACGAAGCATTAAATAAGTGGAGTTCCAACGAGTACAAACATCAGAAATCAACTTACCACAAAATCCAGTATTAACATACGTATTAACATATGTAACACAATCATCAAATCGTTGAAGTCTAGCCATATTTAAACCAATGTAAGTGACAATTGAATGCAAGTTTTTAACACTCTCATCAATCATAGACAAACCACTTTGTACAACTAAATTTAAAATATGTGCCGAACATCTAATATGAAAAAATTTACCACCACAAACCAAAGGATTGACTTTGTTCAAATCATCAACAATTTCAGAAACCATAACATTATTATTAGTAGCATTATCACAAGTCAATGTAAAAACCTTATCTTTAAGGCCCCATTCCTCAAGCAAATCCAGAAAAAATCTACTCAATTCTAAACCGGTATGGGGTTGAGGACAAGATCGAAAGACAAGTATTTTAGAACGTAGTGTCCAAGACTTATCAACAAGCAGTAAGTACCATATAGCTATGATTCATGGAAGTCCAAAGATCACAAGTAAAACATATTTTACCATCCAAATCCATCAACAAGTTACACAAACTCTTTTTCATGGTCTCAAACTCATTAACACAAATCTTAAGCATCGTATTCCGACTTATATGTTTCACTCTAGGTTCCAAATAAGACAACAAAGCCCTAGTTCTAACATGTTCAACAATAAGTAAAGGATAAGCATGGACCATTATGGCTTCGGCAAACATACGACAAAAGATTTTTTGACTAAAAGTATCTCCCGCATCATTACCTTTAACACTTAATAAATAAGGATCACATTTAAGTAAATGCCTATTTTGATTAGTGGTACCTCTAGCACTTTCAAGACGCAAAATGACGGTTTCTACGGTGAATGCAAGTAGAAAATATCTTACCCTCCGATTTGTATAAAACGAAATGCTTCCAAACGGTAGAAGTGCGTTTACCAAAGAGTGAAGGATCGGGTAAAGGAGCGTAAACAGCATCATCACCCAGGTAGTAGCAAGCGAGAATTTGATTGAACAATTGAAGCATAGTCGAAACAACATTGTCAATGTCCTCCATTTATAATCGAAATTTAAAGATTAAGTGTTAGGTTTCTAGTTAGGATTTCGGTTAGGGTTTCTAGTTAGGGTTAGGGTTTTACGGTTGGGTTTTTAGTTAGGGTTAGGGTTTTCGGTTAGGGTTTATGGTTTTCCAGGTTAGGCTAACCCTAACCCTAACCCTAGTCTAAACCCTAACCCTAAACCCTAACCCTAAACCCTAATCAAAATCCCTAACCCTAACCGAAAACCCTAAAACCTAACCCTAAAACATATTAAAAAATCGAAACTCGAAACTCAAACAAAGAAAATCGGGCATCTTACATAAAATCGGGCATCTTACATTCGAAACTCGAAATTAAAAAAAAACCAACCAAAGTTAATTGAAACTCGAAATTAAAAAAATCGAAACTCGAAATTAGGCATAAAATCGGGCATCTTACTATTAAACAACTTCACATGAATCGAAACTCGAAATTAAAAAAAACCAACCAAAGTTAATCATCACATTCGAAACTCAAACAAAGAAAATGAGGCATCTTACATAAAATAAAAAAGATAAAAAAAAAAAAAGGAAATTAAACAAACCTCGGAAAAACAGTCGATCGAGGAGAGATTTTGTGATTTCCGACAAGGATTTTTGTTTTCCGGACAAATTTTTACGCTTTTCGGCGAGATCTTTACGTTTTCCGGCGAGATCTTTTCGTTTTTCGCCGAGATATAGACGGAATCGGTGAGAACTCGAGAAAAGAAAATGTTTTTCGACAAGATCTATGTATTTTCCGGCGAGATAGTAACGGAATGAAGAAGTGAAGAAGACTGAGAAGACGAGAACTCGAGAAGTGAGAGTGTGAGACTGTGAGAGTCGTGAGAGGGAGAGGCGCCGAGAGAATTAGTTGATGAGAGAGAATTGAGAAATGAGAGAAATTTAGGGTTTCATTTTAGGGTTAGTTTTTATAGGGGGGTTATTTGGGGTTGTTTCAACCGTTAGATTAGATCTAATGGTTAGGAATTTAGGATAGAAATAAAGGATATATGAGAATTTCTGAAAAAGAAGGGAAAATTGGTTTATTTTGGGCCATTGGATCAATGTTTTGGCATTTTGCTCTTTTACAAATCAAAGGCTAAAAATTAGGATCCATGTGTTTGTTTTTTGACCAATGAGATTTGAGAATGATAATGTTTATGGATTATGGTTTATGGCAAAAAAATTATTATTCAAAACAACTAAACCCCAAAATCCAAATCTCATACTCATAATCCCATTTTTAAATAATAATCATAATTATCTAAAGTACTAATTAAAATTTTCATAATTTATATTATTTGTTTAACCGAAATTTACTCGTGTCAATTATCTCATTTGTCGGTGAATTGATTAGGGAATAACAAAGAGCGTAAGCATTAATCGGTTATAGACTTATAGTTATGCTAGTTATATTGCTCTAAGGTCATTACTTATGAAACTAAACTTCTTGGAAAATGACTTATACAACTATTAGTTGCTCAATTAATGTTTTGATTATAGTCATTTACATGAACTATAGACATAGTATTGCAATAAGATATAGTAATTTAACAAACCTCCCTATTTAGTGAACTTATAGTGTAACGATATAACTTATATATATGAACTTCATATGAACTTATATATATGAACTTATAGTGTAACGATATAACTTATACAACTATTAGTGATTTACTTCTTAAGCTAGTATTCTTATAGTGTTACGTTACGTATGCAAATATCACTCAATTATGTAATTGTTTGTTTATAATATCTATTTAGTGAACTTATAGTGTAACGATATAACTTATATATATGAACTTCATTGAGTTGATAGTGATTGTTTGTTATATTATCATCATAAAGGTGATGAACTTAAATGGAGTATTGTTATCTTGAACTATCGACTTACATTCATACATTCATTATATTGATCTTATCTAATAATAACAACTTATTTTAATCCAACTATATAGTAACTAGCAAGTACTTGTTATAATCACTTAAACCTCATATGAACCATCATTGTAAACATATGAATGTATGATTGTCATTTGTTATAGTATTATATATAACATATCAAGAGTCATTTTACTAATTTATAATCAATAGAGTATTAGGTTCGTTATACAATTATTATTCTCATTATCGTCATAGTTATTTACAAACTTATATATCAATCATAATGCTTATAATAATAAATCATTTATATAAAGCTTGGAACATATGAACCCTCGTTATAATCAACTTAGGCCTCATATGAACCGTCGTTGTAAACATATGAATGTATGATTGTCATTTGTTATAATATTATAATATATTAAGAGTCGTTATACTAATTTATAATCAATAGAGTATTAGATTGGTTTTACAATTATTTTGATATCAACCTTATATTCAAATGATTCAACATATTAATATTTATATTGTTATTGTTAGTACTCCTGTTCTTATTTGTATTACTATTGCTATTGTTAGCCTTGTTACTATTACTGTTATTATTTGTATTTTTACCTATTATCATTGTCGCTTTATGTTTATTAGTATTATTATTCTCATTACCATCATAACTATTTGCAAACTTATATATCAATCATAATGCTTATAATAATAAATCATTTATATAAAGTTTGGAATTGATCGTCTACTCGTTATTATTGTCGTTGGTTATAATATATAATATTAAAACATATGAAGAGTCGTTATACTCCTTTACTCATTAGAGTGGTTTTACGCTGTTGATTATTCGAAATAAGAGTTGAGTAAGAGAATACACTAAACATCACGGTAATCAATATAGTGTTTTTATTGGTTTTTCGTTGTCATCCATATATATATCGTACACACACATATGTATATATATGTCGATCTTAATACTTTTATTAATATGTTTCGTTTACAAAATCCATAACAAAATCAAGATGGCCCGATCAGGAGTTACCCGAAGTTGAGTTGACGTTCAATAGCGAATGGACCCGATGTTTTACAATGATCGAACTCAACCGTACATGAAACCTAAATACGACTTGCGCAAACCCGACAAAAAAAAAAGTCAAGGGGCGATCATATCCGGGAATGAATCGACTTGTAAATGGAACGTTCAAACCTGTCCAGGCACCCGGAATCCAATGATTCAAATGTGTTCGACCCCGGTTGAACAAAACCCGACCAATCATGACCCGGGGCACCGACAATCGAATCCTAACTCCGTCCGGTCCGACTGGTTCACCGTGGGTATACCCGGAACCCTGTTTGAGAACCTATTTTGACACCCCTAGTTATAGGTGTAAATAATGACATGTGGTTTGTTAAAAGATGTAGATTTCCCATATTTACAATGTTAAATTTTTTAGTTCAATTTTTAAGGTAACTGTTAGACATGCATCTCATCATTCCAAGTTCAATTCATGGATTTTTTTGTAAATCCGATATGCATATAGACAAAAACAAGTGTTGATACTTTATATGCACATATGAACGTTGACGCAAGTGGGTAAAAAGTGGATGCAAAGTTGCAAACAAGTTCTAGGAGTTGATAATGTAAATGTGATGGTTAGGGGTGGCTGCACGAACAGAGGCGGTTCTTGGCCTATGTAAGGTGGACGATCGCATAGGGCCTCCAAATTAAAAGAGCCCCAAAATATTAAATAAGTATTGGTACTCCCAGCATATTGAAAAAAAAAAAACAATCTGGAGCAAGTTGGTAAGATAATAAGCTCTCTAGACATGCGGTGCAAGCTCGAATCCTAATGATGTTTTTTTCTACAAAAAATATGTATGACAAATTTGTATGTCTCTCTTCTTTGTTTTTTTTTTCTTGAATGGATGTTAAAGAGACAAGCTTTAATCGCTTTGTCTCTTGAAGTTTCCGTCAATTTCTATGGTAGTCTCCATATTTTCATTAATTCTTCCCTTTTCCCAAATTTTAAAGACCCAAAATGTTTACTTCCATCCGAAATTATAAATATAAACTCCTATTATTGCCATCACCTCCCAAAAAAAAAGTCCTATTAATACCCATTATCAACAATTCAACTTTGTTGTTGTCAAAAAAAAAAAAAAAACAATTCAACTTTGTAATTGAGTTATTTATTTGAAATTGAACCAGTAGTCTAGTATACTCACAATCAATATATATATATATATATATATATATATATATATAAGGAGGAACTTTTCGGGAAGCATAGGGAGCTCCTCAAGATTTCGAGCTCATAGAGCGCGCCACGTAGGATTGTCACGTCATCAATTTATATTTTATTTTTTACAAACATAGAGTTCTAGATGATTTAAATACATATAAGGGATTTGGATAAACGAAAATTAGAGTTTGGATTTGAATCAACAACCTAAATTATTATATCATGAAAATTGTGTATAACTTTTGCTACGTAATTCGGAATATTATAATTTTTGTACCATTGGAGAGTGCTCGAAATATGCTTCGAAATAAGATCCATTTATAATATAGTTGTACAACTTATGAAATATAGAGCGTCGTGTATGATTGTCATGTCATCAATTTTTATTTTTATATTTTTTTCTAAAAATAGAGTTCTACATAGATTTAAATAGAGTCTTGGATAAGCAGAATTTAGAGTTTCGTTTTGAATGAACAACCTAAATTATTGTATTATGTAAATTGTGTATAACTTTTGCTGCCTAATTCAGAATATTACAACCTAAATTATTGTATTATGTAAATTGTGTATAACTTTTGCCGCCTAATTCGAATATTATAATTTTTGTACCATTAGATAGTGCTCGAAATATGCTTTGAAATAAGATCCATTTACAATATAGTTCTAAAATTTATGAAATAGAGAGCACCACTTAAGATTACCATGTCATTAGTTTTTATTTTAAATATTTGAAAAAATACAATTCTACATATATTTAAATACATAAAAGAGTTATGAATAGGGGGAAATTAGAGTTGCGTTTTGAATAAACAACCTATATTATTATATTATGTAAATTGAATTTAATTTTTGTTACCTAATTGAAAACATTATAATTTTTTTACCATTGGAGAGTGCTTGAAATATGCTTCAAAATATGATCTATTTACAATATAGTGTTACAACTCATGAAAATATATTAAATTAGATGCATTATAGGACATTATTTAGTCTTTTTTTAGATAAATATAATAATGGCTATAAGTATTAAGTATAGTGTATTATATGTGATTATAACATTTGATTATAGGTCTAATTTACAGGATTAAATATATTATGTTTCAAAACCTCAACCTTACTCAACTAAACTAAAACAATATAGTATTGCAACAAAATTTATTAACTAAAATCTATAACGATAAAGTTACATATCAGAGTTTTGGATTATGTAAAAATTAGAGTTTGATTTAAATAAAACATACTTAGAATATTATAAAGAGCTCCACCTAAGCATGCAATGTCATTCTTATCAATTTTTAAGAAAGTATTCTTTCTGTCCTGCATCTATTTACAATATAGTGTTACAACTCATGAAAATATATTAAATTAGATGCATTATAGGATATTATTTAGTCTTTTTTTTTTTTAGATAAATGTAATAATGGCTATAAGTATTGAGTATAGTGTATTATATGCGATTATAACATTTGATTATAGGTCCAATTTACAGGATTAAACATATTATCTTTCAAAACCTCAACCTTACTCAACTAAACTAAAACAATATAGTATTGCAACAAAATTTATTAACTAAAATCTATAACGATAAAGTTACATATTAGAGTTTGGATTATGTAAAAATTAGAGTTTGATTTAAATAAAACATACTTAGAATATTATAAAGAGCTTCACCTAAGCATGCCATGTCATTCTTATCAATTTTTAAGAAAGTATTCTTTCTGTCCTGCATCTATTTACAATATAGTGTATTACAACTCATGAAAATATATTACATTAGATGCATTATAGGACATTATTTAGTCTTTTTTTTTTTAGATAAATATAATAATGGCTATAAGTATTGAGTATAGTGTATTATATGTGATTATAACATTTGATTATAGGTCCAATTTACAGGATTAAACATATTATCTTTCAAAACCTCAACTTTACTCAACTAAACTAAAACAATATAGTATTGCAACAAAATTTATTAACTAAAATCTATAACGATAAAGTTACATATTAGAGTTTTGGATTATGTAAAAATTAGAGTTTGATTTAAATAAAACATACTTAGAATATTATAAAGAGCTCCACCTAAGCATGACATGTCATTCTTATCAATTTTTAAGAAAGTATTCTTTCTGACCTGCATCAATTAAATTATTACCTTCTACTTTCTTAAAGTATCATTCGGGTATTATTCATGTTAAAACTGTATTAGCTATTGTTAGTCATACCTGTTATTGGGATACCATTTAATTGGTTTGGACACGGTTTTTAAGGAAATAAAAATTGGATAGTCTAGCATAGAGGTACCTCTTTAGTTAACTAGAGTAGGGGACAAATAAATCCTTATTAAAGTAAACGCAACTTTATAAGGCAATTCGGGTAATTAATGATGGTTTTATTAACATAAAGTAAAAGTAATATTGTCAACTGTAGTTTCTTTTTTTACCGAAAGTGGAATGGTTCTAAAAGATGAAACTACCTAAAGTGGTAATTGTTGTAATAGAAAAAGAACGGAGGAAGTTTGTAAATACAATGATCTTGAAAAATCTCATTTTACAACAACACAAAATCAACAATAATTTTAACAAAAAATTTGCAATAAAATAAAATAAACAAACAACTCGCGCAACGCACGCTTCAAACCTAGTAGAAGTTAAAAGAGATGGTTACTTTATTACTCAATTTTAATGATTTAATCCTTAATTATTGTAGTTTATTGATTTTTTTTGGTTGAAATTATATTGTGTATTTATTTTTAGTACCAGTAAGGGTCCAAATTTGAGAATCTAAATAGGGCCTCGATAATGGTTGCCCCACCCCTGTGCACGAATAGCCGGTACTCATCCGGTAATGTAGGTTGTTCATGATTCATGCACCCATTGGTTGAAATTGATGTAGCTACACAGTTGTTAATTCACATTTTCCACCGTCCCACGCCCGATACACCGTTTATACTTTATATCACTCCATAGTACATCCAAACACTCCAGGAGAAAGCTTCTAATTAATGTTGTATGGCATTAATTGATACGCACTATTTGACTTTCAATAAATAAAAAAAACTAGTCGTATATGGACGCGATGCGTGCGTCAACAACCTTATGTAGTTATATGTACGAATGTACATATGTTTTTAATCTAAAATTACTTTGGTAGTGGTGTAAATTATTGAGGTTCTTTTGTAGATGTTACTATCTTTTTAAATTAAAGGTGCCCGGTCTTTAATTGTTCTATACCGTCACTGAAAAATTTGGTCGATGATTTAATAATTCCTTGTCAACGTCTTTCGTATAGTTATTTAACGATTGTAAATGTTGATAAACCATATTGTTTGAATTTTATAAATACGAAGTATTATGTTGTTAGGATATATAGCTAATTTTTTTGATTGAAGATTCTAATTAATTTTGTGTCGATCTATTTTGTCAAGTTATTAATGCTAATTGCATATTTCATTTTTGACTTATTCCATATGGCAAGTTGCATTGATTCTCATTTTTTAAATTTTTATAAAAAGAAAACGTTGTTTTAAATTATTAAAGGGTATTATAGTCATTTCAAAGGGGGACACCATGCCTCATCCCTTGGCTTATATAATAGAGATTATACTTTTACCAATTAAGCTAAGTTCATTCAATGCTAATAAAAAAATTGGTGCTATGTTGATAGAGTATCAAATATAACCTCCACCTCTTGTGAGAAAGAACCCGAATTCGATTTTAGGCAAGTAAAAGGATTTTAATTTATTACCAACTCGGGAGTTTGAACTCCATCCGGGTTTTAGAGTACCTTATTAGTATGATTACGACTTAGGTCTAGTTTATTACAATTTACAAATCAAAGTAAATTATACTTTGATATGGTTGGAACATATACTCCTAATTTTATACTGTAGAAATTTAGATGCTTAATACGGAAAATGAGTATCACATACTCAAACATCTAACACCAAGATCTTTACATAATTTAACATGAATCTATAAAGAGTATAAAATATACCTCTTGATGTGTGAATTCCACTTCCACCCCGAGCCTTCTAGTGGAGATCATTTAGAACGTCAAACGTCGTTCCTCTAGTGTTGGTCCACGAACAACCCTTAGATCACCACGTATGCTAGTACGGAAGAGAGAATCCTCTTGCTTTTGAGGTGAGAGATGGCCGAATGAAGGGGAGAGAGAGGAGAGCAAAGAAAATCATATTTTCTTTTACTAAAATGATGTAAATTCATCACCTTTGTAACCCCCATATGATTATATAGGGTGGTTACAAAGAGAGTATTCATGAGGCTTTATTTTGCCTCATAATGTCATACATTATGAGCCTAATAAACTCATGAGTTACAACTCTTCCATCCATCATAAAAAACCGCCCAACCCACTTCACAAATGGATTTGGGTAATATCCAAGGGTTGTCACATTGTGTGACCTCATAAGACCCAATACATATTAGTAGTTGGCCTAAATATACTAGCCCAACAAACCGCAATTAGCTTCTAGCAAAACGTTGCGGTCACCTAATATTATTGAATATATTATCTTTATAATTTGTCCATATACATTTAGTTTGTTACACTTGATCGAGGATAAAATCCTTCAATCTCCCACTTGTCTAAGAACAAGTGTGTAACCTTCAAACTCCTTAAGTCGCTTAATGTCTAACTTGATGACATGGTAACATCGTATGTAAACCATACCAATATTCAAGTTGTTTCTTGAAATCCGAGTTTGAACTGTCGAAACAAATGATTAACTTCTTAATCCATTTGAGCACGGCCATGCATTTTCAGTTCTCGCTCTTCAAGAGGCCAAGACACCAATCCTAACTCTTAGGAGGACTTTATCCAGTCTTGTATAACCAAAACTCCCACTCAATTCGTAGCAGTTCCGATCACTGCTTTTATAGCCTCCTTTTACGGCACGACGTTTTGCAGTGTCAAAAACATACTAATCCTTAAGTAAGAATAGTGTCATACTCATGTCTAAGGAATCCACTAAACATTTTAATGAGATTCTCATAAACCTTTTAGAGAACTCCCACTAGGTCTACCCAACGTGTATCAACTATACACGTTTATGCAAATGACTAGACATCTCTATGTCTCCATAGCCCATGAAAATGCGCTATCAATCAACTTGCAATCTAGTCCATGAAACATAATTATTTACGTTCAATTTTTAATGATTCGAACTAGGGACCAAGGTAAATTATAGCTCCTGTTCACTGGATAGGGTTTTATTCGTCAAATCACATATTTGACAATCCTATCAAACGTTATAAAATACTTTGAACGTTTTATTTAATACTAAACCAAGATTAAATAAGAACATAACCTTCTATTGATAAACATAACCAAACATATCATAAGAGTAACTATAACTGTGAACTAATTAAAAGTAAATAGTACACAATCAAAGCCACTCTCCTACATGCTTAAGTCCTATAGTCCTAGTATGACTCTCATGCTTAAGGCCGAGGCAATGGTTTAGTCAAAGGATCAGCGACATTGCTATCCGTATGAACTTTGCTAACTATTACATCTTTTCTCTCAACGATTTCTCGAATGAGATGAAACTTCCTAAGTACATGTTTACACCTTTGATGTGATCTTGGTTCCTTAGAGCGAGCTATGGCACCATTGTTATCACAATGTAAAACAATACCATCTCCAACACTAGGCACTACTCCTAGCTCCAGAATGAACTTCTTCATCCAAACGGCTTCCTTTCTTGCATCCGCCGCAACAATGTACTCGCCTTCGCTGTAGAATCGAGCCGACAGTACTTTGCTTTGAACTTTTCCAGCTCAATGCCCCTCCATTTAGACAAAAGATGAAACCAGATTGGGATCGGAAATCATCTTTGTCAGTTTGGAAGCTCGCATCTGTGTAACCCTCAACAATTAACTTACTTTCACCTCCATACACTAAGAAATTATCCTTAGTCCTTCGTAAGTACTTTAGGATATTCTTAGCTGCACTCCAGTGTGCGTCACCTGGATTTGATTGGAATCTGCTACACATGCTCAAGGCATATGAAACATCTGGGCGAGTACAAATCATGGAGTACATAATGGACCCTATAGCTGACGCATAAGGAACATTACTCATTCGCTTAATCTCGTCAGGTCCAGAAGGACACTGAGTCTTGCTAAGAGAAACACCATGTTGCATGGGTAGAAAACCTCTCTTAGAATTTTCCATATTGAACTTAGTAACCATCTTATCTATATAAGTTCGTTGGCTAAGTCCAATCATTCTCTTAGACCTATCCCTATTGATCTTGATCCCCAAAATGTACTCAGCGTTTCCAAGGTCTTTCATAGAAAAACAACTCTTCAACCATTCCTTGACTGACCCAAGCATGGGAATGTGGTTTCCTATGAGAAGTATATCATCTACATACAAGACCAAGAAGACTATATTACTCCCACTTTCCTTCTTGTAAACACAAGACTCTTCTCCGTTTTTGAGAAAACCAAACAGTTTGATTGCCTCATCAAAACGAAGATTCCAACTACGGGATGCTTGCTTCAATCCATAAATGGACTTTTGAAGCTTACATACCCTCCTAGAATATTCTGGATCCACAAAACCTTCCGGTTGTGTCATATACACATCCTCTTTCAAGAACCCATTCAAGAAAGCGGTTTTGACATCCATTTGCCAAATCTCATAATCATAAAAGGCAGCAATCGCTAGGAGTATCCGAATGGATTTAAGCATTGCTACTGGTGAAAACGTTTCGTCATAGTCTATACCATGAATTTGTTTGAACCCTTTTGCAACCAACCTTGCTTTGTAAACCTGAATGTTACCATCCTTGTCTGTTTTCACTTTGAAAACCCATTTGCAACCAATGGGTGTAACCCCATCAGGCAAATCCATCAAGTCCCATACTTGATTTTCAGACATAGATGCCATTTCGGACCTCATGGCTTCAAGCCATTTTTCGGAGTCTTCACTTATCAAAGCTTGCTTGTAGGTAGTAGGTTCCTCAAATTCTAAGATCATTATCTCAGAACTTTCGGTTAACAAGAAATCAACAAACTTTTTGTTTGGTATTCTTGATCTACTAGTCCTACGAGGGGCGGCAACAGGAGAAATTTTCTTCTCAACAATTTGAGAATTTTCGCACGAATTAGATTCGAGTGGGACAAAGTAGGAGGTTCGTGTACGGGATGCACGTCCTCCAACACTTGGTCGATTATGGGAGAAGATTCCTCTAAAGGAGGAATTACTTCAAGCTCCACAAGTGGCACTTGTGCTTCTGACTCTAACATAGGTTGAACTATGTTCGTTTGTTGCTTTTCTCGAACCTCTTCGAGAAATATATTACTCCCACTTGCCTTTTTGGAAATAAAATCTTTTTCCAAAAAGACACCACGACGAGCAACAAACACTTTGCCCTCAGTTCGATGGTAGAAGTAATAGCCCTTGGTCTCTTTGGGATAACCCATAAAGAAACACTTATCTGATTTAGGGGCGAGTTTATCTGAAAGTAAACGTTTTACATAAACCTCACAACCCCAAATACGTAGAAAAGACAAACTTGGAGTTTTTCCACTCCACATCTCATATGGTGTTTTTTCTTTGCCTTTGATGGAGTTCTATTAAGTGTGAAAGTAGCGGCTTTCGAGAGCATATCCCCGGAAGGAGATGGGAAGATCAGCAAAACTCATCATAGACCGAACCATATCAAGTAGAGTTCGGTTCCTCCTTTCGGATACACCATTCAACTGAGGTGTTCTAGGTGGAGTGAGTTGTGAAAGAATTCCACAACTCTTCAAGTGATCACTAAACTTTTGGCTCAAATATTCACCACCACGATCGGATCGTAGTGCTTTAATTGTTTTGCCAAGCTGGTTTTGGACTTCATTCTGGAATTCTTTGAATTTTTCAAACGATTCCGACTTATGCTTCAATAAATAGACATATCCATATCTACTTAAATCATCAGTAAAAGTAATGAAGTACCCAAACCCTCCCCTAGCTTTTGTGCTCATTGGTCCACTCACATCAGTATGTATTAGACCCAATAGATCACTGGCCCTTTCACCCTTTCCAGTAAAAGGTGACTTTGTCATTTTACCCATTAAACATGATTCACATAAATCAAATGGCTCAAAGTCAAAAGATGTTAGAAGTCCATCTTTATGTAACTTCTGAATGCGTTTCGCGTTTATATGTCCTAAACGACAATGCCATAAGCAAGTAGGATTAGTATTGTAACGCCCCGGAAATACATAACCTTAATCGTCAGCGGAAACATGCTTTAACCTGTGGGTTAGGGCCCACTAATAATATAAATAGCCTAAAATGGCCTATTAAACATATAAATGATCGTCTTTAAGCTATAATTGTTACCCATAAATACAGAGTATTCTAAATATCCCAAATATATACACAGAGTCGCTTCAACTTAATCTTTCCGGAGCATTACTAACATAACCGATCCTGAGCCATCTTCGTAATACCTGAATAATTTCATGAAATAGGGAAAAGAGAAAACACAGAAAATAACCTAAAATGAGTTGAAAACTCAGTAACTTCACTCCAGCCCGTAAAAACGGTTTTAGTTCGTAAACGTTTTCACATATAAGCATATATAGTAACACTTTAGTAATCATTAACAGAGAACTTTATCACTAGTTTTGAATAGTCTGCTGGCAAGGACCATTTACGTGACTTTAGTTCATTAGCAAGTACAGGTTTTGGACATATCATAACTTTCATAATTCGTAACATTAACATCATCATATGACCTATTTGGTCCGTATCGTTCATCGTACATAATTCCTCCACCTGTGACTTGCCCATTTACCGGATCAGTTTATGATTCCAAACCAGCAGAACCATCCACTTTTATTATCATAACATATCAGACATCATATATTTTTAATTCGGAATCATCCATACATCGTAAATAGAATTATAACAGGACATTTCATAACATACATCAGCATCGTCACATATAACACATAATCATATCAACATAATCAATATCATATAATTGTATTCACGCATTTGAGTACATGTAAAACATCACATCTAACACATACGGGCATACACGTATTCGCTGGACATGAAAGGTTACCCATAACATTTACGGGCAATCACATAGATGCTGGACATGAACATTACCTCAAACGCAAATCCATTTCCAAGGATAAACTTCTTATAAGCTGTCTTACTTCCTTTGAGCTCCATAAACCAACGTCCGAAACCACAATATAAACAACAATGAGAAATTAGAATCCACTCACGGATCTTAGTACTCGAAAACTAGTCTAACTTACCCCTCCTAATATAATCCCATTCACCGATCTCACTTCATTGCTATTCTTTGAACATCTCCTAATCAACATGAATCCCATAAGCTACCTCCAATTACTCCAACAATAATAACAATAACTATTCTAAATTGAATCTCAACTACTATTGCAAATAATCTCATAAGTAAACTTATTTTAGTCTGATTTAGGCCCATAACTATAGTTAATTAACAAGCTAAGCTAACATGGTTCATAGTTTAACAAGTTTATACTAAATCAGCCATTTTACTTGATCTCTCTTAGTCCAACAAATTAACCAAGTGACTTTGCTAATACTACAACCAAATCAGATTAAGGTTCAAGCTTCATTTAATTAACAAAATAACTTTAGCTAAGTCTTAAAGAAATCAGATTTAGACCCAATAGTTTAACTAACTAATAATAGACTTGGGCTTAACTTTATAATTGAGCTTAGGTAAAAATTCAGAATTTAAAAGCAAAGAGTGTACCTCTGCTCTCCTGAGCGAGGTGGACGAACAAAACAGGGGAGGGTGAACCGGACCGACAACAACACTACCAACCACGAACAGCGAACGGCTCGACGAACTCCGTCCACCGGCGAACAATAGCGACAACCGCAGAAGAGCACCAAAGAAAGGGGAGTGTGAGAGAGATCGGGGCACGAGAGAGAGAGTACGAACACCCCACACACACAACTCGCAGCAGCAGCACCGCACACAACACCACCACGAACTAGAGGAGAGAAGAGACGCGAGCAGAGGAGAGAACTAAGCTCCGGCGAGCTTCGGGTTTCCGGCGAGACAGAGGGGGAACGAGAGAGAAACTGGGCTGGGGTTTTGGGGTTTCACGGGAAGAGAGGAGAGAGAGAAATGGGTTGTGGGTTTTGGGGTTTTTCCACCGGGAGAGAGAAAGAAATAAAGGGGGTTGGGGGTTTCCTTTTGGTGAGAGAAAATAACAGAGAGAGAAAAATAAGGGGGGGGGTTTGGTTATCTTTTTGGTGAGGAAAATCATGAGAGAGAAAGGAGCTTTAGGGTCTTATTTCACCCAAATAAACCGATAAGCAAAAGAAATGGCAAACCGACTTCAACTTCCTAAACAGATAAATACAACTCGACTAATTGTATAGAAAATAACTTAACCATAATCATTTTGGAAAAATTTTAGGACGCAGTTAAGCTAATAAACATAATTAGAAATTAATATAACGTAATTAAGGTTCGGGATATTACATCCTACCACCCTTATAAAAAGTTTCGTCCTCGAAACTTGCAATAAGTTGATCGCGGGAACAACAAGCTAAATTCATTTAGACAAAACCAAGATCTCAAGCTTTTATGGTTTCGTTTGGAATTCAGCCTCCATTCCGCCATCATCTTTTGTATCTCTACTTCAACTCGACTCGCGAAATCAAGGAGCAAAGAAAACAAAAGGGGCAAACTTGTTGGCAATGAATTCTAACTAAAACATTGGGTGAGATCTCGTTTGAAAACCTTTTGATTACTCAAACCATATAAGTTAAAATTAATCGAAAAACTATTAAAGTTCACATAACGTCACGTACATCACAACAATCATATAATCATATAACTTAAGACCAACTAGGTCCAGGATAAGCCACTTAAACTCCAAGAGGGCATCCATAATCCTATTTCTCATATCTTAAATTCTATCAACCCAATTAATCATCAAAATTAACCTCAACTTCCTTATCGTCTAATTTCCCAAAGGATCATACCTAGGCGATGCAAAGTCTAAGACTCCGCACTTCCGGCTAGGTTTCGGCTTTGATACCACTCTGTAACGCCCCGGAAATACATAACCTTAATCGTCAGCGGAAACATGCTTTAGCCTGTGGGTTAGGGCCCACTAATAATATAAATAGCCTAAAATGGCCTATTAAACATACAAATGATCGTCTTTAAGCTATAACTGTTACCCATAAATACAGATTATTCTAAATATCCCAAATATATACACAGAGTCGGTTCAACTTAATCTTTCTGGAGCATTACTGACATAACCGATCCTGAGCCATCTTCGTAATACCTGAATAATTTCATGAAATAGGGAAAAGAGAAAACACAGAAAATAACCTAAAATGAGTTGAAAACTCAGTAACTTCACTCCAGCCCGTAAAAACGGTTTTAGTTCGTAAACGTTTTCACATATAATATATAGTAACACTTTAGTAATCATTAACAGAGAACTTTATCATTAGCTTTGAATAGTCTGCTGGCAAGGACCATTTACGTGACTTTAGTTCATTGGCAAGTACAGGTTTTGGACATATCATAACTTTCATAATTCGTACCATTAACATCATCATATGACCTTTTTGGTCCGTATCGTTCATCGTAACATAATTCCTCCACCTGTGACTTGCCCATTTACCGGATCAGTTCATGATTCCAAACCAGCAGAACCATCCACTTTTATTATCATAACTTATCAGACATCATATATTCTTAATTCGAAATCATCCATACATCGTAAATAGAATCATAACAGGACATTTCATAACATACATCAGCATCGTCACATATAACACATAATCATATCATCA
This sequence comes from Beta lomatogona, assembly GCA_947646795.1. Taxonomy (NCBI): domain Eukaryota; kingdom Viridiplantae; phylum Streptophyta; class Magnoliopsida; order Caryophyllales; family Amaranthaceae; genus Beta; species Beta lomatogona. Next base: position 6,851,896 of record CANSNZ010000089.1, read on the forward strand.
TAATCAATATCATATAATTGTATTCATGCATTTGAGTACATGTAAAACATCACATCTAACACATACGGGCATACACGTATTCGCTGGACATGAAAGGTTACCCATAACATTTACGGGCAATCACATAGATGCTGGACATGAACATTACCTCAAACGCAAATCCATTTCCAAGGATAAACTTCTTATAAGCTGTCTTACTTCCTTTGAGCTCCATAAACCAACGTCCGAAACCACAATATAAACAACAATGAGAAATTAGAATCCACTCACGGATCTTAGTACTCGAAAACTAGTCTAACTTACCCCTCCTAATATAATCCCATTCACCGATCTCACTTCATTGCTATTCTTTGAACATCTCCTAATCAACATGAATCCCATAAGCTACCTCCAATTACTCCAACAATAATAACAATAACTATTCTAAATTGAATCTCAACTACTATTGCAAATAATCTCATAAGTAAACTTATTTTAGTCTGATTTAGGCCCATAACTATAGTTAATTAACAAGCTAAGCTAACATGGTTCATAGTTTAACAAGTTTATACTAAATCAGCCATTTTACTTGATCTCTCTTAGTCCAACAAATTAACCAAGTGACTTTGCTAATACTATAACCAAATCAGATTAAGGTTCAAGCTTCATTTAATTAACAAAATAACTTTAGCTAAGTCTTAAAGAAATCAGATTTAGACCCAATAGTTTAACTAACTAATAATAGACTTGGGCTTAACTTTATAATTGAGCTTAGGTAAAAATTCAGAATTTAAAAGCAAAGAGTGTACCTCTGCTCTACTGAGCAGGGACGAACAAAACAGGGGAGGGTGAACCGGACCGACAACAACACTACCAACCACGAACAGCAGCAGCTCGACGAACTCCGTCCACCGGCGAACAATAGCGACAACCGCAGCAGCACCAGCAAAGGGGAGTGTGAGAGAGATCGGGGCACGAGAGAGAGAGTACGAACACCCCACACACACAACTCGCAGCAGCAGCACCGCACACAACACCACCACGAACTAGAGGAGAGAAGAGACGCGAGCAGAGGGAGTAGAACTAAGCTCCGGCGAGCTTCGGGTTTCCGGCGAGACGAGGGGGAACGAGAGAGAAACGGGGCTGGGGTTTTGGGGTTTCACGGGAAGAGAGGAGAGAGAGAAATGGGTTGTGGGTTTTGGGGTTTTTCCACCGGGAGAGAGAAAGAAATAAAGGGGGTTGGGGGTTTCCTTTTGGTGAGAGAAAATAACAGAGAGAGAAAAATAAGGGGGGGGGGGTTTGGTTATCTTTTTGGTGAGGAAAATCATGAGAGAGAAAGGAGCTTTAGGGTCTTATTTCACCCAAATAAACCGATAAGCAAAAGAAATGGCAAACCGACTTCAACTTCCTAAACGGATAAATACAACTCGACTAATTGTATAGAAAATAACTTAACCATAATCATTTTGGAAAAAATTTAGGACGCAGTTAAGCTAATAAACATAATTAGAAATTAATATAACGTAATTAAGGTTCGGGATATTACAAGTATCGCTTGACCGATGTTTTTTGCTGTCTATGTTAAGGACATCTTTGTCTAAGTCTAGGAAATATAGACCATTAGACCTTTTAGTAATGGCATAAAACATTGAATTCAAATAAACAGAGAGAAACAACCTTTCTCAATTGTAAATGAAACCCTTCATTATCCAAAACAGGAATAGAAATAATGTTTTTGGTAATAGCGAGAACATAGTAACAGCTTATTAAGCTCTAATATTAAAACCGAAGGCAAAGATAGACTATAAGTCCCAACCGCAACGGCCGCAACCCTTGCACCATTTCCAACGCGCAGCTTCTACCTCCCCTTTAGCCAAGGTTCTACTCCTTAGTCCCTGCACATTCGAAGTAATGTGAGAAACACAACCGGTATCAAATACCCAAGAAGTAGATGTTGCTAAATTAATGTCAATGACATTGATACCTGAAGAAGAAGCCCCAGACTTCTTATCATTCAGATACTTCGGGCAGTTACGCCTCCAATGGCCTATTTGACCACAATGGAAGCACTTGGCATTTGCGGCCACCTTTTGCTTTGCCTTTGCCTCGTGGCTTATCGGCCGATCTTAGCGGCAACTTGCTTGCCCTTGTCTTGCTTTTTCTTGCCGCCCCATTCCTTCTTAAAACTCTTCCCCTTTTGAACCATAAGAACTTCCCTCTTAGGTGCAACATAGATGTTTTGCTAGGCAGTCATGAGCATCCCATGTAACTCAGCAAGGGTTTTCGACACCCCATTCATATTGAAGTTCAACCTAAACTGGTTGAAGCCTTCATGAAGTGAGTGTAGTATGATGTCAGTAGCCAACTCTTGGCTATAAGGAAAGCCCAACCTCTCCATTGCCTCGAAATAACCAATCATTTCGAAGACATGAGTGGCGACTGGCTTGCCTTCGACTAATGCACACTCAAGAATAGCCTTGTGAGTTTCATACCTCTCTATCCGAGCTTGTTGCTGAAACATGGTTTTCAGCTGTCGGATAATACTGTAGGCATCCAAGCTTGCAAACCTCTTTTGAAGGCTTGGTTCCATAGCCGCGAGCATAAGGCAAGTAACAATTACTGACCTTTCTGCAACGGCCTTATGGGCCGCCGTTTCGGCTTCAGTAGAGGTGGTTGTTAAAACCGAGATCGGGGTTTCAAGAACATCCTCTCGACCTTCGGATCTAAGAACAATTCTCAGATTCCTTTCCCAATCAAGGAAGTTATTCCCGTTCAACTTATCCTTTTCTAGGATTGAACGTAAGTTAAAAGGTGAATTATTGTTGTTACCAGACATGATATCTACATAGAAGATGCAAAAGTAATGAGAATGTTTATCATAATAGCTTTTAACAAATTTTAAACACTTTAAAATAAAAGCTATGCACTTGACCAATTTTCAATGTGTCCCCTTTTGAATCAAGTGATTCTAAGATCCTATCAAACATGATTTATAAGTGGACTTTGGCCTCAACTTAAAACCAAATTTAAAAGGTAAGTAAACTCTTTTACTAATTACAACAATTGTAATTCTTAGTTGATGGGTGATTGCTAAGGTGATGAAAGCTCCCAGGTAAGGAAGTTACCCACAACGTTGGGGAAAGCCTTCCTAATCCTAGACATAGCTTGTCACCCAAACACAAAAACCCAATCCTTTGCTTCAAAATCCAAAACCGTTTTGATGATTTTGTTGGGCCAAACCAAACTAAACATGCAAATTTCGAAAATTTACTCTACTTAGCCCAAGATTGGAAGTAACACTCTGCTTTGGCAGAACCTATTACTAACGATCAAGATTTTAGTAGATGTTTATTTGGAATAACAATTACCCAATATTAGCTTTTAGGGACCTAAGTAAATTATTATGTGATTTAATTACTAGTGAACTCATTGCAAAAATAAATCACATGCATAATAAAACTTAGAAAGCATTCAAAAGCAATAATTTAAATGCATAAAGTAAAATGTGATCCTAGTATGGCTCCTAACCCTAAAGACTACTCTTTAAGGTCTCCTTTCTTGAATCACCATGGATCTCCATCCTTAAATCACTTCAACTTGAATAATTATTTGGAATTTAAACTAATATTACAAAAATACCAACGATGCATAGATCGTATTTAAATTACAAAAATACATTAACGATACGCAGATCGTAATTTCTATCCAAGTTTGGGCCATACTAGTCACCGCATGCATCCATAATATCATATATATATATATAACATGCATTTTAATCAACTTATTAAAATAAATTATTATGCTTCAACAACTTTAAAACATAATAACATCAACCAAATTTAAACTCATATTAAATTAAATGGTTAGTATCTCTAGGCAAATTCAATCATATTAGAATTTATCTCCCAAGGGCTTTAAAATATTAATCTAACAAATTTAATCAACTATTAAATTTGAAGAAAAATACATAAGCACTCTAAGGCACCACATATATTTTAATCATATTAAAACATAAAAACATAGCATGATATTTAATCACAAATACTAGCATGAAAGAATTAATCAACTTATTAAAACTATCATCCTAACATAAAATTAAATGTCACAAAATGAAACTCCCATCATAATTTTAATTCATTTAAGTATTAACATAGGATACCATGCATAATAACTTATTAATATGCATTAAGGGATAAACGGATTTTAAAGTTTTTATCCGTTGAAGGAGAGACGAGCCAAGGGTGGCAGACCACAGCTCGCGACTCGCAAGATAGGTCGCGACTCGCGATGGTCGTCGCGGCTCGCGAGAAGCGTTCTGCTTCTGAGTTTCCGATCTCAATTCACGTAATTTTAATCGAAATACGTATGATTTTCTTTATACATTAAAACACTTTTATGCATAACTAAATTAGACTTGGCCTCAAATTCAGGAATTCATGCTATGAAATTATACATAATCAAATTAAGCATAAAAAAAAACCTCAAAACATTCAATTCATGAATCATACATATATACATCATATTCTAATTAACAACTTAACTAAAACATGAAACAATATAACAATTATATATGTATATATATATGTACCGAAAATGTATAAACAACTTTTATACTCCCACTAGATTAAAATCCAATTTTAATCATGCAAACAATTTCCTCATGCTAATACCCTCCCCTAAATGAATTAAAATAAAGGAAAACATGCATCAACATGATCATGTTAATCTATGCAATAGGCTAACTGATACCACTGTAGAAATTTAGATGCTTAATGCGGAAAACGAGTATCACATACTCAAACATCTAACACCAAGATCTTTGCATAAATTAACATGAATCTATAAAGAGTATAAAATATACATCTTGATGCGTGAATTCCACTTCCACCCCGAGCCTTCTAGTGGAGATCCTTTAGAACGTCAAACGCCGTTCCTCTAGTGTTGGTCCACGAACAACCCTTAGATCACCACGTATGCTAGTACGGAAGAGAGAATCCTCTTGCTTTTGAGGTGAGAGATGGCCGAATGAAGGGGAGAGAGGAGAGCAAAGAAAATCATATTTTCTTTTACTAAAATGATGTAAATTCATCACCTTTGTAACCTCCATATGATTATATAGGGTGGTTACAAAGAGATGATTCATGAGGCTTTATTTTGCCTCATAATGTCATACATTATGAGCCTAATAAACTCATGAGTTACAACTCTTCCATCCATCATAAAAAACCGCCCAACCCACTTCACAAATGGATTTGGGTAATATCCAAGGGTTGTCACATTGTGTGACCTCATAGGACCCAATACATATTAGTAGTTGACCTAAATATACTAGCCCAACAAACCACAATTAGCTTCTAGCAAAACGTTGCGGTCACCTAATATTATTAAATATATTATCTTTATAATTTGTCCATATACATTTAGTTTGTTAGACTTGATCGAGGACAAAATCCTTCATATACTAGTTTAGTAAATGCACCCTTGTTGATACCAATTTGATAAATCGGCCATAACTCAAGTACACAAGATCGTCATTGCCTTCTGAAAATACAGCTAGTTAAAATCTATGGGTCAGGCAGGCACGCTGTGACGCTGGAGGCTTAGTAATAACTCTAATAAGGACACCTCCACAGTGACTCATGCTCCTGTTAATCTGTTATACCACCCAGCCAGACAGACCCGAAACAATTACCCCGACATGCATAGCTGATAGCACGACCCAAGACCTCGCCTTGCTTGTATGCCTAGGCTTAAAAAATAAAAATGTTCTTGTGCTTCTTTTATGACAAAGTTTATGCTTCTTGTCATTTTTTTCCATCTAAGAATTATTGTTCAAGTTTGACCAACAACCCAACACACATAATACCCATTTTGAATCATATTGGCGTTCAAACGGTTCGATTAGGAGTGTTAACGAGCCGAACCAATACCGAGCCTAAAGCCTAGGGTTGCTCGACTCGGCTCGTAACAGTTTTACTTGAACTGTACAATTACTACAAGCCCACATTACTATAAATAGGTTTAGACTACTTGCATAGAGTTTTTCACAAGTATTGTGCACAATTTAGTAACTTTTCATTTAATTTCTATAATATGGAAAAATAATATAGTTAAAACATAATTTGAGTCTGCTCACGATCTTTTCAATTCGAACTTTGCTATGCTCAGCTGTAGAAAATTTTGAGCTGAGCTCGAATAATTTGCAAGCCAGTTAGACTCATTAACACCCATTAGCTTGACCAAGTGTCATCTTTACACTTTGAGCCGATCTCGAATAGTTTGCAAGCCAACTAGACTCATTAATACCCATAAGCTCGACCAAGTGTCAACTTTACATTTTGAACAGTGCTAGAATAATTTGCGAGTCAATTAGGCTCATTAACAAGCCCGGCGATTGGGGTCGCTACGCACCTAAGCTAAGTCTTTCTGGCTTGCTAAACCTAGAGCGATAGGCTCGACTCATTGTCATCTTTACCTAAGCCATCATAAAACTAACTAATCGACTATGGTACACAAGATGTACTGTACAATTACTACAAGCCCACATTACCACAATGTCCCCACTCTACCCCTCCTCAAGTACAGTGAGTAGTGTAATTATAATCAAGTTGAGTGGCAAATCACATAACCCTATTCTATATAACCCCAACCCACTGCCACATCACTACCATCCTATTCACCAAATTCTGAGCAATCATCATTCACTGAAGCAGAAGCAGAAGCAAGCAACCAACCAAACATGGCTATGGCATTCAAGATGGTAATACACAACTATACTATTTTTTTTAATTTCTCTTAATCACATATTGGATTCTTAATTACAATATTATATTGCTAATCATGATAATTATTGAATAAAAATAGGCGACGTTGGGGATGAGGGTGACAGAAGAATGCAAGAACTCATTCATGGAGATGAAATGGAAGAAAGTTCACCGGTACATCGTGTTTAAGATCGATGAAAAATCCGGCGGATTCACCGTCGATAAAGTCGGCGCCGCCGGTGAAGGTTACGACGATCTCGCCGCCTCTCTTCCCGACGACGATTGCCGTTACGCCGTCTTTGATTTCGATTTTGTTACCGTCGATAATTGCCGCAAGAGCAAGATCTTCTTCATCGCTTGGTATTAACGCCAATCCCTCCTTTTTTTTAATATTATTATTATATATCATCACTTTTTATTTTGGTCATATCTTATTCTGTTTTTTTTTTTTTTTTTTTTTTTTTGACATGCACTGGCCAATAATAGGATTTAATTGATGAGGTTAAAACTTTAGCCTACTAAATATTAACCTTCGTTTGTAAGTAAGTGCAACAGTTTGACTTTCAAGCTCTTGGCAAATGCATTATTTTGACCAGTTGATATTATGAAAATATTCATTGAATTAAATCCAATAATATTTTAAATGATCGTTTTTGTTTTTATATATTTATTAAAAAATACGGTCAAAATAAGGTATTCGAATAGTGCAAAAGTCAAAGTGTTGCGTTTATAAAAACAAAGGTAGTATTTATCATAGAACTATGTTTATAAACTACCTGGGAGTATTCCCCTCCCCTCTACTCTCCCAAATGTCTAACCCGTTAATCTGAACAGAGTTGACTTGTTTGAAGATTTAACTTGGGTATGTAATTTCACTTGGTGTACGGTAGACCGTGGACCTGTTAATTCGGTGGTTTGCATAGATTGGTTTGACGTAAAAATAAGAGCTTGGTATTAATTGGTTTTTGAGCGGGTTTTAGGTCAATTTTTAGTCTCATAAAGTATAGTTTTCTTGTTATTTCGGGTTTTGCGTCGAAAAAACAAAAATTATGTTTCAGTACTTTTAAGTTGAGTTTAATCGAACTTTTGAGTCCAGATGATAAAATTGTGCAATGGTAAGTAAGAGGCCTTGGGGTGACTCCTCTAATCTAAAAAATAAAAAATTTCTAGCTACTATGAATCAATCTATGATCAATTATCATCTATTCATTTTGAAAGAATCCTATATCGTACATATATCCAAATAAGCGCTAGCTTTAACTCTATATATAATTATATATACTTCATTATATTGGTTATGTCATATGTGAATGAAGTTTCGATATTGATATGTCGGTCTGATCTAATGGAGTAACAATAAGTTACAAGCTTATCTGATTAAGCTGTTATTTTTCAGACCGACAGAAAAATTCGAGTTGCTTTTGTTAGTCTACATCTATTTCTAATACTACTATAAAGTTCCATTACCGACACCATGAGGACCTAAAGTTAGCTTAAAGTTAACATTTTCATAATCAAATTTACATAATATCAAGAAACTAGAAAGTATTGTAAAAATTCCTGTTCTATCACTTTGTGAAAATTACCATGAACTTTATTTCTTGCTCAAAAGTTGAGTATATTTGCATATGAAATGACGATTATGGTCCTGAATTCTGTGATTATGTACAATTACAGGGCACCATCAGCATCAAGGATTAGAGCAAAAATGTTGTATGCAACCTCAAAAGATGGAATAAGAAGGGCATTAGATGGAATTCATTATGAAGTTCAGGCAACTGATCCTAGTGAGATGGGATTCGACATCATAAAGGATCGCGCTAATTAGTTCTTTTTAATTAAATTTAACAGCCCTTATAATCTCAAATCAATCTGAAAATGTTCTAATTAATGTGGTTTTCATCTTCTTTTTTTAATGACCTTAGATTTAGATCAAAGGTAGTAGTAGTATCTTACTGGAGGAGCTTTAATTAAATATGTTGTTTGTTACTTGTTAGTTTGTTGCTCCCCTCCCTTTGATCTTTTTTGTTGCGTCTCCTTTTTTGGTACTGAAATATGAAGCTAATCTTGTAATCTTGTATTTTTGTATGTTAATCCTCTAATTTGATAAAATAATTGAGGTGGGCAATTGTAGTAATCAAGTAATAAAATAGTATTACTATCAACTTTTATTTGTTGCACCTCCCCACCATGGATTTTCTAGACCATTTTGCTTTATTATCGACACAGAATGATTCTTCTTACCACTTTATTTATTTTTTAACCAAAATGATAGTGATGCCTCACCAATCACCATCGTTGGTTGAGCACATTTGAGAAAAAAGTAAACGTATAAGAAATTTGACCTTATTATGCTCAAGTTCAGGCACACTTCCATTCATTATCAACCTATTAGATGGATAATGTCATGATGATGTGGGGTCATTACATATAATAAAAGAATTATGTTATGGTAGATGTGAGAATGACAACAAATAATTAAATAATAACATATCATTATTATTTTGTTCGTTAACAATGTTGTACTCTATTAAATTTTCTGAACTTAACTTATCTGATCTGATCTGAACTGAACTGATCTGATCTGATCTGATTTGAACTGATCTGAACTTATCTTTTAAAAAACATATATTACTAATATTATTATTACTTTGTATTTCATTACTAGTATTACTATTATTATCATTTTATTACTATGTACAACTTTCAATAATAATAATAATAATATAAAAATAATAATATAATAATAATAATTTTATAATAATAATAATAATAATAATAATAACAATAAGAACAACAATAACAATGATAATAATAATAATAATAATAATAATAATAATAATAATAATTAGTTTTTTTTTTTTGAAAAAGAGCACATTAGTATATGAACATACAATTAAAAATAAAATACTAAGGATTCTTGGGTCCAATGGTATGGCTTCTTACCTCCCACATGAGAGACCAAGGTTCAAATCTTGGTGGAAGCATATATTTCAATATTGTTGTGGGTGGGGAAGGGGGATTGGGGCTTGTTGGGTCTTTAGGTGAGTGACCCTGTGCGAGGGCAGCCTAGAGAAAATTCATCTTACCACAGGATTCCCAAAAGGGGCCCAAAAAAATTAAAAATAAAAGAACACTCATGTTCAAGGTCCGTTAATAATAAGAATTTATCTAGTAATTAAAAGAACATATAATGATATTAAAAAAAGAACACATTTTAAAAATAAAAGATAGATGTTATTTTTATATTGATGACATGTTTGGATTTAACTAACAACATGTTCTTTGTTATATCAATAAATTGTTCTTTTTTATTATAAATAAACCTATAAATATATATAATCATATGATCTTGAACAAAATAGTTAAATATTCTTCTTATATCGTTGTCTTGTTCTATATAAACTTTGTTTTTAAAGATAAGTTGAAATCCTTTGTAGGAAAAATTTTGAACGTGATGACAACACCATTAGGTTATCCCATGCTACTCATGTTTTATATAAACTAGTAATATATAATTTATATTATTCTACCAAAATTGTTTTAAAAAATAAACATCATATACTATTGTCATGTTCGTTACATGTACAACATCAAAAAGAACATCACATATCAAAATTATTAATTAGAATAAATATAAAAAAGAACACTTACAAATGCCAAAAGAATATTCTTCTTCTTGAACACAAATAGCTTCAAATAGTGACATCAATGACATTTATAATAATAGCAACGACATTAATAATAATTACCAATACTAATAAGTAATAAGTACAACAGCGACAATAATAATAATCTTTTTGAACAAATGTACTAGTAAATAGTAATATTAATAGTAATAGTAATTGTATAAAGTAATATTAATAATAATAATAACAACAACAACAACAATAATAATAATTATTACAATAACAATAATAGCATTAGTAATACTAATAATCATAATAATCATGATGATGATAATAATAATAATAATAATAATAAGTTTTAAAATATAAGCATAATCTGAACTTATCTGATCTAATCTGATCTGATCTGAACTTATTTTTTCTGATCTGATATGATCTGATCTGGTCTGATCTGATCTAAAATAAGCAAAAATAAGGTGAACTGAACATAGCCTAAGTATAATTCAAGATTCATGTGTGGCTGTGTTGGGTCACTTGAAGTCATATGAAGTTATGGACACTACGGCCCTGTTCTTTTGGACTTATTTTCAGCAAAAATAAGTAAAAATAAGTTCAGTTCAGTTCAGCAAAAATAAGTTCGGTTCAGCAAAAATAAGTAAAAAATAAGTTCGATTCGGCAAAAATAAGTTCGGTTCAGGCAAAAATAAGTAAAAATAAGTTCGGTTCAGCAAAAATAAGTAAAAAATAAGTTCGGTTCAAAGAAAAATAAGTTCGGTTCGAAAAAAATAAGTTCGTCTTGTCTAATGTTGTGATTATTATTTTTATTTTCAATATTACTATTAATATTGTAATTATTATTAATATTATAATTATAATAACGATGAATTTCTATTTTTTATTTTTAATATTTTTTTTATTTTTTTATTTTTTTATTTTTTTATTTTTTTTTACTTTTTTACTTTTTTTTTTTTTTTTTATTTTTTTTATTTTTTTTATTTTATTTTTTTATTTATTATTTAGTTTTTATTATTTTTTATTTATTTATTATTATTATTATTATTATTATTATTTATTATTTATTATAATTATTATTATTATTATTATTATTATTTATTATTTATTATTATTTATTATTTTTTATTTATATTTATTATTTATTATTTATTATTTATTATTTATTATTTATTATTTATTATTTATTATTTATTATTTATTATTTATTATTTATTATTTATTATTTATTATTTATTATTTATTATTTATTATTTATTATTTATTATTTATTATTTATTATTTATTATTTATTTATTTATTATTTATTATTAATTATTAATTATTAATTATTAATTATTAATTATTATTAATTATTTATTATTATTTTTATTATTATTTATTATTTATTATTATTTATTATTATTTATTATTTATTATTTATTATTTATTATTAATTATTACTATTATTTATTATTATTATTTTTTATTTTTTATTTTTTATTTTTTATTATTATAAAATAATAAAATATTAATTATAATAAGTATTGATAATATTATGTTAATATTTATTGATTATTATAATAATAAGTATTGATAATATTATGTTAATACAATTTAGTTCAAAGAAAATAAGTTCGGTTCAAAGCAAAAATAAGTTCGGTTCACCAAAATAAGTTCGGCCCAAGAAAATAAGTAAAAATAAGTTCGGTTCAGCAAAAATAAGTAAAAATAAGTTCGGTTCAAAAAAAATAAGTTCGGTTCGAAAAAAATAAGTAAAAATAAGTTCAGTTAAGCAAAAATAAGTTCAGTTCAGCAAAAATAAAATAAGTTCAGTTCAGTTCAGCCAAAATAAGTTCAAAAGAACAGGGCCTACATGTAAATTCCAATTTAGAAGATCTAGTAATAAATTGTATTAAATCTATCCTAGATAATTCTTTCTAGAAAAAAAAATATATGAGATTCAATTTGGATACCATTTTCTAAGATTTAACCAATTAAACTAGTTTAAATATAAGTCGAGTTAGAATTGGTTGAGAAAATAGATGATATGGTCCCATAAGTTTTCCAACTTGAGAGTTTTTGCAACATATACAAATATAATAAAAGGCGTTCCCAAGGAAGCCTATGTGTCACGTGACACTCTCCTCAAGGTTCTAATGCAAATGCTTTATATTTATGTGAACTCACCAAATAAAAATTATAAATATTGTGTAATTGCAAGTTTTGAATACGTGACTTTTGAAATGAAAAGTGAAAGTTTAACCCTCAATAATGTATAACTCTATTGTCTAGTATATCAAATAATAATAACTATATTCTAAACAAGTATTTAGAACTCTAACACTCTTATTACGAGACTATCAAGAGAGTATTGATGACATATTTTGTTACGCAATTAGTTCCTTTTAAGCTGTTATTTTGAAACTCAAATCTTAAACGTGTTTATTTTTACTTATTACGTCATGATGTCAATTTTTCAATTTCTCACTAGACAAAAGAATACAAAAAGTAAGAAATGAATTATGAATTTTATAAATAATAACATATTTGTTTATTGTAATAGATCTGATACATCGCTCGGAACGAAACACTAGTGCTCATAATTTTCTGCACAGTTGTCATAATTTTGGCGAAGGAGCATTCAATTAGTGAGCATATGTCTGGATCTGCAGACAGTAGACACCAACTAATTACTAAATATTTTGTCATTAGCCTAAATAGTTTTTCTATCCAGGAAATGATTATCAATAATAGAGAACAATAGTCAATAATAATAATTGGGCATCTGGATTCTGGGATACAATAAGTGAAGCAGAACAGAATGGGACTAACATGTACCAAGTGCTAACTTAACAAGTGAGTCAGGGACCATGTGAATCAACTCGATTGCTAAATTCTCGCTCTCTCTATTCGTTTACGATGACCTTATTTAGTTATCGTTGACACTATTTCCTAATTTTTAAGTGAGAGCAATAATACTTGGAATTAGGGCTGTGAAAAACTGATCCAACCCGTTTACCGAACCCGAATCCGACCTAAAATAAGTGGGTTTGGGTTGAGATTTTTGACCCATTTAAATGGGTTGACACGACTTACCCATTTAATTAAATGTGTTAGGTTAAGGTTGACATTTTCAACCCGAAATTAACCTGCTTTGACCTGTTTAACTCATTAAAATATAAATTTCCTAAAAGGTTGTGTTAAAGTTGGTGAAAATTTTAAAAATACTAATTGTAGAACACAAAAATTGAAAAGAAAATATAATCATGCATACTTTTATGTGAATTTATTGTTGAAAACTAATAAATTATAATAAAAATTTAATAGTAATAAATATGTAAATGGGCTAAATGGGTAACCCATTTATTAAACAGGTTGGGTCAAGGTTAAGTTTTACAACCCGTTTAATAAACGGGTTAGGTTTGGGTTGGGACATGTTCAACCCGTTTATTATCAACTCAAATCCGAACACGACCCGACCTGATCTGTTAAGCAGCCCTACTTGGAATACTTGGTTTATTACAATTAAACTAATTACTTCTTTGGTTGCAGTCTGCGGGATTAATTAAACTTGATACTCTTATTTTTTTTATTAAGCTTAAGAAAAAAAATTGATTAGGAATTAGACTTTTGAGATTTTCGTCTGAGCTCAAGTGCTTACAGAATAAATTTAGGATTTTGGAAGTATATTCTAGTATACTTTTTTAGGTGGATTCCTATAGTATATTGTTTCTCTAGTGTTTTGATCTTGAGCAAATTCGCCTAAATAGAAGGATTTGATGGGAATATATTATGATCAATTGTTTTTCTTTTTTTGGGTAAAGAGAGAGCCATAACTAGAGTTCATTTATCATATACCCAAGTGTATGATAAGTTTATATCCAAATGAACAATGAGCAAAAAAATAGCCTTGGGTGTACCATGTTCACAATACACCCGAATGTATGATAAATTTTTTGCCACAACTACAAGGGAAAATGATATATAGTCATAATTTGATCTCAGGTCTTGAATACCATCTCTCAAGATTTCAACCAACTAAGCTAATTGACACCCACTAATTTTGACGAATTGTGAATTTGTGATAGTCAAATACATCTTGAAGAAGTTGTGGGTCGACATTATTTTTGTATTACAGACTTAAAATTGAGATTTGCAACGAAATTTCTTTGTTGATCTTTTTATAATATTTCTTTATTGATTTTTAGTGGTAAAATGAGCATAGACTTCAAGAGGCTAATCACAGTTTATTGTTACCTTCACCACTAGGCTATGTCAGGATTCATACCACAAACTGGCTTAACTCATCTTTTAAACAATAACTAGTTATTAGGCTCGGGCTATGCCCCGGGTAAGAAAAATTTTCATTTATTAATATTATACTTTAAGATGATGACACTAAATATTGTTTGGTCTAGTGGTTAAGACTTTAGTATATGTTCTTGAGGTTCTGGGATCAAACCCTATGCTATGCAATTTCTATTTTTTTTATTGTTGTGAATTACGTGGAGTAAAACGCCCTTAGGGAGAGTGCCACGTGGCATCGCTCCTTGTTTTCGCACGCCTTTTAATATATTAGTATAGATTCATTTGTTTCTTAACAGATGCATTGTATTGTTTGGGCACACTTGTCGATGCACAACTTGATCAATCAATATCTTCAATTATCCTTCCGTCCCATAAAGATACGAACACTTGTTGAAACACGTAGTTTAATAAAGTGATAAGTTATAGTATAATTATCAAATGTTATTTTATTAAAAAGTAGATGTAACAGGAGTTGGTGAGATAATTTTTTATTGAAAGAAATAAAAAAGTTGTGTATTTTTTTTTATTGATAAAGATAAAGTGTGGCCCAATAGGTGTAAGAAAAATAATACTTCCTTCGTTTCTTAATAAGTGCAACATAGAGAAAGTGAGGGAATACCAATGAATGTAGAAAGAGAAAGTTGGGACCACAATAAAGTAGAATAATTCAAGTGATCAAATAAAAAAATTGTAGTTCTCTCTTACTTTTTGGTGGTATATTTGTAATAATATTGAACTTTTTTTACCATTTTGAGCTTGGTTGCACTTATTATGACTATTCTAAATAAGGAAAGTGTTGCACTTATTAAGAAACGGAGGTAGTATAATAACTAGTAAGACCATGACAAAAAAGGATGTATTTAAAATAATTTGGGACAAACAAAAAAGAAAGTGCTTAGACTAATCTGAGACGAATGGAGTATATTTTTAAAAATTATAAAAAAATAATATTTTAAAAATATACTTTGAGATTAACCCAAATAAGAATAAAAATAATGACATTTATTTTTACATATTAGTAATTATATATAGTCAAAGTTGATATCTAAATAATGTAAAAAGGCAAAATAATGCATCTATTAAGAAACGAAAAAATATAATGTATTGACTCTGTTTAAATTATAAGAACTTCAACATTGACATAAGTCCTGGGCGATGCCGCCCATGAAATGTCCTGGGCCCGATGGCGTTCAAGCTCTGTTTTATAAGAAGTTATGGGACAAGTTGGGCCCAAGTGTGGTGGGCCTCATTTCTAACTCCTTTGAGAAGGGAGGTATTCCCAAAGGGCTTAATGATTCCTTTTTGTCTCTCATCCCCAAAATTGATCATCTTGTTCAGTGCAAAGATTTCAGGCCTATTGGGTTGTAATACTATCTATAAGCTTTTGACCACAATCATAGCTAACAGAATTAAACCAGTCTTGGGGGACCTCATTCACCCCTTTCAAACTAGTTTTTTTCCGGGTAGAAACATTCAAGAAAATGTTATTATTGCTAAAGAAATGTCCCACATGTTCAAAAGATCGATGCAGTCAAAAGAAAAATGTTATGGCTTTGAAGATAGATCTCTCTAAAGCCTATGATAGTTTGAAATGGGGCTTTATTAGAGATACTTTGTTAGGCTTTAAGTTTCCCAAGTCTTTAGTTAATTTGATTATGGACTGCATTTGCTCTCCTTCTATTTCGGTTTTATGGAATGGTGAGGTTTCCAATTCTTTTTGTCCTTCTCGTGGTATCCGACAAGGAGATCCGCTTTCGCCATACATTTTTGTGCTTTGCATGGAAAGATTGTCTATGATTATTGGTGAAAAGGTGGGTAATGGGGCTTGGAAACCGGTTAAAATTGGTAAAAGCTTGGACATTTCCCACATTTTTTTTATGCGGATGATGTCCTTCAGTTTGGTCGGGCTTCTCAAAAAAATGGAAAGGTGATTTTAAAGGTGCTTGGGGAGTTTGGGGATAGATCGGGCCTTAGGATTAATGTGTCCAAATCCACCGTTCTTTTCCCTCCCAAGATGAATCATCAAAGGAGAAGAATTATAGCGGCCAGTATGGGCATGAAGGGTTCTACGAGTTTTGGTAAGTACTTGGGGATCCCTATTATCCCAAATAAGATTAAGAGGGCTGATTATTTGGGGCTTCTGGACAAGGTGAAGAATTCCATTAGAGGGTAGCAGTCTAACTTCCTTAATATGGCCGGAAGGTGCACTCTTATTAAATCGGTCATCTCTTCGTTCCCGGATTATGGTATGCAAACTTCTATTTTTCCTGTCTCGGTTACTAAAGATATTGAAAAGGAATGTAGAAGATTTCCTTGGAACAAGGTTGATAAGATGCACTATCTCTCTAGATTGTCGTGGAATAAAATTTGCATCCCAATCAATGCAGGGGGCCGGGTTTTAGGAATCTCCAGAGCTGGAATGTGACGTTCATGGCCAAGTTGGGATGGAAAATTTTGAAAGAGGAGGATAAGTTATGAATGAGAATTTTTAAGGCTAGATATTGGGATAAGGGCTCATTTTTTAATGCACCTATTAAGCCCCATCACTCTCCTATGTGGAAAGATATTGCAAAGGGTATAATGACTTTAGAGAAAGGGATGAGAAGAAGAATTGGGAATGGTAGTGATACTTCGCTCTAGTTTGATTGGTGGGTGGGCAGGGATCCGCTTATTAAGGTTACTATAAATTAAAAGAGGTTCCTGATTCGATCTCTCATTGGAAAGTGTGTGATATTATTAGGAATATGAATTGGGATACCTTTAGGGTGGTGGAGTTTCTTCCTTCTGAGGTTATTAAGGATATGGTCAGGACTCCTCTTTCTCTTTTTGACATGGCTGATGATGACTACGTTTGGAATATGGAGAAAAAAGGAAATTTAAGTGTTAAAACTGCTTATTATCTTACTCGTGATATAGAGGTGGAAAGTGGTGAGACTGGAAATTGGAGAATGATTTGGAAGCTTAGAGTTCCTTTTAAGTATAAATTACTTATCTGGAACATTAAGCATGAGATTCTTCCTTCAACTGAGTTTCTTTCGAATCGAATTTCCAGTTTTGATGCGTCTTGTGTGCAATGCAACCATGAAAAAGAGAATTTAATTGATCTTTTTCGTGATTATCCTGCGGCTTTGAATATTTGGGTCAGCCATTTTAAAAATGATCTTATCTCGGTTTCTAAAAATCCCTGAAATTGGGCTTCCTGAAGCTGAATATTAATGGAGCTTGGAAGGAGGATTGGTCGACAGTAGGTATCGCGGGAGTTTTCATAGATAACAAAGGAAAGTGGGAGTTCGGTTTTTCGAAGAAAAATGATGCCGCCTCGCCGGAAGCTGCGGAACTCTTGGCTGTTAGAGAGGGGCTGCAGATTGCTTGGGATTGCTGCTATCCTAAGCTGGAAGTAGAATGTGACGCACAAGAGGTGGTTCAGCTGCTGTCTAAGCCTTTGGAGGCGGTGAATCATCCTTTAGGTGTGGTGATGATGGACATATGTGTTTTGATTGCTAGAGACTGGAGTGTGGAGTTCATTCACACTAGGCGTGAGGCTAATAAGGTGGCCCATGCTCTTGCAGCTGCTGCGCTGGATCAGAAGGATGTTAGGGTGGTCTATGTGATAATACCAGAACATATTAAGGAGGTGTTTTGTAAAGATCTTGAATATGTGGCTAGCTCGTCTTAAAATCTGGGTTTTTTGGGGTGTTTTGCTTCAATCAGGATTGTAAGTATAACAAGGGTGAGGAGGTTCCTTTTCCTGTCTTTATTTTGGTTAGGTCTTCTATTGAAGAGATGAACTTCATTTGAATTATGATGCATCAGTGGGCTCTATGCTTTATGCTAATATAATACGATTTCCTTTTGGTTTTTTTTTTAAAAAAAGACATAAGTTGTCATTAATTTTACCTTAAGGCCAACATGGATCTATCCATAATAAGGCAAACAATAATGCTAACATGGACCGATCCATTAAGGCTTGGGATTGACCCGCTCAATTGTTGTTGTGGTTGATGTTTGCATTCACCTATCTACCCACGCGGTTGCACAAACAAGGCCCAACTCAGTCATGGTATGAATCGACCCATGGGCATCAGTCACTTCACCACACTTGTAGTTATTTTGGTTTTCTTTTTTGCTTCTCACTCTTAAACATAAGTGCAAAGAGTATGTGTTTTTTATTTAGGTTTTTCTACGTTATACTCTTATTTTTCATCTACAATGTACCCCAACCTTTTAAAAATTCCACACGATACCCTCAAACTTACCTTCTTTAATGCACAATGCCCCTACCGCTAATTATATGTCAATAATTTCGTTTTTTTTTTTGTAATCTAATAGAATTAATCTAATTTGTAAATTGTTCTCCAAGAGTTAGACTATGTATAAGTTAGATTAGTTCCACTAGACTACAACAAGTAAATGAAATTAATGACGTACAATTAGTGGTAAAAGCATTGTGCATTAGAAAAATTAAGTTTAGTGGTACTATATAGAATTTCAAAAATATCAGGGTACAATATAGAAACAGAGTAAACACAAACTCTTTATTTTTATGGAAACCCCCTCATTTTTTAAGGTGCACTATAGCCTATAGGAGTGCAAATTAGTAGGTGCACACGTACGTACCAAGAGGAAGGTGCTCACAAAGAGTGATGATGACGTTTCATTGCACATGGGGTTTTGCCTTAAATGAGCCTGAACTAAATGAACATTTGGAGACCCCAGTGAACAACCTATGGGTGATGAACAACGCATGGGTGATAAATGAACATTGAGGAAATTGATTTGACACTCTAACACTCCTATCCGATTTATTCACTTTGCATTTATTACTCTGACACTCTTCTTTTTCTCTCTTTTGATTTATGTCTTCTAAAAATAATTTTCTCTCTCGTAGTTTTCTATATCACTCCTATGTTTTTTTATTATATTTATTTAAAAGATACATTTCCCAATTTTTTCCTTCTCTCCTGATTTTCTCTCTCTTTATTTTCCATCTCTTTTCTACTTTATTTTATTACACTGCTATAAGAGATTTATTTCCCAATTTTTTCTCTCTCCTAATTTTCTCTCTCCTCAAGTTTATACAAAACGACCATATGTTCACTACAGCATTAGTTGTTGTTCATAGTGATCTGACTGAAGTTCATTTAGAGTTACCATATGTTCATTCTTATTTTTGTTATATTCATAATTATTTTCCCCTTTATTGATGTTCATTTATGGTTCAATAATGTTCATTTATGACTCAATAATATTCATTCCAGACTCAATAATGTTCATTCTTGATGGATGACTTTTTAAAGAACAATATAAATAAAAAAAACTACTAGATTTAATTAGTCATCGTATGTTTACTATAGGGTTCCTTGTTGTTCATAGTGCTCTGATTAAAATTCATTTAGTAGTGATCACATGTTCATTCTTATTTTTGTTATATTTCTAATTGTTTTCCCCTTTAATGATGTTCATTTACGATTCAATAATGTTCATTCAGATCCAATAATGTTCATTCTTGATGGATGGCTTTTAAAGAACAATATAAATAAAAAACTACTAGATTTAATTAGTCATCTTATGTTCACTATAGGGTTTCTTGTTGTTCATAGTGCTCTGACTAAAGTTCATTTAGAGTGATCATATGTTCATTCATATTCTTGATGGATGGCTTTAGAGTGCTCTAACTAGGGTTTCTTGTTGTTTTTCCTCTCTAGTGATATCCATTTATTGCCCAGTGATGTTCATTCATGGCTCAATGATGTTCATTCATTTATCCATGTTCATTTCAGGGTTAGATGTCGTTCATAGTACTCTGACTAAAGTTCATTTAGAGTGATCATATGTTCGTCATTCTTTTTGTTTTATTTCCAATATTTTCCCCTATAATGATGTTCATTTATGGTTCTATGATGTTCATTTATGCCTCAATGATGTTCATACATGGCTCAAATAATGTTCATTCATTTATCGATGGTTTATAATAATAATCAATTGACTAAAATATTTTTATTATACCTAAATGTTTTACTTTCTAATAGAATTATATGTTCTTTATGCCTCAATGATGTTCATACATGGCTCAAATAATAATGTTCAATCATTTATTGATGGTTCTTTGAAGAACTTTATAAATTAAAAACAATTACTAGATTCAATAAGTCTTTCTATGTTTAAAATAATGTTAAGTGTTGTTCATAGTGCTTTGATTAAAGTTCATTTAGGGTGATCATATGTTCATTCTTATTTTTGTTATATTTTTATATATTTTCCTCTCTAATGATGTACATTTATTGCTCAATGATGTTCATTTATGGCTCAAAGATGTTCATTTATGACTCAATAATGTTCATACATTTATCCATGTTTCTTTAAAGAACCGTATAAATTTTAAAACACTACTAGACTTAACAAGTCATCTTATGTTCATTTCAGGGTTAAATGTTGTTCATAGTGCTCTGACTAAAGTTTATTTAGAGTGATCATATGTTCATCATTATTTTTGTTATATTTCCAATATTTTTCCCTATAATGATGTTTATTTATGGTTCTATGATGTTAATTTATGGCTCAATGATGTTCATACATGGCTCAAATAATGTTCATTCATTTATCGATGGTTCATAATAATAATCAATTGACTAAAATATTTTTATTGTACCTAAATGTTTTACTCTCTAATAGAATTATATGTTCATTTATGCCTCAATGATGTTCATACATGGCTCAAATAGTAATGTTCAATCATTTATTGATGGTTCTTTAAAGAACTTTATAAATTAAAAACAATTACTAGATTCAATAAGTCTTTCTATGTTTAAAATAAGGTTAAGTGTTGTTCATAGTAATGTGACTAAAGTTCATTTGAAGTGATCATATGTTCATTATAATAATCATATTGACTTAAATATTTTAATTATACTTAAATGTTTTACTCCCTAATAAAATTATATTTGATTGGATCTAGTAGTTGTATTTTCACTATGGGGGCAGCTGTTGTTCATAATGTTTTGGCTGAAGCTCATTTAGAGTGTCAATAGTGTTCAGTCATTTATTGATGATGACTTTTTAAATAACAATATAAAGAACAAACTACTAGATTTAATTAGTCATCTTATGTTCACTATAGGGTTCCATGTTGTTCATAGTGTTCTAACTAAAGTTCATTTACAGTGATCATATGTTCATTCTTATATTTGTTATATTTGAAAATATTTTCCTCTCTAACGATATACATTTATTGCTCAATGATGTCCATTCACGACTAAATAATGTTCATTTATTTATCCATGGTTCTGTAAAGAACTGTATAAATTAAATTAAATAACAACTACTAGATTCAATAAGTCATCTTATGTTCACAATAGGGTCAGTTGTTGTTCATAGTATATAGTATTGTGATTGAAGTTCATTTAGATTAATCACATGTCCAATCTAATTACCATATTGAGTAAAATATTTTTGTTATATTACTAAATGTTTTCGTGTATAATAGAAAAAATATTTTTATTGGATATAGTAGTTGCATGTTCCGTTATGATATTTTTATCTAAATTTTTTCCTCTCCAATGATATATATTTATTGCTCATCTGAAAATCTAAATAAACTTCATCCAGAACATTATAAATAACAGCTGACCCTGTAGTGAAAATACAGCTACTAGATTTAATAAAATATAGTTTTATTAGAAAGAAAACATTTAGATATGATAAAAATGTTTTAGTCAATATGATTATTATAATGAACATATGATTACTCCAAATGAACTTTAGTCAGATCGCTATGAACAACACGTAACCCTATAGTGAACATAGAAAGACTTATTGGATCTAGTAATTGTTTTATTATACGTACAGTTCTTTAAAGAACCATCGATAAATGAATGATCATTATTTAATCCATGTATGAACATCATTGAGGCATAAATGAACATCATTGAACCATAAATGAACATCATTATAGAGGAAAATATTAGAAATATAACAAAAGTAAGAATGAACATATGATCACTCTACATGAACTTTAGTCAGAGCACTATGTACAACAGCTAAACTGTAGTGAACATAAAATGTCTTATTGAATCTAGTAAGTTTTTTTTTTAATCTATACAGTTCTTTAAAGAACATGGATAAATGAATGAACACCATTGAGCCATGAATGAACATCACTGAGCAATAAATGTATATCATTAGAGAGGAAAAAATTTAGATATACAACAAAAATATGAATGAACATATGATCACTCTAAATGAACTTTAGTTAGAACACTATGAACTAGAGCTGTCAAAAAATGACCTGATCTGAGAACCCGACCCGAACCTGTAATGACCTGTAACTGACTTGCACCTAAAATTTTGGTAAAACAGGTCACTTGTAACCTGACATGTACCCGACCTGATAATAACTGGTACCTGACCTTGACCCAATACTCTATGACCTGAACCTGAACCGACATCCGCCGAAAAAAGACCGATAACTGAAGTGATCCAACCTGACAACGATCCGAACCTGATTTGACACCTGACCTGATTAGGACCTGAAACCGATTATAACTCGACGCAACTTGTCATTGTCCCGACCGGTTGCAACCCGTTACCTGATTTACTAGACCTGTTGCGTCCCGATACTAGGGTTTTACCCGATTTGTTGCTACATGTTTCCCGATTTTACCCGACTTGTTGATAACTCAACTTGTCATTGACTTTACCACATAGTAACATAACTCATAAACTAACACTACTACAAAAAGGCATATAACTAGATGAACTATTCAAACATTGATTTTCAATGAAATCTTAAATAATGATACAAATTTGAAGTAGCTTCACACAAAATTCATGACCCGTTTTGTACTCGAAGTGACACGAAAGTGACCTGAAACCAAGTATGGCACAACCCGATAACTACCGACCTGAACTTGACTTGAACCTGACCTATACCACTATTGTCCTAACCTGATAAGTATCCGACCCACGCATGACCTGAACCTGAAAGTACCTGATATAAACATGCAATAAACCCGATCCGAGACCACATGACCACGAAAGATGACATGTCTAGAAATTGATTGTGTTGAACTCGAAAGAAGAAATAAACCGAGACAGACCTGACCGAATTACGACCATTCCCGACCTGCACCCGACATGTTTGATTTAATGACCTGACATGACCTGACCGAACATGACTTGAAACCCGAGATGACCCAACTTGAACCCAACTCAAGTAACTGAATTGACAGCTCTACTATGAACAACTAGGAAACCATATAGTGAACATAAGATGACTAATTAAATCCAATAGTTTTTATTTTATATTGTTCTTTAAAAAGTCATCCATCAAGAATGAACATTATTGGCCCAGGATTGAACATTATTGAGTCGTAAATGAACATTATTGAGCCATAAATGAACATCATTAAAGGGGAAAACAATTAGGAATATAACAAAAATAAGAATGATCATACGGTAACTTTAAATGAACTTCAGTCAGATTACTATGAACAACAACTAATGCTGTAGTGAACATATGATCGTTTTATATAAACTTGAGGAGAGAGAAAATCATTAGAGAGAAAAAATTGGGTACTCGGTGGCATTCGTTTTTTCAAAAAAAGTTGTTTTGAAGCCGTTTAAGATCGCCTTAAAGTCGTGCTCAAAAAATTACCAAGTTATTTTGACCAGCTTTCTCGAAAATTTGTTTTTAGAGTTTATAAATTAAAATTAAAATTAGGTGCTTAATTAAGAATTAGATTTAAAACATATCAAATAGTTTTAAAATTTATTTTATTTTGATAAAGGGGTTAATTCGAGTCAATTAGGATATTTTTATTGGATCTAGTAGTTGATGTTCATTACAGTTTCAGCTGTTGTTCATAGTACTTTGACTGACGTTCATTGACACTAATTATATTTAGTGTAATTATCATATTTGAGTAAGATATTTTTGTTATACTCCTAAATATATGATGTTCATTCATATTTGGATATTGTTCTTTTTGTGGTTCTCTGATGTTCTTTCGTGAGTTAAGTGTTCTTTGTTTGATAAATAAACTTGATGAGAGAGAAAATCAAGAGAGGAGAGAAAATCGGGAAATATATGTCTTAAAGCAATATAATAAAATAAAGCAAAAAAAAAAAAAATAGAAAAGCAAAATAGAGAAAATATTCTGAGGAGACACAAATCAGGAGAGGGAAAAGAAGAGTATCAGAGTAATAAATGCAAAGGTCAATAAAGTGAATAAAGTAGAGAATAATGTCAAAGTATTAACTCAATTGTACGTATGTTCATTTGGGTATATGCACATATTCATTAGCTTAGTAGTTGCCTCTAGTTGCCAGCGTTTTGTTTTATTTTGTTTGTGTTTTGGGGCGTGCGCACCTTCCTCATTATACGCGCGTGTTTATAACCTAAGGAGTAAGGATTGCGATAGGAGGAGAAAGTGTTGGATATGGGAAGCAGCAAATGACAAGATACATCGCTTCCACTTCCTCCGTTTGCATAATCGAAAGTGGGTGGTCCAATCCATTGAAATTGAATTTGGGTTCTTTCCTTTTACCATATTCCATTTCTCCACTTTCTTCTCAACCCCAGACTTCAATAACTCTTCCTCGTTCTTCCTCGTAAGTACACTTCTTTAACCCCTTACACTCTTAATTAATCAGCGTTGACCCACTTCACTTCACTCCTAACTAGTAACTACTGATCATTGATCAGACATTATAAAGTTAATGATGGGAATTTTCTATGATCCTCTATTTCTATCAATCTGACAACCCCAGTTCCAAAGTTCCAATTTTTATTTGATTGCATTTGGATTTTGCATTTTGCAATTCTTATTTACTTAATTTTTAGACTCAAATTAAATTGATACTGCATAAACTTAACAT
The DNA here is from genome assembly GCA_947646795.1 of Beta lomatogona. Classification (NCBI taxonomy): domain Eukaryota; kingdom Viridiplantae; phylum Streptophyta; class Magnoliopsida; order Caryophyllales; family Amaranthaceae; genus Beta; species Beta lomatogona. The sequence continues at coordinate 6,877,445 of CANSNZ010000089.1, forward strand.
TTCATTGAATTGATATAAGAAAGATTCTAACTTGTGCTGTTTTAGTCTACTTGCCTGATTTTGCTGGAGAAAAGCCTGCAATTAGATTGAGTTCTTTTGCTAATTAGGAAGGTGATCAACTGATCATGGATGAGATTGTTGCAACAGAAAAGAATAAGGCCATTGAGTTGTTATAAGAACTTTGATTAGTAATATGTTGTTGGATTGAATTCTGGGTTTTTATTCATGCATTTGTAAGTTAATATTGTAGGATTTGATACTGAGTAGCTGACCCAGGTGAGTTGATATACACTAGGCTTAATTGCTCTGTCTAGGTTGATTAGTTCGAGTTGGTTTTACGTTGTTGCTTGTGCTGAGAACTTTTTGTCAAGGGCTAGGAGCCTTTTAAACTAAGGTTGTACACTTGTACTAGTAGTTGTAGAATATGTACCATGAAGTTTAAGAATGATAATTAGCTGTTAGTAGATTGGAATTTTGGCTGGCCAAGATTGCTTTGCTAAGTTGTTTGCTAAGTTGAGACTGCAATAAGGGCTATATAGATGCTATTGATCTTTTTTCTCGTACAAGATGTGAAACCTGCTAATGTAACGAAAATGCAGAAGGATTTCATCACTCTTAACAAGTTTTAGAAACTGTACTTCTTAATCGTTCTTCACGTGGTATAAACTTCTTTATTCAACTTCTATGAGTTCAATTGATTAGATTTCTGTGGTTGGACATGTAAAGAATGTGTGCTTACGTCCCTGTGAGGTACACCTTCATGTATGCATTTTGTACCTTCATTTAGGCATCTGGTCTTCACCATTCAAAGTGCATGGTTTTGCTAACCATTTGATTTTATCTTTTAAATTCACTTGTAGCAAAAGATCATCAATCTTCTCAGCGATGGATGTTTCTAGAGCTGAATCTTCAAAGGAATTGCCACTAGGCTTGGATACTACCATGGTTGAAGAATATGATTCTCTGTCGAAATTGCTTTCAAAATTCAGTAGCATTCCTAGCATTAATAAAGCCTGGGTTTTCAAATCAGATACAGGTATAAGTTCGTTTTTCTTTTTTGGCACTATGGGACATTGGCTGGTTTTGTGATCCTCTTGGGATCATGTCTTTTTACTCTTTCTGTAAAACCGTTGTCCTCTCATGCTAGAAACTTGTGCAGGCAAGGATTCCAAGGCAATATTTTCCGTTAACCAGCCAAACCTCTTGGCAAATAAAATGAGAAAGTCTCTTTTATCCGCTACTTTGAGAAAAGATGGTGACAAGACCATCAATTTCGAATGGTCACCATTCCCTGTTGAGCTGTCAGGGGTTGCGTTAATGGTGCCTTCACCATCAGGTTCAAAGCTGCTCATGATTAGAAACCCTGAGAATGACTCCCCCACAAAACTTGAAATATGGGGTCCTTCAGCCATGGAGAAGGAGTTTCATATTCCCCAATCTACTCATGGGTCACTCTATTCTGATGGATGGTAACATTTGATCCTTAATTATCATCTCAAAGTGCATTACACATTGCCTGTAGTAATATAGAAGCACTAATGCTCCTTACTTTTTTCTTAATTTGACGAGGACTTGGGTTCTTTTATATTCTCATAATTTATATACATGAGATGCTCAAGTTTTGTTTCCCTTTTAAATGTGTGTATCTTTTGTGTGCACCAGGTTTGAAGGTGTTTCCTGGAACTCTGACGAAAGACTGATTGCATATGTTGCTGAGGAGCCTTCCCCTCCTAAACCAATCTTCAATAAGTTTGGTTACAAGAGTGGTGGTTCTGCTGATAAAGATTGTAATAGCTGGAAAGCACAGGGAGATTGGGAGGAGGGATGGGGAGAAACTTATGTAAATAAAAGGAGGCCAACAATCTTCGTCATCAATATTGACAGGTTCGGCATCACCTTCTGAATTACATGGTCAAAACAAGGAAATATCTATGATGTTTGTAATTTCTGATTGCACAGCGGTGATGTACGTGCTGTTGAAGGAATTGAGAGGTCATTGAGTGTTGGTCAAGTTGTATGGGCTCCAGCAACTGAAGGCTCACAGAAAAAATTGGTCTTTGTTGGGTGGTCATCAAACTCCAGAAAACTTGGAATGAAGTATTGCTACAACAGGCCTTGTGCATTATATGCTGCCTGCAGTCCATTCAATGAGTTGACAGGTCATGATCCTGATCATAGGTGCGTAGCCTTTTCCAGCTGCTCAATATTCCAGTTTCTCTGTTCATAGTTTACAATTTGCATTCTCTTCTACCTCCAACTGTCCTTTGGGTTTGGGTAATTTTGTAATTGTTACAGTAGGTTGAGCTGGATCATGTATCTGCACTTTGTGACTCAGTTTGTTCATGTCTCATAGATGCAAGGAGGACACGGAGCTGTTGATTTTGACTCAAGGAATTAATAGTGCATTCTCTCCGATTTTTAGGTATGTTTTGTGTCTCAGAGATTCAACGCAAGGTTCCGCTTGAGAAATGATATATGGTCAAGACTTCGAAATTTGTAGTTGACAAAAATTAGCTCTTTCAATTTGTGATTGTAGCCTTGTGGGTAAAATTGCTATCTTATCTCTAGCCACCACAAGATAATTGCATTTTGCACCTCTTTTGTTTTGAGCCATATAGTAATTCTGCTGTAGCCTGTAGCTTGTGGCTATGCTGGCAGCTCTTACTTTGAAAGTGCATTCAAAAAATTATTTGACAAATCGCTCTCCCCTTTGACATTTTTAGAAGAAAGTAGAAAGTACGCTCAAACTGCAAACTTCTATCTAGAAATTATGTATGTAATTACTAATTAGCATGGAGTAGTGAGGTGGATTCCATGCTGTCTTTTAAGTAGGTATAAATGGAAATATCATATGGTGGCTTATGGAATCACATTGCCTTGGGCCTTGAGAATGCAGTACCTTTCTTCACCTGGGACACTGCATTGCAGCATACACAAAGGTGACACCATACTCATTAAGTTGTCACCATAAACCAGATGGCATTGGGGAGAATTCTCAAAGTGAAGAACAGGTGTTTGTCAATAGAACAACAAAATACTGTAGAACTAAATATTACGCAGCTTATTTGAAAATCGTTTGAAATTGTTGCCAGATAACACCAATAGAATTTAGTCCTTGAAAGAGTCACTGAAGTGAAATTAGAATTACTCTACAACTAGGGGTCCTTATCGCATGAGCCGAGCCCGAACTATACTGGGCTCGGCTCGTTTATTTTTTAGCTCAGCTCGGCTCGTGAGCTCGACGAGCTCGATAAGTACTACGAAAATCATATTCGACATTTAAAAAAGTTGTTGACAGATCTTGTAGAATTATAGACTAAATTCAAAAAGTACTACGAAAAAACATATTTTATTTCTTTTTTACATGCTAACCAAAATATACATAAGCAATCGACAAACTAGTTTTAAAAGGATTAAAAAAGAAACGACATGAATTGTTAAATGTAAAAAATTGTATAATAGGATACGTATAATAACTTTTTAAAGTGTTTTAGCATATAATAACTTTTTAAAGGCTTTAAGTTATTTTAATTTTTTTATATAAAATAATAATCGAGCCTGTTCACGAGCTTTTGAGCCGAGCTTGGCCTAGTTCAGCTTGGCTCGTTAAGCTCTCGAGCCGAGCCCGAATCCGAGCCGAGATTTGACCGAGCCGAGCCCGAATTGTTCGCGAACAGGTGGAGCTCATTAGCACCCCTATCTACAACTAAAGGCAAGAGTTAACAGTGTGCTTTTCTGCATATTTATAATTCAATCTGGCCATCTATAGTTCTAAAAGTTGTAAGCTGAAATCAAGCCCCTAACTTCGGAGGACAAATCCTACATTTATTAAATACTGCAGTTTAACTGCTAAAACTTGAAGGTATCTTCAGATTAGTTTCTTTATAGTCAAATGTCACTGGAATACTGAATAGTCAGTCATAGTTTGCTTTCTGTGATATAGGCCTATTTACTTGCTCTCTGTTTTTTTGCTCATTGAAATGCCAAGGTCGAGGACTGGAGGGTGCTTCGGCTTCTTATTTGAATGCTAAGCAAACTTAGTGCAGGACTGCAGCTACAAATCTTCGCTCATAAGCAATCTATATGTATGACTCTATGTAACATAGTGATATATTTATTCTTTCAGTCCTGATGGCCAATACCTTGTCTTCTTGTCTGCCAAAGCTTCTATTGACTCAGGAGCACATTCAGCTACAAATTCACTCCATCGAATTGATTGGCCCAGTGTTGGAAATCCAAATTCTTCCTCTATAATTGTTGATGTGGTAAGGCTAAGTACTATGTCATGTTAAATTTTGGGTGAGATTATCTTTTTTTTTTTTTTTTATAATACTTGCTCCTTTCTTGAAACAGTGCAAAATTGGATTTTTTTGTGGTCAAACTTTGTGTAAATCCTACTACTGTAGGGGCTTATTGAAACCATTGATTTGAGAATCTAGATAGACTGATTGATTGATTTGGGATCAAATGAGGAGAATGAGAAGTACGTGGTCACTATTTTTGGGCTCCAGGGTCATTATTTGTGTGCTTTAGTTTACTAGGTACTAATCATCTATGATTTGAAGGTTCATCATTTTTTTTAAATTGTAGGTTTGTAATTATTTCTAATTGCAACCAGAAAGTGATCTATTGAAAAATATTGAACCTAAAGCCTTCAAATGATGAACAAGTTATACAATAATGATAAACCTGGAGTTCAAAATCTATTAACTTAAAGCATAGAATTAATGAGCCTACAGCTGTTTTATTTAAAGTGTTAACCTTATCTGTCCCAGGCTTTTCATTTGATATCATTTCTATGTACACACATACATGTAGGGTGTCCGAAATGTGATTTAGTCTTTATAACAAAATTTATGGCTTAACTTGTTACATACTTACATTTGACAAAATAACTCTTGTTCTGTCTATGGAGTGAATTCAGCGAACAGTGAAGAGTCCTCGTTAGATGGAGAGTGCCTAATAGAGAATAAGGGGTATGTTCGGCAAACTACGTTCTCTGCTTAGTGTTCATCTACCTACTAGTGGTAGTGGCTTTACGTAATTGTTAGTGGTAGAGTACCAGTGGTTCGCCCTTAGTTGGTGTTCACTGGGGGGCAAAAAGAGAATATTACAAGGGCTCAAATGCCCAAAACGCTACAAATTGAGTCCTGAGGTCCTTAGAGAGCTCGCTTATACACTAACACACTATACAATACTGATTTCGACAACACAGTTACAACTTACAAACAAAAGCCACTGTAGTCAAAGCAATGCAGCTTGAAGTACACGATAGTCAACTGAAAGCCATACAAAGCATATCCCCTATTTAGACTTTCCTAGGAAGTGAATCTGCTTCACCACCCTGCTTCCTAATGGTATTCTGAACTTGAAGAAGAGAAATTGCTTAAAATTGTTATCAATAAAGTTGAAGATCTTCTGAAAATTCCAGGGCCTTGAGTCTTGGTCTTTCAGCCAATAAACAATATTTGTGGAGTCATATTCTATGTTCAGCCTGAAGCTTTCTCACTCTTCTGTCTGCTTACAAAGGAAGATACCATGTTGCGCAGTGCACACACATTATCTATCCATAATTGTATCAAAAAGACCGAAATCAACAGAAAAATTACCTTAATTTATCTAAGCAAACCCCCACATCCTGCCTGACCAGATTTTTCTGGTGAAAAGCCATCTTTGTTCTACTTCAACAACTCAATAGGATAAGGCTTTCATTCTCTGTCCAATCTGTTCAAGCCAACATAAGAAGTAAACCTAATAGCTAATGTATTAATGACCAATCTAATGTCAAGAAACGAACTGTCAACCCCTTTTCCCCACAGATAAAAATGGGCCTTACACCACCATAAGGACCTCATTTGAATAAGCTCAAAATAATCAGAATCAGAATTGAATTCATTCTGAAGCAAAAGCCAATCCTAACAAGCCAAAAGGCTTCTTGCTTCTAACTTTTGTTTATTTGATTGAAAGTTGAAATGGAAGTGTTTGGCAAAACTAGCAGTCATGTTAGCAGCTATATGCAAAGTAACATATAAGACAATTTATAAATTGAGAATAAGGATTGGAGCATGATTTTATGGCTATCCTGGGTGAAATGAATATGAAAGACTACCGCCTAAAGGCTAGTTTTAATAGCTTTCCACTAACACTAACTAAACTTAAACTGCTAACCCCGAATATGAAAGACTACTTTTAACTGCCTAAAGGCTAGTTTTAATAGCTTTCCACTAACGCTAACTTAAACTGCTAAACCCAACCCAATATTCTACCCTGAAACACTTACAATTGAGAACACGGTCAAACACTAAGGCTAGTCTGGCAAGGTCAAACCACTAACATCTGCCCAACAAGCTCATCTTAGACATGTCCATGGTCTATCTTCACGAGTCATGACAGCTTGCTGTGCTCAATTGTAATTCCTTTTCTTGCATAAGATGGCGTATTTTTATTCTTTGCATTTGTACATCATCCCTGTCATATCTACTTGTTCATGTCTAGTTGAATCCTCAAGAACACAGATGTGTGTGTGGATTTAACCCTGGAGGGGGACTTTACAGCTGGTTTTGTTGACAGCTTATTCTTCTCCCTGTTGAAAAGGAGGTTAGTGGTTGTGAGCGGCCTTGTGCTATCATCATGCACTGTGACATTTTTTGTACTCCTAGTTGGGCCCAGAAGCACGCTGAGCTTATGATAAAGAACTTTAGAGAGTTAATTTCCTGGCCCATTTGTGTCATGTACCCTTTGTGAATGTACTTCCTTACTCTAAGAAAACCTTTTGTTTTCCATTTGATTGCTAACAAAGGAGCGTGATTTCTCTTTCTCGTCATCTTAGTGTCTATGCCACGAATTTTTTGAGTGGGCATGTATTGCTTTTTTAAATGAGACTTTTCTTATACAATCTTAGTAGTTGATCCTTTAAATTAGAAAAATAATTTGATGACAATGGTCGCTTTTATCTGAAGAGTCTGGTTACATGCTTGTTTGCGCTATTACAGGTTTCCGTTGTGATGTGTCCTGAGGATGGTTGCTTCCCTGGGTTGTATTGCTCCAGCTTCTTGCGGGATCCATGGCTTTCTGATGGGCATACTGTTATATTGTCCTCCATATGGGGAAGTACCCAAGTAATACTTTCCGTGGACATACTGAGGTAACAAAGGTCTCATGTATTAACTCTCACTGCCAATTATTTCATATTATTTGGTCGTCTCAAATATGATTCTCATTCTACAGTGGCAATGTATTACGTGTAACGCCTCACGATTCTCCTTCTTCATGGAATCTTCTCTCCCTTGACGAGGATAATATCATTGCTGGTAGTCTATATGCCTGCCTTCCTCCTTTTCTTTCTCTCTTTCATTTCATATAAATGCAGTTTCAGCATCGAGACTCATTCGAGAGTCTTTTATGTTGGTTATGTGTAGTAAAATCCTTATCCTTTACTGTTTGCAGTATGTAGCAGCCCAGTAGAGGTTCCAGAAATCAAATATGGTTTACATCTCAAAGAGTCTCCTGCAAGTGCTTCATGGAGTTGGCGAGATGTGTCTGGCCCTGTCTTTAAATGCTCCAAGGAGGTTCACTCTTTTTTTTTTTTGTCCTTTTTCTGTGGATGGTGCATTTTTACATTTGCAGTGCCAGTGATGGTGCATGCTTTGGCATTATTAAGAATGATTATGTGCATGCTGTTGCAGGTTGAATCCTTGTTGTCTCCCCTCCAGTTCAGCATTATGAAGGTTCCAGTCAGAAGCGGATCAGGGAACTCTTCAGAAGGTGGACGTAAATGTCTTGTTAAGCTGAAGTACAGGTCCTTTGCTTCTATAATATGGTCGTGGCCCATGCAGGTTTTTGCTCATCTCTTTTGTGGTTCTGGTTCTGTATGTGCAGGTGCTTCCAAACCTTTTGAAGCCATATTTGTCTCTGGAAGAGAGAAGAATGAATCCTGTAACCCATTGATTGTAGTACTTCATGGGGGGCCTCACTCTGTTTCAACAACAGGCTTCTCCAGGGCACTGGCATTTCTCTCTTCGATTGGTTATAGCTTACTGATTGTGAATTATAGGTAAGACATGAGTAACATTTTATATCTTTTTCAACTTCTTGGGGGATGCATATACAGCTTATGCTCTAAGTTGGGATTAGGTTAAAATTTTAATGATTTCTTTGTCTGCTTCGCTTGTTGGGACCGGTTTTGGATTGTAGAATTCTTGACATTTACACTTCTTTTTAATACATAACAGAGGTTCGTTAGGTTTTGGAGAAGAAGCACTGCAGACTCTTCCAGGGAAAATTGGAGATCAGGTGCTGTCAAGTTTTTGCTCATCATGCTTGAGCAATATTCTCCTTTTTTTAATATAAAAGAAAGATTTTGTTTATAGCCTTAATAAGTCAGGTTTTATGCAGGATGTTGGTGATGTGCTCACAGCAATGGACTACATAATTGATATGAAATTAGCGGACCGCTCGAAAATCACTGTTCTTGGCGGTTCTCATGGTGGCTTTCTGACTACCCATCTCATTGGTCAGGTACATTCACCCTCCCTTGCTTCGCCCCCTCCCTCGTGCCACTCATCAGAATTAGGAACCAATTTTTTTTTTTCTTTCGTTTTCTTTCCTTGAGTAGGACCAATAAGCTCAGGTTTCTGTTAATCTTGCTTATGATAGTGACATGTTGCAGGCTCCCGAAAGATTTGCTGCAGCAGCTGCCAGGAATCCTGTTTGTAACCTTGCTTTGATGGTTGGTACGAGTGATATTCCTGATTGGTGTTTTGTGGAAACCTATGGGATTGAAGGTCAAGCAAACTTTACAAATGCGCCCACTAAGGAACATTTAAGTGTCCTTTATGACAAATCTCCTATTGCACATGTAAACAAGGTAATTTATCTACAAAAGTAGCATTTGCCAGATGTGACTGAAGATCCATAGTATTGTTTATCTATTAAATTATTGTTTGATAGTGAAATTGTTTTGCATGGATTAACATTGTAAAAGCATGAACACAACTTGATTAACTGAACTATTTATTATTTGCTAATTACAGCATATGCTATGGTTTTTATTTCGAGTGACATTTGTGCCATCCATCTTGCAGGTCAAAACACCCACTATATTTCTTATCGGTGCTCAGGATCTCCGAGTTCCATCCAGCAACGGATTGCAGGTGACATGCTGTGTTCTCTACCTTAATTCTTTAGCACCTTGTGCTATATTTCTATGTATATTTTTCTCATGTTAGAATCAAAATGTTCATCAATTATGAATTCTTAATACAATAAGGTCCATTGAATTTTGTGGCTAAATTAAGCTAATCCTTGAAATTTTACAAACTTCTGACAATTCATCCCATACAATATTTTTAAAGTGTCATTTGAAACTATCCATGATTAGCATTTTGTTTTTGCTCAATTCTAATATGGCTTTTAACAATAATGACATGATTGTTGCCTTTGTTTATATAACGAGTAGTACGCACAAGCATTGAAGGAAAAAGGAGTTGAGATGAAAATAATTGTGTTTCCTGAAGATACTCATGCAATCGACAAGTAAGCTATCTCTCGTACACTTTTTTATTGATGATGGCTAAATGGGGAATAAGTGAGCTCACACCAACTAGATTTACCAAATTGCCCTCTCTATCACATTCAGTGAACACTTCTCCAGTTAGCCTCGCTCTTTATTTTGTACTCAAAAGTTTTGTGATTTCATTAAATATTTTACTCTTTTTTTTTTGTGCTTTTCGTCTTTGGTAACTTCTCATCTTCACTGCAGACCGCAATCTGACTTTGAGAGTTTCCTAAACATTGGAGTTTGGTTCAAGAAATATTGTAAATAGACAGGTGCTGATATACTTCATCAACACTCACACATGGAAGGGTATTGTTGGAAATGTCACCGCGATTGTTCGTATTATTTATTTCTTTTTGTTTAAATTTAGCTACACGCCTACACCTTCCTGAGATCTGTCATGTTGAAGTATCTTCTTGTATCATCTATTCTTGAGAAGCTGATAATGCTTTTAATAAGTTGATCTCCAATCACAGAACATCTAATAATGTTACCATGAACTGTATAATACTAAGTTGTTTTGGTATACATGGGAATTTAATTCCCATGGGAAGTTTTATTTCATAGGAAGTTATGCCCTTATATAATTCCTGGGAAATGGACTTAATGTGTTTGGTTGGCATCAAGGATTTTGTTCCCATGAATTGATGTGGGAATTTTGAATGACCAAGGGAGAATGGGTGAATAAAATCCCATGTTCCCAGAAAATTTCATTGCCCTCATTTTCCCCACTTCTTGTCTACCAAACAACTATCCAAATTAGAAAATCGTGGGAAATTCTATTGCCTACATAAATTTCCTGAATATCAAACAACCACTAAGCGTTTGTAGTAGTATTCGGGAATTTATTTTCAGCGAAGCTAAATGGCTCAATATTAGCCAACTAAATTTTGTCGCAAGTCTGAAAAGGGCATAATTATATCTGTATCTATAGACTACCGTTTATGTGAGGCCTGTATAATTTAGTCATAGAGAGTTTGTGAGATTTGTATCTTTCATCTTAGAGCATAATCTACTCTTCCAGAGTTCTTATAGAAGCAAGTAGTATAATTTAGTAATATTATGTAAATGATCATTATGTTGCTAAAGTAATTAATATTGAGTTTGAGATACCATAAGACAACATTTGTTTTGCAAGGTGCTTTTTCACAAATTATCTTTTTATAGACCCCTCAAAAAATACTATTTTTTTATAGAAGTGAAAAGGTTAATAGGTGTTTCCTTGTAAGGATGTTTTCCTAATGCTTTTTCTTCTTACCTTTTAAAAAAAGCTATTGTATAGTATTCGCTCTAATTAGATTGATTGGTACTTCTTCCATCCTATAATATAGTGCTTGTTTGTCATTTTTCAGGGGAAATTTAAAAAAAAGTGAAAAATGTTATCATTTTTATTATTTAATGATGTACTTGTATTGGACAGCTAACTGCTATTTAAATTTTAATAACAAAAATAATAAGAAGTATGGCTAATAATAACCAAAACTTGAAACTAGCTAGCAACTTTAAATGTTACTAATATTAAACATAGAGAGGAACAAAAGTTTACATGAAACCAAACATAGAGAAGATTACATCAAATATTACTCAACCAATAAAATTACAGCCTTAGATTTCACGGATCCATCCTAAACAATTAAGGACATGTTCGACGCAAGTTTTTGAGTTCGTTTTTAGTGTTTTGACTACTAATCAAGAATAATATGAGTGTTTGGTTAGGTAGTAGTGTGGGTAGCGTTTAATTATAAAAACAGTTTTTCATGATTGGTTGTCAAAAGCTAAAATTTATAGCTTTTCGGATAGTAGTTAGTGGTATATAAATTTTACATTAAACTTTTGTTTGAGTTATTGACTAAATATTTGAAATGGCAACTTTGACAACTTATTTCACCAAACATGAATATTTCATACTGCAACTTTGACAAATTAACAATTTCAGACCAACCACTAATAGCTACCAGCACATGAGCTTACAAGTACTTACAGTTAAAAGTTACAACCACAACTACCATTGCCAAACATGCCGTAAAAGTAGAAATATTTAAAATAAGAACAATTTATAACACATCAAAAAATGGATATAGGTACTATATTATGAGACCGAGGGTGTAATACATTAACAAATGGAAATAATATTAGCCGTTGATAAAAAGTTGAACATATTATCAATCAGACGTTATGTAATAATAAGATGACCGTTGGGACAATGCCCTTTAATTATTTGATAACATAGACTTAAATGTGCAATTATCATCGACAAGGACAATAGAGTATATCTTTTTCCCCTGCAATTAAGGAGTTACTTTTATGGCACTAAATTCCATTTTCATCTTCCACTTAAGTATCATCAGTTGTCTTTTTTTTTTAGAGATAAATCAGTTGTCTTTTGTGTTATACTTTACGAATTATTTTTTCTTCTTAATTCCGTATCCTTCTTTCTTCGTGGGGTTGGCTTGGATGATTAAGAAGACAATGTAGCCGAGTCATGCAAAAACGTACCTATCATCATATATTTAATAAAGAGCCTACGCTAACTTATTAAAAAAAACCCCACGCTGTTATTCATATATAAGATATTAAGTTAAATCGAATGGCTCCTATAAATCTAATACTACCAAGTTATGCTCGAGGGATCTCTTGTCATTTTGCATCACATGATTAGCTACTCTACTTGGATTAGTGATTACAAATATTGAATAACTTGAACATATTTGTAACGTTGCAAACTTAGAAATAAATTAATCTATCTCCATCTGTAAATCTGTAATTAGCTATCCTTAGTGTCCCTTATACTTACGTTTTCTGGTATAAACAACTAATACGTATAACCTAGGTCCAATGATAATTGCACCAAGTTGATTTTTAAGGTTGCCGACACATGTTTGGCCTTTAATATCTTTTGATTATCGATTAGTAAATCGTAAAAAGTTGACAATGTGAAAATATACATTGAAACTAATCCGACAATGCTTTACATAATAATATCTTTCTCAACCAAAAAAAAAAAAGAATTTACTTGTCTTCACATAATACTTGTCTCAAAATTATTAATTTTACGCAGCAATTAATTAAAGTTAGTATATGTGTAATGGAACAATCAAACTATCGCAGTTATATTCTTGGATGGTGAGAGTTCTTGTCTTTGTACGAAATCAAACTCTATTTAACGAAAGAGAAAAAATTTACATGGTCATCAAGGAAGTAGTAATATGAAATATCTAGCATACAATTTCAAAAGATTGCTCAAACTGCCAGATATATTATGTGGAGGTGGTCGTGCTCTCTTTTGAACCTAATTAAGAAAAATACTAGAGGAAAATTACATTCTAAAACCAATTTCACTTGTCTTGAATGATTCGGCTTCAATCTTAGGTAGGTGGTGGTTCAAATGAGTGTTTTATTAGCTAGGCTCATCTCATGGGATAATAGTGGTCCAAAATTAGAGGTTTTCAATAGAAGTAGATAGCTCACGAGTTCATATAAATCCACTATGTTACCAAAGTTATATCATGAAAACTAGGCTGAATACCTGCCTATGATACTAAATGGCCTCAGAGAGTGCCAAATGCTTCTTTTTCTTAATTCGATTTTGACTTGGCATATTTGTCAAGGCACAATTTAAACCATTTGATATTTTTAAACTGTAATTTAATATAATAAAATGATATATTTTGAAAATATATATCGAAACAAATCTAACGAGATCCTACATAAGTATGATTTTCATTATGTATTGATAACAAACGATCTACAAAATCGTATCAATAGTGTGAAAATTCAAAATAGAACAACTAAAAAAGAGTGAAATACATGTAGATTATATTATATAACAAGGTCTATACATGTTATTACCCCCCCTCCTTCTGACCTTAATTAATTATCTTATCGGCACACAAATTAAGAGCAAATATTTGAAAACGGTAGGTATTGCATGTGAGTAACCAAAGTAAAATTAAAGAATTAATTGAATAAGAAAGATAATTAGTCGAGAATCTCACATCACATATATACAAAGATATGACCCAAGAGAGATTGTTAGGGAAAAGACTCACATCACATAGGTTGAATAAAATGGGTGTGATAAATTTTTAAGATAACAAGAAAATTATTAATGGACTTACCAAAATAGTGACAAGACACTTATTTATGGACTAACCAAAATATATATATGCAAGATAATTGTTTGAGGACAAATGGAGTGTGTAACTTCACAAGAATAATTAATGCGACTATATTGATTACATATACCTTAAAGAAGTCCTCTAAAAAAATACACTTAAACAAGTTTATTACTAAACAAAAGAAAGGATATATTATATTTTCTCCGTTCCTAAAAAAAGTGTTAAGCTGAGTAAATTGACATTAATAATCAACTAACTTTGACTTTGTTTCTCGCTATTATTTAAAGAAAAACATATATAGTTAAGTGAGTATCTTGTTAGATTTCTTTCAATGCGTACTCTAATTATCAACTTTTTATAATTTTCACTGAAGAAGTACATTGGATTATGTGAAAAAGCGAATGTAACACTTATTTGATCAAAACCGAAGAAATAATAGGCAATCGTACTTGCATGCATGTTTTCGAGCTCCTAATCTATTTTTCTTATTTGACAACAAACAATTTAGTGTTTAATCATACAAACTACACTAAGAAGTGTGTTCATGATTTCGAAAGGAGGTGCAAAGTACTAATTAGGAGTGATCGCATGTCTCATATAGTCATGTCTGCCACTACTTGCTACAACTGCACACCTCTCTAGTCCAACAACCGTACGATCATCTAATCCTCCAAATTAGCTGGTGTAGAAATTACACTATTGAGTTATTGTAGCACGATCTTGGCATGATTGCAGCCGTTGATCAAGCTGATTAACTCTTGTTTTTACTTTATCTTTTTCCTTCGGTTAAATTCATTGTAATTCCATCTTTTTACAAGGTCAGCCACTAGTTGCATAAGCTGTGTGAAGACATGAAGTTGAATGTTTGTTTTGGTTTGGTTTGGTTTAATGTTTATGTAAGTTTCCGTTAAGAAAAAATTTCACATATCAACTGTCGTGTATAGGAGAGAAAAGTCATATAAATAGTACCTTAATGAACGAAAATGAGGTTGTCAGTAATTGCTAATTTGCTAATAATGCATAATCTTGTTAAACAATACTATGTGTATAAATATGGTCACGTAAGTCCTGCAAATTGGAGGAGCTCTTAAGGAAGTTAAGAGAAAAAAAATTGTTGCCTTGGGATTTATGAGAACACGCTCTTCTAACCATCTTAATGCAATGAGGAAAGAGTATACTATTAGCAGTTCATACTATAATATCATCTGTTATCTGTGTAGTAGTCTCAAATCTATTTTATCATACGCGCAATATGTTTTTCTCCCTTTCTTTTGCGAGAATTGACATGCGCCATTCTTAGGTAAGTTTATCCCTCAGATTCAACTCCAAACTTCAGACTGTGCCACATCAGTTTTCCACTAATTTTCAACTCTACAGATTCACTTCAGACTCATTCCAATTTTAGACTTTATTCCTCAGATTCTCTTCAGACTCACTCCACAAAAAAGAAAAAGGCACATGATATTTTTTTACTGGCCAAAAAAAATATCCTTTGCATGGCTAGAGTCTTGAGAGGAGTCTTGAATATCAAAACCCAACTCAAGACTCTGTCCAAGACTTTACCCAAATATAGCTAAGTCTTGTTGAATCTTGCCATAAGACTCCCCTCAAGACCCCCAATATTCTCACCCTTAGGATGTGCAAAATAGTTTAATATACTCCCTCCAGTCTTTATTAGTTTACCCGTATTTCTTTTTGGGATGTCCCTTATTAGTTTACCCATTTCTTTTGTTTCTATTTTTGGAATGGGACCACTAACTTTCCATCACACATATATTCAACTTTAATACAAAATAATAGTTTCTCTTTCTTTTTATGTCCCACAACATTATTTCTCCTAGAACTCTGTGCAAAAAAAAGGGTAAACTAATAAAGACCGGAGGAGTATAATCCATTTTGCAAATTGTTACACATATGTCACGTACTTTGCTCATCAAATGAGTAAATTGGAAATATGCAAAAATTGTAAGTCTATCAAGATAGATACATGTATAGCCGGCAAAACAACCCGTACCCGTTGACCCGACCCGAATACCCGACCCGAAACCCGTTTTCCACCCGAAAATAATGACCCGAAATGAACCCGAAAGCCGAAATAACCTGACCCGACCAAAACCCGACTTGAAAGCAAATAGACCCGAATATAACATGAACCCGAATCTACCTGGCCCGAAGTGACCCGACCCGAAATTGACCCGATAATGATGACCCGAACCCGACCCGACCCAAAAAGTTGTCATATTAGTTATTTTTTAAACAAATTTAAGGGAAAAAATTATCGTGAGATACTATATATGACTTAACCACTTCCCATTAACTATTTAACTTAGTTTTATTAGTCTTATATGTGCTTTATTTATTTTCTAGAATAAAAACCCGACCTAACCCGTTTTAACCCGACCCGATCTAACCCGTCCCGAAATCTAATGGACCCAAAACTAACCCGTACCAGAACGGATCCGACCCGACCGTAACCCGAACACAAAGTTGACCCGATTATGACCCGACCCGACCCGTACCCGACCCGTTTGACCCGTTTGCCACCTCTAGATACATGTGAGAAGGAAACAAACGCCCAACATAGCGATCCCTACCTGTAGTGCTGTAGGGGAAACTTTAGCTCCATATATCGGCTTTGTTTGTGGAGTTATTTTAGGTGCCTAAAATGATAAGTTCCTAAAATATTTTGGTGCTAAAATAAATTAGTGGTGTTTGGGGATTCTCTAAAGTAAAATTTCAAGTGCTAAAGTGACTAAAATTGACAATGTAAAAATAATAACATTTCAAAATCAGGTACCTAAAATCTTCAAAAATCTTTTTAACTTATCTCATATTTTAACGTTTCTCTCTCATTCTCTCATAATAATTCTCTACTGCAGTGCTGGTCTTCGATCCATCTACTTTATTTTTTTCTCAAATCTTTTCTCATACTCCCTCCGTTTCATTTTAATTTACTCACTTCACTTTGGGGGAGAACCAAGGAATAAGTACAAAAGTATGAGAGGAAACTGAAAAGGTGGAGAGAGAAACTAAAAAGTGAGAGAGATAAAGTAAAAAGTGGGTTAAAATATTAAAAAGTGGATGACATGGGTGGAAAAAGAGGAGAAAGTAGATGTGACATGTTACCTAAAATAGAAAAAGCAACAGTGTGTAGATTTAAAAAAAAAAGACCAAAAAGGAAAGTGTGTAGATTAAAATGAAACGGAGGGAGTATCAGGTAAAGGAATTCTTCGTGTGATTAGGCTTCTCTTTCAAATGTCCCATGGAGGTCCAAGTTAAACTGGGAAGATTGTGAAAGTTTCTGGATGGAAGATTTCTACTTTGCCGTCATTGATCTTCCTCTTTACTTTCTGTAGGTCTTGCATCAGTTATGTTCTTAGGTGAGCATAATGAACTCAACATGGTTCCCACTTAGATTGTTTTTTTTAACAGAGCATGATTAGTTGGTATGGAGAATCAACATTTTCAGCAAAAGAGACCTACCATCTATTAGCTTGTCAAGATGTAGTAATTGTATTTTGTACAGTACAAATGAGTACTACTTTTTTTCATCTTTTAAGAAATTTCAAATAGATTTCTTTTGGGAAAATCATTAGTACTTCCTCCGTTTCATTTTACTTGCTACACTTCTCAATTCACGGACTCCTAGGCAATTTTTGGAGAAGAGAGAGGTATAGAGTAAAAAGAAAAGAGACCCATGTGAGAGGAGAGAGATAGAGAGAGTTTATTGCCCAAAAAGGAAGTGTAGCAAGTAATATGAAACTTCCCTATATGGAAAGTGTAGCGAGTAATTTGAAACGGAGGAAGTATATATTTTTCGAGCATAATTATGTTTATATTATAGAAACTTCAAGGGGGGTAATTTCTGAGAGAAAAAAATTGAGGGGGCAAAAAAAATTAACTTGAAGGCTTATGCAATCAACCCTTAATCCTATTTTCACCCATTTAGTTTGAATTTTCATACTTCCTCCGTTTCGTTTTAAATGCAACAAATGAATATTTTACATCTCACAAAAAATACCCCTTTGTTGCATTTAAAACGAAACGGATGAAGTATGTTTCTTAGTATAGGTAAATTATATACTCTCTCAATAACATTTTGACTTTTACGCTTATTAGAGCACAAATGACTTTTGAATGACTTTTCACTTTAGGCTTTTTCAACTGGTCAAATAGTCAAAAAACTTGCTTTGTAAAAAAATTAATGCTGAAATATAATATAATAAAAAATTACAAAAATTTAAACAATTAATCAACTTATGCAACTAGTTCTGCTAAACAATTAAATTAATCGGCTACCTTATTCCTTATCAGTTTCAGGCTTTCAGCTATACCTTATCAGTTTCAACTACCTTATCAGTTTCAACTACATTTCAGGTAGTGTTACCAAACAGAGCCCATATTCCTCTATCTTTATAGTATGACACTACCCTTGTATTGAAACATTTAAAACTATCAGGAATATATTCTAAAGTTATCAATCATATCTTTATTATTCCATAATATATTCCTAATAATATCTTGATATGTGGGGTAAGAGAGCAATAGAGTTTGATTTTTGATATATTAATTGAATTTTGCTATATTTGAAACAAAGAGTTCGAAATATGTTCTAAATAAGATCCATATATTATATCCTTATATTATTCTCCATCTATTTCTTTTTAATCTACACACTTTCTTTTTTGGTCTGTTTCTTTTTAATCTACACACTGCTATTTTTCTATTCTTGTTAACATGTCTCATCTACTTTCTACACTTTTTCCACCCACATCATCCACTTTTTAATATTTTAACTCGCTTTTTAGTTTCTCTCTCATGCTTTTATACTTCCTTCTTGTTTCTCCCCAAAGTGAAGTGAGTACACTAAAAAGAAACAGAGGGAGTATGTGATTATTTTTCGTGTTATTTTAAGGTACTATTAAAATTTGAATGACTATATACAAATAAAAATGAGCTACTTGCAAGGAACTTCAACTTACGGGGGGATTTGGGGATCCACTTTCCAAGGAACAAGAATCGAACCCGTGTTATAAGGATGGAAGGAGGGTCTCCAACCAACTAGCTAGACCAACCTTGATTCTTAATTACATCAAGAATAATTCTTAATTTCTTTGAAACAAAGTACTACTTCAAATTTCTCAAGAAAATAATTACAAGAATTACTTAAAATTTAAGGGAGCAACAACATTACATCTTTACCAAAAGAAAAAAAAAACAACATTACATACATACTTAACCAACATTCATGATTTTACGAGGCTGTGATTGAAGTTCATTCGTTGTACATGGGAGTGTACTAAAGTCCGTTCTTTTGGATTGAGAGAAACTGAATTGAACTGCGCGAAAGCTGAACATGAGAGGGTGTCAGAACTGAAATAAAAATAAGTCCTAAAAAAGGGCCTAATTTGGAGCTTTCGCACGCTAATGTTGGGAGATTGTTAAACACCGGCCTAAAATTTCTTAAAATCTCCCCAAAGCACACTTGAAAATACAATTTTACTCTTAACTTTCTCTTTTATCCTCACCATCACTAAACCCCCCATCACTACCCAACAACCACCACCACACACACACACCACCACCGAAACCTCGCAAACCACCACCGACATTAAGCACACCACCAACTACACCACGCACAACCACCAACGGAACCAAAACCGAACGTTTCCTCCATGGCTATGGAGGAGCCAATTTTTTTTTTTGGTTTCTGTGGCTATGCTCGTGGGGGGGTTGCAGGGGTGGGGTGGGGGCCTGCTGGTGGGTGGTGGAGGGGGTGGCTGTGGGGATGGAGGTGGTGGCATGAGGTGGTGGTTTGGGAAAAGAAAAGAAAAAAAAGGGAAGGGTAAAGTTGAAAATGTTTGGTGAGGCCAAGGCGATTTTAAGAAGTTTTAGGGTGATGTTTAGCATTCTAATAATGTTGCTCATCTCAAATAAGAAATAAAGGGAGAAAAAAGATAATAGTTAGTACTGTAAATATACCATGATCCTAGCGACCTAGTACGTTAGTGTGTATAAAGTTGAAAACTTGCTGTTTTACATGTGGAAAGTAAACGTATAAGCTATTGACAAATTGACAACAAATTGAAGATTTTAAGTCAAAAAAAACATCACCTAACGAAGACTCATCAGTTGAAAAAGTGTCATTAAAAAATAAAGGAAATACTACAAAATATCTTATACTATCAATCTATAATGCTTTTACGACTTTTTAACTCATCAAATTCCCCCTGCACTGCAACGACAAAATCATTCCTCAAATACATCAAACTAATCTTAAAAATCTCTCTCGTAATTACAAAAAAGAATCATAAAACTAATCCATAAAGTTGACCCCACATTCGACTACATTAGTAACTTTACTTAAGTGTTAATTAATTAAATCAAAATAAGACAACCATCTCTGAGAACTCTACTTAACACTCCTACTCTTGACTTCCCACTTTCCACACTCACACTTCCCACTCCCCACTCCCCCCAACACACTCCCACTCTCTCTCCTCCATGGCAAACTCAAAAAACCTCCTCCCTCAATTCCTCTGTTTCCTCCTCTATCTAACCTTAACCACATCTCAACAACCCGAAACCCGTAAAACCTACATAATCCGGGTGGACAGTACCGCAAAACCAACCATTTTCCCCACCCATACAAACTGGTACACCTCCGAATTCACAACCTCATCCTCCCAAATCCTTCACACATACGACACCGTTTTCCACGGCTTCTCCGCCGTATTAACACCTTCACAAGCCGACAACCTCAACAACAACCCTTCCATCCTAGCTGTCCTCGAAGACCGCCGTCGTTACCTCCACACCACGCGGTCCCCACAATTCCTTGGACTCCGTATCCAACGTGGACTCTGGTCGGAATCCGATTACGGATCCGACGTCATCATAGGTGTCCTCGACACCGGAATCTGGCCAGAGCGTCGGTCTTTCTCCGACCAAAACCTCGGCCCTATCCCCAAACGTTGGAAAGGTGTTTGTCAAGTGGGTGAAAGATTCTCCTCTAGAAACTGTAACCGTAAAATCATCGGTGCTAGATTCTTCTCTAAAGGACACGAGGCCGCGTTTCCAGGGATTGGTGTCGGTAATACGACGTCGGTTTCGGAGTTTAAGTCCGCTAGAGACGCCGACGGTCATGGGACCCACACAGCATCAACTGCTGCGGGTAGGTACTCGTTTAACGCGAATATGACCGGGTATGCTCCGGGTGTTGCTAAAGGGGTTGCTCCGAAAGCAAGGTTAGCTGTTTATAAAGTATGTTGGAAGAGCTCAGGTTGTTTTGATTCGGATATTTTAGCTGCTTTTGATGCTGCTGTTAATGATGGTGTTGATGTTATTTCTATCTCTATTGGTGGAGGAGACGGGATCTCCTCCCCTTATTATCTAGACCCGATTGCAATCGGGTCATACGGTGCCGTTTCAAGAGGTGTATTCGTATCATCTTCTGCTGGTAACGACGGTCCTAATACCATGTCGGTGACGAATTTAGCACCGTGGATTACGACCGTTGGAGCGGGTACAATTGACAGGAATTTCCCAGCGGAGATTGTGTTAGGAAACGGTAAAATAATCCATGGAGTTTCACTTTACGCAGGTAAACCATTGAGGAAGAAGATGTACCCGATTGTTTACCCGGGTAAAACGGGGACTCTCTCTGTTTCTTTATGTATGGAGAATTCTCTTGTCCCGAAAGAAGTAAAGGGTAAAATTGTCATTTGTGATCGTGGTAGTAATCCTAGAGTTGCGAAAGGTGTTGTCGTTCAGAAAGCGGGTGGTGTTGGGATGATTCTAGCTAATGGAGCTTCTAACGGAGAAGGATTAGTGGGTGACGCTCATTTAATCCCAGCTGCTAGTGTTGGATCCAATGAAGCTGATGTTATTAAATCCTACGCTTCATCGGCGGCTTCACCGATGGCTACGATTCATTTTAAAGGAACCGTCGTCGGAATCAAACCTGCGCCGGTGGTAGCGTCGTTTTCCGGGAGAGGACCAAGTGGGTTAAACCCGGAGATATTGAAACCGGATTTAATTGCTCCAGGGGTTAACATTCTAGCCGGTTGGACCGATGCGGTTGGTCCAACTGGGTTAGATATTGATTCCCGGAGGACTGAGTTCAACATTCTTTCAGGTACTTCAATGGCGGCTCCTCATGTAAGTGGAGCCGCCGCTTTGTTGAAGTCGGCGTACCCTGATTGGTCCCCGGCTATGATCAAGTCAGCTATTATGACTACAGCTAGTGTAACGGATAATAAGCTTAGTTTAATGAAGGATGAAGCAACCCCTGGGAAACCATCTACTCCTTATGATTTTGGGTCTGGGCATTTGAATTTAGATCAAGCTTTGGATCCTGGTCTTGTATATGATCTTGCTGATGAGGATTATGTCGATTTCTTGTGTGCAATTGGGTACGGTCCTAAGACAATTCAAGTTATTACTAGGACTCCGGAGAATTGTAACATGAAGAGGAAAGCTTCACCGGAGAATTTGAATTATCCATCGATTGCGGTCTTGTTTCCGAGCTCGGATGCTGGTGTTACAAGCAAGATGTTTGTAAGGACGGTGACTAATGTAGGGGGTGTAAATTCGGTGTACAAGGTGAAAGTGGAAGTTCCCGGGAAGGGGGTGACAGTGAAGGTAAAACCGTCTACATTGGTGTTTAATGAGAAGGTGAAGAAAGTGAGTTTTACCGTGACTGTAACAGTGGATAGTAGGAAATTGAATTTGGGTGATTCGGGTGCTGGTTTCGGAGCATTTTCTTGGGTTGATGGAAAGCATGTGGTTCGGAGCCCCATTGTAGTAACCCAAGTAAACCCATTGTAATGTAGTGAAGAGGAGAAGGGATGTGGTATGTGCTGGTGTAAAATAAGGGAAGAAAGAAATGGTCATGATGTTTCAGGGGAAATGAAATGATCTTAGGATGGTTGTAGCCGTTGGATAACTAGCTTTTCATTGATAGAGGTTTATGTTAGAACTTTTTTTTTCATTTATTTATGTTTTATCTTTTGTCTTTTCGCTTTTGCTTTTGGGTGATGGGGTTGAGATGTCTGTCTTGATGATGATGTTGTTGTAATTAAAAAAGGCAATGTTGTATAGAGACGGAAAAAGAAGTTAATAGTACTCATATAAGTTATAAACCAAATGTTGGTAAACTTCAGTCTTTATCTTTTTGTGTGACATTGCTTTTGTTTGAGAATTTTTGTTACTTAGCTTTGATTATGATATGAGGATTTGGTGTGCTTAGGGTGAAGAGCATAACAAAGAGATCAGAGGATGTTGCTACTGCATTTCTTTCAGGGGTTGTAAAGTTCTCTGAGACTGTCACAGGCTCCATTGTCAACTCGAGAGTAGGGAAAATATTCTTCAGCATGTTCCCTGGAGAAATCATCTTAGCCTCATTAGACGGTTTTCGTATGTGTTCGACCAGCTGTGGTCTCATTGTATTGGAGCTCAGAAGTCTGGAAGATGATTGTTTAGATAATGTCTGCTTTTCTAACAGAACTCAATTCTTGTGGTGTTTTTTTTATACAGAAAAGACTGATGCTGTTGAAGTTGCTGGAAAGATGTTATGTCAACCTGTTCACTTGTGACTATGGAGCTCGTTACAGAGAGGTAAAACTTAGAAACACTTTCATCATTATGTAGTTCTTTTGATCTGAGTGTTCGTAATAGTGCAATTTGAACTAGCAATGTGATAGCCAAAAGCGTAATTTGAACTAGCACGACAGTTCAAAGTGTGTTAACCTATCTGAATTTATCGCAACTTTTCATAACCTATTTGATTTTATCCCAACTTATCATAACCTATCTGAATTTATTGTAATTAAGGCCACGTTTATTTACTAGTTGAAAAGCACAAAAGATACTGAAGCTAATATCTTAGCTAAGACTAAATTAGAATTGCGAAGTTGATTTCCTGGAGCTTTGGTGGTGAATGAGTCTCCATTTTCAAACTTGAGTTGAGCTAAGGCATTTGTGGTGAGCTCGACCCAGTTGATCACATTTGTGGTTGGCTAGCTGAATTAGCACCTTTAATTTGTAGCTGTGAAGAATTAGTCAGAACCTATTTGTTCGGAGAAGTTGAATAGAAGAACCAGCTAAATTATGGCTAGAAATGTAGAATATTTCTCATATATGGGGTTTTATAGGTATGGAGAGGAAGCAGCAAAAGCGACATATGAAGGGTTGAATGCGGCAGTATGCCATAGGAACAACTTGTACAGTGTTCAAATTGAGGAAAGCTCTCAGTCCCAAGGCTGCGGTTAAACCCACAACTCTCGCCAAAGCTGCTGCTGACAAGGTCAAAAAAGCTTTCTAATAGAACAGACTTGTGTTTAGGATGTAGGAGTAGGAGTGCAAGTACGTGCCAAAGCTTCATTTTACAATAATATTCTACTGAAATTAAAGTTATTTAAGGTCACACTGTATTGTGGTACTTCTATAGCAGAATTTATTTTGATGCTTGAGCATATTGTTGATCTATCGATTTTGCGGGCTTTATAATTCCATACCATCGTTTGAGGTGGCCAGTTGGTAGTGTACTGGTGTTAGGGCTAGGGCTTGGACCTTTACTCAAGTCAGGTTGAGCTGAATCACTTGGGCCAGCCTTAAGCCTTACTGTGCTGGTCGAGGCAGGCTAGGTTGATGATTAAGCGGGTTTAAGCCTCTAGTGGGTCGATGCATTCGAGCCTTATCTTAGAGATGACTCACCCTACCTTGAACCTGGTCTAGTCCAGTAACATGGCCTTACTCGGTGTGCTCGTGCTGGCCTATTAGCCTTTCATTTTCAGGTTTATGAAAACTAAAATGTGAAATGATAGAAGGTGGTAATCACAAGATTCAAAGAGGGAGGTAGAAGCTCAAAGAGGCTTCAAATTACCAGCCAGTCCAAGCAAGTGAGCAACTACTCACTCCTTTGAGCTATTCAATTAAACCCTCCTAACATTCTGACTTAATGGTGGTTTTTTTTTATTGAAAAAGTGTCATAATAATAATTACATAATAAATAGTAATGATTGTTTATTTTTCGAATATACTTTTTTTCCTTCATATATTTTCATATATCTAAGGGAAGATGGTCATGATGTTTCATGGGAAATGATCATAGGATGGTTGTAGTTGTTTTATGCTAGAAGTTTTTTTTTTTTTTTTTTTTGTTTATGTTTTTTTTGTCCTTTTTGCTTTTGAGGATGGGGTTGAGATGTCTGTCATTGATGATGATGTTGTAATTAAAAAAAGGCAATGTTGCATAGAGACGGATAAGAAGTTAATAGTACTCATATGAAGTAAGTTATAACCAAATGTTCCTTTCAAACTTCTTTCCAAAAAAAAAAAAATTGTTCCTTTCAAAAAAAAAAGTTATAACCAAATGTTGGTGTACTTAAGTCTTTATCTTTCGTGTCACATTGCTTTTGTGTCTCATTCTAAACTAGCAACTAGCAAGTGGCAAATTGGCAATCACATGACACATGCTTAGGTGTTAACCTTATGTGGTTTGTGTCCTCTATTGCAACCAGGCTTGTGGATAGCAAAATTGTGACTTGTTTTGTGGGTGCAAATGGATAAATGTTGCCCAATACGATAATAGTTGTGTCATATATTGGCGACTCTCATATTCCCTAACAAGATGATTGGGAGTTTTATATGACTCTCTCACGTTCCATGAAAGAGATGTTTGAAATGAAATTGTTTATAAGATTTTTTTTTTTTTTTGGATTGGTAAGAGTGAATTGCCCTATCGGACTGTAACTCCACAGGTCAACCCGACCCAGGTTAGCGGGTTAGACACTTTGAGAGTAAGGGAGACTGTTTATAAGATTGGTTAAGAAAAGTTCAGTCATGTCATGAAGTATAACTTTATTGATACAGATACATTTTCTAGGTAATGATAGACTGATAATCACATTTTTATAGGATCTTAGCATTTAAGGCTTTAGTTTGCCAAAATTTATACTCCGTTTGGTGAGGTGGTAAATTAATTACAATTTTAGATCATATTTCTTTGATGGATTAGGAGAGAAAGAGAAAGGTGCAAAACAAGGACGAACATGTGACATTACTTCTTCTAAAAACATAATTATATTTTACGGATTTTTCACCATATACACCTGACAAATTTTGTTGTTCACTACATACCCTTAATGTTTTCGAAATTCACTTTACAGTGCTCAACATTTTGATAATTCACCATATGCTCTTAATGACTAATGGTTGTCAATTTTTTTAGTCATTAACCCTTAATTCCCTTACTAAACCCTAATTAACTCTTATTTGAGTCGATAACCTTAATTGACCACCATTAAAACACCACAAATGACCCATTTTATCACTCTTCCTGCATAATACTCTTCCTTCTTCTTTGAATTTAGGTGTTGTTTCAATCAATATATATATAAAGGAGGAATTTTTCGGGAGCATAGGGAGCTCCCCAAGATTTCGAGCTCATAGAGCGCGCCACGTAGGATTGCCACGTCATCAATTTATATTTTTATTTTTTACAAAAATAGAGTTCTAGATGATTTAAATACATATAAGGAGATTTGGATAAGCGAAAATTAGAGTTTGGATTTGAATCAACAACTTAAATTATTATATCATGAAAATTGTGTATAACTTTTGCTGCGTAATTCGGAATATTATAATTTTTGTACCATTGGAGAGTGATCGGAATATGCTTCGAAATAAGATCCATTTATAATATAGTTGTACAACTTATGAAATATAGAGCACCATGTAGGATTGACATTTCATCAATTTTTATTTTTATTTTTTTTCTAAAAATAGAGTTCTACATAGATTTAAATACAGATAAGGAGTCTTGGATAAGCAGGAATTAGAGTTTTATTTTGAATGAACAACCTAAATTATTATATTATGTGAATTGTGTATAACTTTTGCTACCTAATTCAGAATATTATAATTTTTGTACCATTAGATAGTGCTCGAAATATGCTTTGAAATAAGATCCATTTACAATATAGTTACAATTTATGAACTAAAGAGCGCCACTAAAGATTGCCATGTTATTAGTTTTTATTTTAAATATTTGTAAAAAATAGAATTCATATATTTAAATACATAAAAGAGTTTTGGATAGGGGAGAATTAGAGTTGCGTTTTGAATAAACAACTAAATTATTATATTATGTAAATTGAATTTAACTTTGCTACCTAATTCAAAACATTATAATTTTTTTTACCATTGGAGAGTGCTTGAAATATGCTTCAAAATATGATCTATTTACAATATAGTTTTACAACTCATGAAAATATATTAAATTAGATGCATTGTAACATTTGATTATAGGTCCAATTTACAGGATTAAACATATTATCTTTCAAAACCTCAACCTTACTCAACTAAACCAAAACAATATAGTATTGCAACAAAATTTATTAACCAAAATCTATAGCGATAAAGTTACATATTAGAGTTTTAGATTATGTAAAAATTAGAGTTTGATTTAAATAAAACATCCTTAGAATATTATAAAGAGCTCCATCTAAGCATGCCATGTCATTCTTATCAATTTTTAAGAAAATGTTCTTTCTGTCCTGCATCAATTAAATCATTACCCTCTACTTTCTTAAAGTATCATTCGGGCATTATTCATGTTAAAACTGTATTAGCTATTGTTAGTCATACCTGTTATTGGGATACCATTTAATAATAGACTTAGCTACAATATTCAATTGAATATTAAAAATTATAAAATTTATATATCACAATAACAAATCTAGAAATTACAGTATAATGACAAATACTTTCTCTGTTTTTTTTCTACTTCAACAATTGGTGTGGACATGGTTTTTAAGGAAATAAAAAATGGGTAGTTTAGCATAGAGGTACCTCTTTAGTTAACTAGAGTAGGGGACAAATAAATCCTTATTAAAGTAAACGCAACTTTATAAGGCAATTCGGGTAATTAATGATGGTTTTATTAACATAAAGTAAAGGTAATATTGTCAACTGTAGTTTCTCAAAACTGTAATGGTTCCAAAAGATGAAACTATCTA
Organism: Beta lomatogona; assembly: GCA_947646795.1. Lineage (NCBI taxonomy): Eukaryota > Viridiplantae > Streptophyta > Magnoliopsida > Caryophyllales > Amaranthaceae > Beta > Beta lomatogona. Next base: position 6,905,140 of record CANSNZ010000089.1, read on the forward strand.
AAGTGGTAATTGTTGTAATAGAAAAAGAACGGAGGAAGTATGTAAATATAATGATATTGAAAAATCTCATTTTACAACACCACACAATCAACAATAATTTTAACAAAAAATTTGCAATAAAATAAAATAAACAACAAACAGAACAGAAGAAGTATGTAACTTTATCGCTATAGAATTTAGTTAATAAATTTTGTTGCAATACTATATTGTTTTAGTTTAGTTGACTAAGGTTTTGAAAGATAATATGTTTAATCCTGTAAATTAGACCTATAATCAAATGTTATAATCGCATATAATATACTATACTTAATACTTATTGCCATTATTATATTTATCTAAAAAAAAGACTAGATTATGTCCTACAATGCATCTTATTTAATATATTTTCATGAGTTGTAAAATCACTAATATCTTTAGTTGCGCACACGTAAAAAAATATAAAAAAGTTATAATTTGATAGTATGCATCGAGACGAATCTAACAAGATCTCACTTGACTATGTTTTTCTTTTTATAATAGCGATACATTGGAGTCAAAATTGATCAATGAATAGTGTCATTTCACCCAATGTTTCATTTAAAACAGAACAGAGGATGTATTAGAGTTTTGGATTATGTAAAAATTAGAGTTTGATTTAAATAAAACAGCCTTAGAATATTATAAAGTGCTCCACCTAAGCATGTCATGTCATTCTTATCAATTTTTAAGAAAATATTCTTTCTATCTAGCATCAATTAAATTATTACCATCTATTTTCTTAAAGTATCATTCGGGTACTATTTGTTTCGTCCACTTGTCTAACAAGTAAGCTGTAGGCTTAGCTTCCTTGTCGAGCAAGTAGAGTAGTATCTTGAGTGTTCTTCAGATGGAGACTTGTGCAACAATGCCTGAATTATAGCTTAATCCTTAGCCTTGGCTTCGCTCCCGAACCTGCACAAAGGGACCCACCCTGGAGGTTTGGGTGGTGGTTCCCCCTCCGATGCTTAAGTCAGTTATCAGGAGTTGTAAGAGAAAGTAGAGATAGAAAGAGAAAGTGAGAGAGAATTTATCGAGTAACTTTTACACTTGTTTGCATTGAATGTGTTTTCTCCGATTTCGGGGGTATTTATAGTGATAGCAAGTTGACAGCTAACCTTAAAAACCCGACCTGCAATAGTGGCCTCCGATTGGGCGAGGAATCGGATCATGACACGTGGCAGACCATGACCGGGGATGTCTATTAACCACTCCCCTTCAGCCATTTGGCACTGCTGGGCTCTGGCTATTGGGCCAGAAATTCGATCCTTTTACCCAACTGAGTATAGCCCAGAGATTAAGCCTTATTTTTATTTTAACTAGGATGACACGTGTACGGCTCTGATGAGCCCATGTGCCGTCAAGGGAGCCGTAGATATTTGGCTACAACATTTGCCCCTAAAAGGGCTTTCACTTGTTGGCCCATCGACGGTTAATGCCCTTTTACCCAAGGTAGCTTTTTCTTGGCCCGTCGACGGTTACGGCCCGTTATACGAAGGTAGTATTTTCAAAATGAAGGAAATGACGCGCCCTTTCTTGTGCTATACCGGTTATATTAGACTGGGGACTCCCTTTTCGGTCATTCTTGGCCAGTGCGTAGTTTCTTATCCCTCTATAAATATCCTTGGTGTGAAAACATTCAATCATTTACCACTTCGAACAAATTTTTCTGAGAGAGAGGCTCGCAATTTTCTAGAGAGAGAGAGAGATCGTCCGACTTCAAGCATCCTTCACCGAATTTCCCGGGACGTTCTTAGCGGGTATCGTTTCTTTGATCCTTTTATTCTTCTTTATTCTTTATTTTTTCTTAGAAAATCAATAAAATGGAATCATCTTCGTCAAATAATCCTAGCCGACCAAGAGCTTGTCTTGACCCTAGAACCGATACTTCTTCTTCGGCACATTCTAGAGTTGGGCCTCTTCGGCCGAGTACATATTTTTTCATAGTTTTGGCCGAGAAAGTCGGACGACCCAGTCTTTACTGTGCGGGGTAATCGGCGCGCGTCAAGCAAACGGCCCGTCTAAGACGAAAAGCAATAATTCCATCAAACGGCTCGGATATGGAGGAATCGGCGGACGAGTGCCGGATGAGGCAAGAGAGGTCCAAAGTGCTCGGTCTTTGGACGGGCCTCCTTTGACCATGAGGCGAGACTTAGAAATAAAAACCGAAACCAAGATTCGGCGGGACGCCGATACGGAGGAGATCGGCGAGGGTAATAATGGTAGCGATCCGAGGCTGCGGAAGAATCGACGAGGCCTCTACCACCTCGTCGGGAGATTAGAAAGCGTTTAGGTCCCCTTTCGACCCCGGCTTCATTTTAGTTAACCGTAAGTGGTTAGAGAAACTAGGACCGGACCCTAATTTCTTGTCGTCTTTCATGCCCATGCCGGGCTTCTCCTTTGTCATTCCTAATAACGATGCGACGATCCTGAGTGCTCCCAGGAGCCATTTCGCCGTTTATAAACTAGCCTTAGATCTTTGGGCGAGGTTTCCTCTTCACGACTTCATAGAACAAGTCTTTGCAGCACTACCACATCGGCCATAACCAGTGGCACCGAACGATTGGCACAACATCCGACGTTTATTGCCCGTTGCCGAGCTACGCGGCCTAGCCCTTTCCCTTCAAGCCTTTACCCATATCCATTATGCGTCCAAGGTACTGGGGCTATGGACGGAGCATGGCTCAAGCATCGCCAACCGTCCAGGCTTCATGACAACTTGGGGAAATCGTCAAAGATGCACGATTGGAAAGCCGACTTCATCTTTTTACGGGCGTCCAGCGACTATGTCACGTAGAGCTACGAGATATTATAATAGATCCGTCACAAATACCGGACGGAAGCGGTCTTGGGCCGGAGCCGGGAGGACGAATTTGACGAGGAGGTGGTAGAGTACTTGAGTGAAGGAGTACTCCGGCAGGGCCGGCCGATCTTTTAAGGGACCGTCTAACTGGATACCCTTTAAGGAAATGTTTTACCAAGACGACTTCTTGGTCATTGCCGCTTGCGGTTGGGCGAGGATAAAGGTATATTTAAAATCATCCAAGTAAAACTCTTCGTCCATAACTCATATGACGAACACATATATTTTTTCTTTTGTATTTTCAGACTCGGCCAGACAACGCCTCGAACCATCTTGGACGGGAGAAATCAGCATGTCCCAATTCACGGATAATTTGTGGAAGGAGTATGCAAAGAGCACGCCAGAAAAAAGGGGCGGAAACAAGTGGTTTTTTTTTTTTTTTTTTTTTTTTTTTTTTTTGAATTGGTATCCAATTCTTCGACGTGGGTTACTCCAAGAAGGAGAACGTCCAAACTTGGACGGTCAGCTCCTTGGGCCCACGCTCGTCCAAGAATTGGTGTCCAATTCTTGGACGAGAATCACCCAAAGAAGGAGATAGTCCAGACTTGGACGACCAGCTCTTTGTCTCCATGCTCGTCCTAGAACCGGTTCCCAATTCTTGGACGAGAGTCATCCCAAGAAGGAGAACGTCCAAACTTGGACGGTCACCTCTTTGGGACTATGCTCGTCCAAGAATTGTTTTTCAAATCTTGGACGAGGGGTCGCCCGAAGGAGGAGAACGCCCAAACTTGGACGGTCACCTCTTTGGGACCATGCTCGTCCAAGATTTGGTATTCAATTCTTGGACGAGGTCACGTCTTTAGTACCATGCTCGTCCAAGAATGGTGTACCAATTCTTGGACGAGGGTCATCTCAAGAAGAAGAACGTCCAGACTTGGACGGTCACCTTCTTGGAGCCATGCTCGTCCAAGAGTTGGTGTCCCATTCTTGGACGAGAGTCACCCTAAAAGGAGAGCATCCAGACCTGGACGTTCACCTTCTTGGGGTCATGCTCGTCCAAGAGTTTTGCCCCAAATCTTGGACGAAGAACAACTAAGGGAAGAGATCGTCCAGACTTGGACGGTTACCTCTTTGGGACCGTACTCGTCTGGATTCTTGCATCCAATTTTTTGGCGATGGTCGGCCATAGAAGAACGTCCATATTTGGACGGTCACCTTCTTGGGACCATTCTCGTCTGCATTTTTACAATAGTAGTTATTTCTTTTTTGTGGACGATCGATTCGATGCCTTAACTTTTTGCGGAAAAATGCTCCTACAAACAAGCTTCTACTCGGGAAGTCGTCCTCGTCCGGGGAAGAGGCCCTACTGCGGCCCGTGACCGGCCTTCAGCGAAGAAGCCCAAGGGCTTTACAAGGAAGAGAGCGGATAAGTCGGCTCCTGGCGAGAGTGGGGAGAAAAGCATGCCTCCCCACAAGCGAAGACTCTTAAAAGAGAGCCGTCAATTGCCGGATCGGCCGAGAGGTAAGGGATGCACACGCTGTTGTGCCGCTCGGTGTTTTGCTTCGGCCGACTCTGCGAGGTCAACCCAGTGCGCCTTGGCTTTGGTTGCGCTAGGGAGGCGTCTTTGCCGCGAGAGCTATCCGGGTTCGGCGGCTCGGTGGCAAAGCTAGTGCCACGGATGCCCCTAGCTGTTAGGACGGCATCGATTTCGTGCGGTGAGTCGTATTACCCCAACATAGTTAGGACGATGCGGGTCGGTGGACGGTGCATGAGTCCGTCCAATAGACAAGCCATCGTCTTCCCTATCAAGATAAGCGACTCTCCCCCTCTTTCGAGATAAGGGCAAAGGCCCTGCTATTCCCCCAACTCCTCCCACTTCTTGATTCGGACGAGGAGTCTTCTCCCGCCTTTGCCAAAATGTCAAGGCTGGAGAAAGAGCGGCTGAAGCAGGAGCTCTTCAAATGCTTCCCTGAATCCTACATCAAGGGATTAAGGGGAACGTCCGCCGGGCATGTGGGCTACATGTCTCAGCTTGCTGCCGAGGTATTGCTTTATGACTGCCTTGTTTTATTCTTGTATAAATTTTTGCTTTGCAAATCGTCTAACAACTTGCCTTGTTTTCCTTGCCCCGACTTCGGCTCGCAGCATGCTAACTGAAGATTGGGCGCGGGAGCTTAGAAAAGAGAATAAACAGCTCGTCCATTTGGCGACTACAGCAGGCGACAAGGCCATCCATGATATTGAGATGGCTAACACTCTCCATCGTCAATCCCTGGAGGCTTTGGAGAAGAGATCGACACTCCTGGAGTTTGAGAACAAGAATCATCTTGTTAAAATCAACCAGCTATATGCCGAGCAGGATCGTCTAAGGATGATCATAGACGCTCTCTCTGATGAGTTGAAAGGCGAAAGGGATGTCGCTCTTATTGCCGCCGCTGAGCTGAGAAGAGAGAACATTCTCCTAAGGGCAAGGACTGCCCGTCTGGAAAGGGAGGCGGCCAAGTCCTTCGACGATGCCAAGGAAGGGTTGAAACAAGTCGTCAATACGACCAAGGACTGGGCCGTCAAAGCCTTTGGGATGCTGGCTGAGGAAACTGAGGTCCCCAGCTTCGTTCGTCGTCTGGAGTATCAAGAGAGCGTTCATCGGGCTATGGTATGCGCCGAGGAACCTCCGGAGTTTGAAGAGTCAGACGACGAAGCTGCTGCTGAGGTGGAGACCCCTAAAGACGACCAAGAGACCCGTTCTGAAGACGAAGCCTAAGCTTAGGTTTATTTTCATGCTTCTTTGTAACTCTTCAGCTCCTACTTTGTAATTCTTCACAAATCATATATGAAAGAATATTTTTGTCAATTCCCTGCCTTTTATCTTTCTGAACACTAATTTTGACCAAGTATAATAGCACCTTCGTCCTAAATCATCGGACGATCTGCTTTTCATGAAAGTTTACAAAATTTAATCTCAAGTAAAAATGTGACTCGTCCTGAAAAATTGGACGGTCTACAATATGAGTCTTTGATAACTGCATATGCATCCAAGTACCAAAAAAGGTTCGTCTGGACTGCTTGCCAAACAGAAAAACGACAAGATTGCCATCCTAGAATTGAACGATTACAAATTTTTGGACGAGGGTAACCATTGAAGGAGAACGTCTATACTTGGACGATCACCTTCTTGGGGCCATCTTCGTCTGGAATTTGCCTCCAATTTTGGACGAGGGTCACCCAATGTAGGAGATCGTCCAATTATGGACGATCACCTTCTTGGGGCCATCCTCGTCTGGAATTGGCCTCCCTTTTTGGACGAGGATTACCCAATAAAGGAGAGCGTCCATACTTGGACGATCACCTTCTTGGGGCCATCTTCGTCTGGAATTGGCCTCCCTTTTTGGACGAGGATTACCCAATGAAGGAGAACGTCCATACTTGGACGACCACCTTCCTGGGGCCACCTTCGTCTGGGGCCATCCGGGTTTTTGGACGACCTTCGATCAATAGCTCGTCCTATATACTTCTGTAATCCCCCCGTTCTTGGGCTTAGCTCAATCAAATATCGAAAGGAGCTAAAGTCTAAGAAGGAGAGCGGCGAACTTGGGCGAGCCTCTTGAAGTTGATGGGCGAGCGTTAGATACATGTTCACATAATGTTTTAGCCGGCTTCCTTGAGGGAGCAACACTCGTCATTAAGTAGCGATCCCTTACTAGGGTCTGGACTACCTAGCTGTCCGTATTTTTTGAAAGTAAGCATCCTTTACTAAGGGCTTATTTCAGGCCAGCTTTCTCTCAGAGACTATTGACGTTACTTCTTAGTAGAGGTTTTGTCAATTTGACGGCCATATATGCATTATTGGCCGGTCTCTTTGAGGGAGTGATGTTCGGCGTAAATGCTAGCAATTACGACGTTACGCTTTTGTTTGTATTTTTTTTGTCCAAGTTATTGTCACTTTTAGACGAGTAACTGATTTTAATGCCCCAAAGTGAAGCAACTTGGTGAAAATAAACAAAAAGATAAGATAGTAGGAATTGTATTATATGGATTTTGCTTGGCTGAAAGCCAAGATGCATGTATACAATTCTTTTCTTACTAATATGTGCCGTGGCACTTTGGAGTAACTACAAAGTACCCTACTTATATCTGACGAGGATCTGAGCTAGACGTGGTACTTCTTTAAGTTGTCGAATTCAGTGTACGCTGAATAGATCTTCCATCTAGACCTTGCGGACGAAAAGTCCCACTTGTGTATCTCCTGGACAATCGAGATAAGGTCCTTCCCAATTTGGTGTAAGTTTTCCCAACTCTTTAGCTCGTCCAACTGCTTCCATCTTTCTCAGAACAAGATCCCCCACCTTTAGCGGTCGTCTAACAACTCTTTTGTTAAACTCCCGAGCCATACGCAGTTTATATAATTGCATTCTTAGCAAGGCATTGCCCCACGACTTACGGGACTTGGTCCAAGGTCGTACGCAATGCGGCCCGGTTGGCTTCCTCTGCGTATAACATGACTCGTAGGGTGGGCTCCTCGATCTCAATGGGCAAGACGGCTTCGGTACCATAGACTAGCATGAAAGGCGTCTCGCCCTGTAGAATTCTTAGCAGTTGTTCTAATGGACCATAATACCAATTGCGGTTCTTGACCCATTGCCCTTTGGCATTGTCCAACTTCTTCTTGATTCCATTTGATAGAATCTTGTTGAAGGACTCGACTTGCCCATTAGCTTGTGGGTGGGCGGCTGCAAAGTGAGCTTTGATTTCTCTTTCGATAGCCGAGTCTTTCGGCTTAGGCGTTTGAGCTGTGGACCATTATCAAAGACGATTGAGCCGAGGCATGCCAAATCGAGTTATAATGTTCTTCCCAGATGAAGCCCTTGACGTCGTTTGTTGTTATTCCTCGCATGGCTTCAGCTTCTATCCATTTAGTGAAATAATCCTTTGCTACAATCACAAACTTCTTTTGCCCAGCGGCCACGGGGAAAGGTCCTAGGATATCCATGCCCCATTTGGCAAAAGGCGAGAGGAACAAGATGGGGGTCAAATAGTTGGACGGCTTCGATGCACATTCCCATGCTTCGACAATCTGTCACATTTCTTTGCATAGCCTATAGCATCCTCCTTTAAGGTAGGCCGGTAGTACCCCGTCCTTAAAGCCTTCTCGCCTAAGGCTCTTCCCCCAATGTGCGATGCACATGATCCCTCATGGAGCTCTTTCGGGACCCCCAAACCGTCTTCTCTGGTGACGCACTTGAGTAGAGGCCGGTTGAATGACTTCTTGTAAAGTGTCTCGTCCCATAGTTCAAACCACTTGTCTCGGCCTTCACATACTTGGCCTCTACAGGATCCGAAGGCAATTGCCCCGTCTTCTTGTATTCAATGATCGGCTCCATCCAGACATTCCCTCGGCTGAGAAACATAACCTCCTCTTGGTCGATGCTATTTTTTTGTTTGATTTCCCAAAAAGCTGTTCTTGGTACATCACCCTCGGCCGAGGCGGCCAACTTGGAGAGAGCGTCGGCTTGATGATTTTCGACCTTGGTATTTGGTCGAGAACAAATCGTTTTAGTGGCTCAATCTCATCCTTGATCGATCGCATATATTTGCTCATTGATGCTTCTTTGCATTCAAAATCTCCGTTGACACGGGCGACAACTAGGAGAGAGTCCGATTTTGCCTCAATTTCTACAGGCTTCAGCCGCCTTGCACATTTTGATTCCGGCCAAGAGTGCTTCATATTCGGCTTCGTTATTGGACGCTTTGAATTGGAATCTTAATGCATATTCAAATTTGTCCCCTTGGGAGATTGACAAATGATCCACGCTCCACTCCCATTGGCGTGGACGATCCATCAACCATGAGCGTCCAATGCTTCCTTCCTTTAGTTGGATCGAGTTATTTGCTTTATGGTTGGCCGAGTAAGCTCAACTATAAAATCAGCCAAGGCTTGCCCCTTAATGGCCTTCCTTGGTTCGAATGATATATCAAACATGTTGAGCTCAACCGCCCATTTTAACATTCGCCCGGCAGCTTCCATCTTCTGCGGAACTTGCTTCAAAGGGCGATCGGTATAGACGAGTATACGTGCGCCAAAAAGTAGGGCCTTAGCTTTCTGCTGGCCATGACGAGGGCCAATCCAAACTTTTCAACATTAGTATACCGGTTTTCCGCGTCCTTGAGCACGTGACTCACGAAGTATATTGGAATACGGACGGATTCTCTTTCGGTCAACAGGGACGGCACTCACCGCTTGAGCGGATACGGCCAAGTATACAAACAATTTTTCTCCCTCTGCGGGACCGACCAACCTAGGCAGTTGTTGAAGATGATCATTGACCTGCTTGAAGGGCTGTTTCCGCCTCTATTTGTCCATTCAAACTTGGCTTTTTTCTTGATCGTGGCAAAGAAGTGATGGCACTTGTCGCCGACTTAGACAAAAATCGTCCAAGGGCAGACCAAACATCCCGTCGGCCTCTCGCACCTCTTTTACCTTCGAAGGAGACTTCATGTCTAGAACAGCTTGAATCTTTTCGGGGTTGGCTTCTATTCCCCTCGATCCACCAAGAAACCTAAAAACTTGCACGACAAAACCCCAAAGACACATTTTTGGGATTCGGCTTCAGATTGTATTTCTGAGAGTTTCAAAAGTTTCTCTCAAATCATCTACATGACTTTCTTCTTGACGGCTCTTGACTATCATATCGTCAATATATGCCTCCATATTTCGTCCTAACGCGTGGCTGAAAAACATCATTGATCAATCTTTGAAAAGTGGCCGAAGCATTACGCGGGCCGAATGGCATCCTCGGCCCAGCCAAGTACGGCCCTTTTTCAGTAATGAAGGACGTTTTGTCACGATCCTACGGCCACATGGGGATTTGATGAAAACCCGAATAGGCGTCCATGAAGCTCGGCAAAGCATGGCCGGCCGTGGAGTCTACTAGACGATCCAACTTAGGCAAAGGGAAAGCTGTCCTTAGGACATGCCTTGTTGAGGTCGTGTAGTCCACACACATTCTCCAATTGCCATTGGGCTTCGGCACCATAACCACATTGGCTATCCAATCCGGATAGTAAGTTGCTTTGATGAACTTGGATTCCAACAACTTCGGACTTCTTGGTCAACGGCCTGGTTTTCTAGCCGGTCCCAAATGTCTCTTCTTCGACGAACCGGTTTCAAATTTGGGTCGACATTCAAACGGTGGACGGCTACTTCCGGATCAATTCCAGGCATCTCTTCGACGCAATAGGCAAACACATCTTGAAACTCTTTCAACAAGTGGACTAGACGACCCTTCAAACCGGGGCGAGCGAAGATCCAACTTTGAGGGTCCTTTACCGGACGAGCTTCATCCGAAATACTTCTTCGGGGGCTTCTACCGGCTCGGACGTTCTCTTGATAGTCCCATAATGGCCATAACTTCTTCAGACGAGGAGGGTTCTTCCTTGATGATTTCATATTTCCTCTTCTTCTTTGGGCGGATGTTCGGACGCCTTCCTTGAGGGAGCAAGAGGCGTACGAGGGCTCTCAATGGTCGGCTTTAATCCGAGACGTTTTCCTCTCGTCGGTCATCTTCGTCTGTTCTTTCTCCGCCCCGGACGTTCTCCTTTCGCTATGAACCTTCGTCGATCTTTCTCTTTTCCAGGACGTTTTCCTTTCGCCAAAGAACTTGCGCCTGGTCTTGCTTATCGGTTTTCCATGATGATGGTTTCGAGTAGTTAGGTAACATTCCCTAGCCGCTTGTTGGTCTCCATACAAGGAGCCAATCTTGCCGTCATCACACTCATACTTCATCAACATCGGGTGAGTTACTATCACGGCTTTGACATGATTCGGGGTTGGTCGTCCAAGAATGACATTGTAAGTTGTCAAATCTCGGACCACCAAGAACTTGATAAACGAGAGTTCTTGAGGCTTCCTTCTCACCAACTCGGACGGGCAACGTGACCGTTCCCATGGGGTGGATGACTCCTCCCCCAAACCCAATGATGGGATGGTGGACGGGGACCAAGTTCCGTTCGTCAAACCTCAACCTGGACAAACAATCGGCACTAATGATGTCCGTCGAACTTCCGGTGTCGATCGGGATTCTTCTCACTCTCAAGTTTGCTATTTTCATTTCTACGACCAAGGGGTCATCATGGGGAGTCCTCGGCCTACCCCGATCTTGCTCACTAACTACCACCCTTGGGAAGGGCTCGGCCTTCGTCCGATCGGCTAACAAAACTTGGCCGAGCTCCCTAAGGTAGTTTTTGTGCCCTCGATTAGTTGGTCCCCCAAGCAAAAAAACCACCCGAGATTACGAGAACAACATCTTCGTCTGTGCTTGCACTCTCTTTCTTCTTGTTATGCCAATCATCTCTCCTTGGGAACTTCCTTCCCCCTTGCGGCATGTAGGAATTCATCTTTCCTTTTCGGGCTAACTCTTCCAAAGCTCTCTTGAGGTGCTTACATTCATTAGTCTCATGACCACAATCCTTGTGGAAGTGACGATATTTGCTCTTATCCCTATTTCTATAAGGTGTTTTCATCTCATTGGGGCCTTCAACTCATATTGATCCTTGATCTCCATGAGAATGGAATATTGGTCTTTGTTAAACTCAATAGGATTGGATGAGGATGGCTCGGCCAAATTTCTCTTGCTCCTTCCGGACGAAGTGGTGGTCGCGGCTATAGCCCAGGTCTCGGCCTTTTTGGGGTTGCTCTTCTTTGGCTGAGCAACCTCTTCGAGCTTCTTGGACTCGGGATGTTTTGCTTCAGCACACACTTCGGTAGCGTGGATAAACGCTTCCGCCTCTCTTAAAGCCTCAGCAAGAGTGGAGATTTTCTTCTTAACAAGATCAAACTTGAAACTTCCCGGCCTTAGACCCCTGATGAAGGCGTCAAAGGCTACCCCAGCATTAAGATCTTGGATCTGAAGTGCTTCTAGGTTAAGCCTCTTAACAAAACTCCTAAGGGCCTCCTTAGGTCTTTGGACGACCTTGCCTAGGTGCATGCTTGTCTTTTGTTCTTGCTTGTTGGCAACAAAATGACTAGTGAATAAGAAACCGAGTTCGGTAAAATTGTTGGTGAATTGGGGGGAAGATTATTGAACCACTTACGGGCTACTCCCTTCAAGGTAGCCGGGAAATTCTTACACCCAGTAGCATCGTCCACTCCTTGGACGTACATCGATGTTTGTAGCGGACGGGTGATCATCGGGATCGGTTGTTCCATCAAAAGGCTCAATGGTTGGGAGTTTTACCTTTGGGAAGGGGGGCGCCTCCATGATCCTGGCCGAGAATGGGGTAGGCCAGTTGATCCGGAGGGCTCCCAGCTGTCCCTCAATGGGTATGAACTCCTTGCGATACTCTTTCATTACGGGATTGGATGAAGTGTTGGCTGGTTTTGGACGCCTATAAACCATGGGCTGAGCCACGGTCTTCTCTGTCGTGGATGGACAAGAGAGTGGCTTAAGCTTCGGCCTTCCCCTACGGACGACAACCTCAAAGGAGGGTCTCTCGGGTATGGGGTAGATCCTGTAGGCCGAACGTTGCAAAGCCGCTGCCCTCTTTGCCTCTAGATACTCCCCCGGCGTCGGTTTCCATTCTGTGCCCACTAGGATGGACATGGTCCTGGGTCCTCACCACCGATTCCAGTCCATCTTTCTTCTCGTTCGGTATCCTCCGATCGCTTTCCTCTCGCGGTCCTTCTAGAGGGTTCTGCGACGAGCAGTCGACTAGGACCCGGACGATCTACTTGAGAACATCCTCAGGGACGAGGTGGATTGTTAGCGGTGGCTCCGGGTTGTGATGAAAAAACAACATATTGCTTTTAATCTGTTCCTGGACGACCTCCGCCATCCTGGTTCCGAAAATCATTCAAAACATTCTCCCGGATGGGCGGCGATCCTTTGGACGATCTAGATTAACCTGGATGACCAGGTTCTTGGCTTGGTCCGGGAACATTGACGATGGATGGAGGCCTATCTCTTCCTCGAGGTGGTCTTTCATGCTCCACCGTATCTTCGACATTAACTTGAAGGCTTCGATTTCTAGCAATGTTGGATGATTGACAATCGATCATTGTTACGTCTCCCCACGAGACGGCGCCAAATGTTTCGTCCACTTGTCTAACAAGTAAGCTGTAGGCTTAGCTTCCTTGTCGAGCAAGTAGAGTAGTATCTTGAGTGTTCTTCAGATGGTGACTTGTGCAACAATGCCTGAATTATAGCTTAATCCTTAGCCTTGGCTTCGCTCCCGAACCTGCACAAAGGGACCCACCCTGGAGGTTTGGGTGGTGGTTCCCCCTCCGATGCTTAAGTCAGTTATCAGGAGTTGTAAGAGAAAGTAGAGATAGAAAGAGAAAGTGAGAGAGAATTTATCGAGTAACTTTACACTTGTTTGCATTGAATGTGTTTTCTCCGATTTCGGGGGTATTTATAGTGATAGCAAGTTGATGACTAACCTTAAAAAGCCGACTGCAATAGTGGCCTCGATTGGGCGAGGAATCGAGATCATGACACGTGGCGGACCATGACGGGGATGTCCCATTAACCCACTCCCCTTCAGCCCATTTGGCATCTTCTGGCTCGGCTATTGGGCAGAAATTCGATCCTTTTACCCAACTGAGTATAGCCCAGAGATTAAGCCTTATTTTTATTTTAACTAGGATGACACGTGTACGGCTCTGATGAGCCCATGTGCCGTCAAGGGAGCCGTAGATATTTGGCTACAACACTATTCATATTAAAAGTATTAGCTATTGTTAGCCATACCTGTTATTGAGATACCATTTAATAATAGACTTAGCTACAATATTCAATTGAATATTAAAAATTATAAAATTTATATATCACAATAACAAATCTAGAAATTACAGTATAATGACAAATATTTTCTCCTTTTTTTTCTACTTCAACAAATGGTTTGGACATGGTTTTTAAGGAAATAAAAAATGGGTAGTTTAACATAGATGTACCTCTTTAGTTAGCTAGAGTAGGGGACAAATAAATCCTTATTATAAGGCAATTCGGGCAATTAATGATTGTTTTATTAACATAAAGTAAAGGTAATATTGTCAACTGTAGTTTCTTTTTTTACCCAAAGTGGAATGGTTCCAAAAAAAAATGAAACTACCTAAAGTGGTAATTGTTGTAATAAAAAAAAATAGAGAAAGTATGTAAATACAATGATCTTGAAAAATCTCATTTTACAACAATACAAAATCAACAATAATTTTAACAAAAAATTGCAATAAAATAAAATAAACAACAACCCGTGCAACGCACGGGCTTCAAATCTAGTGCTAATCTATTAGGGAAAATGAGTGAAATAGAGATTAATTAAGGTTTTGTAACGGAATCAGGGGTTAAATATCAAAAAAGTTGGTAGTCGTTAATCATTAAAAGCACATGGGGAATTATCAAGAAATTGATGTGTACATGGTGAATTTTTAAAACATTAGGGCTATATGGTGAATAAAAAATTTTGTTGGGAGTATATGGTTAAAAAATCCGTATATTTTAGCTTTATGAAAACAATGTTTCATCTGCAAGAAAACCATTTTGCCCATTTGTGAACCAAGCAAATACATGTAGAAAAGTCTACTTTTTCCTTAACATTGTCCTTCAAAGTTCAAATATCTCATTTCCAGTACTATTGATGATAGCAAACTTGACATCAATTGTCGATAGGCTGACTAATACTCTCTCAGTCTCTCTGTTTCTTTTCAATCTACACACTTTTTTTTTTGGTCTGTTTCTTTTTAATTTACACACTGTTGTTTTTTCTATTTTTGGTAACATGTCACATCTACTTTCTCATCTTTTTCCACCTATATCATTCACTTTTTAACATTTTTACCAAGATTTCAGTTTCTTTCTCCACCTTTTCAGTTTCTCTCTCATACTTTTGTACTTCCTCCTTGGTTCTCCCCCAAAGTGAAGTGACTAAGGCTATGCTCAGTTCACCTTCTTTTTGCTTATTTCAGATCAGATCAGATCAAAAAAAATAAGTTCAGATCAGATCAGATAAGTTCAGATTAGATTAGATAAGTTCATATTATGCTTATATTTAAAAACTTATTATTATTGTTATTATTATCATGATTATTATGATTATTAGTATTACTAATGCTATTATTGTTATTGTAATAATTATTATTATTGTTGTTGTTGTTGTTGTTGTTGTTGTTGTTGTTGTTGTTGTTGTTGTTGTTGTTGTTGTTGTTGTTATTATTATTATTATTACTTTATACGATTACTATTACTATTAATATTACTATTTACTAGTACATTTGTTCAAAAAGATTATTATTATTGTCGTTGTTGTACTTATTAATTATTAATATTGGTAATTATTATTAATGTCGTTACTATTATTATAAATGTCATTGATATCACTATTTGAAGCTATTTGTGTTCAAGAAGAAGATTTTTCTTTTGGCATTTGTACGTGTTCTTTTTTATATTTGTTCTAATTAATAATTTTGATATGTGATGTTCTTTTTGATGTTGTACATGTAACGAACATGACAATACTATATGATATATGTTTATTTTTTTTTAAACAATTTTGGTAGAATAAAATAAATTATATGTTACTAGTTTATATAAAACATGGGTAGCATGGGATAACCTAATGGTGTTTTCATCACGTTCAAAATATTCTCTACAAAGGATTTCAACTTATCTTTAAAAACAAAGTTTATATAGAACAAGACAACGATATAAGAAGAATATTTAACCAATTTGTTCAAGATCTTATGATTATATATATTATTTATAGGTTTATTTATACTAAAAAAGAACAATTTATTGATATAACAAATAACATATTGTTAGTTAAATCCAAACATGTCATCAACACTAGTAGAATAATTGCTTACTGTTGCGGTGGTATTGCTGCGGTGTTACCCATACGCAGCAATAAACCACGTGAAAAAAAAGGTAAAATATAAAATAGACCTATTGTTGCGGTTTCGGCCGGAAACCGCAACAATAGATTTCAACGGGAAAATTTTCAAATTGAAGTTGACTTTTTGACTAGTTCTATTGATGCGATTTCCTGACAAAACCGCAGCAATATATTAAAATATTAATTTTTTATTAATATTTGAACCTATTGTTGCGGTTCCTCAGCAATAGGCTGTTTTAAATATAAAAAAAGCGTGGCCCAATTAGGGTTTCCTTTTAACAACTAACCCAACCGTTTTCTCATGTTCCTCTATCTCCTCTCAACAGCTCACTCTCCTCTCATCCTCTCATCTCGCCGGAATTTCCACTCATCCTCGCACGTCGCTCCTCTCACTTCGTCGGCGGCCAAGCCTTGGAGAATGCTCCTCTCATCTTCGCACGTCGCTCCTCTCATCTTCGCACGTCGCTCCTCTCATCTCCTTGCTTCGAACGCGACTGAAATCTTCGAACGCCGGCATCAAATCTCGAGGAGTGAGAGGCGTTGGCCCACAAATCTCGGAGAACGGATGCGGGCGTCGTTCTACTTAATTGACTGAAATCTTCAAACGCCGGCATCAAATCTCATTATCATGAGTACGCGGCAGATCTGGGCGACAAAAATCCCAATGAATTCCGGATGCTCGTCGACGTGTAGATCTGGTGGATTTGATTTTTTAGTTTTTTTTTTCGATGAATTGCGGTCGATTTGATTTTTTTATTTTACTCAATTTTTTTATATTTATTTTGTTGGGTTGGATTATGTTAAATTTCGTTCTCATTTTTTTTGTGAGAATTTCCTCCTCCGGCGAGATTAAGCTCGTGGATCGAGATCGAGATAAGATGAGATTAAGCTCGGCGGTGGCCTGGGTCCGGTCACCACTTGGTTTTGTGGATGCTTTTATTTCTGGTTTTGTGGATTGTACTCATTTTTTTTCAATTTAATTTTTTGTTAATTTTATAGATCTAATTGAATCTGTATTTTAGTTTTATGGTGAATTAAATTAATTTGTATTTTTTTATATATCATTTGTATTTTTTTTTTTATAGATCTTATATATGTGTATTTTCTTATTTCAACATAAAACTTATATAGTCAAATGTATAATGTAGTTATGTAATTTGTCAATTAATTTAATGCTTGAATGAATTCCAACAAATTTATTTGTGGTTTTGAAAATGTTGTGTGGGTTTGCTGTTGTAGTATACTAGTATTTGACATTAGAAATATATAATTTTTTTTATATAAAAAAAAAGCAACTTATTGCTGCTGCTGTTTGGTAAAAACAGCAGCAATAGACTCACCTATTGCTGCTGCTTTTACCAACAACAGCAGCAGCATGTTACTTTTTTTTATTTATTTTTAATTATGGACACTGCCTATTGTTGCGGTTTTGGCTAAGAACCGCAGCAATAGGTTGTTCTATTGCTGCGGTTAAAAACCGCAGCAATAGGTAATTACCTGTTGCTGCGCCTTTAATTGATGTGCGATCAAAAATCGCAGCAATAGACCACTTAATGAGCGCAACAATTAACCTTTATTCTACTAGTGTAATATAAATATAACATCTATCTTTTATTTTTAAAATGTGTTCTTTAAATAGATTTTGTATGCTCTTTCAGTATATGCTCTTTTTTTAATATCATTATATGTTCTTTTCATTACTACCTAAATTCTTATTATTAACGGACCTTGAACATGAACAATATGTTCTCTTTACCATGAACGATATGTTTTTTTTTTTTTACCTAAAATGTTTGTTCTTTTATTTTTAATTTTTTTTGGGCCCCTTTCGGGAACCCCGTGGTAAGATAATTTTTCTCTGGGCTACCCTCCCATAGGGTCACTCACCAAGAGACCCAACAAGCCCCAAGCCCCCTCCCCCACCCACAACAATATAGAAATATATGCTTCCACCAACATTTGAACCTTGGTCTCCCATGTGGGAGGTAGGAAGTCATAACATTGGACCCAAGAGTCCTTGGTCTTTTATTTTTAATTGTATGTTCATATACTAATGTGTTTTTTTAAAAATAAAAAAAACTAATTATTATTATTATTATTATTATTATTATGTTATCTATATTATTATTATTATTATTATGATTGTTATTATTATTATAATATTATTTATATTATTATTATATTATTATTATTATTATATCATATTATTATTATTATTATATTATATTATTATTATATTATTATTATTATTATTTAAAGTTGTGCATAGTAATAAAATGATAGTAATAGTAATACTAGTAATGAAACACAAAGTAATAATAATATTAGTAATAATATGTTTTGTAAAAGATAAGTTCAGATTATATCAGATCAGATCAGATCAAATCAGATCAGATAAGTTTAGACTAGTCTATTTAAGGTGAACTAAACATAGCCTAAATTAAAAAGAAACGAAGGGAGTAACTAATATCCCCTCTCCATTTTCTTTAGGGTAGAAATGCCAAGCTATGAAAATCTCGAGTAAAGTTTATTCTTCTCAGTTTTATACACAATATTCTTTTGGTTATTTTAAGAATTTATTCCCTGTAAAGAAAAAGAATTTCTTTTTTATCGGTTTCAATATGAAGAAAACTACTAAGAAAAGCCGAAAATGAGCTGCAATTACTTCTATAGGTCTAAAAAATTTAAGCCTTAAAGGCCTAAACTACAGATACTTAAAAATTAATATAGCTACTTTATCACCTCAATCTCTTAATTTTAAGGATAAATGAAGAAAACATCATTCACTTATAGGAGTACATGTATAATAATAATTAATAATCCTTTCACGTTAAGATATTAAGAACACAAACTCACAAAGGTTCCACTCAAAGGGGGAAAAAGAGCACACAGGTAAGGCTAAGCTAGCTTTCATTATGGATATTCGTTTCGTTCGATGTATTTTGGTTTTGGACTGAAAAGAGTGGCCTTTTGGACCCCACACCATTATAATGGGCTTTATCCTAAATTTCATCGACTTTGATTACTTAACCCAAACAACAAAACCGACGTGTAGAGAAAAGCGCGGTAGCAAAATCCTCTCTTTCAAGAAAACTTTACTTCGTCATATCATTTCACACGTGTCAATCTTCTACAACACCACGTAAATATTCCTCCATTTCTTTCGCCACTACCACTACTAATCGAACCTCCTCCTTCCCCACTATAATATCCTCCCACAACTCTCCTTAAACCCTCACAAAACCCTCCATCAACTCAGCAACAACAAAACTTCCAAAATTCCATAATTCTCTTTCCTTTGACCTAACTTTGACTTAATTACCATGGGTGGAACTGGAAATTCACTTTCAGAACAACCTTCATCCACCATTGATGCAACAGAGGAGCTCCTAATAAAAATCCCAGCAACCGTTGTCCACTTAATCGACAACCAACAAAGCATCGAGCTTGCTTTCGGCAACCTCGAAATCATCCTTCTCCGCCAAAACGCATCCTCAGTTGCCGTTTTAGCAAGAATCGGAGACCAACTCCAATGGCCGCTTACAAAAGACGAATCTGCCCTCAAACTAGACGACTCTCACTACTTCTTCACCATCTCATCCAACGGCGACGTTTTGAACTACGGCTTAACCGTCCCTTCTAAAGGACAATACAATCTTCTGAATAAATTCGATTCGATACTCGATAAGTATATCGAGTTTAAAGAAGAGAGGGTAGAAGTGGAGGTAGAAGGTGAAGCGGGTGATGGGTGGGTGGTGGCGAGGGAGGTGGGGCCGGATGAGGTGGAGAGAGATGGAGTGAAGAGAGAGAAAATGAAGGAGAGTGCTGCGGCGTATTGGACGACTTTGGCTCCTAATGTGGAGGAGTATAGTGGTTGCGTTGCGAGGATGATTGCGGCAGGTTCGGGGATGTTGGTGAAGGGGATTTTGTGGTGTGGGGATGTTACTGTGGAGAGGTTGAAATGGGGGAATGAGTTTTTGAAGAGAAGGTTGGGGAAGAGAGAGAATGCTCAAGTTAGTCCTGAATGTTTAAGGAGGATTAGAAGGTTTGTATTTTGCTCCTATTTTAATTTATTATGCATGTTGGTTGGTTTAGTAAAATTAGGTTCAATCCAGCAAGCTTGTTTATTGTTCAGATTGTCTTATATTGCCGATAAAGTAACAAATAATCATGCTGATACGTAAATATAGCGCATATCACAATAGCATTTTTGTGTAGCAGCTCAGTAGAGTACCACACCAATCCCAAGGCATTGCCGCATTATCTAGGGTTTGAATCATCATCCCAATAATAAGTTGGGGATCTCTCTTGTGGTGGCAGTGGGCGTCTAAGCATGTTGTATTCTAGGCTGTTAAGCCTCTATTAGTCTGGTAGTGATTGGTCCTCGGGCCAATTATCTCTCATAATAAAAGATAAAAGCAATGGCGGTTTTGTATGGTTAGACTTTTGTTAATTGTTGGCTTTGATAATGATTTGAGGGTTTTGATGTGCTTAGGGTGAAGAGCATAACAAAGAGATCAGAGGATGTTGCTACTGCAACTCTTACAGGGGTTGTAAAGTTCTCTGAGACTGTCACAGGCTCCGTTGTCAACTCAAGAGTAGGGAAAATATTCTTCAACATGTTCCCTGGAGAAATCATCTTAGCCTCATTCGACGGTTTTCGTATGTGTTCGACCTTGTTGTTCATTGTTTTGGAGCTCAGGGAGATATGATTATTTTGATAACTCAATTCTTGTGGTGTTTTTTTTTTTTTTAACAGAAAAGATTTGTGATGCTGTTGAAGTTGCTGGAAAGAATGTTATGACGACCTCTTCACTTGTGACTACGGATCTCGTTACAGAGAGGTAAAACTCTTTCATCGTTATGTAGTTCTTTTGATTGGTTATTCGTAAATTGTAGTAGTGCAATTTGAACTAGCAATGTGAATATGTGATAGCCAAAAGTGTATTTTGAACTAGCATCACATGAAAAGTGTGTTAACCTAGCTGAACTTGAACTAGCATCACATGAAAAGTGTGTTAACCTAGCTGAACTTGTCGCAAGTTTTCATAACCTATTTGATTTTATCCCACCTTATCATAATCTATCTGAATTTATTGCAATTTTAGGCCATGTTTATTTCCTTATTGTT
Organism: Beta lomatogona; assembly: GCA_947646795.1. Lineage (NCBI taxonomy): Eukaryota > Viridiplantae > Streptophyta > Magnoliopsida > Caryophyllales > Amaranthaceae > Beta > Beta lomatogona. The sequence continues at coordinate 6,925,972 of CANSNZ010000089.1, forward strand.
GAAAAGAACGAAAGATGCTGAAGCTAATATCTTAGCTAGAACTAAAATGACATCAATTATAAATTAGAATTGCTTAGTTGAGTTCTAGTGGAGAACGAGTCTCCATTTCCGAGCTTGAGTTGAGCTATGGCATTTTGAGCTCAATGAGTTGAGATCAAGTCAGTCGTAGCTCAATTGAGATTTGAGCTAAGGCATTTTTTATGAGCTCGACCCAGTGGATCACATTGTGATCGGTTTGCTCAATTAGCACCTTTAAATGCAGCTGTAGTCAGAACTCAGAACCTATTTGTTCGGACAAGCTGAACGGAACTAAAAACTAAATTATGGCAAACGCAGTAATATTTGGGATTTCATAGGTATGGAGAGGAAGCAGCGAAAGCGACGAATGAAGGGTTGGATGCGGCAGGACATGCCATAGGAACAGCTTGGACAGTGTTCAAATTGAGGAAAGCTCTGAATCCCAAGGCTGCTCTTAAACCCACAACTCTTGCCAAAGCTGCTGCTGGCAAGGTCAAAAAAGCTCTATAATAGAACAGACATCTTGTGTTCAGGTGTTAGGACGTAGGAGTAGGAGTGTAAGTATAAGTGCGTGCCAAAGTTTCATTTTACAATAATGTTTCATTGAGATTTGTTTTTTTTTTTTTTTTTTTCCCAAGTATAGCAGAATTTGTTGATGCTTGAACATTTTGTTGATCTGATTTTGTGGGTTTTTATATTCCTATACCGCCGTTTGAGGTGGCTTGGACCTGTGACTCAATTCAGGTTGAGCTGGGATCACATGGGCCGGCCTTATGCCTTAATTGGGCTTGTAAAGGTAGGCTACGTGTTCCGTCATAAAATGGTTAAAAAGGTTGATGAGTTAAGCGGGCTACCCTTTAGTGTAAAAGAGGATCGGAGCATAAAATTGGAGGAATGAATAATGGTGGATTTGTGATGCTCCAAAGCATATGCACAACACCTTATTTATAGGTGTGTAATGTCTGTTTGATTAGAGCCAAGAAGAGATTAGAAAGCTCTAGTATCTATCTAGCAAAAAGCCACGTTTGCATCACCTCCTCCTAATTCTCTTCATATCATGATTTTACTAGATACTTCTCCAATCAAGAAGTAAAACTTACCGACATATAGGTAGAGTAGTTAGACTTTAGATATAAATGGGCAGTATATAACTTGGGCTTTAAAGAATTTGGGCCATAATTCAACAATCTCCACTTTGGACCAAATTCCATATATGTACTCGTCGTATGAAACCTAAAAAGTATATGAAAGATATGTACGTCACCCACATATTGACCCGAATGTAGCTTGAGTTAAGATATAATAATGTGCCATCACCCAACAATATCGTATAAATATACTCAACAGCGATTGTTCATTTTTTTGTATATAATTTTTTTCCCCCATATATTTTCAGTATCACCTTACTAGTAGATTAAGGTGATATTGAGTTGTGCTAATAATGAAGGAGAAAAATATTTGAAGATGAAGTTTCAACACTATGGCAACATCGTTTTCGTCAACTGTGAATTATCATTAGTTTTAGGAAAAATTGATAGGAACAGTCCCAACTATAGGCGTTCCGCCATTTTCAGTCCCAACTAAGGATTATTTCTGAGTGGTTCCAACTATGCATCATTTTTGCTGAAATTGGTCCCAGGTGACTGATTACCTGTTTAACAGGTTAATTTTTTTTTTTTTTATTTCTTAAGTCAGCTTCTTCCTTTTTCTCTCTCCTATCTCCTTCCTCCTTCCTCCCATGCCATCCCTCCCCTGGCCCCTGCCAGGCTGCCACCCCCTCCCCTTCCACCCACATCCCCTGCCACCCCAACTATTATACGCTTTTCCACACTCCTTTGTCTCTCCAAAAACCAGTTGGTAAACAAACCGCAGCAAAATCAATTTTCTTCCTCCATTACAATCATTTCCAAAACTTTCAAACCCAGATTTTACTTCTTTCAATTTTACTTCAAAACTTCCCCTGCTAAAAAAAACCACCCTTAAAAAAAATATGTTCTTTAAACTGCACTTTTTTGGGTTCTTCTTCTACTTAAGTGGGTAGTTATCAAAACCTGATGCACTCCTAACTATAAGAAATCACATATCAACCATTAAACCATAAAAACCATAATGTTTCAAAAGTGAAAAGACAAATTTTAACAAAAAAATAAAAATGTAAAATCAATTGCACACTGCGAAATTCACCCTTCCAATTGTTCTACTATCAGTATTATTCAAGATTCCTTCATAATTGAGCTACCAAACCAAAAATAAACGAAATTCATCTAATATATATACAAGTTCTTGAATCTTCTGTTTGGCGAGCTGAAAATCTTCCAATGGCGGAGGAACGTTGTCGTAAGGCGCCGGTGCGGGAGAAGGACCGTCGGAGAATCCAGTAGGGCGACGCACGCGAGGTGGCGAAGTGTCTTCTTCGTACATTCGTTTGTGAGATTCGTATTGAGCTTCGTCCGCCATAGTTGTCGAAGCTTGGAGGTTTCGAGGAGAGAGAGAGGGGAAGAGGGAAAGGAGTGAGGAGAGAAGAGAGTGGGTTGGGGAGGGGAGGGGGTGTCGACGGGACGGCAGGTATGGGTGGAGATGGGGGTGGAAGTTTTGAAGGTGGGGATGAGAGATTGAGAGGGGTGGATGCCAACTAGAGGAGACAGAAAATGAAAGTTGGGGGAAAAAAATAAAAGCAAAATCGTTTTACCTGTTGCAGCAGGTCATTAACCTGCTGGGACCAAATTTGGCAAAAATGATTCATAGTTGGGACCGCTCAGAAATAATCTTTAGTTGAGACTGAAAATGGTGAAACGCCCATAGTTGGGACTGGTCCTATCAATTTTTCCTTAGTTTTAAGGCGTAGTTTACTTCAAATTTCTTTTGTTGAACTTAACTTCTTCTTTACCAAACTTAGCTTTCTAAAAAACTTAACTATCTTAGCTTATGTTTAGCTTATCCTAACTTTATTTTTGATAGACTTAACTTATAATCGGCAAATTAAAATAATTATTAAATAATTGATACAAACTTAGAGGCAATTGTTTGAATTAATATTTTGGGAAAATTGATTTAATCAGTCCCAACTATGGGCGTCCTGACAAAAACAATCCCAACTATCGTTTTTTATTGTTCACTCCCAACTTTGACCCTCCCTTTACACTGGTGGTCCGAGTGGACTGGTGACTTGCAAAACCGGTCGAAAACCCCTATTTTCTATTTTACTTTTTTTTTCACCTATTTCTTCTACCTCCTGCTTCAGTCTTTCTCTTTCCTCCCTCCTTCCTCCCCTTCACCTGCCACCCCTCCTCTTCCCCCTCCCTTCCACCCAAACGACACCTCTCTCGGACACCCAAACAGTCCATTTAAATAAGCGAAATTATGACAAACTCGAACTGCAAACCATTGATATTGCCGGTCAAAACAACCAGATTCCAAAATAATGCCACCAAGCAGCAACGACATGCAAACAAGACATAGTACAAATGATCCATGCGCAGAAAATTGAGTCATCTGATCACATATAAACTGGGGTAGGTACCATGAAAGCAGATTATCACCCCCTTCCATGTCTATATTATTAGCAAGATGAGCCAGCAGAATTGCAGACATAAGATTCGTAATTCCAATTCTTCAAACTTCAATTTCCCATGGCGTCAAAGCCGAGGAGCAGGTTTCAAGCATCTAAAGAACTTGTAGTATCAAGAAGCTCCAGAGAAAACCTGCTATTTGATATGAAAAAATTCATTTAACTGCCATGACAACACGTCAGGCAAATAATAATTTAAACTTCCACACAAGGATACGAAAATATAAGGCATCATTATCAAGTGTCAACAGCTTAAAGTCTTAATCCCAAGTTGATGATTTGTGTTATAATTTGTGTGTTTTGACAGCATTGATTTTCCAGATTTAAATTATTTTAACACTGTGATTAAGGCTTACTCTGCTAGTTTGTTGCCATTGAAACGTGTCAGCTTTTATTTTGAGATGTTGAAATCTGGGATTTTCCCCAATTCTTATACTTTTCCTCCATTGTTTGGTTGTTGTGCTAAAGTGGGGAGTTCTAGGATAGGTGAGGTGTGTCATGGTCAAGTAATTAAGAATGGGTTTGATGGTGTGATAAAAATTCAGAATTCTTTGATTCATATGTATGCTTGTTGTGGGGTGATTGAGGTTGCATTGAAGGTGTTTGAGGTTATGCTTGTGAGAGATTTAGTGTCCTGGAATTCAATACTTGATAGGTTTGTGAAAGTGAGTGATTTGAAAACTGCCCACAACGTGTTCGATGCAATGCCGGAGAGAAATGTGGTGTCTTGGAATGTTATGATGATATGATGACAGGGTACCTAGAAGGGCACAACCCTGGGTGTGTTGAAAATTTTTAAGCAGAAGATGGAAACTGGAATATCAGGGAACAATACTACTATAGTTATTGTGGTTGTTGCTTGTGGGAGATCTGCTAGGTGGAAAGAAGGAGCATATGTACATGGTTTTCTTGTGAGAAGGTTATGGAAAGAAAGATCATCTGCAAAATTTGGCTTTTGGGGTGGCGGGGAGGGTTTTAGGGGCAGGGGAAAGGGGAGGGGTTTTGGGGTCAAGGGGATGGGTGGCGGGGGCAGGGAGTTTTAGGGGAGAGGGAGGGGTTAAGGGAGGTAGGGGGAGGGGGTAGTGGGTGGAAGGGGAGGGGGTTGGGTGGCAGAGGAGAGGAGGAGGGAGTAGTGAAGGAAGGAGAGAGGAAGAAGATAGAAAAAATAAAAATTAAAAATGGCAAATTACCTGCTACAACAAGTTTTTAACCTGCGAGGACTACTATTGTAAAACACCCTTTAAAGTTGGGACTGAATAATAAAAAACGATAGTTGGGAATGTTTTTGTCAGGACGCCCATAATTGGGACTGATTAAATCAAATTTTCCTAATATTTTTTATTGTTGGAATCTTTATACTTTTTCTAATTAAGTTTATACCTTGTCACATATATAAAATTAATATTATATTCTAAGTTTCTAATCTTGCCTTGCTTATGGTTTTTACGTATTCTTGTGAAGCATTATGGTTTCTTTGATATATTATTGTAATTATAATCACAGTCATATAGAAATGCAAGACCCATCTCATGTCAAATTTTTTTTTTTTACAACGATAAATCGTACATTAATTAAAAGAGGAAGTACAACGTAATGCTAATACAACCAAATCTAAAACAACCACACAAACCTAAATAAGCTTTAAGAGCTCTTACAATACATAGAAAACAAAGCCAACAAAAAACAATAAAGAGTCGCATGTGACGGAGGGCATCACTGGTCAATGCTAGTGATGGTGGAGTCAAAACTTTGATGGCTGATGGCAGTGGTGAGAGAAGCGATCGTCGTTCACGATTCGGACAACGAACAACCAACGACGAGCGTCTTATCTCGCCGCATGAGCAATCCCAACAAACCGCTATTGCTTGGGATTCTAGGCTCGTGATTTGAGAAAAGCCACGTTCCTTTGTGACTCAATACTCTCGCTCGAGAGTATTGCCGGTTTCTCCAATAGAAGGGAGAAACGCTTTTGATTGGGCGTGCTGAAAACCACCAGATTCAACTGGTGTACCGCCTTCAAATTTGTTTTTGTCAAGGCAAGAATCATAAAGATCAATGCCGAGCTAGGGAGAGAGCTAAATAAAGTGAGCTCTCGAACACTTCGCCGGTTTGCGAAATCGGAAAACAAAAATCCCAACCATGAAAAACGTGCATTCGCCTCGACCACGCGCACAATCCGCTTGATTCACCTATATCCACATCACATATTCCAAAAAAACCACAAATTCTATTGTTATAAATCCCCATGCCTTATCCAACCAAGTGACTATTAAACTTTTAAGAAACATACTGAAAAAACTGATAAATATACTGGAAATACTGATAAACATACTTAAAATTAACCCACTTAGGGAGACTAACAACCAGGGGGGAGGGGAGGGAGGCCCGACTTAAACCAGGGGGGGGATAGGGAGGCCCGACATAACAAAGGGGCTAAGGGGACGGGGAGGCCCAACACTAAACAGGGGAAGAGAGGCGAGGATGCCCGATGAGAACAGGGGGAAGGAGGAGGGGAGGCCCGACGTAAAAACAGGGGGGAGGGACAGGGAGGCCCGGACTCGACATTAAACCAGGGAACAAAGGGACAGGGAAGCCCAAACGCTAGAGGTGGGACCGATGCGACGAACTAACGAGGGGGGAAACACTAGCGAAGACGACGGGATGGGGGACCTACGTAACGGCGACGACGACGGGAGGGGGAAGACAACAACGACGACGAAAGAGGTGGAAAACACCAGCGACGACGGGGATGGGGGAACACCAGCTATACCAGTACCTCGACCACAAAAGAAAAAAAAACTAAAAGGGAAGTAGGCGGGGCTCGACTGCCGGCGTGAGGAGCCCGCGGTGGCTCACGCGACAGTCGATCCCGCTAGGGTTTGGGGGTTTGCGGCGGGTTTGTTTTAGGGTTTTGGGGGGAGCTTTTAGAGAGAGAGAGAGGATAGAAGATCTGGGGGCAAGCTTTTAGGGAAGAAAACCCTCATGTCAAAGTTATTGAAGTACAAGTATTCACTAAAAAGTATACATGGAAGTCTATAATCTTTTGTATCTTTTATAATATGAAGGCTCTGTTTGGGAAACTAGTGGATTGCTAATAGCTTATTGTATTAGCTGGTTTAACTAGTTGATTTTATTGGTTATTTTTATAAAGTTGTTAGGTTTTTTAAATTCCACTTTTCTACGTATAAATCCCGCAAATTTTATGTTGGTCTTTCTTCATATATAAACTAGCATTTTTTGCACGCTATGCGTGCGTGTCATATTAACGTTTTTTCTCAATTAGTTATAAAAATCATCAGTGTTACAAAAAATTTGATTCGAATAGACATTTATAATAATTTTTAATTTTTTTAATATATTTTTCTTAAATTAATATTTCATTGGTTTTTTTAGTTATTTGTTTATCATTATTCAAATATAGTATTGAGAGAAGGACGTAAAGCATAAGAAAGCTTGTGCTCAAATAAAGTGGAAAAATTTGTGTATTAGGTTCAATCGTTGAATATTAATAAAGTGGAAGAGTTTAATTTATATAATAGTAATGAACGATTATCAACATTTTGTTTTTAAAATATTATTAGTATAACTATTAAAATGATATTCAAGCTTTAATTTTTCTTCTGATTGTGTCAATCAAGTTATATTGTCAATTTAGTTTTTAATCAGAGGCTTTTACACTTATGTAAGAATAGAAATTCATTCTCCTTAATTAATATTTAATTGATATTTAACGGCATAAGGGGATTTGGGGGTACAGGGGCTGCATGATGTAGGAACTTATAATGGGGGTGTGGAGTATGGGAGGAGTAGGGAGGAGGATGGTAGTGAGGAGATGGAGCATGATGGTGTATCGGCGTGGGATTATGATGTTGTTCAAGGGGATGGTGTCAAAGGGGATGTGATTCATCGAGCCCCACGTTCATGGAAGAAGATGTCTCGTGCTGTGGATAAAAAGAATACAAGGAAGGGTGAGGCTCCTTTGGTGCTTGGAAAACATAGTAGAGTGGACGTGGTGGTTGATTTGAGGGACTCATCATCGCGTAAAAAGTTTGTCTTGTCCCCGAATTTGATTGATCCTAGTGGCATGGTGGTGGAGGTTGGTGATTCCCAACCCCGCCAGGCCCAATGAGTTGCATAAGCTTAAACTGTAGAGGGTTGGGCAATCCCTCTGCAGTTGCAGGACTCCGGAATTTGTTCCGGAGAGAGGCCCCAACTCTAGTTTTCTTGTCGGAAACTAAGTTGAGTGCTAGGGAATTTTATAGAATCAAGCAAAAGTTCGGTGATTTTCATGGTCTAGCAGTTGATTCTGTTAGGCGGTCGGGTGGTATTGCTTTGCTGTGGAAAAAAGATGTGACTGTTGAGCTACTATCTATGTCGATTCATCACATTTATGTAATTGTCAAAGAGGGAGTAGGAGAGAGTGAGTGGAGATTGACTGGGTTTTATGGCTGGCCTGAAGTTCATAATCGTCACCTTAAGCTTCTAGGAGAGTTGAAACTGCAGTCGGACGCCCCGTGGCTTTGTATAGGTGATTTCAATGAAATTTTATATGCTCATGAGATGAAGGGTAGGGGAGTGAGTGCGGAATGGCAAATGAAAAACTTTAGAGATGCTGTGGACAGTTGTGGGTTTCGAGAGGTTCCATGGTCGGGTTATGAGTACACTTACGATAATGGGAGGGTGGAGATTGAAAATGTTCAAAGTCGTCTTGATCGAGCTTTAGCAGACACTCCTTGGATGGAGCGCTTCCCGACAGCGCATCTCTTTAATATGGATCACGAATGGTCAGATCATTCTCCATTGAAGTTGGTCTTTGCTAATAGAGAAGGTTACGTGGGATTAGGAGCCAAACCTTTCCGTTTTGAACAAGTTTGGGCAGAGGAAGAGGAGTGTGCTGATGTCGTGGCTACTGCTTGGGAATTCGGGGGTCCTGACTTGGATTCCCAGATTGTTTTGTGTGCTGGGGAATTACAAGAGTGGGGAAAAAAAGAAGTTTGGGAGGGCTTTCAAAGAGTTAAAGAAAAAAAGAAAACAGTTGAGCAAGTTAAATGGAGGGGGGCTTTCGGTTGACCAGATGGAGCAAAGGAGGAAGTTAGTTCGTGAGATCGAAGGGATGGTGCATATGGAGGAAGTTTTTTGGAGGCAACGTTCTCGAGCTATTTGGCTTAGAGAAGGAGATCGTAATACTAAATTTTTTCACCAGCGTGCCTCGAGTCGGAAGAGGAAGAACACCATTGCTCGTATCAAGGATAATGATGGCGTGGAGTATGATGATAGAGATGATATTGGTCGAGTTGCAGTATCTTACTTCCGTGAGATGTTTACTAGCTCTGAACCATCGGCGGTGGAGGAAGCTTTACACGAGTGCACCCCTTGGGTGACTCACGATATGAATGCAATTTTACAGATGCCGTATACTACGGAAGAAGTAAGATTTGCTCTGAGTCAGATGCATCCGGTTAAGGCCCCTGGGCCTGATGGTATGTGCCCTCTCTTTTTTCAGACTTACTGGCATGTTGTTGGTCCAACTGTTTCGGCTGCTGTGATTGGTATTCTGAATGGTGTCGCAATCCCGTGTAGTTTAAATAAGACTTTTATAGCTCTCATTCCTAAAAAAAAGCAAGCCCGATCATATGAGTGTTTTTCGTCTTATTTCTCTCTGTAATGTAGTTTATAAGCTAGTATCTAAAGTATTAGCTAATAGACTAAAGAAGTTTCTCCCTGATATTATTGCTGTAAATCAGAGTGCTTTTGTGTCAGGACGTTTAATCACTGATAATGTGTTGGTTTCTTTTGAGATGTTTCATTATATGAAAAATTTGAAGCATGTAGAGGGGTGTCTGGCTGTAAAATTAGATATGTCAAAGGCATATGACAGAATTGAATGATGTTTTCTGGAAGCTGCTATGCTGAGATTTGGTTTAGATAAAAATTGGGTTGCGAGAGTGATGGATTGTTTGAAGTCAGTTTCATTTTCAGTTCTGATTAATGGTCATCCATCGGAGTAATTTATTCCAGCGTAGGGTATTAGACAAGGAGATCCACTCTCTCCTTATCTGTTTATTCTGTGTGCGAAAGTTTTCTCTCATTTACTAAGAAAGGCTGAGGAGGCTCGGGGTCTAAGATGTATTAAGGTGGCGCCAACTGCACCTGCTGTGTCCCATCTTCTGTTTGTTGATGATTGTATTATCTTCTCTGGTGCTACTGAACTAGAAGTTGATATTGTGAAAGATGTTCTGGTTACTTATGAAAGAGCTTCGGGGCAAAAAGTCAACTATGATAAAACTAATGTTTCTTTTAGTGCTGGTGTTGTGAAGGGGAGAAGGAAAAGCCTCGCTGAGAGGTTGAATGTTCATATGGTTGCCCATCATGAGAAATATTTAGGGTTACCTACTATTGTGGGGAGTTCGAAGAAGGTGATTACTAAAGGAGTTAGGGAGAAGTTGTGGAAGAAGCTTCAAGGGTGGAAGGGGATGATTCATTCTAAGGCCGGTAGGGAAGTTTTGATAAAGGCAATTGCCCAATCTATTCCTACCTATGTGATGAGTGTGTTTAAGATTCCATCCTCTTTTTGTGATGAGTTACGTTCCCTTGTTGCACAGTTTTGGTGGGGTCAGAAAAGTGGAGAAAGGAAGATTCACTGGGTTGCGTGGAAAAAATTATGTTGTTCGAAACTGGATGGAGGTTTGGGATTCCGGGATTTTAAATTGTTTAATCGGGCTCTTTGGGGGAAACAAGCATGGAGATTGATGAATGATGGGGGATCTTTGGTGCATGCTATATTTAAAGCTAAATATTTTCCAAATTCCTCTTTTATGGAGTCGGAACTTGGAAAGTATCCTAGCTATACTTGGAGAGGCATTTGGGAAGCGAAGTGGGTGGTAAGGAGAGGTATGTGTTGGAGGATTGGCGATGGTGAGAATGTTAATGTTTGGAAGGACCCTTGGATCCCATCTACGCAGTCAAGAAAGGTGCTCTCTCCAGTTGGTGATTTTAATGCAAATTTAGAGGTTAGTACTCTTATTGATCCGATTTCTAGGAATTGGAATGAGTCTCTTGTGGCTGCAATTTTCCTCCCGTTTGAACAAAAACGTATTCTGAGCATCCCATTAAGTCATAGATTCCCTAATGACTCGCTGTTTTGGGTGTTGGAGAAAGATGGCGGATATTCGGTGAAATCCGCGTATATAGCTCTTTTCTATGACCAGAATGAGGGGCCTTCGGCCTCGAGCTCCACGGTTCGTAATTTATGGAATCATATATAGAACTCTTCTTTGTTGCCAAGGGTAAAACTATACGCTTGGAGGGCTTGCAACAATGCACTTCCGACCAAGTGTAGCTTGAGTGTGCGCATCCCGCAATTTTCTTCGATGTGTGGTGTGTGCTGTGAGCAGGAGGAAAATAGTCTTCATGCACTCAAAGATTGCAGATTGGCGCGAAGTATATGGAAGGCTAGCTCTTTCGAGAGGGTTACAAACCGGGGCTTTGCTTCTCTTGTGGATTGGTGGGAGTGGGCTAAGGGGGTGTTGGAATATGATGACTGGGAGCTGTTTGTTACACACTCGTGGGCAGTGTAGGGGGCACTAAATAAATGGGTTATGGCTGGGGAAGCTAAAGCCCTTGAGGATGTGTGTCTCTATGCGACAAAGGTGTGGCGAGATGTAGTCGAGGCTGCTGGGAAGGAGGATCGTGCTTGTGCAGGGGGAAATGGGAGTCCAGCAGGGGCTTCGAATGTGGCTAGGAGGGATGATGCGGGGGGTCAGCTGCAAGGCTGGCAGGGTCCAGGTGAGGGGTGGCTGAAGCTTAATGTGGACGCGGGTGTGAAGGAGGGGATGGACACTGGGCTGGGTTTTGTGGGTGGAGATGCGCAAGGTGAAGTAGTCTGCTATGGTGCGAAGAAGATAGCTGGCGTGGAGAATGTGGGGCTGTGAGATGGAGCCTTCGTGTTGCTAACTCGTTGGGGTATCGTCAAGTGATCGTGGAGAATGACAACTTGACAGTGATTAATGCATTGCGGGGACAAGATTCGGGAGCGAGCACTTTTTTCTTAATTATAGAAGACATTCTTGCTTTAGTTGGTTTTTTTTTAGGTTGTTCCTTGGTCTTTTGTTAAACGTAGTTTTAATAAGGTTGCTCATTCACTAGCTCACCATTCCCGTATGAAATCGAGAGATTGTGTTTGGAAGAGTGATTTTCCTAGCTATGTAGTTTCTAGTGCTCGTTCTGATTTAATGAATTAAACTCCCTTTAGTGGGTTCTATTCAAAAAAAAAAAAATATAGTTGATATTTCAAATTCAATTCCATTGTTAACTTGTTCAATATATATGGCAAGTAGGATGAAGGAAATATTATTTAATATGTATAGCAATTTAAATTCATTAAGAGTATATAAGCCTTTTTATAAGGGGACACCATCTTCCTACCCCTTCACTCTTCAGGCCTTCACTTATATAATAGAGATATGACCCTTAAGTTGGTAGGTCGGTCTTTGGGCCTGCTTTGGTTTTATCCTTTATGAATTCTCCCGTTCAATGGCAGCAAATAAACTGCTCTCCCAGTCCAAGACAATAATTGGTATTGCTACTTGGTCATTGTGTGCCTGTTTGGGATTTCAAATCCATTTTCTGGGTATGTTTAGTAAGATATGACAGTATTAGTGGTTGTTTGTCTAATTGGTTCTAATTTCCAAAGTCAAGGAAATTTTATTACATAGGAGTCGATATATATTTGAGAAAAATCAATAAAAAAAAACACGTATAGAATAGTTAGAAACTAAATTTATGAGGGTGGGTCAGAAAAGTAAAATTGATGGAACTACAGTTTTTTTTTTTAAATTAAATTTCATTCATTGATTTAAAGCCATATGACATCTATAATAGTAGTCAATAATAACAAACATATATATAATTGAAATAAATACAATTCTAATATGGCAAAACCACAATCGTTGAGGAGATGTAACACTTATGAAAACCTTATCTTTCACATCGTTATCTGATGCAGCCTTCTATATATAAGGGGTCTATTGATCTTTTGTAGTTTTGAATTAAGTAGAACTAGATTTAATTCAAGTGATTGTAAATGGAGAGTTAGATTGGAGTTTATTAGAAATAATAACATAAAAACTAGTATCAAAAAGTAAAAAGGGGCTTATCACTTCCCAAAATGGTGGCCGTAAACTCGTAACCCCTAGATTGAAAATTAGGGTTTTGTGGAAGAAGAGAGAAACGAGATAAAAGAGGGCAGAAGGCACTAGATAAATTCTAAAAAGTAAGTGTGGAACTACAAGTTATGAAGAAGGTGGTAATTATCAACTAATAATGGAAAATCTCTATCTCTAAATTTTATTGGGATTGTCGAAATCACACGAGAGCAAGTTGAAAATAGCAAAAGCTCTACAACATATAGTAAATAGTACTCCTTTCGTCCCATAATATTGTGCTCACATTCCTTTTTGGGTGCCCTAAAATGTTGTGCTTATTTCTTTTTAATCAATTTGTTTGGACTAAAATATCCTTAATTTCAACACAAACTTTTCAAAAATCCCTACATTTCTTTCAAAATATGTGCCCCTATTTATCGTTTTACACCATTCCAATAAACGTTTATTGTTTTTTGATTTTTTTTAAAGGAAAAAGACAATAAAGAACTACAAGATAAAAGCACTTCATTAATTAATTTTTTGGAAAATTCTACTATTCTTCCTATTTACCTTAATTCCCGTGAAAAATGAGAAGTAAGCACTATATTGTGGGACGGAGGGAGTATTATTATTGGAGGGAGATTGGTAGAAAATTTCATGCTTTTTGGTGTTCATTCATTTATTCATGAGCTAACGTTTTCGTTGGTCGACACATAAATTTTGGTAGAAATTATCATTGCAGAAGTTTTTAATGTGGCTTATCATATACTCCTCTCCATCTAAAGTATTTGCCGATTACTCAAAGTTTTTCAATCTCTTATGACATGATTTTGGAGGCTTACTCGTCACTGTGTACCTAAAATATCCCACCAAACTCATGATAATGCACAAGAAACTTCATTATACAACTCTGATAACTCATTCATTTTGATACGTATGGCCTGCAAAGAAAGGACCACGTCTAGAAAGTTACTCCTAATGTACGAGGAAGGCTTAGTATACGTATGACAGAATTAAGTTGTACTTCGGAAAAAAATATGAATTGGTCCTGCAATAGCTACTTAGTAAAAGTTTTGATTGTCAAGTGCTTCTAGATTTTGCCATTAATCATTATGGTCCCAGATTCTCTAGAGAACAATAACTTAACCCCCCTCCCCAATTTGAGTAAGATTCAGTTGCTTGCCTTCATATTAAATCTTGATTTCAAATATATAAAAAGATGAAAATGTATTTAACTTTTTATAGGTGATTAATTAATAGGGAAGTGGGGATATGGAGAATCTTAGTACACTTAAAACATGTTTTGATTTTCGGTATAGATGCTTGGTCTCCCTCCTTTATTCCTTGCGATAATGATTCTTTTGGCATTACGACCTTTACCATAACGACGTTGTCCAGAGATCAAATTATCTCATGGATTGGATTGCACTTGATAGTCTACGGCTCCATTGAGTGTGCTCGAGGTAGAAGTTTTATATAAATGTATCGCCATGCTATTAAGTATTTTGATTTAAGTTCTTTTTTTTCTAAGAAGTGGAACCTTATTCCTTATTGCCCGATCAATCCGATCAGGCACTCGCCATCCATTTCATTGTTCAATTCTTAGGTAACACGAGAAAACCATTGTTCAACGCTTTGACAATACGAAAAAATTAAACCATTATTCAACTCTTTGTGTCCATATACTCATACAACCCATTTCATGAATAAAATGTAACAAGTTAACCAACCAACAAAACTAATTGTTACAAATAACATCTTGTTGTTGCATTGAAACGTCTCCTTACTTGAAAGGACGATCAAGATACTATATGTCGTTCCGTCTCTTTTTTCAATCTCTTCGACAAGGAAAGTTTCCCGCGAAGGTGTAAAGTCCATGCTAAAGTATTTCTAGTTTGATAGAACAACACCCGAATTTTCTCATTTGCTTAACTTGCATATATATATATATATATATATATATATATATATATATATATATATATATATATATATATATACATATACATATATATATATACATATATACATATACATATATATATACATATACATATACATATACATATATACATATACATATATACATATATATATATACATATATATATACATATACATATATATATACATATACATATATACATATACATATAAATATACATATATATATATACATATATACATATACATATACATATATATATATATATATATATATATATATATATATATATATATATATTTTAGGTATATTTGAGTTTTTTTTTTTAAAGAGAAAATTCATTAATTGAAGGCCAAACGGCATCCACAATAGGTATTAAAGAAAAACAGAGATACAATTAAACAAGGCTAAATCAAATTTGTCTTCGAAGTAACTACAATGAACCAGATCGAGCAATACAGCGCAGTCCCCTTGTGTTTGCTGAATCAAGCAGCTATTGATGAGGAAGTCTATCATTCTGATGTAGTTTGGGAAGAACATTCTTGACCAAGTCATGTTGACCGCATCCGAGATTCTAATACCTTCATGTTGAGTCTCGAACTTCAACCAATGAGAACAATTTCTCATACCTAAAAACAAAAAAACCATACTCACAACTCCCATAGGGGAGAATGAGATTTCTAAAACAAAAACTAAAAACCCCATAACAGGGTTTGAAAAGATCTCATAAAGAGAGACTAATTTATTAAACAAAACAAGAAAATGAATCAAAAACTGAAAATAAAAGGGAAAAAGGTGCTTACCATGGATTAAATCATCCATGGCAGCCCCTAACTGATGAAGAAGGGGTAGTGGAGGCTAGGGTTTGAGAGAGAAAGAGAGAGGGGGGAGGCTATGTCTGGCTTGTAATCTAGGTATATTTGAGCTAATTAAGTAGTATAAAATATTATAAAAAGTTGATATTATAAAAATACAAATTAAGACTCATTTGACATTTCTATCATATTCTTCTTATATATGTTCAATGAATTACCTAAGTTGGTCGAGGTTTACAAAGTTTGTCCACATGAATAGGATATAAGAAGATATTTTTGAATGGAGCGTTATTTATAACATGACACAAAATTTCTATTTCTTGTCTTCCAACTCAACTTAAGATTTTCATCCTACATTGTAGTGTAATTTTATAATTTTACTTACTTTCGTGTAATCCTCAATCATGTTTTCTAATTTAGGGGTGGCAATTTGGGATCAATGAGTCGGTTTTATGTTTGGTTTCGGGTCAATTTCAAGTTGGGCTAAAACTTGTCAAAGATAGTGTATACCTTAAATTTACCATAAAATAGAATTGTTGGGTTTATAGGGTTGAACTCGGGTTGCTCGAGTTCGGTTCAAGCCCAGTTCAAGTTTCTTTTAATACCTTTGGGTCGGGTTATCGGATCGAGCTAGTAATAGCCAACTTTACATTATATACTGTGTATATGTTGCATAAAGAACATTAAAGATATAAAATTATACTGGGTCTATAATGAAGTAAACTCAATTAAGGAAGCTCAAATCTCGTAGGATACGAAAGTTACAAACAATTTCTGTTTGGCTACCTTAAAAAGTGCTTCAAAATAGGACTTGGGGTTATTTAGCCTTTCCTTTGTACTATGAAAATATAACAATACTCCTTTGAAAAAAAGTGTCTAATGTGGCCTTAGAACTATGTGCAAGTATCAAATACATTTTTTTAAGAGTAATTTTGCTATGACTTCTCAACTAATACCACTTAAAATATGTACTCAAAGCTTATAGTAGTATATATTTTTGTTCAACGAAGTTACTCAACTTGTTTTTCCTCGAAAGGAAAAGAGCTAGGCAATGTTGCTTGGGAGGTATGAGTACTAACTACTAATGTTTAAGGCCATGTTCTTCTGGGCACGGTTTCAGTTTACTTAAGTTCAGCTCACTTTAATTCAGTTTGATTCAACTACTTTTCTTTCACAATATAACTTCAATTTAGTTCAGATCAGCTCACTTCAATTCAATTAAGTTCAGCCCAAAAAAAATAGGACCTAAGATGTACAGTAATAATAGATTGGAAGGGTGTGTTCTCTTCACTTGAAAAAAAACTTAAACTTATCTGAACTAAACTTATTAGATTAATTAACTCTTATTGGAACTTATTTTTAACTGTTGTGTTAGATCTTATAAGACCTGATCTAAACTTATTGGACATAAAACTTAATTTTTAAAGTGAAGAAAACACACCCGAAATTTGAATTAAATAAAATACTTCTAGAAGTAGTATGAAGCTGTGAGGTAGAGCCGTAGAGCAGGTAGGTGAATTAAATGAGGTTGGCCCGGTAGGATTTATGTAAGGTGGGCCTAAATAAACACAGAAGGAGGAGAGAGAGAGAAAGTGAGTGAGACAAGCCCATTTTTTTAATTAAAACCAGAATGGGCAAGTTCAATCATTTTCCTTGACTTTTGACTTTTTACTAAGAGCAGAAGGAAGAGATGGGAAACTAAAAAAAAAAAGAGAATATAGTAAAAAAATAAGCCAATCACAATTTTAATGATCAAATAAAGTGGGAGACCCACCAATCACCATCGATTCACCAACCAAACCCGATCCCATGATTTCATCCACATAATGTCACCTCACTTTCACGGATCTTTTTCTCCTGTGGATACCTCATGCCTCTTATCTTCTTTTTTATGTCCTTTTTTTTACATTGAATCATATCCCACCAAACTTTTTTTGGGGGGTTTTAACTTCCTTCTAGTCTCCTACCATCCTTACTTTTGCTATCTTGCGCATGGAGTGTATATACTCCCTCCATTTTTTCTTCTAGTCTTATTAATTTCGTTGTTTACGCTTGTCACTATAGAATTGTCAAAAGTACGAAGTACGAACAGGGTAAAAGTCAAAGTGGTCGAAGTAAAAAAAAATGGAGAAAATATATATTTATAAGTTAAGTACCTATTATGTTTTTAATATTTGGTAATTGTGCATGTATTCATTTCATAGATCATAAGTTTAGGAATTACTCTGTTAAAAGTAAGGGTTTAGTAAGTTTGCTTATAATACTAGGATATTACTATGTGTTCATGGGTGGTTAACCGTCCTGAAATAAAATTTCGGTTCGGTAACCGGAAGAATCGGTTTGCTATTTTTGCGAACCGCGGTTAACCGGTTTTTCGGTACGGTTTTCCGGTTAACCATTAACCGTTACTCAAGTTTTATCAAATTATTTTACTAATTTTATATATTAGATTTCAATTTTTTCTCAACATAAATAATATACCATTAATACCAATATTCTCTATCAAAGACAACCATCTCTAAAAACATTCCGCACCATACAATACATATCTCAAAGTTCTAAGAAAAAACAAGCACAAAAATCTAAACTATTACAAGTTGGTAGTTCACAGTGAGAGTAGTTCACAATCATCTCTAAACTATGGCAGAGAATAGTTCATAGTGAGTGTACAGAGGCACAGAGTAACTATTACAAGTTGAAGGATGAAGGAGGCATATAGTACATTACTTAGTCTAAATTACAACATTTACTAAAAATATAATAATTAATTAATATAATTATTTTAAAAAATTAAATAATAATAAAATAAAATAAATATATCCGGTTTTTCGGTTAACCGTTTTCCTAAAAATCATAACCGTAACCGTACGGTTTAACCGTAATGTTTACCGGTTCGGTAACCAAACCGTTTAATCCCAAATTTTTCGGTTCGGTAACCGCCCATTTTGACCGATTTTTGGTTTTTCGGTTCGATTTTCCGATTTTGGCTTTTTGTGAACACCCCTAGATATTAGGGTTGTAAATTTGTTCATCACTACCACAAATTATACTTTTTTCTTCTCTTTTATTTTCACGAACTTTTATTATGGTCTTTGTTACTCAACTTTTACCAGTTGTAAATATGTATGTGTAACACTTAATTGAAAATCAAACTCTTTTTTATTCTAGCATTAACATCATAATAATCCTATGTCAGTCATTCTAAAACTCTATTTACTTTAATTATATTTGAATTTTTTTATGATAAAACATGTGTATCATGTGAGACCCACTCTAAGTTTTAAAAGAGAGCAATTTGTGGACATTGCACCCATGACCCAGGTGCACAATGAGTGTGTGCACCTGGACCAAAACGACATGAGTAAAGAGCAAAACGCAAGGAAAGCACACAAGAAACGACGTCATTGGATGTTAGATGCACGAAGATGTACACGCATCTGGGTGCATCTACATATTTGCGCTTTTAAATAGATAGTTACATTAGATTTTAGAATACTGCCAAACTTGTCCCAACTGGTTGAATTCCCAATACCACAAGTTTGTATCAACTAGATCCATTTATTTAAACTTGTTTATGATTATTCTAGTTGTATATTGAATTTGGCTAGTTATATGCGAACTTATTTACTCTAACTTGTGAAAATTAATTAAGCTTATTGAACAACTTACCTAATCTTTCTTAAAATTATTAAGGTGAAAAGAACGTTAATCAAATAGGCTTCAAATATATTCTCTATGTTGTGTGAAGAATCACGCTGAACAGTGATGTAGACAAAGTCTATTTCAAATCTTAGTTAGTTAGTTATTACCCTTCTATAAAATCTTCCCACTAACTTAGATAGCATCCACATAAACTATAAAATCTATGAAATAATGACCTTTGTTTTCTGAACCAAAAATGTTTACCGATGTAATATGTGGCAGGCAGGAAAATCAATGTATGTGCTTGGTCTTAAAATAATAAGATTCTTGATAATGAAGAAATGGTTATTTTAGGAAATTTTAAATTCATTGGTTTACATCGATAGTCCTTGAATCACGATCTAATTGCCCACGTTTAGGATTAATTAGGTGCGCTAATTATTACATGGTACCGTAGGGTTGTATTGTTAGGTGCACGACTGCACGGTCATAGTGGCGTCTTATGGACAGCCCCAGTATTTTGCTATATATATACTCGATCGTATTTTTCCAGAAATTTGGTTCAGTTTATCTGCGTTAGGAAAGGGATATGGACCTTCTAAAGGACCATAACATGCATGGGTAGAAAAATGAAGTCACTTTGACTTTTAGTTGCATGAATTTCAACCTTGCTAACATCATTTGAGATCAATTTGGTTGCAACTTGGTCTTTTCGGGAAAAAAAATACAACCCTTCAATTTTGCGGTAGATTGTGAGCCACAAGCTTTGGAACATTCATATATAATCCTTTGGATCCTACGTTCTCTTTTGGGAATTCCATCCATATTTATACCATGTGTTATACCCCCGGTGGTAAATTTTAACAAAAGATTAAGAAAGAAGGAATTCTAATAAGTTGATGGCAATTTCCAAAGACAATGTGCGATGCAAGTTAGGGTGTTTGAATAAGTTTTTTTTATTTAATATCGTCATCTCCAAAATCTTGAAGTTTAATTACGGGTTACCATTTACAAGTTCCTCATAAAAGGATAAAAAAGTGGAGAAACTTTTCTTAGACAAAGTAAATATCTATAAATCTTGATATTAGGCTTAAAAACGGTGACTAATGTAAATTGCAGGTGAAATTTTATAGATCTATAGTAATCAAATAAGAATGAATCAAACATTGCTACATGCCTACATCATTATTGGATAGTTGAGGGTAAAATAATATTTTTGTTTTATATATATAATATAATCATAGTTACTTTACAATAGTTTCCTGCACAACAAATTCCAAAAGGAAATGCTAATTTGTGTCACATTCCAATGAATAGATGACTTACAAAATAAAAAGAGCACCGACGTGCTCTTGTTCATTAAGTTCATCATGCATGAACAAAAAAATCAAGAAGCACCCATCCACCCTATTGTAGATTTTGCAATACAATACAATCACACCTTTTTTCAACCATACATATACAACTACATGCAAAAGCAAGGAAGTGTGGCCTACTACTCACCCACTAACATAATGAGCTTCTAGAATAAAGCAACTAAAATTATGCATATGATATAATGTTAGTTAGGGTTACTACATACTCCATTTGTTACATGACAGGATATCTAACTTTCAATCAATTAGTAGATGATTGACCTTAGTGAACAAAAATGTGGCGACAAGGGCATAAAGCCATGATATTTTCTTAGTTAAGCAAGGAATGAAGACTGGAGAGGAGAGAGAAGCTAGGGCCTCGGGCCATGCATCCTTTAATTTCCACGCCTGACTTCAGCTAACCTCCATATTACTTCTTTCATACTACTCCCTTTAACTTAATAAGCATACCAAGTAAAGCTTAGCCTAATTGTAAAGATTCGGCCTCAAAAATCATGAGATCAAAACCCATCCGCTAACTAGGGGCTCTCGGAGGGTGGGGTTTCCCTTATCATCCCTCCTCGACTGCGAGAGGTGTCGTGTTCAGTAGGGTCATTCATCTAACTTATCTTAATAACTAAGCATACCGACTAACTCGGTAGTGCGAGATGTTAGACAAAATTTAAATTTATCAAATTCATTCCTTAAACGTTATTGTTTTTTATGGCTCTTTACACTACTACAAATATGTGCAAAGTGACCCCTAGGGGTGTTCATTTAGGATATTTTGGATATCTAATCCGATCCGAAATTTCGGATATTTGAAAATTTCGAATCGGGAAAAACGCGATCCGAAAGAATCATATATTCGAAATTTCGGATTGGATCAGATATCCGAAAACTTTAAATATGAATTTTTCAAAGGAAAAGCTTTAAAATAAGTTTCGGATCGGGTCATCGGACATTTCGGATATCCGGGCTTGAAAACAACTATTTTCGGATCGGATATCCGAAAAATTCCTATGTTTCGGATATTTTTGGATATCAAAATGTAAATTTCCGATCCGTATCCGATCCGAATTTTTTTAGATATCCGATCCGAAAACTAAAAAAAGGGATCGGATATCCGAAAAATCGGCTCGGATCGATCAGATCGAATATTTATGAACACCCCTATTAGAGACAACTTCAGGTGTGGTCTCTAGCTCTCCTAAAGAAATCTCTGTTCGTTTTATTTTCAAGAATTTCTAAATTTTTGTATATTTTAAAGTAATTACGATATTTTCATCTATTTTTTGGCAAATAAGTCTATATTTGTCTTTTCTCATTCATGATTCCATTCCCTCTCTATCTATTAAAACTTATTGAAATTTATCTCAACTTACTATAGTTTCTCTCAACTTCTTCAATCTAAATCTTATTTTAGTCAAAGATAAAGGACGCCAGGACGGATTCTTAACTGAATAGAATAACTAAAGATAAAGAGGACGGATTCTTAACTTAATACTAAAAGTAATCCTATTCAGTTATTCTTAACCATAGCTTATTTCTTCACATTGTATTCCCGCGTTTGTACACTCATTCATTGCCATCATCAAGTTAAATCATTAATTAATTGATGATCCCCGAAGAGAGAGGGGAAGTGGGTCCCACTCCCACAGAACGCAAACAACGCACATGAGGATTGGTTTGGGAAATGGACAGCCGCCAACTACCACCTCTACAAAAAAACCCAAAACCAAAAGTTACATGGAGAGTTGGTAGAGATTTTGAGGTGTCTATCACGTACCACCCTCAGTTTTATCTTTTATCTCCCTCCATGTATTGTTGCCTCAGCCTCACCATTCATATACTTCATTGTATCTTAAGGGTTTGCATATTTTCCCATACACAACTTTGAATATCTCTACATGAATGTAAGTAAGATTATAAAAAGTTAATATTTTGAAAACATATAACGATACAAAGCTAAAAAGACTCCATATGACTATATCTTATTCTTATGTATAAATTTTATAATACGAGAAGATCAAATACTTTGAATAGTCTCAAAAGTCAATATGATATAGTTAAATGAAGGAGATAGTATCCGTTTTTGCAATTTTGGAAAGATTTTGGGTATTTTGAGGATTTTGCTGAAAAAATAGGGAGTATTCAGAAAAGTTCGACTCTTTTCCTTCCTTACAATTATAAGACATTCCATTTAAATATGTATTATCAAGTAATATCAACGAGCAATAATAAACATCTAATTGGTAGATATATCTAACAAATAATGTTTGTGTATATAACAAATAATGCATATGTATAAACAAATTACAATAGTGTTTGCCTTGTTTGTGTTTGTAAAGTAGCAATATAAGGGAAAAACAATGCAAACACTATTTGTTTATACACAAATACTATTTTTGTACATACACAAAGCTTGAGATTGGCTATCAGTCACCGACGAGAAAAGATACCTCCATCATTTATGACACGCACTGCACCCATGCCAATAGTTTGTGGTGTTTTGGCTACTAGTCAAAATTTGTAGTGGTGGATGCACTCGAGTCATAGTTTGTGGTGTTGAAGCTAATTAAATAATACCATTATAGGTTAAGTATTTTTCGAAATACCTATCAAATACTATAACACAATAAATTACAAGCACTTTCCAAATATAACTTACCAAATGCCGAAATTTAAGAATTCTAAATTCGTAACTACTAGAAAAAATAACTTATATACCATTATTTTAAGCTATATAAAAAGAATGGACTAACTATATATCTATATATACATGTAAATACTATAAATGGTAGTATGATCTAAGTATAAGTTTAGATTGATTACGCTAAATCACATTTGAATGCTATGTCGGCTAATTAAGTATTTAGTAGTTACACCAAGCGTAGCTTGGCTCATTTTGTAAGAATTCCACCTCATGACCTCAAGGTTAGGGGTTCGAATCCCACCAAATGAGGGGCATTTGGATAAGAATTCCCTTTAAAACTCCCCCTCCTTCTAAGTACTTGGGCCTTTGGGTTGGGCCCTATGCAAGGACAACCCAGAGGTTATTCATCTTACCAAAATTTTAAAAAAAGTACTTAATAGTTACGCTATAGAAGTATATTTTATTTCAATGTGATCCAATGACACCCTATAAAAGTGGACCTTTACGGGGGTACCTAAAGGGGCCCAACACAAGTCATGCATGTGATGTTGGTGAGAGTTGAATCATCTAACTTATTATTTTATTATACAATGGCACAATAATAAACCTATTGATAGAGAAGGATGAAAAATACATAGTCGTTAAGTTGTTATTAATAATATGATTTTGACATGTACATTGTTTAGATGATTCAATTTAGTTACATTTCTTTATTAGTATAAAAATTAATGTTAATATATAAAATGTTGATTATAGAATTTTTCTACAAACATTTACCATCCTTTATAATTTTACTAATAAAATAATAAAAGTTATTTATAGTGAAAGTTACGTGATGAGAGATATAAAGTTAAAGTGGGACAATTTACAGTATAAGGCTAGTGAGTGTATAGACATATACTTTTTTTTTCTATTTAACTAGCACACTTCTCACCTAAAGTTCTCAAATATTAGGAAGAAGTGTATCACTTAAAATGAAACGGATGAATTAGTTGTTACATACTTCCTCCATTTCATATTACTTGAAATGTTTCTCCAGGCACGTTTACTAACGCATAACTTTAATAATTAATTTCTCAATGTCATTTATAAGTAAAAATTTCAAAAAAATTGATATTTTATAACTATTTGTCGAGATAAATCTAACAAGATCCCACATGACTAGGTTATTCCTTGCGTTGAATTCGTAGAACACAGTCAAACGGGAGTGGATGAATAGTGTAAAAGTCAAAACGTTTCAAGTGATATGAAATAATGAGGATAATTATTTTTCCAAAGACAAGTGATGAAATTTCATCGCATTGTCAACTATAAATCAAAAAAATATAATGCAATATTTTTATATTAGAAGTGTTTCATAATACAGTTGGTTTTGTAAGAGACCACCTACTTTTAATATATAATTAGGCACGGCCCAAGCCAAATTTCAAGAAGAGACATGCCACCTTTCTTAATATAGTGACTAGTTGAATTTATTTAGGAACCGGTTTAATATATTTCGTGACTAGGTTAACCTATTCAATGATAGGCGTGTCGCGCACCTAACAAAAATAAATAACCTAACTAACCTCCTAACTATGTAGTAGGGTAAGTCAGAGTCGATCACACATAGAGAAAGTTGTTCTATGATTAGCCATTAAGTAATGGTAAGACTAAAGGAGGTTAATATCAAAGATGGTCGAATCAATTATACTAATCAATCTATAAATAAAAGGCTCTATAGTTAAGTATCCCCACTAGCATGAATTAGTACAATAATAATTCCTACCCCAAACTAGTCAATTAAATGTTCACAAGGAAAAGTACACCCTATAAAATACCATAAACCTCTCCAGAGTATCTATGCCTTGTCTAATATGCACTCAAGGCTACTCCCGTGAAATCATGCAAATTAAAGACATTAAACGCGACACTCTAACTTCCTAACAATCCATTCTACCTACTCCCGTGGAGAATTTCATATGCTTAATTGAAATACCCAAATCCGTCAAAATCCAATTCCCGTTGTGATCAAGACAATATAATCATAACAATACTAGTTATCCCTAATCTAGTATTGAAATAGTACAATCAATTAAGCAAGACCAATTAAACAATTAATATGGGAATTTAAAGAAATAATCATGAATTAATTCGTACTAGGATGAAACTTAACAATAGATAAAAGAACTACTCAAGCATAATAGAAATAAATAAATAAATAAGTTAGAGAAGAATAATTAAAATTCATAATAGAAAACAAAGGGAAAAGAAGGAGAAAATAAATACTTGAATTGATGGAAGAAAGGTAGAGTATTGAAGAACAATGAAGATCTACAAGTTTCTCTCTCTAACTTCTCTCTAGAAACCCTAAAAAGTGTATACAATGAAGTCTCCCCGTCATTAAACGAATAAAAGGTATTTATAACTTCCTAAAATAACAAAACCGATAAAATAGAACGCTACGAAGCAGACCAACACGGACGTGTCAATAATGACATAGATGCGTTGACCTGCTACTACATAAATATCCTACGACCGAAAAGCTACTGCCTCGAAGAAATCAGAGTGACACGGGCGTGTCATGAGTGACACGGACGTGTCATAATAATTGTCAGATTCTCCAGCTCAACTTCGAACAACTATAACTTTTGATCTAGAGCTTTGTTTGGTGCATGTACTATATCGTTGGAAAGCTCTTCAAGTCTAGTTTCCAACCCAGTTAGAATCACCTAATTATAATTTTTGTTGTCAAAAGGTCCGGAGGTGTCATATTTCGCACAAGTACAAAAAATCCTTTGTATCTTCTTAAATTCCAATCAGTTTTGAGCACATGATATATCGTTTTGAAGGTCATACAAGTGCCTTAATCATCATGTCCTTAAAAAGGAGTCCAAAGTACTTGAGATCACATCAAAAGACCAAACAACCCGTGAAAACACCGTAGCTTATGAAAAGGGACCTAAATGTGCATAAATGCAATGTAAATGCTCTAATACTACATGAAAATGCACTCTAATATGCAACTAAATGATGTTAGAATATGCACTTGTCAAACTCCCCCAAACTAAACATTTGCTTGTCCTCGAGCAAACCAAACTAATTCACAAGGGAAGAGTAAAATGAACTTTTGTACCAGACTTATACGTTCAACCATTCAATCTCCAAGACATGAAATTCGGGCATATGAAAGATATTATAATTATAATATTAGACTAAGATAGACCATAAATCACACCTCATATAAATTCATGTAATCGCAACTTGACTCACCATGGCAAAACACAAACCTTCCCCCAAGCTAGTTTCAATTAAACTCGATGAACCTCACTTTAGTCAAGCACACTTTCTCTCATGTGTTTATATGTAATGATATTTTTCACTCAAACATATACCAAGTCGACTCGAATGAAATATTTTTCTTTAAACTTGACTATTATCTTATTCTCCACTTAAAAATGGCAAAAGCATGCAAATAGATCATGAGGGCTTACCAAGGGTTGTAGCGTGGGTAAGGTAAGGGTAGGAATATATTTGGGAATGTGGTGCTAAAAACCAACTAGTGGAGGAAATAACACTTTAACATCTATGGCCATTAGATGCAAACGCCACAAACACATTGCCAATAAATCAAGATAATACCCAACCTTATCAACTCCAACAAACATTATTTCACCTTTTATTCATTCTTTTTTTCACTTCTTCTTTTTTTTTTTTTCAATTTTTCATAATTATTCTTCACAACTTTTTCATCATTCTTTCATTTTGCACTTCCACACTATTTCAAGCAACTTTCTTTCAACATATTTTCTTCCAATAATTACCGAAAAACCACAAATACAAGCTCAAAACATGAACTTTAATGCTACTCCACTTAGCAAGGCTTTGGTAGAGAAATCATAAAAGGCTAGAGGCTTGTAATGTAGGTTGATCAAGAGATTGGGATATCAAAAGCTAAACATGGGTTCATTAAAGAATATATTATATATGAAAAGAAAAATGCCTAAAGGCTCAAAACAATCAAAAGAACGCTTCAATCGTATCAACACATGCATATGCCACATACGTCTCAAAGAGTACCAAGGCAAGATCAAGAATCATACTTCATGAGGAACTATATCACAAGAAAAACAGAAGACTGATATAGATGTGTCAGTCTATAAGGCTTGAAAAATCCTCACTAAGCTTATGCTTACCAAGTAAAAACAAGTCTTTCTTAGGTAATGCCAACCAACTTTACCACAAACCATTCAAGTTGCAAAACAATCGTACCATGAAGCGGTCAATGAGTCTAACTCAATCTTGTAAAATTTAACTAAAATATCGAAGATATGCCCAAATCTCATGAATTATCAATCTCATGCATCAAAACATATATTTCCTGTAATCATGAAGAATTTCTTAAATTATATGCCATGCATGAATGCAAAAACTAAACTAATATGCTCCTAACACTAAGAAAGCAATACATCCTAACTCACTTTCGTAGGAATCATGATTGTACTTAGCATGTGCAACAAGCCCTTTAAACCCCTAGGCTGCCTTAGTGGACGAGTAAGGTCTCGTGAAGGTTTTCAAAAGGCATACCAACAAAGCCAAAGTATGCAAATATGCAGAAGAAATAAAATACGTAATGAACCTAAACTATAATATGTGCAAAGATATTACCCAAAAAGTAAATCCTTCCCCCAAGCTAAATAACACATTGTCCTTAATGTGACAAAGTATAATAGGAGGGGAATAGAAAAGGGAACATCTAGAACCACATGACAAGAACAACTTCCTCAATCACACAATCAAGTTAAACCAAAATAATTGGCAAAAAGAGATATGACTCTCAAAAACTTGAAGAGGGGGAAAAGAAAGAGTATACCAAAAGTGTTATGGGTGAAAACCCGAAGTTAAACCTTCTCACACATCATAAGATCAAGTACCTAGGAGTTAATCTCAATGAATAATAGGAACTCAACCCCTGGATCACAATTTGCACAATTCTATAAGTTAGTAATCAAATAAAAAAAACTAAAATTTCCTAAATCTAAAATTAAAAAGAAAAAAATAAGGTTAGAAAACTTGGGTGGCCTCCCAGGAATAGCTCATCAAAGCCCTTAGTAGTTTGTCAAATGCATCTGCATGCATCTCACAGAAAAGCAAATAATATACAAAAGAAAATGCAAAATATATTAGTTCTAAAACTCTACAAGACCTGCAAAAAGGAAAATCAAAGAAAAAGTTATATTCACAAGACAAGGAAAAATAAAAATTATTAGTCTTTTTACATGACCCAACAGGTTGGAAAGAAACCGAATGTACATAAATTTCATGATCACAGAAGCCATAGTCATTCAAAGAGAGAGAAATAAGGAATGATGGAGGATACAATATAGGGAAAGAGGGAATGAGGTCAAGTTTTTGAGAGAAAGGAACATGAGACTCAAAAACATTAGGTGGAACTGACAAAGACTCAAGAATCACATCACTCTGATCTATAGACTTCTCCAAGAAAGGTTTTTCAACCAAGAATTATTCCTCCTTTAAAATATCCATCACATTGATTTTTCCTATACTTTGAACATCAATCACATAACACTCATTTTCTATTTAACCCACATCATCATCATCATAAATACACAATTGGGGATGAGAATTTCGAGTATAATAATCAAATTCATATTGGGGTGAGGGGTGAAATCATTCACTGAAATTACATCACAAGACAAAATATCATGAGAAGTAGAGTGACAATTAGAACAATAAGGAGGTGGTGTAATGTAAGTTGGGAGTGAAGGAATTACTCTAACAGATAAAGACAACTCCCACTCATAAGTATCTCTAGCCAACCACTCAATTAAATCACAACAATAATCAGGAGATTGGAATAGTAATCCTCTATTAGACATATATTCTACCACCATCCTAGTTTCTTCATTTAACCCTTCATAAATCACTAGGCACATATCCCATAGTTCAATTCCATAATTAGGACCAATAAAATCACCAAATCTATGATAGTATTTCCAAAACACTTCATTCTCATATAGAGGAAAAGAAAAAATTGCTCTAGAATTACTAGCATGGATTTGGGGTTCACGGAACATATATGGTAATTTACAAGAACTCATGCAAAAATTGGGAGAATTTTGATTGATGCATCAAAACTATAAACATGAGAACCACAAGAAGTATGACTATGTTGCCTATCAAAAGAATTATCCCCATCAAAATAATAATCTAACTCCATGATACGAAAAAAGGAAAAAAAATAATATGCACAAAAGAAAGGAAAAAGAATATATATTGTCTAGTCTCACCAAAAATAAAAACTAAATAAAACAAACTATCTCCCCGGCAACGGCGTCAAAATTTAATAGGCGTGTCGCGCACCTAACAAAAATAAATAACCTAACTAACCTCCTAACTATGTAGTAGGGTAAGTCAGAGTCGATCCCACGGAGAGAAAGTTGTTCTATGATTAGCCGTTAAGTAATGGTAAGACTAAAGGAAGTTAATATATATCAAAGATGGTCGAATCAACTATACTAATCAATCTATAAATAAAAGACTCTATAGTTCGATATCCCCACTAGCATGAATTAGTACAATAATAATTCCTACCCCAAACTAGTCAATAAATATTCACAAGGAAAAGTACACCCTATAAAATACCATAAACCTCTCCCGAGTATCTATGCCTTCTCTAATATGCACTCAAGCCTACTCCTGTGGAATCATGCAAATTAAAGACATTAAACGCGACACTCTAACTTCCTAACAATCCATTCTACCTACTCCTGTGGAGAATTTCATGTCCTTAATTGAAATACCCAAATCCGTCAAAATTCAATTCCCGTTGTGATCAAGACAATAGAATCATAACAATACTAGTTATCCCT
Source organism: Beta lomatogona (assembly GCA_947646795.1). Lineage (NCBI taxonomy): Eukaryota > Viridiplantae > Streptophyta > Magnoliopsida > Caryophyllales > Amaranthaceae > Beta > Beta lomatogona. The sequence goes on from CANSNZ010000089.1 coordinate 6,955,986, forward strand.
AATCTAGTATTGAAATTGCACAATCAATTAAGCAAGAACAATTAAACAATTAATATGGGAATTTAAAGAAATAATCATGAATTAATTCATACTAGGGTTCAACTTAACAATAGATAAAAGAAATACTCAAGCATAATAGAAATAAATAAATTAGTTAGAGAAGAATAATTAAAATTCATAATAGAAAACAAAGGGAAAAGAAGGAGAAAATAAATACTTGAATTGATGGAAGAAAGGTAGAGTATTGAAGAACAATGAAGCTCTACAAGTTTCTCTCTCTAAATTCTCTCTAGAAACCCTAAAAAGTGTATACAATGAAGTCCCCTGGTCATTAAACGAATAAAAGGAATTTATAACTTCCTAAAATAACAAAACCGACAAAATAGAACGCGCTACGGAGCAGACCAACACGGGCGTGTCAATAATAACACGGACATGTTGACCTGCTACTACAGAAATATCCTACGACATAAAAGCAATCAGAGTGACACGGACGTGTCATAAGTGACACGGACGTGTTATCCTGTAATCTTCAGATTCTCCAGCTCAACTTCGAACATCTATAACTTTTGATGTAGAGCTCTGTTGGGTGCATGTAATATATCGTTGGAAAGCTCTTCAAGTCTAACTTCCAATTCAGTTAAAATTACCTAATTATAAATTTTGTATCAAACGTTATGAGTAAAATGGTGCCGAGGTGTCATATTTCACACAAGTACACAAAGTCCTTTGTATCTTCTTCAATTCCAATCCGTTTTGGGCACGTGATATATCCTTTTGAAGGTCATACAAGTGCCCTAATCATAATGTCCTTGAAAAGGAGTCCAAAGTACCTGAGATCACATCAAAAGACCAAACAACCCGTGAAAGCACCGTAGCTTATAAAAAGGGACCTAAATGTGCATAAATGCAATGTAAATGCTCTAATACTACATGAAAATGCACCCTAATATGAAACTAAATGATGTTAGAATATGCACTTATCATTCAAAAATCACATTCTTTAAACCGTTCCGTGACGAGTTATTTTTTGAAATTATTTTTTTTATAGTTTCAATCATTTCGTTAAAGCTAATCAAAGAGAACATGACCAGGAGGCCAGTTCAAGCTCGAAGCCCAGTACATAGCAGCAAGGTTCAAAACTACTCATGAAATCAAAACATTGCAACTATCAAAATATTATAGCCATGCTAGGAATTCAGCATCCCTAACTAGACCTTGCTTGGCAAGAGCGTCGGCAACCATGTTTGAGCTTCTTCCATTATGAACTATGGAGACATTTAGCCATTTCTTCATAACATTGCAGATGAAATTCAGTTGGAAATTCATATTCCAAGGGCCACCCAATTCTTCATTGCACCATTTAACGACATTAGATGAAACAGACTCGATGATTATTTACATACTCCGAATACTATCAAAAGCCATTGAAATTTGCACTACTCTGAATATTGCAAGAATTTCAGCCGAGTTTATCTCAATAGGTGGCACCGAGCTTGAGAAAACGCCCATGAATATTCCGTGGCAGTTGAGAAGTACTCCACCAATTGCGGACATGGACTGAACTGGGCTTACTAACGCATCGACGTTCCATTTAATGCACTCACCAGGCGGAGGAGACCAATCTTTATTCATTGAAGGTTTCAGATTGGCGACTGATAAGGAACGTTGCTCAGCCCAAGAGAGACATAGGGGATTTCTCAAAATTTCATCGCAATAGTATTGGGAAGAGAGAACACCAACCCTTGATCCACCAGCTAGGTTTGACCAAGATGAGATCTTGGAGTTGAGATATAGTGCTAGAAGGTCCCCGGAAAATTCGTTCATTTCTCTCTTTCCAAATTGTCCATATGATAATTGAGAAGATTGCACACCAAACCTTTTTGAGGAAGCCATTAGACGCAAGAACCAGTCCATTGCTCAAAAGCATCACCAAGGCTCGAGGGAAAGACCCAGCTGAGACCCCATTGATTAATCCACCAAAACCATATTCTTTAAGAAAAGTCACAGTGGAGTAATAAGTGAATAGAGCATTTGGGGAAAGAATGGCATAGAATGCATTCGGTTTCACCAGTAGGGATGATATTAAGGTGTGCAAGTTTTACCTTTGTGTTGATTTTGCCACATATCGCTAGCCATGTAAACACTTCAATACGAGGGGGAATCAAACCCCTCCACATTTTTATCCACTTGAGATTCCGAGGCTGCACCTTTGGAACATTTTTGTCGAGTTTAAGAGTGAGGGACTTAACAGAAAACACACCTGATTTAGCTGGAGTCCATACAAAAGATTCTGCATTATTGAGGGATAAGCAAACGGGTTTTAGCATGGAGAGCAGGTTTTCCAAATCCTCCATATCACGAGGATGAAATTTGCAACGCCATTCAAATTTGCATTCCCATCTATCAATAGACCAGGATCCACACATATTAATTGATGCAAGGGGGGTTGCGGCAATAGAGAAAAGTCGAAGAAATTGAAATTTTAGAGGATAGTTGCCCAGCCATAGGTCGTGCCAAAATAGCGAGGCTGAGCCATTCCCCACACTCCTCCTGATGCTAGACTTTAGCAAGTCTCTTGTCATAGGATTTTTCAGAATTGTTGAGCAAACAAATCTCCAAGGCCCTCCATTCGGAGGAGAGGAGAGATCATAATGAGGAGATACAAGAGTGCAACCATATTTTTCATGGACTACTTGCCGCCATAGAGCGCGTGGTTCGTGAAGGTATCGCCATAGCCACTTGAAAAGAAGAGCAAGATTCCTATGCAGTAGATTACTGCAACTTAATCCTCCAAGAAATTTTGGGAGTTCGAGAAGATCCCAGGAAGCCAGGGCAAAGGTTTATTTTCCCGAAGAACCACAACAAAGAAAACGCCTTTGCAGCTTGTTTATTATTTCTAGGACGCCTCGAGGTATAGGAAATAGTGACATGTAATACAATGGCGAACTTGATATAGAAGCCTTCAAGTGCGTGATTTTCCCTGCTATTGATAAAAGACCTCATTTCCATGATGCCAGTTTCTTTTCAATCCTCTTAATTATAGGATCCCATGATGTCAATCTTGTAACATTTCCCCTAATAGGAAGCCCAAGGTAAGTTATGGGAAAGCATCCCACCTTACATAATAAGGCTTTTGCGGTGTCTTGAAGCCAACATTCATTCGTGTGAATTCCATGGAGTGAACTTTTATGGAAGTTCACTTGTAACTCGGAAGCCAATTGGAATAGTATGAGAGACTTTTTAATATTGAGAAGGTAATCAATATTCGAAGGGCAAAAAATCACCGTGTCATCCGTATATTGTAGATGGATAAGTTTTGTGCCTCCACGAGAAATTTCCACCCCTTCCCACAAGCCTAGCCGAGTAGCCTTTTGAATAACAAGGCTAAGAGTCTCCACAATCAAGTCAAATAAGAAGGGGGAAAGCGGATCTCCTTGCCTCAATCCTCGGTGTAGTTTTAAAGGGATCGTAGGCGATCCATTTATGAGGATCGATGCGGTAGCACTAGAAACGCAAGATAAGATCCATGACCTCCATCTAGGAGGAAAGTTCACTTTGAATTAAAGTCCACTTCAAGTAGCTCCATGCCAAGCTATCAAAAGCTTTATGAAAATCCAATTTTAGAACTGCTGCTTTGATATTTTTCCTCTTGCATGAATCAATGAGTTCTCCGGCCACCAAAGCTCCATCCAATATTTGATGACATGCAATGAAGGGCGATTGGAACGGCCCAATGAGAGAGTACATCACTCTTTGCAATCTCCTTGCCAAAAGTTTGGCAATAATTTTGTACAAGCACCCAACCATGCTAATAGGCCTATAGTCTTTGAAACCACCAGGATTTTCGCATTTTGCTATAAGAGCAATGAAAGCCACATTTGATCCCTTGGGCAGACGAGAGGTGGAATAGAATACGTAAATAATGTCGTAAATATCTTCCTTAATTACATCCCATGCCTCTTTTATGAACCGGAAGTTGAATTCATCCGGACCCGGAGTCTTCTGTGAATTGCAAGAATCCACAGCCTCATCTATTTCAAGACGACTAAATACGTGAGAGCCTCTGATTGCTCCGGAGTAGGGGTGGGAATGAGCCGAGCCGAGCCGAGCCCGAGTAGTGTGAGGCTCGGCTCGAGCTCGAGGCTTGGAAAGGGAGGCTCGGCTCGAGGCTAAGGCTCGTCGAGCCTCAAAAATAGAGCTCGGCTCGGGCTCGAGTCTTGGAAAGGGAAGTTCGGCTCGTGGCTCGACTCGAGCTCGTTTCACGCTGGCTCGATCCCGAATGGGGCTCGAGGCTCAAGTCCGAATCCAGACGCGAAAATAGGCTTGAAGTCAAGCTCAATTTTTTTCCCTATTAAATTTATATGAATAATTTCCAAAATAATAATTACAATATGAACTAACAGTATTAGCTTATAATTGAAAATTAAGCTTCTCAAATCTCAATCATTCTCAACAAAAAATAAGCTTCTCAAATCACAATCATTGAACAAGAATATAACTAACAGTAGCTTATTATTACAATAAAAGTAAAGATAATTTAGTTGAAATATGCAACGAAAATTATCTGCAAATACTAGCCATGGCCGCAAAACCACCGTGTAAATTAGAAGACAATGGCGAAAACGAAGAGCGGTGGTGAGCAAATGAACTGCATAAAACAAAGGAAGAAGGCGAAAATCGAACGTCGACGGCTGCAAACGATGAGTGGTGGTGAGCAATGGTGAGAGATGGTGGGCAGTGCTTAGGGTATGAGTTTCTGCGGTGGTGAGACAAGGGGTTTATTTGTGAATTTGTGATCAAATGAGTATACTCTGTGTCTCATAATGGTTTTGAAGTTTTGGGCTTCTGGGAAGTTAATGCAAACCCTGCAACTTGTAAGGGTTTACTTTACATTTTTGTTTTTTGTTATCCTTTTTTAAAGGTATACACGTGTTATTATGTAGGTATAATAGGATTTAGATGTTTTATCTTTTTTTTTTTTTAAATTTACTAATTATAATTTTTCTTAGAATAAAAATAAGTCGAGATGTTCACGAGCTTCTCGAGCCGAGCTTATCCTGGCTCACGGCTCCTCTCGTTAGGTCTCGAGCCAAGCTTGAACTCGAGCTGAGCCCTAGCAAGCCGAGTCTTGGCCGAGCTTAGGCGGAGCCAAGCTCGAACTGTTTGCGGACCGGCTTGGCTCATTCCCAGCCCTACTCCGGAGATAGCTTCCGGAATTCTAGATTGCTGAAGACAGGTCGAGAGGATAAGTCCTCCCTAAAAATAGTTTTGAAGAAGGATACAACCTCTTTCTGAATATCTGCAGGGTTATCAATACAAATACCGTTAGTAGTCAAGGAAGTTATTGAATTTTTCCTTTTCCTGATTGATGCCATAGCATGGAAGTATTTGGTATTTTTATCTCCCTCTGTCAACCACTTGGCCCTAGAGTTTTGGGCCCAAAAATATTCTTTTCTTTTAAGCCACTCCCGGAGATCCAGTTGAGCATAATTTTTTGATGCAATTTCATCAGCCATTAAAGCTCTCGAATTCGATAAGGAATCCAGCTCATGGATTTTATCTTCAAGAGATGATATATGATGATCAATGAACCCGAAATCTGAGGAATTCCACACTTTTAGTTTGCCCTTGACGTGCTTCAACTTATCTCCAATGAAGGATGAGTAGGAGTTTTTCCACACCTCTTTGATTAACCGCATACAACCTGGATGAGACAACCAGCAATTTTGAAACCTAAAGGGCTTTGGGCACCAATTACAATCCTTGGTCTTAACCAAGAGTGGACATTGATCTGAGATTTTTCGTTTTTGCACTATGCTTGGAGATATGGGAACACATCGACCCATTTGACATTAACCAGCAAACGGTCTAGCTTACTCTTAGCTTTCCCTCTGAACCAGGACACCAGCCATCTTTTGCAGAGATTTCCAAAAGCTGCAGATTCTGGATGAAAGATTGAAAGTCCGACATACCAATTTGGGACGCTTGATTGCTACCCCTCTCAAGGGGGTCCTGGATTTCATTAAAGTCTCCTAGAATCAGACATGGGTGATGAGATGATGCACGATATTCAACGATATTCAATGATTAAGCTCCATATAATAGCACGCACTTCACGACAACAGGGGTTATATATGTTTATGAGGCAGCCATAAAAGTCCAGTGAGGGGAAGTGACCCCTGATTGCAATCCAACTACTTGTAATGCAGTGTGATTCCATTATGAAAAAATCATTTTTCCACATGGTCAGGAGACCTCCTGAATTTCCAGATGAAGGAGCAAAAAGCCATTCAACATTGGCTTCCTTCCATAAGGATCTAATATTCCTGGTATTGAAAGTTTCCATTTTTGTTTCTTGAACAAAAGTAAAGTGTGGGTCATGGGAAGAGATAAGCTTCCTAAGAGAGCTTTTCTTGATTTTGGCATTTAAGCCTCTAATATTCCACGAAACAATAATCATTAAAATGAATTATTTGGTGAGAGAGAAGTGAGACTTACTGTTGGTGTTCAACCCATTCATGAATTTGTGCTCCCATAATGGGTTGGATGCGGTGCCTTAGTTCTTTAATAGGTCCATCGAAAGATAGGCCCAAGATGTTGGCCATGTCAATGATATCATCCACTCTAATAGATCCACATGTGAGGAAGGACTTATGGACTGGTGAGCGTGAGAGCCCTTTGACATATTGTTCTCTGAGTGTCATTTTTTTTCCAGCGTTTATTGTCTTTTTCTCACCGGGCTGATTTGGTTTTTACAGGGATACTATCTTCAAATCCCGGTGGAAATAAAGGCCCAATACATGAAGATGATCCCAACGTAACTAAGGAGGAGGAGGCAGGTTTGGAATTACGAAGAAGGGGGCCAAATTTATTAGAAGTGTGGACTTGAGAATGAGATTGTGGTGATAAGGTAATGTGCTTGATTGGGGAAATTTGTTTGGGGCTTGACTGGGTTGGGGAGCCAACAAAAGAAGGATTATGTGGTGGGTCATGGTTAACTTAATAAGTTTGATTTTTTATTGGGGATTTTGGATGTTCAGAAGATCCCTCGATTGAGGAAAATTGTTGGGGGGTAGACCAAATAAAGAGGTATTGGGAAGGCATTTGGTATTTATTCGGAGAATTTAATGAAGGAAATGAGGGGTTCTTCTGATTTGCACTAGTACAGAATCGATGATTTGCGTTGGCCTATTTGCGTCGCACCCTCGAAGAAATGACGCAAATTTACAATTTGCGTCGATAGCATTAAATGTCCGATGCAAATACCCTGAGGACAGCAATAGGAGCCGCATATGTGCGTCGGATCAGCAGGCCAAACGACGCAAAAGCTATGATGTGCGTCGGACACAAGGCCCATCCGACGCATATCATTGAAGCTATATGCGTCGGATGGGCCTCCAGTCCGACGCAGATTCCCAAACTTCCCGCATACAACACCGCGTGCGTCGCATGTGAAGCGCATCCGACGCAGATGACCTGCTCATCTGCGTCACACTTTCCTTGGACGCGACGCAAATGCTCATAACTTTACCCTAAAATCTTTGGCGCTCACATCGCACAACTCTCGTACACCACTATCTGCGTCAAACACTTTGACGGGTGCGATGCAAATAACGTGCACTTATTACTCCAAACGACATTAATTTTATCTCCCCCTAAACAAACTTGTAGTCACACTCTCTCTCTCATGCGATTGTCAAACCTCGCATGCACTCACACTCGCCGGCTCTCTGACATTCGTCAGCTCCCTCACCCGCGCCGGCGCTCGCTCACCCTTTCCGGCGCTCCCTCACCCGCGCCGGCGACCGGCAAATCCCCTCTCTCTCTCGTTCGTGCGCGCTCTCTTTTCATTCGTGCGCCGCCTCTCTTTTCATTCGTGCGCCGCCCACTTCGCCGGTGAATCTTTGCGGCTGGCGAGCCGCCGCTGCACACCGGTGCACTCTCTCACACACTCTCTCTTTCTCTCTCACACACTCTCTCTTAGTCCGACTCGCCGCCGCCGCTTAGTCCGACTCGTCGGCGCCGCTGGAAACCTACTCGTCGCCGCCGCTGCAAACCTACTCGTCGCCGTTGCTGCCGGCAATGTATGTCATTGTTGTTTTTTTTTGAATTAATTTACTTTAATTATGTATTTCAAGTTCCCTTAATTTTTTTAGGAGTTGCTTTGATTGGTTTTAGTTCTGATTTTTGTGAAGGGGTTGAAATTAGAATTCATCTCATGATAAATATGGTGGAATGAATTTTGAGATTGAATTTAGGATGTTCGTAGCTTGTAATTTGTAGTGCTTATGAATTTTTTACCATTGATCTTAACAATTCTACTTTAATCTTAATGTTGTTTCTTAATCTCTAATTTGTTAATGCCTTAATATTAGATAGTTGATGTTTATAAGTTAAGACTTTTGATCACTAATTTGTGGGTTGGTTAATGCCCTAATGCAGTTGCCACATTCCATCTTCTACTTGTCGGCTTGCCGGTGCTCCTAGCTCACCTCGTTGTGCTTGTCTTCGCTGCTCCTTGAGAGCAGAGGTATATATTATACCTTTTGCTTTATGTTTATTTGTTTTATTTGTCCCTATAATGTTTAATTATGACCAAACCTCTATGGGAGGTTCGGGAAATCTAAGGAATGGTTTGGTTATGTAATTGGGAAAGTATATGTTGAATTATGACCAAACCTATACTATATGGACATACCTTAATGGGGTGGGGAGGGAAATCTAAGGAATGGATTGGTTTGTGCTGTTTAATTGCAATGTGCATCATTGGCCTAGATACCCGTTCGAGGCTTACTCATTAGGAGTAAGTCTTGAATAGTCCCCATTTTAGGATTGTCTTTGAGTTTCTTATCTCACTTAGGATGTGAATGAATGTTTGGTTTTCGATTCTAAGAAAGATCTAGCTTATTTCCCCAAGCGTTCTCTGGGTACATATGTTGATAGTTTACCTACTATCTTCATCGTGTACTTGGAGAACTATAGGGAAGTGCTGCCGAATTTTTCTTAGAATTGAAAAGCAAACATTCATTCACTAATGAGATGAGAAACTCAAGGATGGGTTAGGTTGGAGTGATAAGGATCCAAATGTTCATGACTGCATTTGATAAGACACTTTGAATGATGTGATTGATATATTGTGTTCTTGTTTGGTGTCTCTAGTGTATGAATATAGATCGAACCTGGATGTATGGTAATCGGATTTCGGCAACATTTCTACAAGGGGTTAATGAATTTATCAGGGTTGCGTTAGAACATCAATCGCAGAATGGGTCAAAGATAGTCTTGTGTCCTTGTTGTGATTGCAATAACTCTAGGGGGTATCGTGATGTGGATCAAATTAAGGATCATTTGATTCATCGTGGGTTTAAGAGCAACTATACTAGGTGGACATGGCATGGAGAGTTTTATGATCAGGGTATGAGCTCCACTAGCTTGTGATGATTTGAATGTTGATCACATTGATGATGAGGTTGAGGTTGATATTGAAAAAGGAGAGGATAATAATGATAATGATAGGGTAGATGATGAGAATGATAGGGTGGATGATGAGAATGATAGGGTAGATGAGATGTTGCACAATTTGGAGGATGAAGGAACCGATCGTCTGAATATGTATGATAATATTTTAAGTGCAACGGATAAACCTATGTATCCGAGGTGTAAGAATTTCACTAAACTTTCTGGCATCCTTACATTGTTCAATATGAAATCGAAGCATAGTTGGACAGATAAAAGTCTAAGTGAGTTGTTCACTTTTTTACAAGAATTGCTACCTGATGGAAATGAAATTCCCAACTCTACCTATGAGGCAAAGAAATTGTTGTGTCCATTAGGTCTATAATATGAGAAGATACATGCATGTCAAAATGATTGTGTGCTATATCGAAATGAGTACAAGGATTTGGGTGAGTGTCCTAAGGTGTGGAGAGTCTCGGTACAAGACAAAGGAGGATGATGAAGGGGTGAGAAAGAAAGAAACTCCGGCGAAGGTTCTTTGGTATCTTCCAATCATTCCGAGATTTACGCATTTATTTTCGGATGAAAATAATGCTAAATTATTAAGGTGGCATGCGGATGAGAGGAAGAAAGATGGGAAGCTTAGGCATCCGGCCGATTCTCCGCAATGGAGAAATATCGACCGAAAGTTTTCCAGTTTTGGTAAAGAACCTCAAAATCTTAGGCTTGGACTTTGTACAGATGGGATGAACCCATTTGGCACCCTAGGTACCCAGCATAGCACTTGGCCGGTTCTACTGACCATTTATAATCTGCCCCCCTGGTTATGTATGAAGCGTAAGTTTATTTTGCTATTGCTTCTTATCTCGGGTCCTAAGCAACCTGGAAATGACATAGATGTGTATCTTGACCCACTAATTCAAGAAATGAAATTGTTGTGGGATGAAGGTGTTTCGATGTTCGATGCGCATGCGAAAACTGAATTCACATTACGTGCCATGATATTTTGCACGATTAATGATTTCCCGGCTTATGGGAATTTGTCCGGGTATACAGATAAAGGAACAAAGGCATGCCCTATTTGTGATGAGGATATGATTGATGAGCGGTTACATCATTGTGGGAAGAATGTATATCTGCATTATCGTACATGGCTTCTTTTAGATCATCCATTTCGTAAGAAGAAAACGTTGTTCAACGGAAAAGTGGAGATGAGAGAAGCCCCTATACCTTTACGTGGAAAACAGGTTTCTAAGCGAGTAAAGGATATTGAAACAGTGTTTGGCAAGCCCTTTAAAAGTGTCTCAAATAACTTATACAAGAAAATGTCTAAGTTATGGGACCTCCCATATTGGGTATGTTTAGAAGTCAGACATTGTCTTGATCTAATGCACATTGAGAAAAATGTTTGTGATGTCATTGTCGGCACATAGTTGAATATGCCCGGGAAGACAAAGGATGGAGTTAAATCTAGGAAAGACATGGCTGAAATGGGCAGACCAGAACTAGCACCTCAGGAGCGAGGACAACGCTATTATCTTCCACCAGCTTGTTACACTTTGTCTAAGAAGGAGAAAACGAGTTTTTGTGAGTCTCTGCATAGGTTAAAGGTCCCTACTGGATACTCGTCAAATTTTCGAAACCTTGTCTCACTGAAGGACTTGAAACTCGTTGGTTTGAAATCTCATGATTGTCATATCTTGATGCAGCATTTATTACATGTTGCAATACGAGGAATTTTGCCTTCCCAAGTAAAATACACGATAACAAAGCTGTGTTTCTTCTTCAGAACTATCTCTAGCAAGGTGATTGATCCTAACACTCTAGATAACTTGCAAGCTGATGTAATAGAGACGATGTGTCGATTTGAAATGTACTTCCCACCATCGTTCTTTGACATCATGCCTCATTTGATAATTCATCTTGTCCGAGAAATTAAACTTTGTGGGCCCGTTTGTATGAGGTATATGTGGCCTTTCGAAAGATATACGTGTACTTTGAAGGGCAAAGTGATGAATCCAAAGCCGTAAGCAAGTATTGTCCAAAGAACAGTTGCAGAGGAAGTATCTGAATATGTAAGTCAGTATTTAGCACGTGCACAAGCAATTGGATTGCCAAAATCTAGACATGAAAGAAGACTTGATGGTTGTGGTACCATTGGTAAAAAAAATATTGTGTCTTGATGGAGAGTTGAAAAGAAAAGCAGAATATTTAGTGTTAGAAAACCTGAAACAAGTTCATCCTTACTTAGATGAGCACATGACTGTTCTTAGTGTTCAGTATCCATTGAAGAATAAACGTGAGTTGGTGATTGAGCATAATCGTTCATTCGTTGATTGGTTTAAAGAACGAGTTATGAACCAATTATCTGACCTAAAAAATGATGTATCGGATTTGTTGAGATGGTTGGCGTATGGGTCAAAGATGCAAGTTATTTCCTATGAAGGGTATGACATCAATGGTTATTATTTTACACTAGGGAAACAAAGGGTTATTGGGGCTTTGTCATCGTATAATAGAAGGATAGAACAATTGTTGGAAATGAAGGTTCTACGGGTTCTTGAAGATATTAGAACTTTTTACATTAGTCAAGGGTTGATATTCGTCTGGTTTAAAGAATTATTAGGTTAGGGCATCATGAAGATAGTTTCATATTGGCATCACAAGCAAAACAAGTTTTCTACATGGTTGACCCTGTCGATTCGAAATGGTCTGTTGTCATTAAAGGAAAAAGGAGAATACTTGGAATTGATGATGTACACGATGAAGAAGAATACGATGCACAATTTAATGAAGTTATTACTTCGGCGGTAGTCATTCCAAGTACATTAGGGGAAGATTTGGACCCAAATTACATTCGTCAAGACCATAATGAGGGATTTTACGTTGTCAAAGAAAAAACTGATTAATAGGTAATTTATGTAATATTATTGCAACTACTATTGTTTATAATCTTCAATTTTATATACTTTATGCATTGTTAAAATAATTTTGTAGTACTTCATTTATGAATCTAACATGTCTTTGGTTGGTATTTGTATTTGGTTTCAGGTGTAGTGATGGAAGATGAGATAATGCATGAGGCATCAGATGATCGGCAACCACGTTATGAGGCCGAGATTACTGATGGAGGTAGTAGGAAGAAAAGTGTGAGTAAGGTTAGAGGTCCTACAAAAGGGATTAGTTCCATACCCGGGGTTCAAAGAATACTTCAGTGGAATGAGTTGATGCGTCCGATTGGGGAGCATGTTGGTGCGTATAAGACACATTGCGGTGAAATCAGTAGAAGCAAAGTGTCTATCTTGTACGATAGTTGGGATGATGTTCCACTAGGCCTTAAAAATAGTTTATGGGAAGATGCTAAAGTAAGTAACCCATGTATTTTAAAAGTCATTTTTTTAATTTAATTGAGATCTTATTTATTAGTTACTAATCGTGTATTATTTTGTATATTAAAGAGAGAGTTTGGAATACAAGAGGATGAGAGGAAGAAACGAGATGTGTTGACTACTTGTGATAAGTAGTGGAGTCACAAAAATGAGGAAGGGGCCTAACAATGATAAGCAACCGTATGTGCTCTATCCTTTCATCACGGAAAAGATTTGGAAGCAATTTGTGACAAAGTGTAGCTCTTATGAGTTTAAGGTATATAATATGTACGTTACAATCACATAATATGTTATAATCAATTTTTTATGTTGTGAATATTGACTATTTACTTGTTTTTATATTAGGCTAAAAGTGAAAAAGCAAGAAAGTCTCAGACTGCCAACATTCATCCTGATTTTCTGGGTCAAAAGTCATATGCGGAGATGATTCCTTTTTAGAAAAAAAAGGGTATATCCCTTCATCATCTACAACATCATCTGTTGACTCATCCACATCTTCAGTTTTTTCCTCCTTGTCGGATCAAACTTTGCCATGGCTTCTCGCAAGATCGAAAAAAGATAAGGAAGGAAATCTTTTCTTCCCTAATGAAGAAACACAAAAGATAAAAGAGTCCATTATAAACATTTTTCAAATTTTATGATATTTTCTTGTCTAATTACTCGTATTCTACTTATCATATATATTTTTTTAATTAGACGTAGGAAGATTGGAAAAGGAAAGAAAAGGAAGGAGAGTTTGTTCAGGTGGGATGGATGATGCTCTATCACGTGCTTTATAGAGGAAAGACTGTCCTGGTCGTGTGTTAACAGCTGGGCATAGCATTGGGATTACATCTGTTTGGTGAGATCCTGATCAGAGTAGTACTGCTCGAAAGGGTTGGGCATGGATGATGAGGAGATGCAGGAGTTCGAGGCTAGAGCGAGCCAAAGAGTTAGAGAACCGACGATGCAAGAGATGAACTCGAAGATAGATGCAATAGTTCAAGAAAGGTTGATGGCTTTTGCGGCACAATTAGGTCTTCAAGTACCAAATCAAACAAGGGAAGATGCGCCGGTCCGAAGTCCTCACACTCCAGTTGATCCTAGTAGCTGTCACTCGGGGGGCAATGATCCATTTGTGAACTTGCAGGTATAAGTTTATTTATATCTTCTAAGATTATGATATTATGCTTCTAAAATACTTAATTAATGACATTGTGTTCTCATTAGATGTTAAGAGTCAAGTTCCATGTCGTTTGACATTAGCAGATGTCTCGGGGCCGATCATTGTAGCTGAGGGTACCGTTCATCCACAACTGGGGTCATCATCACATCCTACGGCCGTGAAAGTGAGTGTTGATAATTTTTTTTCGGACTACGCAGATGCTCCAGTTCCACTACCTACCACTAGTGGAAAAATAAGGAAGGGCTGCGGTCAAAACATCCCTAAGGGCTGCGTTTTTGGCGCCAGAACCCTTTCCATAGCAACTTCAATAGAAAAGAAGGTTGCTGAGTTCGTGCCAAAAACGCAGCCCTTCTAAGCTTAAAGGGCTGCGTTTTTGGCTTAAACCGCAGCCCTTCTTTAAATGAAGGGCTGCGGTTTTAAACCAAAAACGCAGCCCTTCACTTAAAAAGGGTTGCGGTTTAGGCTTAAAACCGCAGCCCTTCAAATTCAAATTTTTTTTTAAAAAAAAATACCCCGCAACCAAAGCCCCCGCCCTACCCCCACCCCCCCGCCACCCCCGCCCACACCCGCACCCCCCCCCCCCGCCACCAAGCCCCCCACTCCCCCGCCCCCACCCCCCCACACCCGCACCCCCACCCCCCCGCACCCCCACCCCCGCGCCCACCCCCGACACCCCCTTCAAAGACACCCCCACCACCCCCGCCCCCGTAACCCCCACCTCCCCCCCCGGCCCCCACCCCAACCCCACACTTGCCCCCCACCCCCAACCCACCCCCGCACTCCCACCACCCCCCCCCCCCCGCCCCCCCGCACTCCCACCAGCCCCACCCGCCCACACCCGCACCCCCACCCCCGCACTCCCCACCTCGCCGCCCCACCCGCCCACACCCGCACCCCTCCCCCCCCGCACCCCCACCCCCCGCCCCCCCACCCAGCCCCCCCCACCCCCGCCCCCACCCCGCACCCCCACCCCCGGCAAAGCGCCCCACAAACCCCCACTCCCACCAGCCCCCCGCCCCCGCCCCCCGCACTCCCACCGCCCCAGCCCCCCCCCCCCACCTGCCCCACCCCCTTCACTCCCCCGCACCTCGACCCCACCCCCTCCACCCATTGCCGCCACCATCCCAAAGACCCAACCACCCCATAGCCCCGCTGCCCCCCACCCCACCCCTACCCAAAACCTCCCTTCGACACAAAAAAAAAACTGAATCAATGTTCAATAATATATGACAAGTTTTTTAACGTAATAATTAACTTTAAATTTGTATATTTAATAATGTAAAAAGTGTAGAATTGATACAAACTAGTAGATGTAGCTAATTATATCACGAATTCCACCAAAATGTATCATAAGCAATCATCACAAATGTAGGACGCCAACTTATCCCGAACTTCATGTAATTCGTCTGTGGTGAAGGCGCTCAAACGTGGTGTGTTATTCATATAAACCATGCAAAACAACCAAGGAATAAACACAAAATATAAGAATTCAATCATTTACCGTAGTTAGTAGTGATTAAAAATGACATATACCTTCCCGAAATTCAATCAAAAACAAATGCAAGCCTAAAACTCTACACACTAGTTTTATTATACCTTATATTATCATATTGAAAAATAAAATGGAGTTAAATGACTCGAGAAACAAGAATTGGACTCGAAAAGGCGAAAATCGGCCTAAAATCACATTTATGTTCCCAATATACAACCTACAACAAATGCAAGCCTAAGAATCTACATAATAGTTACATTATGCCTCATATTATCATGTTCAAAATGAAATTGGGGTTAAATGACGCGATAAGTACGAATTGGACGCGAAAAGGCAAAAATAGGCCAAAAATGCCCTTTTCGTTCCCAAAAGTCAACCTACAACAATTGCAAACCTAAAAATCTACACATTAGTTACATTATCCTCATATTATCATGTTCAAAATGAATTTGGGGTCAAGTGACTCGATAAATACGATTTGGAAGCGTAAAAGTCAAAAATAGGCCTAAAAATGACATTTTCATTCCCAAATATATGCATGTGCTACTTTGGTTTCTAAACCAATTAATACCTATTACCAATCGATCTAATCTAAACTAACATATACTAATAAGTTACATACCTTTTGAAGATCATCAACGTTAGTGCAATGGTTGACGATATCGAACATGTACCTCAGCACATAATAGCCACATGCAAGTCCATCATCTTGTTGCGGACACTAAATGTTCACCAAATGATGCATCCAATGCTAGATGTGTAGTATGTGGCTAAAAGTGTTTCTATATAAGGACAAATGAATTTGTCATGTTACCTCGACTGATATCCAAATAGGAGCTTTTGGTGCTCGAAGTCCTGTTGCACTAATATGCTTCATCACACTACATCAATACATTATTATAAGATTAGATGTACTAATTAATTGTTTATATATATAAAGATGATGAATAATGTGTAATATTAATAAGTGCGCATATATTGAGTTTCGATTAGGCTACCAATTTAACAATGATTTGATTAGTAAGGACCGTGGTGGTTGTCGACGCAAAGAATCAAAGTGGTAGACTTCGTTACGTGACAAACATATCGCAAGCAGTGTCCAATGAGCCCTACAA
The DNA here is from genome assembly GCA_947646795.1 of Beta lomatogona. Lineage (NCBI taxonomy): Eukaryota > Viridiplantae > Streptophyta > Magnoliopsida > Caryophyllales > Amaranthaceae > Beta > Beta lomatogona. Next base: position 6,972,606 of record CANSNZ010000089.1, read on the forward strand.
CAAGAAAATATAGTTATTATTAATCGTAGAACAATTAATAGGTCGATTTAGTTATCGAATAATAAAAGTAAAGCGAGTTTCACAAGCATACTTTTCAATATAAGAAACAAGAATGATATGACGATATCCAAAACGAGATGATGCTTTGAAATTCATATCGAGATACTCTTTCACTTCGGCTTTGTTTTGTAAGCAATTGTCATCTCGTATTATGTTTGGACATAACCAACCAAACATTAACTCATGATTAGATGTTGCAATCAATTCATTGTATAATAACCTGAGAAATCACGCACATATTGATTAAAAGTAAACTTACTTAATATGGAAGTTGAATTGAAAACTACTTAAGGCATGCATATGTATATGTATATTTAAGTTATATACTTATGTATTACCTCATGAATGTTTGTACCATGGAAACATTCAACTCTACCCCCCATAAGAATTCTTTAATATCGACCTTAGAAATGATAACCGATGAATCCTCAAAGTAGTGGAATTGTTGCTCCCCCAAAGGAACCTCAATTGGACAATCATCGGGTAAATCGCTAACGCACTCATGTAACCAAAAGCATGGAATACTAAGGCCTCGCACCACCTCTGGCTCGATAATAAGTGGATTCTTTGTCCTAGAAACATTGCCCTTCACCACATTTCGTTCACCTTCATCAGATGAACATGCCTTCTTTTCCTTCCTGTCATGTGAGTCTCCCTTCCCCCAAACCTAGTAATTAGTTAAAAGTAAAGATATTACTTACTATCATAGGAACTATAAAAGAAAACACGCATATATATATATGTATGTATGTTAATCATTGTACCTCATCTGAAAACCGCACCAATGCACGCGGCCATAGAACATAACTGCCAAGGGCATCATTCAAGAATCGTAGACCAACTTCGGCTCGGCGGCGAAAGAGGTAATTCTTCGAAACCAGACACAATTTCATTGAGGGTGACCACATAGTGATTATCATCCACTAACTGGTTATGCAATCGTACTCGGTCACTAGGGGGTTGTGCATGGCCATAAGCTACGAGAATGAAACTATCATAACCATCTCCTCGAGCTAATAGTTCACATGTTGTCTCTTCCTTTAAAAAAAAAAACTCCATTTATAGTTAGTCTATGAAACAACATATAGTAAGAATGTCATGCATTTAAGAACAATAGTTGTTTAACAAAGCAAAGGGATTAAGTGATTACCTTCAACTCGGGTACTACAGGTGGATCAGGTAAAGGTATCATCTGATCAATAGATGTGCGTGGATCACTGATCGGCTGGCTAGGTGTACCCTTCTTGAATGCAGCAAAAGTCGGTAAACCCATTTGCTCCAAAATGGCGTTGAAGTTATGTGTCATCTCCTCCCATAGCTCCTCCCGAATTGCAGCTTTCATAGCCTCCACATCTACTGATGCTGCCGAATTCACACTACTTACACTTGATTTTGTCGCTGTAGTGTATTGATCACCATATACCTTTCTCAAATCGAGGCGGACACCTCCTACGCCCCTCACGCGTCCACTGTGGTCCTTTCCTAAAGTTTCGTGCAATGCATCAATGTGTCCTTTAGGAGTGAACTCACCAGCAGTTGCCTCTTTTTCCTTCAAGCCAATCTACATAAGTATAAGAGAGAAATGCTCGTGAGCGCAAAAGTTATATTATATATACCTTATATAACCATATAATCTGTACTTACAATGGCGTTGGCTATCTGTTGTGTTCCGGGATCAGGCAAGTTTGGTGTACTTTGTACAACCTGGATACAACGGCTTTTCAGCAGCCTCAGAAATAGACTCGAAAATATGAGGTCGTTTACACGACTGATCTTCAACCTCGTGTATCATCTCGTCTACCCGATCCCTATCATCATCTGCAAACTCATAATCCCAATTCTCATCCCCGAAGTCATCATCCCAATTCTCTAAATCCTTCTTTTCTTCACATACATCGTTCCTTACTCTAGAGCTTCCTACATACTTCCCCTGCTCACCATGCCAAACCCATACGTGGTATTGAGGCCTAAACCCACGGCGAAAGACATGCTCCCTAACCACATGTATACTACTAACCTTGCTCACATTTCTACAATCGAAACATGGACAATAAAAGTCGACTGCTCCAGAGGATGTTTGATATTGTAATGCAGTTGTACAGAATTCCGAGACCCATTTCACAAACTCAATCGATTCACGACTACCATACATCCAAGTACGATCCATCTCATTCAAGAAGACCTCTAATAATTAAACACAACCATTCATTATAATGCATCAATCATTATATAAGTACATACACTCACATATTCAAATCACACACGTATAGAGCAATCTAAGATAGTGACATGTTCAATTGTATGCATGCAGCCGAAGGTCCTTATCACTCCAACCTAACCCATCCTTGGATGTCTAATCTCACTAGTGAATATATGCCAACTTTTCAATTCTAAGGAAAATCCGGCAGCATTTCCCTACAGTTCTCCAAGTACACAATATAGATAATTGCTTATCTACATATGTACCTAGAGAATAATGTGGAGAAACGATGAGCCAAGAATTTCCTCAGAATTGAAAAGAAGACACACATTCACCACCTAAGTGAGATCAAACGTCCAAGAACAGTCCCAAACCGGGGACTATTCAAGACTTACTCCTAATGAGTAAGTCTTGAACGGGTATCTAGGCATATGATGACGATTCAAACAACTTATAGATTTCATAGCTAAATTACATTGCGTTTTCATACAATCTCATATCAAGAAATATACATACACTACAAAAACCCTCCGAAATTCCCATCAGATGGTACGGATTGGACTCGAAAAGGCGAAAATAGGCCTAAAATGACCCGAGAATCAGGTCACATGGCAATGGAATGCCCATCAGCTGGTAGCGGCGGAGTAGAAACTGTTATAAACGAGGAGAGCACCAGATGGGCTTTCGATTGCCATGTGACCTTACTCTCCACATTTACAACAGCTTCAACACCACCGCCACTACTGCCCCCCACTGCACTCCCTCATTGCCATGTAGGCGTAAAATGACCTTTAATTTTCGTTTCCGAAATTCAACCAACAACAGATGGAAGCCTAAAAATCTACAAAATAGTTACATTATACCTAAGCCCTCCCCCACCCATTCCCAATCCTCCCCCACCCCCGTCCAGCCTCCCCAACCTCCCCCACCGCTCGCAAGCCCCTTGCCCCCACCCCCCCGCCAGCCCTTCCCCCACCCCCGCCCAGCATCCACAGCCCTCCCCCCCCCCCTTGCCCAAGATCCCCATCCCCCCCCCACCCCCGCCAGCCCTCCCCCACCCATTGCCGCCCTCCCCCACCCCCCTGTCCGGCCTCCCCCCCCCCCACCTCGCCCTCCCCCCACCCCCGACCATCATCCACATCCCTCCCCCCCCCTGTCAGCCCTCCCCCCACCACTCGCCCAAGCACCCCCACCCCTACCCACCCTCCCCCATCCCTCCCCCACCCCCTACAATCACATATTCAGCTAATACAAGCACATTTTACAACAAAAAATACAAGTTGATTTCAAAATCCAATGAAATTAAACAAAAATTAGAGAAATGTAAAAGAGGAGAGAGAGTGAGAGGGGATTTACCGAAAGAGAGTGAGAGAAGGGATCATCTACAAACAATGCAGTAGTGGAGGAGAGAAGAAGAAGGTAGTGCAGCTGTGCGTGGTGGTGGCGTCAATGCAATGGAGGGCAGGGCACTGGTGGTGCGTCGTCGTGGCGGTGGTGCGTGAAGTGAGTGGTGGTGGTGGAAATAGGGTTTCGCGCGGGTGGTGAGAGAGTGAGAGGGGAAGTTCGCGCAGGTGGTGAGAGAGTGAGAGTGAATTTGGCTAAGGGAGGGAAAATGAAATGCTGGGGGCACTGTGTATGCGCGCAAAAATGTATCAAAAAAAAAATTGGAAGTGAAGGGCTGCGTTTTTTTAAAAACGCAGCCCTTCACTATATGAAGGGCTGCGTTTTTAAAGCAAAAACGCAGCCCTTCACTAATAGGGTTGCGGTTAGCCTCAAAACTGCAGCCCTTCATACAAACCGCAGCCCTTCATACAGTATGAAGGGCTGCGATTTCTTGTTAACCGCAGCCCTTCCAGCGCAGTCCTTCCTTTTTTTCCCCTAGTGTACTCCATACATCGTGAAACTCAGTCAAGCTGAGGGTTCATTCTTGGAATGGCCGAAAGAGTTGGTATTTATAGTCTCAGATAATCAGGTAACTTATGTTTAATATCTTGATTTATATACTATGTAAGCTTGATTGATATATGAAATAATCTATATACATATATAGTATGAATTAAAAAGAAGTCGAATTGAATTAGGAACATTTGCCTGAGGGAGGTGCGATGAAGAATAAGAAAAAAAATTAGTCGGTAGTGATCTTTGCACCGATGAGTCTGCACATAGGTACATAGATCCTTTTATTGACTTATCACTGGAGGATATGGATGATATTGTCAAGGATATGCATGGATTATTTTGCAACCGGCCCTCAGATTAGCCTTTTACTATGCAAGTTATGAAGGGTACCGTCTTCAGCTATGATAGTGATCAGATGATCATTCTCTCGCGACAAGATGTTTTTCAATTTCTCACGGGAGCATGGCTTAATGTATCCATTTTGCAAATATTTATGTTGTGAGAATTCTCAAACTCTAAACTAATTAACATTGATATTTATTTTTATTGTTTCTTTTAAGTATAAGTATTTGGAGTGTAGGTATTTGGAAGAGGAGTCTGAACCAGAGGGTACTATTGGTTTCATGTGTCCTAGTATGATTTCGGCGACCATGATACGCAATGAACCAGATGCCGTGATCAACTACATGGCAAGTACAATGAAAGGGAATCAAAATATGTGTTTCATCCTATGTCCGTATATTCAAAAGTATGTTAGTTAAACTAATCTTTTCTTTGTTTTATCTATATGAACTTGTGGTTATATGAGCATCACATTTTGTTTCATGCCTTAGGGAACATTGGATTCTTCTTGTCATTTGTCTATCTAAGAAAGCGGTATATATATTTGATTCGCTACAGAGAGAAAGAAAATTAGCTATCAAGATGCCGCTGAATACGTAAGTTCATAGTTGTTATACATGTTAATTAATATACATGCATTTTATGATATTTTAAATAATTTACAAATGTTTATAGTAATTAATTATTACAAAATTTCTATACTTAGTGCATATACAAGTTTCACGCGCCTTGAAGGATCCAATAAAGGAACTAAATTGTCTTGGATAACGATCCCGGTAAAACTCTTATGTTTTGTATTTCATACACATTTTATAATTCATTTAGGATTTTATTTCCGATTCTAATATATATATTAAATTTGGTGTAGTGTGCTCAACAATCGGGAGGAGCGGAATGCGGCTATTTCGTGATGAAAAACATGCTTGAAATCGTCCGCATGCACTATGATTCAGATAATTTACAGGAGGTATATGTATGTTGTAAATTCGTTATTTATACTTATAGAATTTTCAAGTATATTAACTAATTTAATATATTTCTAGGATTTTCCACCAAGTCCTCAGCCATACTCCGCAATTGAAATCGACGAACTTAGACAACTTTTTGCAAAATACTTTGTAGAGGTCGTCAAAGCTGCAAACAATATGTATTTATAGGTTGAACAATATTTTGTTGATTGAACCTTGTTGGTTGCCTGATTGCAATTGATTGCAATATTGGTTGCTTTGAGATGTACTGGAACAGGTTTTGATTATATATGCAAAATTCTCCCAACGATTTCTTGGGTTGTCCAAATTACAAATGAGACTCTGCCGAATTTTCTGCTCATAATTGTTAATATAATGTTCGTTTAGTTTTGAAGTTTAAGGTTTTGTATATGAGAAAAAAAAAGAGAGAAAAAACCCCAAAAATCATCATTTGCGTCGCACCTTGCTCTATATGCGACGCAAATGACCTACTATCTGCGTCGCATATTGAGCATCATGCGACGCAAATAACTCTTGGGCTGCTAGCTGTTGTGGATGCAACGCTCCACCATTTGCGTCGCACCTTGCTCTATATGCGACGCAAATGACCTTCTATCTGCGTCGCACATTGAGCAGCATGCGACGCAGATGGTAGTTGGGATGATGGCGTTGTGGCTGCAGGGCTCTACCATCTGCGTCGCATGCTGCTCAATGTGCGACGCAGATAGAAGGTCATTTGTGTCGCATATAGAGGAAGGTGCGACGCAAATGGTGGAGCCCTGCATCCACAGCAGCTAGCAGCCCTAGAGTTATTTGCGTCGCATGGTAGTCTGGGTCCGACGCAAATAGTGAGAAATCTGCGTCGCATGCTTGTCCGACGCAGATCATGTATCCTGATTTGCATCGAGAACTGTGTCGTCGGACCCATGTCCGATGCAAATGGGCGTCTCGCATCCGACGCAAATCGTCAATTCTGTACTAGTGTATTGGCTGCTCAATGCAATTACTGGTTGGATTTTGAAAAGATACCTTTTTGGTTTTCGGGCTTCAATGTTTGCACCAACGTTTGCATGGGAGATTATGGGACTTTCTTGTTCGGAGTTTTCTGAATTTTGAATGGATTTACCTAGACTATGATCTACAGATTTTAATGAGTCCGAATTTGTATCATGTGATGCCGTGAAAGAATTTTTGATATGCCATGGACTATTAACTTCAGAGACAAAAATGGGGTATTGCCTGTCATCAATCTCCATGGATAGCTTGCAATTGATCTCAAATAAGCAATCTGTTGTGATGAGGACATGAGCACATTCATACTCGTGTGAGTTAACAGAGATCACACGGCCAAAGACACATCCCGTATTGTAAAAGTTTTCCTAGCTCCATGCAATCAATGGGATTCCATATATCTTGACCCAAGTTTCTCTCCAAATTGGTGTTGATTGGCTATTAACATTATTGATCTTCTCAAACCACTGTTCTAGCCATTTGCTTTCAATGATTGCCTTCTTATCTTCTAATGAGTCGAATATGATAAGATGAAGCATACCACCCATGGGCTTAATAGTAAGGCAGTTCACTCCTTTGGAAATAATCCTTTCTAAGAGCATTTCTGAGGATTGAGAGGAGAATGCCGTGGCAGTGACACTTCTCTGTAACATCTCCATGTTGTCTTTGCATTTTGTCCCCTTAAGGGCAGCTGCATAATCTACGTTAATATCAATTGCCATCAATGAACTCTTAATTTTCTCAGTGTCTTCCCAAGTATACGAGAGCTCCACTGCCTATGTCCAGACATTTTAGGTAGGTTCGCGCAGTTCTTTGTATGTATTTCATCTTCAAAAGGGTAAGTGTGGTGGGTAGGTTTAGGTGGGTCAAAGTACTGTTGGCTTTGCTGGCTTGGTTGAGGGCTTTTTGGTGTTTTCTTTGGCTGAGAGGGTGCAGTCGCATCCTTGTAAGAGTGGGCGCCTCTATATGCCATTTTAATTGGGTGAGGTTTTTTTTGTTGGGAATTTTGTGGGTGGTGGAGGGAGAAAGGGGGGGGTTGCTTCTGTTTTGTGCAGTGAGAATCTTGTCATACTTGGCAGGGTGAACGGTAATTCTGAAATTCCCAACTTTGGAGCCATTTTCATCATTGACCGCAGTGAGAAGGGATTGAGGATATCGGAATTGGACGAAGGCAAACTTATCGGAAGATTGGCTTCTTATTAATGGGATGTAAATGTATTCAATTGCCCCATGGATCTTGAAAATTTTGGCGATGTCACAACTGGTGGTTGAGTGGGGAAGAAAATTGATGAAGTAGGTGCGGCTGGCTTGAGGTGGTTGAGGTTTTGGCTTCTTCTTGGATACAGTTTTCCATTGGGGTTCAAGGTTTCTCTCACTAGGATTCTCTCTCTTTTTCGATTATCTTTTAGCTCTTTATCTTGTTCTTTAAATTTTTTTGAAATTGTTTGTTATAGTTCGAGAATCAACGGAAATAGAAGGAGAAGAGAAGGGGTGACTAGGTTAGTGCGAGATGCCTAGGGATAATAGTGTTGGGTTAAAGTGAGATGAAATAGGCTTGTTAGGAGAATGCATGCTTGAGTTTGTCTAATTTTAACATATAATTAGACAACCTATTCTAATAATTTGTGTTCAATAGATACTTTTAATCAATTTTTATTTTTTATAGTTACACATAATAACGTCAATTTTGTTAAACATATACTTATGTATGTAGCAACTAAATTTTTATATTACGATTATTCAAAAACGGAATTAGTATATACTTCCTCTGTCTTTTTTTAATTGCACCATTTTGTTTTTGGCACTATTAATCAATAAACTTTATTGACTATCTCGCATTATTAGATAAGAAAAAATGATAGTCAAGTGGAGTCTTGTTAGATTCGTCTCCATACAAGAATTTCAAATATCAAATTTTTATAATTTTTATTTATACGTAATTAGAAATATTAGCATTTTGGCATATGTAAAACACGAAATGATGTAATTAAAATAATAGATGAAGTATTTTCTGAATGTCACCATTATGCTCAAGAGGGAAAGAGAAAAAAAAATATCCCATAGAAGCTTCTAACATCTACCTAACCCATTGATAAAGTGAAGTGAAAGGAGTAAGAAGTTGAAAAGTGAGTTGGTCTTTTCTGGGCAGGAAAGGCCACTGTTTTAGGATACTGTAGGTTTCATTATGCGTCCTTTTGTTTTTTGATTTTGTTCTCTTGTGGTCCTCTATGTCTTTAAAGTACTTTCAGAAAATTGAGAGGGGTGTAGTCTTTCCCGTCTTTTGGCTTACACGTTGTCCATACTCCATATAATAAGAACAGAAAAGGTTGATAAGAAGAATAGGTAAGCATGGTCGATTATTTCTCATGTTGATTTTTCATATTTTAGTGACTACATTAATTCTTGTTGAGGCAATCTTGACCTGAATACTTCTCAACAGCCTAATTATTTTAGCACTATTTGAGTTAAAGTTTTATAAGTCGAGCATCGCTAATTAAGTGTGACTTGAAAATTTTATTGGATTTAGATTTTAGACATGCGTGTAAGTGTTTGTCCACGTATTAAAAGAATTAATGAATATGAGCCACTTTTGATGAATTAACATTTTTAGCTTCTTATTATTTAATAAAAAAAGTGGATTGGCCTATCAAATGGCACTTGCTATATGATGATTCTTATATTCTCGGATCGGTTCTGTTATTACTATAATTATACTAATATATCAAAGACTTGGGCACTTAGCCCGAATTTTCAATTAATATTTGTGTGATTTTGTTGTTAATGATGTTTTAGTAAAATAATTACAGTTAATCTGGATAACGAGTGTTGACAATATATAATTTTTTATATACCAACTCAAAATCTATATTGAGCCATTTATCCGAGAGCAACAATATTTTTTAGTGGAGAGTGTTCATCTATGACCCAAAACTAGTGGGAACACAAAAGGTAAAACATCATTAGAGATGAAGAGTCAGTAGTATAAGAATGAACTTAGATCCACAACCACGAAAACTTGAAATTCATTCTTGATCGTTAGTTATTAAGGAAATATTGTGAATATATTTTCCTAGTTTGTAATTATCTTTTAAGAGTATCCTTGTATATCTTTCCTAGCGTGTTTTTAGGAAAGATTAGTGTTTTAGGGTTTTGTATAGTGGTTTATATTGCTGTAAATTATGAATGCATGATACGAGAACATATACTCCTAAACACATCTAGCCTCCTTGTTCTTAACATGGTATCAGCCTAACAACGTTCTTGGGTTGTGTTTGTCTTCCGCTGTGTATTTCTGTTTGCTCTTGTGAGTGTGTCCTCCATGGTAGGCGGTTCTGACTCTGATCCAAAGACCTCGGGTTCTCGCTATGAACCTTTCACCGAATATTACTTGCATCCCAGTGAAGGTACGGGTGCGGTGATCAGTCCCATTCTTCATAAAGGCGACAACTACGAAGCTTGGTCTCGGTCTCTTCGCAACAATTTACGTGCCAAAAACAAATTGGGCTTCATCGACGGGACTATTACGGTACCAGATTCGAAGTCTCCTGATTTTTCTCAATGGGGTATTGTTAATTCTATGCTTGTTGCTTGGATTTTTAATACTTTAGATGTGTCTGTGCGTTCAACTATGCGTTTTCCTGACAATGTTAAGTCTTTGTGGGACGATTTACGTGATCGTTATTCCCTTGGTAATGTCCTCGTATTTTGGAATTAAAAAACCAAATTCGAGATTGTAGGCAAAATGGTTGTTCGGTTGCTATATTTTTTGGTGAATTACGTCAGTTGCAAGATGAATTGATGTCTTATTGTAAAATGCCTATTTGTACTTGTACTGCTGCATCTGAGTACATTCGTATTCAAGAAACTGAACATTTGCATCAGTTTTGTTTGGGTTTAGAACCCAAGAAATTTGGCACGTTGGTTTCTGGCTTGTTAATGCAGGACCATCTTCCTTCTTTTAACGTTGCCTATGCGAAAATAATATCGGATGAAAGGAAGCAGTTGGTTTCGGCTTCTCACGAGCATACCCAAGTTGATGGTGTTGGGTTTGCTTCCTTTTCATCTGCTGCTGTACGCCCCTCTAGTCTGCCGCAAGGGGATGAGCGCTTATGCAGCCATTGTGGTCGCAAAGGTCATCTCAAGGAGACCTGCTATGAGATCGTGGGCTGGCCTGCTGGTCGCGGGCGAGGGGGACGTGCTGGCAGGGGGGGTCGTGGTCGGTCTGCTGCTCGTGGAAGCTCGTAATTTGCGGGTAATGTTGGCAGTGGTACTCGGCTTTCCTCTTCTTCATTACTGATGTTGATCGTGCTAGCACACCTATTCTTAGTGACGCACAATTTCAGCAATTAATGAGTGCCCTCAAAGGTGTTCATGTGTCTTCCTCTTCCGAAAAATTAAGTGGTATGTACGGTCCTTTTGATTGGTTGATTGATTTGGGTGCTTCTACTCACATGTCTGGTAATCTTGATGTGTTTATTGATTTACGTAATGTTTCCTCCCGTATTGGTTTACCTAATGGTAAAAGTATTATGGCTACTAAAGGAGGGACGGTTGTTTTGTCTGACGGTTTTCAGTTGAAAAATGTCCTGTATGTTCCGGGTTAGTCTGTTGCCCGTTACTCAGTTACTTGATCAACAAAAATTAATTGTTCATTTCACTAACAAGTTGTGTTTAATACAGGACCTTACATTGACGAACCTGATTGGAGCGGGAGTGCGGTCTAATGGGGTCTATATTTTTCAACCAGTTCGTAGTTCGTTGTCTGCAGCAAATAAAGTGGTCAAATTGGATGATTTGAGCCTTCTGTGGCATCGTCGTTTAGGTCATCCGTCTCTTATAGTTGTTTCTAGTTTGCCCGGATTAGCTGGTTTGTGTTCTCAACATTGTGACCTTGATTGTACGATTTGTTTTATGGGGAAACAACCTCGTAACTCTTTTTCTTTAAGTACTAGTAAGGCTGCAGGCATTTTTGATTTAATCCATTGTGATATCTGGGGCCCTAATAAAATTCTGGCTAGTTGTGGTGCTCGTTATTTTCTTACTATTGTTGATGATTTTTCTCGTGCTACTTGGATTTTTCTTATGACGGGCAAAAATGAGGTTCCTCAACTTATTAAAGATTTTCATGCTATGGTTTCTACTCAGTTTAATAAGCACATTAAGGTCTTACGTAGTGATAATGGCCAAGAATTTTTGTGTTTACATCGTTTATTTGCTGAAAAAGGGATGCTTCATCAAACTAGTTGTGTCGATACTGCTCAACAAAATGGTAGGGTTGAACGTAAACACCGTCATCTTCTAAATGTAGCATGTGCCCTTCGGTTTCAGGCTCGTTTACCTAAGTCTTTTTGGGGGGAATGTGTGATGACTGCTGCTCATCTCATTAATTTGACTCCTACTCCCCTTCTAAATGGCAAAAGTCCTTTTGAATGTCTTTATGGTGTTGTTCCGCCTTATACGGATGTTCGTGTTTTTGGGTGTTTAGCTTATGCTACTAATAGAAATCGTAAGGATAAATTTGATTCGAAATCAAGACGGTGTATTTTTGTTGGTTATCCTTTTGGCAAAAAGGGGTGGCGGTTGTTCGACTTAGAAACTTATGATTTCTTTATTAGCCGTGATGTGCAATTTTTTGAGGACTCTTTTCCGTATTATGATTCTATGTCTGATGTTGCTCATGCTCAATGGAATGCGTACTTAAACCAATCATTAGTTTGGGATGATATGGATGATGTAAATGAGGTGTTTGATGTTGCTCCTATTGCTCCTGAGCATCGCTCTCCTATTGCTTCTGACACGTCTGCCCTACAAAGCACTCCTACTCGTGCTAGTGGGCAGCGTATGTCTGATGTACTGTCGCCTTCTTCAGTTCGTATTGGAACCATCGAGTGTGATACTTCTGTTGTTCCGACTAGTGATATGATGGGTCGTGGACATCGTGTTAAAACTTCTTCAGTCAAGCTCCGGGATTACGTTACTAATACAGTTCTTGTTCAAGATCATATAGACCCCTCTACTCCGACTGCACTTCCGTTTTCTTCGTCTGGTTTGTCTGGTAAGCCTTTTGACATAGCTTGTTGTGTTAATTACGATAATTTTTCTGCCAAACATCGGTGTTTTCTTGCAGCTGTCACTAAGGGTGTTGAGCCTAAGAGTTATCGGGAAGCTGTTTTGGATCGTGGGTGGCGTCAAGCTATGCAAGAAGAGATTAGCGCTCTTGAGCGCAATGGCACATGGACCTTAGAAGATTTACCTGTTGGTAAGCGTGTTATTAGTAGTGGTTGGGTCTATAAAATCAAATATGCTAGTGATGGTGCTGTGGAACGACTTAAGGGTCGTTTGGTTGTTCATGGGAATCGACAAGTGGCTGGCATCGACTACAATGAAACTTTTGCTCGCATTGCTAAAATGGGTAATGTTCGTCTTCTCTTAGCTGTTGCTGCAGCTCGAAACTGGCAATTGCACCAAATGGATATTCATAATGCCTTTCTTCACGGTGATTTGGACGAAGAGGTATATATGACTCTTCCTCCTGGTTATAAATGTTCTTCTCCTACTAAGGTTTGTCGATTGCGCAAGTCTCTTTATGGTTTAAAGCAGGCTCCTCAGCAATGGTTTGCTAAATTGTCTACCGCTTTGCTTGATTATGGTTTTCAGTGTTCTTTTGCTGATTATTCTCTGTTTTGTTATACTAAGGGCACGGTTTCTCTTCATGTTTTGGTGTATGTGGACGATCTTATTATTGTTGGTTCTTCTCCTGATGTTGATTCACGTTTTATACAGTATCTTAGTTCTCATTTTCATATGAATAATCTTGGTGTTCTTAAGTATTTCCTTGGTATTGAGGTGGCTCGGAGTTCCGAGGGTATTTTTTCTCTCTCAACGCAAGTATGCGTTGGATGTTTTGAGTGAGTCTGGTATGTTGGGTTTTAAGCCTATTGACACACCGATGGAGCAAAATCACCGCTTGGCCTTGGTTAAAGTTGCGCCTATGTCTGATCCGGATCGTTATCGTCGTTTGGTTGGTCGACTTGTATATCTTTCCGTGACTCGACCAGAACTTAGTTATGCGGTTCATACTCTTGCTCAGTTTTTGAGTGCTCCTATGGTCCCTCACCGGGAAACTGCTCTTCGTGTTCTTCGTTATCTTAAAGGGAGCCCAGGGCAAGGTATTCTTCTTCGTTCTCGCAATGATCTATGTCTTTTCATCTTATTGTGATAGTGACTGGGCTGCTTGCCCTATGACACGGAGATCATTGTCTGGTTATTTGGTTGTTCTTTGGTCTCTTGGAAAACCAAGAAACAAGCAACGGTTTCTCGTTCTTCTGCTGAGGCGGAATATCGTTCTATGGCCATTACTACTTGTGAGTTGAAGTGGTTAAAATCCTTGTTATCTTCTCTTGGTGTACTTCATTCTAAGCCCATGCGTTTATTCTGCGATAGTCAATAGGCTTTGCATATCGCTAAGAATCCAGTGTTTCATGATCGTACGAAGCATATCGAGGTCGATTGCCATTTTGTTCGAGATGAGTTATTAGCTAACAATCTATCTACTTGTTATGTTCCTACTGGTCATCAGTTAGTTGACATTCTTACAAAAGCTCTTGGGCGTCCTCAGTTCAGTTTTCTCCTTTGCAAGTTGGGCATTCGAGATCTTCATGCTCCAACTTAAAGGGGGGGTATTAAGGAAATATTGTGAATATATTTTCCTAGTTTGTAATTATCTTTTAGGAATATCCTTGTATATCTTTCCTAACGTGTTTTTAGGAAAGATTAGTGTTTTAGGGTTTTGTATAGTGGTTTATATTGCTGTAAATTCTGAATGCATGATACGAGAACATATACTCCTAAACACATCTAGCCTCCTTGTTCTTAACATTAGTTGGTCAAGAATAAAGAGTCTTCATGGAGAGAAGTGAATAGTATATAAGACAACTTGGTGAGATCAAGTATTTGATATTTTGATGAGTGGGGTTATATAGTGGACACAGCCGTACCTAGCCATGATTTACAATACCCCTAGTCCCCTACCTCAGTTAAGAGATTAGAGCAACATGAAAGAATGATCACTGATCAGTTTAGTTTGTTGTAGTAAATGAAAGCAAAAAAAGAAAGTACCTTAAATTCTCACAAGGATAGAGAGATAAAACTCAAGGTCTTCAGAAAAACTTTATAATAGAGGGAAGATGGATTTTTTTTTTTATAAATAAATGCTTAAAAACTAAAATAAGATGGTGATAAATGGTAACCTCTATATACCAATAAATAATTAAAATAAAATAAGGGTTTTGAGAGAGAAAAAATAGAAGAAAACAGGGAACTATTGTGGATGGTCCATTACGAATTGTTGTTTAGCTATAACTTATAAGGGATTAACAAGCTAGAAAAAAATAAGTCAATCACAACCTCAATATTTAAGCAAGCAAAATAATAAAAATCTATATCGAGTGACATTTATTTTTGGAGAAAACTAATCAGAAAGGTCTTGTTCCTAATAGTTTATTTTCTATAAAAAAAAGTCTTATATGTTGATTGATTGCAATGTATTCTTACATATTGAATCCTCATCTTGGGGAAGCCATAATAGAAGGGGCAGCAACTTATTTTTGATGCTAAGCCTATTGACTTCTATATAGGTAGGTGAGGCAAAGCCTTTAATTCACATACCTACATCATGAAGTATATGTCTACATCTATACATGAAAAAGGAGCTTATAATATCTTTCTTAATTATTTTCCCTTTAAGTGGTCAAAGTACTCCGCATGTTGCTTTGGAGGATCAATTCAATGTGGAAAACCAAATTGATTAACAAAATCAGTTAAAATATTTGTAGAAATAGTATATGTATTTGTTTGTTTGTTTATGATGGAGTTGGGATCCAGGCTCATAACAAAGAACGAATGATAATATTGTATATACAAATTACATTTTGATCGAGATAATTACTTTGTTAATACATAGCTTTCATTCTACTCAAATAATATAACCATCGAAGAAACAACAAGATGACTAAATAGAAGATAGATGCATGATACTCTGATAGACAAAGTGCGGGAGTTGGGATACAAATGACAAGACAGAAATTTGAATGATACCGAAGCAAAGGTCATGCATGCATGGGGCGATTTAGCTTGGCATGAACATG
Source organism: Beta lomatogona (assembly GCA_947646795.1). Lineage (NCBI taxonomy): Eukaryota > Viridiplantae > Streptophyta > Magnoliopsida > Caryophyllales > Amaranthaceae > Beta > Beta lomatogona. The sequence continues at coordinate 6,988,232 of CANSNZ010000089.1, forward strand.
AACTGGACCGGTTGAGGTTTGGGACATGTTGATATTCTCAAACCTGAACCGATTTCAATTCAGTCCGATTCAGGAATCGTCTAGTCCAGTTCGGTTCAGGAATGGTTTACCGGTTCGTGTTTTTTTTTTTTTTTCACTTTACTGGAAATGGGTTTCGATTCGAAATTTGGCCATTTTGAGGCTATTGCTGGACTTTTCCATACGAGAATGATTTTTATCCAGGACCTTGTCGAGGATTATAGCCTATAGGTAACGATGGGCTTGGGTCAAGTTTGGAGCGAGTCCAGCCGAACCCATACTCGTAAATTTTGATTTAGACCTAAACTTGCCCAAGACCCACAGGGACTGACAAATCTGGACCATTACCTAAATCCAACGAGTATGGCAGGTCACATGTCCAAAATGGATCCAATATGGGCCGGGTCTCAAGCTTATTATTAATTCCCAATGTTTATTTAACTTGTTTAATCTCGTTCTTTTAGTTACTAAAATGATAAAAGACAAAAATAATAGTCTAATTCTTCTACAAAGCATTTCAAATTAAAACATTTGCAACATGTTGACTTAAGTCTCAATCGGCAAAGAATAAAGTGAGAAGTTGAGGGCTTGCGTCACTTGATGCAATGACTGCGTAAAAATTAAAAATTCAAATGTTAGGGTACGTGTCATTTCACGCAGCACTATTTCCTTTGTCTCGAGGAGCGCTCTTGCCTTCTTGTTAAGGCATTGAAATATTGGAGACGGCGGCGGTTGTGCACCTTCAAGCGGGGATTCCGCCTTCAACTAATCGTTATATATAGCTTTTGGAAGAAGTGGTTATCCCGTTGCAGAAGTCCCCCCTACCGCCCCAATTTTTATCCATGTCTTTCGTCTTTAGGGGGCCAAAACTTGACTTTTAAAATAAGGCTCGCGCAGGGGCGCTCACGTTTTTTGGCTGAGCCGTATCATGTTGGGTGAGACCGAGAGAAAGTTGGGGATGGGACCTCTTGGCATAATAGAAAAGTTATTTTTAATATGTAAAAAAAATGGGTATATGGGGTTGGTCGGGTTTGCATTTTTTAAACCAGAACCTAGATCCAATTTTTTACACCCAGATCCGACCCAGACCTAATGGGTCTCAATATTCTATACCCAAACCCAAAAATAGGTCGTAATGTTTGAATTGGGTCCTGGGTCCATGCCTATCCTTGGTTTAGGGGATATCTTGGGATGACTCTCGATTGGTTAGGTCGTAAGGACCCTTTATATTTCTTCAAAATGTTGTATACGGCTTGTTTGACATATTTTTAATTCAATCCTGAAATAGCCCCGAACTTCACGTACCATATATTCTTCTAAGGCATGAAAGGGATTTCAAATGATCTCCTATGACCTTAGATGTACCCCACGGGATATGTTGTCCGAATCCCACCACTAGTAGAAAAAAGACGATTTGCTTCGGGTCCAGAACCCCTATTTGCATTGGTTCCCGGTTTGACGCTACGCGTCTCGACGCAAATTGCCCTAAAGTAATCTGTGTCGGTTCGGTGTTCGACGCAAATTTAGTGCCATTTGCGTCGGATGGAGTTTGTGAACCGAAGCAAATTGCAATAATATGATTGATGTTAAAGGAGAGGGATTTAACGTCGGGTAGGGTCCATTACCCAACGCAACATATTTAGTGCCACAACTCCCATTTGCGTGAATGAATGCTAAAACATGATCCATGTAGGTTGAAGCTACACGAACCGACGCAAATTAGTTAATTTTTATAAAAGGAGAGGGATTTGCGTCGGATGGGGTACATTACCGATGCAACATATTTAGTGCCACAACTCCCATTTGCGTGAATGAATTATGAAACATGATCTGTGTCGGTTGATGCTACACAAACCGACGCAAATTAGTTAATTTTTATTGTATAAAAAATTCGAACAACAAAAGCACCTCGAACATATCTGCCAACTGCCATCTAATTTTCACACTAAGTAGTATAATCAGATCAATTACAAATGTATAATGAAATTAATTGTGCCATCTAGTTTTCACACTAAGTAGTATAATCGTTATATACAGCTTTTGGAAGAAGTAGCTTTTGAAATTACGACGTGTTCGAAAGGGTCCTTACGACCTAACCAACCGAGAGTCATCCCAAGATATCCCCTAAACCAAGGATAGGCATGGACCCAGGACCCAACTCAAACGTTACGACCTATTTTTGGGTTTGGGTATAGAATATTGAGACCCATTAGGTCAGGGTCGGATCTGGGTGTAAAAAATTGGATCTAGGTTCTGGTTTAAAAAATTCAAACCCGACCAACCCCACATACCCATTTTTTTTACATATTAAAAATAAATTTACTATTATGCCAAGAGGTCCCATCCCCAACTTTCTCTCGATCTCACCCAACATGATACGGCTCAGCAAAAAACGTGAGCTCCCCTGCGCGAGCCTTATTTTAAAAGTCAAGTTTTGGCCCTCTAATGACTAAAGACACGGATAAAAATTGGGGCGGTAGGGGGGACTTCCGCAACGGGATACCTTGTTCCATATACTGTCGAACACGTCGACACCTTCTTAAACCTTCTTGGGATGACTCGATCGATCTCACCTTGTAACTTTCAACTAGCTCCCATTCTATAAGAATGAAGGAAATTGTTGTGAATTTATGGAGATTATCATGCAATTTATGGAATCGTTCACTGACTTTAGTGAAATTTGAGCGTTAATTTAAGTTGAGAAGTTTTTTGTCGTCTACCTGGGGAAGCCGATAACAATGGTGATGGAGAGGCGAGAGAGAAATCAATGGCGAATTGAGAGATGAGAGGCGAAATCAGGCGGCGAGTTGAGAGAGGTGATCATCGGCGAAATTCTAGGCGGCAAGTTAGTGAGAGATGAGAGAGATCTGGGTCAGAGAGAGATGAGAGAGATATGGGTTAAAGAAAGATGAGAGAGATGGATGATGTAAGATCTAGGTCGAACAATGAGTTGGAGAAAGAGGGGTTTTATATATTTAAGGTGCTTTGCGTCGCACAATAGGCTAAAAACGACGCAATTTCTAATTGATTTTGTGGATATGTCCACTCTTACATGCGTTTGTTAACCGACAAGAATCGACGTACATTACTAATTTGTGTCCGTTGGGAGGCAAGGTTCGACGCAAATTAGATTTTTACTTTCTTACTTTAGTTAATTTGCGTCGGGTGCTTAATAGGAATCGACGTCCTACTGTTCGACGCAAATTGACATTTTTGTACTTGTGCACGAATGTCCGAGTACGTGTATTAATACAATTTATTTTTGTCGGGGACCATTCTGATGTCCTCATGATATGTTTGGATGATTCTTGAGTGGTTAGGACCCCTCTACATTACATCAAAATTCCTTATACAAATTGTTTTGCATCTAACAAGTTTTTTTTTAAAAAAAAAAAAAACTTCTAACATTACCATATGTCTATTCTAATTTCTAAGGTATGAAAGTTATTTTGAATGGTCTCTCATGATCCTATGTAGCATCCCACAAGATATGTTTCCCTGACCTTGGCTATGTACAATAGTGTATCAGCCCACTAATTTGTCTATTCCAAGGCAATTCTTGGAGGTTTTGGGGTTACAATGATTTTTATTTGGGGCCATTCTAAATGCCACGTGATGCCTGAAGTAGTTGAGACAGTCTACATTTCCTCAAAATTATTTTGTATATTTCCAGTTGAGCATCGAAATGGTTTTGAAGACTACCATATTTCCGTTCTAATTAAGGCATGGAAGTGATTGCAAATGGCCTCCCATGAACATCCCATATAGGTTTGTTGCATGTAGGGGTGTCAGAAACAGACCTGACCGCTAGGTCAACCTGATTCTGACCTGACTTGAACCTGGTTCGACCGCGTGAGGTCAATCTCCGCACTGATTGAAACTCCGACCTGGGATTACCGGCACTGGCCAAGGCACAGGCAAGATTATATCTTCGACGACCAGGCATGCACTGCATTCAAACTCGAACCCGACCATACTCAACCAGATATTACTAAAATTTAATTATTTTTTATATCCATAAAATCATTTAAATATATAAATTTATAAACTTTCTTACATTTAATAATTAATTAAATAAAAAAATATATTACATTTAATTTAAGAGTTAAACTTTAAATATCATGTAAATGTTTATATCTTCTATAATTACCTAATGTCCTCATTTTCAAATAATATTAAAAAATATCTTATTAAACCCTATACTCCAAATTTATTACCCCATTTTAATATTCTACTAGATTTTCCTCATATTTTCTACCAAATATTCTACCAAATTATCCCATTTTAATATTTTACCAAATAATATCTCCCATTCTCGTAACACTATACTGAACAACAACATATGAGCTTATAAAAAAATCTGCAATTATAATAAATTATACAAAAAATCAAGATTTAGTGAAATTACATAAAAATCACACAAAAAGAATAAATGTGGAATTATATGAAATTACACAAAAGTCAATAAATCTGGGGACAAAATTGAACGATATTACACAAAAACAAAATTAATCAACACAAAAATTAACAAATTTTTCAATCTTCATCAACTATTCTGCACAAGTTATCCCTGTCAACAATAACAAAAAAAAAAAGTAAATCAAAAGATTCAAATAATATACTATTAGCACATATATTCAAAACAACAGAAGATAAAGTATAATAAAAAAATTCAGAAACTCAAAATCTATAGATCTGCAATTAAATTCTAGTAAGATGCAGAAATTCTAGAACGTTAATCCATTGTACTAATACTTCCTCCCTTCTAAATTAAATTGAATGCAACACTTACACCGTCTAAAATGCACTACATTGACGAACCATCACCAAAATTCGATATTTCAAAACTTCATATCAAGATGAATCTAACAACATCCCGCGTGACTATACTTTTCCTATATGGGTGATAATTCCAAGTCAAAATTTATAAAAGTTCGACCATCAAAATACAAACAAAGGAAGTACAATATAACTCATTCTAAACATTTACCCTCAACCCATGATAAAACTGCAATCAACAAGTGCAACTAAACTAACAAAACACCATCTTTATTAGCAACAAAAAACGAAACTCAATCCAAGATAATAAATCAATCAGTCAATTATACCAAAAACCCATTAAAGCTTATTAAAAAAGAAGTGTGGGGTTGAGAATTTACAGTGTAATTGCCGGCGTTTAAGCGGATAGCTTCGGCAGTAAGTTGAAGAGAACGAGGAGAATGCTCTTCGGAGATATAAACAGCTCGAAAATAGTCCATTGTTTCTCTGAATTCGTCAGTGTATGCGATCGGCACCACTGGGTTGGGCCCGTCGTCTTGGGGCACTGGAGTTACGTCGGCCCATTCGGATCTTTGGCTCAGTGGAATGGTTTCCTCTTCGTCGGAATCCATTGTTGAATTTTGGGAGATACAAGAGGAAAGACTGCTGGTGGTGTAGAACGAGAGTGAGAGGGGTCAAGGGAGAGAAAAGATGTGCGAGAGAGATGGAAGATGATTGAGGTAGATGAAGAGGAAGGCTATGAGCCGTGAGGAAAGATGATATGATGAGAAGAAATGGAGGGTTTAGGGTTAAGGGGGATTCAATGGTTAGATTTTGATCTTTTTCAATCAATGGTCTTAATTCATAATCCATGACATTATTTTTTGACCAATGAGAACTGAGAATGGCCAATCACATGGATTGCTAACTTAAATACTTAATCAATGGTTGGATTTTCATCTTTCTAAAATCAATGGTCTAAACTACTAATAAACTAGTATTGTATTTTGATATTATTTTGATTTGAGTATTCTATATTTCTAATTCTAATATTATTAGTTTAGTAACTTTAAAAATTAGTAGTATTATTATAAATTAATAGGAATTATAAAATTTCAAAATTAAATTAGTATTATTGATTTTTAAGAAATTATTATTCTAAATTTATAAATTAGAAATATGTGAACGTGTTACATGTGGTGATTAGGGTTTAATTTAATGCTAACATATACGACGTAACACAATAACAATTACCGATTAGTAACACAATAACAATTAGTTGATTAGTAACACACACAAGTTGATTTGACTTCATCTTTTGATGGTTGATCATTAGTGACTTTAATATATATTGTTTATTATATACTTCGTTGGAGTAACACATAAATGCAGTAAGCCATTAGCCAATAATCTAAGTCTTAGTTTAGTAATTAACTTTACTCATTTATATAAATTATTGTTATGTTTATTATTATTATTGTACAACATATGAACCCTCATTATAATCACTTAGGCCTCATATGAACGATAGTTATAAACATATGATTGTCATTTTTTATAATATTATAACATATCAAGAGTCGTTATATTAATTTATAACCAATAGAGTATTTGAGTGGTTTTACAATTATTTGATACCAATGTAGTACTAAAATAATGTTTAAACATATTGATAAAATAGTTTGTTTATACTTTATCATATATAGTCACAACATATATATACATATATATCGCGTTATGTTTGTTATTATTATGACTATTATTAGCATTGTTGCTACCATTACTATTAGTATTTATATTGTTATTGTTATTGTTAGTAATCTTGTTCTTATTTGTATTACTATTGCTATTGTTAGCATTATTACTATTATTGTTATTATTATTTGTATCATTATTATCATCATCATCGCTTTATGTTTATCATTATTATTATTCTCATTATCATCATATCTATTTACAAACTTATATATCAATCATAATGCTTATAGTAATAAATCATTTGTATAAAGCTTGGAATTGATCGTCTACTCGTTATTATTGTCATTGGTTATAATATATAATATTAGAACATATGAAGAGTCGTTCTACTCCTTTACTCATTAGAGTGGTTTTACGTAGTTGATTAGTCGAAATAAGGGTTGACTAAGAGAATACACTAAACATCACGATAAACAAGATAGTGTTTTATTAGTTTTTCGTTATCATCCATATATTTATCACACACACTCATATGTATTTTTACCTATTATCATTGTCGCTTTATGTTTGTTAGTATTATTATTCTCATTACTATCATATCTATTTACAAACTTATATATCAATCATAATGCTTATAATAATAAATCATTTATATAAAGTTTGGAATTGATCGTCTACTCGTTATTATTGTCGTTGGTTATAATATATAATATTAAAACATATGAAGAGTCGTTCTACTCCTTTACTCATTAGAGTGGTTTTACGCAGTTGATTATTCGAAATAAGAGTTGACTAAGAGAATACACTAAACATCACGGTAATCAATATAGTGTTTTTATTGGTTTTTCGTTGTCATCCATATATTTATCGCACACACACATATGTATATATATGTCGATCTTAATACTTTTATTAATATGATACGTTTACAAAATCCATAACAAAATCAAGATGGCTCGATCAGGAGTTACCCGAAGTTGAATTGACGTTCAATAGCGAATGGACCCGATGTTTCACAATGATCGAACTAAGGTCATTACTAATTCAACCCGAGTACATTTGACTTAACTCAACCGTACATGAAACCTAAATACGACCTGCGCAAACCCGGAAAGAAAAAATGTCAATGGGCGATCATATCCGGGAATGAATCGACTTGTAAATGAAACGCTCAGACCTGTCCGGCACCCGGGAATCCAATGATTCAAATGTGTTCGACCCGGTTGAACAAAACTCGACCAATCATGACCTGGGGCACCGACAATCGGAATCCCGACTGTCCGGTCCGACCTGGTTCACCGTGGGTATACCCAGAACCTGTTTGAGAACCTGTTTTGACACCCCTAGTTGCATGGACCCTCAAAATGTATGTCCGAAAGCGTGTATACCCTTCAAATTCGGCTACTTTAGAGCTATTTTTGGACATTTTCGGTTCTGATTATAGTTTTATATGGGACCTTTCCTAGGGCCTTTGGATGCATCGTAATGACTCACGGGTGGTTGATATTCTCTATATTGCCTCAAAATATCTTTTACGACTTGTTTGGATCGTCTTTTAATTCAAGCTAAAATATATTCGAAAGTCATCATATGTCCGTTCTAAGGCATGAAAGTGATTTCAAATAATAAATAGCCTCTAATGACCCCGTAATGTATCTCATGTATCTTCCCTGCGAATGTTCGAAAGTGTGTATTATAGCTTACAAATTTGGCCATTTAAGGCTATTTTTGTACTGTTTCGGGTTCAGCCTTAATTTTTATGTATCACCTTTTATAGGGTCTCATGATATATTAGAATGACTCTGGAGTAGTTGAGGATTTCTATATTAGCTCATAATATCTTATACGGCTTGTTTCGTATATTTCAAGTTAAACACTAAAATAGCTAAGAAGGACACCATATGTTTGTTATACATACACCCATAAGATATGTAACCTGAGCCTCAGGATTGGCCAACTTGCCGAAGGCATGTAATATAGGTTTTAATTTTGGCGTTTTCGGAAATATTTTTTAGTTTTCCGAGTCACACCATGTTTTTTATTTAAGACCATTCCAAAACTCTCTGGATTACAGAAAAAAAAGTGGTCTTTAGCGACGGAACAAATCCGTCTCTAAATTGACCAAATCTGTCGCTATATGTGCTTAGCGACAGATTTAGAGACGGAACCCATCCGTCGTTAAAAACCTCGTCGCTAATTCGAGTTAAGGACCGAAATCCAGAAAATCCGTCACTAATTTTAGAGACGGATTCCCAAATTCCGTCTCTAAATTAAGAGACGGATTCCACATTCCGTTTCTAACTTTAGAGACGGATTCAAAAATCCGTCCCTAAATTTAGAGACGGATATCTATTTTATCTGATTAATTTTAATCAACCACTGTTAGTTGTTCGGTTCAACTAGGTCCCATTACTGGTTCGGAATTCGCTGAGGTCAACCCGGTCCAAGATTGCAGGGGTAAGGGGTAAGGCCGTAAGGGGAATCCCTAGTCGCAAGAATCGCTGTTGGAAGATAGGAATCGAACTTGTGACCTCCAAGTCACAAGGAGAAACTCCAACAAACTACACCAAGTACTACTTGTATACTTCTATGTACGTAATTCATAATAATTAAAAGAAATATTCGAGACGGATTCCAAAATTCGTCTCTAAATTAGAGACGGATTCCAAAATCCGTCTCTAAATTGCGTTATAAACGTATGGATTTTACTAAAATTAGAGACGGAATTTAAAATCCGTCCCTAATTTATAGAAGAATTTTCAAATCCGTCACTAAATTAGGGACGGATTTTTAAATCCGTATTTAAATTAGATATAACTTTCTTTGGCAAAGTCTAGGAGAAATTGCCACAACACTTTAGAGACGGAATTTTTAAAGTCTGTCTCTAATTTAAGGACGGATTTAAAAATCCGTCTCTAATTTAGGGATGGATTTTTAAATCCGTCTCTAATTTAGGGACGGGTTAAAAAATTCCTTCTCTAAATTAGAGACGGATTTATAAATTTCGTCTCTAAATTAATTCTAACTTTCTTTGAAAAAAGTTTAGGTGAAATTGCCCCAACACTTTAGGGACGGAATCTTTAAATCCGTCTCTAATTTAGGGACGGATTTTAAATTAGAGACGGATTTAAAAATTCAGTCTCAAAATTAGATCCGACTTTCATTGAAAAAGGCTAGGAGAAATTGTCCCAACACTTTAGAGACGGGTTTTAAAAACCCTCTTTAAATTAGAGACGGATTTTAAAATCCGTCCCTAAATTCGAGACGGATTGTAAATTTTTCGTTTCTCAAATCTGTCACTTTATGAGCTTTTTTTTGTAATCATTAATATAGAGTTCAAACTCCCAAGGATGAATTCGAGTAATATATTTTTTTTAGAAATGTAAACACATCAAGTCTTAGGTGCGACGCAATTATAAACTTATTATTGTCAGATATGAAAATCATCCTTATAAATGGTAAGGATTCAACCCTTAAAGTAGAAAGGTTATCTCATATTAAGTCCACCTATATATAAGATTATGTGATTTTATTGACTCACTTATAATATGTGAAACGTTGTTCATTACGGGAAAGAAAAAACATATAATTAAATTAGATAAGAAGAAACATTAGTCAGATTACTATTGGTAATGGAATCATGCGATAATGGTATCATGAGACCAAATTAGGTTCTCTTATTAGAATAACATATTTTCCTCAGATCAGACTGTATAAAAAAATCGTAAAGGAACTCAAAGAAACGCAAGAGATCGAACCAGCAAAGCTAGCAAAATTTGTCATCTCTTCCAGTTTAATCAATATGACAGGTTTGATTGGATTGTAATGTATATAATTATGATTAGGTAAGATCTGAGGGTCCTAATGACATTAGGCAAGTTAATCACGCCACTGATATAAAACGCTTTTGAGGGTGAACTTCTAAATTTCCATTTTTATAGTATAAAAAACAATTAATGTGACAGCACCAAAAAAAACAATTAATGTTAGTATGTACTATGTGAAAGTACTGTGTGTAATCCAATACCTACCTCTTTATATTTGTTCTCCTCCTCCCACAGCTTATCTATCTCATGACATCAATTATGGAACCTTTTTCTAATAAGGACAAACAAAGAAAAGATATCATGCATGGATTGGCGACTTTACAAGTTTACATGCTTTTGCGGTTTGTTAAAGTTAACTTATTTACCGATCATTTGAAACATTCACTCGTTTTTTAGTTTATTGATATCTGAGTCAAATTTTAGTTTTTGATTATCATATCTTTGAAGTTGCATGATGAACTAATCTTACATTCACTCGTTTTTTAGTTCATTGGTATGTGCGAAATTTTTTAGTTTTTCATTATCATATAATATATATATTCATATCCCTTTTTTTTTTTATAATTATATATGTTCATATCCTTAAAGTTGAATGATGAACTAATCTTAACTAAAAATATAGAGCGTCTCCACAGTGTACCTCAACATTAAAGACAACTATTTAGTAAGGAGTACTCAACATCCTTGCAGCTAATACAATATCCTACCCTCAAAACCCTAAGTAAACCCTATTTAGCACGATGCACAACGCAGGTCGCAGGTGACTGGCCTGAGCGCGCGCTGCTCACCCGGTCGTCGGCGACCTGCTTTAACACCGTAGCTGCGCCGTTTCTTCGGCCCACAGTTTGTTTCTTTTTCGCTTAGTTTTCGTTTAGTCGGCTTCCGCCGTCCGAGAAGAAGCACGGGAGGATCTTCGGGTCTCTCGCCTCCTCTTCGTTTCTATTTCCTTCTCGCCGGTGATTCTTATTTAGTTAGTCTGAAGTTACAGTCCACGAAGAACGGGGACGCTCAGCAGTGTTCTCACCTAGATTTTCGTGGCCTCTCCGGCGAACAAGAAGGCAGAGGGGTCTTAGGGCGTCTCTTGCTTCCCGTGCGCTCGTGGGTCTCACCGGGTTTTCTTTTGGAGTTTTCCGTCAGTTCAACGCGTCGTAGTAAGGAGGAACAACTCAGATCTAGTGTTACTTCCTCGGGTAGCCTCTCTCAAAGCTTTCCCGGACGCCGCCGTCGATAATCTCGTCGGTAAAGGTAAAGCTCAGGGTTAGGGTTTCTTGTTTGGGTTAGGAAGTGCTAAATTCGAGTTTGTTGAGTCTATTTTAATAAGAAATTGTCTACCTTTACTGGAGCTAGGTTAGGGTTTCTGTTTTGGTATTAGGTTTGGCGATTTACTTAGATTCCCCCTGCGTTTGTTTTGTTTAGTGGTGCTTAGTTTTGCTTGTTAGTTGTTTGTCTCATAATGTCCGTTGCTTGGTTTTGCGGCTGGGTAGTGTTGCTTTGGCTTCTCTTTAGTGAGGTTGGATGTTATCTGGTTGTTTTTAGTGTTAGACTACGGTTTACACAGTTGTGCTTTGTGTGGGATAGTTTAATTTGGATGCTTGTTGATGTAAAACAGTTGGAGTTATGCAATAGGAGCCTAAAGGCTTTGCTAATTGGTGTTGTCTCCTCCTTTAATGGATGGAGTTCGAAGTTTGGAGGACGTGTGTTTGTTGGTAAGAGGACCCCTTTTTCTTCATTAGAATTTTCGAAGTTTACATTCTGGGTAGTATGTCAAGGAAAAGAGATTTGAGTGTAGGGATGGGCATGGACCCAAGACCCGACCCATTTTTAAGGGTCTGGGTCTAAAAAATTAAGGCCCATTGGGCTGGGTCTGGGTCGGATCTGGGTCTAGGTGTTAAAATTCGGGTCTGGGTCCGGGTCTCGTGAATTCAAACGCAGACCCGCCCCGTAGACCCATTTTCGTTTTTACATATTAAATATATGTATTATAATACAAAATATATAAAGTAGTAATAAAACTTTTTACCAAGACTCAAGTTAACTTGTTGTGTATGTTTTAATTTTAAATGTTTGTACAAGAATTAAACTATTATTTTATTCTTTTATCATTTTAATAACTAAAAAAACGGGTGCGAAAAATTCGCAGGTTAAAAATCAATCGGAACTCATAATAAACTTGAGACCCATTTTGGACCCGTTTTGGACCCAGGACCCGCCGGACCCATTTGATCTGGGTAAGGGTCTAGATTTTCTAGACCCAGTGGATCTGGGGCGGGTTTGTGTCTAAATCCAAACTTACCGGGTCTGGGTCTAGCTGGACCAGCCCCAGACCCGACCCATGCCCATCCTTATTTGAGTAGGAGGGGGTGCGGGTGTTCTTGCGTCGGGTTTCTCAGGTTGTGTCTAAGATTAACTTATGTCAATTCTCAATTTCGGTTAGCGATGTCATTCATTGCTTTCAATAAATCTTATCTTTACGCTACTCCTCATATTTGGGGGATTCATAGCATGCTTATCAAGTCACTTTTTAGTGACTCTTGTTGCTTGTGAGCAATTCACAAGTATGGTGTCTCCGACTCGAATCATTACTACCCTTCTATGTCTCTCCTTGTTCTTAAAATTTTCCATGTTTTCATATGTCCTTGGTATTTATGATCCCAACTGGCGATAAATCATCTTAAATGGAAGTAGTACTGATGGCTCTAGCAAGTGTGGATGTTGCAAGCAGAGTTATCTCGGCAACCAAAGGTCAAACGAAGAAGTGTATCTTACTGATGTAATGCCTTGTAATTTGGTTTTAGTTTCGCTTTTAAGTGTTGTAAGGATCACTAATGAGTAATGACCCATATTGTGTGTAAACTCTCTTTTATTTATGCAAATTCAGCCGATGTAAAAAAAAAAAATTCTTGCAGCTCAATGGCACTTACAGCTGCCCTCCTTCCTAATTTCACTGCGATCCAATATAATTATGTACTACTATATGGAGCAACTAATCAAGTTGTTGAATAATAATTGGGTCAACGCAAGATTTTGATCTTTTAACTCTTTCTTTCTATTTTAGACGGCTTAGGTTTCATTCTCCAGAGAAGAGTTCCCTAAATCTTCTTTGTACCTCCCCAAAAAATTTAAAGCCATGTAACTTTGAAATTGACAACATATAGCTAAAATTTAAAGTCATGTAATTACAATGATGACGAACAACACCTTACTAAATACCACATGCTAATACAAGATTCTCAAAATATATAATTACCTAGCTCATATTTCATAATCCGTGCATTATGCTCCCAGGAGCACAATGAGGATTGTGCTCCCACAATACAAAATAGAACATTTACGAAAACGAAAATGAACATTTTACTGTTGAAGTGGAACATTACAAGAATTTACTTACGAATACGAATATTTTACTGTTGAAGTGGAATATTACAAGAATTCACTTACGAAAACGAACATTTTACTGTTGAAGTAGAACATTACTAGAATCCAATTACGAAAAAGAACATTTTTTTTGTTGAAGTGGAACATCACTAGAAATTCGATTACTTAAATAGAACATTTGCTAATCAAATATAGAATATATTTTCACGGAAAATAGAACATATTTTTTGCTAAAAAATAAGCTTTGAACAAACAATTTTTTTAAAATAGAACATTTGCTTATCGAAAATAGAATAATTTTTACGAAAAACAGAACATAATTTTCTGCTGAAAAATAAGCTTAAAACGAACATCTGTTGAAATAGAACATTTACTTATTGAATATAGAACAATTTTCGCGGAAAATAGAACATATATTTTTGCTGAAAAATTTGCGTAAAACGAACTTTTGTTGAAATATAACATTTACTCATCGAAAATGGAACAAATTTACTAGGTGCATCGTGTGCACCGTGCTCCTGGGATAAAATTTTCACATATTTCACCTTCTGCATAAATTGGGCCATTCATTTAAGAAATGCACCATCCATTTCCTAATCTGAAAATGGAGAGAATTTTTGTTCCACATGTTTTTATGATAAACGAATATAAGGAACATTCTACGAGGTATGGCAGGGGTGATAATCCAGATTGATGGATCATGGAAAAGGACCTCAAAATAAAGATAGAAATAATGATGAAAGTTCATACCGACAGGGAGGTAGTTCATCTTGTATGGGGAACTCAGAGCTACATGATGATAAAATGTAAGCATATAGTATCTTATATCAAGGGTCTAACCAAACTAGGCATAAGACCAACATTTACCGTACGTATTGATATTTTCACTCACTCCAACAACAGTGCAAGCCTTTTTACAACAGCAAGAAATACCAAAATAGTAGTTGAATCTTCTAGTGTCTGAAATCTGAATTTTTATATACTATGCTCATATTTTGTGTTTTGATTTCTTCTCCTAGGCATGTGAATGTGAAATTGCTAATTTAGAGGCGGTAGAGTTTGCATGTTCAGCTAATTTTAATATTTGAAGACGTCTTGTTTGGGCCCAATATTCCCTGGGCCAGTTCTTGCGCGGAGAACCATCAAAACCCCCTAGGCAGAGGGAACAGGGAGACTTACCGGATGGTTGGCCTAGCTCTAGGTTGCCTAGGGATCTCAAGCAAGGAGCAAAAAGGCTCATTGCTTGAAAAGGCAATATAGCCAAACAGCCCCCCTGAGGCCCATCTCATCAACGTTCCCTTTATGGGGATTCTCAAGGCTATAAATACTCAATGTCTCATCAATGAACAGGTAATCAATTCTAGACCAACTGCTCAATACCTATAGTTAAGCATCCTAACTGACTTGAGCGTCGGAGGGGCGATCCAGGAAACACCACCGGGGTAGTCTAACTCTCATTCTTGCAGGTCTCCACGGTGCCCTTCGAGCACTCGGCCATCGTCAACGGCACCTCGATTCTCTTCTTGACCAACTCCCCTACCTCACAAGTTTTTACCCGAAACAGGTTGGCGCCGTCTGTGGGGATAGTCAAACAAAAAGCCATGGCCAACGCTCGGAGATCCCGTCGTACCCAACCACCTCCAAATTCACCACCTCGAGAGGGGAACCCTCCTCTCGAGGTAGCTGACGAAACAGCGGGCAACCCTCGCAGGGCCCCCGTGCTCTCAGAAAGAAACCAACACATCCTCGAGGAGGTAACCCCTCGAGAGGCAGCCAGCGCAGCTCACCAAGGACCGTCTCGAGAGAGAGGAAACCCTCCTCGAACAGAGCCCCCTCGAGGTGGGCAACCCAGTCCAAATCTCGTCACCCAACAGGACCTACAGCAGTTGGCAGAGCGCCTCAGCGACAGTCTCGAGCAAAATCTCAGGGCCCTCGTCTACAGCCTCCAGAACGGGGGGGAGGGAACCTCCAACAGGCCCCCCGTCCCACGACTCACTACCGGGCAGGGCGGACGCAACCCTCCAGTCGACGGACCCATTTCCACAAACGTAACCTCGTGCCCCCCAGGCTCCCACTCTAGCCACTCGAGCTCCTTCTAGAGACCCCCCTAGCCGGAGGGATGCCAGGCATATCATCATCGAGCGATCCCTCAGGAGCGGTCGTCGGGATGCTCGCGAAATCTTAGACGAACGCCGGGCTCGACCGCGACAGGAAAGAGTACCACCCTCACACAACAGCCAGGAGAGGGAAGAACCTCGACAGTGTGAGAAAGGGCCTCGAGAGCACCAAGAGGACGAAGCCAGCAGTTTCGCAACAAACACAAAATCCGACACCCACTTCGAAAACCTCGGCTTCATCACGCCCTTTCAGCGAGGAAATCATGCGAACTCCTAACCCGTGAAAGGTGAAGGTTCCCCCTATCGAGCACTATGGGGGAACAACAGACCCCGTCGATCACCTAGCTACCTTTAAGGCACAAATGAGCGTGCATACGGGGAATGAGGCCGCTTGGTGTAAATTCTTTCCCACCACACTCAAGGGGCTCGCGCTCACTTGGTTTACGGAGTTGCCACCAGGTAGTATCTCGAACTTCGCGTCCCTCGAGACGGCTTTCAAGCAAAATTTCATCGCATGGAGAAGGCACCGAAAGACCAGCATTCACCTCATGTCGATAAGACAGCGTAGAGAGGAAGACCTCGCAGACTACATCAAGCGGTTTAACGAGGAAACCCTAAAGGTCTCGGATCTACAAGATAGCGTGGCATTCACAGCCTTGATGTCCGGTCTCTACCTGTCAAGCCGATTCAAGCTAAAGCTCGCAGAAAGCGAAGCTTCCACTTTCTCTGAGGCAATGAACCTCGCCCATAAGTTCATACAAGCCTCTGACATATGCAAGACGCATGATGAACCCAACTCTATCAAAAGGAAGAACGATTATGGGACTCGAGGCGACCTCCCTCGAGAGGCCTCTCGGAGGGAAAAAGAGAAGAAACCTCGTATCGAAGACAACGGCTACGATCCCCGATACAACCTCAATCAAAGGGAAATATATCTCGATATCAAGGAGAAATATACCCTGCCGAAGCCGACACCCATCAGAACTTCCATCAACAGAAGAGACAAGTAACTTTGGTGCGAATACCATCATGACTGCGGGCACACCATTCGCGACTGCAGAGAACTCAAGAGAGCACTAGACAAACTGGCAGATGAAGGAAAGTTGAATCGATATCTAAAAAACCCCGCAGAAAAGAAAAAGGAGATTCGAAAAGAGAAAGAGTCAAGGAGTGAGGAAACAGCAGGATTCATCAGTGTTATAGCCGGAGGG
Organism: Beta lomatogona; assembly: GCA_947646795.1. Taxonomy (NCBI): domain Eukaryota; kingdom Viridiplantae; phylum Streptophyta; class Magnoliopsida; order Caryophyllales; family Amaranthaceae; genus Beta; species Beta lomatogona. The sequence goes on from CANSNZ010000089.1 coordinate 7,005,236, forward strand.
TACGCTTCGGGTAGCCTGACCAGCCGCTCTCGAAAGAAACACCTCTACACCCTGAAACATGGGACGGCGGACTCGAACAGAACAACAGCCTGCCCCACCATGACCTTTAAAGACAGCCATCAACCTATTCAAACCCCGCACGATGACCCCCTGGTCGTCGAAATGAAAATTGCTAACCTCAGGGTAGGGCGAGTACTCATAGACAGCGGGAGTTCGGCGGATATCATCACTATGGACTGCCTAGCGAAACTGAAATACCAAAAGAGTGACCTCCTACCCATCGGCCAGCCACTGGTAGGATTCGGGGGACGGTTTGTCCACCCCCTCGGATCAATCAAGCTTCCTACGCGAATGGGGGAGAAAGGTAGAGGGAGGAGCGAACTCATCGATTTCCTCGTGGTCGATGTTGATCTCCCTTACAACGTCATCATTGGACGTCCCACCCTCAACAAAGTTAAAGCTGTCATCTCGACCTACCAGTTGCTCCTGCAGTTCGAGGTCGATGACGGGAAGGTTGCTCAGTTATTTGGAGATCAGAAGTCTACCCGGGAATGTTACGTCAACAACCTGAAACACCAACATGACGCGACAACAAACAAGAGAAAACACCCCGAGCCTGAAGAACCCATCCCCACGATGGGAATCTATGTCGCCGAGAACCCTAAACGGTATGAGAGACCCCGACCCGTGGATGGGGATGAAGAGGTATGTATCGACGACACAAGGGGGAGGAAGATAAGAATCAGCAAACAAATCCCCGACAACATTCGGACTCAGATCATCAGTGTCATCCGCGAGTTCCAGGATGTGTTCGCCTATACAGTCGACGAAATGCTGGGCATCGATCCTGAGATCATGGTGCACCGCCTTAATGTCAAAGAAGGCCATCGACCAGTGAAACAAAAGCTGAGGCATCAGGGTGCCGAGAGAAGTAAAGCGGCGGCCGAGGAAGTAAAAAAGCTGCTCGCAACAGGTTTCATTAAGGAATGCCAGTACACCGAGTGGCTTGCTAACGTGGTCCTAGTTCGCAAGTCGACTGGCTCATGGAGAATGTGTGTCGACTTCACGGATCTGAACAAGGCTTGCCCAACGGATGACTTCCCCCTTCCCAAAATCGATAGACTTGTCGACTCAACTGTTGGGCATGCCCTCTTCGGCTTTATGGATGCCAACGCCGGATATCACCAAATCCCCATGGCAGAAGAAGATCAAGTCCACACAGCATTCACCACAAACTCAGGGGTTTACTGTTATAAAGTGATGTCGTTTGGCCTCAAAAACGCAGGTGCCACCTGTCAGCGCTTCGTCAACAAAATGCTTGAAAATCAAATAGGAAGGAATGTCGAGGTTTACGTTGACGGCATGATCGTCAAAAGCCAACAAGAAGAGAAGCATGTATCAGACCTTAAGGAAACCCTTTTCCACCTTGCGCGCCCACAACATGAAGCTAAATCCGAAGAAGTGTGTCTTTGGCGTTAAAGGGGGGAAGTGACTCGACGTTCTGGTTGACGAAAGAGGCATTGAGGCCAACCCAGACAAGGTTCAGGCCATTATCGAGATAAAGAGCCCTCGAACCGTCAAAGAAGTCCAACGCCTAACCGGCTGTATGGCGGCACTAGGACGGTTTCTATCTAGGTTAGCAGATAAAAGCATGTACTTCTTCAGAACATTAAAGCAACCAACCTTCGGCTGGGACCAGCCCGCGGAAGAAGCCTTCCAACAGCTGAAAGCACACCTAGCCAGCCTTCCTAAGCTCGTCACTCCCTTACCAGGAGAGACGCTGTTCGTGTACTTGGTTGTGTCAGAAAATGCGCTTAGCGCCGTTCTTGTCGCTGAAAGGGATAAGAACCAGCACCCCGTCTATTTCATTAGTCACGCCTTTCGAGCCGCCGAAGCCAAATACCCCCAGTCGAAAAGATGATATTTGCCCTGGTAATAGCCACCCGCAAACTCAAGCCGTACTTCCAAGCTCACCCCATCAAAGTGCTAACAAGTCAGCCTCTTCGAAAGATAATCGAGGGTAAGAATCAATCGAGCAGGGTCACGGATTGGTCTAATCAATTGTCGGACTTCGGCATTGAGTTCGAACCCCGCGGGGCAATCAAGGCCCAGGCGCTAGCCGACTTCATCGCAGAATGCACCTCGAGGACCGAGCCTATCGTAGAAGGCCCCTGGGAATTATTTGTCGATGGGTCGTCCTCCAAAGCAGGATGCGGGGCAGGATTGTTGATCATCGATCCCCAAAAGAACAGGACGGAATACGCCGTGAAATTTGCCTTCACCGCTTCGAACAATGAAGCAGAATATGAGGCCCTCTTGCTCGGGCTACAGCTCTGTAAGGCGACGGGTGCCCGAAACATCAAAGCTCACTTAGACTCCCAACTCATTGTCGGACAAGCGACGGGAGAATTCGAAGCCAAGGAAGACAGCATGAGAATGTACCTCATGAAAATCAAGGAAGAAGTGAGCAATATGGCAACCTTCGAAATCACACATATTCCAAGATCAGAAAATCAGCAGGCAGATGCGTTGTCGAGGTTGGCCAGCTTCGCCGAGGATCTATCACCCCGCCCCATAATGTGACCCTCGACCGGAGCCCTACCTGGATGGACAAGTTGGTGACGTTCGCAAGGGATGGGGTATTGCCCGAATACGAGCTAGAGGCAGAGAAGATAAGAAGGCAAACCCGATGGTTTGTGTTCCACGAGGGGCAGCTATACAAGAAATCCTTCACCCATCCACTCCTTCGGTGCCTAACCACGCGGGAGGGGGATTACATACTTCGAGAAATACACCAGGGAGCTTGTGGAAGCCATCAAGGCGCCAGGACTATAGCCGCTAAAGCCCTTCGATCAGGGTACTACTGGCCAACATTAAAGGAAGATGCCTCGAACTTGGTCCGAAAGTGCAAGGAATGCCAGATGCACGCCAATCTGCCCCATCAACCAGCAGGCCCCCTCACTACAATCCAGGCCCCTCTGCCCTTCGACATGTGGGGCATGGACCTGCTGGGGCCTTTTCCCCCTGCGTTGGGCCAGCGGAGGTTCTTGTTGGTCGCAGTCGATTACTTCACAAAGTGGGTCGAGGCCCAACCACTGGCCTCCATCACCGACAAGCAAGTTCAGCAGTTCATTTGGCGTAACCTGATAACTCGATTCGGCGTCCCTCGAGTCCTCATATCGGACAATGGGCGACAATTCAACAGCGGCCCCACGAAAGAGTATTGCTCTCGATTCGGCATCAAAACCAGGTTCTCCGCTATCAGTCGACCCCAAACCAATGGTCAGGCTGAGGCCGCCAACAAGGTAATTCTCAAAGGATTGAAAACCATGCTAGAAGGGGCCAAGGGCTCATGGATCGACGATCTACCCGGTATATTGTGGTGCACGAGGACAACGGTTCGAGAGGCCACAGGACAAACACCGTTCAACTTGGTATATGGGAGTGAGGTTGTGCTGCCAGTCGAAGTAGGCATACCTTCGCCACGGATCCTTTTCTACGACTATGACAGCAACGCGAAAGAGAAACGCGTCAACCTCGATCTCCTCCCCGAGAGTCGAGGCAACGCACTTCTCAAGGCCATCTCCTATAAACTCAAGATCACCAGGCTCTTCACTCGACGAGTCAAGCATCGACCTCTGCAGGTCAACGATTGGGTACTCTGGAAGTTCGAGGCCACCGGAAGGGAACCTCGCCTTGGTAAATTACAGCCTAACTGGGAAGGACCCTCTACAAAATCACAAAGGTCGTTCGATCAGGCACATAACGCCTCGAAGACCAGGAAGGCCGCCCCTTGCCTCATCCTTATAATGCGGACAATCTTCGAAAGTTCTACGTATAAGCTCTAGGCCCTCCTTCGAAGCAGCACATCTTACAAGTTCTAGCCCTCGAAATTAGGGGCATCTACTATATCTTTGGCAGAATGACGAGCCATCTTTTGTAAAGCTGTCTCAGCAATGTTTGTAAAACATCTATCGAGTTGTAATAAATCTATCGAATTGTGATACATCTACGGAATTGTAATCGGATTGGCTGCAAAATTTTGCAAAACAAAATCGAAGTGTGCGCCTTAAGTATACGCCTATCGGATTGTAATATACCCCTCAAGTCGTAGTACAGCTATCGAAGTCATACCAAACATGGACAAAATTTCAAAGGCAAAAAACTTGTTAAAATAAAAGCACATCGATGAGTAAAATAGTAAATTTTAGGGTTTTTCTACGTTATACCCTTGTGTTTTTTCAATTTCTAAATTGTACCCTAACCTTTTAAAAATTTCACACGGTACCCTCAAACTTACCTTTCTTAATGCACAATGGCCTTACCTCCGTTATTAATTTCATTTACTTTTTATAATCTAGTGGTACTAATCTAATCTGTAAATATTTCCTTCAAGCATTAAACTATGTATAAGTTAAATTAGTTCCGATAAATCAAAAAAATTAAACTAGATTAATGACATATAATCAGCTGTAGGGGCATCGTGCATTAAATAAGGTAACCTTGAGAGTACATTATAGAATTTTTGAAAGGTTTGGGTACAACGTAGAAATTGAAGAAACACAAGGATATAACGTAGAAAAACCCTCAATTTTATTAATGAAGAGAAGTACAAGCCATCGAGATGGCAAAGTTACACACATAGGGAACATCTAAAGATTAGAACTAAACTATAAGGGTCTAACATTAACCCTTGTAGGAGCCAGAAGGAAAAAAGAGAAAGATGAGGGAGGTTGAATCATGGGTGCACGCCCTCGAGATCGGCATGGTCCTCGACCTGAGAGACCCCCACGTCGTCCTCTCCTCAAGGAGCCTCAGCATCCTCTTGGGAGAGGGCAGCGACTCCCTCCTCAACCTCCTGCCAGGAAAGGCCAGGAGGCAGCTTCTCAAGGACGGCTCGAACGTCCTTAAGAGCCTCATAGCGACCGACCTCGGAAGCTTGAAGAGAGGCATCCTCGAGGAAAATCCTCCCGGCCTCATAGAGCTTCCAATTCTCGATGATCAGCTCCCGACAAGAAGTCGCCTCCTTGACAGCATCAGTAGCCCTCTTGTCGGCCTTCTCCGCCCTTGCCAGGGCCTCCTTCCTGTCCTTCGAGGCCTGACGATGCCTCCTGCTGGCCGAATCCCTCTGCTTAGTGAGGTCCTCGATGGTCTGCTGAGCCTCGGCCATCTTCGCTTCGAACTCCAGCTGATCCTTCTTAATAGCCCCATCAGCCTCAGAGAGCTTTAGCTCAGCAATCCGGACTCGATTGGTGAGGGAGCTTCTCTCATCGAAGGACATCAGGTCCTTGACTCAAGCAGGGGCACTACCCCGAGGACGATGCGCTAGAGCAGAGACCCTGATCAAGAGCTGCAGAAAACAAAGGCGTAAGCAACAAATTTACCAAGTAAAGAAGAATGGAGAGAGGAGCAAGCACATTCCTCGACAAGAGTAGCCTTCAGGGCTTCGAGCTCCTGACTGTCAGTACCACAGCAGGCCGCCTCATCGGTAGCCGTCACCAAGAAGGCGGAGGCTCTTTCGAACCTCCCAGCAAGGTCAGCCCTCGAAAGGGCAGAAAAGGGCACCGCAGCAGTCGAAGGGGACGACTCCTCGACCTTCGGCCTCTTCGCTGGGGCCTGCTGCACCCCAGGCGAAGTAACAGGAAAGATAACCGGAAAAGGGATCTTTTCCTCAGGTTTAGCCTCGAGGGGCTCCCGCTTCACAACAGGAGCCAAGGGAGGAAGGGCCTTTGTGACCGAAATTATGGTCACATCCTCTGTCGAGGACGCTGCCTCGAGCTTCAAGGCCTTCGAGGCATCAGGCAACCTCGGACCAGCGGAGGCGGAATTCGAACCCACCTTCGCCGGCTGGCGGCGCTTGGCCGCTCGAAGAGCCTCGGGAGTAATCATTGGACGAGACATCGCTGTATAGGCAAAGAAAACAGTCGAGATTGAGAGTCTAGAGAAGGATGGTGTAGATGGTGTAATGACAGCGTTGAAACGTCTTGTACTTATATAAGGAAAGTGAATTGCGAATTCCAAGGTCGCAATAACTGCCCTCATGGGCCTTCTTAAAGCAAAAGCCCAACATCCAAAGGGCCTGCTATGTGTGCAGGGCCCAAAGACCCCCATGGCACCCAAAGTATAGGAAAGACGGTCTTACCCCCAGCACCAGAGATTATCCAAGTCCAGGGCTAGAGAGGCGACCCCTTGCAGGCGCCAACGGAAGATAATGTTGCGTCAAGAGTAGCAAAGTCCACACAGAACATAAAAATGACTCGAAGGGTAATTTGAGACGAAAGACAAAAAGCTTCTCATTGCAGCCAAAAGATTAAAAAGATACATCCTAGAGGGTGCATAAGCTAAATACAAAATCTATTCACGGCTAAATACAAACACCTACTCAGCATCGTCAGAGCTGCTCGACAGGCTACTCGATGAAGAAAGAGAAGTCGAACTCGAGGAGTCTCCGAGCCCGTCGTCACCTTGGCCCTGATCCTCTTCGTCCAGGGCATCTCCACTCTCAAGAATGGCTCTGGCCTCATAAGCAGTGCCATCGACGCCCTCAACAGGAGCCTCGGAGGTTGGGATAGAGTCAACCTCCAAGTCAGCAGACACGGCGGCTTCATATTCCTTCTCGACCAGGGCCCAGTCAGTCGAGGGAGAAACCCTGGCCAAGGCCTCCCGCAACCTAGCGAGGGTAACCTGTGTCGCCACTTCTACCCCCTTGAGACCCATGTCGGCAGCAAAGTCCCGACCAGCTTGAGAGTTCTGCCACTCGAGAATGATCTTCTCCCTAGAGGTCGAAGACTCGCCTTTCGACGAATCGAATTGCCTCTTGATCGAGTCCCGTTGGCTCTAGGCATCCTGGATCTTTTTTCTCCATCCCTCCTCCCGAACAGTAAAGTTGTTCTCCTTCTCCTCGAGGTCCTTTTGAGCAGCCTCAAGCTCGAGCTTGTAATTTAAAGCAAGCTCCCTCTGCTGTGCTAAATCCTCCCGGAGCCAGCGGAAGCCGATGGTATGTCGATGACTCATAACGGCCATTCGAACTGAGCACTGGAAAGACAAACACTAGTAGAATAATTGCTTATTGCTGCGGTCATTAAGTGGCCTATTGCTGCGGTTTTAGCCGCGCAGCAATTAAGGGCGCAGCAATAGGTAATTACCTATTCTTTGCGGTTTTTAACCGCAAAATATAGCAACATATTCTTGCGGTTTTTACCCAAAACCGCAAGCAATAGGTAGTGTGAATAACAAAAAAAAAAATTAAAAAAGCAACCTATTCTGCTTGTTGTTGGTAAAAGCAAAGCAATAGGTGAGTCTATTCTTTGCTGTTTTTACCAAACAACAAGCAGTAATAGGTTGCTTTTTTTTAATAAAAGAAAATTTATACATTTATAATTTCATATACTAGTATACTACATTCTATACCCACACAACATTTTCAAAACCACAACCAAATTTGTTGAATTCATTCAAGCATCAAATTAATTAACAAATTACATAACAACATTATACATTTGACTTTATAAGTTTTATGTTGAAATAAGAAAATACACATATAAAATCTAAAAATATATATACAAATGATATCTAAAGAAAATACAAATTAATTTAATTCACCATAAACCTAAATTACAAATTCAATTAGATCTACAAAATTAACAAAAAATTAAATTGAAAAAGATGAGTAAAATCCACAAAATCAAAAATAACAGATGTACAAAAAATGAAAATACAGATGTAAAAAAATACGGATGTAAAAAAAAATGAAATACGTAACGAAAAAAATTAACAAAAAAAATTATTTAATCTTCGAGCTTCACGAGTATTAACAAAAAAAATCAGATTTTCGAACTAAAAAAGGCGGAACTTAAAAAAATAAGAACTAAAAAAAATCGGATTTTTCGAACTAAAAAAATCGATTTTTGAACTAAAAAAAAATCGATTTTCGAACTAAAAAAAATAAGAACTAAAAAAATAGAACTATGAACTAAAATAACGAAAAAATCACTTAGATCTCCGATGTATGCTGCGTTCGACGAGAACCGGCGATTTGCGAGAAGACGAACAACGCCGGCGAGCGATCGAGCAAACGAGAACCTGCGACTTGAGAGAAGACGAACAACGCAGATCTGGAAACACCGGCGAGGATGAAGAATGAGGCGCCGATTCTTTGAAGACACCGGCGAGTTGATGAAGAACAAGGGGAGCATATGAAGAACGCCTGGAGCGATTTTTGATGAAGAGCGTGAGTTGGGAGGCCGTTGAATGACGACCGACGACAAGGTTAAGAACGCCGGAGATCCGAACAAATTGATGCGTTGATGATGATGATTCGTTGATCCGAACAAACCGAGATTGGAGTATGATGAGAGATTGAGAGTGAACAAACCGAGATCCGAACAACCGACGCGAAGAATTGAGAGTGAGAGGGAGAGAGGGGCGTGAGAGGAGAGTGAGAGATGTGAGGGAGGCGGCAAGTTTAGGGTTTAGTTAGAGAGGTGCGATCTTCCTACTTAAATACTATTAAATAATATTGGGCATTTCTATTGCTGCGGTTTTTTAAAGAAACCGCAAGAATAGATTAAAATAATATTTTTTTAAACATTATTTTAATATATTGCTTGCTTTCGACAAAACCGCAAGCAATATATTAAAATAATATTTTTTTAACATTATTTTAATATATTGCTGCGGTTTGAAAGAGACCGCAGCAATATATTTCAGAATAAAATGCTACACTTTTTGAAAAAATTGTTGGATATATATTTTGTTGTTTTCTCTGAAAACGCAGCAATATGGTTGGTCAAATGGTCAACTATTTGGCCAAAGCTTATCGTTGCAACCATATTTTGCGGTTTTTAATAAAAACCGCAGCAATATATTTATTTTATAATTTACCTTTTTTTTGTCGTTATATATTGCTGCGTATGGGTAAAACCGCAGCAATATCACCGCAGCAATAAGCATTAATTCTACTAGTGAAAACAACATGATTAAACAGAACTTTACAACAGGGTGGGAACTTGGCAAAAAGAAAACTCACATCGATCCAGGAGGCGTGAAGCCCTTCGACTTCCTCTTCCTCGGTGAGAGCTCGGCAGGCCTCTACATCGGCCTTGGTCAGAAAGGCCTCTACATCGGCCTTGGTCAGAAAGTCGAAGCGCCGGGCCTTCTCGACCCCAGAGAGCTCGGTGAAGGGCTTCGAAGTCTGGTCCGGATCCTCCGTGCTTGCCCTCTTCCGGCCGGGGGTCTCCTCGTGTCGTGGAGGCTCTCCCTGTGCCTCCCCGACCTTCGAAGTGCCCGCTGTCGACCTAGAGGGAGGTTCAACGATCACTGCCCTCCCTCTCTCCCCCAAGACTTAGGGAGGCACGATGGCCGCCGCAGAAGGAGGACGAATACGAGGCCTCTTCACCGGATCCTACCAGGAAAACAAAAGTTAGAACGTAAAACAAAAGGATTGATAATCAGATCGAGAGGTGAAAAGTTACCTTGGGAGAACGAGGGACTCGAGTTTCCCCCCTCGACACCTTAGAGCGTATCTGTTCCTGAACCCGTGGGTTTGCCGTTAATCGCCTCTGCATGATTTCGCTGAGTTCTTGACGGGCAATAACTGCACAAAACAAACAACAGTTAGCCCACGATACATGTCGATCAAAGCAAGTACACCTAGCTACGAAAGTCCTACCCTTGGGATAAGCCGGACTCAACCCCATCGAAGAGAGGAAGTGTTCGTCACTCAGGTCCTCCGCACTAGGGTTCCAGTTGGCGGGGACCTGCTTTCGATCGCCATTGACCACCGAAGTAATGGTCTGGCAATAGATTGCAACCCTGGCCTCGTCCTCCGACATCCAAGGCACTGACCTATTCAAGGCCATGTTCGGACCTTCAAGGCAGGGAACGACTGGAAAGTCCCAATGCTCTGCTCGATATATGTACATGAACTCCGTACGAAAATTATGTTGGTTCGAAGGCATGGTCCCTACGATCTTGTAAGGAAATCGCGCTTGGAATGTGTACCATCCTTCACCATTCGAGGTTGGCGACATCACAACCAACTTCATCAAGTTCCGCCAAAGAACCAGGGTTGGCTCGACCGCCATCATATCGCATATAGCGAGGAAGCCAACCATCGAGCCAACACTGTTGGGCATCAACTGACAAAGGGCCAGGTTATGAGTACGCAACACCTCCACAATGAAAGGGTGGACGGGAAATCTCAAACCCAGCTCGAGGTAGGCCTTGTATAGAGCAATACAGCCCGTAGGAGGAGTACAGACGGTCTCGTCGGGCTCAGGGATGTAAAGGGCATATGGATGTCGAATCCAATACGACGTGTCGAGAAAGTGCATATTGTCTAAAAGAAACTGCATGAAAGGCCCTCGAACGAAGAAATGTGCAATGCCCTTGCACTGAGTCCGGGCCTCCCCCTCTCCTCCACTCGTACTGGCCTCTTGAGAATGATCTTCACTGCTGCCCTCCATTACTCGAACGACCTGGCCATCGAGAAGATGGTCTAAGTAACTCCTAATTGCCCGAGGGCGAGCGACAATTACTTCGTATGGGGGATTATTTATTTCCTCACTCCCATCAGACATTATTGAAGTCCCATTGCTCGAGCATGATAATGCATCGAGCACCCGCGAGGGATCGGGACAGTCTAATGCTACGGACACCACGAGCACCCCATTTATTAGCACTCCGTCGAACAAAGGCTCGAGTGGCGCAGGAGGGGTGTTCGAGCCAGACGAAGAACCCCCGTTATTTATCAAGGGGAGAACCTGTCCAGGAAGGTCCATTTATTAATAAAAGAAAATGGGGAAAGTGGGTCGTACCTTATCAGAAACACCTTCGTGATCTCGCACCTCGAAGAAGAATGTCGATCGATTTGTGTAACCTCGACATAAAGATCTCTTGCGCAGTGAATCCAGAAGAAACGTGAATGGGACAAATGACACGGTCCTCCCCCCCTATTTATAAGCAAACACCGTGCAAAAACGGTTGGTATGTCGCGGGCTTGGGAACCTCCTAAAGATAGCAAGGCTAACATTGGGCCCTCAATTAGGCCCAACAATCGCCTTAGCTAGAACCGCGAACCTTAGCTACCTGACTAGTCCATCCCAGCTCAGTGGGTTAACTAAATTCAGCTAAAAGACCTACAATTAGGCACCTCGCCCAGATCGAGCGAGGGATACTCCAAGTCACCTCAACTATTGGAGTCGGTGCCCGTCAAGTGCTACGGCATCGGAACACCCCTCGGGGCGCACAGGGCATGTCGGCCCTCACCACCCCAGAGCGAAGGTTCAGCGATCTCTCAAAGAGCTCGACGAATATCTGCCCAGCGTCCCCCAAAGGTCGCAGCACCTGACCCCTCGAGTTACATAGGGCTCACCAGCCCCTGAGACATCTCGAGCGAGGTCGTGGACGCCCCTCGAGGTACGTGTGGCTCATTAGCCCCTGGGACATCTCGAGTGAGGTCACGGACGCCCCTCGAGATACATAGGGCTCATTAGCCCCTGAGGCATCTCGAGCGAGGTCATGGATGCCCCTCGAGGTACGTGGGGCTCACCAGCCCCTGGGACATCAAGAACGAGGTCATGGACGCCCCTCGAGATACATGTGGCTCATTAGCCCCTGGGACATCTCGAGTGAGGTCACGGACGCCCCTCGAGATACATAGGGCTCATTAGCCACCGGGGACATCTCGAGCGAGGGCATGGATGCCCTTCGAGATACATGGGGCTCATTAGCCCCTGGACAATCTCGAGCGTGGGCATGGATGCCCTTCGAGATACATGGGGCTCATTAGCTCCTGAGGCATCTCGAGCGAGGTCATGGATGCCCCTCGAGATACATGGGGCTCATTAGCCCCTGAGGCATCTCGAGCGAGGTCATGGACGCCCCTCGAGATACACGGGGCTCATTAGCCCCTGAGACATCTAGAACGAGGTCGTGGACGCCCGTCGGAATCCATTTGGCTCACTAGCCCCTGGGGGCATCTCGAACAAGGCCCTCGAGGTCCAGGATCGACTTTCCGCGAGATATACGATTTCCGGGGAGTCCTCTCTCACACATCTCGCGTGGGGCTAATGTTTGGGCCCAATATTCCCTGGGCCCAGTTCTTGCGCGGAGAACCATCAAAACCCCCAGGCAGAGGGAACAGGGAGACTTACCGGATGGTTGCCCTAGCTCTAGGACGCCTAGGGATCTCAAGCAAGGAGCAAAAAGGCTCATTGCCTGAAAAGGCAATATAGCCAAACAGCCCCCCTGAGGCCCATCTCATCAATGTTCCCTTTATGGGGATTCTCAAGGCTATAAATACCCAATGTCTCATCAATGAACATGTAATCAATTCTAGACCAACTGCTCAATACCTACAGTTAAGCATCCTAACTGACTTGAGCGTCGGAGGGGCGATCCCGGAAACACCCCCGGGGTAGTCTAACTCTCATTCTTGCAGGTCTCCACGGTGCCCTTCGAGCACTCGGCCATCGTCAACGGCGCCTCGGTTCTCTTCTTGACCAACTCCCCTACCTCACAAGTTTTTACCCGAAACACGTCTCATTCATTCTTTTATTATTAAGGTTTTAAAATACTCTAACAACCAACACATTTTTGTTTTTCCATTTCCCTCTCTTTATATATAAAGAGCTAGATGAAATTAAATCCCTGACATTTGTTTTATTTAACCAGTGTATATTTTATCACATCAATTTTTATATTCTATCAACACTTAATCAAACAAATTAGAAGCTGAAGGTGTACATTAGAGATCGTAATGAGAACAAATGTAACCATTAAAAAGAACATAAGGAGTAACTTTTAAAGAACATCTATTCTTCTTCATAATTAATTTGTTTATCATAATCGATCATTCTTTTTAAAAAAAACTAATTATTTGATTAAACAAAGTGAAGTAGACTAGGGGTTGGTAGAAAATTGACACTTCTTTGTGTTCTTGTTGCATCATACTCCTTGAACACTTTCTCATTAATATACTCCAATGATATATCCCATGAGAGGTTTCAAGGTTTTTTTTATACATCAATAAAATGTCTATGCTAACAGTTTTTTAGCCGTCTAACATTATTCTTTCTCAAATATAATTGGTGTATTCTGAAAAAGCTCAATGCACGTAAATGAGACAAAAGCTCAACACACAAGAGTGCCAATGTTCAAGAGAGTCGTAATAATTCTAACTCATATAGTATTATATGGGTAAAATAATCATAAATCCATAATTCGAGAGTCTCCATTCAATACCAAAACTTTTTTTATGTCATTAAAAATCAGAAAAATAAATTTCTTTTTGTTACGCGTCTTTAAAATAGATTTATCATCCGTCCTCCATAAAAACATAAACGAAACATATACTCTTAATTAAAAAAAACCAATTATAATATGTATTGTTATATTACTCCATATGGCACATACTAGTAGTAAATAATCATTAAATTTAGGTTAATACACTCTACCACTAATTACACATGAGAAAATTAGAAGGATTTGTCAAGAACTACCACAAATCACTTTCCTTAATATCCTCTATCATCTTAAGTTTAGAAAACAAATCTATAATAATCCTCAAAATTAATCAATTATTCACTTCATCTCCAAGCTTCTATAATCCAAAGCACCATTATTTCTCAAACCCAAGAAATCATAACAAATACTGTTACCATTACTGCTGGTATTAGTACTACAACCAACAATGGTTTGATTGCAATTACAATCTTGACTACTTTCCATCCCCAAACTGCAAGTGAAGCAAATCCTTGTCCCTGTTTTCAAGGATTCATGATTTTGTTGATAAGGAGGACTAATTCTCAGATCAAGGTTTAAATCTGGGCATTTTTCTAATCTGGGTTCTTGATTAAAGTTGTCATCTTTCATGTCAAAAACATCTTCTTTCTTGGGAATTGTGATTGGAGCAGAAAATGATATTGTTGTTGTTGTTGAATTTGGAGTTGTTGTTGAATTTGGAGTTGTTGTTGGTGAAGGTGAAGGTGAATGTGAATATTCATGATGAGATGCAACTTCATTAAGAGTTCTATGCGTAATTGGGTCAATTCCTCTGTTTAGAAGCTTTCTTTTGATGTGGGTATTCCAATAATTCTTTATCTCATTATCTGTTCTTCCTGGTAATCTTCCTGCTATCAAAGACCACCTAAACAATAAACAAACAAAAATAAGTTAATTAGTTTTAGCACAATTTTAATTTCATCAAATGAGTATTCAAGTGTTTGTACAAGGGAAAAAAAGGTTTTTTTTTGTTTTGATATAATTCATGTGTTTTACTTGTGTTTACTACATAAAATCTACTATGAAAATGTAAGTCTCATTCCACTGATTTAATCTCAATTTCACCAAATGGGTATCAAGATTTTCTGTAAAGAAGATCAAAATAAGGATACTTTGACATGTTCCATGCTCCATATGTGTGTTACTTGTGTTACTATATAACATCTATTAAAAGGTAAAGTCCCATTCCCACTGATTTAATACCAATAAATTTTCAAATATATCAATTGTTATTGGACAACATCTAAGAGAGAAAAATGGGACATGTGGGTCTTACTTCTTACCATGTAGATGTAATGATGTAAACCCAATAAATAACCTTTATCTCAATTTTACTAAATTTGTATCATAATCTCCACTAAATTGCCTAAAATTTGGGAAATAAAAACCCGCCAACGACCTGATCCATACTAATATTAAGTACAAGTCCCGCCATTGGCGAGATCAAAAGTTTAGATGTACGCGACCTTATCCCTAATTAAAAAAAATTAAGTCAATTTGGCCAATTTTTTGCTTTAATGATCATAGATTAATGTTCCCAATGTTGGGTAAAAAAGAGGAATTAACTTACTTGTTACCAAGAAGACTATGCAACTTAATAATGAGTTCATCTTCTTCTTCAGTAAAATTACCCCTCTTCAAATCAGGCCTCAAATAATTAATCCACCGGAGCCGGCAACTTTTACCGCACCGGAGGAGGCCGGCAGCTTTAGGAAGAGAACGCCAACAACCTTCACCATGAGCTTTAATGTAAGCAATCAATCTATCATCTTCTTCTTTAGTCCATGCTCCTTTGTTTGTATGAGCCTTTTCACAACAAGGGGACCTCCCCATTCTTTCTTTTTTTTGTAAAAAATATAATAATAATTTTACAAAAAAAAAAAAAAAATTGTCTTTGGCCAAATTATCAAGTCTTAAGATTGTTGGAGGAAAAAGAAAAGAGGGTATGTGTTATAAGGTATGGTAATTGGTAGGAGCACTTTTATATTGTTGTTGTTAAATTTAGTTGGATTTTTTTATTTTTGTGTGTGTGTGTGTTTATTTTTTGTTATGATGATGAAGAAAGCTAATTTTGGGAGTTGGGTGAAGCAACAAAGCTGACTCCTTTTGAGGATTTGAAGGGGGTTATATAGGCTATTGACATGGATAGAGAGAGAAAGGAAGAGAGAGAAAGAGCTTCTAGATGTGAGTTGGTGAGACAGGTTAGAGGGAAAGTGGCTGGTGGGGTTACTCTTTTGATGGTATTTGATTATTATTTTCGTAAGAATATGAAAATAAAAATATTTAAGTCAAAAAAATGAGTAAAAAAAGTCATTAACAAGAGGTAACCTTCAGTTAGGTGTAAAGTAAAGATGACACATTTATATCTATGTATTTTTATATAATTGATATTTGATTTTGTTAATAGAGAGGTGGGAAATTAAAGAATAGGTACTAGGTACTCTCAAAGAGAGTGGAGACAATGTATGAGATCTCTGCCTTTTCTATGTCTAAAAGCTTTGAACAACTTTTTTTATTTTTGCATTAAGAATAAGAATTTGGTTAAGCCCTCAAAATCTCTTGTAAAAGCTCACTAGACCAAGTGACCAGCAAGAAGTACCAAAAAACATGTTACTACTATTTTATTATTTGTAGTTGGAACTAACACCATTTTAGGCTAGTGGGTATGTTCCCTCCTCTCTTTTTTTCTATTCTTTGTAAGAAGAGCTAAAGAAGTTATAGGTAGATCCACTTGACACTCCAATCAAGATTGTTTTTTTGGATAAGTAATTCTCAAATAATATTGAACACCCCCCCCTCCCTCTATAATTGTTGTTTACCATTAATTAGTGAATGATTTGTTTTATTAACTATCACAATTTGAGCAACAACTAAGTAATGTGGCTCAATTGTACTCTCGTCGGTGTAATAAGCGAACATATGTATAATAATTTTTTTAGTGTTTTCTAGTCCATTCACAAATAAACTTTCTACTATTTTAGATACTATTTTATCCAACTTAACTTATGTAACATGGATTCTTTTTCTTACATCTCTCTCACATACTCTTTTTTCATATCTTACGTAATGTGAGACTTTGCACTTTATTTTTGTCAGTTTTACTAACTGATCATAATTAAAGATATTAATAATCAAAATTGTACATTAGATACCATGAAAGTTATAATATTGCAATTAGAAATAATTAATAGATATTCTCCTTAAGGCACATGCACACATGTTTATTAAAAGATTGCTTTCACCATCAATATCTCTTATATTATGACCTCTGAAAATTATAGATTTATACCTTTAGATTCGTCTTTAAAAATATTTTTTGTAATCTTTTCTTATTATCTCTATCATTATGTATTTAGGGTAATTTTTGAACGTGTTATAACCTAATGTACGCTAATCAAAAACTATGTTTTGTACGACATGTAAGTTGTTTTTCTAAGTTCAAGCCCATACACAACAAAATACTCCCAAACAAGCTAAGGCAACAATAAAACATTTCACAGAACCCTGATATATTATCACACAACTCACATTTTGAAAACATGTTTAGAAATGATGGAACAAATTAAACCTATGGAAAATGTATTGGGTATGCTAAAATTACGGGCCTGTTTGGTCAAACTAACGGTTATAGTAGTTGTTAGCTGTTGTTGTAGCTTGTTAGATAATGTAAACTCCTTAATCTTGGAGTGGTGTATATATTAATAGCTATTAGCAGCTGGATTAGCTATTAACGGTCAACTAGTAGCTGCTAGTGGTTAGCTATCGAAGTAGTTAATCCAAGTATAAGTGTTTGATTGTTATTGTAAAACACTACTTTGACAAGGGAGGGAAATGTGGAAATAAATATTTTCCAGAATTAAATATAGTAAAAGTAGAAAATTTTCATAGAATGGATTAAAGTGATAATAAGTAAAAAAAAAAACTTTAAGCAACATAAAGAGTAACTAATACTAAACTCATAGAGTAGAGATCATAATGACTATTATGCTATTATATTATAAGTATTGTAGTAAATGTGTTTAAGATAAAACAAACGAAAAATATATACTTCTATAAATAAGTTTTTGTTATACTATAAAATTTGCATTTCTTTAAAATGGTATGAAATTGGGAAGCTATAACAAAAATACACATCATCTAGTGATTGTTTTTGTATGTTTTGTGGAGTTTGATGGTTGCTAATTTACCCAAAAAAAATTACACTGGGTGCTAATCTCATTACTCGAAGAGTTCTGGCTAAACACTCCTTTCTTATACTTAAAATAGATGGAAGCCAATTTTTTGTTCTAAATTTGTAGGCTATTACTCTTTCTTTCGTGTATTGTTGCTCAATAGAAATCAACATGTTTTCCTTGACTATGTCAAATTTGTCAAATTGAAAATTTGTTTTCTTTGTGGAAGATTTAAAGATAAAAAAAAAAAAAAACAAATTGGTAGGGACTCGGAAACAAAACACTAGAATCAAATATTTGACTAAATTAAATACCACTATTCTCAGTGATGAACTAAGGCAGTTTAAATTGAATTTCCCACCCTCCCCATTGAATATGTCAACAACTCAGGTGAGCCTATGATGAATAAGAAGAGTTGACAACATAGCAGGAGAAAGAAAAGCAAAGTACACTTTTAAGTTAGTATATTTGCAACTGAACTCTTAGACGTATAATTTTAAAAAGATGGTAGATAAATTAATAAGACGAATTAATTATACATACATATGAAAATACTAATAAGATTGATTAAGTTAGTAAGTATTTGAAATTTTCTAACTAGTAATTTATGTTTACTTTATCTATAATCAAGCTAAAACCACGTACCAAGAAACTTGGTTGCTAGTATATTTTGAATGAAGAAATACAACTTTAACATTCAAAGTATTGATTTCTTTCCAAGTTGGAATTTTTTACAATAAGAATTGATGAAGTAATCCCTCTGTCTCATAATAGAGTTCCCATTTAACTTTTAATTTTTGCATTATTCATGAGTAAAGAAAATCTTTTTTCAATTTTTTTCTAATATATAAGAAAAATATAGTCATGCAGAGTCTTGTTTGATTCGTCCCATTGAGTACATTACAAAAATTAAACTATTATAATTTTTACTAATATGTAATTAAAGATATTAACGATATAAAACGTGCCTTGACAAATATGAAAAGGAAAAATGGAAAGTTTATTAAGGGACGAAGGGAGTATTAGTTAAGGGGAATTCTACTAAATCAAAAACTTGCCTCAAGAGAAAGAGACATGAGTATTCTAGTGTATAGTAAAGATTGGGAATGGGAGTAGTTGTTGTGGTTCTATTTTATTTTATTGGTGATCTATCATGCATTGTGTGGGAAGTTAGAAAGAAAGAAGAGAGAGAAAGGGTTTCTAGAAGGAGGGTTGGAGGAGTTGGGTTAAAAGGGCAATAGAACAAAGTAGCTAGCTAGTTTGATGACAAAAGCAAACATCAAAAAAGAGGAAATTATTATGGGGGGTTAGGAATAGGATTACTCCTTTGCTTGTGATTGTTTTTTGTGTGTGGGCATTTTGCTTCACCTTCCACTTTCATCAATTCTTTGTTTTTCTTTCCCTACCTTTTCCCTTCCCATCCTTGTGGTGCAAGTTGGCATTGTAATTTGTAGGTAGGGTTAGGGGATATAAGGCAGGGAGAAAGGAGGTTGATTCACCCTTTTTGTCACACTTTCTTTCTCTCTCTTCCAAAGGAAGTAAACCTACTTACTTGAGTGGACAAAATTCTCCACTTACAACTTACAAGGACATATTTCATATTTGGTAAATCCGGTAGTTAAACAAAAATTTTAATTATTACTTCATCCACCCCATAAAAAAAAAATGCAACATTTAAATTTTAAAAATATGTGAGACTTTTAGACTGACACTGATAAAATACATCATTTAAAGTATATAAGAAATTTGGGGTGAATTATCACTCTTTCCCCTCTCTAGTCTGACTCTAGAGTATGCATCTTGCAGGATTATTTGTTACCTACCAGGCTACCACCCCCATATGCATGCATATGCATATGCATATGCCCTTTTCCCTCTTTTTCTCCCCCCTCAGGCCCTCCTTTATTTGAAAACTACTTATTCCTGTGTTCCCCAACCCTCTACCCAAAAAGGATGGTACCTACTATTCCCTCTTATCCCCCAACTATCAAGTTTCCTTAGTGGATTTATTTCTTCCTTAGGCTCACATTGAGAACCAAAAGCAGCAAGTGGCCATTTAGATTTTAGAGTCAAGGATAAATGATTTCCTTAAGTTATAGAAGTAATTATTAAAATAATTCAATGGTATACTACTATTATGAAGTACTTCTCAACCCAAAAAATCTATTCATGCTGCTTTCTTTTTTGTGTAATCAATTCAACTACTTTGACTCTAAAATCTCCCTCTTTTTTGGTTCCGGTTTGCTTTTATATTATTCACATATTGTTCTTCTAACTATAACTTTATTACTAATATATACTTCCTTTGTTAACACATGTAATATGTTAACTTTTATACAAGTCAATGTCAAAATATCTTTAACAGTTAAATAGTGAAACTTATGAAACTTTAATATTTTGAAAATGCATATTGAGCCTAATTCAACAACATATTACATGATAGCATTTGTATTCTATATATTAGCAATTGAGTAGTCCAATGTTGCATGTATTGAGAAACAGAAATAATACTCTTTATAATGTCATGTAATAAAATTTGTCTCATTGTAAAGTTTGAGAATATAATTTTTTTTTATTTTTTCGAATCCATAGTCAAATATATTAATGGTCAAGGTTGTGCAAAGACTAACACGAAAGTTAGTGGAACAACTAAAAAAAAGGAAAAGATTATATAGGAGTTCACTGCCCCTTTTGTACCTCCACTTTATAATTCCTACAACACTTGCAATTCACGGTCTCCAATACACTAATTTAACCATTAATATATTCATTTTGGTACATGTATACGCATAGAGGTGTTACTAACAAAATCCCACTTAACAACTTTTTTTCCTATATAATGGATTAATGGTGATAATTCGTAGTCAAAGTTTATAAAGTTTGACCTTCAAATAGTAAGTATTGCATAATTTATGAAACGGAGGAAGTAGTCATGTAAATGTCCGGACAAAGTTGTCTACACCTATAGGTACTCTACTACATTTCACAAGCTTTAATGTGGTCGTATATATTAACTATCTTAATTAGTACAGTCTTGTGTGTGGTACCCAAAACATGAAATTAAATCTCACTTATAAAAGTGGCTAATATATTAAAGAACCAGATGATAGGACTTTGCTAGTAGAGTATACATTAGCATGAATTCAGTAATGAATGTCTTTACCTTTGCCCAGCTTTTTTGGGTTTTTTTTTTTTTGAATCTTTGGAAGAGTCAAGCTAAGTGAAGGAGGAGGTTGCTAGGAAGGGTGTGGAGAGAGAGAGAGAACAGGATGGTGTAATTGCATCTGTTTGTTTTTCACCTACTTCTTCACCCACATCTTACTGTCCACTAGTCTATCTTGGGCTTTTTCTTAAGATGCTGAAATGTGTACCTCTGCCTTCTTTTACTATGAAATTATTCTCTCACCTAATAATATTAAAAAATAATTGTTTGAACTTATCCATAGGTCATAGCTTCTTGTTTCATAAAAATATGAAAGGGAGGGGGGGTGGTGTGTTCCAATAATTGGAAATACTAATTTTGCTATCTTATAAGATCAATTCCCTAAAATAAATTAAACTTAGAAAGATTAATTGACTGTTCAAAAGAAGGTTAATAGCTTCACGTAATTTATCTTGCTTTTTTCAATGCACCTTCTCCTGTAGAGAGATGAGATGACCAATTTTAGTCACCATCAGTTAGGTATCTCAACCCCTAACGAATTGTCATGGCTACCTCATCCTCGTCTCTATCCATAGCCGACCTTTCATGTACATTATTTTCCTCCACACTTTTTTTTATTTCACAATATCTATAAAAAAAAAAAAAGTCCATCCATTTTAAAAAGTCCACGTAAGGAAATCATAACATTTTTACTTCTTTTTTGTATTTTAAAAAAAAAATACTGGAAATAAATTGGCTCACACAATCCAACGAGGTGGGGTCGAGGGGATATATGACTATATGAGGGGATCTCGTCCCAAAAGAAAATTCCGATCATTTAACTATTAACTAGAAGTTCAACTAGGAGAAAAAACTAAATAGTACTTGATACTCAACCTTAAAGTCCGACTTCATAGGTGGAAGGTGGAAATTTTTATCATTGAACTTCCAATACACCCAAAATTATTATCCTTTATTAAACTTTCAAACATGTAAGATATAGTGTGTTCATAAAGGATTAGTTTGAACTTATAAGATTTCATCAAGTTTGATTTTACCTTATGTTTACGCCCAATAAGATATATGGTATGTTCATATAAGATTTGTTTCGTATGTGAACGCCAAAATGACCAGTAGATCTTAGAAATTCCCTGAAGATGGGAAGTTTATGGATACTTTTTTAAGGAGAGTGATAAAAGGTGGAAAGTAGGACGACATTGATCAACACAAGGTAAAAGCAAAGAGGAAAAGAAAATAGTATGTGAAGAGGGTAGCCTACCAAGTGATAATATGGTGACAGCCAGCTCAGCAACACGTGGGTATCATGTGCTTAGGCATTTGAGGATGACTCATAGGAAAGAAATTAAGATGTTCTTTGTTTTTTCAATAAAAAGAAAATAATAGGAGTAAGAAAAAAGAAAGAAAATCCTTTTCTACTAAACACCTACCTAACATAATATTAGGTTGTCCTTTACCCCATGTGAGACACCCGAAAAATTGTTGGAATAATCAGGTTTTCATGAAGCAAATGACCCACATGAGAATAAATGAACAAAAAGTAGCATAAAAATAAAGCTTCTACGTGACTTCTTCAAACTAAACACCAATTTTTGGTTTAATTAAACGACTCTTCCTCCTTCTATCTGTTTTTATAACTGAATATGATAGGGACATCCACATGAGATTTGGATCTCACTCATCTTATTCTTAGCTAGTCCACCTCAATTTTTCAATTTTCCTTTCTATTGTGGAATTCCAATAATAGCCTTTGATTAACTACCCATCTATTCTACTTATTGAGCTTCTTCCAATCATTCACCAAGAGTATACAAATTTCCAAATCTTTTCATATTTATTGGCCGGGAAGAAAATTTAACCAAGATCTTTTATCATACACTCGACTATACCTAAAAATTTGTATAGTCAAAGCAAAATTAACGCTGATCTCAAAGTTAATTTGCTCTTCTGAAAATTGCAAATAAGCAAATAAAAAAACATGAATTTTGTTTTAGGTATACCAATTTAATCCTACTAAAGAAAGGATCAAGAGTATAGATATTCTTAATTCTTTTCTTCAATTTCTCTCAAATAAAAATGATAAAGTTAGTCGTGGGCCAAAGATATCTTCAATTTAATCCAAGGGGTGTATAGATATTACCAGGTATCCTTGAATAAGCAGGAGTACAAGATATAGCACAGGAGCCCTCAAAGCAAACTTATTTTACTCTTATTATAGTTTCTAACAGTTCATCATTTAAGATAGAAAGATTAGCTGGTAAGGTTGTGTATATACCTAGAAGGCTAGATGTGACAAACAGTATAAGCAACAAACTTGGAATACATGATGTAACTAATTCATACAGACTATATGTAATGGATATGAATGGGGTTTACTTGTATAATCTCTCTTCTACACACGCTTACGAGCTTCATAGATGTAGCTCAGAATGACTACTGCTGCAGCAACTGCAACTCCAACAGCACTCTGGGCCAATATAGTGCTGTCCTTGGGAGACTTGGCCCCAATACTAGGAGTAAATCCTAGTTCCGAAAGTTTCTTGTGTGAGGCAGCATAGTCCCGGAAGAAGGCCTCCTCATCCTGACACAACCCAGAACTAGTGAGTATATGATCTTTAGGGAAAAGAGCGGAATACAGACATTTACCCCTAGTAGAGCTGGTCGTATTGGGTCAACAGGTCGATTTCAGATTATGCCCTTAAAATAATTTCTTATGTAAAGCATATAATAAACGCAGATAATTATGATAATTGGGTCAACTTTTGGTCGAGTTAGGCTGTACTGCTGTAGATTGCCAGTTCTGGCCTGGACAAACACCTTTATATATAACAGATCCATTTTTATTAGCACGGGATATCACTACCAGGTAAAGATATCTGATTCATGATCAATGGAAGAGTGGCTTGTTTGAAGGCAATCCAAACAAAGAATCCTGCTACCTAAAATCTAATGCAAATTATAAAGGAGGAGAATGTCAAAAGTTAGAAATATTTGTAGCCTAGGTATTCATCAACAGGAATTTACCTATCATTAGCAGTAATGTCTACATCCCAAATTCAAAGTAGATTGGAACGAGGTGAATCTAATAAACATGAAGAAGATAGCCAATCCCTCAGAAAACAATATCAGATCTGGGGAATCCATGGCTTCAGGCCTTCAGCCACCACATTTCTAGAGAACTAAGCAATAGAATAATGACTTGGTGCAACATATTGCAATTCATGTGCCAAACAATCAGTAAAAGCACTTTGATAACAAATATTAACTAATTTATAATTCTGGGGGAATATTTCCGACTCCTTATTCAGCATTCTTTATCACCAAGCAAAATTTAGAAAGATGACTAGTTTGGGATAACAATCAGGAGATTCCATGTTGAAACTTAGATCACAAAAAAGATTGACAGATAAACATGATTACATGACAGTTGAACAGCATCCTTTTGTCTCTTTCAATCAGCAAGTAATACTTTACTACAAGAAACACTTTAGGCAAACAAGCGTGCAACAATCAAGAACTTCCAGACAGAACACAACTACTATTGAAATGCTGTTGACAATTTCCATAAAATTCATGTCAACACTTAGACCCTGTTCTTTTGGGCTGAAGTGAACAGAACTGAAACAAGCTGAACTGAACTGAAGTAAAACTGTAAGAAGAAAGTAGCTAAACTGAACTGAAACGAGCCGAACTGAACTGAAACTGTGCCCAAAAGAACAGAGCCTTACACTTCAGACCATATACAACAAGCTCAAAAAAGCAAAATGTTGCAGCACTCAAAAGTCAGGTTAAGTACCTTAGCATACAGATCCACAAAAGGGCGAAATGCAGGATCCTCCACCAAAGTTTTATCAGTAGGAAGTTGCAACAGTCCTTCTGATTCTCCCTTCAATAGCTCCCTGGTTTCAAGAATAAAAGATGTTAAATGGCATTAACCTTTTGTACAACGAGACTCAATACAAGGCTCAACTTCTCTAAGGGAAAAATGCACACAAAAAAAAAACAATAACATCTCTTACAGAAAATAGGAGTTATCAAACTTGAGCGGATCCTGGGTCCATGGGCCATCAAAGCCTGACCTCTCTGGATGTGCCCTTCCCTATGTCACCAAAACCACAGCCAGACATTAAGTGCACATCCCAGTGGCAAGGAAATGCTGATAAAGCCAGAAAGAATATTACCAGGGTATGACCCCCAGACAGGGCCACAATGTCTTTGTCAGTGAGACCCATCCTATAGAATATGTCCCTCAGATGTGGTGCACCTATAGAGAGATTATCAACAACAAAATGAACCATTACCCAGTGAGGAAAACGGATTCAAATTAAATAAAAAATAAATAACAGCAAGAAATGTGATGTTCTCAAAACATATACCCTTCACATGACATTTGTTTCAATTAGAAAATTCAAACGGGTACAACATTTCAATGAGCTCCAGCAACCCCATGAAGAGCAGAACAACTTAAAGCATTAATGACATCATGTACACAGTTTCTAACAAAACAGTCCAAATTGTTCAAAAACATTCCAGTTTATTCTTAGTTCTTAGCAGATAATGTACATATCATCTTGTACTTAGAACATTGAAGCAAGTAAAGGATGGATAACAATTTATTTGATATCCTGTACAGTCTGCAAGCACTATTAATACATAATAAGAGAAAAAAGAATTCCTAAGTACTAACAATAGACACCCAACAGATTAAAATGCTGACAGAATACCTTGTTTGGCATCTGGAAGTCGTCCTTCCTTGGGACACACATTTGAGTCCTGAAAAAACGTAACGGAAATCTTAGCATGCTGAACCAATCTGTATAAGTGGTTCCGCCAAAAGTACCAAAATTACACACCTTTCTACCAGGAACAAAGTCAACAGTAGGTCCTCCAGTGACCTCGACTGCAACAACGCCAGCAAGCTGCGAAAAAACAAAAAAAATTAAACAAACATACTTCTGGATATAATCTCCAGACATTAGACCAATACATGATAGCTTACTACCTTTAATGAGCCCTTAGACCTAGAACCCCTTATATGATTTATTGGTCGGTAACTAACATTTCTTCCATATCAAAATATAAAGTTAATTAAACAGAGGGAATAGGACATGCATACTACTCCATGGTCATTTAGAATGGCATGTAGACATGTATTCGTATTATAGTATACATGATTGATGCAATTTGCAAAATTAATTTAATTCCAACAAACATCTCCACAACTATATCTATATCCTATTGTCTTGTTCCATTGAGTTGGGCGGAGGGGTAGGAAGCATAACTGCATAAGACATGTTTTCAAGTTTCTAGAAATTCAAATGTATAATCACCTGATAGAGGTCTGCATATGTAATTTTTGGGTGCTTAGACTTCACCTCCTCTGAAAATAAACAAAGAGGAGAGTAAAAAATCATTGAAATACATTGAAGAGATGAACATCAAACTAATAAGAACATAAAGATAGAACGACAGCAAGCAAAACAAGTAAATGCATGGTAGATACAATACAGCAAGTCAGCAACCCTAGCATAGATCCTGATCTCACTAATCAGGAACATGGGAAAATCCAAATGTATGCAGCCTTATTCCTAGCTAGCCAAAGACTTTAAAACGTTGTTTTTACAGGACTGTGTTAGGTACACTAGAGAGGAATAGTTATGTAGTTATGCATTTAAGAAAAAACATCATAGACTTGTAAAGAGTGCGCACTTACTGAAGTCACATTATGTGACAAAAACCAGCATATAGATGGCTGAAAATACAGGGCGCCAGGAACTAAAGTTGTGTTCTCGTCACCTTAATTTCATTAATTAGCCTTGAACTTATTAGCTCTAAATTTAACTTTTCTGAACTTCTTAGCCCTAAACTTAACTAATTGAATCAGTCTAAACTTATTACAACTTTTTGTAGTTATAATTTTAACTTGGGTATTCCTTATTAACCCTCAACTAAACTTATCAAAAACTATTGGCCTTAACTTATCTGAACTTATTGGCCTTAAATATGACTTATCTATACTTATTAGCTTAGTTACATGGACTCATCAATTCACCTCAAGTACCCGTGTCGGATCCTTGACACGAACACTTGGACACCTTCATTTTGGGCCAAAATCATTGAAAATCTTCATAGAATAGCGGAGTCAGACACTTGGACACGTGACCGTGTTAGACATGGGTATATGAGTCCAGGTAACATCGCTTATTAGCTATCAACTTAACTAATCTGTAATACTTTATCCTAAAATAAGTGAAGATAAGGTGATGAAAATAGAGCCTAAGGCTCTATTTCGTTAAGAGGAAAAAATCTTCCACAATTTCTTTACGAGGAAAAAAGAAGCCTATATTTCATAGAAAGAGAAATTTATACATAGAATTGGACGATAGGGAGGCCATGGCCAACTCTACCCTCCTAGATGTTCGACACATGTAGTTTATGAAAGATGAACTTCATTGGGCAGATGCAAGTCATCCTCCACAGCTTATAAAGAAGGGGGAGAAAAACACCCTCTGCATCGGCACTTTGCTGTATAACTATCTGTTATTGTAAATGGAATACTCTGGATTTTGTTCAGGCTAAACACCCCCAAGCTAATGCCATTCGTTATTAGGTACGTATATAACTATATATCATTTTGAAGAAAAAAACTATCATCTTCTATTCATCCAAAAGCCTAAAAGTTCAAGACGTTCTAATAATATCACCATATTTCTTCAAAAATGCGGAAAATGAATCAATGACACAAAAGAAAAACATATAATAATTGGAGGTGAAATTAGTGGATTGAAGGATCAATCTGCTAATTCAAATCTTTGACGGAAAGAGGATATAAAGAGCTGATTGGCCACAATCTGCTAAACTTGAATATTAATTGTCACCCCAGCATTATGAGGAGTGTTTTTGGATTACTTTGCAAATTAATTCACGCACATATAACAGGGATCGCACAAGGGCAGTCAAAACAAACTTTAGATTTTAAAACCTAGAACAAATTTTTATACAGATAAATAGAGGCAACTCACAAAAGAAAGAAAGAATGAGACCTTGGAGTGTTAGCTGATGTATTTTTCTCATGTTAAATGTAACATATTCTTGTATATTCTTAATAAAAACCGATGACCAATTTTTTTTTATTGCGGGTTATGATGAAACTATATGAGTACCACTTCAATTACTCTTATATTTATTAAATGAACTTCCTTTAAAGAGAGAACCCTTAAAAGTCATTTTGTGCTCCAGAAACTAAATTATTAGCTAAATGTTACCAAACATATTTATGCAAATTGCTGTTATATCAGTTAGCAGAAAGCACTTATTGAAAAACTATTGGCTATCAACTAATTGTCAAATAGACGCATAATCCAAAATCAAGAAGACAACAAACAGAAAAGGAAATTTCATCAGCATCAGCACAAACATCTCTCTTTTTGCACAAAGGAAATTTCATCTGTGCTGTCAATGGCATTATCGATCCTGTCAATTCGGGTGACCTCAGTTTTTCTGTTCAATCTATACTCTATATAGTCTATCGTAGCCTGGCAGGATAGTCAAACCTCGTATGAAGTTATTGTGTCCCTAGAACTAATGTCAAATTACTCCAAGCTAGCAGTTCCATCTCCAAGGTAAATATATATTGGTTCTGAAAATCCATAAATTACAATCAAATGGTAAGAAAATCTAGAAGGTGAGGAAACCTGTGGAATGTATACAGTGAATATGTTCTTATAGAACAGTATATCATCAACGTCAAAGAAGCTTTTCACGTTCATGGCATTAGGAGCAATATCACAACCTGACTAACCTTAGCAGTTAGCCCCATAAATTATCATGTTGTTACTTCTTAATGTATGACCCTCAAAACTGTATTTCTCTGGTTGATGCAAAAAGGGAGGAAATGATTTTTAGTCCAAAGGTTAAAGAAAGTCAAAAATCAACTACATCAACATGCAAATGCTTGCTAGTAGATGCAAAAGACAAAGATATCCAAATCATATTGAGAAGCTTAACAAAAGTTGCAATAAATACAAATCCTTGGTATAATTAGTCTGTCAGTGTTTAAGATATGAACCTTTAGAAAAGCTTCTCTCTAGAACAACAGATCGGATATATAATCCTAATTTACATCACATCGTCTAGTAGGCTTTACTCTCTAGAACAACAACAGATTCCACCTTCCCCAAATCTTCTCCATTACCCCTCTAAATTTTCAAATCCAAGCACAAGCAAGAAAAGGTAAGTTAAAGGGGAGAAAAAGAGCGAAAAAGGTAGCTTCTTCCAAGTTCAAACAAGTGTTTCTATCAGCCAGCATTAAGCTGTCCAATATCAATCTCCTGAAAACTGAAGCTCTTATTCTAATGGCTTCGCCTAAAAACAGGTAAATTTCACACTATACCAATCTTTTCCTATAAATTATGTCCTAGTCACTTTATACAACTATATAATATTCTATGGCCCATTATCCCCTATCATATATGGTTTCATAAGAGGCGAGCGTCTTTCTTCAGCTAGGAAAGGCTACATTCAACACCACCAAAAAGAAAGAAGTAGATATTACACAGGAAACCGAACATTAAAAGATCATCGATTCTGCATGCTACCATGCCTGCGGATCTCTCGTCCATCTGACAGATACTTCCTCAAGCATGTGAGAGTTCTCAAATCCTCCAAAAATCAGCAGGCCCCAATGCCAATGTCTAGTATGGCTTGATCCATACTTATTATTCTACAAAATTCTACACTTCACCAGTGCCGACTATGCAACACATTATCGATTAGTGCATACTTGTTTCTGGACAAATTATGTCACTCAACTCAAACCCAATGATCAAAATTCAAAAGCATCTTTCTGAAGCTAAATTGCGATGATGTTCCACAATCCAGAACTACTAAAAATAAACTGAGCACCATCAACATCTCACATTTTGATAAGCTTTAAGTTTTCAGAAATATAAAAGAAATGACAAATTATACATAGAAGGAAAAAAAACAATCAAAAGCACAATCTACCAGCATACTGCGTACTTCAAAACTTTAATATTTTAACAAAAGAAATTGACCGGATATAATTAGAATATTAACGAGTAACAAACATAAAATCCAAACCCTAAAATCACATAAAAAAGATTGGAAACAAAAAAAAAATCAGTGACATTCTACTTTCTAACGGAGATAATAATCGATTTATGCTCGAATTCCACCAATTGTGTAAAAAAACTCACATAATTGACCGAAATACAGAAATAATAACTCGACCTAAAAGAAAAATTGAATAACAACGAAACAGCATACCACACCAATCAATAGCTTTCTTCAAACCATTATTAGCGCCATGAGCGCACTCTTCATCATTCCTAATCGAACCATTAGGGCCACCAGTCTTGGTCTTCGCGCAATACGTCCCTGCATCATGCCACCTAGAGAGAGAGAGAAATCAAAGTAAGAGAGAATTTCGAAGAGACGAAATAGAAGTCAAAGGAGAGAGAAAGTTACGCGAGGCGGAGCATAATAGGAGCGCAATTGCGATTAGAGATGAGAGCGCGAAGATCGCGACGAGCTTTGTCGATTTCTTTGAGGTACTCTGTGTTAACTACTGGCATCGCCATTGTTGGAGCTTCTTCAGAATCAGTGGTCACTCTATGTTAAGGAGAGGAGAGAGAGAAAAAGAAGATTTTGGTTGGTAAAACACTAAAATGCAAGCAATTGGGTGTTTTTTCAGTTTAAGATAAAACCTCTGGGCTTTTCAGCTGTTGGCACTTGGCAATTGCCAAAGCATTGGTAGGGTACGGATAATTCCTTAAATATACCATGCTCTTTTTAAAAAAATTCAAGATAATTGTTGGATAATATAATTATATGCTTTTCTTGAGAGTATAAATTGACAAAATGTCACATGCAACTTTTTTTATTTGATTTCACTAATAAGTAATTTCAAATGTTTGATGGCAAAGTGTTGTAACCATTGAGAGAGATGAGGAAAGTTTAACTAAGTATGCCGCCTTCCTATTTTCAACGTTCTTTGTTTATTTCTAATCAAAAAAAAAAAAAAAAGTGTTGTAACTATTGGAGAGAGATGAGGAAAGTTTAACTAAATGCTATTTTCAACGTTCTTTTTTCTTGTTATGTTTTTTTGGGCTGTAATTATCTAAACTGTTGATGTGGTTTTTTTGCTCCCACTTTGGGATGTGTAAAATACTATGTGGTGTTGTATTTTGATGGGCTAGGCCCATAAGTAAGTAATGAATCTCTCTCTCTCTCTTGTGTTAAAAAAAAAAACGTTCTTTTTTCTAATTTAATATATACTTTTTGGTAGTTTCAGATCTATTATAAGTTTGCAACATTTTCTCTTTTGATAACAAAAGCTATCCAATTGAACTACAAGTCTACCTAAATCTATTATTAATTACCATCAACCAATCACATGAGTTCTTTTTACCGAACCACACTACCTTTATAATTTCCTTAAAAAGTGCACCTAAATAGAGAAAGAACATGGAGTGTATTTTTTAAGGTGTAAGACAAAGTCCTTAGCTGTAAGTAGGGCTATGCATCGGTCTAAAACTAGACCGAACCAGGACTAAATGGACCGGTTTGCTTCACTTGAAAAAATATACTAACCTCTATTTCTAAATAAGTGTAATAGTTTGACTTTCACGCTTGCCTACACACAACTTTGATCATTATATCTCTAATTATATATTTGTAAAAGTTATAAAATTTTGATATAATGAAAATATTCATTGAAACAAATTCGATAATATTTTATATGATCATTTTTGTTTTTATATATTACTAGTAAAAAAATATGGTCAAAATGAAATGTGTAAATAGTACAAAAGTCAAAGTGTTACACTTAAATAGAAACAGAATAAGTATTCTTAAGTAGTACGTAGTATATCTTGAAATTACTTCACATTGATAACAAAAGGTTTGTTGACCTTGCTACCATTTCAAACTAAAAAGATATAAAAAGTAAGAACAAAACTATCACTTTGTTCTATATTAAACAGCTTAGCACCAAACTAAGCTTGGCCTAGTGGTAAGGAAAGAACCTTCCAACCTCAATGTTGGGGGTTCGATTCCCACTAGGGGCACTTTGGGAGAGGGTTTCCCCTTACCATCCCCCCAAAATCTCAAAGTGTTTGCCCGCAAACCCAGACCGGGTTAACCTGCGAGATGTTCCGAGCTGGTAGCAATTTGGTATTTGTAAGCATTTTTCATTTATTTTGATGAAGTTTAGTACCTAGAGAAAACTTGAAAACCTCTTAGCTAAATCAAAACTTCACATCATAGTTTAAGTAATGAGCTGGGCTAGCACAAACAAGCCCAACACATGAACACATTCCAGACCCACTTACCAGCCCACCTGTTCAGCATAACATTCTTGCTGGACAGTGGACACCAACCATAAATCCAATCAAGGAGTCCAAAAGGCATTGATCCACCAATGTAAATATGATTCGATTCAAGGCTTGCGGGTGCCATAACACCCCCCACATGTCTTACCACAACCACGTTTGATATTGAACATCAACAGTAAGTATAACCATGTCTTACAAAGTTAATTCAGTCTCATTTATCAATCAAATAAAGTAAAAGATCCAGTTTCCATTTTCAAGGTAGCAGAAGCTTTTGCTACTCTCCTGTTTCTGGACATCTAAAGTCTTATAAATTAAAAGATCCAGTTTCCATTTTCAAGGTAGCAGAAGCTTTTGCTACTCTCCTGTTTCTGGACATCTAAAGTCTTAAACCTCCAATGTAAAAGCCAGAGAAATTTTCATCCCAACTAGCAAGTAGCAACTACCATTATTTATGTTCAGCATTTACAGAAACAGATTATCTATCTTCCAGTAATTTGATTATAAGACAGGAGGAGTTTACGACTTTGGAGGGGCAGCTCTCCAAATGAGCTCGACCAGGATGAGGCCATTCTTCGAGTCTATCAGGTTATACTTCTCATTTATTCGCTTGTTGTTAACCACGTCACCAAGACTGATATCAATGTACCCCAACGATTCCTGAAAACCATGGAGATTTTGTACAGACAAGTTCCGATAAGTTTAGGTAAGTTTAAAAATTTTAGTTAAATTTAGATAAGTTCACTTAAGATAAAGTTTAGATGAAGAGAACATACTCTTACCATCTCTTAATTTCAAGTTAGGGTGTATTAGAAAATGCAATCATAAATCACTACTCCATCTATCTTTATTTACTTGCTATATTGTTTTTGCGCAGTTTTCAAGACGTTTCGTTGACCGTAAATATCTTTTATCCGTGTTAGTAAAAATCTGATACTCCCTCCGATTTTTGTTAGTTTACCCACTTCTTTGGGCACAGAGTTTTAGAAGAAATAGGTATGTGAATCATAAAAGGAAAGATAAAGTATTAATTTATTGGCATATTGCATTAAAGTTAATGTTGTAGGCCAAGAAAAGTAGAGTGAAAAGGTAAATATAATCTTTAGTAGACGGATTTGAATAAGAGAGGATAAGATAAAAAATAATGTGAGTGGGAAGTGAATACCAAATAAGCAACTTTTTTAAAAGTTCAAAATAAGAAGCTTTAAAAGAGAGGAAGTAATAAATAATTGGTGGGACCATTCCAAAAACAGCAAAAACAATAAATAAAAAAATAAAAGAGAAGTGGGGTAAACTAACAAGGGACAACCCAAAAAGGAAAGTGGGTAAAACTAATAAAAACAAGAGAGAGTAGTTTGCTTTCAAAAGGAAATGTAGCAAGTAAATATATGTGGCTATTAATTTTTAAATAAGGTGATCCAAACATCCCAAAATAATCTTATGTGGCTATTAATTTTGAATGGATAAAAGTAATATAAGATAGAGATTCATAGTTTTCGAAGGGGATAGCAACTCGGCATAGTACCTTTTGATGCAGCAAGCTTCTTGATGAGGTGCTGTAAACTTCAATATGCATCTTATCCTTTGTCGGAGGTTCTTCCAGAACAAACTCAAACTGCTCATCCCATCTCGGATCTCTATTCTTCTTGATAGTCTGCAATAGCAATGGGTGAGTTACTATACCTTCAAAGAATATGGTATGGTCTTATTCACCAGATATATTGACCTAAAAAATTCGTTTGTGTCACAGTACACATATGACTTGGTCTCTGTCCTCTCCTCATCCCACCTTGGACAATATATAAAAAATTGACGCATATTTCATATGATGCATATGGCAAAAAACCAAGAAACATTTCAGGTTATTTCACGAGAGACTTCTCATCAAGTGCATACCATACCACGCAATAGAGTTCATACAGTACATGTCATCACCTATCATCAAAACAAGAAGATGACTGTATTAGAAGAAATAATGAACTGGTATATACTACCTTAGTCTTTTTCTCCTCTCCTCTGAAAATGATACGTGCATACGGGTTTGTATGGTGCTTTCCTTCCAAATCTTGACCTTCGTGTATTCTCACAACAAGTACACCACCACCAGCGGGTGTTCCTGCAGGCGCTTGTTGCATTGAATCATCAAAATCTTTTCCGACGTCCTCCTCTTTCAATGGTTTGTATGTCAATTCAATCACGATTTGTCCCCGTGACTTCTCATTTTGAGGATCATTCGGGTCAATGGTTTTGAGGAGATCAAGAGTAAACTCCTTTGGCTCATCAGGAGTAAGGTCTTTCAAAGGAACAACATTTAAACCCATTTTCTCATGTTTACCAACCTAACATTGACAGAAAATAGCAACTTCAGAAATTAACCCCGTCCACACATAGACATAAAAGCATATCAAACCACCCAGGAATACCTGCTCCCAATCATACACATTAAGTTGTAAACTCTGCGTCTCTGGATCTCTAACTGTCAGCTTAAATTCCTCGTTCCACTCAGGGTTCAAGTTCTTGTGCTTCACCGTAGTTTTTTTAGATGGAGTCTTGTCATCAGTTAGCTTGAGCTTTACAAATGGGTCTGACGCACCGAGGAGATCTTTCTTTTTCAGCTTCACTGCTCTTATAACTTTGATGTGTAGAATGCCTACAGGCTTCCTCATGGCTCTGAAAAGATTGCAGCATATACATAACAGAGACCAATGGCAGCGATAGCATAGAAATGCGAACATACTTTAGATGTCACATATAAGAAAGTGGTCATACTTTGCTGGATCTAGAATAGGTACATCAAGTGTACGTGGCCATAGATACATATTGGCGACTTGGTCTTTTATTAGTTCCTGCAGCAAGAGAAAAGGACAAGAGAAGTTCATAAATGTAAATCTTAAGTGAAGAAAAGTGATCTAAACTTTTTTTTCAAATCAAAAAGATAAACCTAATTACTCAGCAACAGAAGTTCTCCCCTCATATTTGAATAACATGTATTCTATCTTTATCACACAATTTTTTTTTTAAAGCCACCCAGTTCAGAAATTTAATGGGGTCTAGGGGAACTTGGGAAGTACTATGAAAATGGTAGCATGCTTTAATCTCAAGAAATTCAATAGATAACTATAATCAGACAATATATTAATACCCATAACTCAACAACGAAAATGATGATTACATATTAAGGCCCAAGGCACTTCAGCTTTTCTTTCATAGCTCTAGCATAAAATGTAAATAATATAAGCAATATTGTGTACCAAAAAAAAAAAAAGCATGGCATTACAAATAAATTGAACCGTAGATCAGGATTTTACACATAAAACAACTTCTAAAGATTAAAGCATGTCATACCAAGAATGCAGGAGACAAATGTCCAGCTTAGGAAGATATGGTAAATAGATAAACAATACATTGCAGTGTCTAACAGACGAGAAAAATAACAGGCCATAATAACGCCCATATAAATCCATGTTATCTATCAACTACCACCTTCATTTGTCAGGATCAAAGTGATAAGAAAAAAATTAGACACATGATCGTCCAGATATGAGCACATTCTATGTGATATTAATACAAGTCACTAAAAGAATACCAAAGCAAGTGACAGGCAGTGGTGATTTCCCTTAATTCTTCTAATAAATAATGGAATTAAAAAAATCGCAAAATATACCACTATTATAATGAGTCAGCTAACGGGCTGCATGGTAATACTTTCCTCTCGTCAGTTCTGACATGAATTTGAACATGAAAGAATTGGGAAGACCATAAAAATTACCTTCTGGAGCCATTAACTGGACAGCTTTATAAATTTTCAACTAAAACCCCAAACAAGCTCTTCAAATACACAATCTGAACTCCTAATTTTCCAATACTAGAGAATACAGAGCAAACTGAAAACAAGGTGAAAAAATATTATGGACACCGTACCTGAACAAACCTGTACAGGCCTGGAATTGACATGAGATCAGCACCCAGAACCTTTAGACCAAAGTCAACATGTGGCTGAAAGGTAATACAAGAGTCACTTTTGTGTTTCTCACACTTGAAACAAACAAAAGAGCACACTGAAAATTGGCAATGGCAGATAAGACAGCAATGATCAAAGAACAAGGAAAGGGCAGAATTAACCAATAGTCCACTACCCTTTCGAAGAGCTACATATTCAAACAGCATGTGCCCTCATATGATCATAAAAATTGAGTTCATACGATAATATGCAGGGAATATCATTGACAATCAACCAGCATTACTATTGGATTGAAGGATTGTGCTTTCTCAATCTTGAACTGTATATTGCTTTTTTTTAATAAAAACAACTTCTCCAGAGGCAAACCTCTGATATCAGAAGTGACAAAGATCTAAAGAATTTCAAACACGTTTGACTCTTCTATATCAGAACGATGCCAGCTCTTATCAGACAATTACTTCAGATGAACAATCTTGACATATGAAGAACCAAATGTTCATAAAGTTAATACTTTGATAGTTGGATGACATTATCAAAGTTGAGGATGCCATCACAAACTAAACCTAAGGCCAATATAAATCACAATTTAAACCCTGAGGTATTTGCTTCATTTTCCTTTTCTAATTTAAGGGTCTGATGATGACATGACAGAGATAGGCTGAATATAACATTTTATGGTGCTACGCAAGCATCAATTTGAATTATAAACGGAAATTCTAACATTGGATGCTTTGCAGCTCCCCACCCACAACTAAAACAAAACATCAAAAAGTAACTATACAATAGACGAACAAGACAAACTTAACAAATATGCCAGAATATCACACACCTTCTCCATAAGAGAAACGTATATGTTTGCAAAACATGGGAAACTTGGCACTAAGGGCTTCAGAGTAATACGAGGAGAAGCAAACACTTGAAGATCCAACACCTGGAATACATTCCACAAAACATACTCACTAGCAATAACATTTATAAATCCTCAGCCAGTCCACTCCCATTATCTCATATTAAAATCAACCTCTTGCAGTTTCACAAGAAAACAGGTACAATACCTGAGCTGTTGCCTTCAAACCAAATGCTTTTATAGCAACCAGGATATTAGGATTTCCTGCCCACTTCAAAGATGGTTCCATTATCAGCTCCTTCTCATCTGTAACATAGACTTTCATACCTACATATAAGGATGGCAACCAAACCAGAGAGGTGAGTGATGTCAGCATATCATTAAACATCACAAACCTAACTTCCCTGTCAGAGATTAGGTTGAAAGCAGGTTTGAGATACAGCTATATGAATACTAGTCACTAAGAATCCCACCGAGATAACAAGAATCAAGTGAAAATCAATCAATATCATCATTGGATCAATGAAGATAACAGAGCCTGAATATTTGACTGGCCCAAACAGTCTATAAGAAGCTTAGAATATCCAGCACAACCTGGCATATAATCAATCACCAGGAGCCTTTTTCAGTTACAGGAAGGTGCTAAAATGTGGAACATAATATGAACACTTCTGTGTTGCAAGTTCTCAAAACCACTTTCCACTCCCAGAACCTAAAATGAACAAAATAAGAGAAGAAAAGAGCAGAGCCAGAAACTTTCAGCTTGGTACACTTTTAAAGACAAGCTGTGAATGCAATGTCACATAATTCACCTACCTCTGTGTTGCACGTTTTCAAAACCACTTTCCACTCCCAGAACCTAAAATGAACAAGATAAGAGAAGAATAGAGCAGAGCCGGAAACTTTCAGCTTGGTACACTTTTAAAGACAAGCGGTGAATGCAGTGTCACATACTTCACCCACCTCCTCCCCCCCCCCAACACATGCATTGCAAATTGGTTCGCCTGTTCCAATCCGCAAAGGGGCCTGTTCCTAAAGGCAATACCCTAAATCCCGAATTCTGTTCCTGAACAAGTTCTGCATTCCGGAACAAGATGCGAATTGTGTGACACTACATAAAACCATCATAGTGTCCACCATACCTCTTATGTTACAACTTACAACGCAGAATTACATCAACTAATCAGCACAGTAGAGCTCATACATTTTCACAAACCCCGTACAATAATAA
Organism: Beta lomatogona; assembly: GCA_947646795.1. NCBI lineage: Eukaryota > Viridiplantae > Streptophyta > Magnoliopsida > Caryophyllales > Amaranthaceae > Beta > Beta lomatogona. The sequence continues at coordinate 7,043,245 of CANSNZ010000089.1, forward strand.
TTTTAAGTTATACAGATAATCAGTGAACTTTACTTAACAATTCATCAAGACTGTTAATAGTCACGCGATAGGCATTGACACCCTAGCTAGTCTATGTAAAAGGTAATCATCCCATCAAAATATACTGAAATCAACTCATAACTCGAAACCGTATCCATTCAGATTCATCCTATTTGCCAATCTAATTTTACAACACCAATGGAAGACCAATTTTAAAAAAAAAAAAAATCATGCTAGCCTGAAATCAACCATAGAACTGTACGGACTCAAACAGGCAATGCAAAACACAACACATGCAGGGAAAAAGGGTGTCCCCACACTTATGTAGAGAACGCCATTAGTGGTGACTGGAGAGCGCAAAAGTAGAACTTGCAGCAAAAGTATCTACATAAGTTCCTGTCCAACAGAAGAAAAGACTTCATCCATTATACCGTTATTGATTCTCCTACCACATGCTCAGTTCCATACACTATGCTTACAGGCACCCAAGATTTAATCATTCAGGTGATATCCATAACAAATTAACTGTATGCCAAAAAAGGAGTGAACAGAAATATGATCATTCACTTTTAACACTGAAGTATTCATCTTCCTTTTTCTTTTCTCACAACTTAAATGTTACCGGTAAATGTCTGTAACCCTCAGGCCTTAACTGTCCATCTGCATCCCTATAAACTAATGCTCCTTCCGACTAGAAAAATTGACACGTTGTTCCAAGACTTCTAACCCCTTAGAATTAAGAATTCACCATAATTGCACCAAAATACTGCCAATATCATTTCTGCCCTTTCCATCATCTCCCACTTCAAGAGGGGTAGGTTCTGAATTCCAATAATAATTTCAATCTAAAGAGAATAGACTTTTTAAGATAATTCCAAAACAGTACATATGACTCAAATCTCGTCAAAGAGAGCAAAATCTCTTTATATATAGCCTCTTTTAACTGTCAAGACTCAAGGGTACGGCTACAAAGATTGTGCATGTACCCTTTAAGAAGGTGGCATGTACAATACCTTAAACTCCAGCAGGGACACATATTGGACTTCAAAACACACTTCTTTTAAATTCTTTATTTTGTATAGCTGTAGCTTTCTTGTGTCCATATATAATACATTGTCCCACGTCCATGTCCAGATCCACAAACTTATTTGTGACCTCCCAGAACCCACAAGCAAAATCTGCTATCCTTCTGGGTTTTAATGCTGTTTCTGACATTAGAGAAACTACCATGATCTTCAGATGGGAGATGAACAGAAAAAATTTATAACACGGCATTACTGATTGAAAAAAACTTTTAAGACGAATGGAGTAATATTTTCAAGAGAAGAGACGAAACTGACCTTGGAAAGTTGGTGGCAGAGACCCTAAAGTGAGTTTCTCAAATTCAACAGAGTCGATTTTGTATTTTGGAATTTGTTCAGCAATAATAGGTGTTGCAATATCCTTTGCAGTTTTGCATATTGCCTGTGTACAAGTAGTGACCCTCAGTTAGCCAACATATATAGAACATCAATGACAGAGAAATAAACACAGATGACTGAAAATACCTTGTCCAGATAAGGCCACATTTGAGTAATAAACTTGTTCAGCCAGTCCATCTTAAGAAAGGGATAAGAATACATCACAAGACAAAGTCAGAACCATGGGCAATCCTGTGACAGTTAAAGCCAGAAATAGGATACATACACGATCATAATCAGGGCTTTTCACCCAAAGAGGTATTTCAGGAAGTAGTCGCTGAAGCTTATCCGTATCTTGCTCAGCCAGTGGCTGAATGTCAGGATCCTATCCAAATCAAGGTACCTTTATTAGTAGATAGATGACGCCAATATGTAACTCAAACACCAGTGTCAACAAGCAATAGCATAGGATAGTCAGCTGCCCCAGTCGCCTAAGTGCCTCTTTCTTTTAAAAAAGCATCAGTATCAATGCCAATTGCCAAATAGATCGCCAATTTCACAACGAGCAGAAAAAGAAGACACCAAATATAACTTGGTTGCCAGCCCACACATCATTCAATTGCAGTCTTAAATAAACAAGAATAGAGCTTACCTAGTCATAGTGTAGTATTAGAGTATGTAATCATGATCTAAAAGTTATAACCAATAAGCAGAGCAGTAGAACAATAGGTCAGTAGCTACTCGTGTCACACACTTTGTACATAATTACATAACGCTACCTAAAGAGACATATGCTACAGTTTAATGAGTCATTCTGGTTTTGTAGATACATCATTACATCTTGCATATTTCAGATGGTGTAACAATAAAACAACATGAAAAAACTTATTCTTGATGGCAGAGCAGTGTTTCCCTTTCCCACCACTCTCCAAGACAATAACTGGTGAAAGTCAGTGCAACTTTAGAATCAAAGTTTTCTCCGCACTCCAGGCAAAAATCACCAAACTTACTTGTAGACAAAGCTTTACAAGTCTCACGCGTTCACCGGAAACTGCATACATCGTATGCGACAAAAGTTCTCCATTCTCCTCTTATGCGTGGAAATCACATATCCTCATGATGGGTCCCCATAAAGACATGGAAACAGACTGTCAACCAACACTAGAACTGACAGTATATAACAAGAGCTACACATCAACTTTGTGTATACAAGTGATCTTACATCTCCTTGAGACTTGAGGATAATTCAGTAGGTAAAAAGATGTAGGGATCCCACATATTAAATAGCGTGGTTAGCCGTTCTCTTGAGAATGACATTTCCGATTCCTCCTTCACTTCTCAAAACTTGATTAATTTCAACTGTTCTAGTGGAAGATCACTCCATCAAAGATTCACACAAGCCACAGAACACAAGGCCTTACACATAATTTTCAGGGAGAGAAGGTGCTATACTAACAGCCAATGAACAACAAACTTTTGACAGGATTTCATCCTTCGGCGCCTACTGTGGGCTCAAACCTTAACAAATCTCTAATTTACAGCATGCCAAAATCCCATTAATATGCCTCATAAATTCTTTTGAAGCTTATTGTTCTTTAAAAGAAATGTATGAGGAAAGCATATCAATTAGGGCCTCTCCTTATTCCAATCAAAACATTTAAAAGAGGTTTCAGGGGTAGCCTAAAAGGGAGGACAATTTCAGCAAACCCTCAACTACCACATTATGCTATTATCACCTATCATCTGAATTCCGGTGTATTTGACACCCCCAACGTGCAGCAAAAGGCACAGTCAGTCCTTGGATAAAATTGGAAAACATACTAAAGATTCCGCATGAATTCCACAACTCACAAGCAACAATCCCACTTCAAATAATACGTTGTGGATTATGGAATAATCAAGACCAAAAAAGACTTTTGCCATACTCAATATTCTCCTATATTGAAATATAACATTTCAACATCCTGAATATCTAACATTGGCCGTCTGTCAAACACATTCATACCCTCTACGTGCAATTAAACGCCTAACCTAGACCTGCAACCAATAAACCTCATGCAAAGGGCCCATATAGCCAACAAGGTGAAACTTTCCTCAATGGCAAGAAACCAATATAGATAGGAACTTGATATCTACCCCATACATTACCGAGAACAAATTCTTCCATATTCACAACCATCACAATTATAAGCCAGCACCCAGTAGGGCAGTACCAATACCACCATTAAGGGCATCTAAGGAGCTCAATTTCCAAATGCCCATAAACTGATAAGCCTACTCCAAACCCCTAGAAGCTAAAAAAACTAAAGTGTTCCGAAATGCCCACTCCTCGAAATATAAAACACGGCACAACGAATTCCCATCACAAGAAAACAAGAGTCTGGTCCATCACCAATCCGAAGTCCCTCCTAATGAACCACCTAGTCCAGTAGAATGTGCAGCACAATCCCAGGTCCGATGGCAGTATTCATTATGCCCAGCAACTCAGCTAGTCTTCTCGAACTACAAACCCTCCTTTAACCAACCTTTATGTTAATTCTCAAATATTCAAACCAACTAGTCATAAAAAATACTTCATGCAAGTGTGCACTATTCTTCAAACAAAACATCAACATCATTACACCCAAAATCGAGACAAATGGACACATACATACACCCTTAAAATGTGGATTCCTTTGATAATGACATGCAAATATTTACAATCCATCACGAATCTCATACATATGCATGACAACCCAAACAAACAATAAGACAAGATTTAAAACAAACCAAATTATTACAGATATCATACATTATCATACCCAGAAAAATAACAAGAAAAACTCAAAGAATTCAAAACAAAAATTACCTTCACATCGGTAGGTTGAAAGTATATAAACAGATAGTAACCAACGGTTAGACCAATCGTAATCCCTAAACCAAATCCTACAAACCCAAAAATTACACTAAAAATACGAAGTATTGGACTCCATAAACCCATCTTTTTCTTCTCTCAAATCACTTAATTTTCTACAAATTTCCTATGTATTTCTAAGAAACAAACAAAACCCAGAAAAATACTCCTGAAACCCAGATCAGAAGTAAAACTTTCGAATCAAATCCGTTACTCAACAGGCAAGGTTCTTGAAGAATATAAGAAAAATGAGCCACTTGTCCTCTTTCTATCTCTCCTAACAAGTAACAACGTGTAATGTCATTACCAATCAATTAATATTCTTTATTGTGTTTGAATATGTTTCCATTTTGGAATTATTGGCAACTTTTTGTGAATAAACGCTTGCTTTTTCTCAGGGAGAAGAAGATCGACATTTGATTAGAGGAGAGAGGAAATAGAAGAAGCAGGACATTAAATCGGCCGTTTAGAGAAGAGGTCGGAATAATGGAGCGGTTCCTTTTTTCTATTTTTTTTTTTATATATTAAGCCTTGATTTGTTGCTAATCTGAGTAGTAATGACATGATTTGTTGGTGGTCCAGCTAATTGTAATTAGAAAGTTTTTTAGTCGATTTGATTACTACATGTTGGGAAAGAGAGTGAGGTTGAGAGGTGTGCACTTGTTCTGAATAGGATGGGAATTGAAACAAAACAAGATTGTAAATTGAAGATCGGTTTGGTATTTATCAGATTTGATATTGATCCTATTTTTTCTGGCTTCATGGTTCAGTCCAAATTAGCCCTTTTTTTCTATTCAAGTTAAATATATTAAGTTACGTAAGTAATATGTTGATTATGGTTTGTTAGGCCACATTTAAAACACAATAAATGTTGACTTTAAAGCCTCTCATCCTCACCATGATTAGATTTTGCACTAGAGATATTATACCAAATATATAAAAATAAAGTTAATGAATCTGAGTTAATAGAGATAACATTGATTGATTTCCTACCATAACTAATGCGAGAAATCAACTGACAGCCGACAAGGCAAAATCAATTTTATTGGGAGGAAAATTTGTATTTCAATTATTTAAACATACAAGATCTTTATTTCTAAAAACAAAAGGTTAGTCATAATTCACCTATTATTGGGTATTTTATATGGTAGTAAATTGTATTCTATATGTTAGTAAATTATGATAATTAGGTACACCAATCCCCATTCATTTTTGTAAAACGGGGACGACCCATATAGACATCACATATGACGACCTTTTAGGGTATATATGATTTATGAATACCTCATGGGATATATGTTAAAACCATATTGATAAAATTCACCACACAAAACTTTATCAACTTCAACAACCTTTTTTGGCTAAAATGACAAGAGGAGGGGTCTTGAAAAAATCTTGCAATACTAAGTATATTATATAAATTATTCACACTTTTCTTCAACTTTCCAAATCTATAAATATATATTAAAAGACGTTGTCAAATTAGCTCATCTATCTTGTGTATCTCTCCCCGATGTAATCCCCCGTATTTTCATGAATTTAATAAATATATTTTAATATCTAGTTATTTATATTTTAAAATATATTAGCATTTTAATGATTTCATATTTCAAAGGTTGACCATTTTGAAAGTCAAAGTAATTATGTTAAGTATTTAAGGAAGTTAAAATGTTTTATTAGGCATGTTTTGAAAAATGTTTGAAATACTAATTGGATTTGGAAAAGAAGTTTAAATGGGCTTGAGGAACCCAAATACTAATCCTAGTGATGTTAGGAGTTCAATCATCAATCCTATTCATCGCCAAACTCTATTTGAAGCCCAATTCTATTTTTCCCTAAACCCACAAAAGGGAAACTATAAATACCCATAAACCTCAATTATTTTACCACACAAATTTTCTCTCTCCTCCCTCACTACAATCGGCGCCCTTCCTCTCTCTCCTTTCACGTTCATTTTCTTCTTCCAATTTTCTTTCTTCTCTTCCAAGAAACACTTTCTTCTTCGCCAAGAAATGTTGCAACACCAATCACCACCGCCGAATTGTTGCTACCGCCGGTGCTGCTGTACCTCCCGGCGTCTTGCATTCCTTGTTTCTTCGATTCGTTGGTTAAATTCTTTTCTTCCTCCTCAAGTTTTAATTAAAGATCATGTTTTTATGTTTTATTTTAGTACTAATCATGATTAATGACTTTAATTTACTGTTTTAATGATTAATCTTGGATTATATATGTTATGTATTGAAAAAATAAAATTTCAGATTTGATTATTATATTTAGATTGAGTTTTAATTATCCAAAGTATGAATTTTTAGAGTGTTAAAGATTGGAAAATCATAGTAGCATGTTATAAACTATGAAATTGATTTGACTTATGAATTTAAGCATGTTTAAGTATGTTTAAAGGAGGTTTTAATAATTGATAAGTTGCTGGAATTTTAGAAAGGTTGTTATTAATGGAGTTTTATGGATTTTATTGACTTGTATAGTAGTACTATGCTAGGTAATATAAGTAATTGAGGTTTTAATGATAAAAACAACTTTGAAATATTTTTTAAAGGGGATTTAAAGTATTTTTAAAGTTGCTGGAATTTATTTGGAGTATTGATTTTAAGTTCTATTGGTTATTTTAGGCGGAGATTACTCTTTAGGCGATTTTTAAGGTGATTAAAGGTGGCCTACCAATTTGCCTACACAAGGTACGTACATACCTATGTGTTTTTGGTTGAAGTATCATGATTTTAGGAAGAAAAGTTATGTAGTATCATGTATAGGAACTTTTGTGAGTTCATATATGATTTTTATTATGATTGGATTTAACATGTTTTATGCCTGTGTGCGAACATGTTGATTTTAAGAATTATTTATGAGTTGAATAGCATGTTGTATGGAATATTGATGCAAGCATGTTGGTTGGGAACTTTATTTATTAATTCACATGGTGGAATTGATATATTTATTGAGTTGAATCATGTGTTCCCTTATATTATTATTTTCACTACTTTATGAGGACTGTGGGCCTTATTTGGTAAGTTGATAATCTATGCCTATAAAAAGTAAGTTGGTTGTTGGCTAGGTTCAACAAATAAGAAGGATTGAAATAAAAAGGATTTAAACAAGAAGGAATTAATCTTGGGTTGTAAGTTGTATGATCACTTATTTTAATCCTAAGATAAAAAGGAGTTAAGTTGTAAATGTTTGATTATATGTTATTTGTATTGCTTGTGTGTCATAACAAGTGATAATTGGTAAATCATGTAAAGTGTAACGTGGATAGTAATAAACTTTAGACTGGTGCACGTCTGAAGTTGGACAATCAGAAGTTGGGGTACATGGTGAGCGTGCCATGACTTTTTCTGGGAATTGGATTGTTCACCGTTCCTATTTATTTTAAAGGTTCCTCGATATCGTAGGTCATTTTGGAATACGGAGTCGCGCCCGTATTTCGTCTTCCTAGGTGAAGGATGGTTTTTAGTTAGACAACTCGGTCCAATAACTATTGTAATACTCCGTATTTTTAGTAAGTTATTAGTTATATTTTTTTTAAAGGTTTTATTTACTAAAAAGGCTTTCTATTAAATATAAAGGTTTTAAATAGGATTTTATAATAGATTATGGGTTTTTCAAATAGACTCTATCCCAAATTAAGTATTGGGCCTAAGTTCACAATTCTAATCCAAATAGTTAGTTTAATAAAATAAAAATATTTTAAAAGAAAATTTCAAAAAGGATTTCAAAAGATTTACAAAAGATTTTAAAAAAAAAAAAAAAAAAAAAAGTTGAATTCAGCGGCGCATAACTCACGCCACTGCCAGTGAGTGTTTATCCAAGATTCCAAGTCTTATTATTTTTCCGTTTCTATCTTTTGTTTAGTTTAAGCATCTAGACTATTTATCTTATGGAATATTCCCCTATTCTAGCTATATGATCATAAAGGAATAGTGTATCTTAGCTAAAATCAATTCTCTTTTCTAAAAAAAACCCATATTTTAGTTTCCTAGTCCTATTCCGACTCTACCTATCCAACTAATATAAATAGGGGCATCCACCCATCATATTCTTCACACCAAATTTGAGGAATACATCTCTTTTCTCAAGTTTAAACTCTCTCCCTCTTAGCCTACCTTTTCTCTTCTCCCTAGTAGTTATTAATTTTCAAGGTGCATGTATATGTAGATCTTTAAATATTGTTCTGCATGCGTAGTATCATGTTTTTAGGGTTGTTATTTTGAATTGAAACGCATGTTTTATGAGTTTTATTATGAACTTTATGAGTTTTATTATGAATATTATGAGTTTTCATGAGTATGCTAAACTTATGAATTAATGATTAGTCTAAGATTAAATAATTTATTGATTGTCAAACTATGCCGAAATCACACTTGTTCATGTTTAGAGTAGTAGGCGTAAATATAAGCTGTTGTAAGTCTAATATTAATGTTACGGTTGACCTTCAAAACACGACCCGAGTTTTGTATTGCTAGCTTGAAAAGTTACGGCACAATTAATTTAATATTGGTGTTAAAATTCAACATGCGTACTGTTAGTGTGTGTGCCATACAACATTAGTGCTGAGTTTTGTAGCTTATTATTATTGATGTTGTATTATTATTATTAGTCATATTGTTATAAGTAATTATTTCAAGATAAATTATTCATGCCTTTTATATGGCTATGTTTTATAAGAATTATTATTCTTTTAAAGTTCAAAGCAAGGATTTTTATTAGTTATATGATCTTTTATGATCGCAAAGAGGCAACGGCTTGTTATTTATTAGCAAGAACGGTAGCTATTATATTTTACCCATGTACTTTTTGTATAAGTCATGTGGACAAGGTAGTTCCCCTCGTCATAGACTCATTAAGGAATACTAAATTTGGGGGGTGTGCACACTTTAGGAAATGTACCTAGGCAAGGAAAAAGGATTTTTATTAAAGTTATATACTTTATATTATACAAGTATTACAAGTATCCAAAGAAGGTTTATACAAATATTTTGAATGTTTAATAAAGTATTTAAATTTCCGCATATACATGTACTCGGTATTTTTTACCGACACGCGTTTTGTTTGTTTGTTTTATGGCTTTGTCCCTGTGATGACCCTTTTGGTGAGCATAATTTACAGGTTGATTTGATGCATACTTCACACGGGGGAGCTAGTGAGGAATAATACTTAAGCTAGGAGTTGCTATTTTTATTTATTATAGATTCCATTATTGTCATAGTTGAATAATAAAGTTTTTATATTATCAATAAAGATAAGTTATTATTATTAGTTTCCGCTGCATTGTTAAATTAGTAGTTGGTAGTTTTAGCCTTTAACGTTATCACGTGGCGGTAATGCTCTCAAGTTTCTCAAGTGTTTTATATTAAAATATATTCTTCAAAAAGAGAGAAATTTGAGGGTGTTACAACTATTCCATTAAAGTAATGAAAAAGATGGTTAAAGAGTAATGAAAAAGTGTAGTTCAGTAAAAGTTGTCTGCAGATTGTTATGTTATTATTTATCCCTGTTTATTATTTATTAGTATCATGTTAGGAATGTTTATGTATTATTACGTAGTACTCAACTTTGCTGATTACGTGCATAGTTTGTATGTGTTGATCATGGTTTTGCCTTATTGATCCTGTGATGACCCATTTTGGTGAGCAGCTTCTTTTAGTGCATTGACATCTACAGGCTTGCATCTGTTGCATCATGGGGATTTGGGAATGGAGAGTTTGTGTAGCATATTGTTTTATCTAGTGCTTTAGTAGATACTTTATATTTAAGTTTGGTTGGAAGTTAACCTTAATGGTGTTGTTTGGTTTTAATGTACTTTGTTTATTTATTATATTTCAATTCTAAAAGTTTAGTTATATGTTTTTTGCTGCAAAATTCTGAATAAGCCGATACGTTTTCAAACGGGCGATAATACGTTGATAATTTTCTGTTATTTATATTAAAAAGGTATTTTAGAAAAGGGAGAATTATTGGGGTGTTACACCCGATTCAATAAGTAAAATCCAATGTCATCCCATACACCTAAAAAAATAAGGAACACGATGACACAAGTCTTGAACAAGCGACCTCAAGTTTGAACATTATTGACATAACAATTGATCCAAATGTGATATTATAACTTCTACTTTTAAACATAGTACAATATAATCTCTCTGTATTTTTTAATTAGTTTGCTCATTTGAAATATTGACACTATTCACAATTAGATAAAAACTTCCAAATTCTTCTCAACATACAAGAAAAAAAATATAGTAATGTGGGATCTTCTTTGATTCGTCTCAATGTGCATTTTATTATTATTCAATTGTTATAATTTATATTAATATGTAATAAAATATATTTAAGGTCTAAGAAGTTCATTGGCAAACGCGCACAATCAAAATATGCAAACTTAAAAAATACAAAGGGGGTGTTCATTTAGTGTTGGAGAGCGACCAAGCGCATTGAATGTAGACATGATTCGATAGGGGTGTTCATAATCAAATAACAGAAATTACGGATCGGATTGCTCGGATATTCGATAACTAGAAAAATGATTTTTTGAACAAAAAGTTCGAAGAATAAGTTTGTGTCGGATCGAATCACCAGGTATTTCGAATGTTCGGTTATAGGAACTAGATATTTAACCGCATACCCGAAAATATCCGATCATTATCTCATTTTTTCGGATATTCGGAAATGGAAAATCCCAATATGTATCTTATCTGCAAAATTTCGGATATCCGATTCCAATAATCTGAAGTCCAAAAAAGGTTCGAATATCTGATTTTTCGGATCGGGTCGTCCGTATCACGGGTCAGCTCGACCAGATCGGGTAATTACTATGATTCGATGATAAGTCCTGAGTACCACCTCCACAAAATTTTGCCAATTAAGCTAGATGACATACACACAATATAGGAAAATGTGAGAAAACAAAACAAACAAAAATATTCAAATGTAAGCATGTAATTTCTAGTATCTATATTTGAAAAAGACCTCCAATATTACTATTAATACTAAAAAGTGAAGAGTTAGTAGAAAGTGGGGTTCTTTATTTGACTTTTGGATGGGAGAGAAAAAGTTGTTTAGAAATATGTAATATTATTTAGTGCACCAAGTGGACATATAATGAGGTAGGGGAGGGGAAAAGAGGGAAAATGTAACCAACAATGGAATAAAGCAAGATAGGAAAAAAAAAAAAAGAGAAAATAATTAGGCATTAGACATTAAACATTTTGGGCCTAAGACTAGAGCTGGCAAAATATTACCCAACCCACCAACCCAATCCGAACCCAACCCATTAATAATAGGTTGGGTCAAAATTTTCAACCCGTTTAATTTTATGGGTCGACCTGACCCAACCGGTTTAATTGAATGGGTTGGGTCAGGTTGGAAATCTCGACCTAAATTTAACCCGTTTTAACCCATTTATGAAAACAACCTAAAAAACCTAACTAATTTCACAGCTAAAAAAATTGGGCTAGCCCATATAGAAAGTTAAAAAGTAAAAATTCTAACTCATTATAATTAGTGTTGAACAATTTATTATGGAGTTGTAATGGTGTTGATTTTGAACAACAGTTGGGTTGTAAAAATTCTAACTCATTATAATTAATGTTGAACAATTTATTGTGGAGTTGTAATGGTGTTGATTTTGAGCAACAGTTGGGTTGATTTTGAACAATATCTAGCATATGGTTATGTACTGGCTTAATGCTAAGTTGTTTCCTACTGTTGCTTTGTAACATATACTTTGTTGTTTTATTTTTTTTCTTGAAAAAACACGAAAAAAATTAAATGGGTCGACCTAAAGGTTGACCCGTTTATCATAAGGTTGGGTTGGGTGGTAATTCCCAACCCGTTTAAGTTAACAGGTCGGGTTGGGTCAAGGGGTTCTCAACCCCGTTAACCCGCCAACCCAACCTGATCTTGACCCAACCCGACCCATTGCCAGCCCTACCTAAGACTAATTTTAGGCTAAAAAATCCCTTTTGGGCCTAAAGATAATACCCAAAGCCCAATGACTGGAGCTCACAAATGGGTCAGATTACGTCAATTTCATCTGTAGTTCGCCAATAAATGGGATGGTTTTCCATAACCTAACCATTTATTAGACGGGTCAGAAACCCTCAATAAACCCCAAACCCGATCAATTTATTAAACGAGTCTTGCAATGTGCTTATCGACCCGTTTATCAAGCAAGCACACATATCTAAACCAAACTAATCAATTTCGTATCTCTCTTAACCCAATTTATATATGAACATCTTGTTGAAATGAATCAAATAGACAACCAAAAAACAAATCTCGAATAGTTAAGAGAAATCTTCAAATCATAACAAGCCACACTTATAATATCGATAGTAACATATAAATTAAACGAGTTATCGTGTTAGGTCCAAGCTTTAAAAGTTCAACCATAATCCAACTTGTTTAATTAACGGTCTCCATCAAGTTCGGGTCATCCCGCATACCTAAACGGATTAAAAACCTCAACCCATGTATCAAACCTACCAATTTCATATCGGATTCAAGTCAAGTCAGCTGGTTTTGTTATTTTTTACAACCCATATAGCTCTACTAACAATGATCAAATTAGAGCACTTAATTAATAGAAATACCTGAAGTGTGTAGATTAATAAGAAACGCTAGTGAGGCACCTAGTTTTGAGAAAGCAAAGTATTTAGGGCTCTTTCTTAAACAAGTTTTGAGCAATCGAATATAGAGGTACTTGGCAGCCCCTCCTCCTCCTCCCCCAAAAATCCCCGATAGATACGCAATTACGCATCCTCATTCTCCCCCTCGCCCTAGGATTTAATCACCGCCATTAAACACTTTTCTTCCTTCACCTTTCTTATTTAGTCTCAATTAACGTCACTGCAAAACCAAACCCTACTTTCATTCTCTCTCCAATTCAATACTTCGATAAAATTCTAATCTTTTTTGTCTATATAATTAGGTTTTTCTTTTTCTTACACACTCTAATACGCCACTCTTTCGTTTATCGGCGAACAAATTTTCGCTTTTTCGCAACGAACGACGTTGATCGGTATAAGATTTACTCACTTTCGATTGGATTAATCAATCTTTGTTTACCACCAAAAGAAGGGAATCTAGGGTTTTGTTAGTTTAGCTGATCAAGCGAATTTCAAATTCGATTCGAGGGTTTTGGAATTCCAATCTTATCAAAAGAAAAAAGGTTGATAATGGTGGAAATAATGGTTGGATCGCCGAACGATTGATCGTAACCTAAAAAAAGGGGTGTGTTTAAATTGTATGGAAACTCGGAGTCGGAAGAGGGCGGAGGCATCCTCATCAGCCCCTTCTTCATCCTCTGTTGGACCTACAACTCGTGGCGCGAAACGGTCTCGGTTTTCCTCTTCATCCTCCTCAACAACTGCTACTCCGGCAACTCGGTCTCGAACTCGGTCTAACGTTAGTGTAACTCCTGCAACGATGGATGAATCATCCTCTCGTGGCGGCCGAAGGGGGAGAAACCACCATGGCTCTGATAAGGACAATGATAAGGGTAAAGAGAAGGAACATGAGATGGAGAAAGAGAGGGAAAATGAAAGAGAAAGAGGGTTAGGGTTGAACATTGATGAAGACGACGATGATAATGACAATGATGATAGTGAAGGAGCTGCTGGTGTTGGTCTTTTGCACCAGAATTTGACCTCTGCTAGCAGTGCTCTTCAGGGTTTGCTTCGAAAGCTCGGTGCTGGACTCGATGATTTGCTCCCTTCGTCTGCTATGGGGTCGGCTTCTTCGTCCTCTCACCAGAGTGGAAGGCTTAAGAAGATTCTTTCTGGCTTGAGGGCTGATGGTGAGGATGGGAAGCAAGTGGAAGCTTTGACACAGTTGTGTGAGTTGCTGTCGATTGGAACGGAGGATTCGCTTAGTACGTTCTCTGTGGATTCGTTTGTTCCTGTGCTTGTGGGGTTGCTTAATCACGAGAGTAATCCTGATATAATGCTTCTCGCTGCGAGGGCCATTACTCATCTGGTCGATGTCTTGCCTTCTTCTTGTGCTGCTGTTGTTCATTATGGTGCTGTTAATTGTTTCTGTGCTAGGTTGTTGACTATTGAATATATGGACTTGGCTGAGCAGGTATTACACACTTCTCTTATAATATACAGCTTGTATTATCGTATTTTCTTATATGAAACTTTTAACCATGGGTGTATTAAGCAATTTTGAATTTGGTACCATTTGCATCACATTGATTAATTTGAAATTGTGGTTAGTTATTGGGGAAGGATTACAAGTAAATATCATACTTTAGAATTTGGTTCTACGCGAACTTGTCTGTTTCCATTTGATATCCCACATTAATTTTAGATTTTAGGGTTTAGGCTTTAAGGAGAAATTAGTCTCTCAGTATTGCTGACAACAACCTAATCTGACTGCAATGTGGTATCAACAACGACATGAGTGAAATAGTAGGCTACAACAATGATCACTCCAATGCCAGTGGATATTGATTTCAGGTTTTGGAAAAAACTGTTTATCAAGTTATGTTAGATGACAGTAATGCATATTTGGTCTGATCGTAGTGGAAGGGGACAGTAATGCATTATGATTCAAATAACCATATGATTTAGATTGTAGGTTTTACAAAAAATAGTCTCAATCTTGTGGAAGAGAGTCTGAGGAGAAGAAGGTGAAGTCTCTTATGTGTAAAGGATAGGGACTAGGGGCCGCAGGCCACTGGCTCACAATCTACTTCTTCTTCACCTAACACTTACTTTTTTTTTGCGTGGTTTAATTTAATTTAATTTTAGTTTCACCTTGTTGTTAATTGAAGCTCAGATTCTAAATATTTGTGGGCATACCTCTTTGCTTCCTTACTGGATACGCCAATGAACTTGTATAGCTGTATGTGATGTATATCTGATAAATTGAATGAATATTGGATGAATTACTGAGTGATTATGGTAATTTTGAATTATTTGTGTTAATTTTTGGAATGGCTCAGTCCCTGCAAGCACTAAAGAAGATATCACAAGAGCATCCGACTGCGTGTTTGAGAGCTGGGGCGCTAATGGCAGTGCTTTCTTATCTTGATTTCTTTTCAACCGGTGTTCAGGTCATCTTGTCTACCTTTTTGTGGTATTTGGATGTTATGTGATGTGGATATGTCTAGACCAGTGCTATATCATATGCATAATGTGTGTTTTTTATCCGATTTCAGCGAGTAGCTTTAGCTACTGCTGCAAATATGTGCAAGAAGCTCCCTTCGGATGCTGCTGATTTTGTGATGGAAGCTGTTCCTCACCTAACAAACCTCCTTCAGTACCATGATGCAAAGGTAGGCTGCAACATCACATGATTTTCTGCCATCTTGAGTGTTTGATAACATAAAGCCATTTTTTTTTGTTTTTTGTTTTTTATTTTTTTACATGTCTTGGGTTATGTGGAATTTCAGGTTCTGGAGCATGCTTCTGTTTGCCTTACGCGCATTGTTGAGGCATTTGCATCATCTGCTGAGAAACTTGATGAGCTTTGCAATCATGGTCTTGTTAACCAGGCTGCTTCGCTTATTTCAACCAGTAATTCTGGTGGGGGTCAGGCCTCTTTGAGCACGTCTACTTACACTGTAAGCGCGGGAATTCTTCCACAGTATAAGCTGTATTCTTAAATTTGGTTTTAGTGTGATTTGGGTTATTTTTGTAGGGCTTGATCCGACTTCTTGCTACATGTGCAAGTGGGTCTACTGTGGGAGCCAAGACATTGCTGCTACTTGGTATAAGTGGCATTCTCAAAGATATCTTGACTGGATCTGGACTTGTAGGAAATATGTCTGTATCCCCTGCTCTTAGCAGGCCACCGGAGCAGGTAAGCATATTGGTATTCTTGGTCTCTTCAGGATAGTAAAGAAAATTATTAAAGAAAGTCTCTCATGTAGAGTTGAAGATGTGTTGTTTGAAATAAATATAGATTCGAAAGCATTGAAGGATGTTGATGGAGTATCTTTTTCTTTGTTTTGTCTTTGAGTATTTAATAGAGATGTTTCATTTATCATTTTTTGAGTGGCGGGGTTCAACAGTAAATTTTAGTTTTTTCTGATTCTTTTTAAATGTGTTGTTAGTTTTAGCTGATGAATGTTTATAGTTTGACTCAGGAGAGTTGATTATTCTTGGTCCCAATTTTGATGAACAGAAGGAAATAGGAGAGTCTTTATAGTTTCGGTAAGTACTTAAAGTTAAGAGGATGAAGACCTTGTGAGAGAGATTAAGTTGCAAAGAGGGAAACATGATTGAATACGATATACGCAGATACATAATATACACATAGTATTCACCACACCCTGATTGGTTCTAATAACCCCCCTCCTCCAAATGGTTCAAGAGGTGGCTTGCACTTGGCTGATCTTCCTTTTGGAAATTTGTCCTTTTACAGTGAGAATCATCTGTAGCATTTAGATATTATATGGTACAGTTTAGATATGCTTATAGAATCGCAGATTCATAGCTTCATAGGTTTTTGGAGATAGATAAATCTTCCCATCCTGAGGTGGAAAGGCCCCTCTGTCTGCTTATAGTGGGATGTTTCTTTGGTTCGCGATTGTTGGTTGGATCATTTGTTTGAGTTTTGAAATCCAATTTTAGTATCTGACTCTTATTGGATCTTCATGGGGTTTTATTTTGCTATTGTGAGGTTCAGATAGTTTGGCAGCTGTGATTTCATATTGTGATGTTGGTTAAGTAACTCCATATCACATTTTGGCGCGCTATCGAATGCTTTAGCACTTCTTGGACTTTAAATCCTTTTGTTTTGATTTCTGTTAGAGGGTAGGAAGTGTAGCTATGATGTGTTTCTTTTTTATTAGGTGGTCTTAGTAGTGGATGTGTGCATGACACTATTTTTCCTTTTTTGTTCCTTGGTAATGGAATATGGTTGAATAGCTGTGTTAGTTAACATAACATATTATGGTTCCTTTTTTTTCCCCCTGTGGAAGCTATTGTAATCAGTATGTCTTGGATCTACATTATGATATTTGTACTTTTTGTTCCGACTTAGATATTTGAGATTGTGAACCTTGCAAACGAGCTGCTTCCTCCCCTTCCACAAGGAACAATTTCCCTTCCAGCAAGCTCTAACTTATTTGTAAGAGGGCCCCTTTTTAAGAAGTCACCTATGAGCAGTTCTGGCAAGCAAGATGAGACAAATGGTAATGTGCAAGATGTGTCAGCAAGAGAGAAACTTCTGAATGAACAGCCTGAGCTTCTGCAGCAATTTGGAGTGGACCTTCTTCCTGTTTTAATACAGGTTTCAATTGCTTGATCCTCATTTTGCTTTAAGTTCTACATGTTCAATTCAGTAGCATTAATTCTTAATTTATCTCTGCTGAGCAGATTCATGGATCAAGTGTGAATGGTCCTGTCCGTCACAAATGCCTATCTGTGATCGGTAAACTTATGTTTTTCAGCAATGCAGATTTGATATCATCTCTGAATAGCACAACAAATATCTCAAGGTGCCTGTCTTCGGTTTAAAAGGCTTCAGTTTGTAGTTTACCTATTTTCTGCATTGTCATTTGTTTTTTATTTTTTTTTTTCCTCCCCCCAGTGAAAGATGATATTAAATAAAATAGAACCAACTATTACATAATCGCATTAGATCGTCTATTACAATCTGCAATACGACGGTTGTCGGGGTTCTCACTCTATTTATTCATTTTTCCCCCTCAGTTTCCTTTCTGGTGTTTTGGCTTGGAAGGATCCTCAAGTATTAGTTCCTGCTCTACAAATTGCAGAGATACTGATGGAAAAACTCCCTGAGACATTTTCCAAGATGTTTGTGAGGGAAGGAGTAGTTCATGCTGTAGATTCTCTCATAGCTGCTCCATCAAGCTCTGTTTCAGCTCACGCTGCTACCCCTGAAAAAGATAGTGAGTCAACTTTGGGATCATCTGGACGTGCTAGGCGTTTAAGGAGAAGAAGTGGGAACCAGCAGCAAGATGCCAATTCTGTAGATGAGTTAAAAAATTCAGTTTCAGTTAGTGTTGGTTCACCTCCCACCTCGGTTGAAATTCCAACTGTCAGTTCTAATCTTCGCACAACTGTCAGCGGTTGTGCGAAATCTTTCAAGGATAAGTACTTCCCTTCTAATCCTGGGACTAGTGATGTTGGTATTTCTGATGATCTCTTGCACCTGAAGAATCTATGTGCTAGGTTGAATGCCGGTGTTGAGGAGCAGAAGTCTAAAGTGAAGGGAAAATCAAAGACTGCTGGAGCTTATATAGCAGATTTAGTTACGGGCAAAGAGGAAAACTTGGTTGGGATAGTTTCCGAGATGCTAGGGGAACTAAGTAAAGGGGATGGTGTTTCTACGTTTGAATTTATTGGCAGTGGAGTTGTTGCTGCCTTACTCAACTATTTTTCCTGTGGATATTTTAACAAAGAGAAAATTTCAGAGGTGAATCTTCCTAAGCTTAGACAACAAGCACTCAAAAGATATAAATTATTTATCTCCATTGCCCTTCCTACTAGTGGCACAGGAGGGAACATAGCTCCTATGACTGTTTTAGTCCAAAAGCTTCAAAATGCTCTGTCCTCACTGGAAAGGTTTCCAGTTGTATTAAGTCATTCAGCTAGGTCATCAGGTGGGAGTGCACGGCTGTCATCAGGTTTAAGTGCATTATCTCAACCATTTAAGTTGCGTCTATGTAGAGCTTCAGGAGAGAAGTCCCTTCGTGATTATTCTAATACTGTTGTACTCATCGATCCATTAGCAAGTTTAGCGGCTGTTGAAGACTTCCTTTGGCCCCGAGTGCAACGAGGTGACTCTGGGCAAAAGGCTTCAACTTCTGTTGGAAATTCTGAGTCAGGGCCATCACCTACAGGAGCTGGTGCTTCATCACCAGCTGCCTCAACTCCTGCTACTGGTACTCGCCGCCAGTCAGCCAGATCCAGGTCAGGTGTAAATATAGGAGACACTTCTAGGAAAGATGCATCTCAGGACAAAACTAACAGCTCTTCGAAGGGGAAGGGTAAAGCTATACTAAAACCAGCACCGGAGGAAACAAAAGGTCCTCAAACCAGAAATGCTGCTCGTAGACGAGCTGCTTCAGATAAAGATGCCCAACTGAAATCACCAGCTGAGGAATCTAGTTCCGAGGTGTGTTCTATATATATTTGTGCTTGGTTCCTGTGTAATTAATGCATAGTTAGACTGAGACTTCATTTCAGCTTAAAAATAGTACCAGCAGCAACTACCTCCGGTCCTCCTTGATCTCTTTATTTCTTAGGCTGGACTTATGCTATATTCATGTACTCCTATATAATGTTCTAAAGTGAAGCTTCCTTATTGAGCATCTCGTAAATATGTATTTATTGTGCGCTTTTTAGTCTTTACAAAGGTTCATTTTGTATATTAGGAACATTATATAATTCTTCCAATTTCTTAATCACACTCCTTATTGGTTCTTGCAGGATGAAGATTTGGAGATGTCTCCTGTTGACATTGATGACGCATTGGTGATTGAAGATGATGATATCTCTGATGATGAAGATGATGACCACGATGATGTATGTAAATTTGGATTGTTTTTCTTAATTTGAAGTCCACCTAGCATATTTATGAAGACGTTTTCCTCTTTTTCTTTTCTTTGATTGAATACTTAGATGCTTTCTGTTTGAGCATGAAAAAATGTGAAGAAACATTGTTCGTTTTTGTAGAACTTGAGCTGTCTTGATGTTACCTAATTTGACCTGCTTATTCATATTTGATGCTACTTTGATCTTTTGTTTAGATGGTGGTTTTGCTATGCTTTGAACCAGTGAAGTGTTTTATGAGGACTTGTGATTGTTGGAGTGAAGTGTGGTTAAGATGCCAGTTCAGTGTTGTGGGGTCTCTATATCAATTCAGCTTTGCTAATCTGCTCCTGCAACTTATTTTGCAGGTATTGAGAGATGATTCTCTTCCAGCTTGCATGGCTGACAAAGTTCATGATGTGAAATTGACCGATTCTGCTGAAGAAAGTGCTGCTGCTCCTGCAACCAGTGATAGTCAGAATAATCCTGCTTCAGGTTCCAGTAGTAGAGCTGCCACTGTAAGGGGCTCAGATTCGACAGATTTTCGGAGTGGGAGTTCATTTGGTTCTAGAGGGGCAATGTCATTTGCTGCTGCTGCCATGGCTGGGCTTGCTTCTAATGGCAGGGGGATTAGAGGAGGAAGAGATCGTCATGGACGTCCTCTTGGTGGTTCCAATGACCCTCCTAAATTAGTTTTCTCTGCTGGTGGCAAGCAACTTAACCCAAATTTGACAATTTATCAGGCTATTCAGCGGCAGCTTGTGACTGATGAAGAAGATGATGAGAGGTATAATGGCAATGATCTTGTCACCAGTGATGGTAGCAGGCTATGGAGTGATATCTATACAATCACCTATCAAAGGGCAGAAAGCCTGGTTGAGAAGTCCCACGGGGCTGTGAATTCTGCCTCTCCATCAAAGTCTACCAAATGTGGATCCGCTTCCAGTTCAAGTGCTGCTGCCTCACACCGATTACCCCTGGACAGCATTTTGCAAGGAGAACTTCCCTGTGATATGGAGAAAAATAATCCAACATACAATATTTTATCACTGTTACGTGTACTGGAAGGTTTGAATCAACTTGCACCCCGTTTGAGGGTTCAAACAGCTTCTGATAAATTCTCAGAAGGAATGATTTTAAATCTAAATGAGTTAAGTGTTACTGGAGCTAAGGTTCTTACTTCAGAATTTGTCAACAGCAAGCTCACCCCCAAATTGGCTCGACAGATACAAGATGCACTTGCACTGTGCAGTGGCAGCCTGCCGTCTTGGTGCTACCAGCTGACAAAAGCATGTCCATTTTTGTTTCCATTTGAAACTCGCCGGCAGTTTTTCTATTCAACTGCTTTTGGATTGTCTAGGGCCTTGTATCGTTTGCAGCAACAACAGGGTGAGGGTCAAGGGTCTAATGAAAGAGAAGTTCGAGTTGGGAGGTTACAGCGCCAGAAGGTTCGTGTATCAAGAAATCGCATTTTAGATTCAGCAGCCAAAGTTATGGAAATGTATTCTAGCCAGAAGGCTGTCCTTGAAGTAGAGTATTTTGGTGAGGTTGGGACAGGATTAGGTCCGACATTGGAGTTTTACACCCTCTTGAGTCATGATTTGCAGAAAGTGGATTTGGGAATGTGGAGGACGAATTGCTCATTTGATAATTCTTCTGTGGAAGATGGTACTAATGACCAGAGCAAAGATGGGAAATTTGAAGACGCTGCAGTATTGAGTTCTGTGGGTAATGCAAATCTTGTTCATTCCCCACTTGGATTGTTTCCTCGACCGTGGCCGCCAAGTTCCGATGCTGTAGAGGGCAGCCATTTTAGCAAAGTCATTGAACATTTCCGATTGCTTGGACGAGTCATGGCCAAAGCTCTTCAAGATGGAAGGCTTTTGGATCTGCCATTATCAACTACTTTTTTCAAGCTTGTGCTTGGACAGGTATTGAAGTGCCTTCTCGTTCAGCTTGTAGGGAATCTTCTCATGTTCACCCTAGTCCCGCCCGTGTCTCAAGCATGTTGTTTGGAAGCAGCATGTATAACCCTCCCCCCTCCCAAAAAAAAAAATTAAAAATAAATAATAACGTTGTGGTAAATTCCTAAACAGTATCTCAGACCTTGAGTTGTCATGCTGTATATTTCAGAAGTGTAGATTCTGTCTCCTCCTATGTCTTTTTTGGACCTATATTTGATTATAGTTGGTGTTTGTTGTTCTTAAGATGTTGTTCTTTCCCCCATTATCAGAGTCCTCTCTTCGCTTATACTAACTTGGATCCTGTATTTTAGGAACTTGATTTGCATGATATCCTCTCATTTGATCCTGAGGTTGGCAAAACTTTACGAGAATTACAAGCCTTAGTTTGCAGAAAGCAATATTTAGAATCAATAGGTGGTGATCATCCGGATGTAATAGCAGAGCTGTGCTTTCGTGGAACTCCAGTTGAGGATCTATGTTTGGATTTTACACTTCCTGGATATCCAGATTACGTCTTGAGACCAGGGGATGAAAATGTGAAGTTCTATGAAACTCTTTTTCATGCTAGGTTTTGTTCACTCTGGTTAATTGTGCCTGGACCATTATAAGTTTTTCTGCGGGCTAATTGTAGGTGGACATCAATAATTTGGAGGAATACATATCATTGGTGGTGGATGCCACAGTTAAGACGGGAATTACAAGACAAATGGAAGCTTTTAGGGCAGGATTTAACCAGGTTAGAATCTGTCTTCCTTTCTCTTTGATTTGCAAATTAGTGGTGATTTTTAAATTGTACTTACCCCTCGTTTTATTACATTTGGTGTGTTCTGATCGATTGTTTGTAACTCTTAAATGTTCTTATGCCACACACACACACACACACACACACACACACACACAGGGTTGGGTTCTAGTGAGAATCCTCTTATGGTGAGAACCGTGAGAACCACTAAAAGTATATATATATATATATATATATATATATATATATATATATATATATATATATATATATATATATATATATATAGTTTGTTTCAGTCATTTTCAATGCTTTCTTAGATACAGAGTATTAAGGAAGGCGACCATTTCAGGAAAAGTAGTGGTGTTTTCTCTGATGTGTGTAACATGGCTGCTATGTTGTCTCACCATAGCAGTTTGATGACTTTTTAGTCAATCATTAACTTCTCTCTTTGTTCTCAAATAAATGCTGAATTTCATGATAAGCGAGCCCATTAGGTCCTACGTCTCACTATTCAGCGGACAGTCGTCCCTCAATCTCTCCAATCATCTTTTACAGTCGCTCCGGTGAGATGGCACCCAACTCCTTGACAAGACGGGCATTTTTCGCGGACTAGTAACACTTTCCCTTTTTGGATGTTTCAAACTAAATGCAACAAACCTTATCTCATTTGTGGTTTCTATCATTCTTTCTCCTCATCACACGGGCCCTTCTTATATTACTCTATCTCTTTCGTCATGACATGGGTCTCCCTTAAGATGTCAAGGCTGCATTTAATTGAGAACACAGAGTAGAAATTTCCTTTCAAGTTGGCTTTAGATGTCTCAACCAGTTGATGGCTCTGACAGCTTGTTTTACTTTAGTGTGGAGTACTCTGTACTCTATATACTAGCCTATGCTGCTGTACCTTGCTTTCTCACATTGCATTTTACATGGGTGATAATGCTTGTTATGTTTCAATGCTCAGAAGGGGTTGGTGCACGTTGGTTGCTACTTAGTACTTCCTCTGTTCTATTATAATTGCAACATATCACCCCTTGGCACATTGTTTAAGAAAAGCCATGTGAAGAGGAGAAAAGTAGAGATGGGAAAAAAGTGGGACCCATGTGATAGGATAGACATAGAGAGAAGGTATTACCATTAATTTGAAACTTCTAAATAAGGGAATTGTTGCAATTAAAAAAGAACGGAGGAAGTATGTTTCAGCTATGTTCCTGAAGTACTTGTGAGTTAATGTTGACCTACTGATCTATTGTCTGTAGGGCTGGTTTGTTGTTATTATGGTTTGTTGAGTTGTCACTTAGACCATCTCATGCATTTAGGATACTGTTTCTGTTGTTTCTTTTGTATTAACTAATCATCACATCTTGTGATCAGGTCTTCGATGTCACCTCCTTACAGATATTTTCTCCAGACGAGCTTGATTGCTTGCTTTGTGGTCGTAGAGAGCTGTGGAAGGTAAACTGCTTTCTGATTTTGTTTACTTGGGTAGTTGTGCTGAATGATTATCTTTACAATGTTTGGCTGATATTGTCATCTTGTGCAGCCTGAGATGCTTGTTGATCATATTAAATTTGACCATGGATACACAGCCAAAAGCCCTGCAATCGTTAATGTACTTTTCCTTCCTTGAATGAACTCCTACAAGCCTAAGTGTACTCTTACTTTCCATTGAATGCTGAATCATTTACTTATTTCAGTTGCTTGAGATTATGGGCGAATTTACACCAGATCAGCAACGTGCTTTTTGTCAATTTGTCACCGGTGCTCCACGTCTTCCACCAGGTGGTTTGGCTGTGCTGAACCCCAAGTTGACTATTGTGAGGAAGGTAATGTATAATCTTTGAAGTCTGATATACTTCGATTTCTGTACTTGGTTGTCTATCAATTTACCCAAGCAGCTTTTCTCTAAATTTGTTGCGTGTCTTGTCACAGCATTCTTCCACTGCGACCCCAGCTTCAAATGGAACAGGGCCTTCAGAAACTGCAGATGATGATTTGCCAAGTGTCATGACCTGCGCTAATTACCTCAAGCTTCCTCCTTACTCAACAAAGGTATTGTGTAGTTGTCTCCCAAGTCCCAACTGCTGCCTTTTGAGATCCTTATACTTCCTTTCATGATTGCTAACTCACAACTTTGACCATCAACATCTTCAATTACTAGTAAAAATTATAAAATTGTTGATATCTTCAAAATGTACATGAAGACAAATCAGTACCATTTTACAAAATTAACACATGATAAGATAAAGATGTGGTCATAATGGGGTATGCGAAGAATGCAAATGTCAAGATGTTTGCACTTTGTAAGAACGGGTATCAGATATATTATCAGCTTTAATTCCAAGAGATTTAACACCAGATTTGTTGTATTTGCCGAGCAGGAGGTTATGTACAAGAAGTTGCTCTATGCTATCAATGAAGGACAAGGATCGTTTGATTTGTCATGAGTCGTGGGGGGCCCTTCAGAACGAGGTTTGTATGGCTACGGACATTCTTGCTTGGGCCGAATATGTTCTTTGAAGTAGATCATGTATTGTGCTGAAATAATGCCTTTGCGAAAGTGGTGGCATATAGGAAGTTTTTTCTCTTTTTTTGAGACTTTTGGAGACGGCCTGGTTGAATTTTGGGGTTTGTTTAGGTATTTGAAACATGTTTATGATCTGCCGTACATTTTGTATATAATTCCTCCTCTAACCTCACACATATAGATTCAGGTGGTCTTCTGAGTTTCTTGCTGTTTTCCATCGTTTAAGCATTCATCTTTTTAGTAGTATTAAGTGTATCTACTCAATTTCAGTTGCTAAGGAAATTGTTTTAGGTGAATTTTATTTGGAGCGGCGGCTTTGGATGGAATGAATGGGGGTTAAGTTCTTTTGTTGTCGCTTTTCAGGCATGTATATATTAGTTTTAATGCTTTGATATTTTCCTACATTTTCCGGAACAATTAATGTACTCCAGATAATGAGTAGGAAATAATCTGCTCTTAAATTATCTCTTATAATTATTTATATGATCTTTTATGGTATGATAGGATGTGTCGCTGCGTATGGTTTTAATTATCAATATTTCTTTAATGTTAGATCAACAAAATGTGACCTGCTCGCAAGACATTTTTTTGACAGTTAAAAAAAACAAGTTATAATGGATAACATAATATTTTCCTAGCATTAAGGGGCTATTACATGGGCTTTTTCTACATTTTGTCTAGAGACCAGTTATATTTTGGCAAATTCCATGTCTTCAACTTCCAATCTAAGGTCTTTGATTATGGGAAGCGTTTCTCTCTCTGCTTTGTTGATGTTGATGAGACCCCCTGAACAAGAGTGGAGTCTGTTAGAACTTAGAACTTTCAAGCTTTTATACCTTTTTGTCGCGTTTTCTGGACACCGTATAATGCTGCCTATGCTTCACCCTGAGCTGAGGAGGAAGCATAAATAATCTCCTGATCTTGTGCTGTGGTGGTGTGACTCTGAAGTAAGACCCAGCTATACACCGCTTTCGAGATATTTTCTTGATTGATCTATGTTCTTTTCCAAGCTCCATCAACTATTATGGTTAAATTGGGTTGATCAATGGGTCTTCCCATTGCCGTTTAATAGTAATGCATGGGAGAGGGTTCCCCATATTGCATTGATTTGTAATTTGGGTCTTCTTTTTGTTTGATCTTTCCCATATATACAGCAGATTGGCCGCATTCTAATATATCAACTGGACTCGATTTCCGATTCAGATTGAAAACCTTTTTGCTTCTAAATAACCAAATGTTCCATGGTATTGAGATGAACTCTACTACTCTTTTGTCTTACTCGTCAGCTTCCATTAGCATTCATGGGTAGAGGATTTCCAGAACTTCGTTGTTACCTCACATTCTCTAGATAGATGGTTCGTCATCTTGCTGTCGATTGCACATCACGCAATTGCCGTCCGCTTTGAATTTTCTCTTCTCAAATTGTTTTTGGTAACCAGTACTTTGTTGTAAAATTTCCAGAAAACGTATTTCCATTTAGGCCAGATATTTCTCTTTCAGAACTTTTTCCAAAGGGAATCATGGTGTGAGCTATCTTCGATTATGGGGAAACCAATACCCTGATTTAATCGAAGCTTCTTCCATGGTTGAGGCAAAAAATTCTCATGTTTCATTTGTGGCAAGCTATGAAGTACGGGTACTTCTTCTAGGTAGCGTACTCGTACCCGTACCCGTAAGTAATATAATTGGTTACTTATTGACATTACAAAGATAAGAAATAGAAGTCGTTCGACATTGGAAGAATATGAAGTTGTTTGGTTGGCATAAAGATAAGAACTTGTACTTCCTAATAAGTTATACTTTATATGGAGGAAGTAACTTACCTAAGTTATCATGCCTCGTAAGTAAGTGGAACGTGTGAAATTTTTGTTCTTATGATTATTAATCAAAAAACATTTTCTAGAAAGTGCAAAATATAATCTGATATGGAAACAACTTTCTAGGAAATCCCATCCTATGTTTAACCGAACGACCATTGAGACTGAAGGTAGAAGACTAGAAGGGGTCTATTTCAAGAATAGGGGGTAGGTATTAGAATTCAGCCTTAAGATGATAAATAGAATGACCAAATTGGCAATAATGTAAGTAAAAAGAAAAAAGAAATCTTCCCAACACAAATCAAATAAGGGATTGGCAAATGACAACAGTTCTTTGTATTACCATCAATCTTCAATCCCTATACAACGTTTAAAACTTTCATTCCTATAGATCAATTAGCTTTTGGGACCAACTAGACATAGAACGAGTTAGGGCTGCTTAATGGTCGAGCTGAGCCCAAACTGTAGTCTGCTCGGCTTGTGTTTGCTTAAGTTTATTCGAGCTCGAGCCGAGCTCGAAGCTGAACGAGCCGAACTTTGCCAAATGTTAAACGAGCCGAGCTCGAACTGTTCACGAACAGGCTTGACTCTTTATCACCCCTAGTTTTTACAAGTTTTCTTTGTTTTTCCTTTTTTAATATTTGAGATTTATAGGTTTTCTTTTAGACAATGGAACTATTAACTTATTATTGTGTGATATCTAGGTTAATATATTTATGTATATATATAAATATACTATTTTTCTATATAAAAATATAATCGATCTAGTTCACGAGCTTTCGAGCCGAGCTTTGCGTAGCTCAGCTCGACTCGTTAAAGTCACGAGTCGAGTCCGAATTCGAGCCAAGCCACCACGAGCCAAGCTTTGACCAAGCCGATACCGAACTGTTCACGAACAGGCCAGACTCATTATCACCCTTAGAACGGGTTTATTTTAGGGTTAATTGGCTAGAACAACACAACCTTTGGCTCTAGTGTAAGAAACAACACAACCTTTAACGGGTGCAAAGCGTAGCACCAACTTAAACACGTGGTGCAGAAAATAGCATAAATGACATCGGAAAACGGAGATTCCACCGGAGTTAGGGAATCTCTATTATTTTAGTATTTTTTTTAATTCCCTCCCCTTTTTTGTTAGAGTTAATTGGGTAGAACAGCACATCCTTTGGGTCAAGTGCAAGGAACAGCACAATCTTAAAGTCACGTGCCTGTATTACCACCACCACCCTCTTTCCTAGCCCACAACACTACAACACCACAATTGCCCTCAACACCATCATCTTCCTTCACCACACCAAACACCACCTCCACTCCAGCAACGTCATCCTCTGCCCCAAACACTGCAGCACCACCACGACCTTGTATTACTCCCAACCCACAGGAGCAGGCACTCCGTACTAATTCACCACAAAACAGAAGAGTTCCAGGAAGTTTGAGTCCATGGCGTGACCTCAGAATATTGAGCTAGGAGAAACTGAGATCAGCCGCCGCAATTGTTACACGTCAATTTACTGATGATGTGAAGTCGTGAAGATGTAGGACATCAGCGAAGAAGAGTAAAGATGATGTCAATTTTTTGAGATTGAAGTTGGAAGTTGGCAGTTCAACTGGAGAAGAAGAAGAAGAGAAGAGAGAGAAATAGAAAAGAAATGGAGAAGAAGAAGAGAAGAGAGAGACATAGAAAAGAAATGGAGAAGAAGAAGAAGATAAGAGAGAGAAATAGAAAAGAAATGGAGAAGAAGAAGAAGAGGAGAGAGAAATAGAAAGAAAATACTAAAATAATGGAGATTCCCTAGCTCCGGTGGAATCTCCGTTCTCCGGTGTCATTTATGCTATTTTCTGCACCACGTGTTTAAGTTGGTGCTACGCTTTGCACCCGTTAAAGGTTGTGCTGTTTCTTGCACTAAAGTCAAAGGTTGTGCTGTTCTAGCCAATTAACCCTTTATTTTAAGAATAGGGGTAGTAGGTATTACAGTTGAGAATCAATATAATAGATGAAATGACCAATTAGCCAGCTTTAAAAATATAAGAAAAAAGTAATCCAATACAAATCAAATGAGGGATTGACAAATGATAATAATTTTTTAAATTTACTATTATCAATCCTCAATTCCTATTGTATTAAACTATCAATTACTTGTTTGGGGGGGGGGGGAAGAGGCTACAAAAGCATTTATTAATATTATATAAATAACAGTAAAAATTGAACATAAGACCCATATATAGTCTAAATTTTCAATTAATTGATTTTGATTCTTTTCACAGCTCCAGCCATGGAGTGAGTGACCACTCTTGTTAAACTACACAATTTTATATACCCCATCAAAATAAATCCTGTTTTAGCTATTTAATTGCCTTGGTTCCCCATCATTGTTTTCCTTCAAAAAAATGAAAAAAGTAAAATAATAAGAAGCTCTTCTAGTCCTTGCGGTTGCATCTCACTTGCACAGCCAAGGTTTTTGATGATACTCCTGCACACTTCTTGTTGTCTTTATCCAAGAGTTTCCTGTCAACTGGAATTGTGCATCTTTCTTTTCCCAAACAATGCTGCTCAAAATAAGAGAAGAGTTAGGATTTATTACCATTGCATGCATTGTTATATTCACATCGCCCGTCACAAAATTAGTTTGAACACTGGTCGGATTATTTAAAAGATAAACGGTTGAGAAACCTATCGCTATGTTAGTAAAATAAGCGATGCGATAGGAGATTATGAGATACTAGTATTTACTAAATATATATAATGAAAAAATAGATGTGACATGTAACAAGTCCTAGAGAATTGTCAGAGTACAGTACCAAAATATAGAAGGGAGTATTCAATACTGAAAAATCATATATGTCTTATCTATACGTGAAATAAGAGAGAGGTGGACTCTCTGATGTTACGAAAATTACCCCCAAACTCGTGTTTTCAACATTTAGATATTAAATTTTAGACTATCATAAATTTGGTTACTTGTTTCAAACTATCACAGTATGATACTCCATATCCTATGAAAAAATAGTCTTCAAAGTATTTTGCACAGATGCAAATATCATAAAATTTGGTTACCTGTTCAACAATGTTTTGGGTGAGAGGAGAGGAGCAGTTTCCAAGGAGGAAGTAACCACAAACACCGTCAGGATTACCAAAGCTAGCAAACTCAACTCGACTAATGACCTTATTTTTAGGGCACTCGAGCGATGCCTTGGGTCTTAAGTCATCAATTGCAGCTAGGAATTCCCCTTCATCCCTCTTCCATGACATCACGCTAGGAGGCATGTCTTCCCCTATGTAGCTGCATATGGTGTCGCGGTTTACTGTTTCAATCTGAACAGTGTCTATATTCCCACCTGACTCATCGAAGATCACCAACAAGTTGTCCTTGGCCTTGAGGAATGCTCTTGGAAGGTGGTACCTTTTTCAAAATATATTCGAGTACAGTAAGTTTATTTGAGAATGGAGGAAGTATTTTTGTTTATTCGTAGTTGCAACTAGTGATCGTTTCTACTTACTCTTTCTGAGAAGGCTCCTTCTTTACACTAAGGAAGCTAGACCAGTATCGTCCTATGCTTTTTCCGTTCACCCAAACCATTCCTTTCGTCATGTTTTCCATCCTTATAGCTAGGGGTTCATCTCCCTCTGGTGTATCAAAGTACGCCTGAAACGCAGATGCCAATTAGCTTAAGTGGTAATAGTGTACTTAAGTGAAACTTACTAAACCAAAATGCAATTAGTCACACTCTAATTTCCAACACTTGGGGAGTAATTGAAGTATTACCTTATACCAAGTGAGAAGTTCCCCTGCTCCTTTTGCCGGAGTCCATTTCGCTTTCTTTGCTCCTTCCTCAGTGAAGTATTGGAGTTTCTCTCCTTGCATGCCAATCTGCATTCAATGAATACAGTTATCAGGCCCTTAATTTTTCATTTATCAATTTACTTCTAGGTTTTATGCATCATTTGTTCTGATGTATCCACTAAGATTATACTTCATCTGTTGAATATCAGTTGCAATACTTGACCTTCACCGTCTCTAATGTAGTACTTTGACCATTTATATAAATTAATTAGAGTATTGCAACTAATATGGAACGGAGGAGATAATAAAGACCATCAGATGATGTTTGTACCTTGTGATGCCACCCATTGAATGAGAGATCAAGATTTCCAGTACCCAAACCTAAGAGTCCCAGATTTTTGAGCCCTGTCCATCTTTTCTCCATATTGCTTCCGCTATCCTTTATATCAATGAAGTAAATTGTTTCTCATTAGTATCCTCTTCATTCTGCTAACATTAGTTTGATATACTAGTGTTTTGCTATGTAGTAGTGCAAATAGATAACTAACATGATTACGCTATATACTAATTCTTACTTGATCTTTACCAAATTGTAATGATTTTGACATAATAAACTTACCAATCAAAACTGATTTTTATTGATCGAAATAAAATCTAATATCAAAGTTTTGTTCATACCGGCATTCCAACCACAGTGCTCAAGATTGTTATGTTGTTGACACCTTCCTTCAATCTTACGGGTGCCTGGAAAGTGAAACCTGGATCTCTGTGGATTCCATGTTTGGTTCCTTAAAATAGGAAGATGCTAGACATTGTCACCAAAGAGTGTTCTTTTTCTTAATCTAGGAAGAAACATCATCTGTAAGAAAGTTAAAGAAATCATACCTACAAATTCTCCATTAACAAAGGCATGCACCGCGTGCCCCAGATGCTTTTCCCATAAGACTGGTTGTAGTGATTTTCTCAAAGGCAAGTCGACATTGTCCAATTCTATCCTGGAAATACAAAAATTTGTTAATCAACTGGTCTCCTATCAAACGATCTGACTAAACATATATTTGATCAGTCTCCTTAACTTTATACGTATTTTGAGACCAACAATCAAGCAATAAATCACCTGATCTGACTGTTAAACTATCTAATACAAGAATTCGCCACAACTAAATATAGTAGGATGTTTGATCTATAACGTTACCTAGTTGTGTACCATAGATAGTCACTTTTGTCCTCACCAATATGAAACTGCTCCTGTGGTTCCCTTGCGAAGCGATCAAACTTAGTTGGTATATGCTCATGAGTCTTCTCCCATTTCAGACCCTTGTGAGCCTTTTCGGACCTAACATATTCTCTTGCACTATGTTGACTTACAATCTGTTTATCAAGTTGATTGAAAAGCCAAGAGTTTGCATTAGTGTTATCATTAAAGTATACATGATTGATTATATTTAGTTTAATACTATATGTTAAAAAGGTTTAATAAAAAACTTACATAATCTGTATTGAAGACGACAGTCCTGCAATCTGGCAAGATGCTGATGGATTTGGGTGGGAGAGTATGCTCTATTCCTCTGAATTTCACAGTTCCTGATGAATGAGTTTTGTTGTTCCATAGAAAAGCTGCACAAAGCTTTCCTTTCGTGTAGTAACGTGCCTGATGTTTGCATATTTCAAGAGCAATTAAGCTAGTTACTTAATTAGCCAATAACCAGGGCCGGCCCTGAGGGCTGTTTGAAGGGGCGGTTGCCCAGGGCCCAATGAGATAAGGGGCCCAGTTTTTGCAAAAAAAGTTCAAAGGTTTTGAACCACCAGATAATAGGTTTTGACAGTGAGTTTTCTTCCCTCTTGGGCCCTCTCAAATCTCAATCACCTCTGAAACTCTGACACAAACCCTTCATAATTCCTTCCTTCTTTCTCCATTAACACACGTTTTTCCAGAAAAAAAAAACAAGAGAGAGATTTCGGATTCCTTCAATTTCACCATTGAGTGAATCCAAATCCGAAATAGAAATAAAAAACCCACAAAAAATAGAAAAGAAAATCCCAAAACCCACAAAGAGGAGAGAGGTTTCTAATTTAGAATCTAAATTTGACTCAAATTCTGAAAGGAAGATGAAGATGCAGCTGACTATGAAAGAACTAGGGAAGGAAGTATTCGAGAAAATAGAGAGAGAATGGAGAACTAGGTTCTTTTTTCTGCTAGCAGGTTCTATTTTTCTTACTTTTGTGGGTTTTTTTTGTTATTTTATGTTCAGGTGTTTTTGAGTTTTTAATATAGTTTTTGTTTGAATTGTGAAATTTGAGTTATTTGTTCATTGATATTTGAGATGGATTCTTTCTGTTTTGTCTTTGTGGAATTTTTTTTTTCGTATATTTTTATATGAGAGATTTGATAGATTTTGTGGGCTTGCATGTGAAAAGTTGACGTGTTGTTTGTTGAATTGTTTGTTGGGGTTTCAACTTTCAATTAAATTAGTATAGATGTGAAGTGAGAAGCTGATAGGAATTACTTGTTGTCTTATGTGTATTAATTTTTATACTAATTTCTCAAATGTTGTTCATTTCAAATATTGGGTGCCATTGATAAATTTGTTTTAAAAAAAATAGATTCTAATGAGAATGATAGCGTAGGCCGTAGAGGGTACAACAAATGTATAATATATATTTGTCATGTTAAAGGGCCCTCATTTATCATACTGCCCCGGGCCTAAAAATTGTCAGGACCGGGCCTGCCAATAACTATGGTATACAGTAGATAGCTTACTTCAATTATCCTAATGGTCTGTTGATAGGTGCATGCTGTAGTAAAACTAGCTAGTAATAAATGATAATGAAAGCCTAAGGATAAAAAACACATTTGACAATGGGGTTGCAAAGTTGCAATACCTTAGATTTATTAAAATGAGAATTTTCTTAGTTATAATAAGAGCATTACACAAATACATTACCAAGAATGTCATTTATTACCTCCAAATCTGGACCGAATTTTTCGACACCATATCTGCCTGCAAGAATAGCCTTCTTGCTTAGAGCTAAAGCACGGTGCAGATCTCTCAAATGTCCCCATTTAGGTTCCCTTTTCAAACCTGATCAAGCATAATGATTCATGATCAATTTTCATCTTTGATTTTGTGTGTGCATATTATGGTTTAATAGGAGTATAATTAAGCTCCAGGAGAGGAATTATAAGGGTTTTACCATATTCATCAAGTGGAGCTTCGTCATAGTAGCGAGTGGTACTGAAGGCTGCAGCGGTTCTTTCATAGTTTGTACCACCATAATACTGCGTCAACCCACAATTTGTATAAGATGGTATAAAGTAAAAAAGAATGCTCAAATTTTCCAATATTGTACTCCCTTTATCTCAAAATTATCTTTGTTCCAGAGAAGAAAGCATTTTACGAAAAATACTAGGGTGTGTGGGCTAAAATGGTTCGCGAAAAGCTCAACTAGTTAGGATGATACATATGAAACGAAGAGAGTACTATATTTGCCTTTTTTGCTCATTATTTAGTTAATTGGATACCATGTAATAGTTGGTATGGCTTCCATTCTTTGAGAACCAACGTGCCACACCAAAGGCGGTATCCTCAGCTGCCCTTTGAGAAGGCACATCTCCGAAAACTCTAAACCTGAGTAATTACATAAACAAAGTGTGAAAATTTTGTTCATTTATGTCATTATTTTTTATTCAACTCTGCATTGTGTTTGTTCTGTACACAAATTCTTGTGCTTAAAGATTCAAATCTTTAATTGTATTTGGAAATTGGAAGAATATATTATTACTAATGGCAGAACCAGAGTAATATATCAGTAGGTGCAAATTATTTTTTTGTTTATTTTAGTGGGTGCAAATGGCATGATTTTAGATTTATAGTCTTAGATATCTTTTTCTTAAAAATCACTAAAAAAATTAAACTTCAAATGACCCATACCTTAAAGGCTGCTCCGCCCCTATGTCGGGTCTTGGTCATTTGAAGTATATTTTCGAAGTATAAGATTTTAAGGTTTTCTTTTACTAATATATACGTACATGATATTTATAGTTAAAGATGTGCATTGAAAACTATGAAAAACAAGGGTAGAAAAAAAAAATATACAGAAGAATTTTTTAATTAGTTTTATTAGTAGTAAGAACAACTTACTGTGCAGTCCAATTTTCGGTCCATAGAGAAGGCTTGTTAGGTGCATTTGGACCTGTAAAGGTATCTCCACAATGTCTACCATTGCAAGCATTGATCTGTACCAAAAAGGGAAGAAATGAGCAAAATTGAACTATCTAATTCTTAGCTTATCATGAGCTTATTCGCCCTAAACTTAACTTGTACTTCTATCTACTTATTTTTTTTCGAAATAAGTAAGTTAACATGAGATAGGGAGGATAAAGCCTAAGTTGGTGATTACTCTTTAGTTATATTTTCTCATTCCATGTAATGGGATCTTTCCCAAAAGGGTGTACAAGAACATATCGAAAGAAAAAAAAGTTACCACTTCGCCAGGGGCGTCCTTTTGCTTGCACATGAGCCATGGCACACCAGTTTTCTGTCCAACAGCCATGTCTGCTGCCCAGCGGATGTATCTCTCCGCGGCACCGAATCTATAGGCCTCTCTAATAGTATCATACTCATTCTCCACCTAATCAAGGAAGGAGAACTGTTAGGAATGCTAATACTTCAACTAATTATATTCATATATGATCAGGAAATTGTTGTCTAGCTAATTATATTATAGATGTTTGTTCACCTGAGATAGGATAATAGGACCTCCTTGTGAGGCAAACAACTCGTTTTCCTTCATCAAGCTAATGATCTTGGTCACCCATCTTTCCATATTTGCCTAGATATGATAATTGTAAGCACCCCAAATTCGATATCAAATTTTTTTGTAGTAATGTATAGTAACTGAGATCATCATATTTACCTTAAACGCCGAATTATCCGTTCGGTATGCAATGTTAAGCTCCTTTCTTAGCCAAAATGGGTATCCTCTGCAACATGGCTATAATCATTAATTATTTCAATTTTGCTAATTTTTGTTAATAAAATTCAAGGATTTTCAAGGACTTTTCAGGGTGGAGAGTTGATAATAGACCATACATGTTGAAAACATTAGTAGTTAAGAACAACAAAAGTACTACTAGAACTCTTCCTATTTTTTTGTACAATAACACAAATGATCTGGTGTTGATGTAGAATGTAGACTTTCCGTGCATGTTATGGTATAATATCAAAGAATGACTTATGGTAGAATATATATAGAAATATAAGGTGTTGCATTGTCATTACCCATTGGTCCATTCAGCTTGCACGAATGGTCCGACCCTAAGGGTCACCCACATGCCTTTCTCACCAATAAGTTTGATGAATCTAACAATATCATTCTGGCCAGTGAAATTATACTGCAAGAGGAGTTTGAAACATTGCTTATTAATTGATTTGATATATGTTGTTCAAATGAATTCATATCTAAAACCAAATTGTGTTTACCTGCCCCTTAACAGGTTCATGCACGTTCCAAAACACGTAAGTTTGGATCACATTAAGGCCTCCCTCTTTGCACTTGTCCAGGACATTCTCCCATTCCTACTTCACCAAGAACTCGATCATGCATCTTTTCCATGAATTAACATACGAATTTAACAACATATAATCATGTCCTAGTACGACAATTTCTAACATGATCACCCTCACCCGTACATCTTATTGAAGTCCCATTTTTCAAATACAACTGTCCAATAACGACAAAAGAAATTTCCATGTTTAGTAATGCATAAATGCACAAAAAAGGGTGTGGTTGATGAGTTTTCTTTTGTACCTCAACGGGAACACGAGGGTAATGGACTGAACCGGAGTAGAGGAACTCTCTATTGCCGTTAATCACCAAGGACCGCGAATCGTAGGAAACATCACTGAATTTTTTCACTTCCTTACCTTGCACGGGGATGAAGAACACAAGGGCTAATATAAGCATATATTTATGACATTCCTCCATATTTGTCCCTTTTTTTCCTTGGAAAAAAGGGGGTGGGGGATGGAATTTGGGGATAATTGTGAGTGGTCACTCTTCCTTCCACAGGAAGAGGATACCCACGGGTTTGAGCAAAAAAGAAATTTTGTTTTACTACAACCCAAGGGATGTATATATATATATACACATTATACACACACGCACAAACCAATGATTGCTGTGAAAATGGGAATAGCCTTAGAAAAATTACACCAAAAAAAGCAAAGAAATGGATGGTTAATTTCTAACATAGGACATTTGATTGATTATTACCTGGTTTAGCTCTATTGAGTCCTCTTTATTCTCTCAAAAGTGTTTGGTTAGCTGTTTAAGAGGGAAAAGTGTAAGTTTTATGCTTATATACATGTGGCAATTTCTTTTTTTTTGTTTTTTGACAACGGGGAAAACTTGCATTAATTAAAATCGAAAGTACAGCCTAATGCTAATACAACCAAACAGAACCCAAAGCAAAATGAAACTAGAGGAGTTTCATTTGCTCTTACAGACTCTATGAAATAAAAACAAACTATTACATATTCAGACCAACTTAGACTAATATCGAGCGATGGTAGGAGGGTCTGTGATAAAGGTCTTGATGAAGCAGACCGGATATGAGAGGAAACCTGTTGAAAGACGACACCAAAACGATCTTCAAAAGTAGATTGCCGCAACTCAGC
Source organism: Beta lomatogona (assembly GCA_947646795.1). Lineage (NCBI taxonomy): Eukaryota > Viridiplantae > Streptophyta > Magnoliopsida > Caryophyllales > Amaranthaceae > Beta > Beta lomatogona. The sequence goes on from CANSNZ010000089.1 coordinate 7,080,577, forward strand.
TAGTAGCTCCCAAAGTCTACTAGCCACAAAATCCCAAGGTCCTTGAACACCTTCCTGGAATTCTACTGATGAAAGTAACCAAGAAGTCACCTCCTTTGGTGACTTCTGACCCTTGTGCAAGGGTAACCAGAGTTTAGTCTCGCAAGACTGAAACTCAAAATGCGTGGAGGACATAACTTGCTCCAAATTAAATTGGAGGGCCTCCCACAAGATGCATTTTTTAGGTGTGATGACTCCAAAGGTCATCACTTGAACTTTGGGCGAATTATATTGAAGAAATTCACCCAATCGATGGATCCGAAGATCCGACCATGCAATCTCAAACCTAGAAGATCTAACCACAACAAGAATAAAACAAACACCACCTCTCATCCTACCCAATACTTCAACCCCTACATATGTATACCTATAGCTGAATAAACGTAAATTAAAATGGAAAGAAAGAACATAAATAAGATACACGAAACAACAAAACATCCAATACATAATACCATACCAAAACCAGCACCACATAAACTTCATAAACTACATGAAATCTTCACCGGCCAACGATGGAGTCCTTAGAGAACCAGGCGAACCGACAACTAACACTAGTGGGGAACGGGGAAGGGGACACTAACACTAGGGGGGAACGGGGAAGGGGACACTAACACTAAAGCTCAAAACAGAGCAGGGGAATGGGGAGTGGGAAACCTAGAACTGACCACTTTGAAATCGAACAGGGGATCGGGGAAGGGAAAAACTAATCCTAACTTCAAGCACTGATAACTAGGGGTACGGGGACGGGGAGTTAACCCTAAAAGTATGACAACGCAGGGAGGACTCACGGCACGCAGTGAAGCTAAAGGACAACTTGGTGGGCGACTCAACACGGGGAAGGGGAGATCTACTCAACTACAGGGACGGGGGAGGGGAGAACGATGACGACAAAGCGGGGAGGGAAGGGGAACCGCGGCGTGAAACCAGGGGAGGGGACGGGAAGGATGGACGACGGTGGAGGGTGAGGACTAACGCGAACGGAGGACGACGGGGGTGGAAACCAGCGAAAGGAAAAGACAACAACCTAAACAACCTAAAAACTGAAAAACTAACCGTCGAAGAGGGTGGGAGCAGGCTCGCCGGCGGCTAGGTGAGTGGCGCGCGCGCCGGCCCGCCCCGGCGAGCCGGCTCGAGGCGGCGCAGAGAGGTATGGTTTTTTGTAGGTTTTGGTGTATTCTAGAGAGAAGGTTTTTATATTGTGGCAATTTCTTTTAGAAACGTTTTAAAACTCATATTCTTTCATCTATAATGGTATGTGCCATTTGGCGGTCAAACAATTTATATAAAGCTCCAATTTTGAGATATTTGCACTTTCTAATGTAAGTAAATCTCTTGAAAACCCCCCTTCCCCTCCCCCCCAAGACGTAGGTTTTTTAGATATTCAATATTCCTATGATGTATATTCTTATATGATGTTGCTACAAGATAACGTCTATATATATATATATATATATATATATATATATATATATATATATATATATATATATATATATGAAGTTAATTCTTTGGTCTAAAATAGAGGTGCTTATCAAACGAGTCGGTCATGAGTTGATGTGTGCTAGACTCGACTCATTAAGGTATCGAGTTAAGCTATTTTTATCGAATTCGAAATACTCTAGCTCGACTCGACTCGTGAAGGTTCCGAGTCAAGTTCGAGTTGTTCGCGAGCAGATATACTTGATTAGTTCCCCTATAATATCAAAAATAAAGTTTCCTTTTAATTTTTATTAATCTATTACCTTATATATTTGATGTAAATTCTTAATTTTGATAGTTTTCAAAGTAACTTACAAATTAAATAATCAATATAATATTTTATCCTAAGAAAAAGTTGTCATTAAGAGAATAGGCAACAAAAAAAATGGCGTCTAGAGAGAAACTCTTCCCTGCTTATTTGCTTTATCAGAAAATGATGATCACTATATAAAATAGATTGATCATGGTCATTATTTTAGATAATCATTAGGAAAAGGGATTGTATCAACGTTCTTGATTCATCATTGACACGGTTTTTTTTATGTTCGGCTTTAGCAAAAATTGCCATACCACAAATGCTTGGTCATTAACCATTGTGAAGGATGCTCCTTAATATCCTATGGACAATACTCAAACTCATTATGCATGGCATAAATCATGGATGATCATCTTTTCCATCTATAAAAGGGGCATAGTTCTTCATTTCCAAATGCACCACTTCCACTACTCCAATAAATTTTCCTTTCACAAAAATGGTTCTTACTTATGAATAAACTAATGAAATGCGGAGTCGGGAGAAAAAACAACTCTCGGGGGTCCCAAGAAACTTGAAGCAACCAAGGCAATCCTTTTCCTCTTCCTGCTTCACTAAGGTGCTTATGCCTTTGCTTTCACTTTCTATTTGTTACGACATGATTCACGCTGCTTCCAAATTTTGGGATGAAACTTGCCATGTCTTCTGCTATGGAGACCGGGAGATTATGCGTCTTGTTGAAGATGTCGAAGATTTGCTAGGCTTACTATCCAATGGTCCAGTTATCACACCTAAATCTCCTACCAGAATCTCGGGAGATTTATCAACGATTTTACATATTCCCGAAAATCTTCATGGAAACTACCTACAATATGGTGAGGTATTTCTTGTCAACTTATTATTGACTTTCCAGTTTGGCACTTGACAATTTTCTAACAATGCCAATTATAGGATTGCTAGAGAAAATGCTTGTATTCTTATGATTTTGGAAAGTACCCTCACTAAATGGTCTTTAAATGCATGCCATGTTCGGTGTCTTTCACTTACTCCTCAAATTGTTAGCGGGGGTCGTCTTGGACCACTTATTTTGGGGGAAATGTTCCTTGGCTTAGATGAACTCAAAAGAAACCCTCAAAGCTTTGTGAAGGGATGTCCATTAGCCCTTCATTTATGGCTATTAGAAAAAGTTTCTCTCATGAAAACCCACAAGAGTCTTACTTACAAAATTAGTCATGTCCGGGAGAGAGGTCTTCTTCCTTTCTTCTATCAACTTAGCAAAAATGGTGGGTGGGAGGATTTTTTTCTACATCAAGACATAAAGTGGGTCACAAGCCACCTTGGCATTAGTGCAATTGTATATTGCAATTCTGGTCGCAGAGGTGTACAAATTTCCGGGTTTTGCCAAGTCATTTTCTACCTTCCATGGAGATGTCTAAGGCAAATTGGTTGGAAGCAAGAGCACATTCCTGCCCTCCAGGTTCTTCCATCTTGTACCACTTATGAGGCTGATATGAGTGGTATTCAGAGGATGCCTACTATATGGCAGGGGCAAAAATTATATCAGCGCTACCGGAACCTTCCTTTCCACTGATTGATGAAGATTACCTTCAATGGCTTCTAGCGGATATTGGTCAAGACAAAGATTCAGACGGGCCTACTATGAAGAGGAGAAGGGTTTGAGAGAATTGTCATGTTTATTTTCTATGTTGTTTTTTTTTTTTATATTTTTATTTAAGTTTGTAGGAAATGAAGGCTTTATGCCTTTTTATGTATGAAACAGAGTACCCCAGTTGGGATGAATAAAAGATTTGTTTGTGAGAATTATCTGCTTGTGAGAAATTCAATGTGACCACAATTCTAAACACGTGTACACTTTAACATTAAATATGACATGCAAATCATAATTAACTAATCATATGACACATAAAAGCATAACATATAAACCTTAACAATCAAAGACATGTTTCATCATTTTTCCTTTTTCTTTTTTTTTTCTCTTCCGTTTTTCCTCTTTTTCTTTTTCCGTTTTTTTTCTTTCTTTTTTTCGTTTTTTTCTTTTTTTTTTCGTTTTTTATCTTCCTTTTTTTTTTTTTTTTTTGCATACATCATATGAACATCTAGAAACTCATGGCATGTTTATTAAGAATAACCAGATAGGATACATAACCCAAAAACTGCTTGGTTACTTGACCATGACAATTACAATTACTTTGATGCCTAAGCGTAATATTTCTTCAACTGATCAAGATTAATGAAATGGGTGAACTCATTTCCATCAAAATCCATTAGCTTCACTGCTTCAGCCGTGGTGACATGCTTGACCAGGAATGGTCCAGACCAGTTAGGCTTGAATTTTTCTTGAGGATCATGCAACGGAGCTCTATTTTCTTTTAAAACTAGATCACCTTCTTAAATGTCTCTATCTCGAACCCTTTTCTTAAATGCACGAGCAATTCTTCGTTGATATAGTTGTATGTTATGCAATGCTTGTATTAGGTGCTCATCTGCGAATGCAAGCTCATCATAGCGAGTTTTGTGCCACTGGTCTTCCGAGATTCCACTTTCTGCTATGACCCTGAGAGATTGTATCTCCACCTCAATTGGTAGGATTGGCTCCATCCCATAAACCAAAGAATACGAGGTTGTTCCTGTTGGAGTCCTAATTGATATCCTATATCCCCAAAGGGCATATGGTAGTTTGTCATGCCATTCCCTAGTCTTTTCAGTCATCTTGTCAACAATAGTTTTGATTGTCTTATTGGCTGCTTCCACCGCTCCATTTGTTTGACGACGATAAGGTGAGGACTGATGATGCTTGATTGCATATTTTGCGAGAGTGGTCTTCAGATGACCCTCAAATTGTGATCCATTATTAGAGATGATTTCAAAAGGTATGCCATACCGACAGATGATGTTGTTAATCACAAATTTCGAGACTTGCTTTGCCCCTAGCTTTAAAAATGATGCAGCTTCAACCCACTTCGAAAAGTAATCAATTGCTACAAGAATATACTGATGCCCATTTGAAGCATTTGGATGAATTTGTCCGATTATGTCTATACCCCAACTTGAAAACGGCCAAGGAGAAGTCATATTATGTAATGACACAGGTGGCATATGATTGAGGTTAGCAAATATTAGACATTGCTTGCAGGCGCGAGCAAAGCTGATGCAATCGCCTTCTAGAGTGCTCCAATAGAAACCTGCTCGCAAAATTTTACGAGCCAACATTTACGCAAAGTTGCAGAGTACCATCAAACCCTTTGTGATACAGTCTGCTTTTTAGTATGAGTAAATGAGCAGCTACCCTTCTGATAGCTATGCGGTCCTTCTTGCCACTTCCCTCTGGATATTGCATAGTTTCCAGAAAATTCTTGATATCCTTATACCAGACATCATCATCATCTTGTTGAACCAGCGCAGAGACAATTTGTGCTACCGTCACTGTTGGTCCCTTCCTTTCTTCAATTAAAACTGACTGGATCTTTGTACCATTTTCCCATGTTAAATTAACAGCGAGATTAGCTAAAACATCAGTGAAACTATTTTTTTCTCGAGGAAGATGTTTGAAGCTGATATCATCCAAATAAGGGATCAATTCTTGAAGATACTCTGTATATAGCTGAAGTCTCTCATCTCTAACCCTCCAAATTCCTATTGTTTGAGATATGATAAGATTAGAATCTCCATACACAGTGAGATGTCTTGCCCCTGCTACCAAGGCGGCTTTTACTCTATATATGCAGGCTTCATACTCGGCTGTATTGTTTGTTGTTGGGAAATCCAGCTTGACAGCAAATGGAATATGGACTCCATTGGGATCTACTAACAAAACCCCTGCTCCATTACCTCTCCTATTAGAAGCTCCATCAAAGTACATGCACCATTGTGGATTGTCAATGAAGCATAAGTACTCATCGGGGAATGCATCATCATACTCATCTCCAGACACTGGTCCTTCTGCTATGAATTCATATATGGCTCTTCCTTTAACATATTTCTGGCTGACACATTGAATATCAAACTCATAAAGCATAGCATGCCATCTTGCCAATCTTTCACTAAGAATGGGTTTTTCGAACATATACTTGATTGGATCAAGTCTTGAGATTAGATAGGTCGTATGAGCTTGAAGTTGATGCCTTAACTTCTTTGTGGCATAGACCAAGAAAACACATACTTTTTCCAGTGGGGTATATATTGTATCATACTCAAGGAATTTCTTGCTGAGATAGTATATGGCAACCTCTTTCTTTGTTCCCTCTTGATATTGGGCTAAGAGAGCTCCCATAGCCGTTTTCGTGATAGTGAGGTACAAAATCAGAGGTTCTCCTGGTCTAGGTGGCATTAGAACAGGTGGATTTGAAAGGTATTCTTTCATAGAATCAAAAACTTCCTGACATTCTTCATTCCACTCATGGGATACCCCTTTTCTGAGCAGCTTAAATATAGGTTCACATCTCATAGTGAGTTATGAGATGAACCTGCTGATATATTGAATTCTGCCGAGAAACCCTCTTAATTCCTTTTCTATTTTTGGAGGGGGTAGCCTTTGAATAGCTTTTACCTTTTCAGAGTCCACTTTAATGCCGTCTTAACTGACAATGAATCCCAACAACTTTCCTGAAGTGACGCCAAACACACACTTTTGAGGGTTTAGCCTCGAGATTATATTTCCGATTCTTTCAAAGAAGGACCTTAGTGCGAGAATATGCCCCTCACGATCTTCACTTTTCACAATCATGTCATCTACATAGACCTCCACAATGTCGTGGATGAGGTCATGAAGGATAGTGGTTGCAGCCCTTTGATATGTGGCTCCAGCATTCTTGAGACCAAAAGGCATAACTCGGTAACAGAAAGTGCCCCATAGAGTGATGAAAGATGTCTTTGTCATGTCTTCTTGAGCCATGAGTATTTAATTATACCCTGAGAATCCATCCATGAAGTAAAACATTGCATGACCAGTCGTACTATCAACAAGAACATCGATGTGGGGGTAGAGGAAAGCAATATTTTGGTGACGCAACATTCAAATCTCGAAAATCAATGCATACCTGAACTCTCCCATCCTTTTTGGGTACAACCACTATATTGGCAAGCCAACTTGGATGTTTTACAGCTTGGAAGAATTTAGCGTCAAGCTGTTTCTGGATTTCTTTTTTCACTTTCAAACTAACCTCTGGCTTCATTCGGCGGAGCTTTTGCTGCTTAGGCTTGCTTTCAGGATGTAACGGAATGCGATGTGCCGTAATTTCTCTATTAACACCTGGCATATCAGCATAAGACCATGCGAACACATCTACATACTCTTTTAATAATGCAATAATCATAGATTGTTCAGTTGGGGTGAGGGATGATCCTATTTTGACTTCTTTTACAGCATTTTCTGTACCAATATTAATTACAATGGATTATTCCATGGGTTTTATATATGTTTCAGTTGTATCAAGTGATTCATCATTATTAAATTCACTGTCAGAAATAACATCTTGCATGCAAATGTATTTAGATAAAGGTTCACATTCAATTTCCTCACTATCAGAGTCTTCTGACTAGGTATGCAAGGTAGATTGGCTGGAAGATGAGCTATCAGTATGATATCCATCTGAAGGGGGTGAAAAGGTATTTTCATGAGATGAATGTGGAGGATGGTTTCCTACAAACATTTTAAGTTCTATAGGCCCGTCTTTTGCCTGACACTCAATACTCCACTTATATTCAATGCTTTCGCCAAAAGGTATCATCAACGACACCGGGTCAAAATCCCCTTCCCTAGAGGACTCAGAAGCGAAAAGCTTCTTAAGGACTCCATGTTCCAGATTATTCACCCAGTCATTTTCTTTTTTCTTGTTTTATTCTCGGACAAAGCAACTTTCGATTAAGTCCAGGTTTCTAGCCTCATTGAAGAATATTTCCAATCCCAGTAAAATCCTCTGTTTTTTCCTACTAAGCCAAGGTTTTGGAAACTCATAGCACATCTCAGTATCTCCTTGCAGGATGAACTGGCCGTTGAGGGTAAAAGAAGATTTTTTGATCGTTGTGAGAATTCTTTGCCGGATCATATCCTAATCCATGTCGGTTCTGCTTGTCTACTACGGGGATTGGTTGCTTCATTCCCCTACCATCTCGCCCTAATCCGGCTCCTTGAGTATAACCCATCTTCATCATAATTTGAAATCTTTGGACAGAGGTTGCATGGCAATCCCTACAGGCTCTTTGACCGCATTCGTGGGTAGGGCTGAGGTGTTTGTTTTCTGACGGTAATTGATCATCCTTAGAGAAGCGACAATTTTCTTCTTTTTGGACCTAAAGGTAGAGAAAAAGAATTAAAAGAAAAGAAAAGAAGGCTACATATTGCAGAATGCATTGTAGAGTAAAGAAACTTTTCGAAAACAACTTGTTGAACCCTAGTTTTGATGATGACAAAGGAACAAAGATGCAAACTAAGTATTGGACTAACAAGTTGTTTAAGTGAATGAATTTCAAGGTATCAATGAAAGGAACAAAGAGAATACTAAGTCAAGGAAGAAATCAAGTTGGGATTTTGAAGACTAAGTAAAAATGTTTCAAGATTTGGTACTGGAGCAGCATTGGAGCAAGAAGACTAAAGCAAGGCTTTTTGTTTCTAGTTCCATTGTAAAGGAACGAGTAAGAATGGTAAGGAACTATGGCAATTTAGAATGAGAATGAGCGTTTGTTCCTTTGTAAGGAACAGACGAACTGTCGCATAATTAATAAGTTAAAGGAACTAACTATTAAAATGAACTAGACCTATGATGAAGCATTACAACGGTTAATTATGTCTGTTGAGTAATTTATGCCTAGATTCTAGGTAACCGTTTTATTTAAGGAAAAATCTAATTTTAAGGAAAATCTTTTTAAGGAAAAGATTTTATTTTTATAAAGATAATAAATATCCTTTTCGGTTTTTATGGAAAATATTTTAAAGATAATATTTTTGGTAAAAGGATTTTATTTTGGTTTTAATAATTAAAATGCTTTTTAATTAAATCAGATTTTCGAATTAATGCTTTAAGTGGTTGCTACAATTAAGGGAGCAGTAACATAATTATCTCCCACGTTTAACAGTGATCATGGATATCATGGGTTGAATGAGGAACGTGTTCCTCCGGGTAAGGAACATCATGGGATAATGATTTTACCACTAACACATGTTTTAATCCCATGTTCTAAGTTATTACCACTATAAATACTAATGTCTAATTAAGTTTCAATTTGTGTCTGACCAAGTGAATTAGTGAGTTTAACTAAGTAAAGTGTCCGTGCCCTCATTCTCTCATAAAAGCCATTTGTTATTTGCCTTCTTACTCTAATTCCACTAATTTTATTTGATCAATTGTATTTTGGTTTTTGGGTAAGGGGACTTTGAGTGAAATTCTGTAAGAGAGAAGCTTTGAGTGAAGCGAGTTAAAGTGAGAAAACTTCAAGTGAAGTTGAGAGGAACAACTGTTAAGGGAACAATTGTTCAGGAACTTGAGTTTAGGAACTCAAGGTGTGGCCCGTGAGTATAATTAGGTTGTAACAAAGTTGTTTGGCCTAATTAGTGAAAGAGTTGAGTTTAAAATCCCTAGTGGTCGAGGTTGTTTCTTCTTGTTGGGCCCAAAAAGTTTTTCCTCGTAAAAATCCCTTGTGTCCTTTAGCTTGTTTCTTTGTTTAAGTTTAAAATTCCGCAAAAAGTTACGTTTATTTCTACACATACAATTCACCCCCCTCTTGTATTGTTCCTAGTGAAATAACAATTGGTATCAGAGCTAGAACTCACGAAAGATAGGAAACCCTATTGAGAAAAAGATCCAAAGAACAATGAATACCACCTAGAAACTTGAGGAAGGTTACTCTACGCAAAGGCCTCCCATGTTCAATGGGAAGTTCTATTCCTATAGGAAGAACGTAATGGAGATATTCATCAAGGCCGAAAACTACCAGGTATGGAGAGTCATTGAAGTTGGTTATTTTGAGGTCACAACTACTAATGACAAAAATGTGGTAATTCCTAAACCCTTATCAGAATATGACAAAGCTGATTTCGAAAAAATGGAAGTGAATGCAATGGCTGTTAAACTGTTGCATTGTGGACTTGGACCCCATGAACACAATAGGATCATAGGATGCAAATCTACAAAGCAAATATGGGATTTACTAGAAGTAACCCATGAAGGAACTAATGAAGTCAAGAGATCTAAAATTGATTTACTAATGAATCAATATGAAGACTAAGGAAAGCATAGACGAGATGTTTACTCGTTTTACTAACATTATTAATGAGTTAGCTTCTCTTGGTAAGTTTATTTTATCAGAGGAACAGGTTCGAAAAGTTCTTAGGAGTCTTTCTAAGGAGAGATGGATGGCTAAGGTCACTGCTTTACATAAAACAAAAGACTTCACTAAGTTCAACTTGGAACAGCTTGCTGGATCACTTATGACTCATGAGCTTTACCTTGATACTGAGTATGGTGAAAGCTATAAGTCAAAATCCATTGCCCTCAAAGCAGATGATGAAGATGACTCTGGCTCAGAAGAAGAGGAAGCAGCACTCATGGTCCAAAAATTTCGAAAGATGTATAGGAACATGAAGAATGGGAACTTCAAAGGTAAAACTAAAAAGTTTTCTAACAAAGCTGCATGTCATAAATGTGGTAGTACAGATCACTTCATCAAGGAATGTCCACTTTGGGAAAATGATAAGACCAAAGAAAGGAACAAGAAACGCTTCGCTGCAAGGAACAAGGAAACTAAATCACCTTTCTCTAAAGCGAACGTTCGAAAGGCTATGATAGCAGCTTGGGGAGATTCAGAGACTGAAGAAGAAGAAGAACAAAAAACTGAAGGAACTACAAATCTTTGCCTCATGGCAAACACTGACGAAAAAGAAGATGAAGAAAATGTTGAGGTAAGCCAACATGGACTTGAATCAGACTTAGAAGGCAAAACTAGGCCTGAAAATTTATGATCTTCTTTATGATGCAATCCTTGAATATAGAGATGAACGTGAAAAACGTGAGCAAACTGAACAAGCTGTTAAAGTTTGTAAAGAACATATAGAATGGCTTAAGAAAATAAGAACGGATGCTGAAACTAGGTTCTTTGATTTATTTGATGAAACTAGGTTCTTTGATTTATTTGATAAGAATTTAAAAATCAAGGAAACATATGAGAGTGTGAAGAATGAAAATTATCTAATCAATTTAGAAATTTCACACTTAAAGGAATTTGTCCCTGTTCTAAGTTCCTTTGATATGAGATCAACTCCTTTGAAAGGTTACAGATCTGAGGTCGAAAATTTGAATAAAGAGAAAAATGTTTTAAAGGAACAGATCTGTAATCTCAAGAAGGAACTGGTTGTTGCAAGGAACAGAGGCAAAGTGATGGCTGTTCCTAAATGGATTGAGAGACCATTAATAAGAGGTTTTTAGTGTGTCGTTAAGGCACCAAAAATCGCTTTTCAAACAATATTTATAAAACCTAACAAGCAATTACTAAGAACGTAGTAAAGGCAAGTCAAGGGTCGATCCACTGGGAAAATGGGATTAATTAAAGTCTATCAAGTCTAAATTACTTAATTGAAAGGTTTTTGGGGTTTTAAAATGATTTAGTATCAACTAATGACTAACTACTATCAAAGTACTAGCAAGTAATATGAGATGAAAATATGAATAAGGAAGACACTAGAGTTAAGGTTACTAGTATGGATCAAAGTGGACAACGATTATTAATGCAATTGTGATTCAAAGGCAACGATTACGTAAGGTTTAGTTTTCCTCTAAAATACTCTAGTCCTCTCTCGAATGGTCCTCGAGAATGATCGCTTAATTAATCAACTAAATCCTCTCTCGAATGGTCTTTAGTCAATTGATTAAGAAATCCAATGAATTTGGAAAACCCCTAATATAGGATCCCTTTAATTTCTACCCAATATCTTGGCCTAGAAATTAAGTTGATTCATGGGGATGATAAAGGAGTTCATAATTCAATTAAGAACATTTGAAATCAAAATACCAAAGCACAAATGTGATCAATATCTATCCTAAGGCCTCAAAACACCAAGATCAATGCATAAACGTCTTTTAATCATCACAATCACATTAACAATACATTTAAACTCTAATCCATACTTTCACCCTAACCCTAGATAGGGAACTACTCACTAATCATGGAAACTAAGCAATAAAACATGAAATCTATAACTAATCTAGGGCTAAACATGATTAAGAGATAATTAATCTAATGAAAGTAACAACTATGAAACTATAATAAAGTAGATCTAATAAAAGGGAAGAACAAATAATATCAATGAAAAGAGATAATATAAACTCAAACTTTGAAATTAAATTGAATAAAAGTACCTTCAATGTTGTAGAAATCACAAACTATAATATACGAATCTCAAATCTTGATCAAAAACTAAGTGTTTATCTCTCTAATATGAACCCTAATAATACTCTCTAAAACCTAGAATAAAGCATAAGTGCCAAAAACAAAAACTCCCATGTTATTAAGGTAAGCCTCGTCTTTTTTTTCTTCGCGGATTCGAATGGTGCGGGCGCACCATTCATTCTGCCCAAAATCTGACATCAAGCGTAGAACGGTGCGGGCGCACCATTGTTCGGTGCGGGCGCACCCTTCTTTCTGATATGGTCGGACAGTTCAATTTAAAACGAGCATAACTCTTTTGTTTTAGATCCAAATCAAGCTTATGACCAGTCGTTGGAAAGCTATCGAAACAAGCTTTCACCTCCAACTAGAATTACCTTCATCTGATTTGTGGTTTGAAAGCTATGTTCATTTGAAGTTCCCTGTAAAAGATATTATTGTGCAATGTACTCCTTGGTGCAAGCGGACATGGGGCATAGTGTGAGCGCACCATTTATCAACGTGTGCTATTTTCATTGCTTTCTTTGCCGACTCTATAACTCGTAGCCATCTTAGTTAGTTCCACCTATATTAAGAACATGGCAAAACAGGGTGAAAGCAAATGTACTAGAAATTCGGTTAAAAATGACTAAAAATCTAGCAAAATGTCACTATGATCAAGAATGATCAAGTGAATGAAATATAAGGGGAAAGGGAGAATAAAGAGGGAAGAAAGGGGAGAAAGAGGTTCAAAATGAGCTAAAAAGGAGTCCATAAAGTGCGTTAGAAATGCATTTATCAACCATAGACTAAAAGAAAAGAAGGTCTTGGTTTTGAAACTACAAGAAGAGGAACAAGCATAAGAAATATGTTGACCTACCTAGTGATAAAATTTGCATTTACTATGGAAAGATAGGTCATTACATAAATCAATGTCAACTAAGAACTGGAATGATTGGCAAAAATGTGAAGTTGAGCAACATGAAATGGGTTGCCAAATCAAATGCTAGTCAAGAACAAGAACCCACGAAACAAGGGGTTCCTACAACTAACAAATAGTTGATTTTTGCAGGTTGGAGTGAGGGAGAACAACACTTGGTATCTTGATAGTGGTTGTTCTAAGCATATGACATGAGACAAATCTAAGTTTCTCTCACTCTCAACCTATGAAGGTGGAAATGTGACATTTGGTGACAATAAGAAAGGTAACATAGTTGCCATGGGTAAGGTTGGTAAGTCACCATCACATTCCATTGATAATGAATTTTTAGTTGAAGGTTTAAAGCACAATCTTTTAAGTATTTCCCAATTCTGTGACAAGGGAAATGTTGTTAAATGTAATAGTGAGAAATGCTTGATCATTAACGTTAACTCTAAGAATGTTATCTTGGAAGGAACAAGGAAAGGGAACACATATATTGTGGATCTTGATCTTGTTCCTAAAAACAATTTGACATGCCTTAGTGTTATTGAAGATGATCCACTCTTATGGCATAAGCATCTAGGACATGCTAGCTTTTCACTACTTGACAAACTTCGATCAAAAGATCTTGTTTTGGGATTACCATCTATAAAATTTCATATTGATCAAGTTTGTAATGCATGTGCCAAAGGAAAGCATATTAGATCCTATATCAAATCTAAAACTGTTGTGAGCACCACAAAACCTTTAGAATTAATTCATATGGATTTGTGTGGCCCTATGAGAATCCAAAGTAGAAGTGGCAAGAGGTATGTGTTAGTTATTGTTGATGACTACTCTAGGTACACTTGGGTTATTTTTCTCTCTAGTAAGGATGAGACTTATAATGATTTCCTTGTCTTTCATAAAAGAGTTCAAAATTTGAGTGGTCACAAATTGATGCATATTAGATCCGATCATGGTAAAGAATTTGAAAATTATAAATTTGATGACTTAAGCAGAAACCATGGGCTAGATCATAATTTTTCTGCCCCTAGGACACCACAATAAAATGGGGTTGTAGAAAGGAAAAATAGAACATTGGAAGAAATGGCTAGGACCATGCTAATTGCTAGTGAACTTCCAAGGAACTTTTGGGTTGAGGCTGTTAATACTGCTTGTCACATAATAAATCGTGCCATGATGAGACCTATCATTAACAAAACTCCTTATGAGCTTTATTTTGAAAAGAAACCCAATATTACTCATTTCAGAACATTTGGTTGCAAATGTTTTGTTCATAATAATGGGAAAGATAATCTTGGAAAATTTGATCCTAGGAGTGATGAAGCAATATTCTTAGGATATTCATCCCATAGTAAGGCTTATAGAGTTTACAATGAAAGAACTATGTGTGTTAAAGAAAGTATCCACATAATCTTTGATGAATCTTGACAACTTTAATCCAAGCAAACAGGTTGATGACTTTGCGATTGGCTTGGTACGACCAAATGAGAAAGATGCATATTTAATTGAGCAAGAAGAAATAAAAGAGGAAAGGAACGAAAGAGATGAAAACATTCATAACAATGATGTTCCTGTTCCTCAAGATGATGGAGTTGTTCCTGTTCCTACTAAGAACGAGAATGTTGAAGGAACTGATTCAACAATTGCTGAAAGAGGAACAAATGAACAAAGCTCCTCATCCTCTCATAAAACTCAAGAGGAACAACCAGTTCCTATAAGGGAGTTTCAACCAAAACCTTGGAGACATCAAAAATCACATCCAGTGGAACTCATAATAAGTGACATATCCAACGGTACGCAGACTAGATCTCAGTTAAGGAATTTTTGTGCATTTCATGCGTTCTTATCAATGATAGAACCAAGAAATCATGAAGAAGCCCTAACTGATTCGGATTGGATAACTGATATGCAAGCTGAATTAAATGAGTTTGAAAGAAACAAGGTATGCCATCTAGTTCCCTCTTCTAAACAACAAAAAGTCATTGGCTTAAAATGGGTGTTTAGAAATAAACTAGATGAATATGGAACAATTGTAAGGAACAAAGCTAAACTTGTAGTAAAAGGTTATAATCAACAAGAAGGAATTGACTATGAAGAAACCTTTGCTCCTATTGCTAGACTTGAAGCCATTAGAATACTAATTGCATTTGCTGCCTATATGGGATTTAAACTGTATCAAATGGATGTTAAGTGTGCATTTCTAAATGGCTATTTAAATGAAGATGTATATGTTGAACAACCCCATGGATTTGAAAGCAATTATCTCCCAAACCATGTCTACAAGCTTGACAAGGCTCTTTATGGGTTAAAGCAAGCGCCTAGGTCATGGTGAGAGATTATCAAAGTTCCTTTTAGAAAACAACTTTAAAAGAGGAAAGGTGGATAAAACTTTGTTTCTAAAATCGAAAGAAACTGACATGCTACTTGTTCAAATATATGCTGATGACATTATTTTCGGAGCAACTAATGAATCATTGTGCAAGAATTCTCAAACCTTATGAGTGATGAATTTGAGATGAGTATGATGGGTGAGTTAATTTTCTTTCTTGGGTTACGAAATAAGCAAACTGAAAAAGGAATAATTATTCACCATCAAAAATACATAAAGGCAATGTTAAAGAAATATAGCCTCGAAAATTCAAAGATAAATCACACTCCTATGGGAACTTCAACTAGATTAGATGAAGATTCCATAGGAACAAGTGTTGATCAAACAAAATATAGAGGCATGTTGGTTCACTTTTGTATCTAACTGCTAGTCGTCCAGACATAGCTTTTAGTGTTGGTTTGTGTGCTAGATTTCAAGCAAATTCCAAGGAATCTCACCTAACTGCCGTGAAGATAATTCTTAGATATCTTAAAGGAACAGATGATCTTGGACTTTTCTATCCAAGAAGTGATACATTTGAGTTAAGAGGATATGCTGATGCTGACTATGCTGGAGATCTTGTAAATAGGAAAAGTACCTCAGGTATGGTTCAATTTCTTGGTCATAGTTTAGTTTCTTGGAGCACCAAGAAACAAAACACAATTGCTTTATCCTACTTTGAAGCGGGAATATGTAGCTGTTGCTACATGTTGCTCTTAAATTCTTTGGATAAAACAACAACTTTGTGACTATAGAATAATCTTTAATTGTGTTCCTATTTATTGTGATAATACTAGTGCCATTAGTACTTCAAAAGATCCAGTACATCATTCAAGAGTTAAGCATATACATATCAGACATCACTTTCTAAAAGAAATTGTGGAAAAAGGTTTGATTAAACTTGAGTTTTGTCAAACTGAAAATTAGATTGCTGATATACTAACTAAGCCTTTACAAAGAGATAGATATGAAAAATTAAGGCTTGAGTTAGGTCTAATAAAACTTAAGTAATTGTTCCTATTCCAATCCCCCATGTCTGAATTGATTTGTCTTACTCTATGTGATATTAAGTGACTGTGATTAATTGCCTAAGACCATTGTAAATTAAGATGTTAAAAACATATACATGGATTCATAGGAATAAAGCTACTCACAAATGTCACATAATACTCCCCTTATTGTTCCTAAGTTAAAGAAACATGCATGATATGAAGAATGTTGACATTTAGCATAAGTTGTTCCTATAGCACAAGTTCCTTAGAATTTATTTTCTTTCCATAAATTAAAAAGTCCATAAAAATCAAAAATTCAAAAATCCCAAAAATATAGGAATCAGATTTAATCAAGTCATGATTTCCTTTTTATCCTTTCTTTTATTTTTATCTTTTATTTTTGTTTTTATCCTTTTAATTTTTACGCGTGTAACTCTTCATTTACTGTTAGATGCATCTTCTTCCTTCTTCCATTCCAAAACCGTGTTCCTTAATCGCTTCAACTTCACCATTGTTCATCTCCTTCACACCTCTTCGCACGACATAAAACCACAAATTCTTTTCACCAAATGGCAAAAACCTCTCTCAATTTACCTTTTTCAAAAGCAAAAACTCCCAAATTAAAACCTCTCAAATGGAAAACCCCTCTTCTCCATCCAAAACCCTAGAAGCCAAAAATTCTCAAGAAACAACAATGGCGGTAGAAGAGCAAAAATTGGAGTCACCTAGGAGAAGTGTGATAAGAAGAAAACTAATTGGGGAAGATGATGAAGAAGAAACCCCAGAACTAGTTGAGGGGGAAGAAGAAGCTACACCTGTTCCTTCCAAAGGAACTGCTTCTTCCTCCAAGAAACGAGTGGAGCGAAGTGATTCAAGGTATGTTTTAGGATTTTGTGTCAATTTGGAGTGGGCCAAGAAAGTTAGATTCAATGAATTAATCGACATACTAAAGGAACAGGGTACAGAATACCTGTTTGAAACCGCTTTTAATAATGCCTTAGTTCCTTTTGCTATGGATGAATTTTGTGCAAACTTCATCAGCACTGATGAAGTATGTACTACAGAAGTTAGGGGGAAGAAAATAAAATTTTCCCATGAAACTTTGGCAAAAATATGGGAAGTTCCTTGCAAAGGAACTGATCTATAATTTAAGAGAAAAGGAACTGGCGTCTTTCCCAATTTCTCCTAAGATGAAATTGTTGAATCCTTTGGGGGAACTGTTGGCCAAAACAAAATAAACCACAATCTTCTCTCTCATGTCCACAAAATTCTGTTTAATCTTGTTTGGAGAGCGCTCATTCCTCGAACTGAAAAGAGGAATGAGGTGGGTCTCTTGGATATGTGTTATATGTTTTGCCTTGACCACCACATTCAAATAAACTTCCCTTCTCTCTTTATCCAACATCTAACTCATTGCATTGAAAATCATTGTGTTGTTGGCTATGGTGCATTGATCACCTCTCTTCTTTCTCACTTTAAAGTAAATACTACTGGTTGGCCTACCTTGGGAATAAAACAAGGAAATATTCTATATGAAAAGACTTTGTATGGTTTGGACCTCTCTGTCCAAGATGGAGTGTTAACTCAAGGGAGGATTGCTACTAGTTCCTCTCACAAGAGAAAACTGCCTAAGGCAGTGGAAGATGAACCAGTGGAAGTCATACTGGAGGAACAAGTTCCTGCCCCTACCGAACCAAAGGAACAAAAACCAAAGAGGCGCAAAACTGTTGCCAAAAAGCCTTCCCCTCATGTTCCTAAAAGAGTTAGACAAAGCACTAGGTTGAAAACTGCTAAAACTGTCCATGTTCCTTCAAAGAAGGACTCTCCTCTAGTCCTATTTGATGCAGAGGAATAGGATCACAACTCACCTAAGGAACCAACTCTTCCATCCTCACCAAAAATACCAGTTACCCTCACTGAAATTCTTTCCATCTATCCCTCATCCTTCTCTGTTCCTTCCAGCTTTGAACAGTTGAAGGTTGAGATGAACGAACCAAACCCTTTCTCCTCTACATCCACTGACCTTCCACCACAACCACCTTTTCTTCCTTCCATTTACACCACCACCTCACCTTCTGTTTCTCTCAAAGGAACAGCAGGTTCATCACAAGAAAACACCCCAGTTCCTCCACCTAAATCATCCTCTGCCTCTGGTTCTAAGGGAAAGGAACAAGTTCCTTCGGATGAGTTTGGTTGGGTTAATGAAGTGTGTCTCCCTGCTCAACATATGATTAAGTTTTACAATCATCTTCATTGGACTTTAGATGCTAAAACTGATAAAATGATGGGTTTAATGAAAGTCCTTAGTGATAATGTGATTGAACAACAAAAGAACATGGAGATGATGGCCCAAGCCATTAACAGTTTGAAGCAACAATTTGATGGGCACCATGAAGAGGTGATGAAGAAGTTTGAAGAAGTGGTTGAGGAAGAAGTCGTCGAGGAACACCATACCCCTTCCCTTCCTAATGTCTAGTTCTTATTTCTCTTATAGGAATAAGAACTATTAGCTTTTGTTTCTTTTATTTTCTTCTTTTTCTCTTTTGTACTTTAATGGAACAAGTGCTATAAATTGATGACTGTTGCTATATTTGTCTTCGTTTGTGATTTGAGTGCATATTCTTACTTGGAATGGCTAGTATTATGTGATTGATGTTTGAGCAAGTCTAACCTTTGAAGTTCCTAACTTAACCAATTTTTTTGGTACTTGTTAATGGTCCCAAAGTCTTGTAAATATCAGTCTTACCAAAATCACCAAGCGTTTGATCTTTTTGACGATGACAAAGGGGGAAAAGATAAGGAACAAACTAAAAGTAAAGAAAATGAAAAATGAAAAAAATCATAAAAAATTTTAACTCCTTAATATGCCTTAATTAAATTATATAAATTATTATTTTTCATTCTCTTATGTTATTTGTTGTTTTCCTTAGTTTGTAACTTTGTTGTCATCATAAAAAAGGGGGAAATTGTTGAACTCTAGTTTTGATGATGACAAAGGAACAAAGATGCAAACTAATATTGGACTAACAAGTTGTTTAAGTGAATGAATTTCAAGGTATCAATGAAAGGAACAAAGAGAATACTAAGTCAAGGAAGAAATCAAGTTGGGATTTTGAAGACTAAGTAAAGATGTTTCAAGATTTGATACTGGAGCAGCATTGGAGCAAGAAGACTAAAGCAAGGCTTTTTATTTCTAGTTCCATTGTAAAGGAACGAGTAAGAATGGTAATGAACTATGGCAATTTAGAATGAGAATGAGCATTTGTTCCTTTGTAAGGAACAAACGAACTGGCGCATAACTAATAAGTTAATTAAAGGAACTAACTATTAAAAGGAACTACCCCTAGGATGAAGCATTACAACGGTTAATTATGTCAGTTGAGTAATTTATGCCTAGATTATAGTTAACCGTTTTATTTAAGGAAAAATCTGATTTTAAGGAAAATCTTTTTAAGGAAAAGATTTTATTTTTATAAAGATAATAAATATCCTTTTCGGTTTTTATGGAAAATATTTTAAAGATAACATTTTTTGTAAAAAGATTTTATTTTGGTTTTAATAATTAAAATGCTTTTTAATTAAATCAGATTTTCGAATTAATGCTTTAAGTGGTTGCTAAAATTAAGGGAGCAGTAACATAATTATCTCCCACGTTTAACAGTGATCATGGAGATCATGGGTTGAATGAGGAACGTGTTCCTCCGGGTAAGGAACATCATGGGATAAGGATTTTACCACTAACACATGTTTTAATACCACGTTCTAAGTTATCACCACTATAAATACTAATGTCTAATTAAGTTCCAATTTGTGACTGACCAAGTGAATTAGTGAGTTTAACTAAGTAAAGTGTCAGTGCCCTCATTCTCTCATAAAAGCCATTTGTTCTTCGCCTTCTTACTCTAATTCCACTAAGTTTATTTGATCAATTGTATTTTGATTTTTGGGTAAGGGACTTTGAGTGAAGTTTTATAAGAGAGAAGCTTTGAGTGAAGCGAGTTAAAGTGAGAAAACTTCAAGTGAAGTTGAGAGGAACAACTGTTAAGGGAACAATTGTTCAGGAACTTGAGTTTAGGAACTCAAGGTATGGCCTGTGAGTATAATTAGGTTGTAACAAAGTTGTTTGGCCTAATTAGTGAAAGAGTTGAATTTAAAATCCCTAGTGGTCGAGGTTGTTTCTTCTTGTTGGGCCCAAGAGGGTTTTCCTCGTAAAAATCCCTTGTGTTCCTTTTGCTTGTTTCTTTGTTTAAGTTTACAATTCCGCAAAAAGTTACGTTTATTTCTACACATACAATTCACCTCCTATTGTATTGTTCCTAGTGAAATAACACAACTTTGCCATATTTTGGCTGGAATGGTCCACCTTCGCAATTTTGCTTTATTATTATTTATTATTATTTTTTTTGACTTTATTTTGACCTTTTTAAATGATTTTACTGTCATTGGGGTTGAAAACAGATTTTTTTTATTCTTCCATTTCCTGCTTAATATTTGAAAATGACAGAAAATATAGAGATTAGGGCCCGTATCCCCATTGATGCGTCAATTCAGCATTCTGAAATTGCTCCTATGATGACTGACATCTTGAATTCTGATCACATTGCCTAAAATACAATGGTTAATGAGTCGAACCCGAAGGTTGCCTACATATCCCCATTGCTCCAAGTGCATTTTATGGGGAATCAGACTCAGCGTAGTTCGTTATTTTAGAAAGAACTAAAGTTTTTTATTTAATAAAGCAGTTGCACTCATATTGAGCTACCTACGTACCCCAGGTGTTACATAGGTGGAGTGATCTCGCAGTGCAAGTGTAAGTGATAATGGGGATTTAAGCTGCACGTAGTTCTTTGATACTAATAAGCTGAAAGATTTTTTTTTATATATATATGGGCTAACCCCCTACAGGACTTATACCGAAGATTTTTTCGTTTATGTGAGATGATCAATTAGCTTTGCGGTAGACAATAGCTATGTTAGTGATTTGCTTGATGCGATAGCTGAGAGCATGACATTGGTTTGTGCCGTGACCATGCAGCTGATGATATTGGCAGTACTTGTGAAGATCTGACGCTACTGGACTTGCCCCTGGGAGTCTGGGAAGTGGATGAATCTTACCTTGCTCAACCAATTTGCGAAAGATATCAACTTGGGATTGCGGTTGCAGATGTGACGACACCTTTCTTACATGTATTTCTTTGTGGGTTGGACTAATGATGCCTCGATCAATCAGGCTTTGCACTTTGTAGTAAAGGTCATGGCATCGATCAGTTTCTTGCCCAAATTGACGACAGTAAGCGCTGAGTTTGCTCATATCTGTTCCAGGAAGGGGTAGACAGTGCACGTGCGCTGGAATTTGAAGCATACCTTGCCTCAGAAGACGATCATACACCATACTCAATTGTTCATCCATCTTAGCATAAACCCTTGAATTTGTATTACGAATTTCAAAATCTTCCCGAGGTTGGCTGAGGGAGATGTATTTGATAGTAACCATGTGACGATAATATAAATCGTGGAGGTTCCGCAGCAATATGAGCATGAATTCCCAATCAGTAATAGGGAAACGAAGTTGTGTGCGGATATAAGTTCATCTCGAACAAAAATGCGAGAAGGTTTCTAAGGCACTATGACGCAAAGTGACTAGCTTCAGCTTCTTGACGTCAGTCTGTTTATGCTCGAAAGTCTAATTAACAAACGCTTGGCTAGCATTTTCCCAACTAGCCCTATCTACACAATCTGAAGAATAGTACCAGTCCAGGGCTGGTCCTTCCTACTCTTGTCAAACAGCATGGGGTAATCTTCCTCTGGTTGCCCTATGGATGCAAGGCATTCACAAATCCCACTAAGTGGACAAAAGGATCACCGTTCCCATCAAATTTTCTAAATTGCGGTAATTCACGATAGTGATCTTCATGTTGATATCCTGGAAAGAGAATCAGTGATTCGGTATGAACTTCTCGGATATCAAAATCATATGTCCTAGATCTCTTCTTTGAGTCATTATCATCATCTTGAGGATTGCCGACACAGGATTCTTCCGGTGCTCCAGATGACGTATTATGTGTGTCGATGCTTGGGGCTCCTACCTCTTCTTCGTCATTCTCACTATATTCTGGTTCTGATTCTCCATCACTTTCATCTGGTGTGGCTGCTGGAACCTCATTCATCCATGAATTTTCAGGTGCTGCTAGAATACAGTGGATAGTATAACCATCCAACCTAGTGCCCTCCACTTCGTTCATATACAATACCGATTTTCCGGCGTTGGAGATGGTCATAATTTCTGGATCACCAGAAATAGTCACAGCACCCTGATCAGAGTGGAGCTTTACCTTCTGATGTAGAGTAGATGCTATTGCTCTATTTTCATGCAGCCACGGTCTTCCTAATAAGAAGTTAAAATAGGTTTGTATGTCAATGACAATGAATTCCACATTCCTTGCCATGGGACCACATTCAATGAGGAGGTTGATCAAGCCCAATACTTCTCTCTTAGCATTATCATATGCTCTGACCACCTGGTTGGATGGTACCAGATCTTCTTGTGAATACCTAAGCCTTGTTAGCACACGCAGAGGGTAAACATTGATTGCGGAGCCATTGTCGATCGATCAACACCCTAGGTATCTCCCATCCATTACAACGTATAGTGATGTGTAATGAATTGTTGTGGTTGATATTGTTAGGGAGATCATTGTTTGTGAACATGAGAGTTCGATCTACCCCATGAATAAGCCCCACCATGCGGTCGGGTGTTATAGAAGAGCTTACGGAGGCTTCATTAAGATGGTTTAGAAAAAGCGCCCTATGAAGTTGGGAATGCATTAACAATTTCCGGGATGGAAACATTAGCATTTACTTTTTCATGCGCTT
This sequence comes from Beta lomatogona, assembly GCA_947646795.1. Classification (NCBI taxonomy): domain Eukaryota; kingdom Viridiplantae; phylum Streptophyta; class Magnoliopsida; order Caryophyllales; family Amaranthaceae; genus Beta; species Beta lomatogona. Next base: position 7,103,883 of record CANSNZ010000089.1, read on the forward strand.
GATAGCATCATCCTCCTTGTTACTTTCCTCTGTCATTGGCTCTTTGCCCTTTTCCTTCCTTCTCAATACCTCCAAAGGATTTTCATCCTCCAAATGGGATGGTTTAAAATGGCGACCTGCTCTAGTCAAATGAGATATATCCACGTACTGCTCATCACTAAGATCATCGATGCAGATGGGGCGTTGATATGTATTTGGAGTGGTGGAATGTCCTCCAGTGTTTTTCTCCACAATTGTTAAGACCGAAGAGGCATCTTCATCAGCATCAGAGTCCAAAATGAAGAAGGCACCATCATAATCCAAAGTTCCACACATGTCAGAGAATGGATCCTTGTTGATAGTAAAGCTGGGGTATTTACAAGGCATCATTTTGACTTTTTCTTGAGTGGAATAGTCATAGACCAGGCACTTGTAACCTACGGCTATCGGCATTTCATATATTTGAGGAACTGTCTTCCGGATTAACTGAATTGGATCGCATCCGTCCGAAGCAGCAGAGATGGCATTAATGGCGAATGAGGGTTTATGATTAGGAAGGGTTTTTTTTTGTGATGTTAGGCTGAGAGTCGTTTTGTTTATTGGAGATGGATCCCAGTGAAAGTTTTGCATCATCCACAAGGTTTTGAATTTGATGCTTTAGAGCCATGCAGTTTTCAGTATTATGCCCCGGGCTTTGATGGTATTCGTAGTTTTGATTTGGGTCATACCCTGGGTAAGGATTTTTAGGAGGTGGGCGTGAATTCAAGGGTTGAATAAGATTGGCCTTTTTTAATTTGGAGAGAGCTTGGGAATAAGTCATGTTCAAAGGAGTAAAGTTCCTTTGTGGTCGCAACTTGAATGCAAACGATGCGCGAATGGCATGGATCACATTAGTTTTCTTAGAAGCTGCTGAATCATTGTTTGGAGTTCTTTTGTTATTTCCAAACTTTGCATTACAAGTAGTACTGCCATTAGGTTCATCTTTCTTGATGTCCCCTCTTTTCACAGCATCCTCAACTAGAGTTCCCGTAGCAATCAAAGCTTTGAAAGTCGGGAAATATTGGTATGCCATATGCTTCTGATAGACAGGAAGAAGGTTCTTCACAACCATTTGCAGATGTTCCTCCTCATTAGGCCTACTCATCATTTTGGAAGCCTTGTTTCTCCATCGAGTGATGAATGAAGAAAAGGTCTCATTAAGGTTTTGAGAAGTGGTCTCCAGATCCCTTCTAGTAACATCAATTTCTTCATTATACTTGTATTAGTTTGAGAACTCTCTAACTATGTCAGCCCAAGTGGATTTCTTTGTATTTTCAAGGTTGAGGAACCAATGTGCTGCAGCACCATCTAAATATTGTTGAAATAGTTGGGCCATCAAGGATTCTTCCACTCCCTAGGGACTCATTTCCCCTACATACATCTTTAGGAAATTGGTGGGGCTATCGGTCCTATCAAACTTTGTCAGATTAGGCATTTTGAACCATGGGGTAGTTGTGCCTTCGGGAAAAGAGTTAATCCATGAATATCCATCCATGGTTCAGCCTTAGTCATGCCTTCTAAGACTTCTTTAAGCTTGACTACTTCTTCCTCGAGTTTAATGGGAATACCTCACTCATTGTTCAGTGGCTCAAGATGAAAAGGCGAAGCTACTTCCGACTCTGGAGGAGGAGGAGGAGGAGGAGGCATCTGGGAGCATTGGCGCATTATGCCCAACACAATTTGCTCAATATTATCCTGCCGGTCAAGCATGGCTTGGACAAGTCCTCGGAGCTCAATCATTGGATTAGGTGGAGGGGTAGAGTTTTGTTGGTGCTCGTTGTTCGGAATTTCAGACATGTTGTTGAGACGTGTAGTAGAGAATACAGGTGGTGTAGACAAGGATGACAGTAGTATTGACAAAAAACGTTCACTATGGTCAGAACTTCAGCGAATCAGCCTAGATCCTGAGTGGGCCCAGGCAGAGTTCCTGTGAAATGAGACGAAGGGTTAGCATAGAAGTTTGTCCAGACTTTGTTTCTTCTTTTCTTATTTTTTTTTTGTTTTTGCAGGGAATGAAAGAAATGATATCTTTGAAAATTCTCTCTATTTTTTTTTTACCCCAATTTCAGTTATCATTTATTAAAAGGTGTAAAACCTTGACTCTATCATTTATTTTGAGATTTTTCATTAGATTTCTTTGACTTGTTATTCTTTTTTTTTTTTTTCGACTTGGACTTTTTATTTACATTTTAAACTGCCACTCTTGGACTCATTTGTTTTGGGATAATACGCAAACATTTTTCAAAATCAATTTGATAATATCCTTCTGTTTCCTGCTACTACATAAATAAGAGAAAAGAGGTATAACGAGGCTTGTGTTCTCATTTGGGCAAATTATAATTCCCCATATATCATTCTTCTTTGTAGTGATCTGCATCTATTAATTGCTTCTAAGTGCTGAAACCACAAAAGAAAATATTAAATGCAAAAGGGGCCGCACCCGAAGGTTGCCTACGTATCTCCATAAGTGGATTTGGATTTGGGGAAGAAATTTTCCTTCTGATGATTTTTTTTTGAATGGAGAATCAGGCCCAACGTAGTTCGGATATATGAAATTTTACATAAATTTTCTCTTTTTTTTTTTTTGCAGCTGCACTCAGGAAATGAGTTGCCTACGTACCCCTTTTAGTACATTACATACTAGAGAAAGCTAAGATAGATGCATTACAACATTGATTTTTTTTTTTTTTTTTTTTGTCTTTTAGGGGATCAAGCCGCACGTAGCTCTACCTACCAAGTACAATATAAAAGCGATTAAATGAATCAGGTGCTTCCTAAACTTTTCAGACTTCAGTTTGCCGGGCGCCAAGCCATATGTTCTCCTGTTTGAAGACGTCTGTCTCACCTTTCTTTCTTCTTCTTGACATATAAGGGGTTGTCTTCTCGGCTGAGGAGCCATGACGCCCATGCCTTGCACACCAGCATGCAAGAGGCTCTTGTTTCATAATCAATTTCATCAAGGAATATATAGGGTTCCTTGACAGATTAGATGGCGGCAACTTTGTGTGCTGGACTTTCTTCTCCCTCACACTGAACGACCCATGTTTCTTTGTATAGCCAATGAAACTTCTCTTCAATTCTCTTAACTTCTCTCATATTCGGTACCCAATTCGGTTGATCAAGATCCTTCTTAGGAATAGGCCAGTGGAAATAGGATTTTACCAGTTTGAGGGGCAGCATATTTGATGTAGTTCATACAGAATCCTTGCCGTTCTGTTCGTGATTTAAGTGACACACATGAGATATGGGAGATTTTTGCATAGCTGCTCCCATGGCTATATCGCCTGGAATGGTGATTACTCCGTGCGGAGTTACCATTTTTACTTTTTGGTGCAACGTTGATATGATAACATGGTTTTCGTGGAGCCACGGTAGCCCAACAACATTGTGAAAGGAGCTTCGCAATCGATGATCATAAAGTCCACCTTTCGTATGACAGCTCCGATACGCAAAACATAGTTGTTGACCCCATAGTGTCCCGCTTGGAACCATCATATGCAACCATGGTCCCTATTGAGGTTCCTCCTTGGGGAGGGGGACACCCGAGCCATTTAAGGGTACTGAGGAGACAGAGATTGGCAGAAGCTTCGTTATCGACCATTACACCTTTGATATGTCTGGCACTGTGATCAACATCAATGTACAAAGCATTGTTATGAACTGGGTCGGGGAGATCTTTATCAGAGAAGGTTATGGCAGAGATGGTTTCAGCTTGGTATGTATTGAGAGGTCCTATTGGCATATTCTGAGCACAACAGATGTCGGCATAAGCGATGAACTGATCAATTGTCATTGGGATAGTGTAAATGGCTTCTGAATTGGATCCTTGGGGGTATTGAAGGAATGTTACTTCCTAGCATGCAGGGATTGAGGGAACCATTCCGAGGACCTATTTCATCTTCTACTGTTGGCGGTGCGGAGGTGATACTTCTTGGTCGTGTCGGATTCCCATGGATAGTTATTGTTCCCGAGGTTGTTGGGCATTTGAGTTTTCGGTGTGCAGGAGAAGCAACAGTGTTATTCTAGTATGAACACTAGACGAACTACAAGAGGGGAGTGAATTGTAGTTGAGGAGAAATTTTCGATTTGTAATGCGGAATTAAAACAAACTTGAAATTAGAAAGAGACAAGCACACGAGATTTTTACAAGGAAAACTTCCTAGGCCCAATAGGAAGAAAAACCTTGACCACGAGTGATCTTGACTCAAACTCTCTTTAATATACTAGGCCAAAAGACTCTCTTTTGTACAACCTAATACTGGACCTTCTCTGTTCCTCTAGGAACTTGTTCCCCAATCACTCAGTTCCCCCTAAACTGATGACACTCACTTTTGACTTCACTCCAAGTCTTCTCTCTTCTATCTTTCTCTCTCTCTCTCTTGAATACAAGGATATTCTCTGAATTTTCTCTCACCCACACACTATGAATATTACAATAATGAGTATGTTGAATTGAATAGGAAATTACATGAAAACTTCTTCCTTATAATTGAATACAAGTAATTTCTTCCTTATATAGCTGTGCTCCATGTTCTTCTCAAATAGTGCGAGTGGAGTTATGGAGATCATGGCTTGATTTTCGCTGCATACCTCCATGAGCAATGCAACGGTAACTAACCATCCTCCACTATTCGTTAGTGGACTAACTTCCAGCAAGTAATGCGCAAGTGGATTAAGTTAGTTGGAGAGCTTCAAGGAGTTAGCTCCACAATTTATGCCACGCAATTTCCAACTGATTTTCCAAATAATTCCAACAGCACAAAAACATCTAATAATTTAATGAATCTTTTATTCAAAGATTCTAACTTACTAGAATATTAAACATACCATATGATAAAAATTCAAAGTGTCTAAAATAATATATTGACTTAGATTAAATAAATAATCTTTCTTCACAAGATATAAATGCAAAATTAAACATTACATTATTTTTGGTATTTTGTAATTTTCGTCAAATAAAAACTATATAGTAAAATTAACCTAAGTATTTGGCATCATCAAAACATGGAATACAACAATATTCCCCCTTTTTTATGATGGAAAATATAAGGCATATAAAAATAATAAAAAAATAAAATAACTAGAGCAAAAGAATCAAGAGCTCATGACTTTTTTAAAAAAAACTAACTAATACTACACTAACATAAATCAGTCTTGAATAAGAAAAATCCAAAAAGCATCACCTAGAACCGAAGAGGACTAGAATTTAAATTTTTATGTGCCACTCTACTTCTTCCCCCTTTTGTCATCATCAAAAACAATAAGGACCCAGCAGTACTCTAAAAGTTCATCATGTACAACAATGTCAAAGCATAGTAGCTCAAACACTCATCTAATAATACTAGCCATCCAAACATCATAATGAGCATATGAAGATGAGATTAAAGCACATAGTCATGAAAAATGCACAAACTGAGTTCAAGATGAAGATAAGAAAAATAGAAGAAAGCACAAAGAAAGATAAGTAAGAAAAGAAAAGGTATAAACCAAAACATTTTATCACCAAAAGGAATGGGTGATAAAAGAGAGTAACAACTAGTCACCATTGTTTTAATACAAACCAACCAAAAAAAATTTGTTTCATCAGATTAAGTAGGGAAGGGGATTATGGATTGGAGGGCTTGGAAGGCTTGGTGCGGACAAGGAAAGCACCGACCACAGAATCAATCTTCTCCCGAACAGCTGATTCTCCTTTCTGCACACTTGCGAGGATCTGCTTCTGCTGAAGATCAACACGGGCAACCCTTGCTTCAAGACCCTGGACTCTGGTGTGAAGGAGAGACAAAGATTCCTGAATTGTATGCAGTATACCATGAAGACCAATGGTGGAGAGAAGAGGAAAATCAACAGTCCTCGATCCTGAAGGAGCTTGATCCTCCTCAAGATCAATATGAACTGCTCCAGGGCCCTGTTCCTTGGGAGTCTTGGTCTTAGTAATTCTCTGACTCTTACGCACAGACCTAGGTCCTTCAGCACTGACCTCCTCCTCTAACTTCCGCTTTACCCTAGTTTCAATCTTCCCCTTAGTTTCTGCTACCTCAAAGTCTAACATCCCACCATGTACCCTTAGAGACAGCCTGGATAATGTCTCCTTGGTCAAATAGTTATCAGGCTCTAGATCAAAAGAGGTACTAGAAGGGAGTTTAATTTGATTCTTCTTGAGGATAACAGAATTCAGGTTAGCATATCCCACCTTGGTGTTGTGGGAGATACAGTAGGAAAGGTGAGAAATCATTAAAGCAGGGAAGTTTATTTTAATGTTCTTAGCAAGGCAAAACATCAAGGAAAGATCCATGAGGCTCGCTTGAGTCCTCTTGGAAGTCCTTGGCAGAATAAAGCGCCAAACTAAGTGAAACAAAAATTTGTGAAAAGTAGAGAGATCTTTCTGATCTAGGGACTGGTCAGACTCCTTACCCCCAAAGTAACTCAAAATAGTAGCGTTTGAAGCCCCATTCACATTTAACTTGGCCCTACCCTTCACATATTCCTTGTACCCCTCAGTAGGTACATCAAACCAATCTCCTAAGTTCTTTTCAGTGAACTTAACCAATTTCCCATTGACAACACTAATACATAAACCCTCGGTATTTTCAAAATTAGTAACAAACTCACTCATCTCACTCTCATAAAGACCCTCATCAAAACTCAACACTTTGACCCATTTTTGAAACTTAACAAGATCAAGAAACGGACTCCACTTAACTTTCTTGCACCAGGTGAAATCGACACAAAACCCAATGATATACTTAGAGGATTTTGATTTCTTACCCCTTTTGGTAGGTACCAGAATTTCTTTTTCTTGCTCTGTTTCAGCATCATCCAAATCTTCTTATTTCTTTGGAGAGAGCACTTCCTTTTCCGCCGAATTTTCTTGAGAACCCAGAGAATCTTCATTTGAGTTGGAAGACTCATTCTCGCTTTCGTTACAATCCACCAGGGGTGAAGATTTTTCAGCCAGAAAATTTTTGGTATCTTCGGAGTTTTTTCTTTTGGGAGCCATTTAGGGTTTTAGGTAAGGAAGATGAAGAAGGCAGATTTGTGTAGAGAGAGAGAGAGAGAGAGAGAGAGAGAGAGAGGCGGTTTTGCAGAGGTAATGGTTTTGGGGTAAATGGGATGAATTGCCGTGTAAATTTTGGTTTGATTTGATGGGTTTTTATTTGAGGTGGAATTAATGGGGGATTGTGAAGAGAAATTAAATGTGGCTTTTCCCTTCCTTCTTTAAATCCGATGAATGATTTTATTTTTAGGTTTGTACATGAACGCTGGTGAAACGTTGCCATTAAAAATTATTTGTAGAGGATGAACGAAAGAGGATAATAAATGGAAGAAGAGAAAATAATATAAAATAAAGATAATATTTACGTGAAAAGAAAGAAACAAATAGAAAGTGTGAACTCATGCATGTAACATGCTCAATCTATATGTACAGCAACCTTTCTATTTTTACTCAAGTATATGCATGGACAATAAGGGGAGTATTATGAAGACTAATGTGAGTCCTTTACAATGACTGTACAATGAATGATTAAAATCACAAAATGTTGGTGGCCACTTAGTGTAATCTTGTAACTAAGGGTTTTATTTGAAGTAGCACACTCAATGAATTCTAATCATCCCTAGCTCTAAGCGAATTTTCTCGAATTTTTCTCTAGGAAGTGGTTTAGTCAAAATGTCAACTATTTGATTTTCAGTTGGACAAAATTCAACTTTGACAAGACCTTTTTCTACTTTATCCTTAAGGAAATGATGTCTAATGTGAATATACTTGACCCTTGAATGATGAACTAGATCCTTAGAGATACAAATAGCACTAGTATTATCACAGTAAATAGGCACACACTTAAACTTAATGCCAAAATCTCTTACTTGTTGCTTGATCCAAAGGACCTGGGAACAGCATGCAGCAGCAGCACATACTCTGCCTCTGCTGTGGATAAGGCAACAATATTCTGCTTCTTTGAGCTCCATGACACCAAGCTTGATCCTAGGTACTGGACAATGCCTGATGTGCTCTTGCGGTTAACCAAGTCCCCAGCATAATCCGCATCCGAATAGCATTTGAATCTTCATCTAACCTTGTTCCTGTTCCTATGGGAGTGTGGTTGGTTTTTGAATGTTCCAGTCCATATTTCTTGAGTTGTTCTATTTTTGTTGATGGATCACTGTTCCTCTTTCAGTTTGCTTAATTTGCAATCCCAAAAAGAAGTTCAACTCTCCCATCATACTCATTTCGAATTCACTACTCATAAGATCAGCAAACTCCTTGCAAATAAGATCATTAGTTGCACCGAAAATTATATTATCAACATAAATCTTGACTACTAATATGTCTGTTCCTTTTGATCAAAGGAACAAGGTTTTATCAACCTTACCTCTTATGTAATCATGTGAAAGCAGGAATTTTGACAACCTTTCATACCAAAATCTAGGTGCTTGTTTCAGCCCATAAAGAGCTTTATCAAGCTTATAGACTTGATTTGGAAGTTCCGGATTTTCAAATCCAGGAGGTTGTTCCACATAGACGTCTTCAATTAAAAAACCATTTAGAAATGCACATTTGACGTCCATCTGGTACAACTTAAATCCCATACAGGCAGCAAAGGCAATCAAAATTCTAATTGCCTCTATTCTAGCAACAGGAACAAAGGTTTCGTCAAAATCAATACCTTCTTGTTGATTATAACCTTTGGCAACAAGTCTAGCCTTGTTCCTTACCACAGTTCCATGCTCATCAAGCTTGTTCCTGAAGACCCATTTTAGTCCTATAACCTTCTGGTTCTTTGGTTTTGTCTCCAGGTGCCATACCTTGTTCCTCTAGAACTCATTTAGTTCCTCTTGCATAGCGTTGATCCAATCAGCCTCTTTGAGCGCTTCCATATGGTCCTTAGGTTCTGTCATAGATAAGAAAGCGTGAAATCATTTAATTCTTTAATTGGGATCTCGTTTGAGTTCCCTTTTCAATGTCACTTATTATCAATTCTAAAGGATGAGAATTTTGGTGTGTCCAAGGCTTTGGATCAAATCTCCTAGTTGCTTCTTGAGTTTCTTGAGGTGATTGATTCACTTGATCTTCTTTTGGATCAGGAGTTCCTTGATCCTCCTGAGTTCCTCCTGTTGCTTGTTCCTCAAGGGGATCAGGCACAGGGTTATCAGGATCAGGAACTTGCTTCTTCTGATTTTTTACAGGGGTTAGTTCCTCGTCATTTTGATTAAACTCATCAGGACGAGTCAAACCAATTTCAAAGTTATCATTGTGACTCTGTTCCTGCAGGGAGTTAGTCTCATCAAAAATAACATGGACACTTTCCTCGACACACATTGTTCGCTTATTGTAGACACGATAAGCCTTACTACTTAAAGCATAACCTAGAAAAATAGCCTCATCACTTCTAGCATCAAACTTTCCTATGGTGTCCTTTCCATTGTTATGTACAAACCATTTACATCCAAAAACACGAAAATAAGAAATATTGGGTTTTCTTCCTCAAAGTAGCTCATAAGGAGTCTTCATGGTGATTGGCCTTAGCATGACACGATTGATGATGTAGCATCTTTGTGTTCACGCTTCACCCAAAAATTCTTCGGAAGACCGCTTGCAATTATCATCGTCCTTGCCATATCCTCAAGAGTCCAATTCTTCCTTTCGACTACACCATTCTGTTGTGGTGTTCTTGGAGCTGAGAAATTATGATCTAAACCTTCATTACTACAAAATTCATCAAACTTGGAGTTTTCAAACTCCGTACCATGTTTAGATCTTAAATGCTTTAATTTAAAACCACTTGTTCTTTGAATCTTTTTAGCAAAGGTTAGAAATTCATCAAACGTTTCATCCTTACTATGAAGAAAAGTAACCCATGTGTATCTCAAAAAATCATCTACTATGACTAATACATATTTCTTACCGGATCGGCTTTGGATGCGTACAGGGCCACATAAGTCCATGTGAAGAAGTTCTAATGGACTTTGTGTGCTTACCATTTTCTTTGATTTGAATGAGGATCTCACTTGCCTGCCTTTAACACATGAATCACAAACATCGTAGTTTAGTGACTTAATAGTTGGTAGACCAACCACCAAGTCCTTCCCACTTAGTTTATGCAGTAGGGACAAGCTTGCATGACCACATCGTTTGTGCCACAGAAAAGGATCAGCTTCGACCACACTTAAGCATGTGAGATTATTCCTAGGAACAAGGTTCAGATAAACCATATAGGTGTTCCCTTTCCTCGTTCCCTCAAGGATCTTGGTTCCTGTACTTTCATTGCTGACTACACAAGACTCATTAGTAAACTTCATTGTATTTCCCTTATCACAAAACTGAGATATACTAAGTAAACTATGCTTTAAACCCTCGTCCAAAAATACATTATCAATGGAATGTGACTTAGATTTATCAATCTTACCAACTGCTACAATGTTTCCTGTAAGATTGTTTCCTGAAGACTGAAAGTGAGAGAAATTTTGATTTATCTCCTGTCATGTGCTTAGAACAACCGCTATCGAGGTACCACAAGTTGTTCCCCCTCACTTCAGCCTGTACCATAGCAAACTAGTTAGTTGTAGGAACCCAGTCTAGCTTGGGTTCCATTGTTGGACTTGAGCCTTTATTAATTTTCCAAACCTGTTTCACTAGGTACGTGTTCCTCTCAATACGTTCTTCTCTGGTGGAACAGTCAGACACAATGTGACAACTGTTCCCACAGTAAGAACATATTTTACTACTTGGCAGATCAACATATTTTTTTCTTTTTGTTCTTTTTTTTTGTGATTGAAACCTAGACCGTCTCTTCCTTTGTTTTGATACTTTTGTATCCATGTGACTGGGTTAGGAAGCTTGTTCCTTGAGGGCTCCAGTTTCTTCTTTAATACCAGATTTTCTTGAAAAATATTGTCAAAATCGTTTCTCAGATTTTCAGCAATTTTTCTAGTATTTGATGAAGAGACTGTTCCTTCAGGAACACACAGTTTCAATTCTGCCAGTTCCAAATTCAAAAGATAATTTTCATTTTTGACCTTTTCAAAAGCATCTTGATAAGCTCTATTTTTGTCAAAATGTTCAAAGACTCTTTTTTCAGTGTCACATTTTAGTGAGTTAAGCCAATTTGAATGATTCTTAGTGATTTTCAAGGCATTAGTTAATTGATTTCTTTCTGCACATACATCCTTGTAATCATCTAAGATTTCCAGCAAAAGTTTTATTAATTGGCTTTTATTCAATTCTGTAAGTTCCTATTCAATGGCATCAAAGCTTACCTTGGGGTTAGATGATTCCACCTTTTCTTCGATATTTGCCATGAGACATAGATGGACGGTTTCTTCCTCGGTTTGTTCCGCTCCTCCTCCTCGAGTCAGACTCTCCCCATGCTGCTACCATGGCTCTCTTCATATCATTTTTCGAAAATGATCTTTGTTGTTCCTTGCCCTTTTCTTTGTATCTTCCTTTAGAATTCTCGTTTTCCCATTGAGGACATTCCTTGATAAAATGATCAAGTCCTCCACACTTGTGACAACTTAGCTTCATTGGTTTCTTGGTAACCTTTCCTTTGTAGTTCTTGTTGAAGAACTTCTTGAATCTTCTAGCGATCATTGCTGCTTCTTTATCATCGGTTTCTGAGTCCTCTTGTTCCTCAGACCTGAGGGCCAGAGCCTTAGGCTTTGATGATTTAGTTTCATGAGTTTCGAGATGTAACTCATGGGTCATCAAGGAACCAACAAGTTGTTCAATATTGAACGTTGTGAAGTCCTTGGTTTCCAACAGTGCCGTTGTCTTGGCCATCCACTTTTCATCTTGTGGTAGACTCCTTAGTACCTTCCGGAACTGTTCCTCTGGGGAGATGAACTTTCCCAGAGATTCAAGTTCGTTTATAATGTTTGAGAAGCGAGTGAGCGTATCTTGAATAGGTTCCTTTTGTTTCATGTGAAACAATTCATACTTATGCATGAGCATATTGATCTTTGATCGTTTCACTTCGCTTGTTCCTTCACGAGTAATTTGAAGGAGTTCTCACATTTGCTTTGCAGTCTTGCATCCCATGACTTTATTGTGTTCATGGGGACCAAGACCGTAATGGAGTAGCTTCTTGGCCATGTTGTTCATCTCCATTTTGTCGAAGTCATCTTTGTCAATTCGGCAAGGGGTTTAGGAACCAGCTCCCCTTTCTCGTTCTTTGTTGTGACTTCAAAGTCACCGATTTCAATTACCTTCCACACTTGGTAATTTTCAGCTTTAATAAATATCTCCATACGATTCTTGCAGTATGGATAATGATTTCCATTGAACATAGGTGGGCGTTGAGTTGAATACCCTTCATCAAGCTTTTCTCCCGTCGTGTTCATTTTTCCAGGTACAATCTCCTCAGTGTTAGTTGATTCTAGAGGTACTAGGCTCTGATACCAATTTTTATTCTAGTATGAACATTAGACCAACTACAAGAGGGGGGTGAATTGTAGTTGAGGAGAGATTTTCGATTTGTAATGCGGAATTAAAACAAACTTGAAATTAGAAAGAGACAAGCACACGAGATCTTTACAAGGAAAACTTCTTAGGCCCAATAGGAATAAAAACCTTGACAACGAGGGATCTTGACTCAAACTCTCTTTAATATACTAGGCCAAAAGACTCACTTTTGTACAACCTAATACTGGACCATCTCTGTTCCTCTAGGAACTTTTTCCCCAGTCACTCAGTTCCCCCTGAACTAATGACACTCACTTTTGACTTCACTCCAAGTCTTCTCTCTTCTATCTTTCTTTCTCTCTCTTGAATACAAGGATATTCTCTGAATTTTCTCTCACCCACACACTATGAATATTACAATAATGAGTATGTTGAATTGAACAAGAAATTACATGAAAACTTTCTAAGTAGATTATTAAATGTCGCTCAAGAAAGCCATAAGTTTTCAACAAGTAATTTCTTCCTTATGTAGCTGCTGCAATTTTTCTTCTTTTGTACACGTTATTGCTCCATGTTCTCCTCAAATAGTGCGAGTGGAGTTATGGAGATCATGGCTTGATTTTTTTGCTGCATACCTCCATGAACAATGAAACGGTAACTAACCATCCTCCACTATTCGTTAATGGACTAACTTCCAGCAAGTAATGCGCAGGTGGATCAAGTTAGTTGGAGAGCTTCAAGGAGTTAGCTACACAATTTATGCTACGCAATTTCCAACGCAATTTCCAATTGATTTTGCAAACAATTCCAACAGCACAAAAACATCTAATAATTTAATGAATCTTTTATTCAAAGATTCTAAGTTACTAGAATATTAAACATACCATATGATAAAAATTCAAAGTGTATAAAATAATATCTTGACTTAGATTAAATAAATAATCTTTCTCCAGAAGATATAAATGCAAAATTAAACATTACATTATTTTTGGTATTTTATAATTTTCGTCAAATAAAAACTATATAGTAAAATTAACCTAAGTATTTGGGATCATCAAAACATGGAATACAACAAACAGCTTTGTTCACATGGAGCCATGGTCGCCCCAACAACAAAGAGAATGAGGTTACAGCTTCAACAACTGTGAAATCTGCATCACAAATCCAGTCTTTATACCTCAATTGAAGATTGACCGTTCCTATAGTCCTCCCTGAAGAATTATTGTATGCTCCCAATACGGTATCAGTAGGACTTAATAATGTGTTGTTATACCCTAACTCATAAAGCGTTCCCTTGGGGCAAACATTAAGTGCCGATCCATCATCTATTAGTACATTGGTCAATTCTCGCCCATTGCATTTCAAAGTGATGTATAAAGCTTGATGAGGATCCAGTTCATGGGGAAGATCAGCCTTAGTGAAGGACACAATTGGAGGCATCCATGATGGAGGAATGGGAATTTTTCCATCTTCTATTAGCTGGTGGATGGCATGCCGAAAGTCAACACACCGGTCTGTTTCATGTCCATACTGATGGCAAAAGTTGCAGTATAATCCCTTGTTAACCCCTGGCGGTGGCAAAGTGTAACAATGATGCTTCGCTTCTAGGAGACCCAGTCTTTTCAGACGATTGTACATGGTTCCTAAAGATTCTTCCGTGTCTGCATAGATTTGATTAATAGTCCTCCAACGGCCTTTGCCCTTTGCTGAATCTTTAGTCTGAATTTGCTTTCTAGAATCAGACATTGTGAAATGATGCAGGTTTCAGTTTTCCTCCTTTTGTTTTTTTTTTTTTACTGTGAAGTACCTGAAATGTACACACTAACAATGTTAGTCAATGACTGATGAATTTTTCTTTATATATATTTTAAGCAGGAAATGGAAGAATCCCCCCTTTTTTTTAAAAAAATGATCACCCCTTTTGATTTTATCTTTTTGACATTTTTTTTTAAAGACTAGACTTCTCGTGTTTTGAACCACGTTTTAATTACACTCTAGTTCTTAAACATGACACGTTTTAAACTCGTGATTATCACTATTTTTATTTTTTTCAATTTTTTTTCTTTTTTTTTTGGAATATATTTTCAAAATACGACTTTTTCTTTTTTCTAAAAAAAAATCAATTTTTTTTGGAAAAACAAATTTGAATGAAAAAGAACTTTGAAGTAAATGTGAGTTTTTTTTTTTTTTTTGTTTTGAAAATGGGTGAGCATACATTTTTTTTGACACTTATGATAAATAAACAAGAATACTCTTAATATTTCAATAATCATTTCGGCAGCAATTCAGCTACAGTTAATGATTACTGAAATATTGACCGACTAAAAACGGACTAAGGAATTTTTGAAAGTTTTTCACAATATTCAATAACTGAAATAAATAAAGGATATTTGTGCATTGATCCTTGTGTCCTAAAAGTCAACTAAAAGGTGATTCATTTAGGGAGAGATTATGTTAAAATGGCCTCGAGTCACTTCCATTGTGTCCATTGAGGGTGGACGCTCCTGACAGAGCCGGTCGCAATGGCTCGCGTATGCAGGTTTTACGCCTTTAATTCATTAATTTGTTATTCTAAAATTCTGACCCTTGCCAATAGATAGAGGTATCAGACCTAATAAGAAAATGGTTAAAAAAAGTGCACTTGTATGGATCGATAAACTACCAAGCACACGTAATTTTCACATAAGCATGCTATATACAAAAATTAAATTATGAATAGCCATGATTAACTTTTTTATTATATATACATATGGAAAATAACGCATTGTTCAGGTTTAAACCTCATATACTTCAAGTGGAAGTATACTCCCCAGTGAAGTCGCCAGCCTGTGGTATCCGATTTTTTACTGTCTTAATTAACGGTCTGAATCCCAAGAAAGTCTCTCTTTGGACTTTGAGTTATAGAAAACTTGGAAGTCGCCACCCTATTAATATCTGAATAGGGACAGATTTATTTAATAAATTGTTATAAAATCAATTTTAAGAAAAATCATTTAAAATAATGATGACTTCAGATGGATAAGGCTTTTTGAAAATTGGTCTTTCATACCATGAGATAGGGTTCGGGGTTTAGGTTAAGAGGTGCGAACGTCTGGAACTCGTCTCCTCTTCCGTTCTAAAGAACGGGCTTTTACTAAATGCGTTATTTTCCATTTTAAAGTAATCATGGCTATTCAAAAGAAATAAAAATCACATAGTTTGCACATATACACATTAACCATTTTTTATTTAGGACCAATATATCATTTGTACATGATAGGTTTAAGCACTGAAGTTGCACTACGTACCATTCATTGCGGGATTGGAATCCACTCATGGATCAAAATCGTCGTAGTTCGAGCTTATGTCTCACCCTAAATAGCCAACTCCACTAGGGAAAGAAGAGGAGGGAATAGATTATGAATAACTCTCCTTTAGAATTAAACAAATCTATTTAAAATGAGGTAATCACTCCAATTAGTGATTGACATGGGATTAAGATAATCACCTTAATTAGTGATTAAATATGAAGGATTAAGATAATCACCTTAATTAGTGATTAATAAGGAAGGAAATAAGTAATCATCCTAATTAGTGATTATTTAAGGAAAGATAATCACCTTGATTAGTGATTAACAATGAAGGTTAGGAAATAATCACCCTAATTGATGATTATTAAGGTTTAAGATAATCACTCTAATTAGTGATTAAATAAGATGAAAGGTTAAGCTAATCACCCTAACTGGTGGTTAACCAAGTTTTAAGATAATCACCCTAATTAGTGATAAAATGAGGAAAATAATCGTCCTAATTAACGATTATTAGGGTTTGAAATAATCACTCTAATTAGTGATTAAAAAATGAGAAAATAATCGCCCTAATTAACGATTATTATCACTCTAATTAGTGATTAAAAGAAGTTTGTGTCAACCGTTCTTATTAGCGATTATTCGAGGATTGAAATAACCATCTTAATAGTGATCACGTTTATGATTTTCGAGAGGTCTTAGAAGGTTTGCTTCCTAATTGAAGGCTTTTGAAAAATAATCTTAATTGAAGATTATTAAGTTATTTGGAGAGAAATGATCAATTTGAGATCGAATTCGAAGATTTGTGTTTGACTAATTGGAATTTGGCCATTTAAAGCAAGACACGTGAAACGGCCTAAAATCAATTGGGAGATCATAATTACCAATCTAATCATGTCAAATTATATGATTAATCCATTTGAATATGGAGAACACATTTTTAAAATGTAAGATGGATAATCATACAATTTAACTTAGTTAGATTTGTAATTTTTCATCTTAATTGAGATTGGATCATTTGATTCATATACTATGATATATTGGCTCAACATGCAATATTTGTAACATTGTTTGCTCATTTTATTAAAAAGAGTTGTGGAATTATTTATGAAAATTATGCATAAACATCTCCATGTTTTTTTATTAATTGAGTGATGCAACAACTATTTACAAAGAATCATTATTACAAAATGTACAAAGCCTATGAACTATACAAATCTTCAATCTTAATCTTCACCATGAGGCTCCTTGATCTTCATCTCCTTGAATGGCCTTTGGAATTCATGTTTATTTGTAAACTTGTGAAAATTAGAGATTAATTAACCTCTTTGATTTTGATTTTTTATGATAATTTTTATTGATTTTTATTTACATGATAAAATGAGTCATTTTAAGATAAACTTAAAAATTTCAAGATTTTTTTATTCACATTTTCGTATGAAGAAAACATTTTTTATTATGAAAGTTGAATTATTTACTTTATTTCATTTTCCAGATTGTCTTTTTGTTCTTGTAATGACTTACAAAATTCATAACTTTTTGTGCAAAGTGTCAAATTGAGAACATGATATATCTGTGGATAGATCAGTGAGTTCTTTATGTTGTATCAAAATTTTACAAGTTTTTAGTGACAACTCAAATTGTGGTGAATTTTATGTCAAAACTGGTTAAAATAGGATCTTTATTCAATTTGTTCTTTAAAACCTAACTTATTGAACTTATTTTGAAGTGAAATTTGGAATGAACATTCTAGACACTTTGAAAGACTAGACTGAAAATTTTTACTTGAAAAGGACATTTTTAAGACCGTTTTTTGTTTATTTACTTAACTGAAGAGAAAATCATTATTCTGGAATTTTGTGATTTACATAAACGATTTTGTAAAAATGATGTAAAATTGTATAAAATTCATATGAACATGATTTTATATTTTTGAAAAGCCACTAATGTTTTATTTAAACTTGATGTTTTTAGTTTTGTCTAAATGACTTTATGTTTTAATTTCATTAACTGAACAATCCTAGGTGGTAATGGACAAAATCAGTTTTGCACAACAAAATTGTATGATTTTTAATTATTTACAAAAAAAATGTTTTTTAGAAATTCCAAATCCCAGTTGCTGGAAACATCTTGCACTCCATAGGAAAAATATTAAATCCTACAAACTATTCTGATAATACAGACGAAAAATAAAATGAAGTACGAAATCAAAACTGATTATAATTACAGCATCACATTTTCTTTTTTATAGAGATGTTTATGCACAACTTGTCTTGAATTTTTTTATGAAAACATTTTTGGTGATGAATAACAACTTGATTAAGGAAAATCACATAATCACGTTGTTTCCTAAGAGTCACGTGACTATTCTAGGTGGGGTGATTTAAGGTTGGGAACCTATTAGGACTTCCACATACCCAAATCACTCCAAAGATTAAAAAAATGATAAGAAGAAAACAAGGAGGAAGTTAGCTGATGATTAAAAAGATAATAAAAAATAAACAAGAGTTTCTACCTTTTTTTTTGTGATTTTCTTAATTTCTAAGTGAGTTTCTAAATTCTCTTAATTACTAACTTAAACTCTTTTTTGTGTTTTTTCCTTTTGATGAACTTTTTTTACTTACTTATTAAGACTTTTGCTTAGATGGAAAGATTAAGGAGGAGAAGAGTAGTAGAGAAGATGAGAGTGAAGTTGAATTGTGTTTTTTTCAACTTGGTTTTGAAGTGAAAAAAAGGAAGGTATTTATAGAGAAATGAAGGAGGTGAACAAAGGTTTCAAAGAGGTAGAAAATCAGATTTTTCACCCAAAAAATCTGATTGTCTTCATCCTTAATAACCCTAATGACATCACTCTAATGACCTCACCCTAATGACATCATCAAATCTCTTTGGAAATACAAATATTCTTATTCTTTTTGGATTTTCTCATAAATGAGGCAAAATCAGATTTTCAGAAAATATTCTTCCCTAAGCATCCTAATACGTAAAAAAAATGCATCGAAAATCGTGCAAAACGAAACTGATTAGGATGTTGCGCCTGGCGCCGGAAGCTGCGCTAGGCGCAAGGCTCTGCATTTGGCGCAGAGCATGCTTGTGCGCTAGGCGCACAATCATGCGTTTGGCGCATGATTGTGTGCTTGGAGCACACTTGATTCTTCCGGAAAGAATCCAGATTTCCCCCTCTTACACATGTGATTTGATTCTTATTCTCACATCTTTTCATGATTCTTATTCTCTAACTAATGGATAAAGAATGTGTTTAGTGGATAAAGAATATATTCTTATTCTTTATCCAATGAACGATGACTTGACCATCGAGAAAACTGATTAATGCCGGTTTTGGGTTACGACTAAAATCCCAACGCCTAATAGCGACCTTTGTTTTTCGTTTTTCCGAAAGACTATCTTAAAACAATTAACGAAAACTCGTCAAATTAATAAAGACGAGCATGATTATACTATGAATCATTTTTATTAACACGGTGGTTGTAGCTATTGACTATGACTCACGAAAAATTATATTTCTAAGCTGAAATCGCACGATCAATACGCAAAAATGGAACACCGCACGACGGAATGAAACTCGAGCTCTGGGGCGCGCGCTCCACGATGCATGATGATTTTTGTTATTTTTATTTCTTTTCAAAATCTTTATTTATCTGAAAAAGGGGTTCGAAATTTGGTGTCTACAGTTGGTATTGGAGAAAAGTTTGTGAAGTCAAGGAAAAATTGAAAGCATTTTACACTAGTGAAGAGATGAGTAATATGACTTATTATTCAGTCAAGAATGTATATGAAAAGATTATTGGAGCACATGAGAAAGTTACATGGGACAAGGTTGTATGGAATAGATTGAGTACACCTAAACACAGGTTCATCTTATGGCTTGCAATACAGAAAAGATTACAAACAACTGAAAAATTGAAGCAAATAGGAGTCAGTAGTACTGATACATGTTTGATTTGTAGGGCAGCAGCTGAAAATCACTCACACCTATTCTTCACATGTAAGTTCAGCTCTGAATGTTTGAAATTGATCAAAGATTGGCTGAGTGTACTTACAATTAGTCTGGAGTTGCAGCAGATATGCAGATTGGTAAGAAGGAGTTCAAAGTCAAAATTTCAAAAGCAGGTGATACTGGCAGGCATTGCAGCAGTTGTATACTATGTTTGGAAATGCAGATCTGGAGCTTTTTGGAGTCATTGTATTCCTACTGTAGCTAGCAGTGTTATTAGTAT
This sequence comes from Beta lomatogona, assembly GCA_947646795.1. Taxonomy (NCBI): domain Eukaryota; kingdom Viridiplantae; phylum Streptophyta; class Magnoliopsida; order Caryophyllales; family Amaranthaceae; genus Beta; species Beta lomatogona. Next base: position 7,123,826 of record CANSNZ010000089.1, read on the forward strand.
AAAAAATGAAATTAAACTCATAATTACCGCTGTATTACCAAAACAGATTTCTAGGAAAGATCATAGGTGGTTTGATAGCTTGTAAAAGGCTGTGAGTAGAGGGGAACAATTTGTTTGTAGCTGAATTGTGTACATGCTCTTATGCCATAGAGTCCAACCTAGTTGGTTTGTTTGGCTTTGAGCTTGTTTAGGATGTATGTTGGAAATTTCAATGAATCTACTTACTTATTTAGCAAAAAAAAAAAGTATGAACTACTCAAATGTAACCACAAATTATCGCATAAAAGTGTGCATTGCATTGATTTAGAGCAATTTAAGCACCAACACCTTCATTTTATCTTCCCTAAAGCCCAAGGTTTTTTTTGGAAAAATTTTCATAAATTGCAAGTTTAATCTTACTCGAACTCACAAATGAAGATAGAAAATCATTAATTCGTTACTATATGCGAAATATTCAAGTAAAAATACATCCATTTCATCTACGGGTGAAGAATTTAGGTTGATTTCCATGGAGGCTAAGTTCAACAATGGAGAATGGGGCAAAATAGAGGTGAAGAATGGGTCGAAATGGAGAGAGAAGATGGAAGATGGGGTGGTCGAAATTGAGAGAGAAGGTGGAAGAATGGGTCGAATTTGGGAGAAATTCGGTTGAGAATGGTGAGAGGAAGTGTTCTTGAGTTTTTGGTGAAGAACACCAAGAATATGAAGAACAAGGAGGAGAGAGAAAATGCCAAAAAAAATTTCCAACATAATTCACTATTTGGCTGGTGAAAAGAAATTTCGATTTGTTTTTTTATTTACTTTTTCGATTTTTAGAAATTATTTTCAGAAATTTTGGTAAATAAACAAAATTAAAAGAAATTAGTTTTGACAATTAAAAGAAAAGAAATGAGGGGTCCACAAGCAAGAATGTGTGGCTCACATTCATTTGCTTCCATAGTCTTTGTTCAAAAAAGACCATCTTAGAATCATCCAAATATTATACTTTGAACCTAGTTAGCTCATTTAAAGAGGGTTTAAGGAGAGTGTATCAGATGATGAGGTGAGATTAATGACTGATTTGGCTGTCAAGATGAGGTCAGTGGACTGTTATGTGGTCCATGATGTTGACATGCCTAATTTTAGACACGAACATTTGTGTGGTTCGGAATCCTGATGTGGATAGTATTATAGCGGGTGCTTTAAATGGGTGTTAGCAAGAAAAGAAAAGAAAATTACTTACAAGCCATATAAGGGACCCATAAAATTTTTGCCCAACATATTTTCAATCGCTTTAACTGTTCTCAATCTCGCAGGAATACCATGCTCGCATATCGCATCTAACACCTTAGTGTAATATGATGCTATCTCTTAAGTTTGAGCAAGAATTCAGTGAGTTGTCGTTCGAACTCATTACGAGAAATTAGGGCAATCAAATTGGGGGAGGTTTTGAGTTTGGGGGATGTTACAATTTCGAGGACATATTTAGAGGGGAAATAAGACCGTTGTAGTCAAGTGACCAGCACACCCCTAAAAACTGACTACAACAGGTTAAAAAAACCCAAGAAGTGTTTTGAGAAGGTTTCTCACAAAGTTAGGATTATACTTGAGTTAAAAAATTAGTTGGGATTAATATAAGAAGGTCGGCCATAGTTGGGATTATTCATGTTAATTTTTCATTTTACTTACTAATGTGTACCAAAATCTTCGGTTTACGCAAGACACTTGGAGGTGTGCTATACTAGTGCGAGATACTTCCTTCGTTTTTTTAATAAGTTACATAGAGAGAAAGTGGGGGCCTAGAGAGAGAAAGTTGGTACCATTTATTTAACCAATCAAATTTGAGTATTGAATGAAATTGAATAAGTATATGCCACCGGAAATTATGACTGAGTATACCTTGCCTTTAGGTATGTCCGAGTGTACCAAATGACCTCCTACTTTTACTTTTTGTACATGGTGGCCTCCTACTTTCAGTTTTTCTATTTGGTATCAGGCAAAAAAAAAAAAGAATTTACCAAATGATATCCTACTTTAAATAATTATACTTAGTGACCCTACTCCACTTAAAACCTGGCTAACCACCCAATTAAAGGTGAATTACTAACTTGCCCCTAAGTCAATTATCTGGTTCAAAAAACAAGCGCCTTTTCTCATCATCTTAGAATATAGATTGACGTTATGCCTGATCAATATCCAGCTCCCACAATTCTTAATCACAACGAACAAAATTATAATGAATCATTCCGATTTTCTCTCGCCTAACATTTGGTCGCCAATTTGGAGTGCTCCACCACCGTTGCATACGGTTGTAGAGTGGCAGGAGAACTGGGAGAATGCGAACCGGAAGACGAAGAACGAGAAGAGGGCTAAGATGAAGCATCACAGACATGGTTTACATCAAAGCTTGATGAGAATGGCGAAAGAAGTTGGGAGACCTGATATTCTCATTTCTCAGTAGTTCTGCTAAGTATGATCCTGAATCATCAATTTTGTTGTTTACAATGTTACTGCTAGGAAATACCCAAAAATGGACTTGCTCATCATCATACTGGTGGTCGTGCTCTCATTACAGCCATGGAAAAAGTAACTTTTTCGTCATTATGCGCCTTTGGGTCATTGGGTGAAGGATGACAAGATATAGAAATGTGATCTTAAACACTCTGTAGGTATGCCATATCTTCACTTCATTAATGTTGGCCCGATCGGGCCCGCGACGTGTTTTTGCTTGGCGATTACCGCCCGACCCGATCGGGCGGTGGTTTAATGAAGCGCGGATCGCGATTTTCCGGGTTTGCATATAAATAGGTTTTTTAACCTAGTTTATTAAGTGACGATTTTTCCATTAATCACCTCTGTAATTCTGATTATTCTTCTCATCAATAATATTATTCTCTCCCTGCCCGTGGACGTAGCCAACACTCCGTTGGTGAACCACTTTAAATCTGTGTCTGATTATTTTCAATTTTGCATTCAATATTTGTTCTTTCTCACATCTGTCATAACACCCTCTAACATAACTGCCCCTTTATTGCATATTGAAACCCCATTATTTAGCCTTGTAACTACCGTTTTAACTTTTCATCCTCTTAACTGATCTTTTGACAGCATAATCTGTCATCTTTCCACCAAAACTTTCCGCCACTTTAAAGGAAGGAAGGGAAGGAAAAAGCCACCCTTGTTCATCACAAATTCCCACCTTTTCCCACAATTTTTCCTCCACTTTCTTACACTAAAATTCTGTTATTTTTCATTCTTCTCCACTCTCTTTTATGAGATCATGCATTGTTGGGTTGCTAGGAGAAGAATTCGTGGAGAAGGCGTAGTGGAAGAAAAGGAAGGCTAAGGTATCGTTTTGCACACCTCCGGTTGGCCTAGATAAATAACGACGACCTTAGATCAGTTAGAATATAATTCTATAGGGATTATATTAGTTTTTGTTGAGTATATTCCTTCGAAGCAGTCAAGTTTAGTTGAGGTTAGTTATGGGTCTCAAAGAAGTTGGTAATAATTAGGAGAAAGTTGAGTCAGTTATTAGAAGTAAAAAAAAAATAGTCTTTATGCTGTTAGTGGATAGATATTTTAGGAACTATCTTGATCATGTGATCGTGATAATCGTTTTACTATTTTTTAACCCTACTTATTTTGTAGTCCTATAAATTATGTAGTGGAGGGTGTCTTTTACGTGTAATGCTATGAATGAAAGTATCAGTTAGTTTATATTTGCTTTGTTCTTATACCATTTTTCAGTTTCAACATGGTATTCGAGCTAATCCAGGTTCGATCCTAAGCCAAACAAAACAAATAAAAAAAACAGTCGTGATATTTGAGTGTGAAAACACAGTGAGTGTAAGTAAGGTAATCAATGGTGTTAATCAAAATTTCCAACCAGTAATTCTAGTTTTTAAGGGTGAAAAATATCAACTTTGGAGCATCAAATCTCAATAGTTGTGGGATATTGTCGAGTGTGGGTATGTAGAACCGATTGTGTCCCCGGCGGAGCCCAATCAAAAGTTGCGTGAGAACCGTAACAGATATGCAAAATCATTGTTTCTCATCCAATTGGTAGTGGATGAAGTTATTTTCCCTCGAATCTCCGGTGCAAAGACATCCAAAGAAGCTTGGGAAATTATCCAGCATGAGTATGTTTGGCGACAAAAGGTAATAGCGGTAAAACTACAATCCTTATGTTCTAAATTTAAAACTCTTATAATGAAGGATAAAGAGCCAATGCAAGGCTATTTGTCAAAGGTGTCTGTAATTGTAAACCAAATCAAATCATATATATGGTGAAGTGATTAGTAGTCAAACCATTGTTAGTAAGGTGTTGAGGAGTCTAACTAAGGAGTATAATCATGTGGTAGCCGGAATTGAAGTGTCAAAGGACTTGTCCAGCCACATATAATTTTGATAAGTTAATGTGTTCTTTATTGTCACATGAAGTAAGAATTAACAAAACTATGGATGAAAATGTCTGGGAGAAAGCCATTCAAGTTAAGGGGGAAATGTCAAATGTATGGCAATATGAAGAAGGGCATGGTCGTGGTCGTGGTCGTGGTCGTGGTTGTGGTCGGAGTCGTGGTATTGGTAGTCGTGGTCGAGGTCATGAAGAAGGTGGAGGGCGTAGTCAATCCAAAGGACAACGTCAATTTATTAGTAGCATTCAATGCTACTACTGCAAAAGGTATGGTCATAAAGAAGACAGGTGCTGGGATCAGCAAAGAGATGAGCAAGGGGAACAAACTAACTTTGCTCAAAGTATTGAAGAAGAAGATAGCAAGATCGTCTAAAGTATGAGTGTATGTTGTGTAGATTTCATGGTGTTGGAACACAAGGTGACACTAAAGAAAGGGGGGGTTGAATTGAGTGGCTAAAAGTAATCGATTTTCGCAAAAACACTCGTATAGCACAGTGCCGTGCACTGTGTTATTCACTCGTAAATTCTCCGATTGGTGTTTTTGCTCGAACGAAATTGTATCAAACAATAAAACAATGAAATCAAATAATAAGACATAGGAATTTAACGTGGTTCAATCTCACCTCTGAGATCTACGTCCACACAAACTACTCTTTTATTATTTGAATCGTAAAATACCAAACCCTTGATACAATTCGATTCCCCCACTACTAACTCTAGTAGTGCTCCCCAACACTTAACCCTAAGTGTTGCTACTCTCTATAATATAAGAATTACAGAAAGAAAGATTCCTCAAAGGCGTGCTTCTTATTCAAGCAAATAGAGGATCGTTACAAGCTTTGTTTAGAAACCTTAACCTACTAGAACTCTGTGCCGTACACTGTGCTGTGGGAGATCATTTTCAGCTCTCAAAAATATTAATCTTAGCAAATCTGAAAACGTGGTTTGCTTTAATCATTTCTATCCCTTATATAATTTAATCAACTGAATAAGAATCCTTCTCCAAGATGTATTGTCTTTTTGAACAATTTTTATTCCTAAAATAAAGGGATAGAATTCTTTTCCTATTCAAAATCCAATTTTATCTTTTATAAAAACTGATTTTTTCTTTTCCTTATAAGATAAGGATTCCTCCATATCTTATGCCAACTATTAATCAGATTTTAAATCAATTTTTATCCAAAAAATCTTTATCAAAATCGTTTTCTTTAAAAATCAGTTTTTCTTTTTATAAAACTTTTTATCCGAAAATCTTTACAATAAATATTTTCCTTTCAAAACTAATTTTCGAAATTAAAAACTCCCCTTTTTATATTCTTTAAATATAGACACATGAAATTAATATAATTACCTATTTTCTTAACTCTAAGAAAATAGTTAACCATCCTAATTTCATATTTCTAATTTAGCACAAAGTTCCAATACGTTAATTACATTGTATAAACATGACTAAGAACATAACTAGACCTAAGCTTCCATATCTTCAAGTTCTTGATCTTTCATGAACATCCAATCTTGATAGCTTTCTTAGAACACTGTTACATACATATATATTATAGCATAAAGCGTTTATCATCATCAAAATAACATTGAGTTAGAGTCACAACAAATTCCTCCTTTTTGATGATGACAAAAAAATAATACTTCCCCCTCAAAATATGCACCATTAATCACATTAACTCAACATCATTCACAAGTAACATGGTAACCAAGATAACCAATTCATTAGTCTAAGTATTATACCCATCTTCCCCCTTTTGACATTATAAAAAAGGAGAGCATCAACATGCTTCGCGTGTCAAAGTGATATATAGTCAGCAATATAATGCAAGTAGCTCAAGCAATAAATACTAAGGATGCTGGTTCTATGTCATAATCCAACTCATAATCCGAAGTCATTAAGCAAAAAAATAATCCAACTCACAATCCGAAATTATGAAGCAAGAAATAATCATGAAGGATCATGGGTGATAGCTAAGAAAGTAAGATAAAGAAAGGTCATGCAAGCTTGAAGATTTGAAATGGCAATTGGCTCAACAAGTGCTTAAACCTTTCTTTTCAGATTTTCAACTTTAGCAGATAAACATCATAGGACTTTCTTCACTGTGGCACTGTGTGTGTTTCTGTGCCGTTGAACAATCTATTCCCTTCCAAATATAACTAATTAATCTTCGGATATACTGGAATCCAAAATGATGATCTTCAAAACTTTGATAATTTTCTTCACATTTGGATTGAACTCTAGGACTTATCTAAAATAAGTGTCTTACTCTCCTTTTCTTTTTTTTCCTTTTATTTTTTTTTTATGAAGGAAAAGCATACCATACAATATTACTAGAGTTAATCAATAAAAGATCAAAGATAATAAGTTAATTCGGACCTCATTTTCTTTTTGATGCATCTCCTGGCAATGTGCCTTGCACAGTGTGAATCAATATTTTTCATTCTTTCACGTATTTGTGTTTCATTCCAACCTTTTCATGTTCCCCCTTAACTGATGCGTCTTTTTCTTCCATCATCTTCTCAAGTTGTTCTTGCCCCATAAATTATCATTAATCAAGATTAAGAACACTTGTTGAACTTTGGATGAATGGGTGAAGAAAAGAAGGATAATAATAGGAAAATGACGATAAGGTGAGACATATGAAAGAAATAAATAATGAGGCACAAATGTCAAACTCATAAATAGAAAATCAGAATATCGGGATAAAGATCAAGCTTACCATAGGAGAAAGAATTAACATTTCATAGCTCAATAATTCGGCAACTTAGGATTATAAAAGCTCATAAGTTCGGCAACTTAGGATTATGACATTAGGACAACATCATTAGACCATTACGAGTCCTTTTTATATCAAGTAGACCTTTACTCACAAAGCTTCACAAAGACATGCATCAACACTCTAATTAACATATTTAAAGGAGGATAACAAGCATAATACTCAACTAATTTCCAGAAATTAATCCCAAAGCCACAAATTATCTTATAAAATATTCATGCATGAAATTCAACAGAATTACCTTGATCACACAATTGGGATATGCTTAACAATTTTTTTTTTTTTCAAACCACTTACCAGCATCACATTCTCTATGGAGTGTGTTAGGGATTTGCCGACGTTTGTCATTACCAAATATTTCTCCCTTTTTGTTGTCACCAAATGTAACACACCCTCCATGGTAGGGTACTAGTGAGAGGAATTGAGATTTATGACTAGTCATATGTCTTGAGCAGCCGTTGTCGAGATACCATAGGTTGTGTCCTCTCACGTTTGCCTGCAAAAAGATCACTTGTTAGTTTTAGGAACCCATATCTGCTAGGGTCCCTTTGTCTTTCGTTGAGCTTCTAACAAGTCTTCTCTAACCATATTTGATTTACGTTCTTTACATTTTTTGCAACACTCCTTTTCTTGATATTACAGTTATCCATAAGGTGTCCATTTTTTCCACAAACGTTGCAAATCAAATATTTAGGTAGATCAACATATTTTCTTTTACGAAAGTCTCTTTCGAAATTTCTGGCAATGTGCCGTACACTGTGTTGCTGACCTGTATATCCAAAACCAGTTTTGTTTTGATTGTTAGTTGTACTAGACAAATAATCGAGAGCTTTTAGACCATACGACCACTTTTCATACATTTTTCGAGCAATAGTCAATTGTGATGCCAAGAATTCAACAGAAGTATTTAGATCACTATTTCTTTTTCTCGAAATTTCTAATTCTCTCTTAACTTTATCAAGTTCTTCACTTATCTTAGCATCACTAGGCAGCATTAGTGGAACAATTCTTGATTTCTGTCTTGAATTCTTTAGTTCAACTAACTCATGATTTAGCGATTCAATATGCTTTTCAAGACTCAATTTTTCAGCTTCTAACACAGTGTATGGCACTGTGTCATTGACGATTTCGTTAGCAAGAGACTTTTCATATCTTAGAGCGTTTACCTCAGTATCTTTCTCTTCATTAATTTTCTCTTGTTCATCAATCCTTTTCATCAGTATTTTATGTTCTTCTAAGATATCTTTATATTCAAGTTCCAACCCAATCTTTTGCTTAGTTAAAATTTTCACTTCTTTTTTCATGATTGAAAAATCATCATTCATTTCTTGACAATCATTAATGATATTTTCAAGCAAAGTAACAAGTTGGTTTTTTGATAGAAGATGTATTGAAGGTTTTAGAGAAAGAAGACTTACCTCACTGTCTTCAGTTTCAACTTGGGAGTTCGAACTTTTCGCCATTAGACACAAGTGAGAGTCGTCCTGGCACTGTGCCCTTCTCTGTGATGTCTGTACAGCATTCAGACATAATTTTTCTTCATGGCACTGTGCCTCTCACTGTTCTTCATCAGAATCCGAGTCTCCCCAAACGGTAGCTATCATTGCTCTCTTGAATTCTTTCTTGGATGGCTCCCGTTTTTCCTTGGGCTTTTCATCATCCCATAAGGGACATTCTTTCATCATGTGATTTAACTCTCCACACTTGAAACAACCCGAATTAGTAGCACTTTTCTTAAAGTTAGAGGTAGTGCTCTTACCTTTGAAATTTTCATCTTTTCTAAGATTGTTGTTTTTGTTCTTTTTGAGAAATTTTTTTAATCTCCTAGTAAGAAAATCAATATCATCATCACTATCATTATTTTCAATTTCCAATTCAGTTCTCAAGGCTATACCTTTACTTTTTGGTTCATTAGTTTTAGAATCTAAGACAAGTTCATGAGTCATTAATGACCCAATAAATTGTTCTAGTGAAAGTTTAGTCAAATCTTTAGCTTCTTGAATAGCGGTTATTTTTGGGAGCCATCGATTTGTTAAACTTCTTAACACCTTTCTCACTAAATCTTCAGAAGTATATATGTTTTGCCTAGAGAACGTAATTCATTAGTGATTAGTGTAAATCTAGTGAACATCTCTTTAATAGATTCGTCCTTATTCATAGTAAACAATTCATATTGTTGGACAAGCAAATCTATTCTAGATTGTTTTACCTCATTCGTACCTTCGTGGGCCAACTCCAGCGTGTCCCATATTTCTTTTGCTGTAGTACAAGCCGAGATCCTTGAGTATTCATCAGGTCCAGTTCCATATTGGAGAATACTCATAGCTTTGAAGTTCTTTTCGGCTTTTGCATAGTCGACTAAATTGTAGTCGTCTTCATCTTTGTCGACCATATTTCCTTCAGCATCTTTGATTTGGATAAGGATTAGTCCTTTTCTTATGGCTTTCCAGCATTCATAATCCGATCCTTGGATGTAGATCCACATCCTAGCCTTCCACTATCCATAGTCTTTTCCGTTAAAAATCGGGCACTTTGTGTGTCTATCTCGAGAATCATCTTGCATGTTCATGACTTCTATTATCTAGGAATGAGCCTTTCAAGAATAGCCTGCTCTGATACCACTTGTTGGAACACAAGGTGACACTCAAGAAGGGGGGGGTTTGAATTGAGTGGCTAAAACTAATCGATTTTCGCAAAAACACTCTTATAGCACAATGCCGTGCACGGTGTTATTCACTCGTAAATTCTCCGATTGGTGTTTTTGCTCGAACGAAATTCTATCAAACAATAAAACAATGAAATCAAATAATAAGACATAGGAATTTAACGTGGTTCAATCTCACCTCTAAGTTCTACGTCCACACAAACTACTCTTTTCTTATTTGAATCGTAAAATACCAAACCCTTGATACAATTCGATTCCTCCACTACTAACTCTAGTAGTGCTCCCCAACACTTAACCCTAAGTGTTGCTACTCTCTATAATATAAGAATTACAGAAAGAAAGATTCCTCAAAGGCGTGCTTCTTATTCAAGCAAATAGAGGATCGTTACAAGCTTTGTTTAGAAACCTTAACCTACTAGAACTCTGTGTTATACACTGTGATGTGGGAGATCGTTTTCAGCTCTCAAAATATTAATCTCAGCAAATCTGAAAACGTGGGTTGCTTTAATGATTTCTATCCCTTATATAATTCAATCAACTAAATAAGAATCCTTCTCCAAGATGTATTGTCTTTTTGAACAATTTTTATTCCTAAAATAAAGGGATATAATTATTTTCTTATTCAAAATCCAATTTTATCTTTTATAAAAACTGATTTTTTCTTTTCCTTATAAGATAAGGATTCCTCCATATCTTATGCCAACTATTAATCAGATTTTAAATCAATTTTTATCCAAAAAATCTTTATCAAAATCGTTTTCTTTAAAAATCAATTTTTCTCTTTATAAAACTTTTTATCCGAAAATCTTTACAATAAATATTTTCCTTTCAAAACTAATTTTCGAAATTAAAAACTCCCCTTTTTATATTCTTTAAATATAGACACATGAAATTAATATAATTACCTATTTTCTTAACTCTAAGAAAATAGTTAACCATCCTAATTTCATATTTCTAATTTAGCACAAAGTTCCAATACGTTAATTACATTGTATAAACATGACTAAGAACATAACTAGACCTAAGCTTCCATATCTTCAAGTTCTTGATCTTTCATGAACATCCAATCTTGATAGCTTTCTTAGAACACAGTTACATACATACATGTTATAGCATAAAGCGTTTATCATCATCAAAATAACATTGACTTAGAGTCACAACACATGGGAGCATCACTGTTTCGGCGTCGATATTAAAGTCGTGAGTTCATTGTCGTGTGTAAGTCGTGATTGTGTGTTCGTGTTTGTGGTCGAGGTTGCTTTAAGTGTTGGCATGCAGTTTGTAGTCCGTAGCATCCAATGTTCATGGGAGTAGTCGATCTTATGTCAAGTGCAGCATTAGTTAAAGTGTGTTACAGTATTAGTTTGTATTTTCCTAGCAAGAAGAAGTCTTTTAAGAAGTCTTTGAAGGAAGGGAGTTTGTTGAGTATATTCCTTCAAAGTAGTCAAGTTTAGTTGAGGTTAGTTATGGGTCTCAAAGAAGTTGCTAATAATAAGAAGAAAGTTGAGTCAGTTATTACAAGTCAAAAAGAATTAGTCTTTATGCTGTTAGTGGATAGATATTTTAGGAAGTATCTTGATCTTGTGATAAAGATAATCGTTTTTCTATTTTTTAGCCCTAGTTATTTTCTAGTCCTATAAATTATGTAGTGGAGGGAGCCTTTTACGCGTAATGTTATGACTGAAAGTATCAGTTAGTTTATATTTGCTTTGTTCCTATACGTTTTTTATTTTCAACAGTTTTAATACTTAAGTTGCACTATTGGAAAAAAGGCTAATTGATTCTGTTAAAATAAATGGACTTAACTGGTCTGAAAATAAACCGGATCAGTTAGAGGCGGAGCAGTAGAAAAAAATTTAATTAATCTGGTTCACAACTAGATCAGTTCCCACTTAACTACTCCAATGGTAGCTGAAAACTGATCAGTTGGTTTAGTTAACTAATCCGATTTTCTTTCACCCACCGGATCAATTAGTGTGAATACAATACGAACTAAAAGAAATTCAAATCAGTCTTGGTGTATATCTAGTGTGATTTATAATCTATGTGAGTTTTTGGTGTATCATTCATGTTATTAGAAAGATCTGTTTTATTTTCCAATTTCATTAAGAACTAAGTTATATTTTGGAAAATCAAATTATTATTGTTATTATTATTATTATTATTATTATTATTATTATTATTATTATTATTATTATTATTATTATTATATTAAGAATGTATTTTTTTAATTGAAATTCCTTGATTGCGATCCTAGATATCTGCTGATTGGTGTAAGCCCTTAAGGCATCCTCTATATATATATTCCTTGACACACACATACACTGTATTTACTTTTTTGTTTGAGAATAAGATATGTGCTCGGATAGATGTAGTCCTCGGTGAAAAATTTACGACCACCTAGGTTGTGATTTAGGGGTAAACTTGGTTATGTTTTCATCCGAGAGGTAGGAAGTACTGAGCCGAGTACTATCCTGCATTAGGAGTATGTCATTCTTAGATACATGGAGTAGGGAACGTAAGCCCATAGGATGTTCAAGAGGTTGCGATTTAATATATCCATAAAAAGTGTGTTGCGATCCACTAGCGTTGGGTTCTATCTCAAACTATGTTATATACTTCCTCCGTTTTGTTTTAAATGTAACAATTGGACTTTTCCACTATTCACACCTACCACTTTGACTAAGATTTGTGATTTGTACATAATGAAAAATATAGTCAAGTGGGATCTTGTTAGATTTGTCTCGTGACCTACTTTCATAATATGTAATTTTTATAATTTTTACCTATATGTAATTATAGATATTTATGGTCAAAGTAATGTCTCGTTGCGCGTGAAAGTCCAATTGTTGCATTTAAAAAGAAACGAAGGAAGTATATTATTCTTAAATTAGTATTTTTATGGTGATATTGTTGAAGCTTGTGATTATTTATATTATTATGTTGTTTAAACTCTTATGTTGCCATGTTTATGTTGTGTTAAGCTTGTTATCTCCTTCGGTGTATGTTACCGACATGTTATTGTATGACTTGATTATTAAGACTTTTATAACTCTTAGATAGATCCCAACGGGCTGAAAGAGTTGTTAGTTACTCCCTGCTAATGGTAGATGTTTGTTGTTTTTTTTGCAGATTGATGTGAAGCATAGTTTTTTTCTTGGGTGACGAAATAGGGAATTAAGAGTTTGATTAGGAGGAGAGCTTTATGTACTTTCTATGTTTTATTATTGGGATTTTAGAGATTGTTACCTCCTTTTTTTTTATTATTATTATTGTGGCTTATATAACTTGGGATATAAATTCACCTTTTTAGTATTTATTATAAACCTCATAGTGACATTTATATGTCATAACGGTATTTCCGCTACCATCAGTATATTAATAAACTTACCTTCTTATTATGTTTATTTCTTATCGTATATGGACGGAGTGATACAATCTTATTTATCAAATATTATATACAATATTATTTACCTTTGTGGATCAGGTCTTAGCATACTGGTTAAGATTGAGGGTCTGTGTATAAAATATGTCACATGTTTGAATCTCTCTTCCCCATTTTGTAATTTGCATTGCCCTCGTGGACCAAATGATGTGAACTAGCAACATGAGATAATTATCTTCTTCTATAAACTATTATTAAAGTTGCATATAAAGAATTTACTCAAGAAATTAGTGTTAAAGTATACAATACCGACATTATTGTCTGCTTTAAAAAGCAAAAGAATAGAAGTAAAGCATTCATAATTTCAGGAATTCTATCACTAATTAGGTTAAAAAGTCGATGTACAATTACTTAAAATTACGAGACTTGAGACTATCATAGTTAAATAATCCCATAATACAAATCATAATATCAAATTATCAAATTTCCTGATAAAATTAAACCTTTACTACCATAATGGCAAAAAGGATATGAAAGCTCTTCTATCCTTCCTCTTCCTTTCCCTCCTATATTAATATCCAAACCAAGTGCAAAGGTGCATGTGATGAGTCTTGAACCCGGGGCTCGTAATACCTCTAAATCTCTAATATCCACTATGTTAAAGATCACCAGCTTGATAATGGGTACTTGTTAGGAAACGGGTGGTCTAGCATTTGATTAATGTGGAACAAGTCAATGAAATTATAAGAATAGAAGAACGATAAAGAAAATAAACAAGAAAAACACAAAGATTTACGTGGTTCGGTCAAAATAGACCTACGTCCACAGGTGGGGGATTCGAGAGTTTCTTCACTATAATGGAGAAAAATACAAAGGATATACAAAAGTCCTAAAATCTTAATGGCTTAAAGTGTATGTCAAACAATGATCACCAAAAGAGTGCTTTTCTAACATAAGGAAACCCTAAAAAACCTTAGAATAATCTCCTAATATAACTCTAATGACAGCTTAAAAACCTAGGGTTAAAAAACAATATAAAACATGTGAAAAACTACAACACCCGACCCATTCAGAGTCGAGTCTATCGTCACCAATGCATATAGTTCATGATATATCTGAGGAACGTAGGAACTTAAACAGTTCTTGCTGTTTAAACTATTTATTTTGGGTTGTGTGGTTTTGATGAAATGATTTTGAATTGTAATTTGACTTTTAGAGTTGACTTAAATATTGATTATGGTTTAAAGGACAATAATATGGTTCCAATTTGTGAGGAGTGATTTGGTGATCTTTTATTATGGTTTGAAGTAATTGAGTGTTTGTTTTCTGCTGCAATATGCTGAATAAACCTGATGTTTTCACAAGTGGTAGGTGTGGCTTATGAACTCATTACTATGTGCTTACTCTATTTCAAAATACTTGGTGCAGTTCTCCTAGCACGCTTGTCAATGCATAACTTCAACTATTAATATGTCTAATTCTCCACATGTAAAAATTATAAAAAGTTAATGTTCTAAAAGTATATATCGAGACAAATCTAATAAGATCCCACATGAATATTTTTCCTTAAGTAAAAAATAAAAAAACATGGTTCATATATATATTCGACCATTTATGTTGTTCAAGCTTTGATTTGAGATTTATTTCTTGTCCTCAATTTGTGCTCTTCAATTTCAGCTTATCTTTACACTTAAATCAAATCTCAAGAGGAGAGTAAAACTAGGGGGAAAGTGAGATCAAGTGAAGAGGAGGCAGAGTATAAGTGAGTTTCAAGTTGTTTGGTTTAGATAGAAATAGGCTTTGGGGAAAAATGATATAGATTTTAGTGGAAAATAATATAAAAGTCAATAAAAACATACAGTTTATCTTATCAGATATCAGTTTGTGTAATAATGATAAAGTATATAAAGAGTTAAAAAATAATAATGAAACAGGGAAAATGATATAAATTCGCTGAAAATGACATAGATTGAGTAATAATGATATCATTTATCTTATAAATATATCAGTTATGTTTGTATAATAGTGATAAAGTATATAAAGAGTGGACATAAGATAATCATGAAATAGAGAAATGATACAAGTTTGCTGAAAATGACATAAAAATGAGTAATAATAATATCTTTTTCACTTATAAAATGATAACAATTTGTATGATTATTATGATCAAGGTATATAAAGAAATAAAAAATTATATTGATATAGGGGAGAATGAACATGTTTGCTGAAAAGTGACATAGAAGTCAGTAATAATAAGGATTTTTTGATTTTTACCACCTTATAAGTAGGCTGTTTTACACTTTACCACATTTTGGTCTTCTTTCAATTTTACCACCTTAAACTTTCCAACTCACTAAAAATTACCACCTAACTCGTGCTCCAAAGAAAGAATCCGGTGAGGGGGGGGCCACATTTCGATTAAAAAACTTTTCCCCCTGTTTTACTCTCTCTCTTCCCAATTTCTTTCTCTTTCTTCCTTCATCATTCCATTTCCTTAAGCAATTCACATTCTCATCTTCAATCCCTACCAACAACCACTCTGTGAAAATCATCAACTCCTATTTGATATTTATAGTGGTTCTCTAACCGTCTCTCTCCTCCACTTCACCCAAAAATCCAGAATACCAACCTCCTCTCTCTTCTCCTTTATTTCGACTTTTGCAGCAAGAGGAATTCCATATTTGAACTTTTGATGGTTTTGGAAATAAGACCAAGATATTATGGGCCTATAATAATGAAGATGAATGAAAACCAAAGCAAGCATTATGCTAAAGAACACCATAGATGCCCCAATTTACCAAAAAAATTCAATGAATAAGAAATGCCCAAAATTCAGGAAGAATCCTAGCCTATTAAACTAGGCGGAGAAATCATAACTTTAAAAGTAGCGAAATCTCCAATTTCTCCTTCGATTGAGGTCGAATTTATCAAAAAATCGTAACCACTAACTTGATCTAGGTTTTCATCAATGAAATTTGGGTTTTTAGAGGGATTGAAAGACAAAATTGGGGTTTTAATGAAGAGGAAATGAAAAATCGAGGGAAAATGGGGGAAAACTAGACATAAAATAGTTATATGGGACCTCCTTCTCAGATTCTTCATCGAAGCTGAGTCATTGTGGTGATTTTTAACGAGTTGAAAACTTTAAGGTGGTAAAATTGAAAAAAAAAACTAAAGGTGGTAAAGTATAAAACAGGCTATTTATAAGGTGGTAAAAATAAAACAATCCTAATAATAATGATATGAAACACATTAATATTGGTATAAAAGACTTTTATAAATGACATGAACAAATATTTTAAAATGACATAAACAGCTCCAAAATGGTCATATAAAACACACCAATAATGACATGAAAGAGTTTATAATGACATACAACAGTTATATTAGTTTGCATATGTGAGATGTTGTTACACGATAAGTGATGATGTAACATGTTACACCCAATACGCAATTATAGCGAAATTCTTAGTTGATCTTAATGGGTTCATAAACCACACGTTTCTCACCCACCCATCTCAATGCACCGAGGTAGGCAGAATTCAATTCTGAAAGGTTGCTCTCATGCATACAATAGAGGATGGTCATCCTTTTCATTATTGTTACCCCCTGCTAACACAAGTGCGGTTCCCTGAAAAGAATGTCGCGGAAGCAACTAGGTAAGTCATGATCATGTGATACAATGTAAAAGAAAGAGGTAAAGACATGTTAAGTGAAATTATCCCCTACAACCGATAAATAGGCAATATAGAGTCAGTAAAATAGTAATTCTCCATATAGTGGCGGATTTGGTACTCTTATAATTAGTCAATACAAAGAGTACTTATAATATATCTATTCCCTCCCTCTCTTATTGTTTTCCCATTTGTTTTTTTTTTTTTTTTTTTTTTTTTTTTCTGTTCTTCGTGTTTGATCATTAGTATCTTTATTATGTATTAATAAAAATTTTAAATAGTTGATATTTGGAAGTTTCACATTACCAAAAACTAATAATTAAAAAAGTAAGCAGAATCTTGCAAATAATTATAATATTCATGTATTTATTGTAGGTTTTTCTGTAGTAGTGTTAAAGTAATTAAAAAGTAGATTTTGTTAAGATATGCCTATATGATGAGGAGAGAGATAGAAAAACATAAAACGTTGGGATCATGTAGATGAGAGAGATAGAGAGGAATAATGTTGCATTTATTTTGAAATTTCAGAAAATGATAAGTATTACACTTATCTTAAACTGAGGAAGTAATAAACAATTTGATTGAAAGAGTATAGTTGGTAAGGTGTCAATATTGCACGACTTGAAGGGATAAAGATTACATTTTTAAGTATGTAAAAACTAAAACAAAACTTATCTGTTAGATAAAATTAGTGGTTGGATCGAGGGACGAAGTGTTCTATTTAATTTTTTTGATGAAAACCACTCCTCCATATCTATCATCCAATCCTAGTTTGCCATATAAAAGATAGAAGTTTGTTTATGCGAAGTGGGTTATTATATTAACAAATAGTTACGGATAATTGTATTACTGACGATGCATGTATCAGGTTTACTCATAATGTCACACCATCATCTAAACTGCATATCACAAAAGGACTGTATAATGAACGAGGCATGAAAAGTTTTTAGCACGGAGTTTACCTCTTCTAATGACCGACTTTGGTTTTTTCTGTCCCTGTTTGCAGAAGGTACCAGTTTATCAAGAAGTTTATACAGAACAGTCTTGTTGGCTGAGATCCCAACTAGAGAGCACATGGCAAAAACAAGGATGGAAGCCCACAAGGATTTGCGAGAGATAACCGTGAAAATCCCGGTCATAAATGCCAGTAGCGTGCCATAGAGGGATTGCATCAGTATTACCACACTTCGATCAATTAGTAAGAGAGACTTATCTTGATCACAGACCATAGACCATATAAGGCAGAAGAGCACCAACATGGAACAACACATAGCATATGTATCTGCTAGTATGAATACCAAAAAGGATGCCTTGTTTGCGAGAAGCGCTTCGCCGCTCTCTTGGTTAAGGCCTCCTGGGAGTGTAAAACCAGCTGCAAATGTAAGTGTTGCGAGAAGTGCTGCAACAACTGATAATGTTCCTCGCATTTCCCCCGCTGACAGTCCCATGCCAGGCGCTACATTTCCTCCTCCTAAATTCATCCTTGTAGGTCGGATGTATGATATTTTTAAATGCGGGTTAAACCCGATACGTTTGCACATTGAATCCTATATACATGCATAGACAAAACCCTCAAGTTACTACCTCAGCCAAAGACATTATCAATACTTGGAATATGAGATAATTAAGTTGTTTTCAAATTTTCTATTTTTATATTTTGAAGAACCGTAGATGTAGGGACGCATCTAGGATTTTGAATTTGGGGGTCCTAACTAAACCAAGCAAATAGACAATGCTCACAATACACAAATAAGAAGTTCAGTTTTAACGATAAGAAAAATGAACTTTATATTATTTGAGTCATTATTAGATATACCTTCATTATATCGATATTTTAATGTTATCTCCATTTTTTGTAAATTCAACATATTAAGTCATAAGAGAGCCTACCACTAGAGCAATTTGCTTTGTATGTATTTACTGCGGGAGTATTAAATTTATTCTATTGCAAAAGTTTGTCTCACGTACAAAATAAAAAAGGAAACAAATTTTTTTTTTGGTGGGGCGCGTGCCACCCAGGACCCTTAATATGTCCACACCAGTGTAGATGTGCCAGCTAGCTAATATTACCATATTTTTATTATTCTAATGATAAAATAGTGGTGTTGGGAAGGATGAAAGAATATATACTTCAAATAAGAAAGCAAACAATTATTTTCAGAGTAGAACTAAATTATCAATGTACACATAAAACATAGGAATCATTTGTACGGTTTTTTCACCATATTCCCTCGACCAAGTTTTTTTTGCACCAAAGATCCTTACAAGTTTCGAAATTTACCATATACCCTCCACTTTTCAAAAAATCCACAACATGCCCATTTTTACTCACGGACGTTAACACCGTTAGTCATTAACCCCAAACCCCCCTCTAACCCTAATTAACTCATCTAAACCTAATCCCCTCTAACCCTAACCCTAACCCTAACCCTAACCCCTAATCTAATACCCTAACCCTAACCACCCAACCACCACCCCTCCCCCCCACCTCGGCCCACCCCTTCACCCCACCACCCCCCGCCACCTCCCTTCCCCCACCCACGTAACCCCCCACCCCGCAGCCCCCACCCCCCGAATTGAAGCCCCCCCCCCCGCATCCCCGCAGCCCCCCCTCTCCCTCCCCCATCCACGCAGCCCCCCTCCCCCCTCTCCCCGCAGCCCCCTTTTCTCCCCACATCCTCTTCCCCGCTAGTCATTAAGGGCAAGTGGGTTTATTTCTTAAAAAGTGGAGGGTATATGGTGAATTTTGAAACTTACAAGGTTATATTGTGCAAACAAAAAAAGTTGTCAGAGGTATATGATGAAAAAACCGTTTTTTAAAATGGATTGAGTTAGTATCATTAACCATTTCTGAACGATTTATAATAAGCGCGCATCGTCTTATAAAGAACTTAGAATAAGTTGACATACCCATTCATCACTTTCTTTACATAAATCCCCTATCAAATTCGTTGCCGATTTCCCATCCTTATCCTTAATGCTTGGATCCAATCCGTCAGTGGTGAGTAGTACTTCTGCAAAGAAGATATCTTTACGAGCTATTGCGTGATGCAACGGTGTCGCACCATTAGAATCAACCACGTTCTTCATCTCCCCGATCAATGGAATTGCGAGAAAATCCTGGTATTCTTTGTAAGTTTTCAATTGAATGTGATGGAGAGGGGAGTCTCTTTGTTCATGACAAAGCATCCTGAGATTTGGGCAATGATCTAGAAACGCGTAGATAGCTGACAAGTGACCTTTCTTGCATGCTTCAGTCCAAGCAGATGGGGCACTTTTGATTGACAAAGGATCCTTCCTTAGCAGAGATTTTATTAACCGTGTAGTACCATTTTCCGACGCAATATCGAGGGGTTTCTTTCCGCTACTATCTGCTTCATTTATCTGCCATGGCAATTTTTCGACCAACAAGTTGCCGATTCTCTCTGTGGATTTTTGAATTTGAGACGCATGGATGATAAATTGATAAGAATAAATCTTATACATAATTTAATGCTTCAATATCTTATATGATAAAATATAAAACTATTCTTGCGCTTCAACCAACAGCTTAAGCTTATGGTTGAGTTTTTTTTTTTTCTTAGAGGAGCTTTTGGGTGAGTAGGCCCTTTGATATAATATTCTAAGTTCAGTTTTTGGTAACAAGCTTTTCTTATTTTAGATTTTTGGTAAAGTCAAAGTACTTGCAGCCGCTCTTAACGTTAAATTCCAGTCTCCTTGAGGCTATTAAATCATAACCTAATACTAATTGGGAGCTAAAACTTAATTTTGTCATGGAATTTAAAATTTGTCTTTTAAACCCAATTTTCAATTTTTTTTCGTTTATTTAATGTTACCTATTGTGTTGATTAAAGGAGTGCGAGTTTTATATTAGAGATCTTTAAGAATCTACTCGGAAAACTATCTGAGAATGAAGGAAATACTGACCTGTGCATTTATATGCAACATGCAGTACATTCTGCCCATTTTCTGTTTTATACGGAACGTGTTTGAAAACTGACTCCGGAACTGAAGTTAAGATCTTTTCTACAACTTGGTTACATCCATGATGTACAGCATGGAAGAGAGCACCCTTGGCAATAGAGTTTTGAAGATCCACAGACAAGAGGTACAATGCCAGGTCTTCATGACGACCGATTATGGCCATAATTAGAGGTGTTGGTCCTTCATCGTTTGCGCGTTTCCATGGACTTGTCCGAACAATAACTCCTTTTTCTTTTTCATAAACTTCTACAAGAAACTTCACTACTTGGACAATCTCATCGCATTGGCTGTACGCGGCTTGATGTAGAGGAGTATTACCGGTGCTGTTCACAGTTGAACACATTAGCTCGATGAAGTCTTTCGTCCATGAAGACGTGTCTTTTCTTTCAAACAGCAGCTTAAATGGCCATAGTTTACCCAATATTATCCAATTGTGCAGAAGTGTATATCCTCCTCCATCAATTTTTTTGACCATTTCAGGATGCTTCTCAAGTAATAGTCTGCAAACTTCCTCTAGATAAATAACAATATCAGAAAGTGGGATATGTCAAACCATGTTAATTGTTTTACTTGTTGTAAGTACTAGGTCAAAAGTATGAGATAAGACATAGAAATAGACAACTTTTTAGCATTGACTTCCCAATGTATAAACCAACGGAAGAGATACACATAAACTGATGCAATGTTATTCACTTACTGCATGAAACAAGTTACAATAATAAGAAGATCAGGTATATATAGCAAATCCTGAATAACCACCTAATGCTAAGAGATAGGAACATGAACACTAAACAACCCAAGTCATTGACCACTAAACAACCCACACTAATTTGATTTAAACATCATAATCTACTTACTTTCCTAAATTATAGGAACTCACACCTTTGAAGCAGTGATTCCAATACACAATGCTCACTACAAAAAAATTGGGAATAGACAACACCTAAAATTGCAACACTATGAAAAATGTCACCCTTTCTAGTATAGGACAACACTTTGTATATGTTACTTTGCTCTTAAACCATTTCTACTATGTTGCAATGCAACGATTTAAAAATTGTTGCTCAAGATTATATAAGACAACAGTTTATTAAAATGTAGTCTTTCTCTTAGCTAAGACAACATTTATTCAAATTGTTGCCAAAAAGACAACAAAAACTGAACTGTTGGTCATGCAACAATTTTAAATCCGCTGCTTTAAATCATCTACGATAACAATTGCCTATTGTGTTGCCATTTGCTTACCTAAACAACATATTAAAAAAATTGTTGCCCCAAGATATAACGACAACCAAATTGTTTCCTAAAATTCTAATTAATATAAGGATTTACCAATACTACGAATGTTAAGATTGTTGGATCTTTGGCATTTGATGTTGTCTATATTGTTAGACACCCTCATGGGAAGAGTAAAAGTGTTTTGCTTATTGGCGAGTGCACGTAATAAATTGGGTTATTAGTTTTTAATTTGGAATTAATTTATTAGGTAATTAAATTTCAGATTTAATTATTTAAATAAATTAATTTGGGATAAGTCATGTTGGTTGGAAAAGGAAGTTATCTGTAGAAATTTGTAACTTCTATAACTTTCTGGCTTATAAATATGACCCAAGGATTGCAAAACTGATTATTCAATTTCCTGATATCCTTTTTCCTGATTAAGTTTTCATGTTGAATTCTCCAAGAATGATGCTTAAGAATTTTGTATTTTGGAGGGGACTCCTGAGGGTGATTAGCCGCTTTAACCCAACCGCATTAAGATACTGGGGGCTAATATACACTCTTATATAACGCCTTCTATTAGTTGTATTTCCTGTTTAAGTTTCCTAACAAAAATTACATATGAAATTGGAAAATGTAGGACAGAAGTCATACAAATTACTAAAGACTTATATATATATATATATATATATATATATATCAGAAGCGAGTTCATATGAGAATGCATACTTACATGAGAAATGAGAATGAATTTTATTCGCTATAACTCTAATGAACAAGTGGTGTAACTCTAATGAAAAAGAAATGTAACTCCAAAAAAGAAAATATTAGATAAAAAATTCAAAAAAAAAAATTTGGGCTCGAAATTTTTCGGGGGTGTAGCTCTAATGAACAAGTGTTGTAACTCTAATCCAATCGTGTGGTTGAGATTTATTCTCATTTCTCATGTAAAAAGGCATTGTCAGGCGGATCCACTATGGGTTTACTGGGTTCAGATGAACCCAATGATTTTTGGAAAAAAATTGTGCAGTTTTTCCATTTTTTGTTTTTAAATAAAAAATCATTAGTAATAAATTATATACTTTCACGTGTAATACTAAACAACAAAGCTGAGAGTGCCAAGGTGGTCTTTGTTGTCAACTAGATGTGCTTGCTTCGGGTGTGGACGCGGGATCAAATTCCAGCAAAAGCAGAATTAAGATACCAAATCCTTATAGATTTGAAATAAGCAACTCTATTACTTCATTTGATTTTTAAAAATGTTATACTTTCTATTTTTAAAAAATAAATTAATTAAATGTTACACTTTATTTTTTGGGCAATAAAGTCTATCTCTCCTCTCACATGGGTCCCCATTTTTGTATTCTCTTTATCTTTTTCCTTTTCAAAAATTGCTTATGAATCCGTGAAACCAAAAGTTTCACAACTAAAAAAACGAAAGAAGTATATAAAAACAATACAAAAAAATTGGAAAAATGGATCAGAATACCCCCAACTTTAGACGGTTCGCTTTTAATACCCCCAACTTTGGATTATTTTTAAATACCCCCAACTTTGGACGGTTCGCTTTTAATACCCCCAACTTTGGATTATTTTTAAATACCCCCAACTTTGAGGGTTTTCTTATTTTCAATATACTTGAACCTATTTAAACTTATCTAAAATTATTAATCGATAATACTCACTTGAACTTGTCTGAACTGAGGGTGTCTTTATTTTGTCTCAATTTTCTCGATTTGTTTGGGTTCGATCTGAAAAATTTTCTTATCAGTTTTGATCTAATCTGAATTTTTCTAATTCGTTCCAATATGAATTTTATGATCTAACCTGATCTGAATTTTAGGTTATACTTTTTTTTTATCTAATCTGATTTGAAATTTTCTGATCCGATATGATCTTAAGTAATCTAATCTGGTATGATTGTTTCCCAAAATAAGTATTAGAATGCTTTAAAAAGTTAAACTGAACACACCCTTATTATCAATGTTTATAATACTTATCTAATTTTTTTTATTCTTATAAATTAATATTGTAGACAACGTGAAAAAAAAGACTCATTCTACTTCATATGTACGTACATATCACTTATCACTTCTTGTAGGGTAAAGAAATATGACCAGAGGGGGGAACAAGTAGGTTTTGATAAAAATATTTATTTGAAACTCTAGCTCTATAGTGACTGCCTATTACCACTACTTATCACCACTATTAACAAATATTGGCCATTCATCTCAAAAACGCCACCACAACTAGGGTTGTGCAAAGACCAGAATTAGACCGGAATATGGACCAGACCAGACCGAAGATATCGGTCCGGTTCCCGTTCCATAGAATACCATGATTTCGCATTTCCAGTTCAGTCCAAACCCAAAAAATTCCGGTATGGACCAATGGACCGAAATTTCTATTTCTTTTTAGTAAAAAATAAGTTGAAAGGTTGAAAAAAGTTTAAAAGTTAGAAAGCTAGGGTGCTAACCTAGTACAAAAACCACGATTTGCGTCGGTTCCCAGACCATCAGTTGCGTCGGTTCTGGATCCGATGCTATAAACCTCGATGCAAATTTATCATATATGATTTGCATCGGATCAGGAGACGACGCAATTCTGAAGCTATTTGCGTTAGATCCTCAGCAACGTGCGACGCAAATGACTCCATCAGCCCACCACAAGACCAAGCAATTCAGAGTCTATTTGCATCGAATCATTATCCATGTACGACGCACACGGCACCATTAGCCCATGCCTGCCAAGGAGCCATTTGCGTCGAACGCTGGGCTATATACGACGCAAATCAAGCTCTCTAGGACCACACCAAGCAGCAACCTTGCATGCCTGTACAAGGACCATTTCCGTCGAATGGTTGACTATCAAATAAAGATCATCTGCATCGGTTTTGGCTCATCATCCGACGCAAATGGTTCTCTTTAAAAAAAAAAAATTCCAGCTTTTTTGTTTTGCATAAACTAAATGTTAAACATCAAAACTAAATGAACATATATTAATAACTCTGAGCAGAAATTTCGGTAGAGTTTCCTTTGTATTTTGGATAACCCAAGAAATCGCTCGAAAAAAAATATCATAAATAATCAAAACTTGTTCAATACATCTCAATCAAGCAACCAATATGTAACATACTCTTCACCAAACAAGGTTCAATCCAAAATCATTTGTGTCGGTTGACCTGTGGATTCGACGCAAATCGTTTCAGCAAGAGCAATTTGCATCGGTTGCATGGTTAGTCGAAACAAAACAGCATACGCAAATTAATGTTTTTCTACTAGTGTAAAAACCTACTTTTTATTGCCTTTAGGATTATTGTTATTAGAATTATTAAATTTTAATTTATAAATATGTTTTCATCGAAATGGAAAAGATATTTTTATATAAAAAATACAATTTTCGGTTAAGTGGTCCAATCGATCCTAGTCCCGGTCGGTCTGGGACCTGTACACACCCTTGAATCATAATTGTAGGATATGAATTAAATTTTATCATTGAATTTAGTTATTTTTTTGGAGAAAAATTATCCAAAAAACAATTATTTCCATCAATTGAAATACCAGTTGCTGTTTTTTTTCCATCTTCTCCATCATCTTTCACTATGAGGTACTTCAACATCGATGAGTCGGAGTTTTTCATTGTGTTTGGTATTATTTTAGCAAAAGAAGGAAAGGAATGGAAGGAAAGAGAAGAGATGGGAAAGAAAGGAAAAAAAGGAAATTAAACTTTCTAATATTTGAGGAATTTGAAGGAATTGATTTAATTATCTTTTTCCTCCCATATTCCTCCAATTCTGAAAGGAAATGAAAGGGAGATTTATTAGGTTTCCATTCCTCTAGCTCACTTCCTTTCCTTTCTAAAATTAGTAAAAAATATAAATTAATGGTAATTGTTATTTACAATTAAAAAGTATTATCCAATAATTATGATTGCACGTTCGAGATCAATGATGTATATTTTATAATAGTGGTGATTAGCAGTAGTCGACTTTCATTGTACAATTCTTTAATATTTAGTTAGAATTTGCTGCATATAAATCACAGTTTTAGGATCCAAGGCTCTCTTAGATCGTACAATAAAAAAAAAATATAAGACAACAAAAATTATAGACAATTTATAAAAAAGACAACAATTAAGAACATACAAGCACATTAACATAGAAACCCGAGAATTGGGGGGAAACGTCCAAAACTCCATTGGGATTTGAATCGGTGTATGAGATGACAATAGAAAGCTTTCAAGATCACTGAACAAAAGCTTAATTGTATTTAATCCTACTAAACACTCGAATCGTCCCTCATACCATTCCCACAACTCACTATTTTGATAATTATGCTAAAATGGCTAAGCATCATACTTAATTCAGGAAAATATTCCCTTATAAAGCTCATGTAGCGCCAACCTGACATTCATAGGCCAACATCATATTCCCTTAGAAAATGATATAAAAAAAGTGCATTAGAAGTCTCAAACCCACAATCTCTTACTTTGCAATGCCATGAAACTACAACTTGTGCTTGTGACAAAATATAAACTTAAACTATACATTATTTTTGTCTTATTAAATTACCCGTGATATAATTCGGGCCTAACAACTATTTTTTTTTACAATGCGCTATTTTTCTAATCAAGAAACTAACAAAGCACTTAATTATATATATTTTATAGTACATAGGTAAAATAGATTAATGGGCTAAAATTGAATCGGATCTGGATATAAAAGCAAGATCGAATCCAAATCTGAATGATGCATTGGTCATACAGTAGAGTTGGACATTTTGGATCTAGAACTTTAAAAACCGAGATCACCTAAAATGACTTGGATCCACATATTTCTTGTTTCCTTTTTTTGATTAATAGGGTATAAGGAGCCATACCCGTTGCAGACAATGCATATGTTGGAAGATATGTACGTTAAGCTATGAATTTTTTATGCAAAGTATGAGCTATGTGCTAAGTCAACCTATTTGAGGCATCTAAATTTAACTCATTCGGTGAAATTAACTCAAGTCCGACGAATTAAATTTTACCATTTGCTTGTCAGGTTTACTCATCGGTTGATGTTGTTTTTTACAGGAATTGGTTGATTATAATATTATTTATTTTAATTAAAATTATGTTAGGGACAATAATTGTTATAAACTGATGCAGTAAAACAACGAAGAATTAAAGAACAATCGACACAAGAATTAACTGTAGGAATATATAGATGCATATAGCGGAATTTCAGGAAACAATTTCCTAACATCTATCATAGGATCGCAAACATAATCAAACATATGAATCATTCAATAGGGATTAAATATCAAACCTTTGTAGCGTGATTTCCCCGTTGTATGCAAGCTTTGAAGATCCGAGAGCCCCAAGTGTTGCTCCTCTAATCAGTCCACGAGCACCAGTTGAACACCAACGTTTGCTAGAACGGAAGAGAAGAAAATCTCTTGCTTTTGATGGTATAGGCGCCGGTCTTAGGGAGAATAGATTTAGGGTTTCTATTTCTCTCTCTAGTGAAAAGAAACTGACTAATGAATTAATTTCCTAAACCCTAATATTATATCCTATATATAATAGAAGAGTCATAGGTTAGTTAGGAGAACTAATTCTCCTCCTATTCCCCTTTGGACCGGCCCAATCCTAATCCTAAATGGATTTGGATTGCTTTGTCCAACTTGTGCTACAATGTGTGACCTCATAGGATTAATCTATTTTAGTTATAGGCCCAATCATCATTGTCCTATTAATCATATTTATTCTCTAGCAAGTAAATACGATTACTAAAATAATTAACTTTATTATCTTCATAATAACATTCCTATTTATATTTAGTAATTGCCGGAATGTCTAAGGACATATTCCTTCAATCTCCCACTTGTCCGAAGACAAGAGCGCAATGTTAAATTCCTTAAGTCACTTAATGTCAAATTTGATAACACAATGTTATTCTCAAATTTTGTTCCTTGATCGCCGAGTTCGAATCGCTCAAATAAAGATTAACTCCTTAATCCTATTCCGCATGGCCATGCAATTTTCCAGTTCTCGCTCATCAAGAGGCCCAGACACCATTCCTATTTAATAGGAGGACTTATCCACTCTTGTATGACCATAACTCCCACTCAATTCTTAGCCCACCTGATCACTGCCTTTATAACCTCCTTTTACGGCACGGCGTTTAACAGTGTCAAAGTTAAACTAATTATATTGTGGTTATTAAGACATACTCATGTCTAAGGAATCCACTAAATATAATAGTTTGATTCTACTTTTAGAATCTAATTAGGTCAAGTCTCAATGTATCAACTATACATCCATATAATCAATTAGACATCTCTATGTCTCCATAGCCCATGGAACTGCGCTATCAATTAATTATATACTAGCCTTTTAAATAAATCACTTATGTCCAATTTAGTGATTTAGACTAGGGACTTTAAATAAATTGTGATTTCTGTTCACTTTATAGGGTTCCATTATCAAAACGTTTTCGATAATCCTATTTGAAAGCACAAATTATTTGGACATTTTATTTAATACTAAACCAAACAATTAAATAAGAACGAAATTTTTATTGATAAACATTTCAAAGCATAATAAATGTCTTTACAATTGTAAACATGAAGTAAACAACCTAAAGCC
The DNA here is from genome assembly GCA_947646795.1 of Beta lomatogona. Lineage (NCBI taxonomy): Eukaryota > Viridiplantae > Streptophyta > Magnoliopsida > Caryophyllales > Amaranthaceae > Beta > Beta lomatogona. The sequence goes on from CANSNZ010000089.1 coordinate 7,152,564, forward strand.
ATTCTCCCATATGCTTAAGCCCCATAGACCTAGTATGACACTCATGCTTAGGTTGAGCAAGCGGTTTAGTCAGAGGATCTGCTACGTTATCCTCAGTATGGACCTTGCTTACTTTCACATCCTCTCTACTAACGATTTCTCGAATGAGATGGAATTTCCGAGCACATGTTTAGACCTTTGATGCGATCCGGGTTCCTTAGGACCGAGCAATGGCACCATTGTTGTCACAATACAACTCAATGCCATTCTCAATGCTAGGAACTACACCAAGCTCACCAATGAACTTTTTGATCCAACCAGGCTTCCTTTCTTGCATCATCTGCTGCAATATACTCGGCCTCTGTTGTAGAATCCGCGATGGTACTCCGCTTAGAGCTCTTCCAGCTCCATGACTCCTCCATTGAGACAAAATATGAAACCGGATTGCGATCGGAAATCATCTTTGTCACTCGGGAAGCTTGCATCGGTGTATCCAAGAACAACCAACTCATCATCTCCACCATATACCAAAAAATTATCCTTAGTCCTTCGCAAGTACTTAAGGATGTTTTTCGCCGCAATCCAAGTGTGCATCTCCTGGATTTGATCGTATCTCGCTGCATATACTCAAAGCATATGCAACATCCGGTCGAGTGCATATCATGGCATACATAATGGATCCTACTGCGAAGCATAGGGAACATTACTCATACGCTTGATCTCATCAGGGACTCGAAGGACACTGAGTCTTGCCAAGTGTTATGCCATGTTGCATGGGAATGAAACCTCTCTTGGAGTTTTCCAGCTTGAACCTTGCAAGAACCTTATCAATATAAGTCTCTTGACTAAGTCCAATCAGCCTTTTCGACCTATCTCTATAGATCTTTATTCCCAATATGTACTCAGCCTCTCCTAGGTCTTTCATAGAGAAACAATTTTTAAGCCATTCCTTGACTGACTCAAGCATGGTCTTATCATTTCCTATGAAAAGTATGTCATCCACATACAAGACCAGAAAAGTAATACTACTCCCACTTAACTTCTTGTATACACAAGATTCCTCTTCATTTCTGAGAAAGCCAAATTTCTTGACTGCCTCATCAAATCTGAGGTTCCAACTCCTTGATGCTTGCTTTAGTCCATAAATGGACTTCTTAAGCTTGCATACCCTCCCTGGATTTTCTAGATCTTCAAAACCTTGAGGTTGTGTCATGTACACATCCTCTTTCAAGAACCCATTCAAGAAAGCGGTTTTGACATCCATCTGCCATATTTCATAGTCATGAAAGGCAGCAATCGCAAGGATTATCCTAATGGACTTCAGCATGGCTACTGGTGAGAAGGTTTCATCATAGTCAATACCATGAATTTGTTTGAAACCTTTCGCCACCAACCTTGCTTTGAAAACACTAATGTTTCCATCCTTGTCTGTTTTCAACTTGAAAATCCATTTGCATCCAATGGGTTTTACCCCATTAGGCAAATCAACCAAGTCCCATACTTGATTTTCAGACATGGAATCCATTTCAGATTTCATGGCCTCAAGCCATCTTTCGGAGTCTTGACTATCCAAAGCATCTTTGTAGCTAGTAGGCTCTTCTGATTCTAAAATCGTTATTTCAGAACTTTCAGTCAAAAGGAAATCAATATATCTCTTTGACGGAATGATGGTCCTACTAGACCTACGTTGGGGAACAACAGAAGAAGTTTCTACCTCACTAGGTTGAGTGACTTCGCATGGAGTATCTCCAAGTGGGACGGTAGGAGGTACGTGAATTGAATGCACCACCTCCTGAGCATTTTCATGCCGGGCCGCCTCTGATGAGGTGTTAACCTCATCCATTTGTTGCTCATCTCGAACTTCTTCGAGATATACATTTCTCCCACTTGTTTTTCTGGAAATAAACTCCTTTTCCAGAAAGACACCATTACGAGCAACAAACACTTTGTTTTCGCTTTGGTTGTAGAAGTAGTATCCCTTAGTCTCTTTTGGGTAACCCACAAAAAAGACATTTATCGGATTTGGGTGAAAACTTATCGAAATTAAACGTTTTACATAAGCTTCACAACCCCATATCCTCCGGAAAAGACAATTTTGGAACGTTTCCGTCCACATTTCATATGGTGTCTTTTCCACTACTTTGGATGGTGCTCTGTTAAGTGTGAATGCCGCATTGTTTCAAGCGCAAATCCCCGGAATGAAATAGGAAGATCAGCAAGACTCATCATGGATCGAACCATATCAAGTAGAGTTCGATTCCTTCTTTCGAAACGCCATTTAATCGTGTGGTGTTCCTGGCGGAGTCCTTTGTGAAAGTATTCCACAATCCTTCAAATGATCACCAAATTCTTGAGATAAATATTCACCACCACGATCGGATCGTAATGCCTTAATTTTCTTCCCAAGTTGGTTTTGAACTTCATTTTGGAATTCCTTAAATTTTTCAAAGGATTCCGACTTATGCCGCATGAGGTAAACATATCCAAATCTGCTCACATCATCGGTAAAAGTAATGAAGTAACTGTACCCTCCCCTAGCCAACGTACTCATAGGTCCACACACATCCGTATGTATGAGGGCTAAAAGGTCATTGGCTCTTTCACTTGAACCTGTGAAAGGAGACTTTGTCATTTTCCCCATCAAGCAAAACTCACAAGTATCAAATGATTCGAAATCAAATGATTTGAGAATTCCATCTTTATGAAGTTTCTCAATGCGCTTTGAGCTTATGTGGCCTAATCGACAATGCCATAGGTATGTAGGGTTTGAATCATTTGTTTTATGTTTCTTGCTGTCTATGTTATAGATGTGGGTTTCTAAGTCTAGCACATATAAACCATTTGATAACTTAGCGGAGACATAGAACATATCATTCAAATACGCAGAACAACAATTGTTCTTTATTGTAAATGAATAACCTTCGGAATCCAAAACAGGAATCGAAATAATGTTCTTTGTGATAGCAGGAACATAATAACAATTATTAAGTTCTAAGACTAATCCTGAAGGTAAAAGTAGACTATATACTCCCACTGCCAATGTAGCAACTCTTGCTCCATTGCCAACGCGAAGATCTACTTCTCCCTTTCCCAATGTTCTACTTCTTTTGAGGCCTTGCATATTACAAATAATGTGCGAACCACAAGCGGTATCAAATACCCAAGAAGCGAAGTTGCTAAGTTAATTTCTATAACATACATATCCGAACTAGAAACTCCTTTCTTTTGATCCTTCGATACTTTGGGCAATTACTTTTCCAATGACCAACCTTGTTACGGATGTAACAATAGTGCTCATCAAGCAACTTTTGGTTTTGGTGTAACGATTCCCAAATCCCTTTCAATTGCAATGAAACGTTCAGCATTCAATTTGTCCTTCGAAAGGACGGAGCGCAAATTACAAGTAGAATTGTTGGTGTTGATATTGTTGTTACTAGACATAATTACTACAACAAATAATAAAGCAAGATTCAATCAATGTTTATCAATAAAGCAATAATTAAACAAATTTTAATTACTACTACCCTTTATTCAAAATGAAAGTCCCCTATTGAATAAAGAAATAACCAAGATCCCCTCCCACTACAATCAAACGGACTTTGGCCCCGCCTTCAATTTATAGTAGTTGAGGTAAGTAAACACTTTACTAATTATAACTAATTATAATTCTTGGTAGACAAAGTTAACAACTCCTTGTTTACTCCTATCTCTTAGCTTCAAAACCCAAAACTTTGTCTTTTGATGATTTTGTTGAGTTAAACCAAACATTAACATGTAAGTTTCAAAAACCTACCCTACTATCCCGGAACTATGAGCAACACCTCGCTTTGGCGTAACCTATTACTCATGATCTAAGGCTTTATAGGTGTTGTTTGGGAAAGCGATTAAACTCAATATTACTTTTGGGGACCTAAGTTTACTAATATGGTCAATTAATAGTGAACACATGAATCAATTAACCACAAAACAAACTTAGAAGCAAGCATTTAAACAAAATAAATGCAAGAGAATTATAAAAGCAATAATTAAATGATCTAGTATGGCCCCTATACTTAGGAAAATAACTAATCTTCATGTGTCCTCCCTTGAATCTCCATGGATCACCATCCTTGAAACTCCTTGGATCCTCATGCTCGATTACATAATTTGAATTAAATAAATAACTAAAATTTAAAGTTACAAAAATACAAACGATTCGCAGATCGTATTTAATTTACATTCAAATATAACGATTCGCAGATCGTAATTACTATCCTAATTTGGGCCATACTAGTCATAACATGCAAATATAATATCATACATATTACATTAAACATCCACACATTTATAATATCAAATACAATAAACACAAACGATTTACTTATTAACAATTAATAAGCAAATAAAACTTTCCATAATAATCATAAAACTTAACAATTTTAAGCTAGTAATTATTTAGGAAACTTTATTATTTTCATTCAATTACTTATTTAAATATGGCATTAATCAATATTAATCACAAATTTGCAAAATAGGAAACTTTTGGATTTATGCTCAACTTTGGAAAATCAGATTTTCCTTAAAAACAATTTTTTTTTTTTTTTTTTTTTTTTTTTTTTTTTATAAAAGTGTTGACCGTTGACCAGCAGCACAAGGCTGCCAGTCAACAGCCAACTACACGCTGGAAAACCACCAGCCTTCATTGCACGCTGCACAAGCAGCCACAAACTCCATCACCTAACGCCAGCCCACGGCCAGCACATCACCCACTGCACCGACCGACGGTCTCCGGCATCCACGCCAGAAAATCCCGGCCAGCCCAGCGGCTGCCAGCACACGCCAGCACCCCTGCCAGCGAGCGCCAGCAGCCACGCACGTCGGACGTGCGCTGCTGGTTGCGTCTCCACCACCCGGCTACTACCCCTTGGCCGCCGACCAAAACTTCCCTCCATCGTGGCTCCACCGCCGCAGGTGGGGCCACCCAGCCATGGTGGGTTTCCTTTTTGAATTTTGTAACAATTTACCATAATTCTAATTAATCTTTAATTAACAATTTATTTAAAGATTTAGGATTAAATTAGGGTTTTAATAATCCGAAAATTATGGCAGAAATTTTGAATCAAACAACAAATCTTAAACAAATTTTTAGAATTGTTGAGATTAGATTTGAATGAATAATCTCCATTAAACATTAAATCTAACAAGAATTCAAAATTAGGGCAAAAATTCAAATTATATCCAAAATTCAGAAAATTAACAATTAAATTCTGAAAAATTCGAAAATAATTTTTAGGGTGATCTAATGAATTATCTTAACATATAAAATCAGATATTTTAATCGTTATCTTTAAATTTTATGAATAATCAAATTAAACTTAAAATTTAACCATAATTCATTAATGATATGATTAAATTTCAAAAATTTATAGAAAAAGTCCGAAAATTATTTCCAGCTATCATAGTATTCTAGATCTATGTGGGTGATGAACATTAGATTTATTTAACAAATTAAAAATCAAATCTTTAATTGTTAACAAATTATTTCAATGATTAATCGAATTAAGCATAAATAATTTTAAATCTAACAAAAATATTTATAAAAATCCGAAAATTTTAGAGTGAATTAAACAATTTATTTCGTCCCTCATATAAAAAAATCGGAACTTTATAAGATTATTAGAGCATAAATCACAATTAAATCAATTATTTACAATTTCCAATCAATTAATATCAAATATCAATTATGCAAATTCAAGCCATAAATAAATCCTCCCTTAATTGAATAAAAATAATAACTTTGCATACAATTACATGATCATATGAATATTATGAATTAGGCAAAACTGATACCACTGTAGGAATATATAGATGCATATAGCGGAATTTCAGGAAACAATTTCCTAACATCTATCATAGGATCGCAAACATAATCAAACATATGAATCATTCAATAGGAATTAAATATCAAACCTTTGTAGCGTGATTTCCCCGTTGTATGCAAGCTTTGAAGATCCGAGAGCCCCAAGTGTTGCTCCTCTAATCAGTCCACGAGCACCAGTTGAACACCAACGTTTGCTAGAACGGAAGAGAAGAAAATCTCTTGCTTTTGATGGTATAGGCGCCGGTCTTAGGGAGAATAGATTTAGGGTTTCTATTTCTCTCTCTAGTGAAAAGAAACTGACTAATGAATTAATTTCCTAAACCCTAATATTATATCCTATATATAATAGAAGAGTCATAGGTTAGTTAGGAGAACTAATTCTCCTCCTATTCCCCTTTGGTCCGGCCCAATCCTAATCCTAAATGGATTTGGATTGCTTTGTCCAACTTGTGCTACAATGTGTGACCTCATAGGATTAATCTATTTTAGTTATAGGCCCAATCATCATTGTCCTATTAATCATATTTATTCTCTAGCAAGTAAATACGATTACTAAAATAATTAACTTTATTATCTTCATAATAACATTCCTATTTATATTTAGTAATTGCCGGAATGTCTAAGGACATATTCCTTCATTAACGTGGTTCACTAACAATGTATTAGCTACATATAACGAAAAGTTTCGGGGTTGTTACCCCTACACCCTAACCAGGGGGTTTCACCCCTGGACCTCGATTCACTGACCGGGGCGTGCTTGGTTAATCCGAGCGACCGAGCGATAGATAATTCAAGGCATATTCAACAATAATATATAATCATAAGTCATAACAACCAGTAAAATTAAGTAGTACCTAAATTGTGGGACAAAATTGTTTTCATTCAGTAGCTCAATATATGCGGGAAGGTAAGAGGGAGGTAAATTTACAGAGTTGAAAATGTAATTTTCTGCGGAAGTAAGCATGAGGCGTATTTACCTGAACAATTAGGCGCAACATCAAGTGGAGTCAACCCAGAAGCACCACTAGTGCTGTAGGAATGTCCCGATGTCAAGATCTTTAACGCCACCTCCGAACACCCAAGCCTTACCGCCTCGGTTAACGGACTGAAACCTTGGCTGTCAACTATGTTGCTCAGCAAGTCCAAATCCATCGACATTAATTCGAGAGCGCATTCCTCCTTGCGCTCTCGAATGGCCAATTGCAACGGCGTCGTATTTTTGGTATCTACCTCTAACCATGGTTTCGGATAGTTTTCCGACGAGCTGGTTGATGACGACGATGGTAACGATTTGTAAAAATCTACGAGGAGCTTAACAGCTTCAGGATTGCCGCGCAACGCGAGGCAGTGAAAAGAGTTGTAGTTCAAGAATTTGGAGTGTTGATGGCACAACAATTTTTGTAGTTCCAAGGAAGGCAATCTCTCGATTGCTTCTTTAAGAAATTCGAGTTGCTCCCACAAGATAGCATTCTGAATGAAGTTAAATATTTCCTCATCAATGTTAGCTTTTTTATGCGTATTAAGGAAGTATTCAATAGGCTGATTTTCAACAGCTTCGATGAGGTACTCAACATCACCGTTGCGGGCTGCTACTTGCAGCATCATCCCCACTAAGGCTTCCATAGAGAACTTCCCCCCCTCTCTCTCTGTCTCTGATTTGTATAGTTATATTTTTTTTTTTTTTTTTTGAAAGGGATTTGTATAGTTATATTTTGAAGGTTTAAAACGAATATGGTAATGTTTTGTTCGTGTTGGATTCACCTTAAAGTTGAGCTCTATTATTTCAAGAATTTTTGGTAATAAGAACTGCTGGATGACAGTTTCTTATATCTGCATATCCACATCAAAATTGAATAAATAAACTTATCACATTTGTACTTTTCTTTCGGGTCTAAACAATGTCAACTTGTATTCTACTCTAAAAAATGTCAGCTTGAAAATTTTAAAAGAAAAATATATATGTCAACTTGTAGTCTAGTCTAAACAATTTCAAGTTGTTATGAATACTAAACAGAAGGTGGCTCTTATTTAACGTGAATATTCTCTCAGAAAATTGTTATTTTTCCTTTTTTGGGTAAATACTTGATCATTTGTACAATACCACTTACGTTACACACTTACACTTACTTACTTATAATATGGGTACGTAATTAACTAAATAGGCAGATAGTTATAAAAGTGTTCTGTTGTGTTTGAACTTTGAATATTTTGATGATGATAAACACCCTATGCTATAACATGAATATTTGTAACAGTGATCGAGGTATCAAGATTGAATGATGTGAAGACAAAGAAGCTTAGGTCTAGTCTTATAAATTCATGTGTATACAATGTAATTAACATATTAGAACTTTGTGCTAAAATTAGAAAGGGAGAGTTTTGATAAAACAAGATTTTTTAAAAATAGTTGTAATAGGAAAAGGATATTTATTTTCGAAAATCGGTTTTAGAAAGAAAAAAGTTTTTTATTTTCGAAAATAAGTTTTGAAAAGAAAAGAGATGTTAATTTCGAAAATCAGTTTTAAAAAGATGAAAGTTTTTTATTTCGGAAAATATCATAAAAACGAGTTTAAAGATTTTCCGGAAAAATATGTTTAATAAAAAGAGCAAAACTGATTTTTAATTGTGATAAAGTTTGTTTGATAAAAACTGATTCAAGATATGATTTAGGGTTGTTATAAGATATGGAGAAATCCTTATCCTATAAGAAAAGAAGGAAATCAGTTTTTATATAAGATAAAATTGGTTTTTGAATAGGAAAAAAAATTCTATCACTTTATTTTAGGAATAAAAATTATTCAAAAAGATAATACATCTTGGAGAAGGATTTTCATTCAGTTGACTAAAATATATAGGTGATATAAATCATTATAGAAAACCACGTTTTCAGATTTGTGATATTAAGATTTTGAGAGCTGAAAACGATCTTCCAGAGCACAGTGTACGGCACAGAGTAGGTTAAGATCTCTAAACAAAGTTTGTAACGATCCTCTATTTGCTTGAATAAGAAGCACGCTTTTGTGGAATCATTCTTTCTGTAATTTTTCATATTATAGAGAGTAGCAACACTTAGGGTTAAGTGTTGGGGAGCACTACTAGAGTTAGTAGTGGGGGAATCAAATTGTATCGAGGGTTTGGTATTTTACGATTCAAATAATAAAATAGTAGTTTGTGTGGACGTAGATCTTATAGGTGAGATTTAACCACGTTAAATTCCTGTGTTTTATTATTTGATTTCATTGTTTTATTGTTTGATATATTTTCGTTTGAGCAAAAATATAAATCGGAGAGTTTACGAGTGAATAACACAGTGTACGACACTGTGCTATAAGAGTGTTTTTGCAAAAATCGATTAGTTTTAGCCACTCAATTCAACCCCTCCCCCCCTTCTTGAGTATCACCTTATATTTCAACAAGTGGTATCAGAGCAGGCTATTCTTTAAAGGTTCATCCCTAGAGAATATAAGTCATGAACATGCAAGATGACTCTCGAGATAGACACACAAAATGTCCAATTTTCAACAGACTACACTACGGATGGTGGAAGGCGAGGATGAGGATTTACATCCAAGGATCGGACTATGAATGCTAGAAAGTCATAAGAAAAGGACCAATCCTTATCCAAACCAAAAATGATGCGGGATAGATGGTCGACAAGGATGAAGATGGCTACAATTCAGTCGACTATGCAAAAGCCGAAAAGAACTACAAAGCTGTGAGTATTTTCCAATATGGAATTGGACCTGATGAATACTCAATGATCTCCTCTTGCACTACAGCAAAAGAGATATGGGACACGCTGGAATTGGCCCATGAAGGTACGAATGAGGTAAAATAATCTCGAATAGATTTACTTGTGCAACAATATGAATTGCTTACTATGAATAAGGAAGAATCTATAAAAGAGATGTTCACCCGATTTACACTAATCACTAATGAATTGCGTTCTCTAGGTAAAACTTATACTTCTGAAGATTTAGTGAGAAAGGTGTTAAGAAGTTTAACAAATCATTGGCTCCCTAAAATAACCACTATTCAAGAAGCTAAAGATTTGACCAAACTCTCACTAGAACAACTTATTGGATCATTAATGACTCATGAACTTGTTTTAGATTCTAAAACTAATGAATCAAAAAATAAAGGTCTAGCCTTAAGAACTGAATTTGAAAATGAAGATAGTGATAGTGATGATGATGTTGCACTTCTTACTAGGAGATTTCAAATTTCCTTAAAAAGATTAAATTTAACAATCCTAGAAAAAGTAGAAATTTCAAAGGTAAAAGCACTACCTCTAACACTAAGAAAAGTGCTACTAACTCCGGTTGTTTCAAGTATGGAGAGTTCAACCATAGGATTAAGGAATGTCCCTTATGGGATGTTGAAAAGCCCAAAGAAAGAAGGGAACAATCCAAGAAATAATTCAAAAAGGCTATGATAGCTGCCGTTTGGGGAGATTCGGATTCTAATGAAGAATAGTCAGAGGCACAGTGCCATGAAGTAAAATTAAGTCTGAATGCTGTACAGACATAACAGAGAAGGGCACAGTGCCAGGACGACTCTCACTTGTGTCTAATGGCAAAAAGTTCGAATTCCCAAGACGAAACGGAAGACGGTGAGGTAAGTCTTATCTCTCTAAAACCTTGAATGCATCTTCTTTCAAAAAACCAACTTGTTACTTTGCTTGGTAATGTCATTGATGATTGTCAAGAGATGAATGATAATTTTTCAAACATGAAAAAAGAAGTAAAAACTTTAACTAAGCAAAAGATTGGGTTGGAATTGGAATATAAGGATTTATTAAAGGACTGTAAAGAAATGATGAAAGAGAATGATGAACTTGAAAAAACTGTCGAAGAAAAAAATGTTGAGTTAAGTGCCTTAAGGTACGAAAAGTCTCTCGCAAAAGAAGTCGTTGACAACACTGTGCCATACACTATGCTAGAAGCGAAAAAATCGAATCTGAAAAACCAAATTGAATCTTTAAAACTTGAGTTAACTGAATTGAAGAGTCTAGACAAAGATCCAAAATTGTTCCACTTATGCTGCCTCATGATACTAAGTTAAGTGATGAACTTGATAGAGTTAAAAGAGATTTGGAAATTTTGAGAAAAAGAAATAGCGATCTAAACACTTCTGTTGAATTCTTAGAATCACAATTGACTAATATTGCTCGGAAAATGTATGAAAAATGGTTAGACGGTCAAAAAGCCCTAGACTGTATCTCCAGTACAACTAGCAATTGAAAAATAATTGGTTTAGGATATACAGACCAGAGGCACAGTGTAAGGCACAGTGCCAAAAATTTTGAAAGAGACTTTCGTAAAAGAAAATATGTCGATCTACCGGAGTATTTGATTTGCAACTTCTGTGGAATGAATGGACACCTTATGGATAACTGTAATATCAATAAAAAGAGTGTGGCGAAAAATGTTATGTAAATCAAATATGGGTTAGAAAAGATCTGTTAAAGGCTCAACGAAAGAAAAAGGGACACAAGCAAATTTGGGTTCCTAAATCTAACAAGTGATCTTTTTGCAGGCGAATGTGAGAGGAAGTAGCCTATGGTATCTCGACAGTGGCTGCTCAAGACATATGACTGGTGATAAATCTCAATTCCTCTCACTAGTAGCCCACCATGGAGGGTGTGTAACATTTAGCGATAACAAAAAGGGAGAGATAATCGATATTGGAAACGTCGGCAAATCCCTAACACACTCCATAGATAATGTATTGCCGATAAATGGTTTGAAACACAATTTGTTAAATATCTCACAATTGTGTGATCGAGGTAATGTTGTTGAATTTCATGTTGATATTTGCAAAATCATTAACAAGGACTCTCATGAATTGATATTGGAAGGGAAGAGGGTAAATAATGTCTACTTAACATGTTTAAACAACTTACCTAACAATACTATTTCATGCACGAGTGTGTTAATCCTTTACTTTTGGCATGAAAGACTTGGACATGTAAGCTCGAGATTGCTTAACAAATTGAGAAAAATGGATTTAGTTGATGATTTACCTTCCATAAATTTTGATTGGGAAACAATTTATAAAGCATGTGCTAGCTAGATGTAAACATGTTCGATCCTCTTTTAAGTAAAAGAAATTTGTTAGCACCTCTAAACCTTTGGAGTTAGTTCATATGGACCTTTGTGGTCCTATGCGAGAAAGGAGTAGAGGTGGTAGCAAATATGTACTAGTACTTGTTGATGATTTTTCTAGATCTGTATGGACTCTATCTATTTATTGGTGGAAAAGATGAAACTTTTGAAGTATTTCTAGTCCACATTTGTAAAGTCCAAAATCAAACAAATTGCAAATTGCTGTCTGAGAGAACTGATCATGGCACTGAGTTTGAAAATACTGATTTTGAAATGTTTTGCAATAAAAGTGGAATTGATCATAAGTTCTCCGCTCCAAGAACTCCACAGCAAAATGGAGTGGTAGAAAGAATGAACCGTACTTTGGAAGACATGTTACGAACTATGCTCTTACATAGTGGCCTACCTAGAAATTTTTGGGCCGAGGCCGTAAGTACCACATATTACTTTTATAATAGGACTAAAGTACGGTCCATTTTGAACAAAACTTCTTATGAACTTGTTAAAGGAAGAAAACCAAATATTTATCACCTTAGATGCTTTGGATGTACTTGTTATGTTCATAATAATGGTAAGGATAATTTGGGTAAATTTGATCCAAGGAGTGACGAAGCGGTGTTCATAGGATACTCTCCTCATAGCAAAGCGTATAAAGTGTATAACAAAAGAACAATGTGTATGGAAGAGAGTGTCCATGTTATTTTTTATGAAACTGACAGAAATTCTCAAGAAGTGCGGGTAGATGATGATGAAGACTTCTCTATTGGACTGATTAGAGAAACATCAGATGCATCAGAGGACCGTTATGTTGAAAAACGGTTGGAAACACCTTCTGTAACACAGTATGTGGCACAGTCTGGAGAACAAATTGAAAATTCAAATGAAAGGGATCTTAGTGAAAGACTGGAAGAAATAGCAGTGGTAGATGAAGAAAGACCACAAGAAGAATCCTCAGTTGATTGTCGTACTCCAAGAATTAAACATGATAGCAACAGCTCAGAGCATGACATTGTGCTACAAAACGTGCCCTTCACTCCAAAGAAGTGGAAACATCAGAGTTCGCACCCTACTGACCTAATTCTTACTGATATTGCAAAGGGGGTACAAACTCGTTTATCACTTCATAATTTTTGTGCTTTCAATGTTTTTATATCTGAAATTGAACCTCCAAATTATAAAATTGCATTGACTGACCCTAATTGGATTCTTGCTATGCAAGATGAGCTTGATTAATTTAAAAGAAATGAAGTTTGGCATTTGGAACCTCGTCCCACTAATCAATCAGTTATTGGCACAAAATGGGTTTCTCGAAATAAATTAGATGATAGTGGGATGATTGTTCGAAATAAAGCCAGACTTGTATGTCAAGGATTCAATCAGCAGGAGGGAATTGACTTTGATGGAAATTTTGCTCCTGTAGCTCGTTTGGAAGCTATTAGAATTTTGATAGCTTTTGTTGCATTTAAGAATATTAAGCTCTATCAAATGGATGTTAATACTGCATTTCTTAATGGTTATTTGAAAGAAACCGTATATGTAGAGCAGCTCCCCGGCTTTGTTGATCATGATTTTCCTAACCATGTTTTTAAACTTGATAAGGCTCATTATGGTTTAAAACAAGCTCCTAGAGCTTGGTATGAACGCTTATCTATCTTTTTAATGGAAAACGGGTTCAAACGAGGCTCAGTTGACAGGACATTGTTTCTAAAAACTAAGGGGGAAGAATTGTTGATTGTCCAAATCTATGTTGATGATATTACTTTTGGGGCAACCACCGAATTGTTGTGTCATTATTTTGCTGAACTAATGAAAAGTGAATTTGAAATGTCTGTGATGGGAGAATTAAGTTTCTTCCTAGGGTTACAAGTCAAACAACTTGAGACGGGGAATAATGATACATCAACGAGACATACGTGAAGGAGCTCTTGAAAAAATATGGTTTGGAGGATTCCAAGACTCATTCTTCCCCTATACCTACTGCTACCAAGCTAGATATTGATGAAAATGGTAAGAAAGTAGATGAGGCGATCTACAGAGGTATGATTGGATCACTTCTCTGTTTGACTTCTAGTAGACCGGATATTCTGTACAGTGTGTGCCTCTGTGCCAGATTTCAGTCTTGTCCAAAAGAATCTCATTTTAAGGCTGTGAAACGAATTCTTCGATACCTAAAAGGGACCAATAATCTGTATTTATGGTATCCTAAAGAAGGAAATTTTGACTTGATTGGTTTTTCTGATGCAGATTATGCAGGCTTTTTGGTAGACATAAATAGCATATCTGGAACGGCCACCTTCTAAGGTCCGTGCTTAATATGATGGGCCTCCAAGCAACAAAATTTGGTTGCTCTCTCCACGGCCGAGGCTGAATATGTTGCAACTACCTCATGTTGTGCACGTGTATTATAGGTAAGACAACAACTTTGAGATTTCGGAGTTATGATTGATAATGTGCCTATTATGTGTGATAATACTAGTGCAATTAACATCTCCAAAAATCATGTTCGACACTCACGCACCAAGCACATTGAAATAAGATATCATTTTTTGCGTGATCATGTAGATAGAAAAGGTAATATTGCACTTGAATTTATTTGCACTGATAATCAAATAGCCGATATATTATATACACGCGATGCGTGCGTTAATTTCAAAACTTGTTAGATATATTAATTATATACTCTATCCGTACTATACTACTATAGTTATGATTACACTAAAATGTGAAAGACCAATAGTTAGATGAATTTAGATATATTAATTCGCTAATATAAAAAACTAACAAAGGTTGTAAGTGCATTTTATATATTAATTTTTTGTGAATGAATTTTGAACAAAAAAATAGACATAATGAGTTGGTTTGACTGAATTAAAGAGTATCAAAGGTAGTGAGTATATACATCTTCTCTTATAAAAAAAAAGGTCAAGATATTTCGTCCATTTAATTTTTTGATTGAAATATTTGATGCATATACCATTTTTAACTTATTTAGAATGGTAAGTTGAAATGAGAAAGGGTTCTTAAATTGGTTTCTTTTGTAATTTTTTTATTCCATTAGATCATTAAGGGTAATTTGGTATTTTCAGATGGGGACACCATCTTCCTCCCCCCTTCCCTTATATAATAGAGATTTTTACAATTTTGTTGCCATCTTCTTTCGTTGTGATTAAGAATTATAGGAGCTGTATTTTAGTCAGGCATAAAGTCAGTCTTTATTCTAAGATGAGGAGAAAAAGGGCTTGTTTTTTTAACTAGATAATTAACCTAGGGACAAGTTAGTAATTTTCCTTTAATTGGGTGGTTAGCCAAGTTTTAAGTGGATTAGGGTCACTAAGTATAATTGCTTAAAGTAAGATGTCACTTGGTATAATTCTTTTTTTTGCCTACCATCAAATAGAAAAACTAAAAGTAGGAGGCCACCATATAGAATTTCCCAAAAATTTACCCTTACCATATTAAACCTAATACGAATTGGAGTTAGCTTAAGTGGTGAGTTTTCCCATCTTCGTTTAGGCTGCAATTTCTACCCCTAAGCATTTGCTTGGGATTTAAGGTGGGAGGGAGGTTGGGGGTGTATGACTTATAATGGGTTACGACGGCCTTAACCAATTATTCTTAGTATGGTGCTAAGGCCTTTTTTTCCTTCTCTCATTCAGCTTCCCTTTACTAACTCTTTCCATGCATAAATAATTTGTTATTTGCATCAAAACAAACAAAAAATCTGCTAATTCAGGAACATTATTTTAATTTGGCATACTCCCGAAGAAGACTACACCTAAAATGTTATTAGGGGCAAAGGGGGAGAAAGAATAAGTCAAACGCCTTTTATTAGATCAATAACTTGTTTGTATCTCCTACATCCACAAATAAAGCAAGCAGCAAATTGAGAAAAAAGAGGATCAAAATGAAATTAAACAAATAGTAATTATCCATCAATTTTATTAATTAAGAACCAAAATCAAATCATTTGCCTCTTTTGGTGCTTCTTGCACAGGGTAAGTTCAAATGAAAATTTGAATAATTTCTTCCTTAAGATCAAGATAAAGCTAATGCTCAAAACAACTTAACAAAACTATATATTTTTCCCCTTAGTTTCGTTGGTTTTAAATCTAATATATTTCTTTTTTCATTTAGGATATGAGAATGAAGCCAATCATGGCTGAAAGTCATATAAATACACTTATCATAGGCCTTATGTTTTTGGTCGTGGTGCATTGTGACAAGATAAAAGATATTGGTGATGTTACGTACGATTCACGGTCTTTGAGAATCCATGGCAATAGAGAGCTCCTCTTCTCTGGTTCAGTCCATTATCCTCGGGTTCCTGTTGAGGTACAAATGAAAACTAGTATGAAACTATATTGATTGATTAAAGCTAAGTGGTATAAAAATCGGGACATTCGCGAGGCTATATGGAAAAAAGGCTCATAACCGTGCAAATTATATTGTGCTCTCATGGTATAATGCTACATGGTAAGATGATGTTATTTGTTTTGATAAACTAGGAATGGGAGGATATCCTCGACAAATGCAAAGAAGGTGGCTTGAATGTTATACAAACATACATATTTTGGAATGTGCACGAGCCTGTTAAGGGTCAGGTAACAAACATTTTATTCTACTTATCGGTTATAACTGAGACGGAACTCCATATAATCTACATGAATTCTTTAAACCATAAACGATAATTTTTAGCGTCGCCAAGTTTTATAACTGTACTGCTCTATGTGAGAGGTACCGTCTAAAATTTTGTCTGTTTCAATTATATAAGCAATGTGGTGCTGCCACATGAAGTGTCTTAACAAATCAATAAAAAATTATTGTTCATATCTTATATTGTTAAAATTTCTACTTGTTTATTAACTACATTTCTATCTTCTAAGAGGGTGTGCAAATTTGCATTAAAAAGTGATGTAAGTGAATAAGTGATGTAGGTGAAATTAAGGACTTCTCTTGATTTTCTTTTCAAATTTTGTAGAATTTCATTCTCTAGCAACTTACGTTTCATATTGCTTTTGCAGTTTAATTTCACAGGCCAAAATGATGTTGTTAGATTCCTTAAACTAATTGCTGAGAGAGGCATGTGGGTTACCCTTAGGGTTGGGCCATTCGTTCAAGGTGAATGGAATAACGGGTAATAGGAATAATACCATGTTACTGTTAGTAATACTTATTTACTATTTTGTATTATTATTGTCTTGTACATTGTGAACGTTCTTCTCATTCTTTTAACAACCTTGCGAAATGTTGGCTCTTATGGCAGAGGATACCCATATTGGCTAAGAAAGGAGCCCAACATCACATATCGAACGGATAACCCGACATTTATGGTAATCATAGGATAAATATAGCTTGTCTTTCATGGAAAATAAAGGATTAATTGGCATGAGATTATCGCAAGTGGATTTACCAAAATGAGATTATCGCAAGTGGATTTACCAAAATGATATATGAGGCCTTCTTTATATGTTCAGTGGAAAACAAATTGTCAAATTCTAATCATAACTATCTTAAAATACTGCAATATTTACAAATTATTTTGACAAAGTTTTCATTGTACTTTCTATGCAGAAAAGTACAGAGAGATGGGTGACGAAAGTTGTATCTTTGATGAAGGAAAACAAGCTATATGCGCCACAAGGAGGTCCAATTATTTTGTCTCAGGTAGCCATTTTTTACAATAATGTTGCCAATGGATCAATCTAGTCTAAATTTTTCGGCTTTGAAGTGCTTTTTTCACCCAATCTTTATTAGGAGATTTCACTTAAAGTTGATTGAGTTTTTCAAGGTTTATTGGGTTTTGTTGGTATACCTTAATTTTTGGGTTTGATGCATGTTTTGAACCAACTTTTTGTGGGCATTCAAGATTTCAAGCCAGATGTGAGTAACTTGCTGTCCTAAAGGGGTCATTCATGGTACAAGTAACTCTTTTAAGACACAGAGTGATCCATCATTTAAAAGTGACCCTTTTTAACTCCATAATGTGACCTTTTTAACTTATAAAGTGACCCTTTTAGGAAACAAAGTAAGTTGGACCTTACACTAATTTTATGGTAAGGCGGTTCTATACAAAACTTACTATTTTTATCATGATATCAGGTCATATTAATTATTGATAGGTCTTTATTATGATTTAGTAACATTGGACAGTTTTGCGAAGCATATAATTTCTTCCTTGTTTAATTTGCCTAGATTGAAAACGAGTATGATCACGTTAGAGGAGCTTTTAGAGATGGTGCTGCAGAGAGGTATATTAATTGGGCCGGAAACATGGCTGTTAGTCAGAAAACTGGTGTGCCATGGATCATGTGTGAGCAAAAAGATGCCCCCGGCGAAGTGGTAACCTCTCCTTTTTCTTGGTTAATTTATCACTTTCACCTACTTATGAGCTTTTAGGCTCCGCTTGGCAACATATTTCTAAAATTTTAAGTCCACCTATGGTGCCTTTTCAGACACAACTAACTTATCTTTTTCAGCTGAGATTATCAACTATGACGGGTTGTAATGAGAATATTAATGAAACAATTTGAGTCGATTAAAATAATCTTATTAGTACGAAATTCTTTGAAGTTTGATCATTACTGATTTCTTTGTTTTGGGAAAAGATCAATGCTTGCAATGGTAGACACTGTGGAGAGACATTTGAAGGTCCAAACGCACCTACTAAGCCATCTTTGTGGACTGAGAACTGGACAGCTCAGTAAGTAATTATAACTACTAATTACTCCTTGAGTAAAGGATAACTCTCAGTACTTAAATCCTCTTGGTTATTCATCTCTTTTTCTTTATTATAATCAATAATATTTTGTGTGTTTCTTATGTAACTATAGGTTTAGAGTTTTTGGAGATGTACCTTCTCAAAGATCAGCTGAGGATACTGCTTTTGCTGTGGCCCGCTGGTTCTCCAAGAACGGAAGTCACACCAACTATTACATGGTATCCAATCAACCGATATAATCCACTCGTCTGAAATTAGTTTACACATTTTGATCATTTATTTACATCCTAATTAAAAAATTATAAAAAAAAAGTTGTCATTTTGAACATGCACGTTAAAATGTTACAACTTTTATTATGCATTCGGGTGTACTGTGAACATGGTACATCGAGGAAATATCTTGCTCATTGCTCTTTGAAGAACCACAAATGAGCAAAAATCTCAGAATGGTGAAAGCTCTAAATGAGCAAATTAATTTAAAAAAATAGCCTCCGGTTTATAGCGAATATGCAATGCTCTTAAAATGTATATCTAACAAGTCCCACATGACAATATTGTTACTTATGTCGATGAAAATATTATGCCCAACGTTTTGTGAAATTTGACTTGAAAAGTCGTGTAAGCTAATTTGAAAGAGAAAAATGATTCTTCTTTTCTTCTATATGCTATTATTCTTATATAATTGTTGTTGCAGTACTATGGTGGCACAAACTATGCAAGAACTGCTGCTGCCTTTACTACCACTCGCTACTATGATGAAGCTCCACTTGATGAATTTGGTAAGCTATATATTACTCCCTTTGGAGCTTAGGAGTACTCCCAATATATGTAAAAGATGAAGCAACCCAAGGTTTAGGATTTTGATTTCTTACTAGGCCCTCTAATTTAATCACTGCTAGGTTTGATAAGGGGACCCAAATGGGGACACTTGAGGGATCTTCACCGTGCTATATCACTTAGCAAGAAGGCTATATTTAAAGGGAGATATGGTGTTGAAAAGTTCGGTCCGGACTTGGAGGTATGCTACTTACTGTATAAATGCAAAATATGGTGTTGGACGTATAATCACATTGCGTGTGAGATCGGTAGGTTCAGAGGCAAATAATCACATGGATAAAACTAGTAGTAACCTTTCATGTTTTTCCGGTAACTAAAGGTTGCATTATCTTCATGTTAAACATAGTTTCAATAAAGTAAGTGTTCTGCTAAAAACAGTAATGTGGATGTGGGTAGCAAGTCGGACTATGCCAAGTGGGTATGGATTAAAGGCATGTAGTGTCGAATCTCCAAATGGGCCGTCACCTGCAAAACAAGAAGACTAACCTAGAGGGTTTTCGGGCGAACCCTCTCCGATGCTTAAGTCAGTCGACTGAGCAATAGAAAGCAACAGAGTGGAGAGAATTGTCAAATGTATGAGTTTGTTTAGTTAGTTGAAGTTACCTTTCATTTGGTGTCAAATGGACTATTTATAGTGGAATATAGGTTTTTGGGGCCTTGTGATGGCCCAACATACGCCTTAGTTTCTATCTCCTCTTCCTTGAGTTGTCTTGGGCTCCGACACAAGCTTGGGCCAATATTTTAAGCCCAACAGTAAATTTAGATATGTTTCAATAAATTCAGATAAGTTCGAATAAGAATAAAACACCCTATATAGCTAAAATAGAAACGTTTTACGTACTATGTTTAACTTATCATGAAATTATCACTGATGAATAGAATACAGAGTCAAGACGGAAATAACTAAATTAATTAAGCAACACAATGTTGAACATCATTTGTTATGGTACGGTGATCGTAGTTGATGTGTCGTGTATGCATATCTTGTAATGCAGAAATTTTCTTTGGAAAGAACTTAGGTTGGCATGAGTTGACAAGAAAACAACAATATATCCTTTATTCATATTATAATGATCGATAGATTATTAGGACAAGTAGACCCTCACAATACATGCATCTTCTACCAAGCTAAGCGTGGCCTAGTGGTAAGGAAAGAACCTTCCAACCTCAAGGTTGGGGGTTCAATCCCCACTAGGGGTACTTTGGGAGATGGTTTCCCCTTACCATCCCCCCAATCTCAAAGTGTTTGCCCGAAAACCCAGACTGACTTAACCTGCGAGAAATTACGTTCTGGCAAGGCCCCTCATCTTACTATGGAGTCCCCAATGGGGGCCCCAAAAAAATAAAAAATACATGCATCTTCTCACAGTCTTGTTTACTATCAAATATTATTGTTATCTAATTAATTTGCAAAATATATATGAAATGATCAGGCACGTTACTACGAGAAGAACAACCTTTGTGCAGCTTTCCTGTGGAACAACAACACTCATGCAAAAGAAACAGTGAAATTCAGAGGCAAACAATTCACTCTTCCACCGAAGTCCATCAGCATCTTGCCTGATTGCAAGACTGTCGTCTTCAATTCAGACTGCGTAAGTTATTCCTAATTGCACTAAATCCCACCCAATTAAGTAAAAGCAAGTCACTTGGTGATAGAGTTATGAGAAGAGAGTGAGAGAAAGCTTGAGTATGTATATTAATCATGCTGTGTATTTATACAACTTAAGAAGCTAATGAGATAAAGCTACGTACACTATAATAGCAAATAGTTAGAAGTGATAATCACAGAGAGAATAAAGGAGGAGAATTACAGAGAGAAGAAAAGATAAAACTTTGACTAACAAACTCATCTAAGATAATAGTAAGTGCCTAACATATAGCTTAGGTACAGCTCCTACGAGATAATGTTAGACTTGGTCTAACTCTTATCTCTAATATTCCCCTGCAAGACGGACGACCGGGACGAGAGACAAGTCTTGGACAAAAGTAGAGGAAGTGGCAAACACCATAGATGAAGTGGTTTGTGATATACGAGAAGTTGTTGCATTGGAGTCCCAACACGAGGTGGAGTGACGACAAGTAACGACGAGTACAATAAGTAGAGTGTGCTTGGTGCCATTGATAGTGGAAGACAGGAAGGGTCTTCTGTTTGTTTGTTCTTCTTTTAAAAGTGTTTAGGTTAATGGAACTAAAAGGGTGTGACAAAGAGGGGTTGCAAAGTGCAATAGCAAGGAAACGAGTTTTGTTGTGTAAATAGTAAGCAGATGTGGAGGAGAATATGAGAGGTTTATAATAGAGATGAGTGGTATCTATTGGGAGAAAAAAAATTTTGGGCTTTGGCTTTTTGGGTGAGAAAGCCACCAAAAATTTGGTACGTGAGAGAGGAGGGATAGAAAATAAAAAATGCTGAATCGTTCATGGAATTTCAGGGAGGGGGAATGAGGATAAGGAGGAGAGTGTTTGCATGGTCGCATGGTGGCATCCATTGCTAACTTTGCAATAGGAGGGTTCAATATTGTCAGTTATCACCATTGAAGGATAGGAGGATATCCATGATAGAATGGTGATAATTGCTGAGATTGTTAATGTTTCTCCATAGAAGTTTGGAGAAAGGAGTTTTATTTTCAGCAACGCTCTTGGTATTCAAACTATGAGGGTGTCGAAGGAGTTAAGTCGGATTTTAGTTGGAGTTGAAGCATTCCTGGTTTTAGAGGAGGGAGGTGTAGTATAGGTGTTGCATTCCATGGCCGAAGTGTGCCGGGAGGATTGGAGAGGAATTTTTCTTTTTATGTGGCAATACGTGGTAGTCGAACTACGGGGTGCCAAAAGATTTGAAGGAAAGGTGTAGGGTTGAAGCTTTCTTGGTTGAAGAGGGGGGAGGTAGAGCATAGAGGGTTTCCATTGTTACTATTGAATGAGAGATAAGAAGAGGCATGAAGAGGAAAGGGGATCAATATCACCATCATTTGTCGGCGTCGGCAAAGGATTTTGATGGTGAAGTCATGGAAGGAGTAGTGTATGTACGTGGAAAGAAAGGAAGGATATGATAGCGGAAGCGGAAAAAAAATGGATCTATAGCTCATGATACCATGATAGAGTTATGAGAAGAGAGTGAGAGAAAGCTTGAGTTTGTATATTAATCATGCTGTGTATTTATACAACTTAGGAAGCTAATGAGATAAAGCTACGTACACTATAATAGCAAGTAGTTACAAGTGATAATCACAGAGAGAATAAAGGAGGAGAATTACAGAGAGAAGAAAAGATAAAACTTTGACTAACAAACTCATCTAAGATAATAGTAAGTGCCTAACATATAGCTTAGGTACAGCTCCTACGAGATAATGTTAGACTTGGTCTAACACTTATCTCTAATACTTGGAACTTGCAACGTTACGTTACATATACGTTCTTCTCAACTATTTTATTCCGAACTTAATTTCAAATTGCTGAAGTTATCTTATCTTCACTCAGCTTAGCTTATTGTTTCCTTAAACTCATTCTTTCAAAACTTAAATTATCAATTGATTTCAAATTATTATTTTTGTTGAAACTTATTTTAACAAGTTAAGAAATCATGATAGAAAAAAGGATACTAATGCTCTACGGAATTTGGTTGAATGAGCTTAAAAAGTATACCGGCCACTTATAGAGTTATAGTTGTATGTTCTTAAATAGCAGATCCAAGACTCAATAGTGTAGCAAATTAGAGGTAACACTGCTGAACAGTACATGAAAATTAACTTGATCAAATATTATTCATTACCCTTTTGCTTTTTCAATGTGACAAACAGATGGTAGCGCAACATAGTTCAAGGGAGTTTGTTAGGTCTGAGAAAGCTCATAAGAATCTAAAATGGGAGAAGACCAGTGAAAATTTCCCATCTAAAGGTGATGTTTTCTCAAGGATGCCCCTGGAGCAGTTTCATACTGCTGAGGACAGAACTGACTATATGTGGTACAAAACTAGGTAATCAATTATTCCAAAACACAAGTTTAAGGCTTTAATTATTGCTTTTGCTTAATTAACAAACTTATGTTATACCCCCTCCGTCCCTAAATAGAGTTCCCATTTTCCATTTATGTATGTCCTAAACAAATTTCACATTTCCTTATTTGGTATGGGTCCATCAATTAAAATACTATTTAGCTTTCACTCTATTATATTATCCACCTCCCCACATTTTCTCTCCTCAATAAACAATTCATGAATAGTGTTTCAACAACCATTTTTATGTCTAACGAATGAATTCCCAATTATTTCCAGTGTAGAATTGGACAGCGTTGACTTGCCTTTCAGAAAATCTCTTCAACCAGTCTTACAGCTTTACCATCTTGGTCACTCCTTGCAAGCCTTTGTCAATGGACATTATATAGGTATGATTAGTATAATTTATTGGTTCTTTAAACAACATATAAGTAAAAGTTAAATTGATCATTCTTTTTAGTTCTAAATTTTCTTTTGTTTTTATTTTTCAAGGTTCCAACCATGGATTCCATAGAGCTCCTTCCTTCACTTTCCAATCACCTGTAAAATTAAAGGAAGGTGTCAACAATATACTCATATTGAGCAACACAATGGGAATGCCGGTAAGAGCAAACTTTGAATTTATTCATTATGTTGTAACGAAAGCAAACCAATGTTGCTAGCCCTCAATCTAAGTCTTTACTATGTTATAACGAAAGCAAACCAAACACAGAATCTAGAACAATCGACACATAGATTTAATGCGGTTCATTAATAATGTGTTTGTTATTTCCGTAAGGCAGGGGATAAACTGATTTTATTAGGTTGAGAGAAGAGAGTACAAATTACAGCATAATTGAGGCAGAAAAAGATTAATAGTGTTTATATAACTGTCCTTCTAATAACCTCAATAGAATAGCTCAGAAAGGCGAGACTCTCTATATTCAAGGCATCCCAATAGGTTGTTCATTAAGGATCCATTTAGTAAGCGTTAGTAAATGATGGTAATATTAATGAAATTTATAGTGTAATTTTATAAGGATAGTCTTATGTGAATTGTGTAGATTTAAAAGAAAGAAGGGTGTATGCTACAAGTCATGAATTATCAATCCAGTCATTTATTGTCGCCTACCAACTACGGGTGTAAGAAAATTAAGAACAATTTGATCACCTACCTAATTCAGCTAATAGACTTTTTCCTGCACACATGTTTAACAAACTTGAACAAGATTTGCAAAATGACTAATCAAACTACCTTTATGTCATTGGTATTAAGGATAGCGGTAGCTATATGGAAAGAAGGTGGACAGGGCTAAAATTTCTGGAAATCCAAGGTTTAGGTACAGGAGAACTTGATCTTTCGTCCAATGGGTGGCATCACACGGTATAAATGTCTCATCTGCTTCCTTACTAAACTTGTACTATATTTATTTTATTTTTTGGCGTGCTATTGGAAGAAAATATGGTGTAAATAGAAGTCTAAATTATAAATTAAGGTTTAAGAGTGCCTAAATATGGGGTAATTATATGCAGATTGGTTTGGAAGGAGAGAAGCTTCAATACTTCACTGAGGAAGGAGCAAAGAAAGCCAAATGGACGTCGGCAAAGGGAGCTGGTGATTATCTTACTTGGTATAAGGTAGTATTACAAAAAAAAAAAAAAAAAAAAAAAAAATTTACTGTTGAAATTTATCAAATTAAGGCAAAATATTGGCTAGAAAGTGTCAAATCCATTATTTTGACAAGAAGTGCAATAAAGGATTTGATTTTCAAGAGAGAAATTCATGCTTAAGATGAAGAAAAATGTTAATTTTAATGTATTAGTCAATTAAATGATAAACTTCATACGGCCTAACACAAGTCTAGGCCGGAGGAGAGTTTGATTACATACAAGGTTGGCAGGGTTACATCCTAAAACCAATTAGTGATAGGTGGAATAACTCACCAATCTATATGTTAGTCAATCTCTCTCTAATTTTTCAATGTAGGACAACAATTTCCTAACTCACATGTTGATTATACTCTTAACATTACATCTCCTAATAATGATGGATTGATTACAATAATTAGCTAGCTAAACTCTTTGGTAGGCACACTTTGATGCCCCAGAGGGAGATGATCCAGTAGCTATCAGGATGGAGAACATGACCAAAGGTGTGGTTTGGGTCAATGGCCGAAGCATAGGACGTTATTGGTCGAGCTTCCTCACAATAAGGAACACGCCCTCTCAAAGCGAGTAAGTTCAAGAAAACTCTCTCAACTTTTTCAATTAACATTGTTATATTTTTACCAAAACTTATTGTTTTACAAAATCTTCTAATGGAACTATAAAATTGTACCACTAGGTCGTTCTTGTACCAACAAACACGTTAACGTTCTCATAGTACTAAGATGTACCAATAAAATCTTTTACTTCCTCCGTTTCTTTTTAGATGCTACACTTTCTAAAAGAGGTGTTTCAACTTAGATGCATCACTTTCTTTTTGGAGAAATAAATCCTCTCTATCTCTCTCTTATCATAGGTCCCCATTTTTTTTTCTCTCTATCTCTCTCCTCTCTAAAAATTGCCTAGGAGTTTGCAATTTCAAAAGTGTACCATCTAAAAAGAAACAGAGGAAGTAGTAGACATGTTACAGACAGGAAGTTACTAGTTGTGCCATTGATATGGTTGCAGGTACCACATTCCAAGATCATACCTTAAGCCTAAGGACAACTTCTTGGTTATCTTCGACGAGGCCGGAGGGAATATCGACACAGTTCAAATCGAGACGGTGAACCGAGATGTGATTTGTAGCTTAATATCAGAGGACATGCCACCCAGCGTAATGTCATGGAAGAGGGATGCCCATGATATCCTTGCTGTGGCTGAAGAACCTAAGACGAAGGCAACACTTACGTGCCCTAAAAATAAAGTCATTAGCCGCGTTGAGTTTGCTAGCTTCGGCAACCCCTATGGTGTTTGTGGCTTCTTCATCCTTGGCACTTGCAACTCTCCTAACTCTCAAAAGATTGTCGAGCAGGTAAGCATATTCTACCCTCTATTCTTGTGGTTTTTGTTTACACTCGTTCAAATGCAACTCATGATAATAAATCCAAAAAACATTATAATTAATCTAACTCAATCTTGAATATCACTAACTCAATGATGAGATTTTAGTTGCATAAATTTGGATAATGCATATATCATATTTGCTAGCTAATCACTTTTATACCTAAGAAGAGTTTGTATAAATCATTTATATCTGCAAAAAAATGTTGTCGTCGTAGTTGTTAGTTGTCCAATAGCTATTATGAGTTGTCCTAGCTTTTAGTTGTCATGAACATGATATCATATATCTTTTAAATAATCAACTAGTATTTGGGCCCGGGCGTTGCCCCGGGTGGTATTGTTTTCCAAACTTGATATGCATTTTTTTCCATTCGCATTAAAATATATTAAAGAAAACTCAACATTTAAAAGGTACAAATATAATACTATGGATATTTAAAGCATAATTTTAAAGTTGGTTGAGATGGTAATTGTGCTATGTATAATAGCAAGAAGTCATGTGTTCAAACCTTGTTGCAAGCCAATTTTACTTTTGTTAATTGACGTGACATATGTACACATTGGACAATTCTAGTAGAGAATGAGAGGGCTACGTGGCGCGTGTATACGTTGCTTACGCAGCGTCTTTTAATATATTAGTATAGATGTACGAAAAAATTAGTTGTTGCAGAAGTGTTGAAAAAAAACTATTAGTTGTCAAAATATAACACTGTCATTTCTTTTGTTGTGCCTTGTGCAGCTCTGTTTGGGAAAACAAAGTTGTTCGATTCCAGTTGATAGGGATCTTTTTGACAAAGGCAAGAACAATTGTCCTCAATTGCCAATCAAAGACCTGGCCGTGCAAGTGAGGTGCAGCCGCAAGGTTTAATACTTATTGGGGTCCTAATTTTTTTCCTCTTTTCTTTTTGAATTTGTATCCCTTTCTTTTTGTACTTTTTTGATGTTGTAAGTAGATTATAATGGTCACCTTGGACCATGAAAAGATATATCAAAACTTGTTTGATTAGATAGAGTAGCGCCGAAAGAGGTGAGAATTTAGTAGCTCATGCAAGAGGGGATCATATTTTATATGATTTGAAATATGTAACTTGTACAAACTCATTTTTTTCCAAAAGCGTTTTTTTAGTTTGATGGAACTTGATTTACATTAATAATATCTATAATATATACCTATAAAAAAAACAATGTGTATCTCTCATATCTCAGCATCTTATCCTATGTTATTTTCTCAATCTCTCTCTCTTCTTTCTTTTTTTTTTTTTTTTCTAAAAACTTGGGGGAAGAACTTTATCTTGAACTACTCACGCACTACTAAGGAGTAAGGAGGATGATAGTTTAACAAGTTTTAAGGGTCTGTTCTCTTCGGCGAGTCCACTCATGGTACACCCGGGTGTACCATGAGCATGGTACACCTAGGGGTATTTTCGTGATTAATTGGAACTTCAGGGGCACGTTCGTAATTCCGCGTACTCTCTCTCCTCTTCCTCTTCCGCGTGCTTTCACTGCCATTTTTTCCGGCGATGCTTCCGCTGCTTTTGCTGCTGCTCATTTCCGACGATAAAGCGTCGTTTCATTGTCGTCTTAATTCAACTGCTCCTTCTTCTCGCGACTTTCCTGATCCACCTGGTTTTACTCGCGCTTCTCAAGATCAGGTTTTTTTCTCTGATTTTTTTTATTCGATTTGATCAAGAAAATTTGAAAATCAAGGGTTTGAATGTTTGATGTTTGATTTGGTTTAGGAGGATTCATCGCTTACTCGTCAAAAGAAGGATGCTGAAGCTACTTGGAAATCTCAGTTGAAATTAATTTGTTTGTGATTATGTTGCAATTTATGTTTTGATGGTTTTGTTGATGAGTGTTATTTGGATCGATTTAGGGATGTGTTAATTTATGTTGTATATAATGTAATTTCAAGTCAAACTCTTCAATCGATGTGAAATCAAAACTTCCAGATCTGAAACTTCGAAATCAAAACTTCAATTTCCATATCTAAAATTCACGAAAGATCAATAAAAATGTCGATAAGCTAGCCGGAGAGGTTGAGTTGTGGGAGGAGGAGAAAGAAAGTAGTTTGTTCATGGTAGTGGTGGTGTGGAGCAGTGCTCATTTACATAATTTGTGCTCATTCAAGTTTGTTCATTTTCTTAAATGAGTAATTTGTGCTCATTCAAGTTTGCTCATTTTCTTAAATGAGTAGAAATGCTTGCTCAGTTGCTCATTTTGCTCATCTGCTCATTTGCTCATTTTGCTCATCTGCTCATTTGCTCATTTTGCTCATTTGCTCATTTGGAGAAAATAGCCTTGGATGTACCATGAGCATGGTACACCCAGGTGTACTATAAAGATTCCCCTCTTCGGCATACAACAACTGAACTGAACTGAATTGAATTGAATTGAACTGAACTGAACTTAACTGAATTAAATTATGACTAATTAATAGTAATGATTATCATTTAGGAACTGAACTGAACTGAACTATACTGAAAATAAGTTGGGGAGAACAGGCCCTAAGTGCTGCTCTACCAAAAAAAAACTATGAACTCGATCCTTAGTACGACCTTAGAATTATCCTAAAAATATCAATGCTATCTTTATTCTTTTGTAATATATTCCTAACTAGTTTTAAAACCCGTGCAAGAATGCAAGGGATGTCAATTAAAAGAGTTTAGTTGAAAAATTATTTATTACGAAATAAGAGATATTTTGAAAAAAAAAATATAGAAATGATGAAATTCATATAAAGAAAAGAACAATTGATATCAACTACACTCCCAATTCTCATCTAATAGACAACACAGTAGACGAACGAACAACTATGAATGACAATGTAAAAAAATTGAAAAAAAGTAAGCTAATAAAATAGTATTCGGAATACTTATTACATATCTGAAATACTTCCTTATAGACTACATTAGTTGGTAACATTAGAGTTGACACGATCTTTATCACAAATTAAAATTTTCAATCCCTTTTTGCTTGTAACTCTTGTTACATCCACATAGAATTTTCCATATACTAGCCGAGGGAGACATAAGCCTACGTGCGCTAGAGACTGTCATTGGCTTTTATTTATCGTCATTGTAAAACAGACAACCAATGGGAATTACTTTCTCTGGAATTTGATCGAGAACTTTGTTTAGTCTGACAGGGTAAGTGTCATCCTGGGAATAATAACTTTGTCCCCCACATTACTGTCGGATACAACAGCCTCAAGCATGTGATTGCTAAGGTGCTTAACGACTAACCTAGTACCGTTACATAGTCCAGAAGTCTGGTTGATATTCCTTAAGAGCATCAACGGTTCCCCTACCTTCAATCTTATATTATAATTTAGCAATCCCCCGTACTTTATTGTATTCATAAACGCAGTAGTGTACATCTCTGAATTCCAAAATTCCCTTCCTCTACTGAAATTGCATCTGAACTCAGGTACGTTCTTTCTTCCCCCTGGCAATCGAGACAACACATGTTCATTAATCATGTCAGCAATTTCATTAGTTGGAGCAAGAATAGCTCTTTCCTGAAAGTAAGTTGCTTCCCAGATGGGATCCTCTAGATCAGGATATGTACTCTCGACTATTGTAGAAATAGGGTCATCCCCTCCACATATCAATGTCTCATGAGGAATTTCTAAATCGGCTTCACCATCAGTTGGTTCACCATTCACCAACTTTGTCGTCTCCAATATTCAAAATACACCCCCTTCCCCTTGCGATACAACATACATGATTTCGTTATAATTCCATGTTGCTCATAGTCAACCTTTTCTAACTGCTCTCTATCATAAGATAGCTCATCCATTATGAGCTTATTTTAACCATCTGAGATCATCAAATCATTTGGAAATGGCATTTCGGTGAGTCATACGAAGGGTGCTACCGTTACTTTGTAGCTTAGCTTCAATGTCAGCCAATGCTAAATTTTGCAATTGTTCATCACTTAGGCCTGCAAAAAAACACATTTCATTATTATTGATTCCAAACTAACTTTTGTACGTTAAATTTTATGAGATCATTTATTAAATAAACGGATATAAATATTCATATACCTTCGTCTTGCACAAATCTACGTTGCCTAAAAAGGATATCATAAAAAAAAAGGCGCCAAGTCTTTTCCCAAATAGTTTCAGGTTTTGGCAAACTGCACGACGGTAATAGCATGCAGAAAAGATTACGTAGATATTGTCCTGATTCTCAGAAGTTAGCTTCTATTATGGCATCAATATACTCGTCATCGTCTAACAAACCTCGAGCATAACATGTTTCTTTGAACGTTGAATATTGTACCCCATCAAAAACACGTGTCTTCATAATATGATGCACCTTTTACAAAATTTAGCAATCTCCTCAAATAGATTTTTTCACATGCTCCTGGGGTTACCTGATAAATTCGATCTCCGTATGCAAAGCCTTTTTTCCGAAGTGTTCATTCACGTCGACCTCGTTGCCATACAAATTTTGTAGGAAACTCAATGTAGCTCAATTCTCTGACTTCATGATGTTTTTTTGTTGCACTCCATCCATGATATAAATTTTGTTCTCTCAATGTTTGGTCTTTCAAGCACATTCTAAGTCAGCATCATCAGTGTATAAGATGATCTTCTCGTCAGGTTAATGAAAACTCAGCCTCTCCACAGTTGGGATTCTATAGTGGATATAGTGAACCCAAACATCCTGCATATGGCTTCACATGGGGAGATGTAATAACAATCATAATACATATGGATTTCATCAATTTCCTTAGGAGCATTAGAGTTTTGACGATTATGATATAATGCTGCTATGACTCTATCGTACCCCTTATTGATATACTTGAACAAATATATAACCGATCTCTATTGGTTGCACTATTCTATGTTAATATGTGCACGATACTTACACAACAACCACTAGTGGAAAAAACGTTATATGTCACAACACAACATATCCGGTTTTAACAAAACCAGATCAGTAAATCCGTGAATTTTGTGCGCGCAAAAATATATATGGGTGAATTAACTGATCCGGTTGGTGTTGAACCGGATCAGTTGACAAAATGGATCCGGTCCTTTTGTCAACTGATCCGGTTCAATACCCGGATCAGTTAATGCTTGGTATTGGGAGCCCACGAAAATTGAGAGCTAAGCCCATGAAGAAAGGCCCAACTGTCGGAGCCCTTTCTCCTCCTTATTAAAACCCTACTCAGACCCTAAGCTCACCATTTCCTCTCATGTCCAGTGAAACCCTATCTCCTCTCTCCTCTCACTCCAACTCTCTCCTCTAACCTCAAACTTCCCTCCTCTCTGATTTTTCACGCCACCTCCACCTTGTTGCTATCCCCCAAACACCACAAACCAACACCAACACCACCATTATTCAACTCTGTTTCATTCTCCTCACGCCCTCTCTTTCAACCCTAAAGCTTCGACTGAACCCCACCACCACTTATGATCATCGTCTCTACTCGTCTTCTCTCTTGCACGATTCGCACGAAGCTCTGACTGAACCACTGAAGACGCAGATCCGCCGTCGCGGATCCGTCTTCTCTCACGCTCGTCGTCCTCTCTACTCCTCTTCTCTCTCGCCGTCGCGGATTCGCTCGAAGCTCTCATCACCGTCGCCTTAGAGTTAGGTTTTTGTTTATGTTAAAAAAAATTATTTGTAATTTAGTTTGTCCACTAGTGAGCTGGAAAAGCTGTTCTTTGGGGGCATCGACCTCACTTCTTTATCCAGTCCTCAAATTAAACGTATCTAGGGTTTGGCTTTGTAAATTTAGCTTTGTAAGTTATCTGAATTTTATCCCTTTTTTTATTTTTGTAAAATATTTTTAATTTATTTTGTTGCTTTTTTAATTCGTTTTTGGTATAATATTTGTATTTTGTTTTTAGTTTATATAATATTTGTATAATGTAGTTTGTTCTTAGTTTGTATAATATGTGTTATTCTTTTATTAAGTTACAGATCTGAATTTTTTTATTTTTAATTATTTTGTTAATGTATAATATTCCTGTATAATTAATTTGTTTAAGTCTAGTTCTTAGTTCTTAATTAGTTCACAGATCTTAGTTTTTCGATTTTTAGTTCTTAGTTCTTAATTAGTTTACAGATCTTAGTTTTTCGAATTTTTTCAATTTTTAGTTCTTAGTTTATATATTAGCTGTTACATTCGACATTAGACAAAAAGTTGGCCACTAATGTCTTGAGTATGTTTCAACCCAATGTTTAAATGCGATGTTGTTAGTGGGATTTTTTTTTTTACCGTACAAGCACCTAACTGCTCCGATTTTTATTGCGAACCGGATCAGTTAATATATTTACTGATCCGGATCAGTTAATATATTTACTGATCCGGTTTTCAAAAACAACTAGATCAATTAACTACTAACTGGTCCGGTTTTGGTGAAAATCGGATCAGTAAAAAATTAAGTGATCCGGGTGCTGCTACCTTACCCGCTCCGGTCCATTTCCGGATCAGTAAGCCTTATTTTGACCGGATCGGCTGAGGTTTTTTCCACTAGTGAACTATGGATTATGCGAAACCACAAATCTATTGTCAAGTGTGATGCCATTTTTTTCGACGGTTGCATCATCATCTCTTCTCATGTAAACAGGATAGCCATCTTCATGAACTGTTGTTCTCTCGTTGAAATTTTTTGGAAATTGTTTGGGGCATTTTTTTATTCGTCCACTAGTAGAAAAACATTGATTTCCGTCTCCTAAATTGCGTCAACTGGCAAACCGACGCAGAAGTCTAGGGGGGCATCATTTGTGTCGGACCCCCATTGTATTCGTTGCAAATCATACTTTATGTGCGTCGGATTTACATTAATGTTCGACGCAAAAAATTAAAGCAAATGGTTTGCGTGATTCATGTACGTCAGATCCAATTAATGTTCGACGCAAATAATTAAAGCCAATGAGTATAAAATGAACAAAGGTTTTGCGTTGAAGGTACATTAGATACGATGCAAATCGTCGTATCCTACGATTTGCGTCGGATCTAGTAAGCCCATCATATGAAAATGGGTTTCAGGCTCACTTCCTTGTTTTAATTTTTGGAACGATTTGCATCGGATCTAATTACCCATCCGACGCAAATGATCCGCTTCCCCTTCTTTTATATTGGAGTCACTCCTCTTAAACCCTACCAACATTTCAAATGGTCAGCACTCAGCTGTCACTCCTTTCTCTTTCTCTCTCCCTCTCTCTTTCTCATATTTCATCACTCATCACCTTTCATCTTCGATTCACTCGTCGAAGTTCATCACTTATCACCTTTCAAACTTCTTCTCCTTCACTCTTTGCGATTTCATCACTCATCGCCTTTCATCATTGGTTGACATTTGAAAAGCATAACCTCACTGTCGAAGTTTTTGAAAAGCACTCGTCGCACAACCTCACTCTTGTCGCACAACCTCACTCACTCCTGCGAAGGAACGCAACCTCACTCATCTTCTTTCATCGTAGGTTCAAATTTGAAGTTTTAAGGTTCGATTCTTAACGGCAAATGGTTAGACATGAATTGAGGTTATGTGTTTAATCGCTTTAGATTTGAATTTTTTTGGAAGTGATTCCTTTAATAGTTGGACATGATTTTTTAGGGATTTTTTTTTTTGTTTTAGATCTTTTTTTTTTGGTTCAATTTTTTTAATTTCGTTTCATTTCAGCATTCATGGTTTCGTTCCTGTATTTTATTCATGTATTTCGTTCCTGTATTTCGATTAAGTATTCATAGTTTCTTTCTTGTATTTCGAATATTTTGTTCTTTGTATTTCGTTCCTGTTTTTCGATTCGTTATTCATAGTTTCTCTGTTTGATTTTTTTTGCTGTCTTTTGGTCTAGTATTATTGTTCCATTTCAGCTACAAATCTGCTTTTCATTTGTATTAATAGTCAGTCTTTGAAATAAAGTTTGATGAGAAATGAATTTTTAATAATGACCAATTTACGTGGGATGTAGGACAAAATCCGGCGCAGATTCACTTTTTTATTTTTAATAAAAAATGGTTGATTTGCGTCGCACATGGTCCAACATGCCACGCAAATGGTACTACTGGTGCTGGGGCAAAGGGTCATGTGCATCGGACATCGCTTATAGTCCGACGCAAATGGCTCCTCATTTGTGTCGCATGTGTCGAAGCATCTGACGCACATAGTATTAATTTCATGTATTATGAGTGTTGCTGGTGCTGGGGCTCAAGGGTCATGTGCATCGGACATTGCTTACGTCCGACGCAAATAGCTTAATATTTGCGTCAAGTCCTAATCCGACGCATATCATCTCTCCTTAATTTGCATCGAGGCCTGTAGCGTTGGACACATGTCCGAAGCAAATGGGGGTCTGGCATCCGACGCAAATCATTGATTCTGTACTAGTGGTCGTACATGGGGTGTAACAGCCCTAGGTGTTCAGGAGCCCACTAGTAGATATTGTCCTCTTTGGGCCTACCCCGCAAGGATTTGTGATAGGCGTGTCGCACACCTAACAAAAATAAATAACCTAACTAACCTCCTAACTATATAGTAGGGTAAGTCAGGGTCGATCCCGCAGAGAGAAAGTTGTTATATGATTAGCCTTTAAAGTATGGTAAAACTAAAGAAGGTTAATATTGATGATGGTCGAATCAACTATACTAATCAATATATAAATAAAAGACTCTATAGGTAAGTATCCCCACTAGCATGAATTCATACAATAATGATTCCTACCCTAAACTAGTCAATTAAATGTTCACAAGGAAAAGTACACCTTATAAAATATCATAAACCTCTCCCGACTATCTATGGCTTCCCTAATATGCACTCAAGCCTACTCCCGTGGAATCATGCAAATTAAAGACATTAAACGCGACACTCTAACTTCCTAACAATCCATTCTACCTACTCCTGTGGAGAACTTCATGTCCTTAATTGAAATACCCAAATCCGTCAAAACCCAACTCCCATGGTGATCAATACAATGGAATCATAACAATACTAGTTATCCCTAATCTAGTATTGAAATATGCACAATCAATTAAGTAAGAACGATTCAACAATTAATTTGGGAGCTTAAAGAAATAATCATGAATTAATTCATACTAGGGTTCAACTTAACAATAGATAGAAGAACTACTCAAGCATAATTGAAAATAAATAAAGAAGCTAGAGAACAATAGTTAAAATTCATAATAATAAACAAAGAGAAAAGAAGAAGAAAATAAATACTTGAATTAATGCAAGAAAGGTAGTCTTGCAAAACAATGAAGATCTACAAGTTTCTCTCTCTAACTTCTCTCTAGAAACCCTAAAAAGTGTATACAATAAATCTCCCTCTCCCGTCATTAAACGAATAAAAGGTATTTATAACTTCCTAAATAACAAAACCGACAAAAGAGAACGCGCTACGGAGCAGATCAACACGGACATGTCAATAATGACACGGACATGATGAGCAGCTACTACATAAATATCCTACGACAGAAAAGCTACTGGACGTGTCA
The DNA here is from genome assembly GCA_947646795.1 of Beta lomatogona. Lineage (NCBI taxonomy): Eukaryota > Viridiplantae > Streptophyta > Magnoliopsida > Caryophyllales > Amaranthaceae > Beta > Beta lomatogona. Next base: position 7,188,542 of record CANSNZ010000089.1, read on the forward strand.
TAAGTGACACGGTCGTGTTGTCCTGTAATCGTCAGATTCTCCAGCTCAACTTCGAACAGATATAACTTTTGATCCAGAGCTTCATTTAGTGCATGGAATATATCATTGGAAAGCTATTCAAGTCTATTTTCCAACCCAGTTGGAATCACATCATTATCATTTTTATGTCAAAAGTTATGAGTAAAGTGGTGTAGAGGTGTCATATTTCGCACAAGTACACAAAGTCCTTTGTATCTTGTTCCATTCCAATCCGTTTTGGGCACATGATATATCGTTTTAAAGGTCATACATGCGCCTTAATCATCATGTCCTTAAAAAGGAGTCCAAGGTACCTAAGATTACATCAAAAGACCAAATAACCCGTGAAAGCACCGTAGCTTATAAAAAGGGACCTAAATATGCATAAAGGCGATGTAAATGCTCTGATACTACATGAAAATGCACCCTAATATGCAACTAAATGATGTTACAATATGCACTTATCAAACTCCCTCAAGCTAAACATTTGCTTGTCCTCAAGCAAACCAAACCAATTCACAAGGGAAGAGTAAGATGAAAACTTTTGTACAGGATTTATACGTTCAACTATTCAATCTCCAAGACATGAAATTCGAGCATATGAAAGATATTATAATTATAAGATTAGACTAAGATAGACCACAAACAACACCTCATATAAATTCATGTAATCGGAACTTGACTCACCATGGCAAACCACAAACCTTCCCCCAAGCTAGACTCAATTAAACTCGATAAACCTCACTTTAGTCGAGCACACTTTCTCTCATGTGTTTATAGGTTATGAAATTTCCACTCAAACATATACCTAGTCAACTCGAATGAAGTATTTTTATTTAAACTTGACTACCGTTTCATTATCCACTTACAACTGGCGAAAACATGCATATAGATCATGAGGACTTACAAAGGGTTGTAGTGTGGCTAAGGTAAGGGTAGGAAAATATTTGGGAATGTAGTGCTAAAATCTTACTAGTGGAGAAAATAACACTTTAACATCTATGGTCATTAGATGCAAACGCCACAAAAACTTCTACTAGAAGTTCAACAACACTTGCCAATAAATCAAGATAATACCCAACCTTATCAACAACCAACATGCGAATGCGAGTTTGAAGTACAGCGCTTTGCTAACTCGAAGCGCCCCGCTATGACTATGAGAATGGCGCTTTGCTAAGGCCTTGCCTTGTCAGCTTTGCTACCGACGCTTGGCTAAGTCTTGAACCTTCGCGCTGACCGCAATTGCAGAATTTGCACCCCGTAAATTTTTATTTGATCGAATCAAAAATAATTGATCAAGAAATTGGTCAACTTTCACATGAAAGAAGGTAAAAGAACGAAGGTTCGTGCTATTGTTTATCAAACTTTTCATCGGTTTCGGATATTTCTATTCGTGCTTTTTCGTTTTTTGCTTCTTCCGCGGAAAGAAGAAGTCTTAATCATAGCTAGCATTTTATGGTGGTCAAGCTTTTTTAAAAGGTACGGACCGGGGAGAGGTAGGACAGAGCTGTCGATCCATGACTCATAATTATTCTTCACAACTTTTTCGTCATTCTTTTCATTTTGCACTTTCACACTATAATTTTAAGCATTTTTTCTTTCAACATATTTTCTTCCAATAATTACCAAAAAACCGCAAACACAAGCTCAAAACATGAACTTTAATGCTACTCCACTTAGCAAGGCTTTGGGTAGAGAAATCATAAAAGGATAAAGGCTTATAATGTAGGTTGATAAGAGAATAGGAAATCAAAAGATCAACATGGGTTAATTAAAGAGATTAATATATTTGAAAAGAAAAATGTCTGGAGGCTCAAAACAATCAAAAGAATGCCTCAATCATATTAACACATGCATATGCCACATAAGTATCAAAGAGTGCCAAGGCAAGTTCAAGAGTCATACTTCATATGGAACTATCACACAACAAAAAATAGAAGACTGGTGTAGATGTGTCAGTCTATAAGGCTTGAAAATTCCTCACTAGGCTTATGCTTACCGAGTAAAATCCAGTCTTTCTTGGGGAATGCCAACCAACGTTACCACAAACCATTCAAGTTGAAAAAAAATCGTACCAAGAAGCGGTCAATGAAGTCTAACTCAATCTTGTAAAATTGAACTATAATATCGAAGATATGCCCAAATCTCATGAATTATCAATCTCATGAATCAAAACATATATATCCTGTAATCTTGAAGAATTTCTTAAATTTTATGCCACGCATGAATGAAAAAACTAAACTAATATGCTCCTGACACTAAGAAAACAATAAATCCTAACTCACTTTCGTAGGAATCACGATTGCACTTAGCATGTGCAACAAGCCCTTTAAACCCCTAGGCTACCCGACTGGACGAGTAAGGTCTCGTAAAGGTTTTCAGAAGGCAGACCAACAAATCCAAAGTATGCAAATATGCAGAAGAAATAAAATATGTAATGAACCTAAACTATAATATGTGCAAAGTTGTGACCCAAAAAGTAAATCCTCCCCCCAAGCTAAATAACACATTGTCCTCAATGTGACAAAGTATAATAAGAGGGGAATAGAAAAGGGAACATCTACAACGACATGACAAGAACCACTTCCTCAATCACACAATCAAGTTAAACCAAAATAAATGGCAAAAAGAGATATGATTCTCAAAAACTTAAAGAGGGGGAAAGGAAAGGTTATACCAAAAGTGTTGTGGGTAAAAACCCGGAGTTGAAGCTTCTCACACATCATAAGATCAGGTACCTAGAAATTAACCTCAATGAATAATAGGAACTCAACCCCTGGATCACAATTTGCACAAATTTTATAAGTTAGTAATCAAATTAAAAAAAAAAAAAGAAATTCCTAAATCTAAATTTAAAAAGAAAAAAAATGGTTAGAAAACTTGGGTTGCCTCCCAAGAATAGCTCATCAAAGCCCTTAGTAGTTTGTCAAATGCATCTGCATGCATCTCACAAAAAAGCAAATAAATATACAAAAGAAAATGTTAAATAAATTAGTTCTAATACTCTACAAGACCTGCAAAAAGGAAAATCAAAGAAAAAGTTATATCCACAAGAGAAGGAAAAATAAAAAGTATAAGTCTTTTTACACGACCCAACAGGTTGGGAAGAAACCGAATGTACATAAATTTTATGATCATATGAGTCATTCAAAGAGGGAGAAATAAGGAATGATGGAAGATACAATATAGGGAAAGAGGGAATGAGGTCAAGTTTTTGAGAGAATGGAACATGAGACTCAAAAGCGGTAGGTGGAACTGACAAAGACTCATGAATCACATCACTCTCATCTATAGACTTCTCCAAGAAAGGTTTTTCATCCAATAGTTCTTTCTCCTTTAAAATATCCATCACATTGATTTTTCCAATACTTTGATCATCAATCCCATAACACTCATTCTCTATCCGACCCACATCATCATCATCATAAATATACGGTTGGGAATGAGAATTTTGAGTAGAATAATCACATTCATATTGGGGAGAAGGGGTGAAATCATTCACTAAAATCACATCACAAGACAAAATATCATGAGAAGTAGAGTGACAATTAGAACAATAAGGAGGTGGTGTAAAGTAAGTTGGGGGTGAAGGAATTAGTCTTGCTGATAAAGACATCTCCCACTCATAATTATCCCTAGCCAACCACTCAATTAAATCCCAACAGTAATCAGGAGATTGGAATAGAAACCATCCATTAGACATAGATTCTACCACCATCCTAGTTTCTTCATTTAACCCCTCATAAATCACTAGGCATGACAAACACCTAAATCCTAATCAACTTTTTTCTCTCTAAAAAACAGAGAGCTTTTTTCTCTCTAGGAAACTAGAGCCTCCTTTCTCCTTTGAACCCTTCTCTTTTGAACCCCAATCTCTAAACCTTTAAAAATTCTTTCCTCAAAATTATGGCATCACAATTCATAGATTATAGCAGATGCCCTGATAATGGAATCAAAAAAATGGGGCCCATTGTTCCTTCTCAAATTGGGGATATGCAGCCCATTGATGTAATCTACCCCATGGCGGTCATAGGGAAATTCAAGGATTACCGTGATTTTTCAGTAAATAAAATTCAACAATGGATTTTACGCTACGGGATTACAAATGAAGAGATTAAGGTAGGCAAATCTGGGAGAACTTTTTTATTTTACTCGTACCCACATAGATGACAGAGATTACCTACTAGCACGAAGAAATGCCTGCTACAAAGGAGCCCTATTAGTGTTCAAGTGTTGGTTCCCAAGTGCATCTATTGGAAGCTTCAACTTTGCTTCGTGCCCTCTCTGGGTTCGGGTGGAAGGAATACCCTTGACGACCAATCGTTCGCATGTAGCGGAAAGAGCACTCTGTAAATTGGGAAGGATAATCAGGTACGACGAACACTCATTATCTGAAGGGCCGAAAGAATTCATAAGAGCCAAAGTATATGTTGAGATGGATAAACCCCTCATTCCGGGTTATTTTTATGAATATGTTAAGGATCATTTTAAGTGGATAGACTTTCGTTATGAAGATGTTTTTATCTATTGCAAGAAGTGCGGTAGGATAGGGCTTAAGATTTTAAGGTGCAAGCTGTCCATGGAAGCGGCACAGAGACAATTTTAGGCTAGAATGGCAGAAGTCTGTTCTCAACCCCAAAACTTGTTAGTTAGTCGTCCTCCCTCACCATGTTTCACAAACAAACTCATTGGCCTTCGACGAATATAAATTCTTAGAACCTCTCACATTGACCTAACGGTGTACCCAAGTGATGAAATTCCCTTTGAATCAAGCTTCTCGGATTCTTCATCCCAATCGGGCTCTTATAGCTCTTCTGATGATTCGAGTCAAGGAGGGTGTAACCATGCGAGTTACAAAAGTCTAAGAAAACGTAGGCGACAAGATTCATCAAGTGATGATGAACCTCCAGCTTCAAAAAGACCTTTATGGATGCGGAGACTGGTGTAGCAACCCATCCCCATTATTACATCTCAAGCAAGCCAGAATGCCCAATCTTTTAAACAAGGCCATCAACATCAAGCCTCCAGCTCCAATTCGAAACAAAAGCGAGCATCTCATAAAGAAAATGTGAGGCACCATGGAAATTCCTTTCTGGGAGGGAAGAGAGCTTTTCAAACCAAGGGGGAGGATTTTCATCGATCAAAAAAAGCAAAGAGCAACGTCGCCAATATTGTTGATGATGTCAGCTCAAGGCTAGGAGCTATACCCATGAAGTTAAGTCCTTTTTTCTCCAACTTTGACTATTTAAATGTTGGTAATAGAGGAAACATTTCTTTTAGCTTACTGAAAGAAGCTCAGGGGTTTTCAAAAGAAGCTAGCCAACAGTCAAATTTTCATTTATGGCATTTATGGAAACACCCTGGCCAGCACTTAAAAGAAACTAATCTCCACATAATGCCTCTTCACTCCCCACTATTTCTGAAATTCATCTCTCTGTCTATACCTGAGATCATTTATGCATGGAAGCAAGACTAATTCTTCTTATGGCCTCAAAAGTCCATCTCTACATGAAGATTATACTCTTCCAAGTCCGAGTATATCCTTCATCCCTCCTTGCAAAAGTTTTAAACTCCTTCTTCATTTAATGAAACTCGCCCACATTTCCTTAATTTGGGAGAAAATTGCCCCCCCCCCTTTTAGGGATATATATATATATATATCTCCCTAACCACCACCTTATTGACCCATCCCTTTCCTTCCAACACTACCTCACAAATTCTCTTTCCAGGAAAAATTCTTCTGCTTCTAAAAATGGAAAACTCTCTTGATGACCTGGATTTTAAGAGTCTTAAAGAACATGAGATTCACATGTTAGACTCAGACCGTTTTATTTTTCCTAGTGACCCTCTAAGTGGCCCTTTTATCCCTCCTACTGAATCGATGTTGGGCCACCTTGCCTATACTTCCCTCCAGGATCTCATTCAAAGTTCTAACCCCCCAAGCCCACAAATTTCGACTCTAAGCCCAACTGAGGAATCCTCTTCATATTCTTTCACTTTTCCTAGCCCTTTGAAAAAAGGAAAAACACAAAAAAAAAGATAAAGCCTAAAAAAATCTTGTTACAAGTACTATGAACAATCCTCCTTGTACCAAGGTCCGAGGACCCATTGGGCCTTCAAAGCCCCATGAATTCTTTAAACAGCCCATCATTAAAATTTAGGCAAACAAAGACCCCCTGTACTCCTCTTTTCCAACTAGCCTACTAAGCTCAACCCCTCATCTGATGAAATAAGTAGTCCAAGTCCTGTTATCATACTGGAGGAGCCTTTTTACTCTGCAGATTCTAAACTAAGCCTGGGAGATGTTGATCATATGGAAATAGACACAGTAGTTGGATATGTGGGCCGAAATAATACAAAGATCAAAAGGAAGCAATTTGAGAGTACAATTTGGAAAGAAAGGGCTGAGAGAAACTCTAGAAGGGGAAAAGAGAAAATGAGCTGGGTTGGTACTTTCTGGGCAAAGCTGAAAATTACACATGTTGGTGAAAAAAAGCAAGATGAGATCTCGGTGGAAAGTTCCTTGGACTCCATTGATGAAAATTCATAGTCTTGGATTCCTGTTTCCAAGAGAAGCAAACTGCAACGTATATATAAAGGAAAGAGTAAACTGAAATATGGCCTGAGTGAAGGAGACAGCTCAATATCGAGCTAGGAGGATGTGAAATTCCTGAAGGGTGTGGAGGCTGGCCCAAAGCAGCCCCCAAGGGAAATATGAGAGCTTGTGCTTAGTATTGTAGGGGCCTTAAATCTACCGACTCCCCTACAATTCCCTTCCTAATATGGCTAGTTGGTAGTCAAGCTTTAGATTTTCTTTTTTATCTGAAACTAAATGTTCAGTTAAGGAGCTAGAACCTACTATTTCTAGTTTAGGTTTCAAAAATTGGAGTGGACATGATTCAATTGACCTCTCGGGAGGTCTAGTTTTGTGCTGGGCTAGTACTATTGATATGTCTATCCTTTTTATCTCCTCAAATTATGTATGTTGCACTATTAAATATGAATGCAATCTAGTTTATTATGTGGTTTGTGTTTATAGAACCCCTATTTTGGAAGAGAGATAATATGTATGGGACACACTAAGAGCTTTTATTTGGGCCCATCCGGGCAAGCACTTACTAATAGGGGATTTTAATCAGGTGGAACAATTAGATCAAAAGACAGGGGGAATATGTTGTTAAAAGGTGCCACTGAATTTAGTGCATGGAAAATGGACTGTAATTTACTGGATATCCCGACAAACGGAGTTCATTATACGTGGACAAATAATAGAGAAGGAAGTCAGCGTATCTTTGAAAAATTGGACCGAGCTTATTGTAATGATGAATGGATGACTAAATTCCCAAATGCAATGTTAACAAGCCTCCCAATATTTATTTCAGACCATGGCCCTATTATTTTGCATAGCAATTAAATTCGGGAAAAGAAGAAAAGACCCTATAAAATAGAAGCATGGTGCTTAGAATATGAGGAAGTTAATGAAATAATCACTGCTACGTGGAATGAAAATTTGCACGGGTCAGCATTATACACGCCTCAAAGAAAATTGATGAGCTAAAGAAAAAGTGCAAGAATTGGTGTCTAAATTATAAAACTGACAACCAAGTTCAATGGGATAAAATACATCTAGACCTGACTGAAGCCCATGAAGGGCTAGGTAGCATGGGCAGTAAAGAAGAGGAGCAGAAAAAGCGAAGGTCTATAAGGGCAGCTACAGACATAAAGTTGGAATATTGGAAGCAAAGAGCGAGATCAAATTGGGATGAATTAGGAGATCAACCTACAACTTTTCTCTACAAGAGCATGAAATATAGGCAAGGAAGAAACAACATTAGTGCTATTAAAACCAGAGAAGGTTCTTGGACCTCAAAAACAGAAGATATCAAATCAGAATTTGTGCACTACTTCTCGGAATTGTTTAGTAGTAAGGATATTCAGTTGCACTCGGATCAAGAGATCTCGGATTGGATGAAAGATATGCCAAAAATTTCAGACAACCAATCCATTGAACTATTGGCTCCTTTCTCTCAAAAAGAAATAAAAGAAGCAATGTTCAGCATGAAGCCGTTGAAGTCGCCGGGGCCTGACGAGGCTCCCCCGGTTCTGCTGCAAAAGAAATGGAATATCATGGGAGCTGATCTAGTACAAGCTACGAGTAACTTCCTCAACAGAGGGCATATGCTTAAGGAAACCAATCGGGCCTTCATAGCCTTGATTCCAAAAGTCACAAATCCGGAACAAGTTAGGCAATTTCGCCCTATAAGCCTTTGTAACTCCTATAAGCTCATTTCTAAATGCTTGGTTAAGAGGTTACAACCTTTACTGATGTCCTTGATTGGACAAAATCAAAATGCTTTCATCTCGGGGCGCTCTATAAATGATAATTGTATCATTGCCCACGAGATGCTAAGCTATGTGAAAAAGAAAAAAAAAAGGGAATAATAGATTTCTTATTTTGAACTTGGATTTGAATAAAGCTTATGACTAAATAAGTTGGAAGTTTGTGGAAGAAGTTCTGAAAGCAATTGGGCTTCCTAACTTATAGGTTCATCTGATAATGGAATGTGTGATAACAGTCACATACTCAGTATTGGTCAATGGTGAGCCTACATGTCTAATCAAACCTCATGCAGGGCTAAGACAAGGAGATTCTCTCTCCGTATATCTTCATCTTATGTATGGAAGATCTTTCTAGGATGTTAATTCATCAACAAAAGCAAGGACTAATTAGAGGTTTGAAATTGCACAGGAAAGCTCCTGAGCTTTCCCACCTTTTTTTTGCTGATGATGCTCTGTTCTTCATTGACGGCACAATTGATAATGTTTGGAACTTAAGAAAGTCATTGGATAAGTTATGTCAACTATCGGGGGAAATGATGAATATGCAAAAATCCTATACGGTCTTTAGTAGAAACACTCCTAGAAAGTTCATCCGTTTACTAAGCAAAGGTTTAAAAGTAGTGAATAAGGATAAATTGGGCAAGTACCTAGGTTTCCCTATGGATGTCAATGGGCATACTCAAAAAGTTTTTGAGGAGCTTCCACAAAAAGTTACTGATACTATCTCTTCTTGGAAATTTTCTTCAGTCAATCAAGCAGGTAAACTAATCCTCATTAATAGTATTTTAATAGCTTATGCTTCACATATTATGGCATTATTTATGCTTCGAAAGAAAATTATCAAACAAACTACATCGGCACTTCTCAAGTTCTGGTGGAGTTCCAATGCAAGCACAAAACCCATTTATTGGAGGAAAAGAAGATTACTTGAAATCCACAAAAGTTGTGGAGGTTTAGGCATGAGAAATCTTGAAAATCTGAACAAAGCCACCCTCTTCAAACAAGCATGGCGTATGCACAATAACCAATCATTACTACTGAGCCAAATTTTTAGCGCAAAATACTCCAAAAATTGGTTTGAAAAGAGTCTAAAAGGGAAAATCCCGCATGGTTGCACTTGGGGGGCGAGAAGCATCATGAAGAGTATTGAGTGCCTTAAAGAAGGAGTGGGAGTTCGAATCGGAAATGGAAACAACACCCGTATCCTTTGAACTAATTGGGTTGATGGAAGAACAACAAGCTGTAAGACAACATTCTCTGTTCAGGAAGATAAACCAATTTGGGTAAGTGATCTTATGATAGAGAGGAAAAAATGGGATGACTCAAAACTTTTGAAATGGTTTGAGCCACGTCTGATACATTCTATTAAAACAATCCATATTTCGGAGCAAGAAGAGGAGGATAAGTATATATGGCTACAAACACCACATGGAAACTATGAGATTAAATCAGGCTACTGGTTTAGTTCTCAATCTTATCAACAGAAGGGAGAACCTTCTGCTTTCTAGAAGAAATTCTAGAACCAAAAAATCAGGCCAAAATGGAAAATTTTCTATTGGAAGCTAGCTAATGGTGCCTTGCCCACCAGAGTAAACCTTAGGAAAAGGAAAATCCTAAGCAAGAGTCCTTGCCCATTATGTGGGATTCATGAGGAGTTGGATACTCACTTGTTCAAAAACTGTGAAATTACGATGAGAATCTGGAAGAGCTCGAAACTTGGCATAAATGCGGACGTTCCACAAAACTATTCTATTGAGAGATGGTCAAGAAATTGGTTATGGTACTTAATGGAGAAAGATCCCATTCACGAATCACGTGTTTTTGACTTTATAGCAACCTTGTGGAGTATTTGGATTATCCGAAATAAAGCGGCTTTTCATCCAAGAAGCCAGTTTAGACCTTGCTCAGCTCTAATGAATATCAATGAATGGCACAAGAGATGGAGTAATGTACAAGAAAAGTGCACCATGATTCAGGAGACTAGAAATGCACAGAATTCAAGAAGCTTGGAGCAAGAATTTGAATATATATATGGGCGAGAAATTGGCCGAGCAATATAGAAAAGATGGTTTTAATGATAGATGGAGCATGGAAGAAGAGCAACAAAGATGGAGATGACCATAGCATAGCAGCTTACGGATGAAATTTATTAGCCAATGGGGTCATCCAAGGAGAAGGAAGTAACATAGTGGAGGCAAGCTCGAGCTTACAGGCTGAAACTTCTGCTCTCCTCTTTGGTCTACAAGCGATTCAATATTGTCAAATTAAATGCCTGGAAGTTTGGACGGATTCTAGACAGTTGGTCAGGGGAATCAGAGATATAAAATGCGCGGCAAGTTCATCTTATTTTACCATTAGAGATATTTTGCTTATAACAAGGAGGTATAACTCCATTAGAATAGTAAATGTTAAAAGCGACAAAGTAGCTGGAGCACATTTTCTTGCGACTAAGGCAAGGAAAAGTGCTAGTAGTAGTAGGATGTAATTCTTTTCTTATTTATCTATATTATTGCCAAAAAAATCACTAGGCACATATCCCATAATTCAATTCCATGATTAGGACCAATAAAATCACCAAGTCTATGGTAGTATTTCCAAAACACTTCATTCTCATATTGAGGAAAAGAAAAAATTGCTCTAGAATTACTAGCATCGATTTAGGGTTTACGGAACATATATGGTAATTCATAAGAACTCATGCAAAAATTGGGAGAATTTTGATATGATGCATCAAAACAATAGACATGAGAACCACAAGAATTATGATAATGTTGCCTATCAGAAAACTTATCCCCATCAAAATAATAATATGATTCCATGATACGAAAAAAGAAAAAAATATATATACAGTCTAGTCTCACCAAAAATAAAAATTAAATAAAACAAACTATCTCCCCGGCAACGGCGCCAAAATTTGATAGGCATATCGCGCACCTAACAAAAATAAATAACCTAACTAACCTCCTAACTATATAGTAGGGTAAGTCAGGGTCGATCCCACAGAGAGAAAGTTGTTATATGATTAGCCTTTGAAGTATGGTAAAACTAAAGAAGGTTAATATCGATGATGGTCGAATCAACTATACTAATCAATATATAAATAAAAGACTTTATAGTTAAGTATCCCCACTATCATGAATTCATACAATAATAATTCCTACCCCAAATTAGTCAATTAAATGTTCACAAGGAAAAGTACACCCTATAAAATATCATAAACCTCTCCCGAGTATCTATGACTTCCCTGATATGCACTCAAGCCTACTCCCGTGGAATCATGCAAATTAAAGACATTAAACGCGACACTCTAACTTCCTAACAATCCATTCTACCTACTCCCGTGGAGAACTTCATGTCCTTAATTTAAATACCTAAATCCGTCAAAACTCAACTCCCGTTGTGATCAATACAATGGAATCATAACAATACTAGTTATCCCTAATCTAGTATTGAAATATGCACAATCAATTAAGTAAGAACAATTCAACAAGTAATTTGGGAGTTTAAAGAAATAATTATGAATTCATTCATACTAGGGTTCAACTTAACAATAGATAGAAGAACCACTCAAGCATAATTGAAAATAAATAAAGAAACTAGAGAACAATAGTTAAAATTCATAATAATAAACAAAGAGAAAAGAAGAAGAAAATAAATACTTGAATTAATGCAAGAAAGGTAGAGTCTTGGAGAACAATGAAGATATACAAGTTTCTCTCTCTAACTTCTCTCTAGAAACCCTAAAAAGTGCATACAATAAATCTCCCTCTCCCGTCATTAAACGTATAAAAGGTATTTACTTCCTAAATAACAAAACCGACAAAATAGAACGCGCTACGGAGCAGACCAACACGGACGGGCGTGTTGACCTGCTATTACGTAAATATCCTACGATAGAAAAGCTACCGCCTCAGAAAAATCAGAGTGACACGGACGTGTCATAAGTGATACGGACGTGTTGTCTTGTAATCGTCAGATTCTCCAACTCAACTTCGAACAGCTATAACTTTTGATCCAAAGCTTTATTTGGTACATGTAATATATCGTTGGAAAGCTATTCAAGTATAGTTTCCAACATAGTTAGAATCACCTCATTATCATTTTTATGTCAAAAGTTATGAGTAAAATGGTACAGGGGTGTCATATTTCGCACAAGTACACAAAGTCATTTGTATCTTGTTCAATTCCAATCCATTTTGGGCACATGATATATCGTTTTCAAGGTCATAAAAGTGCCTTAATCATCATGTCCTTAAAAAGGAGTCCAAAGTACCTGAGATTACATCAAAAGACTAAACAACCCGTGAAAGCACCGTAGCTTATAAAAAGGGACCTAAATATGCATAAATGGAATGTAAATGCTCTAATACTACAAGAAAATGCACCCTAATATGCAACTAAATTATGTTAGAATATGCACTTATCAATTTGCTTTGGTGCAGAACCGAAATCCTACCCAAAAGGCCTCTACTAGGTTGAGGTGTCCACCTCTTCATTCTTCTCATCTTTCGATGTGGGATAGCCAAGATCTTAGGCACCTTCTCCCCTCCTTTAAAGAGTCTGCGTCCCCGTAGGCACTACAGGACACCGGAATGGGCCTAGCTCTGATACCATCTGTAACACCCCTAGGTGTTCATGAGCCCACTAGTTGATATTGTCCTCTTTGGGACCTAGCTCGGAAGGATTTCTTTGTGGTGCGGAACCGAAGTCCTACCCAAAAGGCCACTACTAGGTTGAGGCATCCACCTCTATATAAAGAAAGCTTCGTTCTCCTCAACTTCCAATGTGGGATAGTCAAGATCTTAGGCACCTTGCTCTGATACCATCTGTAACACCCCTAGGTGTCTAGGAGCCTACTAATAGATATTGTCCTCTTTGGGCCTAGCCCATAAGGATTTGCTTTGGTGCAGAACCGAAGTCCTACCAAAAAGCCTCTATTAGGTTGAGGCGTCCACCTCTATATAAAGAAGGCTTCGTTCTCTTAAACTTTTGATGTGGGATAGCCAAGATCTTAGGCCTTCTTTATATAGAATTGGACGCCTCAACCTAGTAGAGTCCTTTTGGGTATGACTTCGGTTCTGCACCAAAGCAAATCCTTACGGGCTAGGCCCAAAGAGGACAATATCTACTAGTGGGCTCCTGAACACCTAGGGGTGTTACAGATGGTATAAGAGCAAGGTGCCTAAGATCTTGGCTATCCCGCATCAGAAGTTGAGGAGAACGGAGTCTTCTTTATATAGAGGTGGACGCCTCAACCTAGTAGAGGCCTTTTGGGTAGGACTTCGGTTATGCACCAAAGCAAATCCTTGCGAGCTAGGGCCCAAAGAGGATAATATCTACTAGTGGGGTCCTGCACACCTAGGGGTGTTACATGGGGTGTCATGGTTCAAAGCACCACATGAATCATGTATCATAAGCTATGAAACAACATTGTACGATTCTGAATTCTCATCTTTATTTAGAAGCTCAGCACAAATAATTTTGTTTATTACTTCGGCGTAAAGAAATTTGTCATGATGGTGTAAAACCAAAAGTATATATGTATGTGGCAATCCACGTTTTTGAAGCTCCACATTGTAAACAACTGAAATTCATAATGTGTAAAGTTTCATCTAATACATATGCATACCAAAAACTTGCAACTGTGTTAAAAGCATATAGATAGGCATTTTTTTAGGGGTGTTCATTTCGGATATCCGATCTGAAATTTCGGATATCCGAATATTTCGAATCGGGAAAAATGCGATCCGAATCCGATCCAAAAAATTTCGCATCGGATCGGATATCCGAAATTTCGGATCGGCTCATCGGATATCCGAAAACTAAGAAAAATGAATGTTTTAAAAGGAAAAGTTCATAAAATATGTTTCGAATCGGATCATCGGATATTTCGGATATCCGACCTTCAAAACGGATATTTCGTATCTGATATCCGAAAATATCAGAAAAATTTTCATGTTTTAGATATTTTCGGATATCCGAAAATAAAAAAAAATCGATCCGTATCAGATCCGAAAATTTTCGGATATCTGAAAACTAAAAAAGCGGATCAGATATCCGAAAAATCGGATCATATCGACCGGATCACGGATCGGATCGCCCGGATCATATATTTATGAACGCCCCTAATTTTTTTGGAGCACATTGATTGATAACTGCTCTAACTCTGCCAAAAATCTTTCAATCCTTCAGATCCTTGACCATTTGGTCGAACTCATCTTAAACATTCGACAAATAATATCTGGTCTATCTTCAAGTCTTAGGCCCCTCTTCGATATAAATCGTGTGATTTCAGACTACTTTGGATTACATGTGAATGTTATAGACAAATCTGGGTAGCCATACCATCTACAAATAGCCATTGCATTTTAATAATTCTATCTCATGTAGTTATGTCCTTCAGTAAATGAGGCTGGTATAATTAATCGACCACAAATAGTCTGTAAATGTTGCACTCGTAGGTTCTTTACATTGTCAACCTAAAACTCTGTTGATTATTCCCTACGAATGACAATCTTTCTGCCTCCATCATTGTATAACCGTCAGCACAAAATTGTTGGCATATTTGTTGAAAAAGTAAGATGGTGGTCATCTCTTCTTCGCGATCTTGCATTATGCAAACCACTCCTTCATAGTAAATCTGTCTCTTTTTTAGAATTGCCGCTAGCGAGACTTTTATCTCTATATGAAACAGCAACTCGATATCCATCCTCACCATATGGAAATAAAAGATATTGCAAAGGCAGATAAGAAAGATGAAGCTTAGAGAGATCTGCCTCAACTTTCCACTTTGTGTTTCGACAATTATATCTCTTTTATCTGCAGTATCAATATCAAGGCAGCTACTTCGGATGTTGTTGATAGATTGTATGTCCTAACTTCGCTCTCCCTCCTCCCAATTAGCTTCAACTGAACATTATCACACGAATCACTATTAAAGCGATTCTTGCCATCCTAAAAATTTTAGCATGAGGATTTTATTCATCATTCATATCTTGTAATTGCGCAATTAGAGGATTTTTAAACTTCTCCAGTTTTCCAGAACTGTGATAAACATCAAAAAGTGTATTTAAAATATGTTTACCCAAATACTTTCATCTAGCTTTAATTAGTATGTCAAAATAGTATATGTTATAAAATCTAATGTATGATTTACCTAACAACAGACTTTCCATTAGCAATCTCATGTTCTGTGTCATATATGTATAGTTGAAAAAACTTTGGATGTGATCATTTATTTGAGAGCAAACTACCAATTAAATGATGATTCTGACCACCTATTTTGAAATTATATGGTCCACGTCCTTGAGTGGATGGTGCTTGTATCTTCCCTCCCATCAATGTAAACGAATCACCATATTATATGGTCGGATATTCTCGATGAAGTGCTTGCTTCTTGGATGTTTTCCTTCCAGCAAGTCGGTCAAGAGTTGTGGAGGGTGACGCAACAAAGGAAGAACAACTTTGCCCTGCATACAACATAATAGTGAGAACTTGAGCTTGTTTGTTTTGAGTTTTGACATGTTTTTTTTGCTCTTTTTTCAAACCATATCATTGCGCCACAATATTCACACTTTCATATTGGATCTCCAATATCCCAGTATTCTAAATATAAAGCATTTTCAATAGGTTAATATTTTAGGTAATATATTTGTGCTTTAAATAATTATATAGTACAATAATTATCTTTTTGGTAATTGAATTGCACATTACATTAAAATTGTGTTGTCTTCGAATACCTGACACATTGTTCTCAAGGTCAACATTATTGTCAAGATTTTCATGATTATGAACTTCCCCATCAACAGGTATTGTTTATCTGCTTGCCGTAAATTGATCGGTCGAATCTCTTATACATATGGAAATCAAGAAAATTGATAAAAAATTACTTCAAATTAGATAGGCAAAATTTCAAAAAACTACCTTTTATAACTAACTTTTTTCAAAAAACTACCTTTTATAAATTTTCTTTCAAAAAACTACCTTATATAACAAATTCATTTCAATATACTACCATTTTATGTTTATATTTAATAATAATCAATAAATGACAATCGTCGTAGGTGTTGCTGCCGGTGAGGTAGCGAGAAAAGAGGAAAGAAACGAGAGGGGAAGAAAAAAAAGCAATTTATGGTGACTCAATTATTAATGATTAAACCCCATTAATGGTAAAATGGTAGCATATTGAAAGGAAATTTGTTATATAAGGTAGTTTTTTGAAAGAAAATTTTTAAAAGGTAGTTTTTTGAAAAAAGTTGATTATAAAAGGTAGATTTATGGAATTTTTCCAATTAGATATGAAACAATTTACAATTATGCTGATTAGAAAAGACCACATACCTCTAATCTCATTTGTAGTGATGACAACAATAAAGTTCTTAGACTGACCAATCTTATTAGCATGAGAGATTTCCACTTTCGAGACTAATCTTTTGTCAAGAAATTTTGTTGAGAAATGACAACAAAGAATGTAATATTGTTGTAACATACTACTACAAAGCATTGTTTTATTTTTTACAATGACAAAGCATTGTTATATTATGAAATTTCCATATAGACAAATTTTTTGGCCTCGTCGGTTTCTGAAAACATACTTCCTCTGTTTTTTTAAGTTACAACATTTGACTTTTTGGTGAGTGTATTAAGATAATCAAATATTGCAACTAAACAAAATAGAGGTAGTATATTATTGCTTGTCGGGTATATACTATATTGTAACATGGTGGCTCTCTATCGTTTTTACCAAATAAAATAATCTACGTACTGCTTCACTATGTAAGAACTGATAATTGAAATTCGGTGGTCCAAGTTTGAATAACATCATTTTTGTTGAGAGAACGGTGGAAGGCAAATTCCACTGTTTAAGCATGGTGAATGTCCTGACATGCATTTAATGCATGTTAGGAAAAGTTTTCTTCCGCCGCGCTTAAATTGTTGAATTTGTAATTGTACACCGTAGAAATTTTTGCTTATATATACCGTCGATGTAAAAAGTTAGTTTGTACAATTGAATACAATACACTTTCTGATATATTTCTATCTATAGCTTCTCTCTCTATATATTTCTCACAACACGTTATCAGCGCGAGTTTGCTATCGAAAAAAAAATTAAGGTATATTTAAAATCTTTACATCCATTCTGTTTCAAGTTCTAAATCTTTTTTTCTCCAAGCCCAATATTTTACTATCCGAACATGGATCAACAAAGTAACTGGATTAACATTGTTTTACACAATGTCTCTGTCTCGGGTGTTTATTTTTGGATAGAGCGAAACAATGTGCCATTCACTACCAACTCAGCAAGGGGAAATATAAGACAGCCCCGACCCAGTAACCTTAACGACGGTACAAATACCCATACCAGAGAAAACCCACAAACCCCTGTTCCCAATACCAATAATAATCCTCCTATACAGCCAACTAAAAATCAACTTCCACTAAGTAATAAAAGAAATAGGGATGAACAGAAAGGAACTAGTAGTAAACGTCACCATACCACTAACCCAAAAAATAAATAATTTGAAAATAAAGCCACCTTTATGGAGGACGTTTATTTTATTTCTTTTGCTCTTGAACCGCCTATCTGGACGTGTTAATTTTTTTTGAACTTGCCGCCTATATTGACGGCCTAGTGAAGTGATAAAATTATTACCTCTTATATGTGCAATAATGTTATATGTATGCAGGGAACAAGCATTCATAACACTATTATATACTTCCTCCGTTCCAAAATAAGTGAAACACTTGTCTAAAAAAGCTCTCACATAAATGAGAGAAGTGTTTCACTTATTTTGGAACGGAGGAAGTATTATTGTCTCTAATCTTTTTTTTTTTTTTGCATTTGTAGTTACATATATTATATTACCATTTTACCCACATGCTCAAATATATATTTGCCAATCATCAAATTTTATTGCATTGTATATTTTTAACTGTAGATAAACAGCATAGTTAGGGATAACCCTCTATAAAAGCGGATTACCCATCCCATTTTCACCACACATCCCTTATCTTCTTCCAACTTTTTTCTCTAAACTCACAAATTTTTTTTTCTCTTCTTCCTCAACCTTCCGCCCACCATGTTCCACTCCGACGACAACCGTCCGCCACCTTCATCTTCTTCCTTTGAGGAGGATTTTAGGATAATAAGGCTATACTTATTCCTTATAGCCAGTTTCTTTTTCATTCTTATGGCATTAATGATATATCTCCTAATACACAAATAGG
This sequence comes from Beta lomatogona, assembly GCA_947646795.1. Classification (NCBI taxonomy): domain Eukaryota; kingdom Viridiplantae; phylum Streptophyta; class Magnoliopsida; order Caryophyllales; family Amaranthaceae; genus Beta; species Beta lomatogona. The sequence continues at coordinate 7,207,127 of CANSNZ010000089.1, forward strand.
AGACAAAATTTTTTTATCTCCCCGGAAGAATGACAAAAAATGCACATGAATATCATTTTCATTTTAAGAAGTTTTTTTTTCTCACTCGTATTTTTTTCTATTTTTGGCATTTTTTTTCACTTCATTAATATTGTACACTATTTTAGTATTTTTTTTTCCTTTTGTTTGTACTGTTTATGTATAATTATAATGATATAAATCAGGGGGAGACATATGATCTATTATCATTTACTACTATTTCAAATACTTACATGTTTGTAGTCAAAATGGGAGATCTAGTGAAAAGACAATTTAACATACTAGATCTATCTGGGCAAAAGTTTTTAGAATGGACGGTGGACGCCCAAATGAATTTAAAGGCCCAAGGACTGGAACATACAATTAAGGGTGAGACAACCCAACAAGGTGATGCAACTACATCAGTCGCATCAGTTAAAAAAGCGACTGAACAAGAAAAGGCAAAAGCCTTAGTCCTTCTCAAGCATCATTTACATGAAAGTTTAAAAACTGAATATTTACTTGTGGATGATCCAAAAGAACTGTGGGATGGCCTGAATGAAAGATATGGGCATCACAAAAATATGCTCCTCCCAAAGGCACATTTTGACTGGCTCAATTTGAGGTTCCAGAAAGTAGTAAGTGATTACAATTCAACATTGTTAAGAATTGTATCATTGTTGAAATATTGTGATCATCCCATCACACAAGAGCAGATGATAGATAAAACGCTCTCCACTTTCCACACTTCTAATATAATATTGGCTGAACAATACAGGCTCAGAGCTTTCAAAAAATACTCTGAGCTAATCTCAGTACTACTTGCGGCTGAACAAAATAATGATTTTCTGCTGAAAATCATAATCTTAGACCTATGGGGTCATCAGCCACCCATGAGATAAATGCAATAGAAAGCTTTGATCCACCGGAAGCAAATGCTATACATAGGGGTAGACGCATAACTACAACGGTCGTGGGAGATGACATGGTAATTACCGTGGCCGAGGGCGTGGAAGTGGCAGAGGCCGATTTTCCCCAAGAAATTATAATTTTAAAAATTCTGATAAAAATTGGGGACAATCATCTGGAAATCAGAGGCAGACATCCTATAAAGGAAATGACACTTGCCACAGATGTGGCATGACTGGGCACTGGGTCGCACATGTCGTACTGCCAAACATTTAGTAGACTTATATCAGGCTTCAATAAAGAACAAAGGGAAAAATGTTGAAGCAAACTTTGTTAATGAAGCTAATACATCCATGCCAAGCCTTGATGTTTTTCAGATTTTCTTTTATGGATGATGCTGAAGCAGAAAATAACTTTGTTTAGATAACAATGCATTAATCTGCTTAGTTTATTTTTATTGCTTCAATATCCATTTTCATGTAATCCCCCCTTGATCATTAACAAAATATGTATTTTTTTTACTGATCATCATATTTATTATTTACTCCATCCATCCCAAAATACTCTTGACACTTATCAGTGCACATAGTTTTAGATGATAAGTTGTTGTTTGGTTATCAATTGTTATTTTATTGAAAAGTAGATGTGATAAGAGTTAGTAGTTAGTAAAAGTAGTATTATTTTATTTTAAAGGGGGGGGGGGGGGGGGAGTTGGGAGTAGGGGTATTATTTTATTTGGGGGGGGGGGAATGAAAAGGAAGGGGGAAAATTATTTAAAAATGTATGAAGATATGGATTTACCAGAAGTTTGATCCAAAGATCAATGTCTTATCGAAAGTGGGACAACACACACCATATTGAAAAATAAAGAGTATTTTTCAAAACTTACGATATTCCAGGCAAATGTTAGCACAATATCTGGGACAGCCAAGTTAATTGAAGACTCTGGAAAAGCCTGCATTATATTTCCAAATGGAACAAAATTGATAATCAATGACACATTATATTCAAGTAAATCTCGAAGAAACCTCATAAGTTTCAAAGATGTACATCAGAATGGTTACCATTTGGAAACGATGACTGTGAACAAAGAGGAATTCATATGCCTCACGGCAAAAAAATGCGGCAAGAAATACATCTATGAAAAATTGCCAGTAATTTCCTCTGGACTATATCGCATAGATATACGTCCGATTGAAATTAATATGATATCTAACCAGAAGTTAGATAACAGAGAATCATTTACTCTATGGCATGACTGATTTGGCCATCTTGGCATAGGAATGATGCATAGAATCATTGAATATTTAATTGGACACTCTATAAAGAATGTTAAAATTCCTCAGTCAAATGAATTATCATGCTCTGCATGCTCACTTGGCAAATTGATAATCAGACCATCTATAAATAAGATTGCCACTGAATCTCCAATGTTTTTAGAAAGAATACAAGGAGACATTTGTGGGCCTATTCACCCCGCATGCGGACCATTATGCTATTTCATGGTATTAATTGATGCCTCTACTCGATGGTCACATGTGAGCCTTTTGTCAAGTAGAAATGTTGCATTTGCAAAACTTCTGGCTCAAATAATTCGATTAAGAACGCAATTCCCAGATCATACAATAAAGAGAATAAGATTAGACAATGTTGGGGAATTTACATCCCAAACTTTTAATGATTATTGCATGTCTATTGGGATTGTTATAGAACACCCTGTGCCTCATGTACATACACAAAATGGTCTTACTGAATCATTAATCAAGAGACTACAATTAATTGCAAGACCATTAATAATGAGATCAAAATTGCCCTCTTCTACTTGGGGTCATGCTATATTACATGCAACAGCATTGATAAGATTAAGGCGGACAACCTATCATAAATTCTCACTGTTACAATTAGTATCAGGTCGAAATCCGAATGTCTCACATTTGAAATTTTTTGAGTGCGTTGTACATGTACCTATTGCTCATCCCCAACGTACTAAAATTGGTCCACAAAGAAGGATAGGAATATATGTTGGATTTGAATCTCCATCAATTATCAAATATTTAGAGCCAATAACTGGCGATTTATTTACGGCTCGATTTGCCGACTGTCATTTTAATGAGTCAGTATTCCCATCCTTAGGGGGAGAGAAAGTGGACCCACAAAATATAAAAACAGAAATACATGGAACGCATCGCAAATGTCATTTATGGACGAGAGAACAACTTCATATGAACAAGAAGTCAAGAAAATTTTTCATTTGCAAAGTATTACAAACCAATTGCCAGATGCATTCACAAATACTAAGAAAGTGACAAAGTCACATGTACATGCTGAGAATGCCCCGGCACAGATTGAAATTCCTAGTGACAGTAAGGCCATTGAAAATGAGTCAATAGCACGTCGAAAACGTGGTAGACCACCAGGTTCTAAAGACTCAAAACCGAGAAAAATGAAAAATCAAGGAGAAACAACGAACGAAATTTATATAAATCCTCTAAAGGAGCATGATGAAATTTATGATGAAAACAAAATTGAAGATAAGCATGTTCTAGAAGAAAAGGAATATGAAAGCATAGACAACAATGAAACTTCAATTAATTATGTTTCTACAAAGAAACAATGGAATCGAAAAGATGTTGTCTTGAATGAAATCTTTGCCTACTCCATAGCGGTTGAAATGACATACGATGAAAATGATATAGAACCAAATACAGTATATGAATGTCGCCGCAGAAAAGATTGGCCAAAATGGAAAGAAGCAATTCAAACAGATTTGAAATCACTTGAAAAACGTGAGGTATTTGGACAAATAACCCAAATACCAAAAGGTATAAAACCAGTTGGGTACAAATGGGTATTCGTGAGAAAACGAAATGAGAAAAATGAAGTTACTAGATATAAGGCAAGGCTAGTAGCCCAAGGCTTCTCACAAATGCCAGGGATTGATTATGATAAAACATATTCTCCAGTAGTTGATGCAACTACACTAAGATTTCTGGTAAGCTTATCAATTTCGAAAGGATTGCAAATGAGGTTAATGGATGTAGTGACTGCATACTTATATGGGTCACTTGACACAGATATTTATATGAAAGTCCATGATGGACTAAAACTACCAGAAAATCACATGCCCAAAGAGATGTTTTCAATAAAAATGAAAAAGTCACTCTATGGGTTAAAACAATCTAGAAGAATATGGTATAATCGTCTTAGTGAATACCTATTGAAAGAAGGATTCAAAAATAATCAAATCAGTCCTTGTGTTTTCATAAAGCGATCCAAATCAGGATTCGCCATCATTGTTGTCTATGTCAATGATTTGAAAATTATTGGAACTCCTAGAGAACTCGAAGTGACTGCAAAGTACTTGACAAAAGACTTTGACATGAAAGACCTCGGCAGGACAAAATTTTGCCTTAGCTTGCAAATAGAACATTTGAGAAATGGGATTTTTGTCCATCAATCAAACTATACGGAAAAAATTCTAAGACGTTTTTTCATGGACAAAGCCCACCCAATAAGTTCTCCAATGATAGTGCGTTCTCTGAATGTGAAAGATGATCCATTCAGACCACGAGAAGAAAATGAAGAAATTCTTAGTCCTGAAGTACCATATTTAAGTGCGATTGGTGCCTTAATGTACTTGGCTAACAATACTCGACCTGACATAGCTTTTTCAGTAAACTTGTTAGCTAGATACAGCAATGCACCAACGAAGAGACATTGGAATGGAGTCAAACACTTGTTACGCTATCTTCGAGGAACACAAGATCTTGGATTATTCTACCAGTTGAAACCAAATACGTCACTCATTGGATATGCAGATGTTGGGTACCTATCAGATCCACAAAAGGCTAAGTCTCAATCCGGGTATCTATTCACTTATGGAGGTACTGTAGTATCTTGAAAATCCAAGAAGCATATTTTGACGGCCACATCATCAAATCATGCAGAACTAATTGCTCTTTATGAAGCTGGAAGGGAATGTGTATGGCTAAGGTCAATGATTAAGAATATCCAAGAAGACTGTGGAATGGAAACAATAGCAACAAATCCAACTATCATCTACGAGCATGTATCACCCAAGTAAGCGTAGGGTACATCAAAGGAGACAAAACTAAACATTTATCACCAAAGCTCTTCTTCACTCATGACCTCCAAAAGGAAGGGACGATAAACATCCAACAAATCCAATCATATGAGAATCTTGCAGATTTATTCACCAAATCCCTTCCGACAAAGAAATTTGAAGAATTAGTCCGAAAAATTGGAATGCGTCATCTTCGTGATATATGCTAGATTCATGGGGAATATTATATGCGCTGCACCATTTTTCCCTTCGATCAGGTTTTTATCCCACCGGGGTTTTCCTGAAAAGTTTTTTAATGAGGCAGTTAATTTTAAGCATATAAGGATACATAATAGTTGTACTCTTTTTCCTAGTATGGATTTTTCCCACAGGGTTTTTCCTAACAAGGTTCTTAATGTGACAACGTCTGTCATGAGTTATCGGTGGACATTCAAGGGGGAGTGTTGAGAGAACAATGGAATGGCAAATTCCACTGTTAAGCATAGTGAATGTCCTGGCATGCATTTAATGCATAGTTGGAAAAGTTTTCTTCCGCCGCTGCAATTGTTGAATTTGTAATTGTACACAGTAGAAATTTTTGCTTATAAATACCGTTGATGTAAGAAGTCAGTTTGCACAATTCGAATACAATACACTCTTATGATATAGCGCCTCTCTCTATATATTTCTCACAACAATTTTCTAATTATATAACAACTAATTATTTGATCATGGAAAATTGTAGACATTCTTTGGGGTATTTGATGGACATGGAGGTGCAAAAGCTGCTGAGTTTGCAACATCAACGTTGGGTGTCAACATATTAGACCATGTAGGAAGAGAAACTCAGGCCAAATCAGGAAAACTGATTGAGGAGAAAATAAGAGATGGTTATATAGCAGTTGAGAAAGAGTTTCTTAAGAGCATGTACAATGGTATATGGCTCTCCAACTAGCTCTCCACTCTCTCTCATTTATTCTCTCTCTTCAAGCTACTATCAAGAACTATGTCTAAAAACACCCAACAACAATAAAACTCTTTAAAGAGCTCTCCATTCAACTTTTCATTGTTTTGTGGTTCCCATGTCAATAAAATGAACCTCATTTCATATTATGATCAAAGTCGTTATATAAATAAAGTTAATCATGTAAATTAAATATAATTACAAAAAAAATTAATCTTTTTCATAATTTATTAATTTTGAATGCTAATATTTAATTTCATAAAATAAAAAAATAGTAGATTTTGTGCATGAAATATATCAATATTAGTCTCAATTTATAGATAAAGAAAAATTATAGTTGTTGGGATAGTAATTATTACCATCTTTTTTTAAAATTTTTATAAAAAATATCATTAAATGGTTGCAAGAAGAAAAGAAAACTTAAATAATTGCAATAGTATGTGGGCCCCACACATTGGAGAGTCATCTCTCCTTCAACCCAAATGGTATCTCCCCTAAGAGCTACTTTGCAAAGTGTATCCATGGAGATACATCCAAGACACACCCAAGAGCCCCATTGTTGGGTAAGAGGTGGCTCTCCATTTTCTCTCTCCTTGGAGAGCTAGTTGGAGAATTAGTTGGAGAGCCCCATTGTACATGCTATAACGGAAGTTCTAATTGATAGTTTCCTAAATTCACATGTATAATATAGGAAATGATTTAAAATCATTAGCTTAATTTACCTATAATTGACGCTAAACATGATTTATTCCTAAATATTAAAGATTATAATTGATTTAGGAAAGCATACTCAAAGGTGGCCCATATCAATCTCAATCCACGTGGATCTTGATTGTTATACGAATATACGAATGACACGTGGCTTAGAAAAGATATTAGATAATTTTTAGTTTGCCAAATGGCGAGAGCTAACATATGGATGACACATATGCTAAATTATCAAGGTTTATTAGTATATATATATATATATGTATATATATATATATATATACATATATATATATATATATATATATACTCCTTCCATTTCTTTTTAATCTACACTTTCCTTTTTGGTCTGTTTCTTTTTAATCTACACACTATTGCTTTTTCCATTCTTGGTAACATGTCACATCTACTTTATCCTCTTTTTCCATTCATGTCATCCACTTTTTAATATTTTAACTCACTTTTTAGTTTCTCTCTCTCACTTTTGAGTTTCTCTTTACACCTTTTCAGTTTCTCTCTCATACTTTTGTACTTCCTCATTGGTTCTCCCCCAAAGTAAAGCGAGTAAATTAAAAAGAAACGGAGGGAGTATAAATAGTTGTTTCTTACACTTTTTCTCAAGTATAATGTTTAAAAAAGGTAAATATATGCTTCAATCGCTACACAAGTTTGGTATCCTTTTTATGAACCTCTTAAATTAAAGTGGGAATTTATGATGATATGTTCCATAATTAAATGCCTTACTCAATTAGAACATATGAAGAATCCACTTGTATGTCATTAAAAATTGTTGGTTGATTAAAAAGTGATTTTAAAATCTAATTATAACGTGGTGGAACATAGAAATAATAACAATCAATAAGAAAGAGTAGTATAAAAAAGTGGGACAAGAGATTTTAATTCTTGTATATAAGATATCTTTAAGATGTCATCTCGTCGTATTCAAAGACTTCTAATCTTTTCACATGAGTCACTTAAAAACAAAATGGTTGTCCTTACTTCTTAGGCTTGAACGTTTAAACTCGTGACATTATGCCAAGGGAATAACTAACTCATCTATTGAGTCAAAAACTATCTTCTTACTATATGATCTTGTGATGGAAAAGTTGGATCGAGCTTATGCTTCTCAAGCCTGGATGAATGAATTTCCAGAGACAGCAATTAGAAATTTCCCGATTACATGCTCGGATCACTCCCCCATTTTCTCCAAACTGCTCTGCCGCCAGTTCGTAAATCCTGACCCTATCAGGTTGAGAACTGGTGTTTGCACCAGCCGGAGGTAAATGACATAATTTCTCAAGTGTGGAATTGACAAATTGTTGGTTCTCCAATGTATTCTTTGACTAGACGGCTTTCGGTTGCACGAGATCGATTAAAATCATGGTGCCTAGATAAGAAGCTTTTTTGGGGCATAAATTGGAAGTCAACTTTTGATGAACTACAATCTCTTGGAACTCGGGTTGAGTCTTTACCCCAAGGAGCGTCGGTTATGGGGCGTCGCCGCCATCTATTGGATGAAGCTTCTCTTGCGCTCACCTTTTGGAGGCAACAAACTAAAGAACAAAACATCCAATTTGGTGAGCTTCATTCCAAATTCATGTTCAGTGGTTACGACAACGTCAACAACGCAATTCTATTCATATGCTTCAGGATGCAAATGGAGAATGGGTTGATAATCCTCGAGAGATTGAAAACATGATTATTCACCATTTTCAAGCTATTTATATTCCTTCGAACACATCTGTTTCACAACCTCAGACACATGCAGAAGATGTTGACCTGGTTCTGCGTGAACTACATCTCCTGCGGTTTTCGGCTGAGGATTCTGCTTATCTAATTAAGCCCTTTTTAAGGGACGAAATTCAAGAGGCCATGTTTAGTGTTGGAACAGACAAATCTCCTGGGCTTGATGGATTTCCCTCGGAATTCTTCAAGATTTATAGGGATCAGATTGAGAACTCAGTCATTCAGGCTATTAATAGGTTTTTGAGACAGGCTACATTCTTAAAGAGTGGAATCATACATTTTTTGTCCTTGTTTCAAAATCCAATATGCGCCCGATTAGTCTCTGTAACGTCATTTATAAATGTGCTTCTAAGTATATGGTCAATCGTATGAAACCCCTCCTCCCTGGGTTAATAGAAGACTATCAGAATTCCTTTATTTCAGGTAGACATATGGATGGCAACATTCTAATTTCTCATGAGTTACTCCATACCATTAACAAACAAAGATCAGGGACTCGGAATCTAGCAGCTCTCAAGTTAGATATGAACAAAGCTTATGATCGAGTGAGCTGGGTCTTTATCTTGAAAGTTCTTACAACTTATGGCTTTACGGGAAAATGTATTCAGTTAGTTCATCAATGTATCTCTACAGTTTCATTCCGGGTCTTAATCAACGGACATGCTTCAGATGTTTTCTCACCAAAATGTGGCCCTCTCTCCCCCTATCTTTTTCTGTTTTGTATGGATATTCTTTCTCTGATGACTACGCTAATAAAAGATATTCGGCTGATCTAGGGTATAAATACTCATTGTCAAAGTCCAACTATATCTCATCTGTTCTTCGCCGATGATTCCTTATTCTTCTTTAAAGCAAATAAAGAAGCTTGGACTGCAATCAATGATATGATCCAGAGATTCTGCACTATATCTGGACAGATGATTAACCTGCGAAAATCATTTGTGAAATTTATCCCCAATATTCCAGAGGATCAACAGCATGAGTACAAGACCATTTTAAAGATGACTTCTCAGCCTTCTCTAGGCAAATGTCTTGGTGCTTCCATTGATCTCCAGAGTACCAAAGTTCGTCATTTCACTCCTCTTTTGGATACGATCGCTAACAAGATCTCTCAATGGCGCAGTCTTCATATCTCTCAACCTGTGAAATTGTTTATCATTTATTCTATACTCGCAGCTTCTATCCTTCATCAACTGGTTGTTTTTCGTATTCCATTAATGATAGTCAACAAAATTGATAATATGTTGTCTAGATTTTTCTGGAAAAATTAAAACAATAAGCTAAGGGTATCCATTGGATGAAGCGTGACATTCTTCATCTCTCCCGAGGATTGGGAGGGCTCGGCATTCGCAGTATAGGTGCCTTCAATAAAGCTCTTCTAATGAAAAAAGCTTGGTGGATTGAACACAATCAGCAACTCCTCATATCCAAAAAGTTCTAAGAAGCAATAGGTTCGCTCAGTCTAGTAACAAGAAGCTTACAAATGTCTTTTGGGGCCGGAAGGGTTTATTACTGGCCGATAGGAAACATCGAGATCTGGGTGTTTGGAAAGTTGGGAACAGGGAGCAAATCTACGCTTGTCGACACAAATGGGTCAATGGAACGGTTCCTATTTTACGTGATAATATTTTGCTCCGAGAAGCGGCGAACTTGAGGGTTTGTGACATTATTCTCCAAGGTAACCAGGGTTGGGACATTCAGAATATCATCGACTTTTATTCCCAATAGCACGCGACAAATTTTAGGTTTCGAGCTCCTCGTTAATTCGCATACCTCTGATAATCAAATATGGGCTTTCACCCGTTCTGTTGTGTATTCTACCAAGTCTGGGTATGCTACATTATTACAGCAACAGCAAAATGAAATCAACAGCATGACGATGCCAATGCATACGAAGTTTTTTGCATCATTTGGGGTTCGAAAATCATGCCTAAATGGAAACTCTTCCTTTGGAAGCTTTTCCATAATAGTCTCGCCACTCAAGCAAACCTGAATAAAAGGAATAGAGGGCATTTTGACAGTTGCCCAATTTGTTTAGGCGAAGAAGAAGATTGTCATCATTTTGTTTCATACCTGTCCCCTTACTATTGAGGCTTGGGACTCTAGTAACCTGGGCATCCAGCATCCTTCGGGTACTACCACTCCCTTTCGTAAGTGGCACAAGGAGAGCATTCTACAATTTAGAGCTGAGGATGGCATTGATGGCATTCGGTTACCCTCCTTTGTTGGTTTTTTATGGGCTATTTGGAAGACTAAGAATGACTAGGTTTTTCGTCAATAGCGAGCTACTATGGAAGCTCTAAATGCCAACAACAATATTAGCAAAGAGCAACATTAGATCTTTCTTTAGAAATATCAAGCAGCTTCGGGTCATTTGGGAGGTCCTAGTTTACATCCAGGTTTTGTCTTTGCTAACCTAGGTCATGGGTGCCAGACCAATCCAGAAGTGATTATTTTGATTGATGGAGCATGGTATAAGCACCCTACCATGGCAGGGGCAACTTGGGTCGCTTATAATCGGGAAATGCAGGTCGTGGCGTCTCAGGAGAAGAGCTTCCATGCTTCCTCCGCTCTCCTAGTGGAAGCAAAAGCCTGCTTCTTAGCATTACATTGGGCATGTTCGAATTCCTTCTCTTCTGTGCTGCTCAACACATACTCTAAATTGCTTATTCGTTACCTGCGGTCTAGGCGAGTTTTGGATATTTCTGTTCAACACACTCTGGCATATATTCGAAGTCTTGGGGGTATGTTCATCTGGTGTCATATTATGAAGGTCAACATGGAGAGTGTCGAGCCAGCCCATAACCTTGCAACAATGGGTCGGCTCAACAGGTTTAATGGTAACAAGTTTAATGGTTTTCGTTTCTAGCTTGTACATTTCTTCGATGTAAAAAACAACAACATAAAGACTTGTATTTTTTGCTCACAAAAGAAGCAAAAAAAGTTGTTTAACAGATTATTGTGAACACTGATCACTTTCATTATAGGATTGAACTTTGTCGTTTCCTTTTGGGATCCAACATCGCGCTAAGCAAGACACACAACTCTAACCAATTGAACCACATGCAAATCTAAGGATTGTTCAAATGATATGAAAAAATAATCACAGCACTACAGCACGCAGAATATAATAGCATAATCATGGCATTGCTTGAGCTAATATCTAGTTCTCTTTTCAATTCTTGATTAATGGTATGATGTATCTCGCACTATAGTCTCAACTAGCTAATCTATATTACAAGTAGGGTTGTACAAAGATCAGGGTCGGACCGGAATTTGGACCGGACCGGAGATTCCGGTTCGGTCCTCGGTCCACAAAGAATCCCGATTTCGGGTTTTCGATTCGGTCCCGTCCAAACCCGGAAAATTCCGGTCCGGACCGTTGGATGGGAATTTATGTTATTGTAGTAAAGAAAAAGTTTATATGTTAAAAGAAAAGTTAAAAAGGTAGAAAATTAGAAAGTTAGAAATTAAAAACCAACTACATATTTTTTATCTTTAGGATTATTATTATTAAATTTTAATGTATCTAATTTAAAAATATCTTTAAATCAAATAAAAAAGATTTTTTTCTAAAAAAATATATAGATTCCCGCCCAACAGGTCCAAAACCGGACCGGACCGGAAAAATTCGGTCCGGTCCTGGTCCAAAAAACCCCTGATTCCGGTCCACCAGTCCTGGACCAGTGCACACCCCTAATCACAAGATAGACTACTTTTAGACACCGTACTTTGAAAAAAAAAACGTAATTAGCATATCATATTAAATCAGATCCAATATCACAATCCGCAAGGTACTCACCACCGTACACACTTTGATACTTATCTCTATTATATAAGCCAAGGGGGGAGCAATGGTGTCCCCCTTGGAATTTACTTAAATGCCCATCCACAACATAGATATTACCCATAATGAATTTAAATTTTCATATATATTAAATAATCTTTTCTTCTTCTTACTTGCCATATATATTGAACAAGTTAACAATGGAAATGAATATGAAATTTCAATTAAATATTAAATTAAGGAGAATGATTTCCTCTTCTTGCATGTGTGAAAAACTATGATCGAAAATTAGATTTATAATATAACTTGATTGACACAATCAGAAGGATAAATAAATAATTGAATTTCATATTAATAATTATACTGATAATATTTAAACCCTAAATGTTGATTATTATTCGTAATCTCTATTATATAAATCAAGTTCTTCCACTTTATTAATATTCAACGATTGAACCTAATACACAAATTCTTCCACTTTATTTGAGCACAAGCTTTCATCTGCTTTATATTTCCTTCTCTCAATACTATATTTGAATAATGATGAACAAATAACTAAAAAACCAACGAAACATTGATTTAGGAAAAACATAAAAACAATTTTAAAAAATTAAAATTGTCTATTTGAATCAAAAAAATGTAAAACTGATGAATAACTAATTAAGAAAAGAAACGCTAATATTACTCGCACGCATAGCGTGCAAAAAATGCTAGTATATAAGAGTAAAGGACGTAAGCACGTCACAAGTGACAAGTGTCGCATATTAGACTAAGCAACTCTAATTACTTGCAATTAACAATAATAAACAATATTGAAAAATTGAAGACAAGCGAAATTAGACAAAGGAAAGTAGTACAGAGAGTACACCAAGTTCATGTAAGGAAAAGTAGAGCACCGGGAGAAAATACTCACATATCAAGCAACTTTGATTAATGAAGAGAATAGATGGTGAATACAAGAATTTATAAAGGGAAATTATACATAGTGGCCTCATATTTCGAGTTTTTCTACTCGGTGGCAGGTCAAAAAATTATTATACCAAGTGATCTCCTACTTTGGCTAATTATATGCAGTGGCCTTAAATATAAGAATATAAATGATACTTCAAATACAATTTTAATTTCAAACTACATGCAACAGTCTGTTAGCTGGGTTGGAGATGGCGAAGCAAGGAGGGAAGAAGAAGAGCGAAAGATGAGAACCAAAAAGGTGGGCCCGGGCAGTTGCACATGGGCCTAGGCGGGCGGCATTTGTGAAGCCTAAGGCAGAAAAATGGCAGATTGTTGTGGATACCCTGCACCCGGGCAGGCGACTCTCGGCCAGGGCGGGCGGTCTTGATCTGTTGATTCTGCTCGTCGAGGCTGAATGTTAGTGCAATCCTGCACCCGGGCGGGTGGTGCTTCGGTCCGGGCGGGCGGTTCTTCGAGCCCGTCCGGCAACCCAGATCTGCACTTGTTTTTGCGGCTTAAGTTTTAATCTTGGCCCTTGGATTGTTTTTAGTCCTAGGAGTATAAATACCATATTTTCTAGTTTTAGAAGGTGTAACACACATATCTCATAGTTCAAACTTAAACCCTCATCTTTTCTAGGATTTAGGAGAGAGTGTGAGTTTGTGGGAGATTTACATGTCACCATTGTTCTCCATTGATTCCATAGTGCAAGTTTGTGGGTTTTTCTCCCGGAGCTCGGGTTTCCCACGTTAATTATCTTGGTGTGTTCTTTCTTGTTTTCTCTCTCTTTGCGTTACTTGGTCTTTATTTCAATTTCATGCTTTTTCTTGATTATTATTGATTGCACAAAATACTTAGCACTTGTTTCTAAATCACAATACAGTCTAGTCTCAAAATCTAAAAAATTATACACTTTATTTTAATCATAATAGACAATCCATCATAGTAGTATTCATTACAGATATTTAACAAAATAAATTACAAAGGTTAACAAAGAATCAAAGATGTAATAGCATCACTAACTTCTACAGAGTAGTCTACTTGTTTCTTTCGATATTTTCACGACCCATAATGAGTCGATTAGTGACCCTCCTAAAAATTGTACATGCCCTCGAACTAATCGCTTCCAAAACGTTTATAGGCTCCAATCAGTCTAAGATTAAATTTGATTGGGAGGTAATGTAAGATGGCTACTTTGTTCACCAAAAAAAAAAATTGAATGGGAGACATGCCAAGCTCTACCTTCTTGAGCTGGCTTATAATGGTTTCGAAACTTCCTACCTAATACATACGTAGTACAAGTATTCTACCGCATTTCTAGAAAAAAAAAAGAGAGAACAGAATATCATAGCCCTCATATACCACACTCATTCATAAAAACAAAAAATAGAAAAAGATTTTATTCTTTGAGGCCACATCTAAGTTGCACAGCCAAGGTTTTCGTTTCCACATTTGAGCAAGGGTCCTTGTCCTTGTCGAAGAGTTTCCTATCAACAGGTATTGTGCAACTCTCTTTTCCCAAACAATTCTGCAACAAAGGGAAAAAAAAAAAATTGGAAAAACTGTCACTAAAAACGTAAATATATCATAAATGGTACTCTCTCCATTCCTATTTGTTTTTCCTATTTAGAATCTTTTTTAGAGAGGAAAAAAGTCAAAGTAGGAAGAACAAATAGAACAGGAGGAAATAACTAGTTGCTTGATTAAAATTTATTTTACCTGTTCAACGATTTTAACGCTATTAGGAGAGGTGCAATTGCCGAGAAGATAAAATCCACAAACACCAATGGGGTTGCCAAAACTAGCAAACTCTACACGGTTGATGACCTTGTCCTTAGGGCACTTAAGTGATGCCTTAACTTGTGGGGTGTCACCTTCAGGCACCATTTCATTTCCTTTTCTCTTCCAAGACCACACATCAGCTGGCCAGTCCTCATCTATGTAGCTACAAATACTATCTCTATTTACTGTTTCTATTTGAACTGTGTTAATGTCTCCTCCTGCCTCGTCAAAGATGACCAACAAGTTATCCTTAGACTTCAAAAATGATCTTGGGAGGTGGTACCTGTAACATTTTTTCTCCCAATTATAATTCATTCGTATTTGACTGAGAACCTCCATAACCTAGCATGCATGCCATACTAATGCACTATGAAGCACATAAATGGTTAGGAGTTGATTCGATTTCACGTTCCTAGAACCTCAATCATTTCCATGCAAATGAAGTCCAGAAGTGTTGGGACCTAGTCATATGTCCCTGTTTTTAAAATGCTTTTATATCAAAATTTTAGTCATGCTTTTCCGTGCTACATATGTGACATACATGTATATATAAGTACTCCATATATCTTGCTACAATATCAAAGATGTACACTAAAAATTGCATAAAATATGTCATGCCAATCGACCATATCTCATTGTGGAACGTTATATAAATCCTATATTGATCACTTACTCGTCCTGAGAAGGTTCCTCAATTACTGATAGGTATGACGACCAGTAGCGCCCAAGGCTTTGGCCATTGACCCACATCATTCCCTTTGTCATGTTTTCCATCCGAAGAGTCAATGGTCCATCTCCATCTGGCTCGTCAAAGTAGGCCTAAAAAAAGATGATCATAGGTAATCAACCTTCATTATTTTGTATATTTGTTACTGGAAAAAATTCAAAGATTGATGTATACTCTCTTTTGTTTCAATATTATTATCATATTCTTTTTACAATGAGATTGACAGAGTAATTTCTCCTAATTGTAAAAAATATGTAAAAACATATGATAAGATTGGTATTGGAAAATGCAGTTTTTTTATTATATTTTTTTGAATATCAAAATATATGTAAGAAAACTTAATAGTCAAAATTTAAACTTAAAAGGGACGAATACAAATATTTATCTCACTCCATTATGAAGTATTTCTCTAATTCTCTAGTAAACATCTTCTTATTTTGATTATTATTGTTGTTATATTATTATTTTTATTTTTATTATGATTATGATTATTATTATTACTATTACTATTATTATTATTTGGCAAAAAACATCATATTATTACTACCTTATACCAAGTCAGAGGCTCCCCAAGTCCTTTTGCAGGGGACGACCATTTGACCTTCTTTGCACCATCCTCAGTGAAGTACTTGAGCTTCTCTCCTTCCATACCAACCTATATATTTGAAAGAGAAAATTCCGAACAAATTATTTTAAAAAATGAAAAAAAAAATATCAAATATGTCAGTGATTTTTTCAATTTTTTTTTTTACCGTGTGATGCCAGCCGTTGAAAGTGATATCAAGGTTCCCGGTACCAAGACCTAATAGCTCCACTGTTCTGATCCCTGTGTACCTACGCTCCATATAGCTTCCACTATCCTTTTATATGGATAAAAAAGTAGGCAATATCACATCACTTCATCAGTCGACTTACATGCATGCATAATGTTAGACCACATAACTTGCTATCTTTCTTTTAACTTTAAGTACTTTTGACTTTTGTATAACTTTTCGACTTTCATCTTGTAATTTTTACTAATTTTTTTTTCAATTAATAGTGGTCTAACTATGACTCTATGATATGAGAACTTGGCGAACATCCCAACAATAGATGTCTCCTTTTTTTTTCTCTCTCTTCTATTTTTACCACCTAAGATGACAGAAAGAGATAGGGATTGGTTTATTTTGTTATGTGATAGATAGAGTTGGAAATGACTGCTTGTCATCATATTAGTTTTTATTTTTTCTCCTAGCTGGGAAGAGTCCATCCTAGATTGTTTGCTCCAGTCTCTTGTTGGGTAAAAGTCAGTCGTAGTGTTATTTTTTGATACTTAAATAAAATTATCTTAACTAGGGAAAAAGATAAATTTGCATAAAAAGTCAGTAATCTGAATGAGTCAAATGGTCTGATGGGGGACGTATTATTTGTTCTTACCGGCATTCCAACTGTGCAGCCCAATACGGAGATATTGTTTAATCCTTCCTTCAATCTTATAGCAACAGAGAATGGAAAGTTGTATTCTCTCTTTACTCCATGACCATTTCCTAGAAAGTAAAAAAGAATAGAGATAATAACTATCAAAGGGCATCTAATTTAATTTAGTAGGAGAGAATTGACAAATTTTAAATTTAAAGAACTAACAAGATTCAATATTAATTATCGTTAACTCAATTTCAAAGAACTAATAAGCATACCTACATACTCCCCGTTGACATAGGCGATCAAAGCGTGGCCGAGACTGAGAACCTGTAGAACGGGTCGGAAGGATTTTTTGAAGGGTAAATCCGAACTGTCTAAATCTATACTGGAGGGCGGAATTTTCATTCAAGATCCCAGAAGAAGAACAAAGAAAAGATGTTAGACTCGTTAACGTGTAACAAAAACATATATTTACTCGATCCGTCACAGATTAGTTACCGCATTTGTTTTTTCATAGTCAAAGACAATTATCTTTGACCATATTGTTTCACTACTCATAATACACAAGGAAAGTATCATCTTAGTTGGTTGTTTTGATCCATTGTATATATTTTCATGATAACAATATTTGTAACTCAGAAAAACATAATTCAAATATTAATGGTCAAAAGTGTATATTGGAGACCGTAAAATATCATCGACTACGTTGCAACTAGATTTGTACGATTTAGGGGTCGTTTGGTTCAAAGTATGGAATGGAAAGGGAATGGAAACAAATAGATGAGAGGAATGGTAACAAAAATACTTTTATTAGGTGTTTGGTTGATGGAATGGAAATGTAATGGTAACATTACCACTAAATAATGTATTTTGTTACTTGAGGGGGGGGGTAACAATTGGGAGGTTTTCAGTAATGGTAATGGATTGATGGGGTTACAAATAAAAGAAAGGAATCGGTAGTTGATTTTTAACCAAAATCACACAAACTTCTTAGAATAGAATTGTTGGTGGCTAATGGTTTACCTGGTTCTATACCATAGATAGTCACTTTGGTCTTTTGTACTAACGTATTGCTCTTTTGGTTCCCTCGAGAAGATGCCTTTGCCTGGACCTGGTATGGTCTCCGTTGTTTTCTCCCATTTCAAATTCTCATGAGCCTTGTCCGACCTTACAAACTCTCTTGCACTGTGTTGAGATACCATCTGTTGGTCAAATTAATAGAGAAAGCATATCATTTTAGCATAACTATATAAGTTTTGTATGCTAAGAAGTTCCACAATCTCTTTCTACCGATGTTAATATTTACTATTATAACTTGTACATTGGCAAATCATCTCTTTTGTATTATAGACATTGTCGTTAATAATACTCACATAGTCAGAATTATAGACAAGAGTCTTGCAATCTGGGAGGATGCTGATGGACTTGGGTGGAACTGTATGCTCTTTGCCTCTAAATTTCATTGTTTGTGTCTTATGAGTGTGGTTATTCCATAGAAAAGCAGCACAAAGGTCTCCCTTCTCATAGAAATTTGCCTGCCAATTGCATATAATAATTAATATCATTAGAAACCGCGCTGATTTGCTATGACTAAAAAGAGTATTGCTAGACAACAAACCATCTGTTACCAAAGGAGAGAGGGTAGGAAAGGGAATAACGTTCACAAGTGCATTTACCAAAATGCCCTTCCTTTCTTTTGTTTGATAACAAATGGTGTGTCCTTTAGCCTTCTTCATTTGCTAAATTATGAATCCGACTACTCCTTTTGCTCGAAATGAATATTCGATTTATAATGTAATTAGATTTGGTATTATGAAATCTTTTATCTTATACCTCAAAATCGGCACCATTCTTTTGGACACGATAAGTCCCTTCCAGGATGGGTTTCTTGGCTAGCAATAGAGCTTGGTGCAAATGTTTCAAATGACCCCACTTTGGATCTCTTACTAGACCTAATCACAAATCCACAATCATTAATAGAGCGTATGAGTTGAATAGTGAGATTTATTACATGCACGAGATATGCGGAGTAATCTTATATTGATTTAAGAGGGGAGAAATTTAGAACGGCTGAGTACCGAATTCATCAATTGGAGCTTCATCATAGTAACGCGTGGTGACAAAGGAGGCAGCAGTTCTCCCATAATTTGTACCACCATAATACTACATCAATGACAAAAATATAATAATAAGCATATAATAGTCGCAGTTATGAAGCTAAACACACAAAAAAATCTCAATCAAATATTATTTAGTCGTGTTGTGGAAATGTGTATACTATATGCATGTTCTTAAGGAAAGTCAACCATTAATTAAGGTCGTCTAAAAAAAAATAGTGGATTGAACATCATAGTTCCCTATCAAGGTCTTCTAAAAGAATAAGGTGGTTTTGTACTAATGTTAAATAATAGACCTACCAAATTAGAAATGATACAATTTTATAATTTCGATCAAAAGGATTAATAAATACTAAGGAAATATTGTAAATTACGAGAGAAAAGTAGTTGGTTTTGGTCCTTTTCGAAAAAATTGAGACTCTCAACTTTTGGGACGAGCCTGGTGTTGTGGGATACTTTGAAATCCTATTAAACGACCCTAGTCACCGTGGCTAAAGAGGTTTGATGATTTGAAATGGTTGAAACTAGGAGTTTAATATATACCATGTAATAGTTGACATGGCTTCCATTCTTTGAGAACCAACGAGCTACTGAGAAGGCAATATCTTCAGCTGCCCGTTGAGAAGGAGCATCTCCGAAAACTCTATATCTGTAATTAAATGAAACGATTATAAGAACTTTTGTTCAACATAAAAATAAGATAGCTAATTATTTAGGGTATGTTAGGTATTAATTTCAGTTTTTGGTTTTGAGATTTATAAAGTCATAAGTTATAAGTTATATAAGAAATTCAAATTATTCATCATCAAAGTATTCATGTTTACCTGATAATTGACAATAAAAAAAAACTAGAAACTACTTTTTTATTTTAAATAATTTTAGATATTAAGGAAAAATGAAACTTAAAACAAAAAAAACAAAAACAAAAACAAAGTAACACTTGGTAACAATTAATAGACAAATTACAAGGGTAAAATTTACTTACTGAGCAGTCCAATTTTCAGTCCACAAAGATGGCTTTCCAGGAGTATTTGGACCTTTGAATGTATCTCCACAATGCCTACCATTGCATGCATTGATCTACCTCGGTAAAAAAAAAAAAAAAAAAAAAAAAAAAAAAATTCATTTACAAATGATGATATACAAAAACTAGATATGAAGTTTTTAATCTCTATTATAGAAAATCAAAATTGAACTATATTTTCCTTTTCCATCTTACCACTTCACTGGGGGCATCTTTAGATTTGCACATGATCCATGGAACATCAGTTTTGAGGCCAACAGCCATAGTTCCTGCCCATTTGATGTATCTCTCTGCCGCTTCATTGAAAGCGTCTCTTACATGATCGTACTCATTCTCAATCTATAGAAGGAGAAGCCAAGGAGAAATAAATTTTTTGAAAACAATAAAATACTATTTTCGTATGAATTTAGTTGTCACATTGCTAGTTTAATTTAAAAGATCGCAAACTTTTATATCAAACAATTCAGTTGTTGTTGCATAAATTTTAAAACACTAAAATAAAGATCGGCAAAACATGAAAAAAGTTATTAGGTTTTTAGAAGAAAAGGGTAATTTTAGCTTATTTTGCTTAACGTTTGATATTTTTGTAAATTTGTCTAGCTAATACTACTATATGATCTGTGCAAATGATTATTTCAGGCAGTCTAATGTAGATCACCTGAGACATGATAATAGGACCTCCTTGTGGAGCATATAATTTGTTATCCTTCATCAGGTTAACCACCTTGGTGACCCATCTCTCCATATTCACCTGCATATAATATATAGTCTTTGTGTTACTTAATATGTAACTTAAGTCCAAACTATCTAACTTTCTTTTGTCAATAAAATGAAGAATTATCATTACTAATACTATTATGATACCATCAAAAGAAAAAACATTTATTATTGATTATGATCACCTTGTATGCCGGATTATCTGTTCGGTATGTGATGTTAGGCTCCTCTCTTAGCCAGTATGGAAGTCCACTGTTAAAAAGGGGCATTATTTCATTTTCATCAAGACTTGAAAGTAAAAATTGTCAGAAAAATTAACTTCATATGTGAATTTGGCTGAGGTGTGGTATTCTTATTACCCATGATTCCATTCAGCTTGGATGAATGGCCCAACCCTAAGGATTGCCCACATGCCCTTTTCGCCCACTAACTTGATGAATTTCACCAAATCGTTATTGTCCGTGAAATTATACTGCGAAAGCGATGTGTAAGTTTGTACCAAATCATACATGCTAGTAGTTGTATCGTAAATCGTAATGTGAGGCTTATGTTAGCCTAGACCACAATTCATGATATGCATGGAGCTCCTTATAAATAATATTTTGTTCCTTTTAATTTCTAAAGAAGAATATAACTAAAAATCAATATGATATACTCCCTCCGTTTCTTTTTAGTTTACTCACTTTATTTTGGGAAGAAATTGAAAATTGATTGAGAAAAAACTAAAAAATTGATTAAAATTAAAAACTAAAAAGTGGTTTAAAATATTACTAAAAATAGAAAAGGCAACAAAATGTAGATTAAAAAGAAACAAACCAGAAAGGAAAGTATGTAGATTAAAAAGAAACGCAAGTAGTATCTGTAAATATCGCATTCCATACATGTAGGCATTTTTTATGAAGGTTATATTCATTTCAAATAAAATGTTTATTTGTTTGGAGCTTCATATATATAATACTTCATCCATTTTGTTTTAAATGAAACTTTTCGAATTTAAGGATAGGAAAGAAAAGGGACCCATGTAATGAAGAGAGAGATAGAGAGAAGTGAATAGCAAATAAGGTAACGTTTTATTTATTTTGGAACGGCCTAAAATGTTAAGTATTTCATTTAATTTAGAACAGAGGAAGTAGATGTATTTGAGTTGAACAAATAAATAATATTAGCTCGTTTCACCCAAAAAAAAAATAGTAGGTTACCTGTCCCTTAATCGGCTCATGAACGTTCCAAAATACATAAGTTTGGATTGCATTCAAGCCGCCTTCTTTAGCTTTGTCGAGGAGATCCTCCCACATCTAAAACCCCAAAAATGCAACAATAATTGTCACTAGTATGTTTCATATAAGAAGATAAAATGAATTTATATATATATATGCATGTTGATGTCCCTAGTTAGAAGCTAGGGCATCATGTGTGCTGTTTGTCTAGGCTCGTGGGTCGGGCCAAATATGAGCCATAAAAAGAGTAGTGTCATATCAGCTCATGCTAATTTTTCAAACGAAGGGCCCATGCCCTAGACTATATTTTGTATAGGTGGGCCCTTAACAACTTTACGTTTTTTCTTTATTAATTGAAAATGAGCAGGCCGACCAGTCATGCTCATGCTCAACTTGTGCTTAATTATTTTTGAAAATAATGCTTATAGCCTTATACATAGCCCACCGCCATGTCTCTTGTACCTGGACGAGTCATTGGTGGGCTCATGTCGGTCCGACCCATGCCCGGCTCGATCCCTAATTATGTGCATGAATAGTATCTCCCCATGCATATGTACTCTTTACAAAAATGACATGCATACCGCAACTGGAGCACGAGGATAATGGATTGATCCGGAGAATATGAGTTCTCGTTTGTCATTGATGAACAAAGATCGCCCATCAAAGGTGACACTAGAAGGTTTTCCTGGTTTCTGTCCATTGTCGTCGTCCTCTTCTTTACAACGCACGGCAGTGGCGAACAAGAAGAGGAGCGCTATCATAACCATGTACTTTCTACATCTTGCCATGATTATCCTAAGCACTATTACTTGTATTTTTTCAGAGAAAAAGGCTAGAATATATGGCAAGCAAATTTACTCTCCCTTAGTACGTAGCTAGGAAGAGGTGAAAAAGACTTGATCGTTTACACGTTAAGTTCATATAATTTGCATACAAAAATAACATTATTAATAATAGAAGAGAAAAACAAGGAAGAAATTGGTGGCTAAGTGATGTTTGTGTATTAGAGAACTTTGTTTTAATCTCCTAGATCGATTGGTTGGTATATCTTAAACAACGTTTTTCGTCCATTTTTTTCTTGTTTATATGTACATCTTTGATGGTTTGAAAGGCTTCTGCACTTTCTTATTTCATTCCACTCTTATAATAGTAATCCAAATAATTAAAATGATTTTTGACCATTGAAACTTATATTATGCATCTATCGATGACCACGGCAACAAACATTTTTGATGCAAGGGTTGAAATTTGAGATTGGAAGACTCCTTATGTTGCTTCTATTATTAATCCAAGTTAATAGTTATTATACCAGCCATTTTTTCTTAGTCCTACTTTTTCTCTGGGCCGAAAATTTGCCAAGTATTAGGGCGTGTTATTTAGAATTTATTTTTTAAAAGGAGTAAGAAAGCATCATTAATTTATAAAGACAAAAGTATGTTATAATATGGAAAACTTGTGTTATAATCTTAAAGATAATATTAATAAATGAAATTTGATTGCCGGAATTTTTTTTTAAAAAGCATCTTAATTTATAAAGAAAAGTTTATGTTGAAATTAATCTAGAAAAACCTAGCATAATCTAACCTAGAATGATCTACTAAAAATTCCTAAGTAAGAAAGCAAGAAGCATCTAGAAAAAACAAGAAAAAGTTGTCAACTTTAGGTCGGTGAAAACAACCGACATTAAGCAGTATAAATATGTATGTGAATGTAACTTGCAAATGAATGAGAAAAACAACCATTTTACTTACATCTAATGTCATGTGCCACATCACCAAGTTAAACACTCAACAAAATAAACTTTCTCTCACAATCTAAATACACCAAAACCTTAAGCCCAAAATTTCTATCAGTGGTATCCGAGCCATTTAAATCCAAACCTCCACTACTATATTATACAAATTATCATACTCCCCTAAAACATATACACCAA
The DNA here is from genome assembly GCA_947646795.1 of Beta lomatogona. Lineage (NCBI taxonomy): Eukaryota > Viridiplantae > Streptophyta > Magnoliopsida > Caryophyllales > Amaranthaceae > Beta > Beta lomatogona. The sequence continues at coordinate 7,231,170 of CANSNZ010000089.1, forward strand.
ATACAAAATAAACCAACTCCCTTAAATAAAAACCAAATACCACATAAATTAAAATGACTTCCCCAAACACTTCAACCTCAAACACATTTAACTACCCCCAAGTAAATTGGGTACCCACATTTAAAGGAGAAAAATATAGACAATGGTCAATTCAAATGAAGTCCATATTTATCTCACAAGATTTGTAGAAGTTAGTGCAAAATGGTTATGAACAACCAAATGATTTGATCCAAGAAGCCACTTGGGATGAAATACGGCGAAAGCAATATAAACAAAATCGGATAATGGACAATTATGTCATATCCTTAATATATAGGGGAGTTGATGAAACAATCCTCCCTACTATTATGACTGCTACAACGGCCAAGGAGGCTTGGAGTATACTGGAGACAAAATATAGGGGCTCCGAGAAGGTAATACTCTTTAAACTTCAATCTTTATGGAGAGACTTTGATAATTTATTAATGACGGAAAATAAAACAATTCAAGAGATTTTTAGTCGGGTAACAAATATTATAAATCAAATTCGAACTAATGGAGATAAAGTTGAAGATGTTCAAGTAATTCGAAAAATATTAAGAAGTCTCCCCAAAAATTATGATCATATAGTGGTTGTTATAGAGGAGTGCGCCAATATTTATCTAAATTAAGTTTAATGGAATTAGTGGGCTCCCTTCTAGCGCATGAAGATAGAATGTGGAGATTTATAGAGCATCAACTAGAACAAACATTTCAGGCTAAATTGAAATTCTCTAATAATGGAGAAAATAAAAATGGCTACGGTAAAAATTTCCAAAAAGGAGGAACATCATATAACCGTGGCTGGGGGAGAGGAAGTTATAGAAATCAAGGAACTCGAGATAACAATCAATCTAGTTCCTATTGTAATTTATGTAAGAAAAATGGCCATAACACACAATATTGCCGATATAAGTGTAAGATATGCAAAAGACACACATTTTGAAAAAGATTGTTGGTTCCGGCAAAAGGACGAGGCCAATTTCACTTAAAATAAGGAGCCTATAGATCAATTATTTTATACCTGTTTAAATGCTCACCAAAAGTTAAATGACATATGGTATATTGATAGTGGTTGTTCAAACCACATGACTGGCAAAAAAAATTCATTTGTATTGAACCCCATATATGTTGTGCACATGTGAGTTATCCCACATTGGAGAAAAATGAGAGAAAGTACCACAATATAAGGGGTTTTTTCACCATATACCCCTGACAAATTTTTTTTGCACCATATACCCTTTCAACTTTCCAAATGCACCATATACCCCTCACGTTTGAAAAAATACATCGACATACCCTTATGACTAACGGAAGTCTAACACCGTTAGTCATTAACCCTTAATCCCCCTCTAACCCTAATTTAACTAACCATTAACTAACCTAAACCTAACCCCTAATCTAATACCTAACCCTAACCACCCAACCCCACCCCCTCTTCCCACCCCACCCCCCCCTCCCCTCCCCTCACCACCAGCCCCCTCCCCCCCCCCACATCCTCGAGCCTCCTCCCATCGCGGCAATATTTCCCCTCTTCTCTCTCCCATCCTCTTCCTCGCTTGTCTCTCTCTCTCTTCTCTCTCTCACGAACGCCTAAGCTCCCCGCCCTCTTACTCTTCTCTCTCCTCTCCGGAATCACCAGAGTCCCTTCATCCTCTCTACCCTCTCTTCACGAAATCCACCGGTAGTCCTCTCTCCTCCTCTCTCCTCGGCGAAGAAAACAAAGTGATGAAGATGAAGCAACGATCCGGGCCACGGCAAGCGAAGCGGAGGATGACGAAGAGAAGAACGATCGAACCAATTTCGGGCCATGACGAGCGAAGATGACGAAGAGAAGAGGACTAAATTTGATTTGATTTTTCTATTTTTAGGATTTAATCTCGTCTTTCTTTTGAGTTATTTTAGGTTTTAACATTGCAATTTTTTTCCGATCTAATTTCGTTTGTAATTTAGGGTTTAGATTTGTTATTTTGTGGATGTTTCATTTTAATTTGTTCGATTTGGTTCGGTCTGTTCGATTTTTCGTTCATCGTTGTTTTTTTGTGGATGCTTTGTCTAGCTTCAAATGGTGGTGTTTTTTTGTTGTTGATGTGTGGGAGGGGGCTCGGGGATGTGAGGGAGGAGGAGGGGGCTGAGCTTCGGGGGGCTCGGGGTGCGGGGGGGGGACTTCGGGGTTGTGGGGGGGGGTACGCGGCCGGTGGAGAGGGGAGGGAGGGGTAGCGACGCGACGGGGGGGAAGGGGAGGGCGGCGGTGGAGGGTGGGGGTGGGTGGTGGGGCGGTGAGTGGCTGGGGGGGGGGGGGGGGGGGTGGGTGGTAGGGCGGTGGGTGGTGGGGGTAGCGTGGGGAGGGGTGGTGGTTAGGGTTAGGGTTAGAGTTAGGGTATTAGATTAGGGGGTTAAGGTTAGGATTAGGTTTTGATTTAGGTTAGTTAATTAGGGTTAGGGTAGGATTAGGGCCTAATGACTAACGAAGTCTAACACCGTTAGTCATAAGGGCATGTCGATGTATTTTTTCAAACGTGAGGGGTATATGGTGCATTTGGAAAGTTGAAAGGGTATACGGTGCAAAAAAAAAATTGTCAGGGGTATATGGTGAAAAAACCGCAATATAAGCTATAGGAGCTACTCCTACTATTGACAATTGGTTTTAGTATGGAACCTCCTTTGGGCTTGTATGTGGACCGAACTCTCCTCCTCCGTACTAGGTTACCCAAGCCCATTTTCAGTCATATCAAATTTATCATGGTATCGAGCCCGGGTTGTTGGCATTTGTCATGTTGGATAAGTCCTCTATTGGACATCATTCCCAATGAGGTTGCCTTACGATGCTATAATTCTAAGGAACTTTCACATGTGAGGGGAGTGTTGAACCCCATATATGTTGTGCACATGTGAGTTGTCCACATTGGAGAAAAAGGGAGAAAGTACTATATAAGCTATAGGAGCTACTCCTACTATTGCCAATTGGTTCTAGTATGGAACCTCCTTTGGGCTTGTATGTGGATCGAGCTCTCCTCCTCCGTATTGGGTTACCTAAGCCCATTTTCAGTCATATCAAATTTATCAATTTGTCAGTCTGGATGAAAACATAAAAACTCAAATTACTCTTGGTGATGGAAGCAACCAAGGGGTTGCTGGTAAGGGGACAATAGCCATTAGAACAAAAAACGGCTCGTCTAAATTTATTTCTGATGTTTTCTATGTCCCCGGGCTTGCACAAAATTTGTTAAGTGTAGGCCAACTAATCCAAAGAGATCATATGGTGAAATTTGATGCTAATAAATGCCTCATATTTGATAAGAGAAAAGGGCAATTAATTACTATTATCCAAATGGCTCCTAATAAAATATTCACATTAAGAATGCAATTGGAGCATAATGTTACCCTAAGCTCTATATTGGATGAGTCTACTTTGTGGTTTTTAAGATTTGGGCATCTAAATTTTAACAATTTAAAACTGTTAAAACAAAAAGAAATGGTGATTGGGCTTCCACCTATAACAAATGAAAGAAAAATTTGTGAGGGCTGTATATATGGCAAAATGCATAGATTGCCATTTCCTACTTCATCTTGGAGGGCCAGAGCTCCATTAGATCTCGTTCACGCAGATATATGGGGCTCTACCAGAAATCCGTCTCTTGGTGGAAAAATATATTTTATATTATTTGTCGATGATTTCACTCGCATGATGTGGGTTTATATCTTGGAGCAAAAATCAGAACCCTTTTCCCACTTCATGCAATATAAAGCCCTCATAGAAAAACAAAGTGGGCATTCTATAAAAATTCTTAGAACATATCGTGGGGGAGAATTTACAAGTAAAGAATTTATCAGCTTATGTAAGGAGCATGGGATTAAAAGAGAATTAATAGTAAGACGCACACCTCAACAAAATGATGTTGCGGAAAGGAAAAATAGAACGATTGTTGAAATGGCCCGTAGTACGATGCAAGCTAAGAATTTGCCAAAATACTTTTGGGCCGAAGCTGTCCATACAACAGTGTATATTCTCAATAGGTCTCCCACGAAAGCAGTGAAGGGTATGACACCCTATGAGGCTTGGAATAAAAGAAAACCAAGAGTGGAGCACCTCAAAGTATTCGGGTGCATCGCATATGCCCACATCTCGAAAGAAAATCGGGGAAAAGCTCGACGGAAAAGGAGAAAAATGTATCTTTATTGGATACAATGATGAATCTACAGGATATCGTCTCTATCAGCCCGAATCCAAGAAGTTAATTATCTCAAGAGATGTCATATTCGATGAAGGAGCATAATGGACATGGACGGAGAAGGAATCTCAACCACATGAAGGAGATTTTCTTCAACCAAGTCCAAGTGAAGATGAAGGCCCGATTCATCCAACAATGCAACCATCATCCAGCCCATCATCACCGAGATCTCCAACAACATCCTCGAGATCGGTGAGTCCAACATTAGGATCAAGCTCTCAAAGCCCAGCTCCAGTAGTGCGACATTCACAAAGAGATCGGCGACCACCAAGCTACTTGGAGGATTTTCAGTGCAATCAAGCTATCATGGCTCTCTATCACCAACGAACCACAAAGCTTTCAAGAAGCAGCACGAGAAGATAAATGGGTCGAAGCCATGAATGAAGATATCAAAATGATCGAGAAGAAGAACACATGGGAGCTAGTTGACAAACCTGAAGAAAAGGATATTATCGGCCTCAAATGGGTCTACAAAGTCAAGTACAATGAAGATGGCTCCATCCAAAAATACAAGGCACGTCTCGTTGCAAAAGGCTACTCTCAGCAACTAGGAATTGACTTCAACGAGACATTTGCTCCAGTAGTTCGCATGGAGACAATCAGGTCAGTCCTTGCACTTGCTGCACAACTCAAGTTACCAATTTTTCAATTAGATGTCAAGTCAGGATTTCTTAACGGGGAGCTCGAAGAATAAGTATATGTCGAGCAACCTCAAGGTTATATCATCAAAGGCCAAGAAGATAAAGTATATCGCCTTCGAAAAGCTCCTTACGGGCTAAAACAAGCTCCCCGAGCTTGGAATAGCAAATTTGATGGCTATCTCCTTCAAAATGGTTTCATAAAAAGCCCAAGTGAGCCATCACTATATGTCAAGGCCCAAGGATCACAAGATTTTCTCATATTGTGCCTCTATGTAGATGATCTAATCTACACAGGCACTAATTCAAAAATGATTAAGGAATTTAAGAAGGCAATGATGTCGGAATATGAGATCACCGACCTTGGAGCCATGAAGTACTTCCTTGGCATGCAGATCAAGCAAAGCCCAAGAAGAATATTTCTCTCACAAGAGAAATATGCAGACGACCTACTCAAGAAGTTCAACATGATTGAATGCAAGCCATTGGCTACACCAATGGCACTTAATGAAAGGCTATCAAAGAATGATGGCAAAGAAAAGGTCGATGCATCAACATATCGAATGGTCGGCTTTCTCATCTATCTCACACATACGAGACCAAACATAGTTCATATTGTAAGCATTGTGTCAAGGTTCATGAGTGAGCCAAGTAAAGCTCACATGGCAGCAGCGAAAAGGATTCTCAGGTATGTCATGGGAACAAAAAGTTATGGTATTATGTATGAGACAAAGGAGAATCACAAGCTTACATGACACAGACAGTGATTGGGCCGGAAGTATTGATGACCGAAAAAGTATGAGCGGCTACGTGTTTCAATTGGGAACCAAGGTCATATCTTGGTCATCAAAGAAACAAGCAACAATAGCTTTGTCATCAGCAGAAGCAGAGTACGTAGCAGAAGCAGAGTACGTAGCAGCAACAAGTGCAACATGTGAAGTGGTATGGCTTAAAAGAATTCTCGAAGATCTACAACAGCTTACAGAAGAACCAACAACTATCTACTGTGACAACATATCTGCAATAGCCATGACAAAGAATCCAATCTTTTATAGCCGCACGAAGCTCATCGAGATAAGACACCATTTCATCCAAGAATTGGTCGATAAACAAGAGACCGAGCTACAATTCTGCAAGACGGGGAACAGCTCACGGACATCTTCACAAAAACAATTCCAACACAAAAATTCATCCAGTCCCACAAAGACAACTTGGAGTCCAAGATTTTTCTGATTAAGGGGGAGTGTTGAAATTAATCTAAAAAAAATCTAGGAAGATATTTCTAGAAAAAACTAGCATAATCTAACCTAGAATGATCTACTAAAAATCCTAAGTAAGAAAGCAAGAGGCATCTAGAAAAAACACAAGAAAAAGTTGTCAACTTTAGGTCGGTGAAAACAACCGACAATAAGCAGTATAAATATGTACATATGTGAATGTAACTTGCAAATGAATGAGAAAAACAACCATTTTACTTACATCTAATGTCATGTGCCACATCATCAAGTTAAACACTCAACAAAACAAACTTTCTCTGACAATCTAAATACGCCAAAACCTTAAGCCCAATATTTATATCAAAAACATGTATGTCTAATTAATGCTTAGCTCTCTAAAGTTAAGGGCCCGTTCGGCATCACTGTCATTTTTCAATTTTTGGTTTTACGAATATAAAAATCATATGGTATAAGGGGTATAATAATCTTGAAATTAGTCAAACTTATACCAAACATGACAATTTTGAAAACTGACAACAGAAAACTATAAACTAAGGGCCCATTCGGTATTACTGTGGTTTTATGTTTTTTGGTTTTTTTATTTTGAAAGTCATATGATATATGTCCTATAATTAATAAAAAATTAGTTTTCAAATTTAGTTATTGGGAAAATCATGATTTCCCATGAAATTTGACTAATTTTTATTAAAGTGAAAACCACTTTTTGTGGTTTCCTGTTTTTAGTTTTTAGTTTTAAAAAAAAACTGAAAACTGAAAACAAAAAACGATAACGAACGGGCCCTAACTTTTTGGGTTTCCGTAACTTTGTTTTTAGTTTCATAAAAATTGAAACAAAAAACGATAATGAACAAGCCCTTAGTTTTGAATGGTTTAATATTGTGAAAAAATTAGATAAGAAATTGGTTTTCGAAATATCAAAAGTTATATTCTATTGTTCCAATAAAATTTATGTCGTTTAATCTATCTATTTTTATGAATAAAGTATAGTGAGTTGTTCTTCATATAACACTTATACAATTGGAGATTGCTTGAAATTAATATGTTCCAAAATAAAATTCATTTGCTATATAGTTATACAAATAAGACATATTATCATTTTTATACAATTTGAAATTGTTTGAAATATGCTTAGATGATATAAGATCCATTTATAATATAGTTAATAATATGAAAGTTTAATTGAACAACAACATATTATTTGTTCATTATTTTTCCCGTGCAAGTAAGCATATTTATTTTATAATTGACTTGTGCATATAGATATATATATATCAAGATATGCATATGACCAGGCCACGGTGAGACAACTTAATATATAATAAGATATGTTATTTATTATCATAATTATTGACAGATAGATGTAATTTGTCCACATCAAATTTAACTCCTGCATTGTACAAGCTTCAAAAACTAGTCATCATATATATACATATATATATACATACTTCCTTTGTTTTTAAATAAGTGACTCACTAATGTATCAAGTTGAGTTTGATCTCAAGTTGAGCTAACTCGAGTTAAGCGTTTGCCATTTTTTGACCAAGTCGAGTCCGAGTTGATCAACTACTGAACTCAATTAGCAACCTTTAGGGGTGTAAGCGAACTGCAAAAAGTCCAACGTCCAATCTAGTATAGTTAAAACTTATCGGACTAGATTGGTCTGAAATTTTTTTAGATTGGACTTGGACTCAAATTTGTGAGTCCAAAAGTTTTCGGACTGAACTTGGACTCAACCTTGTGGAGTCTAAAGTCCAATCCCAACCCAAATATCTTCTTAGCATATATAAATATATGCATGTAGGGATGGCAATGGATCGTAGATGGGTCGGGTGGAGCTCCATCCTCCCCATCGCCCGCGACCCAAAACTCCATCCGCACCATCCATCACCCGCCAAAAATTTCACCCATATCCGCGGGTGGGGTGGGTAGAGCCGATGGGAAAGCGGGTAATACTAGGAACAAAAACTATTTTTTAGACTTAACAATTTTAAAGAAATTAATATATGAAAAATTAATCATAGTCTCATAGATTAACAATAAAAGTGACAAAATATCAATCTTATTACACATCGAAAAGTAATTATAAGTATTTTTTTATCCCTTAAAAAATTAAGTATTTTTTTAATTACCTTAAATGACACGTTTAAGTAAAAAAAAATATATTATATTATTTTATATTATATTATATTATATACTTCATCCATGCTATAGTGATGGGTTCAAAAAATGTCATCCATATCCGACCCGACCCATCACCCGATCCATCCATCACCCGCTAGTCAACCGCTTCACCACGGGTGATCGATCACCCATTTATTCGAGGCGGGTGGGTGGATAATCCACTCACCCATGGATAATTGCCATCTCTATATGCATTCGATGCGTGCATTAATTTCAAAACTTGTTATTCTATTCTATACTTCATCCATGCTATAGTTATGATTACACTTAAAATGTGAAAGATTAATATTTAGATGAATTTAGATATATTAATTCGCTAATGTAAAAAACTAACAAAGGTTGTGAGTGAATTTTTTTGGATACATAATTTGGGATGGATTTTGATATTTTTTGCACTATATATTAGCGGATACATAATTTTTTGTGAATGAATTTTGAACAAGAAGAATAGACATAATTAATGAGTTGGTTTTTGACATAATTAAAAAGACTATTGCAGATGGATCCTTAGATATTGCAAATTGTTAAGAAGCCATATTCATTATTATTTTGGGACTCGAGTCTTCTATTTTGTAATTTGTATTTTATTATATATTGAAAAGGGTGCAATTACTTATATGTAATGGTGTTATTAATTTTAATATATTCATACTTCATTTTGCTCAAAAACTAATTTTGCAATAAGGAGTTTAATTTTCAAATTTCAATTATTAGAAAACTATTCGAACCTAATATGGGGAAAATATTTAATACATAATTTGGGATGGATTGGACTATATTTAGACTCAATATTAAAGTTTTTATAATGGATTAAATTGGACTACAAAAATCAAATCAGATTTAGACTCAGTTTATCGTTCCAAAAAAATTTTTTGGTTTTTAAAAAAAAACCCCCCCCCCCCCAAACAAAAAACCCCCAACCATAAAAAAAAAAAAATAAAAAAAAAAAAAAAAAAAGAATTTAGGGGGAAAAAAAAAAAATTTATAAAAAAAAAATAAAAAAAAAAAATAATTTATTTTATTTTAAAAAAAATAAAAAAATAAAAAAAAAAAAAAAAAAAAAAAAAAAAAAAAAAAAAATATTAAAAAAAAAAAAAAAAAAAAAAAAAAAATCATAGTTAATTCTTTTTTCAGTTCCAAAAAAGACTTTTTAGGTGCTCAAAGAAATGTATAAATCTGAAGAAAATCATTTAAGTCCCTCGAAAAATTTAATACTCCAATTTTACTAAAATACTTGTAAAATATCTTATCTTTAAATAAATATTTAATTACATTCTACTATTATAAAATAAACATTGAATTGCCATAAAATAAAACAATAAATAAACAGTAAAGAAAAAAATAAAAAAAAGCCCTAGCATCCATATCACTATATCAGGTACAAATTACAACAGTACTTAAGGTTAAGAGTCCCTCTAATTTGCCGCAAAAAACCCCTGATTTTCATCGTTTTCAAAAATCCCGCCAGACATGAATTCTCCCTCCAACTTCTGCAAAATTGACCTTCTTCAAAAGCAAGAACTACAAACACCTTCAATTTTTCCCAGCATTTTGTTTCAGAATCTCTTAAGCTTCATTAGCAACTATTTCAATGGAGCACCAAGATGACCTTGATCTTCTTCTCTCTCTTCAAGATCGCGTTCTTGAAACTCCTCCTTCTTCACCTACTCCTACTCCTTCTCATCCCAACTCCCCTGGTAATTTCTCACTATATAATTATATTTCCCCTTCATTTCAACCTATAAATTTCTTCATGGGTTTCTAATATCTGAGTATGTTATGCCAAAATTTCATTGGCGCGTTTATTCAAACACATAGCAGGCATTACTGATTTAGGGTTATTTTTCTCATTTATTGTTATTTGATTTTGGGGTTCTCTTAATCAGCTAAATTTGTGCAGGTTATCAATCAGATGATGAAGTGCGAAGGCCAAGTGGAAATGTGGACATGTCTGCCTTCAGGACTGCTGTTGAGGATTGTATGGACTATGATGTTGAAACAGCTAAAAAAGCTCTCAAATCGAATCGTCCAAAGAATTCAACTGAGCTTGATGTTGAAAAATTTTCGGGTCTTCGAATCCGGTATGTGTCTTTCAAGCTTTTCCGAGAATGCCCAATAAGTATTTTGATTGTTTTTAATCAATTTTGATTACCAATGGACCCATTTTTTGGGATACAGGAATCAAGCAGTTTCATCAGCAGAGCTGAGCAACCAGTTTTCGGATATTCGCTTTATCCGACTGTCTTCCATAAAGTAATTCCTGTAACTAGAGAATGATTGAGGTACCGTATTATTAAGTCTGAAAAAGCTGCTAACTTTGGATTATAATGTTGTGTTATTAGGAATTTGATAAGAGGGGAGACTCTATCAGGTTGTTGGGCAACTGTTGGGGTTCTAACGGAAAAAGGAACTCAAAAAACAAGCACTACTGGGAAAGGTTATTGCATATGGAAGGTTGGGTGTTTGGATGGGCAGCTCATAACAATTTTCTTGTTTGGTGATGCTTACAAGCAGTACAGTAAAGAGCCAGCTTCAACTGTTTTTGCCTTCTTCAATGCGAATGTTCGCAAAGATACTTCTGTATGAAGTTTTCATATGCTATTGGAATAGCTTCTTTCGTTGTTAATTGAATGGTATATATGTTTGCTTAAATGCTCGTGTGTTTGCAGGGTTCAGGTTTCCAATTGAGTGTTCTTAATGCAAATCAAATCTTGAAGATTGGTACTTCTGTTGATTATGGAGTTTGCAAAGGACGGAGGAAAGATGGTCTTCCTTGTAGTATTGTTGTAAATAAGTATGTTACCTCTGTTACACTAATGACTAATTGTGATGTTTAGCTGTTCTCTCTCATGTTTGATATGGATGGCCTATAGTCTATAAAATAGGAGCTGGGATAATTGGTATTGGTTTATGATATTAAGTGATTGATGCAAATTGGCTGTGACATTCTTATTCAAGGGTCATAGGATGGCCTATAATATATGGTGTATGTTGGAGTCGGTATAGTCGACATTTGTTTATGATTTTATAGTGAATGCTGCAATATTTGGATTTCATTACTTCTTATTTCTCTCATATCTGGTCCAGAGTATGAAGGTTATATTTGGCGGATCTGATTTTCCGTGTTCTTGACTGTAGTTTCACCTAATTTTTACAGACAAAAGTTCTGGCTTGCATAGCTGCTGATGAATTATATTCATACACTGACTAAGATGCTAACACACTGATTGAAATATGCAATGAATTCCCATATGAACAAATGTAGGGCATTTGGAATCTCTTACTCCCGTGTTCTTATATGAGAGTACATTGTCCTGTATTTGTTTCTGATTACCATTATGGAATCGAGTCTCCTGATAGTTTGAAGGCTAAAAGTATCAATATGACTTTACTAATGATGTAGAAGAAATTGATCGTGTCTTAAACTTGTTACTATGATATATGAAGTCCTTTCCTTTGCATCTCTTCAAGCGAAACTCCACTCTTTGGTCACTTTTGCCATTAGCTGATATGTTTAACTTCTGCAGTCTAACTGAGGCATAAGTTCCTCGTTTTTTACTTGTTTGATACTTCTATATTGTTAATTAGTGGTAAGAGTCCCGACACTAATATTTGTTTGTTATGTCGTTTCAGACGTCTTGGGATATACTGCAGCTTCCATAGGGTGGTAAGGAGTATGTTTTATTATATGGACTTTGAATTTATTTTTTTCCGATAGACATTTATTCCAATTATGAAACTCTTCATGCAGAAAACTTCAGAGAAATACACTGTCACACGTTCTGAGCTCAAAGGAGGGTGAGCTTCTTCCTGCCCATATAGGGATAACTTTTCCACCCCTTGAAATGTTATGTTCCCATTTTCTTTCCAGGAAATGTTTTCCACCCACCAAATTCGTATATTTCGTTCATATGGCTTAATGCTCATATTCCTCTTTGGATATAAGCATGACAGCAGAAAACTTGTTAGCCCCAATCAATCATATGATTTGAACATCGAATGATTGACAAATGTTTTTATTTACGTCGTTAAATGTAACTCTTTAATGAAACAACGTACAACCATTAAACTAAGTAAAGCGATATGGTGCTTTTCCCTTGGTTGCATGTTTGAAACCATGAAAGTGGCTCAGTCATGTTACATTTGCTGCAGTTACCTTGAAAGAGGGTTTAGGACTAATTAAGAGTCAGTTACCTTCCTAGCTTCATCAGTTGCTTGATCGTCTTTCACATAGTTACATTTGCTTGATTGCTTGAACATGAACTAGTTAATTGTATTTGTTACTTATTAACTTAATTTAGTTAGCTTCGTGTTGCATGTTGGTAATTGTCTAATTGACAATCCCCACTTTGAATGCTTTGACCTAGCTTATTGTAATTATCACTTGTCGGTTATTACCCGAGTCTTTCTGGGAGAATAACCCTTATTGCTTTATATAGTGTAGTGATTAAGTAGTTTGATTAAGGAGTTTTGTTGAACAACACAAAATATCCTCTGTCAAATGATATCAGCTAGGCCAGCAAAGAACCCTACCTCTCAATTTCCCCCTCTTTTTGTCTGATTGAAACCCATTTTGCTCTACATATAGGATTGGAAAGGCACCGAGTGGTTTAATCAATCTGACGTTGCTTGTAATCGGTGCTAATAAGTTCTTTCTTGTTCTTTCAGGAATATAAGAACAGCTTTTAGGAATCCACGTCAGCCAGAAGGAATTTATATGATTGATCCTTTGGGAGACAGAGCAAATGCAATGAGGTCTAAAAAGCCTCAAAAAGTGTTGTCTGTTGAAGGATTGAAGAAAGCCCTGAGGTATAAAAGTTGGCCAAATTGCATTTTCCCTCCAAATGTTTATGCTGTCTTCACAATCAAACTCAAACCCCCGGGTCAGGAAAAGCAACTGAAACTGAATCAATAGCTTTTCATTATCCTAGTATTTTAGTGAAAATCTCTGGGCCTAACACATGTTGCTATTTTATTAATATCTCTCTGCGCCATCATCTGTGAAAAATACTGAAAATCACAAGTGATATTGAACACTTGATGTTTCTGCATAATGAGCAGCAACCGGAAAAAAAAAAGAAAAATCTTGAGCAATTGTGTTGGTCAAGGAGTCGCAGAAGTTTAATAACAGCGAATTATGCAAAAAGTCGCACTGATCTCAATTCGGGTAAATGCATGGGTCGTGTTTGTGTCTGGTCTTGTGTTGATTTCAGGTTGTTCTCAAAATGTATCAAAATGATATAAAATGTATGGTAATTGCATATTATAACAATTCTATCAAATTGGATTGATTGGGGTTGATTTCGTGTTAGTGTGGTGTTAGATTCATGTTTCTCTCAATAACTTCATGTTCGTGGTGTGTCCAATTTCATTGTATGGTCGTGTCATGTTATAGATTGTTAGCTCTCCTCAAAATGCAGTTAGTATTATGCCCATGAAAACCAACTTCTCAGTGCTGGACTGCTGGTAACTTATTAACATCTGGAACTCTTTAATTCAACAGCAATGCAGGTCATGTAACTACAAACCCACACTCTCAAGGGATAAGATTTCTCAATGAGATTACAGGTCTTAAATTCTTCCTGAATATACTCATACTAGAAAGTATGATCTGCATATTTATAACTTTTTTCTTAGTTTGCTCAAGTTTCTCTTGCACTTGCAGTAAGTACGAGCACAAAAACAGCAAAAGATGAACATGCCCAGAAAAACCAAGTGAGGAGTGGCTCAATGAAAAGGTACTGAAAAATATCTGATTTGTTACATTCAATATAATTCCTGCGTTTCTTCATACAGCTGATCTCTATGGTGTTCCTCACATTTCAGATCAGGCTCATCCGTCACGCAAAAAAATCAGGTACCAGATCCAAAGAGAGTAAGAACGGAGTCGAAGCAAGTTCCATCTCAAAATCTTAAGGAAACAACAAAGAAGATGATAGAATTGGATTATGTCAGCTCAGATGATGATTGTTTTGCATTGTAACAGTTGGCAGAGCTGCACCCAAAAGTTCTGTATTGTAAGATCTGAAGGAATTGAATAAGATGAATGCTCGAAAATTTAAAGGCATTGATGTGTCAGATTGAGAGTACTATTCAGTAATCAGTAGAAAATTGATCTGAAACGTGCAGTGTACAAAGCTTGAAGATAAACTGTGACTTTGGGGAAATGTAAAGCAAAGGAATTAGCTACATAGTAGTATAGTACTTCATTCACAAATTACAATCCGAGGGAAATGTGATGAAATTTGATCATGGGTCTTAATCACCATCTCTATAAATTAGCTTAATTAGTACCAATTAAGCTAATTTGCATTCAAGGTTTGGAGGAAGTATATATCGCTAATCTCATGATTACTCTCTTTTTTCCCATTTAACTAGTGGTATTATTTCTACTCGTCATTCTCAAAGAAAAAAAAATTCATTTCTTTGTAGATTGATATTATTGTGATCTTTGTTAACTTTAATCATTAATGTCTATCATTATGTCATGAAAATACTATATTTTCTATGATAGATCTAGAAATGTTGCTTGTAATTTGCTCATTAGTACTTATAATGGTATATTTCTTGACAAATTCATTATCAAAGTTAGTAAGTTTTAATTTCAAAGTCAGAGCTTTGTGCTCTTGAAAATCATTTCTATTCCTCTAGCTCCACTAGTAGGAGGTGGCAGCATAAACTATGAAATTATAATCTAGTATGACAGCTTCAGTTATGATGTCGCTGACCTAATATTAATTTAGTTATGCAAATTAGTTGTGTTGAATTCGATACCTAAGATTAACCTATATTCATACATGTGTGATGTGACTAATCAGACTATAAGTTTGTTTAACTTCATTAGGGTCCTTAAAAGTCAAGATTCTGCATCCTATTTGCATTTTGCAATTCATTACACTTCGCTTCATAAACAAGCATATTATACTATATTAGTTATCATGAACTACCACCACAAATCTATCATCTCACTAAATTTTTCCTTGTTACGACTTGTATTGGTAAGTAATGAATGTAATATTTCTTGATTAATACTCCATAATATGCTCCATTATTCATGTTTGTTGTTACTTTCCATCTAACCTTAACATTAAAGACTACTTATCTTGATTTTTGAACTACGCTATGCATAACAAGTATGTGTTTGGTTGACTCTAAAGCATTAGGTATTATTATATGAAATTGCATAGTTTGCACTCAAATGACTTTTCTAGCTTGGATATATATGGTAGGAGGTTGCATAGAATTTCGGAAGATGCTAAATTTGGTCTTGAGTGTCATAGACAATAAGTTAGACTTAGACAAGTTGGACACTAGATATTTGAATATAAATGGAGGTGGGTTGTCATAAAGTCTTAAATCAATTCCATTTGTGTTGAAAAATATATATATGTTTATCTATGGACAGTTTTAAGAGCTAACAATAAAATATACTATATAAAGTTTTTGCACGGTCTTTTGTATAGATATAAGCTATTACATGCTTATATTCACTTTATTAACCATATATATTTACACGATGAGTCAAATCAAGGTTGAGTACATAGATTTGAATTTATTTTCCCTACATTTTAACATTATCAAGATAACGAATACGAGAAAACTACATATTTACCATATCATTTGTACTCTATTGGCCCAAGAGACAATAATTACTAACCTTTATTTCATAAAGATACTATCTCTATTCATTATCGTTTTTTTTCTTGTCACACATAATCAATCGCTTTTAGAATATCAAATTGCCATAACTTGTAGAGACGATGATGTTAACAAACTTAATTCGATAAATCTTCAAACATAGTACACCCACGACGAGTGATGAAATCTCATCTACATCTTTGTCTTTAACTACCCCTTTAAAACTGTTACTTCACATGCGTGCTTTCTCACAGTCACTCCTACACATATCTACCATTAATATTTTCACAAATTCTTGGGTGCAACTATTACACCACAATTTATGGTGTGTAAAATAACTCAAATGACATGAAATAAATGGCAAAATGGCATGAGATTCATGTCATAATTAGCATAGTCCATGTCATTCTTGTTTGAAGTATATGTCATAATGCATGTTGCACAATAAGTTATAGTATAATATGATACACCCAAGACACACTCTAATATCTTTTGTACTTCCTCCGTTTCATTTTACTTACTACACTTCTCAATTCACGGACTCCTAGGCAATTTTTGGAGAAAAGAAAGGTAAAGAGTAAAAAGAAAAGAGACCCATGTGAGAGGAGAGAGATATAGAGAGTTTATTGCCCAAAAAAGAAGTGTAACAAGTAATATGAAACTTCCCTATATGGAAAGTGTAGCGAGTAATTTGAAACGGAGGAAGTATATGTTTCTAAAATTATGAAAAAGCTAATTTCTACAATCAAGATAACACTACATGTTATGATTTTATTATTTTTTCTTGAATGCATGTGCTTTTACTTTAATTCATACATGGAGTATAACATATCCTAAATCATGACATATTTCATTGTTGAAAGTGGAAGAAGAGCTCATAGATGACCCCCAAAAAACCAACGTTCCATCTCAAGTTTTTGAAAACAAAAGCAAACACTTTACTACATATTTTATAACAAAATTTCAAATTCAAAATTCAGAAAAATGGGTTGGTTCAACTTGTTATATAATTGGAGTGGGTGGCTTTATAGTTTATAGGTGGGTGAGTTGAGTTGAGTTGGGTTGGGTCCAATATTTGAAGACCTCACAAAAAAAAAAAAAAAAAAAAGCACAAAAAAATAAAAAAAAAGTTTCCTCTTTTTCTCTTTGTTTTAAAGTTGTCAATATCTGTCTTCTTCTTCAATACTTCTCCCAATCCACCACCCTCCAAAGTTCAAAGGCTCCAAACTTCCAAGGTAACTCTTTTATTTCTCTCTCTTCAAATGTAACTACTACTACTACTACTACTTAATTCACACTTTTCTTCTTCACTTTTGACCAATTTTCAAGCTTTTTTTTTGTTTGTTTGAAATGTGTGTAGATTTGATGATTTACCCACCAAATTAAAAAGCACTTGGAAGAAGAAGTTTAATTTTTTTGCAGAAGAAGTGGCAACAATAGGAACTATACGACGCCGTTTTTGTTCTCCGGCGCCGGTGATACAATGAGCGCTTCTAGGTTCATAAAGTGTGTTACCGTCGGCGATGGAGCCGTCGGAAAAACTTGTATGCTCATCTCTTATACCAGCAACACTTTCCCTACTGTGAGTTTTACTTTCTCGGTTTCTCCCTCCTACTAATTTTCCTCCTTTTTTGTCTCCAATATTTAGAATTTCTTTCACAAGTTTTATATAAAAAAAAAGGAATTTCTTCTTAAGTTGCATTTTGAGCTTCTGGGTTTCATCTATTTTGGTTTTTTCTTTTATGTGTTTCAACTTTTTGGTTTTTTCTTATATGGGTTTCATTCTTTTTTGGTTTTTTTACATGGGTTTTTTTTTTTTTTTTTTGGTTATTTCTTATATGGGTTTCATTTTTTTTTTTTTTTTTTGGTTTTTTCTTATATGGGTTTCATTTTTCTTTTTTGGGTTTTTTCTTATATGGGTTTCACTTTTTTTTTGGTTTTTTCTATAGGGGTTTCAATTTTTTTTTTTTATAGTTTTCCTTTCATTGGTTTTTGTTAAAAAATTTATTCAATTGCAAATTTGCAATGTTACTTTGCTGCTGGTTGATTTGCAGCGAAGTTTAAGGTTTTAATTTGCGGAAACATATTTGATAGTTGACTCACCCTTGTGGTAGTTGATTCTGATGGGATTCTCTGTGTTTCTGGGTTGTGCTTTGATTTCTTTGAAGAAAATCTTAGTTTTGGAGAGGCTTGAGAGTGGAATAGTGGATGACTTGCTATATAAGGAACTACAACTAGTAGGTGGCTAAGAGTAAACATGGAGGGTCTTTTTTGGGTGTTCTTGACTTTGTTTGAAACCCTAAAACCTTGATTGTTTGATCCTCATTACTCATGAGTTACTTGGGTATATTGTTCAACTTTTGGAGAAGTTGTAGTTTGTAGAATAGGATCAAGATGTAGTTTGTAGAAGTTTGGCTGTTTGATTGCTGCTTATCATTTTGCAATGGTGTTCATGATGATCAGTATGAATGTTTATGTGATAAATGATAAAGATCCTTGGTTGCTTATTCGCAATGATGATGCTAGTGGAATCATCCTATCTATTGTTTTTGGATGGTTTCAAGTCGTTTGTTGCATTAAGACACTAGAGACAAATGATCCAGTGGCGGACCACTCTCAAGTTAGCTTCAACTTGACCCTTATGGTCTTTTGTGCAGCGGATCTGTGACATAGCTGCTCGGTAGCTCACTGTTTTCTCTAATCTGTGACTCCTTTGTAGTTTTCCCAGTAGATTTCCCATAAGGGAGTCTTTTCCAGATGTGTTAATCACTTTGAGGCTTGAGCAGAAGCAGAGCACCAAGAGTCTCTTGCTTTGTGAAAGAGTAGAGTACCTTACTTTTTCCCAGCTTGCAAATTACACTTGTCTTGCTGTCAGATTGGCCTTTTGCCTGGTACTATTGCAATCTGAAGATATAAACAATTTTTGAATAGTTGGAGTAGCTTTTCTATTTTTTCCGCTTTATTTCTTGGTGGTGGAACGACGCGGGTTTGGAGTGTGGGAGTATGTTTAGATGATAGTTTTAATGTATATGAATCGATAGAGGGGCTCTTCTTGGAGATGGTTTCTTCTTTGACGGGAGATTTGGGATACTTAATTCAATTGATGAGTTTCTCGTGCTCTTGGTATGAGATTCTATAGCAAATTATTCTAATTTCTTCTGTTCTTTGAATTTCCGAAATTCTGTGTTTTATCGTGCCCTTCGTAATTGGCCCTAGAGGGGGAGTGGGGGACTGTCTTTTGTCTCAAAGAAGAGAAAGTCAATTCTGCGCAAAAATTATGTAAAGTATGTCTTTGGTTCTGCACAAATGGAGAAAGTGAAAAACCACATGCCAAAATTAAATTTATCTTTATTGCTGTTGTGGGTTCTACAGTATAATGTTTTCTAGCGTCAACCAGAAGCTGTTTTCTTTCTTTTAGAGATGTGTTGTTATTCTGTAAGATGTAACATCATCTCTCTCCTTCCTCATTGAACAGGATTATGTGCCAACAGTTTTTGACAATTTTAGCGCTAATGTGGTGGTGGATGGGAGCACAGTTAATCTAGGATTGTGGGATACTGCTGGTATGTTTGTGGTGCTCCCTATCTCTCTTGATTTGATGTAGTGTTCAGTGAACCTGTTCTGATCTTTTCTTTGTTTTATGACAGGTCAGGAAGATTACAACAGACTGAGGCCATTGAGCTATCGAGGGGCTGATGTATTTCTTCTTGCATTTTCACTTATCAGCAAAGCCAGCTACGAAAATGTTTCAAAGAAAGTAAGATATCTAAGTACTAATATATGTAAGATCATACCTTCAGAGTTCATACTGCAACGTCCTGATGTTTGTCTTCTTATGTCTATCAATGTTTCAGTGGATTCCGGAATTGAGGCATTATGCTCCTGGTGTGCCAATTATTCTTGTTGGAACAAAGCTAGGTATAATGTTCTACCTTCTCCACACACGATAATATATATCATATGCTGTCAACTTCTCAATCTTTAAGACGTACATGCTTCCTCGCTATGTTATCCTTACTTGATAATGGTACTAGATGTGGTCACATGTCATCAATATAATTTGAACTCATAATAATCCCTAGCATCTAAATGTTTATAGTAAAAATTGACAGAAATAATCCCAACTATGACCGGTCCGCTCAAAATAATCCCAACTTTGGGTTATTCTGGAATAATCCAAACTATTTGGGGTACCTTCCCAAAATAATCCAAACTTTTATTTTCTTGCCTTCAATGATCCCTTTTGGGTCTATTATATATAGGATAATTACAAGTTTGGATTATTTTGAGAAAGTACTCCCAATAGTTTGGATTATTCTAGAATAACCCATAGTTAGAATTATTTT
The DNA here is from genome assembly GCA_947646795.1 of Beta lomatogona. Lineage (NCBI taxonomy): Eukaryota > Viridiplantae > Streptophyta > Magnoliopsida > Caryophyllales > Amaranthaceae > Beta > Beta lomatogona. Next base: position 7,251,461 of record CANSNZ010000089.1, read on the forward strand.
GAGCGGAACGGTGATAGTTTGGATTATTCTTGTCAATTTTCCCAAATATTTAATTGGGCCTTACTCTGTTGTAAACTTGAAGGAATTGGCCAGTTTATGTGGAAACTACAAACAATACTTTTTATTATCTTAAAGTCAATGAGAAATGCTTATTCCAACTATGTCCTCTAATGGAAGTATAGATTGGGGACTGTAGAGACTTATTGTTTTGGATCGTGCTAGAAGTTTGAAGAATAACATTTGAACTTCTGCCAAAAGTTTATCATCTGAACCACAAACTGCCAACTGCCAAGGACTTCCAAAGTTCCAACTGTTAAAGGCCATGGAACCTCTAGTCTTTTCCCAAAGGAATAGGATAAGTCTTAGACCCTGTTTGGTGGAGAGCCTTTTGGGGCCAAAATAACGGATTTAGACCAAATTAGTTGTTTGGCTTGTCAAATCCACTCTTTTCGCTGTTTGGTAAAGAGAGGATTTACAGAGCTGATTGGCACCAATCTGCTCACTCTGGAAAGTTATGCTACTCTACCCAGCATTTTGAGAATAGTATTTTGTCAATTTGATATTACATTGCAAAATGACAATCATGCCCACAATTACAGTTTTAATTGAAGAACAATTCAGTAATTGTGGTGAGAGTGATAAACGGTGAAGGCAAAATCTCATTGAAAATAGCCTCCTGAGCCATTTCATTAAAAAAAACCACATATTTGATTATACAAATATGAGAAGGGGGTTATAATTTTCGGTGAAAATTTCTTGCCCAAACAATAGAGGAAATATCCAAAAGAAAAAGAAATACGAAAACCATTCTACTAATACCACCTTGCGGCTTGCATGTCAAATAAGTCAAAAATTATCAATAAATTTGATAATTACTCCACCGAATAAACAGAGGGTGGGTAATTGGAGATGTTGATTGTGATTACTACCAAAATTAGAGTAATAGATATCTTGGTTCTTGGAGAATAAAAACCATGAAACTAGATAGTGGTAGTTATGGGTAATTAGTAAAGACAATTAGGGAGGCATTAGAATTAAGAATGGAGGAAGTGCCGAAATGGGCAGGATAACGAGAAAGTTGAAGGTTTGGAAGAATACTAATAAGAAGAATGGAGAAAATTCTGAAAACATATTTCACCATATGAAATTCGGTAGATAAAGGACTTGGGTAATTAAATTCTTTTATTTTTGGGTCTAATTGCTCTATTACGTCGAGGTAAGACGGTGGAATTTCTAGCTTTTCTATTTTATATATTGCCATTTTCTTTGGTAATGTTATGCATCTGATTTTCTTCCATGACTAAAATTTTTGTACCTTGAATCAAATATTAAATAAGATTGGGTTGGTTTATTTCCGTCCATAATTGAGCCATTGTTTTTAATGTAAGAAAATTTGGAGCATGTATAATGCTATTTAGATTTCGCAATTATTACTTCATATTAAGTGCAATATGTAATTTGTTATAACTACAATTAATAAATATTTATATGTATGCACAATAATTTCAAATATATATATTTGCAAATTATCAACTCATGGAATTTGAATATTTAAAAATTAAAAATAATGACTAATCTTGAATTTTGTAGATGTGATTTAAATTATTATTTATTAATGTATCTTTTTTCCAATATATTCTCCAAGCATATCCATTTTATAAACAATAAAAGGTATAAATAGTGGATTGTGCTTATGTCCTTATTGGTCGTTTTACACAATTAAGTAGCAATTAGTAATCAACTACTTACCAAATACTTTTATACAAACACTTTTATATGCTATCCGTTAATTACCAAACAGGGCCTTAATCATTTTATTGTCCATCACTACTCACTAGGCTAAAATTATCTGTTTGTGTTCTAAAGAGGATAGTCTAAGGAGACAAGGGAGGACAAAGTATCATGGGATGACAATTAGTGCTAAGGAAAAATTAGAGGAATGAAAACCTAAAGGGAGGCTTGCTTTGATCTTGGCGTGGGGGGTTAGCTGTGAATGCTTGTAGAAAATCTCGAAAAAAAGGTGGGAAGTCTCTCAGCTCACTAATCACTAGCAACCTCCATATGTAGCAATTGTGGCGACTCATATTAGCCATTTGGATCTTACATTTTGTTATTTCAAAGGCGTGGCCTCATTTGACTACTTTGAGGCTTGGTCTGATATTCGTTGGAAATTGAGTCTCAAATTATTCTCCAATAACCATGAGATTGAGGTTTATAAACCCTTGAGAAAGGTTGTGAATCATGATTAGAAGACCGATTCTGTACACAAGCTTTGCTTGGGCTGGAGCCAAAATTTCCTTGAGGGCACTCAATGAATTTCTTTTAGAATGTTTTAAAGGGGAGAATCAAAAAGAAAGGAAATGTTGTTACAGTTCGAGAACTTTTCTTTTGCACTCCAATACATTGCCCCATATATTGACACAAGAGGATTGGAAGTGCTAATAGCATCTTTCGGATATATATAACTGTTAGCTATATAGAGCAAATTTTCTTCAACTTCTATCAAGACCTTCCAAAGGTATGATTAACAAGACTTCTAGACGCACCTTCTATGTTACACGGAGTAAACAAATCTAGGATCTATAGGTCTTACAGCCATCATACCCTTGAGAAAGGTTGTGTATCATGATTTGAAGACCGATTCTGTACACAAGCTTTGCTTGGGCTGAAGCCAAAATTTCCTTGAGGGCATTCAATGAATTTCTTTTAGAATGTTTTAGAGGGGAGAATCAAAAAGAAAGGAAATGTTGTTACACTTGGAACTTTTTTTGCTCCAATATTTGCCCCATATATTGACAAAGGGGTTTCTTTTAGAATGTTTTAGAGGGGAGAATCAAAAAGAAAGGAAATGTTGTTACACTTCGAGAACTTTTCTCTTGCACTCCAATATGTTGCCCCATATATTGACACAAGAGGATTGGAAGTGCTAATAGCATCTTCCGGATATATATAACCGTTAACTATATAGAGCATAATTTAAGTTGGATCCAACATGACCAAAATGAGCCTATCTCAAAGACTAAGAATCATGGCTGTAAGACCTATAGATCCTAGATTTGTTTACTCCGTGTAACCTAGAAGGTGCGTCTAGAAGTCTTGTTAATCATACCTTTGGAAGGTCTTGATAGAAGTTGAAGAAAATTTGCTCGACTTCCAAGCACCTTTTCATTATTGTATGCAATGCACTAATTTGACCTAACAATTTGGAGATCTCTCCTCTTTCCTCTAACTTTAGCAACCAAAAATAATAACAGGATATAAGATAGTAAAAGAAAGAAGCATCTAAAATGGTAGTTGATTAATTGAAGGCCCTCTTTGCTGCTTTTAGCATCCCAACTTAGTTTTCTTTTTTTCCTGGAAGTGCCTCTTAGCCAGATGACCTTTAGTTGAGGGGTTTCCACATTGACATGTGTAAAATATAATGAATTTGGGTCTGAAATTCCCATGGGGACTCTTTTTCAAAGGCTATAGTTTAGGTTTATGAGACCCTTGTGTATAATCAGGAATTCTTGTTCAAATGAGGGAGAGAGAAGGCCACTTAATGGCCATAGTATTTGAAGTAAAGCACGCTGTTGTTGTTTGCAGGCTATGTACATGAATGCCATTTACAGGCAACATTGTTAAGTTTCTGCTCAAACTAGAGGGAAACCAGATGGAAGTTTACTGGGTTAGACTCTAGACCTTCTTGGGTCTGCTGTAAATCCATATTGGTTGTCTTGACCATTTTTCTAAGGTGATCAATCAGACTTTTAGGACTATTTGGCCCCTAGACATGAATGAATTGAAAATTAGCCTTAGAAGACCTTTTTGAAGGATATAAATAACCCTTGAGACTGATAGGAATGACTGAAAGCATTTTGTTCAACTAACAGGCAATTTTATATGATCTCGAAGTAGGCTTTATTGCTTTAATAAAGGCTATATAACAAGCTCAGGCTGTGGGAACCTGTGACCCAGTGGAACTCTAGAAAATCAATATTTTAAGGAACCCTTTCAGGTACCTTAGGATCCACCAGTGTTGCTAGGGTTCAAATTAGTCGTATGCAGCGCTAGGTGGACTTTGTATTCTGGGAGGCGGGAAGCTGCTTGCAAACTCTCGACAAGAATCTAGGAAAGCTTTTCAGATATCTTAGGATCTCCCCGGGTGCCTAGGGTTTAGACCTCAAATTAGTAATATTGGGTGCTTGGTAGAAACTGAGGTCTTGGAGTGAAACCATTTGTTTATCATCCAATGGTCAGTGGGTCGTTCTATGGCAAATGAGGTACCCCGTGTTGTTGCCAATGAAAATTTTAGAAATAATATGGGGATGTTTTCTCATCTTGCAAAGCTCTCCTTTTCCGTAAACTATAAATGTTGCCTTGGAGACCCCATTGGTGAAACGTAGTAAAGAGGAAAGATCTGCTGGTGCTGACTGCTGATACTCTTTTGAACTGCTGTTGACATTGTAGTATTGCTCCTTTGAACCTCCTGATTGCTGAGTGCATATTATTGGTATCAGTTCTGTGCGCGTCAAATCCACGTGTTTAATTGACATTCCAATTGCTTAATTGCTTTGGTTGTTTAATTGATTTTAAATATATATGACAATCCTCTCCCCAGGGATTTTTATCTCAAATCATTTCCTGTCTTTTCCTCCCTCCAGCATTCTCATTTCTCTGTTACGACGTAGTTTCGTACATTTTTTCCCCTTTATTGCTATTTCTGAAAGAGTATGCAGTAGCCTTTTATTCTACTGAATAGACAAGGAAATCGGGACTCTTTTTTATCTTCATACTAAATTGTCAACTGACTACTCATCGTCTTACATTGTGAAAATAATATATTTCAAGAAAACAAGAATAGTAGTGTATGGACGTTATGCATATATTATGTGCAGCAAATGATGCGCCTCGTCTTCCCTAACATTCAGGTTCACATGTACATTGATGAATTCTTTACCACATGCACATAAGATCACTTGACATACTCAAAAGCTGGATTACTGATGTTTAATGGTATCAACTCGAATGGTGGGTTGATAGCTTGATGTTGTGTTGCTAAGTTGGCTTGATTTTGTACTACTTTGACTTGCTTGAAGTGGTATAGACCCTTGAGTTAGCTTGACCTTCCATGTCACCTAGAAATCTGTCTTATGAACAAAATACGAGCTTTATAGCTTGAGTAGGCTTTACAAAGCCTTATGGGTTGTGTTATGGTGATCGTAGGTAATGTTGCAAAAATATTGCTGAGTGACCCAACACAGCATGTATCTAACGATATTTGTTCATCTTTTGATGTTGGATCGGTTGCTCTAATCTTTGATGTCTACTCGATTATGACTCTAGAGTGTTGTAAAAAAAAGTTAAAACTCGTCTTATGTGATATAATGAGAACTTCTGGGAGCCAATTATAGAGTAGGGTAAGATTTATTTGATGTTATAGCCATTGCATAAAATATAGTTCATCTTTTGCTCTTATAAATGCTTTCAGTAGCTAGAAGTTTTTGGTCATCAAAGTTTTCCATGATTTGCTCTGTCCTGACGTGCAGTATTCAAAGTGTACATGGCTCTGCTTTTTAGATGCTATCTACGTGAATTCCCTAATATAACGTTCATTTTGATTTAAGTGATACGGGGCAGAAAGGGTAAAAGAGCTTTGTACTTAAAATGTGGACACCCTATGATTTTCCTGTTTGGGTCCATCTAATGCATCTCAATTTTTTTTTCAGATCTTCGAGATGATAAACAATTTTTTCTAGACCATCCTGGTGCAGTGCCTATCACGACAGCCCAGGTAAACAAATATCATCTGCAAAGAGTAAAACAAGTCTCTAATTTCCAGTTTTGTTATCTTTAAACCAAAATTCTGTCCTATTTTTAAAGGGCGATGAACTGAAAAAGCAGATCGGAGCAGCTGCTTATATAGAGTGTAGCGCAAAAACACAGCAGGTAGTTATTGTGTTCATACTTAAATGTTTGTACTGTACTGAAGTTCTTTTGGACCTTTCATTGACATACATTTCTTGCTACTACTACTTGTGGGTTGCAGAACATAAAGGCTGTGTTTGATGCTGCAATTAAAGTAGTTCTCCAGCCACCTAAACAGAAGAAGAGAAAGAAGAGAAAGTCTCAGAAAGGTTGTTCAATTTTATAACAAGGGAGATTTCGGCTTCAGAAGTCCACTTACCAGTTTCTGTTACATTTGCCTTGCAACTACTTTCATCTACCATACTAGAAGAGTAGTGGCATGTTCTTTAGATGCTAATAGGTTGTGACTGACAAAACCTGAGGGGTTCTCGTTCTGAAGCAGTATCAGGTGGTGGATTGGTTGAATTCAACATTGTTTGTGATATTGTATATCATCATCATCATTCGCGTTATGTTTGTGAACCATATAGAGAAGGTTTTCTGTAAAATTTGGGATTTTTATGAAGATGTAGTAATAGAAGTGTTTGTAAACTAAGCTTTAAGAGGCTTAGAAAAACATTATTGCATTTTGTTGTATGATATGTTCCAATTGTAAGTTAGGTGAATTAACTATCTGTTAATTCCTGTTGTGTTTGGAAGATTGGGTTAGTTGCTTCTATGTGCTCTTCTGGTTTTTTATGCTAGATGGTTCTGGAATAAAATAGTAGTGTTAAAAGAAGGGTGGATACTGCATACTTATTTGGTAGGTGAATGTCCCAAAATGGTTTCGCGTTAACTATTAGTTTTTGGGATAGAGGGAGTATTATTCTGTTTACAAAGTTGAAGATAGAATTCTATGAAGTTGTGACTCGTGAGGGCCAATTTATTAAAGTTATCGCATCGAGTTGGTGGCATTTTCCCAAGATCACGTATGGAAGATATGATGCTTTAGTCCCATGTCCATTAATGTGTACAAGATTCTTAAGAAATAAAGAGTGGTTGGGAGTTTGGGACCAGCGTCCATCTCCTTCATACATTCTGTGGGCGACACTGAGATGGTTGATGAGGGCAATGTTGGATGGACGGCCTTCTTTATAGCTCTATTTCTGACCACCTCTAATTAAGGTTATTGTTAGATTTCAAGTTAAATTATTTTTTCATTATCACATGGAATTATGTCGTACCATGCGATAACTATTTCTATTTTCTAAGATATGTTTTGATATCCACTGAATATAAAGCGATTGAAAATTAAATAATCATACTCCAAGAACATGACGTGCTATACGCCTAGTTATTTGTATATTGTATATTATTAAATCATTTCAAGTTTTTTTTTAAGATAAGATTAATATCCTTGCACAAGTGGAGGGGAAATTAGGGATTCTATTTTACAAGGGTGGCATAAGGGTTTCCGTACTTTCCAATCAACTAGGCCAACCTTGATCTTGTATATTTGTATATTCAACTATTCTACTACTATGTTCTTGCAATACGCTTCTTTCGTTTATAAATACATGCAACATCTCTTGTTTACACGTTATCTAATGCACCACTTTGTTCCTTAATATCTTTGATTATATATATAAGTTAAAATTATAAAAAGTTGATATTATGAAAGTATGTATTAAGACAAATTAGATAACACTAAACTTGACTATAGTTTATCTTCTACATTTATGAAAAAATATGAGATTGATTGGTATATGAATAGTGGTTACTATACAAATGTTGCACGTATTTATAAACGAAGGAAATATTTTTTATTTACTAATATTATCCATTGTATATTTTTTTATTATGAACGTGGATAATATGTACGTTCTTTTGTCTTGAACAGCATTGTTTTACTTGAATCGTATGTGCTTTCGGAAGCATATTGCAAATTAAACTCTCATAAGTCATATGTAGGATCTAATATGTGTCTCAAAGCAATGAATTACCACTAGTCCTAGACTCCTAGTTATTGAGCCGGTCCATATAGAATCTATGGGCTGGACCAGCATCATTTTGGAAGCCGTGCTATATTGCCTATTGGATTCTTTCCTTGTTACTGTCTTTTTCTGGAATTTGTTCTATTCCCACTCTCAGTAGTGTATACAGAAGCATTGCCACTTTTCTTTCCATTATAACATTTCCCATATAAATTCCTTACATATCTCTCCTTGAAATATTTACATTGTAGTTTATTTCAACTACCTATTGTATTGAGCAATTATTGTTCTTTTAGAATATATTCAACTGTTGTGTATCACAAACTTGAGGATGGCATCTAGAAGAATTTTAAAGGAACTCAAGGAACTTGAAAGAGATCCACCTAGTTCTTGCAGTGCAGGTAATAATGTGAGATGTGCTTAATTAATTTAATTTATCCATATTCATTGATGGGTGCTAATTTTTGAAAAATTAAATTTCAATTACTTCTAGGCTCGGTAAGTTACAAAATGATTGCAAATATAAATTAATGGTCTCTATATATATTTACTACGACTAGAACGGTGCTGATCATCGAAAAACAATGGCAAATTTCGCCGTTTCTTGCCAAATATTAGAATTTTGATTGGATGACAATTTGCTTGTTCTACTGGTTGAATTGTGATATAAATAGGTCCGGTGGCACAAGATATGTTCCATTGGCAAGCAACAATTTATGGTCCAAATGATAGTCCTTATTCAGGTGGCGTTTTCCTTGTGAACATCCATTTTCCGCCTGATTATCCCTTTAAACCTCCTAAGGTAATCTTTTGATGGCATTCCATTTTCTTTTCATTGATTATTTTCTAGATATAAGATGCTTTATTTTTCTATAATTAAGGCTAATTTTCTGATCTACAATAGTTATTTATTTGAAGATCGATGTCATGCTTAAAATTTTTAAATTTAATTTGTACATGCAGGTGGCTTTTAAGACCAAGGTATTCCACCCAAATATTAATAGTAATGGGAGCATTTGCCTTGACATACTAAAGGAGCAATGGAGCCCTGCACTCACCATATCCAAGGTGATCATATCCCCTACTTCGTATTCTGACAATATACATATGCATGAAATCAACGGACGCTGTAACATTTATTCTTACTTGTAATAAAATTAGACTTTCATGATAAATGCATTTGCAATCTGTTCTTCGTAACATGAGAGTTTTTCTTTAAGAATAAATTGACATCATAAATCTCAAGTTTGCAGTCTCTCCCCATATTATTTCCGTCTTTTAAGTTTATAAGAATATTTAACTTGACAAAACGAGTAATTGGTCACTGACCAATATGACTAGGATATGCACAAACTATGAATTGTTAAGAAATAAAATCTTGGATTAATACTCCCCAAAACTCATAGTAGTATTTTACTTCAAGGAAAATAAAAAACTCCATAGTAGTATTATGCAAATAATTCAAAAATCTAGTTGGAGCTTAGCTTGATATTTTGAGTTCGAGCTGAACTCGAACTTGGCTTGATAAATAATGTTTAAAATGTATCAAATTATTAATGTTGCTATTGCTTGGCCTTTGCTTATTGATTAACTAGCAATTATGCAAGCGATGCGTGTCTTTTTTTTTTTTTTTTTTTCAAACATAAATTCTAGCCTTTTTGGGCATAAATAGGGGTAAAATGTTGAACATTAGACACTTTTTTGGGCTACAATTCGTAGGTTAAGCCTCTATCACTTAACCCTTTTTATATTAACTTTTTTTTACTTATTCTTTATTTTAGGTTTTTAAAATTAAACTTGATGAATGATAAAAGTATGATAAGTGAATTTATTTAGGATTTCTTATGTTGTATTAACATAGTCTTTTGTGTTAAATAAATCATTTCACTTTGTTAATTGATTTAATTTTCTATTGTGATGTAATGTTTGATTGTGTTTGTGAATTAATTGATAAGATATTTGATTGATGTAATATTCCTTTTTACTTTTTCCTCATAAATGTACTAAATCTTATAATCAATGTTTATTTTTTTGGTGGCTCAATTATAACTTGATTGCGTTCAACATTTAAGTAAAATTTTAATGCTATATTTGAGTTTGAGTTTGTTTTCCCCTTTTTTGGTAGTAGTTTATTTACTAATGGGCAGTCAAATTTATAGGGGAGACACTATAACTTTCCCCTTGCCTTATAGAAGTATAATAGAGATTAGGCAAAACGTCATAAAAAATTACCTTTTATTTGTAATTAGATTGATTATTCAACCCTTGAGATAATGGATATATTATGTATATAGCAATCTCATTTAAGTTTGAAAAATATGTTTTATGAACTTAAATTAATGAGCCCAACCAACTCACATGCTAAACCTAATTTGCTTCGGAATTTTACTCAGTTCGAACTCGAATCATAACGTTGATTCAACTTACTTTCGGTCCTTATAAGAAAAGTTAAGTTCATATAAGGTCTAATAAGGACTAATAAGGTTAATAAGTTCATTTCAGCAAAGATAAGATTTGACACTCACAAGATAAGGTCTAATAAAGTCTAATAAGTTTAAATAAGTTCAGATAACTTTAGATAAGTTCAGCTAAGTCCAAAACTTTTAGCCAATAATACGAATCTTAACTGTGTACTTGTAGCCATGTTCGCAACCACCCCTAACTAGTAAAGTTATATTAGTTGTTCTGTTTTAAGAGCTAGATCTCTTCTCAACTTAGCCAATATGTTAAATTCAATTAAACAACAAAAAACCAAGTTTTATTTTCTCATAAATAACCATAACAATATCTCATGTGGTTGATGTCTTGTAGGTTCTGTTGTCAATATGTTCCCTACTGACGGATCCGAACCCGGATGATCCACTGGTTCCAGAGTATGCTCACTTGTACAAGACGGATCGAACCGCATACGAATCCATGGCTCGTAACTGGACTCAGAAGTACTCCATGGTCTGAGCCTTCTTTAGCATTGACATTATTCTCATCGTTGATCTTCTGGGAATAAAAGCTTCAAGCATAATGTCAAGGGTTAAAAAGTATCCTGGAATTTGTTAACTGAAATTAAGAGCTCGTTATAATCTGTAACTCATATGGAGTACATAATTATTGGAGGCAACTCATAGACCATTTATCAGCCAAAGGCTAAAAATAAATTTATTCATTTTCTGGGGTATAAAAAGCGTAAAATCACATCATTTTGATACAGTTTTGCATTAGCATTTTTGTTGTTTTTAGAAATACCTTATGTTTTTGGTACTGAATGGAGTGTCCAAGTGTTCACCTATATTATTTGAACTCAGGAAGCCATGTTAGGCAAATACAATCCATGTTGACTTCACCTGATTTTTACTTAATCCGAATATATTTGTAGATTAAACTTAAAACTATTGTTAAAGGTGATTTTTGCTGACCAATGCAGAGGCGGTTCTTGGCCTATGCAAGGTGGACGACTGCATAGGGCCTCCAAATTAAAAGGGCCCCAAAATATTAAATAAGTATTGGTACTCCCAGCATACTGAAAAAAAAAAACAATCTGGAGCAGTTGGTAAGATAATAAGCTCTCTAGACATGCGGTGCAAGCTCGAATCCTAGTGATGTTTTTTTTTCTACAAAAAATATGTATGACAGCTGTATGTCTCTCTTCTTTGTTTTTTTTATCTTGAATGGATATTAAAGAGACAAGCTTTAATCGCTTTGTCTCTTGAAGTTTCCGTCAATTTCTATGGTAGTCTCCATATTTTCATTAATTCTTCCCTTTTCCCAAATTTTAAAGACCCAAAATGTTTACTTCCATCCGAAATTATAAATATAAACTCCCATTATTGTCATCACCTCCCAAAAAAAAGTCCTATTAATACCCATTATCAACAATTCAATTTTGTAATTGAGTTATTTATTTAAAATTGAACCAGTAGTCTAGTATACTCACAATAGAAGTTAAAAGAGATGGTTACTTTATTACTCAATTTTAATGATTTAATCCTTAATTATTTTAGTTTATTGATATTTTTTGGTTGAAAAAATTGTGTATTTATTTTTAGTACCAGTAAGGGCCCAAATTTGAGAATTTGAATAGGGCCTCGATAATGGTTGCCCCGCCCCTGGACCAATGTTTAATTTAATGTTGGCTATTTGATTTTTCATGTCCTTGATATCTGTTGTATTTCATGTTTTGATGATGCCAAATACTTAGGTTTTAATATAGTTTTTATTTTGCGAAAAATATAAAATCCAAAAAATAATGTAATGTTTATTTTTACAATTGTATATTTTGTGGAGAAAGATTAATTATTTAATCTAAGTCAAGATATTATTTTTATGCACTTTTGAATTTTATCATATGGTATGTTTGATAATCTGGTTACTTGAAATCTTTGAATAAAAGATTCTTCAAGTTACTAGATATTTGTTGCTGTTGTTTTTGTTTGAAAAATAGTTGGAATAGGCGTGGCATAAATTGTGGAGCTAAGTCCTTGAAGCTCTCCAACTAACTTCTCCTATCTGCGTGTTACTTGTTGGGCATTCTCCCACTAACAGCTAGTGGAAGTAGTTAATCCTGTTGCGACAAACGTGGGATTATGATTGAAGATCATGGGCCATGAAGACCTAAATTCTAGCTTGAGGAGAACGTGAAAATTCAATTGAAGCTCATAACTTGCAGCAGCTATCTATGGAGAAAGACTTGTTCGAAATATATATAACTTTCTAGCATTTAAAGTTTATCTTCTACATAGAAAGTTTTATGTATTTTCTTCTCCTACAATACTTATCATTGTAATATTCATAGTGTTTGGGTGAGAGAAAAATTAGATAATATCCTTGTGATCAAGAGAGAGAGAAAGAAAGAGTTAAAAGAGAAGACTTCGAGTGAAGTCAAAGTGAGTGTCATCAGTTCGGGGGGAACTGAGTGACTGGGATCAAGTTCCTAGAGGAACAGAGAAGGTCCATTAATAGGTTGTAAAAAGATCGAGTCTTTTGGCCTATTATAGTAAAGAGAGTTTGAGTCAAAATCCCTCGTGGTCAAGGTTTTTCTTCCTATTGGGCCTAGGAAGTTTTCCATTTAAAAGTCTCGTGTGTTTGTCTCTTTCTATTTTTAGTTTTGTTTTAATTCCGCAATACAATTCGAAAATTTACCCTCAACTACAATTCACCCCCTATTGTAGTTGGTCTAGTGTTCATACTAGAATAACAATTGTTATCAGAGCCTAGTACCTCCAGATGCAGCTAACACTGAGGAGATTGTACCTGGAACAATGAACACTACGGGAGAAAAGCTTGATGAAGGGTATTCAACTCAACGCCCACCTATGTTCAATGGCAAATATTATCCATACCGGAAGAATCATATGGAGATATTTATCAAAGCTGAAAATTACCAAGTATGGACGGTAATTGAAATTGGTGACTTTGAAGTCACAAAGAAGCACTAGTAGAAAAACGACGATTTGCGTCTCACCATCTGCGTCGCGCAACAGGACAAACGTCGCAGAAGACTCATTTGCGTTGCATGCAGCAGGGAATCGACGCAAAAGACAAAATATGTGCATCGTATTTAACTAGCATGCGACGAAAAAAAAAAAAGAAAAAAAATAAAAAAAAAAAAAAAAAAAAAAAAAATAAAAAAAAAAAAAAAATAAAAAAAATTTATAATTTTCTTTTAAAAAAAAAAAAAAAAAAAATTTTTTTTTTTTATAAAAAAAAAAAAAAAAAAAATTTAATAAAAAAAAAATTTTAATTTCAATTGTTTTAGGATGTTTCTCTACTTGTTGTACGAGTGATTTGATTTTTTTTGGTTAATTCATTTTATTTTGTAAGATTTGTATAATTTTTCATTTTAGATTTCGGTTCATATTTTTTTATTATAGAACAATTGTATAAGTTTTTCATTATAGATTTTTGTTCATGTTTTTTTAATCTGTTACCCTTTCTCTGATTTCATGAAATTAAATTTTTTTTGGTAAAAAAACACCCATTTGTTTGTATTTTAGTATAATTGAGTTCATTCTACTGTAATCAGAATGATTGTAGAATTGTTTGCAATTTCAATGGTGGAATTGTTTTTTAATATATTGCAGCTTTTAGAATGGTGAAGACTATTTTTTTAAGAAAAACCTACCATTTGCGTCGCATGTGGCATAATGTGCGATGCAAATGGTAGTTTCTGGGATTAGTGCTGCTGGTCTCTGCCATTTGCGTCGCGTGCTTAGCCATGTGCGACGCAAATGGTTTATCATCTGCGTCGCACGTGGCTCATCATGCGACGCAAATAGCAGAGGCCAATGCATTGTGTATGCTGGGGCGAGGCTCATGTGCGTCGCACCTCGAGACCCGTCCGACGCAAATAGCTCCTCAACTGCGTTGTTTCCTAATCCGACGCAGATCATGTCTCTATCATCTGCACGACGCAAATGGGCGCCTCGCATCCGACGCAAATCGTCGATTCTGTACTAGTGAAGAACGAGAAAGGGAACTGATTCCAAAACCCCTTGCCGAGTTTGACAAAGATGACTTTGACAAAATGGAAATGAGCAACATGGCCAAAAAGCTGCTCCATTGTGGTCTTGGTCCCCATGAACACAACCGAGTCATGGGATGCAAGACTGCTAAGCAAATGTGGGAACTCCTTCAAATCACTCATGAAGGAACAAGCGAAGTGAAACGATCAAAGATCGATATGCTCATGCATAAGTACGAATTGTTTCATATGAAACTAAAAGAGCCTATTCAAGACATGCTCACTCACTTCTCAAACATCATAAACGAACTTGATTCTCTGGGAAAGCTAATCTCTCCAGAGGAACAAGTTCGTAAGGTACTAAGGAGTCTACCACAAGATGAGAAATGGATGGCCAAGACAACGACATTGTTGGAAACCAAGGACTTCACAACGTTCAACATTAAACAACTTGCTGGTTCTTTGATGACCCATGAGTTACACCTAGAAACTCATGAAACTGAATCATCAAAGCCTAAGGCTCTAGCTCTCAGGTCAGAGGAACAAGAAGATTCAGAAACTGATGATGAAGAAGCTGCGATGATCGTAAGAAGATTCAAGAAATTCTTCAACAAGAATTACAAAGGAAAGGTCACAAAGAAACCAACGAAGTTAAGTTGCCATAAGTGTGGAGGCCTTGATAATTTCAACAAGGAGTGTCCTCAATGGGAAAACGAGAAAGCAAAAGGGAAATACAAAGAGAAGGGCAAGGAACAATAAAAGTCTTTGTCGAGAAATGATATAAAGAGAGCCATGGTTGCAGCATGGGGAGAGTCTGACTCAGAGGAGGAGCAGGAACAGACTGAGAAAGAAACTGCCCATCTATGTCTCATGGCGAATTTCGAGGACAAAGTGGAATTATCAAACCCCAAGGTAAATTTTAATGCCATTGAAGAGGAACTTACAGAACTTAATAAAAGCCAATTACTAAAACTTTTATTAGAAACCTTAGATGACTACAAGGAAGTTTGCGCAAAAAGAGATCAAGTAACAAATGCCTTGAAAGTCACTAAGAACCATTCTAATTGGCTTAACACATTAAAATGTGATACTGAAAAAGATTCTTTGAACTTTTTGACAAGAGTAGAGTTTATGAAGAAGCGTTTGAAAAAGTCAAAAACGAGAATTATCTTTTGAATTTGGAATTGGCAGAATTGAAATTGTTTGTTCCTGAAGGAACAATCTCTTCAATTAATACCAGAAGCATTGCTGAAAATTTGAAAAATGATTATGAAAACGTTTTTCAAGAACATATGGTATTAAGGAAGAAAATGGAACCCTCAAGGAACAAACTTCCTGATCCAGTCACATGGATACAAAAGTATCAAAACAAAGGAAGAGATGGTCTCGGTTTCAATCACAAGAAAAAGAACAAAAAGAAAAAATATGTTGATCTGCCAAGTATTAAAATATGTTCTTACTGTGGGAACAGTGGTCACATTGTGTCTGACTGTTCCACCAGAGAAGAACGTATTGAAAGGAACACGTACCTAGTGAAACGGGTTTGGAAAATTAAGAAAGAATCAAGTCCAACAAAGGAACCAAAGCTAGACTGGGTTCCTACCACTAATTAGTTTGCCATGGTACAGGCTGAAGTGAGGGGAACAACTTGTGGTACCTCGATAGCGGTTGTTCTAAGCACATGACAGGAGATATATCCAAATTTCTCTTACTCTCGGTCTTCAATGGAGGAACTGTGACCTTTGGAGACAATCTTATAGGTAATATAGTAGCAGTTAGTAGGATTGGTAAATCTCAGTCACATTCCATAGATAATGTATTTTTGGTCGAGGGTTTAAAACATAGTTTACTTAGTATATCTCAGTTTTGCGATAAGGGAAACCTGTGAAGTTTAATAATGAGTCATGTATAGTCAGCAATGAAAGTACAGGAACCAAGATCCTTGAGGGAACGAGGAAAGGGAACACCTACATGGTCGACCTAAACCTTGTTCCCAGGAATAATCTCACATGCTTAAGTGTGATCGAAGCTGATCCTCTACGATGGCACAAACGTTGTGGTCATGCAAGCCTGTCCCTACTGCATAAACTAAGTGGGAAAGACTTGGTAGTTGGTTTACCAACAATTTAGTCTTTGAACCACGGTGTTTGTGATTCATGTGTTAAAGGCAAGCAAGTGAGGTCCTCCTTCAAATCCAAGAAAATGGTAAGCACACAAAGTCCATTGGAACTTCTTCACATGGACTTATGTGGCCCTGTACGCATCCAAAGTCGATATGGTAAGAGATATATATATTAGTCATAGTAGATTATTTTTCAAGATACACATGGGTTATTTTTCTTCATAGTAAGGATGAGACGTTTGATGAATTTATAATCTTTGCTAAAAAGATTCAAAGAACAAGTGGTTTTAAATTAAAGCATTTAAGATCTGACCATGGTAAGGAGTTTGAAAACTCCAAGTTTGATGAATTTTGTAGCAATGAAGGTTTAGATCATAACTTTTCAGCTCCAAGAACACCACAACAGAATGGTGTAGTCGAAAGGAAGAACCGGACCCTTGAGGATATGGCAAGGATGATGATAATTGCAAGCGGTCTTCCGAAGAATTTTTGGGGCTGAAGCAGTGAATACGGCTACGTCATCAATCGTGTCATGCTAAGGCCAATCACTTTGAAGACACCTTACGAGCTTCTTAGAGGAAGAAAACCCAACATCGCTTACTTTCGTGTTTTTGGATGTAAATGCTTTGTACATAATAATGGAAAGGACAACTTAGGAAAATTCGATGCTAGAAGTGACGAGGCTATTTTTCTAGGATATGCCTTAAGTAGCAAGGCTTATCGTGTTTACAATAAGTGCACAATGTGTGTTGAGGAAAGTGTCCATGCAATATTTGATGAGACTAACTCCTTGCAGGAATAGAGTCATAATGATAACTTTGAAATTGGTTTGACTCGTCCTGATGAGTTTAATCATTGTGATGAGGAACTAACCCCTGCAGGAAAAGAGAAGAAGCAAGTTCCTGATCCAGATAATCCTGTGCCTGATCCTCACGATGAACAAGCAACAGGAGGAACTCAGGAAGATCAAGAAGCTCCTGAACCTGAAGAAGATTAAGTGAATCGATCACCTCAAGAAACTCAAGATGCAACTAGAAGATTTGATCCAAAGCCTTGGATACACCAAAATTTTCATCCTTTAGAATTGATAATAAGTGACATTGAGAAGGGAACTCAAACGAGATCCCAATGAAGAATTTTTGTGCTTTTCATGCTTTCTTATCTATAACAGAACCTAAGGACCATATGGAAGCGCTCAAAGAGGCTGATTAGATCAATGCTATGTAAGAGGAGCTAAATGAGTTCCATAGGAACAAGGTCTGGCACCTGGAGACTAAGCCAAAGAACCAGAAAGTTATAGGACTTAAATGAGTCTTCAGGAACAAGCTTGATGAGCATGGAACAGTGGTAAGGAACAAGGCCAGACTTGTAGCCAAAGGTTATAATCAACAAGAAGGTATTGATTTCGATGAAACCTTTACTCTTGTTGCTAGGATAGAAGCAATTAGAATTTTGATTGCCTTTGCTGCCTTTATGGGATTTAAGTTGTACCAAATGGACGTCAAATGTGCATTTCTAAATGATTTTTTACTTGAAGACGTCTATGTTGAACAACCTCCTGGATTCGAAAATCCAAAACTTCCAAATCAAGTCTATAAGCTTGATAAAGCTCTTTATGGGTTGAAACAAGCTCCCAGATCTTGGTATGAAAGGTTGTCAAAATTCCTGCTTTCACATGATTTCATAAGTGGTAAAGTTGATAGAACCTTGTTCCTTCGATCAAAAGGAACAAACATATTAGTAGTCCAGATTTATGTTGATGATATAATATTCGGTGCTACTAGTGATCTTCTTTGTAAGGAGTTTGCTGATCTTATGAGTAGTGAGTTCGAAATGAGTATGATGGGAGAGTTGAACTTCTTTTTGGGTTTGCAAATCAAGCAAATTGAAAGAGGAACAATGGCCCATCAATAAAAATATGTCAAGGAACTGCTGAAGAAATATGGACCGGAACAATAAAAAACCAACCACACTCCTATAGGAATAGGAACAAGGTTAGATGAAGATTCAAATGGTAAGTGTGTAATGATAAGTGCGTTTCTAACGTACTTTATGAGCTCTTTTTGGTTTAGTTTGATCCTCTTTATACCCTTTTCTTCCCTCTTTCTTCCTCATTTCTCTCTCTCTTCCCTTCACTTGATCATTGTTGATCATTGTGACATTTCGCTAGATTTTCGGTCAATTTTGATTGGATTTCTAGTACATTTGCTTTCACCGTGTTTTCCCGTGCTTTGATTGCAGGTATGATCTTTTATAAGGTTAAAAGTTGGGAGATACGGTAATAGGCGGGAGTTTTGAGGAGTTTGCACGCGCGAAAATGGAATAAAGGAAGCTTGATTTGAGCTCCATGGTGTGCCCGCACCCTCTTAGCACTGCCCGCACACATTGGTGCGCCCGCACCAGCTCATAGGTGCACCCGTACCACCCACAGATTGGGCATCCTTATTGTCAGTCTGTTAGGTGCGCCCACACCAATCAGGTGCGCCAGCACCATCTCCATGGTGCGCTCGCACCTCCCCAGCGAAGATTGGCCATCTGAGTCAGTAGCCTTGGTGCGCCCGCACCACCTGTTTCTGCGAGAAAATTGTATTTCTCTTAGGCATTAAAAACAAGAGTTTTAGTTTTTTGGAACTTATGCTTTATTCCAAGTTTTTAGAGAAGATTATTAGGGCTTACTTTAGAGAGAAAAACACTTAGTTTTGGATCAAGATTTGAGAATTCTAGATCATAGTTTGTGATTGCTACAACATTGAAGGTATATTAATTCAATTAGTTTCAAAGTTTTAGTTTTTATTATCTCTTTTCATTGCTATTATTTGTTCTTCCCTTTTATTAGATCAACTTTATTATAGTTTCATAATTGTTATTTTAATTAGACTAATTATCTCTTAATTATGTTTAGCCCTAGATTAGTTATAGATTTCATGTTTTATTGCTTAGATTCCATGATTAGTTCCCTATCTAGGGTTAGGGTGAAAGTATGGATTAGAGTTTAAATGTATTGTTAATGTGATTGTGATGATTCAATGACGTTTATGCATTGATCTTGGTGTTTTGAGGCCTTAGGATAGATATTGATCACATTTGTGCTTTGGTATTTTGATTTCAAATGTTCTTAATTGAATTATGAACTCTTTTATCATCCCCATGAATCAACTTAATTTCTAGGCCAAGATATTGGGTAGAAATTAAGGGGATCCTATATTAGGGGTTTTCCAAATTCATTGGATCTCTTAATCAATTGACTAAATACCATTCGAGAGAGGATTTAGTTGATTGATTAAGCGATCATTCTCGAGGACCATTCGAGAGAGGACTCGAGTATTTTAGAGGAAAACTAAACCTTGCGTAATCGTTGCCTTTGAATCACAATTGCATTAATAATCGTTATCCGCTTTGATCCATACTGGTAACCTTAACTCTAGTGTCTTCCTATAATTTTTCATCTTGTGTTATTTGCTAGTGCTTGATATTATCTAGTCGTAGTTGTCACCAAACCTTTTTAAAACCCCCAAAACCCCTTGAATTAGGTAATTTAGACTTAATAAACTTTGATTAATCCCAATTTCCCTGTGGATCGACCCTTGACTTGCCTTTACTACGTTCTTGGTAATTGCTCGTTAGGTTTTATAAATATTGTTTGAAAAGCGATTTTTGGTGCATTCACGACACACTAAAAACCTCTTATCAAAATGGCGCCGTTGCCGGGGAAATTGTGCTAATAATTGAAGTTTATTTTAGTTTAGCTTTGCTTAGTTGTTTTTTTTTTCTTTTCTTTTTGACTGTGGTTGTTATTTGCTAATCCTCTACTTAGCTTTGTTGTTGTTACATGAGAAGAAGAGCTCACGGTTCACCCACCTTTCCTCTAGATCCAGAAATTGACCGTACATTGCGAAAGCTTCGGAAAAATTTGGAAGATTTATCTTTGGGTTCCGAACCATCTTCACCAGCCTCAAGTACAACAAGCGAAGTTCAGTCAGAAATGGGTGAAGCAAATCCACAACTCTTTAGGGATTTCGGAAATCCGGGTTCCTATGTTCTTCAAGGTGGTATTCGACTCCCCACCACTACTACAAATTTCCGCATTCACCCTCAGTTCACTCGGATGGTGAAGCCAGAACAATTCTGTGGAGGGTCGGATGAAAATCCTCTGGACCATCTTGACAGGTTTCTTGAGATCTGTGCCATGATAACCACAAATGACGTCTCTCCAGACTACATCAAGATGCATTTGTTCCGGTCTTCTCTTACCGGAAAAGCAAAATCATGGCTCAAGAGTTTACCTGCTAACTCCCTCACTACATGGGAGGAAGTCACAATGGCTTTTCTGAAGAAGTACTTCCCGGAGTGGAAGACGGCAGACATAAGGAGGAAAATCTCCTCATTTGAGCAAGAGAACGATGAGACACTTGCGGAAGCTTGGGAGCGGTTCAAGGAGATGAGCCGTTCATGCCCTCACCATGAGTTCATCAAGAATCTACTCATGCGATTCTTCTATGATGGCCTTGATCCTATATCACGTGCCAACCTTGATGCTGGAGCGGGAGGTCAACTTTCTAAGATCCCGCAAGATCAACTTGAGTCCACCATTGAAGAAGTAATAAAGAACTATTCATGGGGTGGACGTCGAAGAGGTGCTCAACCTAAGAAGAGTGGAAAGTTTGAATTACATCCCATGGATCAAATTCAAGCTAAGATGGATCAACTTGACAAGAAGCTCTCCAAGATCAACCTCGCATCACCTAATCCATCACAGGTAAATTCTTTTTCTTGTGATATTTGTGGAGGTACTAATCATGATACGTACATCTTATTGTGGAGGTACAAATTCGGAGCATGTGGCGGCAATCAACTCTAGAGGAGATGGTTACCAAGGAAACCAAGGATATAGAAGCAATCAACAAGGAGGTTGGAAACAACCCTAATAAAACTACAATCAAGGCTTCAACCAACCTCAACAAGGATGGAATCAACCTCAACAAGGGTACATCCAAGGTCAACAACAAGGGTATGTGCAAGGGTATAACCCAAACTATAATGAAGGTGGTTCATCTTCACAAGGGTCTCATGTCTACCAAGCTCCACATCAAAGAGCCAATACCCAAAAACCTCCCTCTAACCCTCCGTTCCCCAAACAAAATCCCGAACCCACTCCATCTCCCGATCCAACCTCTCTCCAAATTCTCCAACAACTTCAATCCATGAACCAAATCCTCCTAAACCATGAGCAAAGGTTTCAAGAGCTACAAGCCCATAATAAAATGATTGAAACCCAAATTGCCCAAGTAGCCGAGAAAAATCCTTCTACTCCCACAAATCAGCTTCCGGGCCAACCTATTCCTAACCCAAACCTCCATCAAGCCAATGCCATTCATTTGAGGTCGGGAACAAGTTACGAGGGTCCCAAGATGCCAACCGAGGAGGTAGAGAAGGATGAAGAAGGTGAGGTTGTTGAGAAAGAAGTTGAAGTTGAGGAAGGCGAGAGAGAAGAAAATGTGGAAAGAGATGAGACACAGGTCCAAGTTGGTGATAAAGCGCCACTGCCATCATCTCCACCAATTAAGACCTATGTGCCTCCGGTTTCCTATCCTCAGCGGTTGGTCGAGAGAAAATTAAGTGACAAGTTCACCAAATTTCTCAATGTGGTGAAGAGCCTACAGATCAACATACCATTCCTTGAGGCTATGTCTCAAATACCGGCATATGCTAAATTTTTGAAGGAGATCCTCTCCAACAAACGGAAGCTTGAAGATGAGCTTATCACTTTGCCCTATCAAGTGAGTGCTCTTGTGCAACGTGCTATGTCTAAGAAGCAAAGAGGCCCCGGGAGTTTCACCTTGCCGGTGAAAATAGGTGATCTAGAGCCCAAGGGTGCATTGGCCGATTTAGGAGCGAGTGTGAGTTTGATGCCACTGTCTATTGCTAAGCACCTTAATTTTCCTCTTCATCCGACACGAAAAACTATTCAATTGGTGGACCACACTGTGAGAGTCCCCCATGGTGAGTTGGAGGATGTACCAATTCAAGTTGGGCATGTATTTGTGCCTTGTGATTTTGTGGTGATGGATATGGAGGAAGATCCGGAGACTCCTCTTATTCTTGTAAGAGAGGCTCTAAAGACGTTGGGAGTCGTGATCAATTGCAAAAATGATACTATCACGGTTGAGGTAGCCAACGAGCGGGCTGTATTTGAGTTCTCTAAGACTTTGAAGAGGCCCATGATAGAGAGAATTTGCCGGGTCAACCTAGTGGAGAATGAGATAGAGGATGCTACGAGTGTGTTTCACACCGGGGATGAGTTGTATGCTTCTCTTACTGAAGCCCTGAGTTTGGACATGGAAGAGGTGAAAGAATTCTCATTGTTTCTTGACATTACTATTGAGGAGACAAAAGATGAAGGATTTGAGGTTCTCGCGACATCCATTGACAAAGAGGAGTGTTCTAAGCCTCCTCCCATGGTCGAGTTCAAACCCCTTCCCTCTTCTCTTAAATATGTTTTTCTTGATGATGCATGTACTTATCCAGTTATTGTCAATTCGAGTCTTGATGACATCTCTATATCAAAATTGATTGAGATACTACAAAAATATAAAGATGTCATTGGGTACTCGATAGATGACCTTAAGGGGATAAGCCATTCTCTTGCTATGCATCGTATCCATCTCATCGATAATAATGCCTCATCCATAGAGCATCAGAGAAGGCTCAATCCTAATCTCAAAGAGGTTGTAAAAAAGGAGATTATGAAATTGCGTGACGCGGGAATCATCTACGCTATCTCTGATAGCAAGTGGGTGAGCCCGATTCACGTGGTTCCAAAAAAAGGAGGCATGACTATTGTTGAGAATGAGAATGGAGAAACTATCGGAAGTTAAACAAATCCACCCTCAAGGACCATTTCCCTCTCCCCTTCATTGACCAAATGTTGGAGAGGCTTGCTCGTCATTCACACTTTTGTTTTCTCGATGGTTATTCCGGATTCTTTCAAATCCCTATTCATCCGGATGACCAAGAGAAAACCACTATTACTTGTCCGTATGGGACATTCGCATATCGAAGGATGCCCTTTGGTTTGTGTAATTCCCCATCTACTTTCCAAAGGTGTATGACAACAATCTTCTCTGACATGCTAGAAGATTCTATTGAGGTGTTCATGGACTATTTTAGTGTGTGTGGTTCGTCTTTTGACACATGTCTGGTTAATCTTGAGTGTGTATTGAAAAGATGTCAAGAGACGAACTCGTCCTGAATTGGGAGAAATGTCACTTTATGGTCGAGGAAGGCATTGTCCTTGGGCATAAAGTGTCAAAGAAGGGCATTGAAGTGGATCCGGCAAAGGTTTCAGTTATTGAGAAGCTTCCGCCACCGAATTCGGTGACGGGAGTTCGTGCTTTCCTTGGACATGCGGGTTTTTACCGGCGTTTCATCAAGGATTTTTCTCAGATAGCCAAACCATTGACGAATCTACTTCAAAAGGATGTAGATTTTGAGTTTGATGAGTCTTGTATTAAGGCTTTTGAAACTTTAAAAAAGGCCCTCACTTCTGCCCCCATTGTGCAAGCTCCGGATTGGAGCTTGCCTTTTGAACTGATGTGTGATGCTAGTGACTTTGCAGTGGGCGTTGTTCTTGGGCAACGCAAGGAAGGAAGGCTACATGTCATAGCCTATGCAAGTAGGACCTTGGATGATGCTCAACGGAATTATGCAACTACGGAGAAAGAAATGTTGGCCGTAGTTTTTGCATTTGACAAACTTCAGTCTTAATTGACCTGCAACAAAGCTATTGTGTATACGGATCGCTCTGCGGTCCGTTATCTGATGAGTAAGAAAGATGCCAAGCCTCGGCTCATTAGGTGGGTGCTTCTTCTTCAAGAGTTTGATTTTGAGATGAAGGAGAAAAAGGGGACGGAGAATGTGGTAGCTGATCACCTTTCTCGTCTCCCTCTTGATGAGAAGGTCTCGGATCCTGACGAGACCCCTATTGAAGAAGATTTGAGAGAAGAAGCACTATTCGCCATTCTGAATAATGAGATTCCATGGTTCGCGGACTATGCGAACTACTTGGCATGTGGGATTGAACCTCATGGTTTCAATTCTCAACAACGGAAGCGATTTTTCAATGAGGCTTCGAGGTTCTATTGGGATGACCCTCTCTTGTTTAAAAAGTGCGCAGATGGTGTTTTTAGAAGGTGTGTACCCAATCATGAGATCAATTCGGTGTTGAATCATTGCCATACATTGGCATGTCACTAGTGGAAAAAACGCTATATGTCACAACAAAACCGTTGCGGTCCTTAAGAGAACTGCAGCGGTAAATAGTCGAAAATTTGGGTGGGAAATTTGGCCTAACAAACCGCTGCGGTTATCATAAAACCGCAACGGTTAACAGTTAACCGCTGCGGTTCTCTATTAACTGTTGCAGTTT
This sequence comes from Beta lomatogona, assembly GCA_947646795.1. NCBI lineage: Eukaryota > Viridiplantae > Streptophyta > Magnoliopsida > Caryophyllales > Amaranthaceae > Beta > Beta lomatogona. The sequence goes on from CANSNZ010000089.1 coordinate 7,276,282, forward strand.
TATGAACCGCAGCGGTTTATTTTGTTTTTTTTTTTTCGCGTCAAATTCCCTCTCTTACACTGTTAACTCCCTCCTTCAATTCGTCCTTCCTTTCAAAAAAAGACTCCCTCAGTCCCTCCAATTCACGCAACCCCGACCCCACTGCCACCACTAGGTTCCACCACCACTGCCACCACTGGGTTCCACCTTCCCCCAACCCTGACGACCACCAGCTGCTGCGTCCTCCTCTCCAATTCGGTGGGTTTCAACCACAAACCCCACCTGCGTCCTCCTCCGTGGCTGCACCACCACCGCCGCAACTCCACCGTTCCTAAACACCTACATTCCTTCTCTACCTTTTCTTAGGTACCTACATTCCTTCTCTACCTCTACCTCCACCATTCCTTCTCATATTTGAAGCTTCAAGTTTATAATTAATTGTTCTTTTATGAATAATTGTTAATTAAATTAGGTTGTATAATAGTTAAAGGTTGTAAATTTGATTGATTTGAGTTAATTATTTTATTTAAAGTAGTTAGTTTGATTTTTAGGTTAAAAAAACTAGGGTTTGTTGTGGTTGCTATTTTTGTGGTTGTTGTTGGTAGTAGCTATTGTTGTTGTTGTTATTGATGTTGTTGTTGTTGTTGTTGTTGTTGTTGTTGTTGTTGTTGTTGTTGTTGTTGTTGTTGTTGTTGTTGTTGTTGTTGTTGTTGTTGTTGTTGTTGTTGTAGTACTTACTAACTAGTTAGGTTTGAACTTTAAAAGTTGTTGATTATTGGTTTAGATATTTAGTTTAGTTTAGCTTAGTTTAGTTTAGTTTTGTTTGAATTGCTAATTTATACTAATGTTAACTTTTAAACTTTGTTGTTGATTATTGAAGCTAGCTAGGGACGGATTGTTGAGCTCGATTTCCCTATTCACAACCTTGATATTGGTATGTTATCACTCATATTTAACTTTCTTTCATAGTAAATTGGTATATGTATATATATATGTATATGTATATGTATATGTATATGTATATATATATATATACATACATATATGTATATGTATATACATATACATATATGTATATATATATATGCAAATGTGTATATATTTATCGTTGAATTGAGATTAGATGTAAAATGTTTTGTTGTTTTTAAAAACCTATGTTCGCATCATCATATCATATGCCTAGATACCCGTTCGAGACTTACTCATTAGGAGTAAGTCTTGAATAGTCCCCGGTTTGGGACTGTTCTTAGATGTTTAATCTCACTTAGGTGGTGAATGTATGTCTTTAGTTCGATTCTAGAGGAAAATCTTGGCTCGTCGTTTCCCTACTTTTGTTCTCTGGGTACATATGTAGATATAAATAAATTTATATCTACATCGTGTACTTGGAGAACTGTAGGGAAATGCTGCCGGATTTTCCGTAGATTCGAACTGAAGGCAATACATTCACTAGTGAGATTAGACATCTAAGGATGGGTTAGGTTGGAGTGATAAGGACCCTTGGAAAGCATGCCTAATTTCATTAAATTTATATCGTGTATAAACTCTTATAATGTAGTGAAATTCGTCATTGACATTGGGTCCTTGTTGCTTGTGTTTAATTAGAGCTAGGTTTGGTTGAAATGAATCGTGCATGGATGTATGGTAGTCGTGACACGTGTGAATTCGTGGATGGGGTCTTTGAATTTTGTGATCTTGCATTAAGTCATCAGCCGCAAAGGGAACCGAGGGGTTTTATTGTCCTTGTGTTGATTGTGGTAATGTGAGCATCGTTAGTAGCATTGAGTCGCTTAGGGAGCATGTCTTTCGTCGCGGGTTTAGACAAGACTACTATGTATGGGTTTGGCACGGTGAGGAGGGTATGTATGATGGTCGAAATGCCATTGTTAACGATGTGCATGAAGAAGGTGAGTTTGATGTCATTGAGAATGACAACATCGAGGATGAATATGAGGATATTCAAGTAGAAGATGATGATGATGAAGGGGATCATATCGAGGAGATGATGGCGGGGGTAGATCATTGTGGCAAACGGCCTCGTATTTTTGAGTGAATGGACGAGGCATCTCGAAAACCGTTGTATCCCGGTTGTACGAGGTACACCAAGCTGACGGCCGTGATAACACTCTTTAATATCAAGACGAAAGCCGGTATAAGTGACTCTTGTTTCACTTCCTTGTTGCAGGCATTTGGTGATATGTTGCCGGACGACCATGAACTACCCAAGTCGAACTATTATGCTAAGAAACTGATGTGTCCCTTCGGGTTAGAGTACCAGAGGATACATGCTTGTCCAAACGATTGTGTGCTATATCGAAATGAATATGAAAATATGGATGAGTGTCCTCGATGTGGGAAGTCGAGTTACAGGCGCGCGGGGGTTGGTGATAAGAAAGGTCCTGCAGCAAAGGTGATGTGGTATCTTCCGATTATACCACGATTCAAGCGCATGTTTTCAATCAAAAAAGATGCTAAGAACTTGAGGTGGCATGCAAAACGAAGGAAAAAGGATAGTTTTCTTAAACATCCGGCTGATTCTTTTGAGTGGAAAGGTATCAACCATTGTCATAAGACCTTCGGTGCCGAGGACAGAAATTTGAGGCTTGGCCTATGCACGGATGGAATGACCCCATTTGGCAATCTTAGTTCTCAACATAGTACGTGGCCGATTCTTCTAGTTATATACAACTTGCCTTCTTGGTTGTACATGAAACGCAAATACATCATGTTGTCGATTCTTATTTCAGGGCCGAAACAGCCTGGAAACGACATAGATGTCTACCTCCAACCACTTGTTGATGATTTGAGAAAAATGTGGGATGAAGGAGTTTCTGTGTATGACGCACATGCTGATGAGGTATTCACATTGCGTGCCATGCTTTTATTCACTCTTAATAACTATCCTGCTTATGGGAACTTATCCGGGTACAAGAACAAAGGGAAGAAAGTATGCCCGATTTGCCTGGACGACACAACATCTAAATACATTACTACTTGTCACAAAGAAGTTTATATGCGCACCCGAAGGTTCCTTCAACGCGACCATCCTTATCGTAATAAGAAGAAGGCATTCGATGGAACAGTTGAGGAAGGGGTTGCTCGTAGACCATTGACTGGTATTGAGGTTTATGATCAAGTCAAGGGTATTGAAACGATATTCGGCAAAGGAGCGAGTGTTGGTGATAAGGGACTTTGGAAAAAGGAGTCTATTATGTGGAAACTTCCATATTGGAGAGATCTAGAGGTTAGACATTGTCTCGACGTGATGCACATAGAGAAAAATGTATGTGACGCCATTCTGGGGACACTTATGAATATTCCACATAAGACAAAGGATAGCAAAGGGGTGCGACTGTATCTGGAAAGTGAGGGGCTTCGACCAGAACTATGGGCTCAAAAGAGGGACACTAAGAAAAGAAAGAAAGAAGAGAAAGTGTCTGGAAAAGGAAAAGGAAAGGGAAAAGAAAAGAAACAGGAAGAAGGGTCGCCTGCAGGAATTGAAAGAAAAGGAAAGAAAACAGTGAAGGATGATGATAGGAACTATTTACCTCCGGCTTGCTACACTCTATCTAGAGCGAGAAGCGTCTTTTTGTGAGTGTTTGTACAACATTAAGGTTCCATCGGGGTACTCATCGAACATGAAAAGATTTGTTACCTTAGACGGTGAGTTGAAATTATCGAGCATGAAGTCGCTTGTTTCTCATGTTATGATGCAAGTATTCTTACCGATTGCAATTTGAGGGATATTGCCGAAACATGTGAGACATACCATAACAGTAGCCGTGTTCTTTTTCAATACTATATGTAGCAAAACGTTACAACCCTCGAAGCTTGATGCTCGCAGCTAGCGTGATACAAACTTTGTGCAAGTTTGAGATGTACTTCCCACCTGCTTTCTTCGATATTATGGTCCATTTGGTTGTACATCTAGTTCGAGAAATTAAGCTATGTGGTCCGGTGTTTTTGAGGTGGTGCTATCCCTTTGAGAGATATATGGGCTCTTTGAAAGATAAAGTAAGGAATCCAATATGAACCGAAGGAAGTATAATTCGGGGGATTGTGAGTGAAGAGGTCGGTAATTTTGTGGTTGAGTTCTTAACTAATGTTGATCCTATTGGACTTCCTACATCTCGACACGAGGGCGGACTCGCGGGTAAAGGTACACTTGGCTCGAAAATGATAGTACCCTCTGTTGAAAGCCGCATACAAGCACACTTATTTGTATTGCGGCAGATATGGTACAGTGCATCCGTACTTGGATGAGCATTTGGAGGAGTTGCGTGACCGTAATCCGGGTAAAGGGACTAGAGCATTGATGCGGTTGCATAATAAGACTTTTATTGATTGGTTCCATAACCGAATAATGCGTGAAGTAGATTCCAATGTTTCGAAACTCGAAGTGGCTAGCATTTGGTCCTCGAGAAGGCGTGCATCGCTATGAGGGTTATGATGTTAACGGATATACGTATTGGACGGATCGTCAAGATCAAAAGTCGAGATCTCTCCCGAGAATAGTGGTGTTTCAAGTAGAGGCATCATCTACACAATATGCAAGTGCCAAAGACAAGTCTCCAATTGATGCTAGATTGTTATACTATGGACGAGTTCAAGATATATGGGAGCTTGACTACTGCGGTTTCACGGTCCGCTTATTTCGATGCAAGTGGGTTGAGTATAACCGGCGTTACATAAGGAAAGATGACCCTTGTGGATTTACTCTTGTAGACTTGGGTCAGTTGCGTGATAGTGAAGAGCCATTCGTGCTTGCATCACAAGTTAAGCAAGTATTCTATGTAATTGACCCTTCTGATAACAAGTGGTCAATTGTTGTTCCGGGAAAAAGAAGTATACTCGGAGTTGGTGATGTTGAGGATGAGGATGAGTATGATGCATTTGAAGATACCCCGCCTTTCACCATTCCCAACTCCGATGTCACTGATGCAGAGTTAGCGACAAGTTACGTGCGTGCAGATCACGGGGAAGGGATAATGGTTGATACTTCAAATGAAGGTGGCAAAAGTTAACAATAGGCTCGACTTCTTTGGTTCCAATTCCGGCTTTCGGCTTTGCAATGTCATTTTACTTTATTTTTCACTTTTAGCCGCATGTAGTGTCATGTATAGTTCTTATTATTGTATATATATGTATTACAATCAACTAAACTCGCTTCACATGTATTGAAACCCATTTTGGGTAAGTGAATGTCATTTCGGGCCAATTTCGGCTTTTCAACCTCAATTAACTTAATTTCTCGCTTTTAGCCGCATGTTAGGTCATGTATAGTTCTTATTAGTATATATATATGTATTACAATCAACTAAACTCGCTTCACATGTATTGAAACCCATTTTGGGTAAGTGAATGTCATTTCGGGCCAATTTCGGCTTTTCAACCTCAATTAACTTAATTTCTCGCTTTTAGCCGCATGTTAGGTCATGTATAGTTCTTATTAGTATATATATATGTATTACAATCAACTAAACTCGCTTCACATGTATTGAAACCCATTTTGGGTAACTGAATGTCATTTCGGGCCTATTAGAGTCACTTAAAGTCGGGTCACATGATTTGAAAACCGAATTGGGTAGATGAATGTCGTTTAGGGTGTAATTATGGATTGTTTTGGGGGGGAGGAGGGGACTGTGCAAGGGGTCTGTGCAAGCGGGGGGGACAATGAATGAAGGGGCGTGAAGGGGGGACTGTGGAAGGGGTGGGGCAGTGAAGGGGGTCATGCGGTTCGGGGGAGTGTGCGGGGGGGGGGAGGGAGGTGTGCGGGGCGGGGGGGGAGGGAGTGTGCGGGGGCGTGCAGGGGGGGCAATCAATGGGGAGTGAAGGGTGCTTGTCTGCGGGGTGTGGGGACAGTGAAGGGGGGCAGTGGGGGTGTGGAGGGGTGGGACAGCGAAGGGGGGGCTATGCGGTTGGGGGAGTGTGCAGGGGGGGGGAGGGAGTGTGGGGGGCCGTGCGAGGGGGGAGTCAATGGGGGAGGGGGGGGGGGTGTGGGGGCGATGAAGGGGGCCGTGCAAGGGGGCGTGCAGGGGGAGTGTGCAGTGAGGGTGGGGCCGTGTGGGGGGGGGTGAAGGGGGCGTGCAGGGGGCGGTGAAGGGGTCCAGTGAAGAAGGTGGCTAAGCGGGGAGCAATGAAGGGGGCAGTGCGGGGAGGAAGCTGAGAAGGGGGAAAAGGGGGGGCGTGCGGGGCTGTGCAGGGGGCAAGTGGGGGGGGAGTGTGCAGGGCGGGGGTTGATGTGCAACGAGGGTGGGCGTGTGGGGGGCGATTATGGGGGGCGTGAAGGGGTGTGGGGGGAGGCGATTATGGGGGGTAGTGAAGGGGGCTGTGGGGGGCGTGAAGGCGGCCGGTGAAGGAGGTGGTGCGTGGGGCGGTGGGAAGGGGGGTGTGCGGGGAGTGAAAGGGGGAGTGTGCGGTTCGGCGGGGTTGATGTGCAGCGAGGGTAGGGGCTGTGCGAGGGGGCGATCATGGGGAGAAGTGGGGCGATTAAGGGGTGGGGGGAGTGCGGGGGTGGTGGATGTGCGGGGGTTTCTAATCATATGTTTATTTAATCTTACGCGTTTCTAATATCGTTGTTTAAAATTTCAGGAGTTTAAACATGGTCCGAGATGATGTGATTGTTGAGGAAGAAACCGATGATGATTATGATAAGTCATTGGATGATGATGATGAGTATGATGCGGAGAAGGAGAACGATAAAGGTGACCAGGAAGACATAGCGCATGATGAGGAGGCGCGCTTGCGTAAAAGGGAACTTGACTTGGCTGAAATACATGAGGAGCTAGCCGATAAGGCTCCCCCCATTGACAACAATGCTAGGGAAGATTATCCTTGTACTTCATCCGTCCTTGTGCCACAAAAAAATGCGGGGAAAGAGGTTCTCAGTACCAAAACTCCAAGTAAAGTTGCAACAAAGAAGCGGAAAGGAAGGGGTGCGACCAAGGGATTGAATTATAACACCCCTATGACCCTCGAGTATGATGACAGGGTCAACCTTGTGGTCAATGGCGTAAAAAGTATGGGCAGCATTTAGGGTTATGTGTGCGCAAACTGAGCATTTTGGTGGGGTGGAAAGATGTGCCCGATGCAATGAAGAAATCATTATGGGAAGACACTTGTGTAAGTTTATTGTGTAACTAAATTACTTTTATTTTTTGCATTTAGGAGCATGTTAGGTCATATATAGTCCTAATATGTACATATATAACTATAAGAGTCAATTAAACTCCACTTATATGCTTTGAAACACATTTTGGGTAAATCAAGGCCATTTCGGGCCGATTTTGGCCTTTACACTCCAATTCACTTAGTTTTTTCATTTAGCCGCATGTTAGGTCATATATAATAGGTACATATATAACTATAAGAGTCAATTAAACTCCACTTATATGCTTTGAAACACATTTTGGGTAAATGAAGGCCATTTCGGGCCGATTTTGGCCTTTACACTCCAATTCACTTAGTTTTTTGCATTTAGCCGCATGTTATGTCACATATAGTCCTAATAGGTACATATATAACTATAAGAGTCAATTAAACTCCACTTATATGCTTTGAAACACATTTTGGGTAAATGAAGGCCATTTCGGGCCGATTTTGGCCTTTACACTCCAATTCACTTAGTTTTTTGCATTTAGCCGCATGTTAGGTCATATATAGTCCCAATAGGTACATATATAACTATAAGAGTCAATTAAACTCCACTTATATGCTTTGAAACACATTTTGGGTAAATGAAGGCCATTTCGGGCCTATTTTGGCCTTTACACTCCAATTCACTTAGTTTTTTTCATTTAGCCACATGTTAGGTCATATATAGTCCTAATAGGTACATATATAACTATAAGAGTCAATTAAACTCCACTCATATGCTTTGAAACACATTTTGGGTAAATGAAGGCCATTTCGGGCCGATTTTGGCCTTTACACTCCAATTCACTTAGTTTTTTGCATTTAGCCGCATGTTAGGTCATATATAGTCCCAATAGGTACATATATAACTATAAGAGTCAATTAAACTCCACTTATATGCTTTGAAACACATTTTGGGTAAATGAAGGCCATTTCGGGCCGATTTTGGCCTTTACACTCCAATTCACTTAGTTTTTTTCATTTAGCCGTATGTTAGGTCATATATAGTCCTAATAGGTACATATATACCTATAAGAGTCAATTAAACTCCACTTATATGCTTTGAAACACATTTTGGGTAAATGAAGGCCATTTCGGGCCGATTTTGGCCTTTACACTCCAATTCACTTAGTTTTTTTCATTTAGCCGCATGTTAGGTCATATATAGTCCTAATAGGTACATATATAACTATAAGAGTCAATTAAACTCCACTTATATGCTTTGAAACACATTTTGGGTAAATGAAGGCCATTTCGGGCCGATTTTGGCCTTTACACTCCAATTCACTTAGTTTTTTGCATTTAGCCGCATGTTAGGTCATATATAGTCCCAATAGGTACATATATAACTATAAGAGTCAATTAAACTCCACTTATATGCTTTGAAACACATTTTGGGTAAATGAAGGCCATTTCGGGTCGATTTTGGCCTTTACACTCCAATTCACTTAGTTTTTTTTCATTTAGCCGCATGTTAGGTCATATATAGTCCTAATAGGTACATATATAACTATAAGAGTCAATTAAACTCCACTTATATGCTTTGAAACACATTTTGGGTAAATGAAGGCCATTTCGGGCCGATTTTAGCCTTTACGCTCCAATTCACTTAGTTTTTTTCATTTAGCCGCATGTTAGGTCATATATAGTCCTAATAGGTACATATATAACTATAAGAGCCAATCAAACTCCACTTATATGCTTTGAAACACATTTTCGGTAACTTTTTGTTTGTTTCTTGTTTTTATAGAATACGTTCCATATTACTCATAATGAGGAAAAAAAGGCGGCGTTTCTATCCTCGGTGGCCGAAAGATTTAGAGCTTTCAAAAGCAAACTAGTGAGTGGGTGGATCACGAAACGGAGAAAGAGGAGTATAAAGAGGAGGAAAATTCAAAAATCAAAGCAAAATGAGGGTGAGACGGACAAGGAGGCCGAAAAAGAAACAGAAAAGGAAGGGGGAGAGCAGGAAGATACATTTCAACCGGATTCTTTGCCTCATCAGATTTGGGGACATATAAAACCGGGAAGATTGGGAGGCATTTGTTGCCCAAAATACTACGCCGGAGATGGTGGTAAGTATTGCACTTTAAACTATATATATTCGACTTTGCATGTTCACTTTCAATACAATTACATGTGTTTTCTAATTGCCCATGTGAATTTATAGGCTAAGCGTGAGAAACATTCACTCAGTGCAAGACAGAGGAAGCACTACCATCATATGGGTTCCCATACTTATGCGACGCGAGAAAGTTGTGGATTGACGAGAAATTTTACCCTTCTACCGATACAACCACAACGCCGTCTTCTTGCTCTAAGGCCGCGCCGTTTGTCAAAGTTGATCGTGTCGGCGATTGGTGGTGCTCCTTGCATAGGCGTGATATCAACAATCAAATGACCATTTCGGATCCGAGAACCTTGAAGATAGCCAATGCCGTTGTAAGTACATGCACTACCAATCCCCTACCCCCACACGCCCACACCCCTAACGGTCGCCCCACCCCTGCACACTCCCCACACGCCCGCACACTCCCCCCACACGCCCACACCGCCCCCGCACACTTCCACCCCACTACACACCGGCTCGCACACTGCCCCCACCCCTGCACACTCCCCCCACCCCACTGCACACCGCCCCTACTCCCCCGCACACCGCCCCCACCCCCTCGCATACATCCCCCACCCCCGCACACATCTCCCACTCCCTGCTCCCCCGCCGCACACTCCCACCCCACTGCACACTCCCCACACTCCCCCCGCACACCGCCCCCGCACACTCGCTCCCCACCCCCGCACACGCCCCCCACTCCCTCGCACACATCCCCACCCCCGCTCCACATCCCCCACTGCTCCCCGCCGCACACTCCCACCCCACCGCACACTCCCCCGCACACGCCCCCACCCTCGCACACTACCCCTACTCCCCGCACACATCCCCCCCCCCCGCACACATCCCCCACTCCCTGCTCTCCCGCCGCACACTCCCACCCCACTGCACACTCCCCACACTCCCCGCACACTGCCACCACCCCCGCACACCGCTCCCCACTCCCTGCACACATCCCCCCCCCCGCACACATCCCCCACTCCCCTGCTCCCCGCCGCACACCGCCCCCACCCCCATGCACACCGCACACTGCCCCCACCCTCGCTCCGCCCCACACTTTGCCCCACCCCCCGCCGCGCTTATGATGTTGATTTATTTTTTTTAAACTTACCGTTATTAATTTCTCTATAGATGGGGCTCAAGGCAACAAAGATGCCCTTTATGAGACTTTGGGAAAGGACCATAGTGGACGTTTGAGGGGTTTAGGTGGTATTCGTCTAGGTGTGACAAAAGCGTATCCTAAAGATTACTCCGTGGGTACAAAATCACGCTCTCAACCACATGATATGGAAGCTATGACACAAGCTATTCGGGAGAAGCTTACCGATGAAATTACGGAGAAAGTGACGGAGAAAGTCACGGAGAAACTCACGGTGAGTTTCAACGCGGTCCTCTCACAGTTTGGTTTACCGGCGATACATCAACCTAAACTGGATCGTCTTTTGGAGGACAAAGCTAGCCATCCTAACACACAAAAATCCCCACCATCTATACTTGAGTTAGAGGTAACTATTATCCTTATAATTTTTAAAACTAAGTAACATGTTATATTATGTAATTGCATGTTCATAACCTCAATTTCATTTACTTTTTGAAGGAAGAAACGCCTTGCCAGCTTTTACTAGATGTAAAAGATGAGGGTTTGATTGTGGTGGCTGTAGGAAATGCACAACCACGAAGTGAACGATCAATAGTCCATCATGAGCCTGTGGACAATGAGCACTTGGCGGTTAGTTAGTGACCATTACTCCTGGTTACGAAGACTTTGCTCTTCCGCTGCCTAAACCGTCAATTGATATACATGTCTTGACCGACGCTCGTGGTGGTTATGTGTTGTGGCCATCGGCATGGGTGAGGTTTTCAGACGAGGTAAATTAAAGCAACTTAAATCCATATTCATAATGATTTGTTTCATACCTACCTACTAACTAAGTTGAATGTTTTTACCGTTGAATTATTAGGTTTTGGAGAGAATAAACAAGCCCAAGGAAAGCAAGGCGGACTCACCTCCTCTAGAGAAGGCGAAGAAGGGTTCAGAGAAGAAGGGTTCAAGCGGGCTAAAGAAGGCCATTTCGGGCAAAGGAATGCAAGATTCAAGTCACCAAGAAAAACCAACTACATATACTTGGATCGAGAAACCAAAGATCGAGTGTCTCACTAAGGCATGCATATGGCTACATGCAAATGCGCGTGATATGTCGGATGATGCACCTCTCGAGGTGAATTTGGGTACCACGCAATTCAACTACTTTGAGGATACATCGACATGGGTGTCTAAGGGTGATTTGAAAGAGTTCCTTTGCGGAGAGATGCTGAATGTTTCCTTGATTCAAGTCTTCATGAGGTAAAACATTTGTACTTTTGAAGTAAATAAAAATGATTTGCAATATACAATAATATATTTATGTTACGAAGTTGGTTGTGCTTTAAAGATTACTCCAAGATGATTGTGGACGCAAGAGCATACAAGAGCAATTTGGGTGGTTATGTCCAAATTTCACCCGAGCCGACAATTGTTTGCAAAACACAAATGAGGTCAAGGAGTATATTTGGCTATGTATGAAAACATCTCTACGTGCACAACATAAGTTCATACTTGCCCCTTGTTTTGAAGAGTATAGTTCTTAACCTTGCATCTATTTTTACCACTTTAATTATCATTATATATACAATAGAAGTACTCACATGATTGCTTCCTAACTTTTTTGGCATTTTAGTCTTCATTGGTCGCTCGTTGTGATTTGTCCTTCAAACAACACAGTATATCATTTTGATTCTGTAGCTCAAGATCCACCACGACACTTATTCCTCAAATCATGCATAAATAGGAATATTTGTTATTTAAAATGCTAATAAGCATTACACTTTTTACTAATTCCATTCTTTGGCCACTTCTGACATGAAATTTACTTAACTACAGTTCTTTGAAGAAATTTAAGAGCACGGGAAAAATACCTGAATGGAAAGCAATGAAGGTAATACATATTAGTTAAGCTACGTACTTCTTTCTTTTAGCAAAAAACAACCATGTATGTTAATTACATGATTTTTTTATGTAATTCTATGATTAGTGTGCTCAGCAACCGGGGGGAACCGAGTGTGGCTACTATGTGTTGAGGTTCATGTTCGATATAGCCTCAAGTTGCAAGGAAGTCGGGGATATTGAGAAGGTATATATATATATACATATAAAACTAATATACGTAGCTTAATTTAAAGTCGATTTTGGCCTCTTAAGCTCAATGCACTTAGTTTTGTTTTCTTTCCGCCTTTAGCCGCATGTTAAGTCATATATAGTTCCAATAGGTACATATATAACAATAAGAGTCAATTATAGTTCACTCATATGCTTTGAAACCCATTTTGGGTAAATGAAGGCCGTTTCGGGCCAATTTTAGCCTTCGAAGCTCACTTCACTTAGTTTCCCGCATTTAGCCACATGTTAGGTCATATATAGTTCCAATAGGTACATATATAACTATTAGAGTCAATTAAAGTTCACTCATATGCTTTGAAACCCATTTTGGGTAAATGAAGGCCATTTCGGGCCGATTGTGGAATTCGAAGGTCATTTCACTTAGTTTCCCGCATTTAGCCACATGTTAGGTCATATATAGTTCCAATAGGTACATATATAACTATAAGAGTCAATTATAGTTCACTCATATGCTTTGAAACCCATTTTGGCTAAATGAAGGCCGTTTCGGGCCGATTTTGGCCTTCGAAGCTCATTTCACTTAGTTTCCGGCATTTAGACACATGTTAGGTCATATATAGTTCCAATAAGTACATATATAACTATAAGAGTCAATTATAGTTCACTCATATGCTTTGAAACCCATTTTAGCTAAATGAAGGCCGTTTCGGGCCGATTTTAGCCTTCGAAGCTCACTTCACTTAATTTCCCGCATTTAGCCACATGTTAGGTCATATATAGTTCCAATAGGTACATATATAACTATAAGAGTCAATTATCTAAGGCCTTACTCAAACTAAAACTGATATTATGTATGTTTCCTTATGTTTAAGGTATTCAACCAAAGGGAGAGTTCTTTCACCACAACCGAGATAAACGAGGTTCGGGATTTGCTAGCACACTACCTTACCGAAGTTTGCCGTGACTTTGAGTTTATATGTTCTTACTGTTCTACTTGCTAGTTATTTAGGTACAACAATATAATTGATGTTTATTTTGGATTTTAGTACTTAATACAACTTCATTTGTAGTACATTCTCCAAATTTTATATTTATATATATATATTAATTTGACTTGTATACGACGCGCTTGTGGGATTTGTGTCAACTATAGCAAGTTAGATATAATAAAATATTATATATATACAAATATAATATATATATATATATATATATATATATATATATATATATATACATATATATATATATATATATATACATATATATATATATATATATACATATACAAATATATACAAATATAATATATATATATACATATATATTATATATCATTAACTGATGCGGTTTACTAAGAAAACCGCATCAGTTAATGTTCCAATGCATACAAAGAGGTTGGCGGCAAAGAACAAACCGCTGCGGTTCCTAGGCAAAACCGCAGCGGTTTTTACCATTAACCGCTGCGGTTTTACCAAGGAACCACAGCGGTTTGTTCTTTCTTTGCCGTTGCGGTTCACAACCGCAGCAGTTTCTTTATGAAAACTGCTGCTAGTCCAACCATTGCGGGCCAAAACCGCAGCGGCAAGCCCGGTTTTGACCGCAGCGGTTGGACTTTATTCCACTAGTGTGTGGAGGGCATGGTGGAGCAAGCAAAACTGTTGCTAAGGTGCTCCAATGTGGTATGTTTTGGCCATCATTGCAAAAAGATGCTTGTGAGTTTATTTTGAGCTGTGATAGATGTCAAAGGAGTGGCGGCATCACGAAGAGACATGAGATGCCTCAATAAAGCATTCTGGAGGTTGAGCCATTTGATGTATGGGGAGTTGACTTTATGGGCCCTTTTGTCCCTTCTTTGGGCAACATGTACATCCTTGTTGCGGTCGACTACGTAACTAAGTGGGTTGAAGCCATTGCCTCCCCCACCAATGACCACAAGGTTGTGACTAAACTCCTTAAGAAGATCATCTTCCCGAGGTTTGGAGTACCTCGAGTATTGATAAGTGATGGCGGTTCACACTTCGCCAAGAAGCAACTGGAGGCCATCTTGAAGAAGTACGGGGTGAATCATAAAGTCGGACTTCCTTATCATCCCCAAACTCAAGGCCAGGTTGAAGTTTCTAACCGGGAAGTGAAGAACGTCCTTGAGAGAGTGGTAAATAAAACAAGGAAGGATTGGTCTTTGAAGCTAGATGATGCTCTTTGGGCTCTTCGCACGGCTTTCAAGACGCCTATAGGAAGCACTCCCTACCTCCTCGTATATGGCAAGGCTTTTCATTTGCCGGTGGAACTCGAGCACAAGGCTTGGTGGGCAATCAAAGAGCTCAACATGGATCTTCACTTGGCGGGAGATGCTTGGAAAGAGAAGCTAGCTGAGCTTGAAGAGCTCCGCTTCGATGCATATGAGAGCTTGAGACTGTACAAGGAGCAAACAAAGAAATGGCACGATCACCGGATTCAGCAAAGAGACTCCGGGTTGGAGACAAAGTCTTGTTGTTTAACTCAAAACTAAAGCTCTTCCTCGAAAAATTAAAGTCCAAGTGGTCGGGACCCTTCCAAGTGTTGAAGACTACGCCTTATGGAGCCTATGAGATTTTGGGCGAGAATGGTCCGTTTTTGTGAACGGTCAAAGATTGAAGATCTACCACGATAATCAAGCCATCGGTTATGTTGGTTGCTTGATCCTTCGCTCGCTCGAGCGCTACTCTTGAAGAACATATCCTTTTAGTCAAGCTAATGACTTAAAACAAGCGCTACACGGGAGGCAACCCGTTTCTCTTTTTCTATTTTCATTTTTAGTCTAGATTTTGGTTTTACCGGCTAACAATGAGCATTCATTTGAGCATGAGCGGTTTTTGGCAGATGAAATGGTGCGCCCGCACCACGTAGAGGTGCGCCCGCACCACTTTGTCTGGAGTGGGTGAAAAGAAACAGAAGAATAGGTGCCCCCGCACCATTCAAAATTTTTTTCGGAAATTTCAAATGGTGCGCCCGCACCACATATAGGTGCGCCCGCACCATTCAGTCTGCAGTTGGTAACAAAACACAGTAGCATTGGTGCGCCCGCACCATTCAAAAAAATTTCGGAAATTTTGAACGGTGCGCCCGCACCACGTATAGGTGCGCCCGCACCAATTACCCCGCAAAGTACATCAGCAGGCAGTAAGTTTGGTGCGCCCGCACCACTTATCGGTGCGCCCGCACCAAACCCGTCTGAGGCCAAAATCACGGTTTTTTCAATTTTTTTCGGCACTCTCACTTCTTTTCTCTCATATTTTTGAACTATCTCTCTTACTCACTCACTTTCTCTCACATCCACATCTCTAGATCCGGCGACCACCACGGCTTTCCGGCGACCTCCGGCCACTTTCTCACCGGCAAACTCATCTTTTTCCCCTCTACAACACTCAAGTGCATCAAATTTGGGGCTTTGGCAAGATTTGGATTTCTAGGGTTTCAAAATTGGGGATTTTCATCTCCAAGTTGGTAATCTCCTTCCAACCCCTTGTTTTTCATAGATAATCTTGTTATTTGGACTACAAGTTTGTTTTCTTTTTGATTGCATGCTTGTTTTTCTTCTAGCTTTGGTTTGTTCATAAATTTTTGCCCAACTTTGTGATTGGTGTTGTGATGAACTAGTTTAATTAGTTGTTCTTTGTGGAAATTTCATAGTCTATGAGATTTTTGTGAACTAAATTGAACTATTTGAAGTGATTTGTTGAGCAAGTATTGAGAAACATGTTGTTGGATTGTTGATTGTGTGAGTTGGAGAATTGTGTGAGTTTGATTGAATTTTCGAATTAGAATCGAATTCTTGCTTGTTAGCAACTTAGTTGCTATTGATTGTGGGATTTATGTGCTGGTAGTTTTTTCTTTTTAGGTTTTTGTGTGTTATTAGTGTGGTGATTTGTTTGACCAAAGGTTTTGAAGAGTCCCTCTGCTACGGCCACGCCCTTTGTTTTTCCCCGTTTCAAAGAAAATCTTTTTCACATTGTTTTTAAAACAACACTATTGGAAAAAAAAGTGGCGAAGGATCCTCCTCCAGGGCTAAGAGAGCTAAAACAGGGTCCTCCTCGCAAGGAGCCTCTTCTAGCTCTAATCCCCCTCCTATCTACCCTCTCAAATTCTCAAATGCTGCACACCGTCAAATTTTTGCTCAGCTTTCGAACCGAACTCTGCGACCCACGAAGTTCTATGACTCTGGTACCTGCCGGTACCTTAAAATCGACACGATAGTAAGGGAAATGGCAGGAAATCTCGGGTTGTCGAACTTCCTTAAAGTTCGGGAACCTACTTATGACCAACTAACTCTTGAGTTCGTTGAACATAAGTAGGGAGCAAGAATCCGGTGCTCTGACAATTCAAGCTCGTCTATTTAATCAAGTAAGAACACTATCTTTTGACGAGTTATGTGAAGCATTTGGGACGGACTCTACTGCCCCATGTGATGCCCCCTATTCAATAATTTGGGAGGGTTACAATGAACAAGAGTGGTGGGCCAAGATCACTGATGGCACCACTCAGTTTCGGACGAATTCGTCCAAGGCTTCTGAGATTATCCATCCTGCTCTCCGCTACTTCCATAGGATGTTGGTTTACACCTTCTTTCCTAAGCAAGAAGTCGGGCAATTGAGAAAGGAGGAGCTGTTGGTTTTATGGTTGGCCACTGATGGGGCCCACCATAACGCCCGAATCAACTTTGCAGCTATCTTCCTTAATCGATTGCAAGAGATTAGGGGGGGTACTACGCTAGCTGGGGAGATCATTTGTGGTGGAATGATCACCCGGCTAGCGTCTTATCTCTCGTTGGACGATGACCTGGCCCGCTTAGAAGAAAGCGTGCCAACTGTTGGTCAGTCCAACTTATTGGATGGTGCAGCCCTTCAGCAGCTGAAATTTCTACGTGGTTTTTTAAGACCAGTTGCATTTGGCTAGTGGGAGGGAGACCCTACTGTTATATGGACACTGAGTTCATCTGGAACCCCCCGCCTGACTGTAATCGATGGCGAGTTCCCCCTTCCCCTATTGACCCAGCTCATTGCGCTGATATGACCTACCTTCAGTCCACCACTGTGGAGAGGGTACCGAGGGCTCCCAGGGTTCCGAGGTCCGAGCACCGCATTCCCGTGAGTGATGCGGCCGAGACCTCTTCCTACCAGACCTTTGATATGGCCTCCGTCATGGCGGCCATAAACCAGATGCAGGCCACTCAAGCGGCCAACCACCGTGCGGTCAGTGTTACCCTTGATGGTATCCGCACCGACCTTGATCATGTGTCTCGCGTGGCTTGGCGAACTCATCTCGCCAATGTCCACTCCGGACATGAGGCTCCCTTCCCTAACCACCCCTACTACCCTCCTGCTTTTGACCCTCGTGACGGGCAATTCGAGGAGGTACCTTTTCGCCCCTTCCCCCACTACCCGTCTTACTATCCCGACAGGTATCCAGGCGCGTTCTTCCCTTCTAACCCCCTCCCGATGGGGGCAATGATGGGAACTCTTAGGTGCTCCTTTTGACCCTCCTCCCCCTCCCACCTTTTGCAACTCCGAGCGCGGAGTTTCGCTTAAGCGTGGGGGCCCTTGCATGCATGCGTATGTTTTTGGGAGTTTGGGGTCTTAGGTGGTTATTTAGGCGGGGTTCTATTGGTTGTGGGTTTGACTTGGTGATTGGTTATTCTTCTTGGTCCTCTTCCCCCACCCCTTTTTCATCCAGATCACCCTTGTATAGCTTGTTTTTGATAGTCTTTTATTAGCTTGTTTTTAGAAGTTTGTTTTTAGCTTAGTTTTGGTAGTTTGTTTTTGGTGTTTTTGCATTGCATAAAAAAATAAAAAAAATTGCATTTAGGGAAGCTTAGTTGCATGTATGATTTGTGGCTAAGAGTGTTCATAACTTGATTGGAAGACCTTCTTTGCATTTGACTTGATGATTTTGGAAGCCTCGTTGTGACGTTAGATGATCTTTGAGATCGGTGACTTTTGGTAGAGTCTCTTTGAAACTAGGCGAGTTGGTTGATTGGATTGCCTTGTCCCTTGTGCGGTGAACCCTGAAGGAGGGCCAAGAACCTCGTAAGACTCATCTACAACCCTCACCATTGATCACCTAACTTGTGACTTGCATTTTAGCTCCCCAAGATTGCATAAGACCGAGCCTATATAAGAATGATTTAGGGCGTTTCTTTTTGCTAGAAATAGGAGTTCAAAAGCCAAAAAGCCTTTATACGTACATAATTGTCCGCTTCTCAACCCATTTGAGTCTTTCTATCCTATTTTTGCTTGGCCCTCATAATAAGTCATGGCCAAACTTTCCCCAAAGTGGAGTACATGTCTAGTTTGTCTGGAGTTGAGTTATTTTGATACTAAGTCTTTGGTTGAAAGTGAATTGATGTGCGTGTATAATTGCAAAAGTTGAGGAAAATTGTGAGAAAAGAAAGACAAAGGAAATAAAAGAAAGAAAGAATGCTCTTAGTGCTTCATTTGGATTTCTATTGAAAAGAAAGAAAGAGCAAATTTATGTGTTCAAAAAGTGAAAATCAATGTTTCAAAAAGTAAATCAAAGTGATAATCAAAGATGTGCGAGATTTCGATTTGAGTTGGTGTATGGACTAGCTTGGGGGAATTTATACCCCCTATTGTGTACTCCACTTTAACCTTTTTTCACCACATTCCTAAATTCTTATCCCCACCCTTTAACCTAGCCCCGCTACAACCTAAACAAAGTCCCTTTTGACTTCTAGATTGGACTTGGTCGATTAGTAGTGGCGGGTGAGATTTTGTGCAAGTCATGATGAGGGTCATCAAAATGTGGTAGAGGCGAGCTATTATGGTTGAGCATCCCTAGGGGGGAGTCAAACTCGGGACTTGGAAGTGGAGAAGAGTGAGTAATCACTTTTAGAAAGCCTATTTTCAAGGGGACTCGGTTGACCGGTGGATTAGATCCCTTAAGTCACTCTTGTGCTTCCTAATCATCTTCCCTCTTGTGTTTGGTTGGTCTCCTAAATCTTGTTATGAACTCATTTAGCTTGCATGTCATATTTGTAGCTTTGGTTTTAGAGCATTTAGATTAGTTTGTTGCATGATTTTTCTTTTCCTCTTTTTCACACCTCTCTTCTTTCTTTCTCATTCTCGGTATACTTGAGGACAAGCAAAATGCTAAGCTTGGGGGAGTTTGATAAGTGCGTTTCTAACGTACTTTATCAGCTCTTTTTGGTTTAGTTTGATCCTCTTTATACCCTTTTCTTCCCTCTTTCTTCCTTATTTCTCTCTCTCTTCCCTTCACTTGATCATTGTTGATCATTGCGACATTTCGCTAGATTTTCGGTCAATTTTGACTGGATTTCTAGTACATTTGCTTTCATCGTGTTTTCCCGTGCTTTGATTGCAGGTATGATCTTTTATAAGGTCAAGAGTTGGGAGATACGGTAATAGGCGGGAGTTTCGAGGAGTTTGCACACGCGAAAATGGAATAAAGGAAGCTTGATTTGAGCTCCATGGTGTGCCTACACCCTCTTAGCACTGTCCGCACACATTGGTGCGCCCGCACCACCCACAGATTAGGCATCCTTATTGTCAGTCTGTTAGGTGCGCCCGCACCAATCAGGTGCGCCCGCACCTCCCCAGCGAAGATTGGCCATCTGAGTCAGTAGCCTTGGTGCGCCCGCACCACCTGTTTCCGCGAGAAAATTGTATCTCTCTTAGGCATTAAAAACAAGAGTTTTAGTTTTTTGGAACTTATGCTTTATTCCAAGTTCTTAGAGAAGATTATTAGGGCTTACTTTAGAGAGAAAAACACTTAGTTTTGGATCAAGATTTGAGAATTCTAGATCATAGTTTGTGATTGCTACAACATTGAAGGTATATTAATTCAATTAGTTTCAAAGTTTCAGTTTTTATTATCTCTTTTCATTGCTATTATTTGTTCTTCCCTTTTATTAGATCAACTTTATTATAGTTTTATAATTGTTATTTTAATTAGACTAATTATCTCTTAATCATGTTTAGCCCTAGATTAGTTATAGATTTCATGTTTTATTGTTTAGATTCCATGATTAGTGAGTAGTTCCCTATCTAGGGTTAGGGTGCAAGTATGGATTAGAGTTTAAATGTATTGTTAATGTGATTGTGATGATTCAATGACGTTTATGCATTGATCTTGGTGTTTTGAGGCCTTAGGATAGATATTGATCACATTTGTGCTTTGGTATTTTGATTTCAAATGTTCTTAATTGAATTATGAACTCTTTTATCATCCCCATGAATCAACTTAATTTCTAGGCCAAGATATTGGGTAGAAATTAAGGGGATCCTATATTAGGGGTTTTCCAAATTCATTGGATCTCTTAATCAATTGACTAAAGACCATTCGAGAGAGGATTTAGTTGATTGATTAAGCGATCATTCTCGGGGACCATTCGAGAGAGGACTCGAGTATTTTAGAGGAAAACTAAACCTTGCGTAATCGTTGCCTTTGAATCACAATTGCATTAATAATCGTTATCCGCTTTGATCCATACTAGTAACCTTAACTCTAGTGTCTTCCTATAATTTTTCATCTTGTGTTATTTGCTAGTGCTTGATATTATCTAGTCGTAGTTGTCACCAAACCTTTTTAAAACCCCCAAAAACCCTTCAATTAGGTAATTTAGACTTAATAGACTTTGATTAATCCAAATTTCCCTGTGGATCGACCCTTGACTTGCCTTTACTACGTTCTTGGTAATTGCTCGTTAGGTTTTATAAATATTGTTTTAAAAGTGATATTTTGGTGCATTAACGACACACTAAAAACCTCTTATCATGTAAACGAGAAGCAATATCGAGGTATGATTGGACCATTACTTCACTTAACAACAAGTAGACTCGATATTTCATTTAGTGTTGGTTTATGTGCTCGATTCCGATCAAATCCCAAAGAATCTCACTTAACGACACTTAAGAGAATTCTAAGGTATTTGAAGGGAAGCGATGACTTATGTTTAATCTATCCTCGAAGTGATTTTTTTGACCTAGTAAGCTATTCGGATGCGGCTTATGCTGGAGACTTGGTTAATCGAAAGAGCACATCAGGCATTGTCCAGTACCTAGGAACAAGCTTGGTCTCTTGGAGCTCAAAGAAGCAAAATATTGTTGCCTTATCCACAACAGAGGCAGAGTATGTGGTTGCTGCTGCATGAAGTTCCCATGTCCTTTGGATCAAGCAACAAGTAAGAGACTTTGGCATTAAATTTAAATGTGTTCCTATCTATTGTGATAATACTAGTGCAATTTGCATTTCTAAGGATCCAATTAATCATTTAAGGGTCAAGCATATTCACATTAGGCATCATTTCCTTAAGAATAGTGTAGAAAAAGGTCTTGTTAAAGTCGAATTTTGTCCAACAGAAAATCAAATAGCTGACATATTGACTAAACCACTTCCTAGAGAAAAGTTTGAGAAAATTCGCTTAGATCTAGGGATGATTAGAATTCATTAAATGTGCTACTTCATATAAAACTCTTAGTTAAAAGATTACACTAAGTGGCCAGCAACATTTTGTGAATTTATTCATATATAGTCATTGTAAGAACTCACGTAGTATTCATAATACTCCCCTTATTGTCCATGCATATACTTGAGCAAAAATAGAAAGGTCACTGTACATATAGCTTGAACATGTAACATGCATGAGTTCACACCTTCTATTCCTTGAATTTCTTTCCACGTAAATATTATCTCCATTTTATTTGATTTTATTTTTCATCAATTTATTTCTTCATTCTTCCCCCACAAATAAATTTTTTGATGGCAACGCTTCACCATCGTTTATGTACAAACCTAAAAATAAAATGATTCAACATTAAAGAAGGAAGGGAAAAGCCGCATTTAATTCTTTTTCACCATCTCCCATAAATCTTCCCCAAATAAAAACCCATCAAATCAAATCAAAATTTACACGACAAATTCACCTCTTTTACCCAAAACCATTAACTCTGTAAAACCGCCTTTTCTCTCTCTCTCTCTCTCACAAAAATCTCAATTACTTCATCTTCTTCACCTAAACCCTAAATGGCTCCCAAACGAAAAACCTCCGATGATACCAAAAATTTTCCGGCAGAAAAATCTTCACCTCTGGTGGATTACAACGAAAGCGAGAATGAATCTTCCAACTCAAATGAAGATTCCTTGGGTTCTCAAGATATTTCGGCTGACATTTAGATGAAGTGAAAACAGAGCAAGAAAAAGAAGTTTTGGTTCCTACAAAAAGGGGTAAGAAATCTAAATCTTCCAAGTACATCATAGGATTTTGTGTTGATTTTTCTTGGTGTAAGAAAATTAAGTGGGGTCAGTTTCTTGATCTTGTTAAGTTTCAAAAATGGGTTAAAGTGTTAAGTTTTGGTTAGGGTCTTTATGAGAGTGAGATGAGCGAATTTGTTGCTAGTTTTGAAAATACCGAGGGGCTGTGCATTAGTGTCGTCAATGGAAAATTGGTTAAATTCACCGAAAAGAACTTGGGTGAATGGTTTGAGGTACCAACTGAACGGTACAAGGACTATATAAAGGGTAGGGCTAAGTTGAATGTCAATGGTGCTTCCAATTCTACAATTCTGAGTTTCTTTGGGGGTAAGGATTCTGACCTGTCCCTAGATAAAAAAGATCTCACTCCTTATCACAAAAATTTGTTTCATATTGTTTGGCGCTTCATTTTGCCAAGGACATCCAAGAGGACTCAAGCGAGCCTTATGGATCTTTCATTAATGTTCTGTCTTGCCAAGAATATAAAAATAAACTTCCCTGCTTTAATGATTTCTTATCTTTCCCATTGTATTACCCACAACAAAACAGTTGGGTATGCTAACCTTATTTCTGTTATCCTCAAAAAGAACCAAATCAAACTCCCTTCTAGTACCTCTTTTGATTTAGAACCTGATAACTATTTGACCAAAGAGACTTTATCCAGGCTATCTCTGAGGGTCCAGTGTGGGAAGTTAGAATTTGAGGTTGTAGAACCTAAGGGAAAGGTAGAGACTGAGATCAAGAGGAAGTTTGAGGAGGAGGTCAGTGCTGAAGGACCTAGGTCAGTGAGGAAGAGTCAGAGGATTTCTGTGACCAAGGCTCCCAAGGAACAGGGTCAGGGTGCTGTTCATATTGATCTAGAGGAGGATCAGGCTTCTTCAGGATCAAGGGTTGTTGATTTTCCCCTTCTCTCCACTACTGGTCTTCATGGGATTCTACATTCAATTCAGGAGTCTCTGTCCCTCCTGCACCCAAGAGTCCAGGGAGTTGAAGCCAGGATTGCCAGAGTTGATCTTCACCAGGAGCAGATCCTCGCAAAAGTGATGAAAGGAGAATCTGCAGTTCGTGAGAAGATTGACGCTGTAGTCGCTTCTTTAGTTCGCCCCAAGCCCTATAAGCCCTAATCCCATTTCCTTCCCTATAATCTGATGAAACAATGTTAAATTTTTTTTTTTTTGATTTTGTATTAAACAATGGTGGTTTGTTGTTACTATCTTTTTATCACCCTTTTGGATGTGAATCACACATCAATTTCTGGTGATAATTTTTTTTTTGGTTTATATCTTTTATCTCTTTTTATCTCTTATTTTTTTTTGCTTCTCTTATTGTTCTCTTTTCCTTCTTTTATCTTCATCATGAACTCAGCTTATGAATTTCTCATGTCTACGTTCATTGATCCCATCTTAATATGCCCATTAAAATGTTTGGATGGCTAGTATTATTAGATGAATGTTTGAGCTACTAAGCCTTGACATTGTTGTATATGATGCACTCTTAGAGTCCTGCTGGGTACTTCGTTGTTTTTGATGATGACAAAAGGGGGAAGTAGAGTGGCACATAAAAATTCAATTATAGTCTTCTTAGTGTCTAGGTGATGATTTTCGGATTTTTCTTTCTTCAAACAAAACTGATTTCTGTTAGGATTAATTAGATTGTTAGTTCTTGTTAGTTTTGTTTGTTTTACTTTTTAGTCTCTTGTTCGTTTTGTTTGTTTTATTTTAAAGTCATTAGCTCTTGATTCTTTTGCTCTGATTTTTTTTTTTAAGTTTTTAGTTTCTTAGTTTTTTGGTTATTTTATATTTTTATATACCTTATATTTGCCATCATCAAAAAGGGGGAATATTGTTGTATTCCATGTTTGGATGATGCCATATACTTAGGCTTTAATATAGTTTTTATTTTGCAAAAAATATAAATCCAAAAAATAATGTAATGTTTATTTTTACAATTGTATATCTTGTGGAGAAAGATTAATTATTTAATCTAAGTCAAGATATTATTTTTATGCACTTTTGAATTTTATCATATGGTATGTTTGATGTTCTAGTTACTTGAAATCTTTGAATAAAAGATTCTTCAAGTTATTAGATATTTGTCGTTGTTGTTTTTGTTTGAAAAACAGTTGGAATAAGCTAGCATAAATTGTGGAGCTAAGTCCTTGAAGCTCTCCAACTAACTTCTCCTATCTGCGTGTTACTTGCTGGGCATCCTCCCACTAACGGCTAGTGGAAGTAGTTAATCCTATTGCTACAAACGTGGGATTATGGTAGAAGATCATGGGCCACTAGTAGAAAAAACCTCAATTGCTCCATTTTTTTTGGCCCCAAATGCTCCGTATTTGACCCGTAGCAGACGTCACACGAGCATTTGAGACTCTTATAAATGCTCCGGTTGCAACCGAAGCATTTGTGCTACAAATGCTCCGGTTTTTTAAAACAAACGGAGCATTTGGGGCCTCAAATGCTCCGGTTTTATCAATAAACCGGAGCATTTTTACTCATAAATGCTCCGGTTTACTAGTAAAACCGGAGCATTTGAGGGCCTAGAAATAACAAAAAAAAAATTTGCGTCTTTTTTGTTCAATATTGATGCACAACCAATACATATAAATAATAGTTCAATTTCTGATTGTTTATAAATACAAATAAATTACAATCGTGAACTACAAGATATGAGTTCGACAAATCGTTGATAATAAAACTAGCAACAATAACCAGCCAAGAGCAGCATAACCAAGAGCCACCAGCAGCAACGACATGGCTGACGACAAGTAGTTAAGTTAATATAAGGATTGTGACGGATTGTGACAGATTCAATGCTAGTACTGCATGATATGAAAACACACCAGTTAATAAAGCATATCAATGCGATTTAATAAAAGAATAGTAGTAAAATTCTAGCTTTCATGATGCTTTGATAATCATAATTGTCACTTGAGCATTAAAGCTGACATGGTACTTTACTACAATTAAATAAACATTTACAATAACAATTGGCGTCACCCTTGATTATATGATCCTGAATACAATAACTTTATTAACTAAAATTCGAGAAAAATTTTAACCTAGAAATGCAATCTTAACACTAAGTCAGTGAAACGAAACATGATAAATGAAATTTCAATCTACCAATAGAAAGAGACGAAAATTACTCTGTTGTATCAGATACAAGAACCATCATAGCAGCTTCCTGGCGATGGTTGCTAGGGTTGTTGGCACCTCTGTTGCTTGGCTCCGGTTTCGATCAATAATCCAAATTCGTCGTATTGAGTGAGAGGAGCGAGAAAGAAAATGGTGGTTGAGTGAGGAGTAAAAAGAGAGGACGGTGGTAGGGTGAGAGAAACCCCAAGCCCTAAAATTCAGTAGAGTGAACAATGAGCTTGAAGTAGCACGAGCAGTGAATTGAACCCTAGAACCATAGATTCTAGGGCTACTGCTGCTCCAAATTGCCCGGATCTAGCACCGGAGCAGAGCAGCCAGCGAGAGAGCAGCGAGAGATATCGAGAGTGATAGGAGGTAGATGAGATAGATCAATGGAGAGGGTAAGAGAGAGAAAAGGAACCAATTTGATGGAAGGGGGGGAGTCGAACGAGAGACATGTAAGAGAAAAATCAAAAGGGGAAGAGTTGTAACTAGAATCGAGGAGAGGAGGGGAGCGAGTGAATAAAAAAGTAGGCAGGAATAACAAATGCTCCTGTCAAACGGAGCATTTGTGAATTTTTTAAATTAAAATATTGAAGGAACTTACGAATCTGATCAATCAATGATCGAATCATTTCTAACAATGATCGAATCTGACGAGAGCAATCATAATGTAACAATATGCCATAGATTGGAAAAATAACATAATTAGGCAACAAAGTAAAACAAGCTACAAGTTACAAGTCAAGTGGTACTATGTATGTACTAGTTCCCACCAATTATATGCTTCTGATAATCATTTCTTATTGATAACAGACAATTTAGTACTATGTTCTAGAAAAAAATACAGAGCTTTCAAAAACAATCAAACAATTTGAAAGGCAAGGGTGAGAGTGTAGATATCTAGATCTCCCCTCAACGTTGAAGTTCACCAATTGATTTAGGCAATAAAAGAGCTACATGCAGTACAGTAACCAGTGCTCAGACTACTCATTACCAGATCTCTCATGGGGGATTTGGAAGATAAAGAGCCAACCTTGCTGGATCTAGAAAGAGAGGCTCCAGGAAGGAGCCAGAGTATTACCTAATCCCACCCACCGCAAAAATATATATAAGGAAATAAAAAAAAAGGTTTGGCAAAAGTAACAATTACACAAGAACAATAACTACAAAAATAGCTAACAATCCATAAAACACAAGAATGATCCAAAATCATGCTAAAAAAAGAAGTATAAATAGAACTAAAGAGCGTCACAGATAAACTAATACCTGCAACAGGTTACTTGAGCAGGTACATACCCTAGAAAAGCATAGAGTTTAATCTCAAATTGCTTGATCGAATACATCCCTCTGACTAAAAATAGTTATCACATCGTTATAATCCCTGATAATTACAAAGAGAACCCTTTTTGATAGTTGTGCCAACAGTATCCTCCTCCATTAATAGTTTGGAAAACATGCACATCCAGAAACTGTATATGTGATTATTAATTCGAGATGGTAAACCAATAACTAGTGGTTTCTATCCATATATCCATTCCCCTGTGTTTTACTACTTTACAATTTGCACTTCCACAACTCTCAATCAACCAAGTGATGCCACAAAGTCAAATAACAATTAAAATTTAAACCTCACCAAAGCACCAACTAAGTCAACTAAGAAATAAAAAATAAACAATAAAGTTATTAAAATCAGCAAATTGTAACAAATAAAATCACCTCAGTTCATCTAAGGAGAATCGGTTTCTGGATCTCCAAAAAGAAGACCACATCGTTAAACAATCAGGCCTTCAAAATTATCATTCTCAGCGATCATAACTTGAACCAAAACAATGTGGTTTCAATTGAAGTTCAACATACATCAAGAGCAAGAAGAGGTTTAATTGCGATACTATGGAGAATTTGAAGTGGAAGCCCAAATCTGATTTGAAAACATCGAAATTGATCAATCAAATACACAGCACAGAACACATTATAATAAATTAGCCAAAGTTGATCTCCCTAAACCATACTATTTCGCCAGTTTCATCAATCAAATAAAAGATCGAAACATCAACAATTATTCACGGAATTAAGCAAAATCAAACGAAACAAGTCCAAGATAAAGAGAGAAAACGACCTTCCGGCGACGTGTTGCATTTTCCGAGCAATAATTCAGTTCAATTTCAGAGATTGAAACCCTAAAATTACGAACGATTGACCATTTGTCTGAATCGACGGGGCTTCTTCACAATGACGAGAGAGAGAGTCTGATTTCCTTGTGGGGTGATTTCGAAGGTGTAGCATAGGAGCGAGAAGTAGGTGAGGTGAGGAGAGAGAAAGAGGTTAGGTGAAGAGAAATGGCGAAAGGGAGATAGATAGGAAGAGGGGAGAGAGAATAGTAGGGTTTCAATGAGTATTTGTGAATCTCATGATGCAACCAATTGAACTGCAGCGAGGGGGACTTGGGAAGGAGGGATGACGGAGAGAGGAAGGGACGGCGGAGGTTTCAATTGAGAGAGCCGAGGGACTTGGGAGTGAGAGAAAACAATAAACAAGGAATGACATGAGGAGAGACAAAAATTATTTAGTACGCAAGTGCGAGGTTTCCTGAATTGAGGGAGGGTACAAATGCTCGGGTTGACTAGTCAACCGGAGCAATTGACATCAAATGCTCCGGTTGACTGGTCAACCGGAGCATTTGTGAATTTTTTTTAGTAAAATTTTCACAAATGCTCGAGTTGATTAGTCAACCGGAGCATTTGATAAGTAGCAAAAGCAGTTTTTTCCACTAGTGCGGCCATGAAGACCTAAATTATAGCTTGAAGGAGAACGTGAAAAATCAGTTGAAGCTCATAACTTGCAGCAGCTATTTAAGGAGAAAGACTTGTTCGAAATAGATATAACTTTCTAGCATTCAAAGTTTATCTTCTACATAGAAAGTTTTCTGTATTTTCTTCTCCTACAATACTTATCATTGTAATATTCATAGTGTTTGGGTGAGAGAAAAATTAGAGAATATCCTTGTGATCAAGAGAGAGAAAGAAAGAGTTAAAAGAGAAGACTTCGAGTGAAGTCAAAGTGAGTGTCATCAGTTCAGGGGGAACTGAGTGACTGGGAACAAGTTCCTAGAGGAACAGATTAGGTCCATTAGTAGGTTGTAAAAAGATCGAGTCTTTTGGCCTATTATAGTAAAGAGAGTTTGAGGCAAAATCCCTCGTGGTCAAGGCTTTTCTTCCTATTGGGCCTAGGAAGTTTTCCTTGTAAAAATCTCGTGTGTTTGTCTCTTTCTATTTTTAGTTTGTTTCACTAGTGGAAAAATGCTCAAATGCTCCGGTTAATAAGCCCACAAATGCTCTATTTTTGGCTCGCAGCAGACGTCATACGAACATTTGAGCATTTTACAACTGCTCCGGTTCTTAACCGGAGCATTTGCTTTCTCAAATGCTCCGGTTGTGCTAAAAATCAGAGCATTTGAGACTATTTTAGTATACAAAGTACCACAAATGCTCCGATTTTTAGGGGAAACCGAAGCATTAACACGGACAAATGCTTCGATTTTTCATAACAACCGGAACATTTGTACAATTATTTATAGTAAAAAAAAAGGTTCCAGCTACTGCCAGCATGCGTGCTAGCAACAACCACTAGCAGCTCTTCTCTCCTCACTATTCTGCCTCACTGGACTCCAGTCCCCCGTGACGGAAGGGCTTCTGCTTCGTCCTCTATGCCCTGGACTACGGCTTCTAGGCTTTCTTCCCTATTCATGGTACTGCTGATTTCTATCATCATCTCTTCTACCATAACCACAGCCACCATGGGGACGGTCTCCATACCTCCTTCTGTACCTTCCAAACAACTATCGCCTAAGCTCCCTGAAATTGATGTAAAAATAGCATGCTACTATGAGCTAACAATACAATCAAATAAGTAGAGACTACAGAGGGTAACACCACAAGTAATCACCTGCTAATTTTTTTTCAAATGCATAAAGTTGCAGTAACCTCCACGATTGCACACGTTTTCCTCATACTGTCTGCTAATTGCTCCTCTGAAGTTCGTTACAGGAGAAAAATCGACAATGATTGGACGACCTACAACATGTTATACAATGCCATCAGAGTTCAGAAAGTTGAATATGAGGCTAGATTAATCAGAGATGGTTTAAGCAGTGATGGATTAAAATACTCTATAAAGGCACATGTTAGGTAGCTTAACACCAACTGATGTACAGCATTGTCACCCTGATTCAATGAATTAAAATGATGCACAAGAAAGGGTTTCGTTTTCCAATAGTCAAAATATCTTATCCCTTGTAGTCGTGCAAGACCCACACATGGTAATAAAACACCAAAAACACCAATAACTCTCTGTTTCAAGGCAAGCTAAAAAAGGTAAAGGTCAAACAGAAAACATCTCAAAACAGTATAAATCTTCAGGCTACCAAATACATCTCATTTATGACTTCCAAATTACATAAACAGAATATTCAACACCTATTCTACTCACCAACCACCAGAAACAAAAAATATCCTTTAAACTAGAAACTAACAGAGCACAAGACAAACTGAACCTTTGAATGACAATATTTTTAAAGATGTAATGTTCGTATTTTAATATACAGAGCACAAGACAAACTGAACCTTTGAATGACTTTTATTTTAATATACAAAGTACGGGAATTCATGTTTTGAGGTCGATGACGGGGTTGGAGAGAAAGAATCAGATATGAGAAATAAAATTTGCTAGGGTCATATGAGAACATGCATGCACTAGAAACCAAATATTCACATGTCTGGCTCCGCTGTTGAGATTACCCTACTTGCACTCAGCTTTACTCTCCTTGTTTCCATTGTCAAGCAGTCAAGAAAGCTTGGTGAGACATATTTGAGTACTTACAATCGTTCTAAGTTTATTAAACATTTCTTCATTTTAGAGGCACCTTAAAGGACAGCAAACAACATTATGGCCCTTGAACTAAGAGGATTATGAAGATTATTGGTCTTCAAAATCACAAGTACAACTGCTAAGCACAAATTGACCAAGAAGTAGGTGCACAGAGAGCCTTATGATTTCTCAAAAAAATTTGAAATTCAAACCTAGTGTTTCCAATATAAACGCACGCTGGTGTATTTTTTTCTTGAACACAAGACAATATACTTTTTCAGCTAAACAGGACACCAACCATCGAAAAAATCACAAACTCACCATTTTTTCCTTCGAATCATCCTTAAAATCACCCGCCATGGCGAAATTCTTCTACTAAGATTGAAAAATTACCAGAAAAAAGTTGAAGCTAAGTCGAAAAGTTAAACCTAAGACAAAATTTGAACCAAAATCACCTTGAATTAAGCAGCTAATGAAAGCAAACACAAGCTATGTAACTAGAAGTCTAGAATTAACCGTAATTTCAAGTAAGCTTTGCCACTAAGAGCTATGGCAAACTAGGAGACAACCTAAGGATCAAAGAAAGGCCAAAAATGTAACTCCATTTAACAAGTTTGACTCCAGCAAACCAAGTAAACCCAAACCTCTCTTTTAAATCGTCTGACTTTAAGTCTGGACCTAGTAAGCTTGTAAGCAGCATAGTATGAACTGGGACTGTTTTGTATCAACATGAACAACATCATTTACAAAATTCAAGCACATAAACTACAAATAGAGCAGTGTAGATAAAGCATAAGAGGATCTGAATTTAACAACATAAATGACACCAGCCCAAATCTATTGTTGCACTCTCACTACTATTATTATTCTCGTGCATCAACTTTAGGTACAAAGAAATTCAAGCACATAAACTACAAAAGTTAAAGAGAGGCAAGGAAATTGCGAGAAGGACATCAATCATTGTTTTTACGTCAATTGAAGAACATTTGTGAAGCTAATTTGAAGGTAATATGAAATTTAGGAGAAAAGAATAAAAATGTTAGAAGAAAATTCATCGACACTAAACAACTTTCAAAAGAGGTGTTATTGCACATAACTTCTCAAACAACAAAAATCCTCACAATTTCAAACTGAATCTTTAGAAATTAGTATAATAGCAAAGAAGACCTTCAATTTTACATTGTCTCAACAAAGTTAGTGGAGCAACTTACCCTGTGAAATTCTTAGCAACTTCAAATCCACATACACCTCAAGACAATCACAAACAGGAAAACAAGACTCGACAAAACAAAATCAAATTCATGCAAGATTATAACCATCAATTCGCAAAACCTAAATAGATGCACGAAAAGGCATCAGAGGTATAGGAATACAACACGAAATGACTTGTTTAAACAATCAAACACAATCAATTCACACCCACAAATATAACCAATCAAGAAAAAAAACAACAACAGCAGAAAATTACCAGCCAACCAATGTCTAGTAGCAACGCAAACATCAAGGCGGCTGATCCACCATCTAATCTGGAACCGAATAGACCTTCCACCCCTCAACTTGCCAAACCTCAAAACACATAACACACAGGTATGAAAGTCAGAAGGATGGCCAGAGAGGCGGTAGATATTCTGGAGCCAGGCAGAGCATAAAGATTTTCAAATACCTACAGCTCCAAAGACTTATACTATTCCTCGTCCAAGTTGCTTTTTCACATCAGATGCTTTAGAATCAATATATGCCAAACAGGATTCTGCTTGAACAGGTAGCGAATAAGCCTCCTGCTTGGCTACTTAGCAATCTCCGCTATAGCTTGACAGAAAAATGAAACATCATCATTGAACATATCAGTAATGGATTTGGAAGTACAGCCTTCAGCATTAACATGCATAGATTATGTCATTTGAGGAACCGGAGAGGGGGGAGAATGCAATTTAGACCTGCAGGACCCAATGACAGGATGCAACCTACGCAAACTGAAGCAAAACTTGGAGGTAATAAAAATGGTTGCAAGAACAATTATAATTAAAAAGCAATCAACAGCAGCAACAAGCTAGTAGAAGCAACCAGCCAACAACAACAAGCCAGCCAGTAAAATCTGACATGTTCAAGTGCTAGTATAGCATGATATGAAACCCTTCTAGTTTGGCACGCTGCTTAATTATGTTTTTTAGTTGTTGCTAACCTTAAAATCTTAGATAGAGGATGTGTAATTATGCTTTTTAGTTGTCGCTCAGCATAAAATCTGATTTCAACTCTTAACGGAATCACTAACTCACTAGATCAGATGACACCCTTCTAGTTTAGCTGCATTATTAATCAAAATCATGTTTTTGTATAATTATGACACATTGTTCTTTTAAATTACTTGAAAATCACCTATGTATGTAATAATTGATTTGTATAACACTTTCATTTTCACTGGACCATCAAATTTTACACATCCAATTTACAACTAAATTGTCAAAACTCACACCCAATTTTCACTTAAACCATCAAAACTCACACACCCAAATACCCAATTTTCACTTAAACCATCAAAATTCACACATCCAAATTTCACACATCCAATATTCAACTAAACCATCAAAATGCACACACCCAATTTTCAACTAACTATATAAACTATCAAAGAGAAAGAGAAACAAAGAGTACCTCATAATCACTGTTCAACAGACGACAGATCTATTGGCCAATGGTCGAACTCTAGAGAAATAAAGAAGACCAAGCAACTCGCTTTAAAGACAAACTGTCCTTTGCTCGAATTATGGTGGAGGTGGGTATGCAGCAGCAGTTGCCAGAGGTGATATCTTTTGTGAATGAACATGGGGTGGTGATGGAACAAAGGGTAGAATATGAATGGAAACCGGTCTTGTGTGGGAAATGCTCTAGTTATGGTCATGAGGCTGAGGTTTGTAGGAAAACTGCAGGCAGGAAGGTTTGGGTGCAGAAAAAGAAGGTAGTACAGGATGAAGAGGGATTCGCCATGGTGGGGACCCAGAAGAATAGAGGAGGTGTTACTGCTCCTGTAATACCTATTCATAACTCTTTTCTAGCCTTACAGAGCACTAATGAGGTAGATGACACTCTAGGTGCAACTCACATACTTGCGGAAACTGATGGTACAGGGGCAACAATTGTGCAACAAGATGGTGATAGCACTGGTGGAGGCGAGCAGGGGGTGGCCTCCCCTTCTCCTAATGGATAACATCTTGACCTGGAATGTAAGAGGTCTAAACACTAGAGCTAAGTAGAATGAGGTGAGGATTTTTCTTAACTCCCATAATATTAAGTTGTTTAGCCTCTTGGAAACAAGGGTGAAAAGCTCTAACTTAGGTAATATGTACTTAAATTTGTGTCCTGGATGGTGTTTCTCTCATAAAAATAGCTATCATGAGAATGGGAGGATTATTATGGGATGGTGTCCTGATTCTTTTACTGTTGATATAGTAATTGTGACAAGTCAATTCATTCATCGTTGCATTACTCCTAGAAATGGTGAGGAATTTTTATGTACTTTGTTTATGGGTTCAATGATCAGATGAGTAGAAAGGAGTTGTGGAGTGGGCTTAAAAGCATTGCAAATGGGGGTTTGAAACCTTAGGTTCTCATGGGGGATTTCAATGCCCTTAGTAGCCTTAATGATAGGATTGGTGCTACTGTTAGGCACTCTGAAGTTGCTGACATGTTGGACTGCCTCGACATTTGTCATCTTGTTGACGTGAAGTCTTCAGGAAGGTATTTTACCTGGAATAATAAACAGGAGGGTGAGAGAAGAGTTTTCTCCAGAATTGATAGGGTTTTGGCCAATTCAGAATGGATTGATAGATTCCGTGAAGCTCAAGTTGTTTTTTTGTCTGAAGGCAATTATGACCATACACCTGCTCTGTTATGTGTCTACCCTGACATTGGGCAAAAAACTCCTTTTAGATTCCACAATATGTGGTGGTGTAATCACTCTTCCATGCTAGCTACTGTCAGGAATGAGTGGAGCAAGCAGGTTGTGGGGTGCCCGATGTATAGGGTCTGTGAGAGGTTGAAGCTTGTCAAGCAGGCCTTAAAGGTAATGAATAAAGAAGGGTTTGGTGATGTGGAAGCTACTGTGGTTAAAACCAAACATGATCTTGCTACTATTCAAATGCAGATGCATAGCCATGTGGAAGATGTGAATCTGGCCACCAAGGAAAAAGAAGCTCTGGCAAGTCTAAAAACTGCACAACAAAATTTGAATTCCTTGTTACAACAGAAATCTAAGTTGGCTTGGCTTAGATGTGGTGATGAAAACACTCAAATTTTTTACCAAGCTCTTAAAACAAGGCGGTACTAGAACAAAATTCATGCCATACATGCTGTTGATGGGTGTTGGGTGAATAAGAAGGATAAAGTGGAGCAGGCTTTCCTTGATTATTATCAAGGTCTCTTTGCTTGTAAAGAGCAAAAGCAGACAGTTATCCAGGCTCTTATACACAAAGGAAAGAAATTGAATGAGGGTCACCTACAAATTTTGAATAGCGAGATCACTAGGGAGGATGTGAGGAGGATTATTTTAGCATCCCTGATGGTAAGGCTCCTGGAGCTGATGGCTTTAACAGTAAGTTTTACAAGCACTGTTGGGAAGTGGTGGGAGATGATGTCACTGATGCCATTTTGGATTTTTTTCGAACTGGTAAGCTATTGAAGGTGATTAATGTTACCACTCTAACCCTTGTTCCAAAGATAAAGTGCCCGGAAAGTGTTAGTGACTTTAGGCCAATTGCGTGCTGCTCTGTCCTATACAAATGCATCACCAAACTGATTAGTGAAAAGTTGAACATAATTTTACCTGAAATCATATCCCCGAGCCAAGGAGCCTTTGTAGTAGGGAGGAGTATACTTAATAATGTGATGATCTGTCAGGACCTTGTGAAGCAGTATAAAAGGAAGAATACTAGAGTAGGTTGTTTGATGAAATTGGATCTTAAAAAAGCCTACGACATTGTAAATTGGGACTTTATTCAGCAAATGCTTGAGGGGATTGGCTTCCCTACTTTTTTTGTGAACCTGATAATGGTGTGTGTGAGGACCCCCAGGTTCTCAATTATGGTAAATGGAGCCCCATGTGGTTTTTTTGAGGGTCATAGAGGTTTGAGACAAGGGGACCCTATGTCCCCTTTATTGTTTGCTCTCTGTATGGATTATCTTGACAGGATCCTTTGTTATGTTAGTGAGCAGGAAGGATTCAAATTCCATGCTAGGTGTAAAGAATTGAAGCTACTACACCTATGTTTTGCAGATGACCTTCTCTTATTCTGTAATGGTGATTTCAGATCCATCTACACTATGCTACAAGGTATGCAGATGTTTTCAAATGCCTCTGGCCTTGAGGTGAACAAGTACAAGTCTGAGGTGTATTTTGCTGGTATGAGTGACCAGGAGATACAGAGAGTTACTGATGTGAGTGGGTTCAGTATTGGGAATTTGCCCTTTAAATATTTGGGAGTTCCCATTTCCACTATGAAGCTTAAAGCTCATGACTGTCATGCTTTGATTGAAAGAATGGTGCACAGGATTAAAATGTGGAGTACGAGGAACCTTTCATTTGCTGCTAGGTGTCAACTTGTTAATAGTGTTTTAATGAGCATCCATGTCTACTGGGGACATATTTTTTTTTTGCCCAAAGCTGTCATCCATGAAGTTAATGCTGTGTGCAGATGTTTTTTGTGGACTGGGAAACACAATGACAGTAAAGTTGGGTCTGTTGCTGGGCATGATATTTGTAAGACCAAAGGCTCAGGTGGGCTAGGCCTTAGAGACCTTGAAACTTGGAACATAGCTGCTATAAATAAGCTAGCTTGGCATATTGCTCAGGGGAATGAAAATCTGTGGGTGAAGTGGGTGAATTGCATTTATATCAAAGGTGATGACTGGAGCACTTATGTGGCCCCTAGCTCAGCTAGCTGGGCTTGGAAATATGTGTGTAAAGCTAAACATGATGCCAACCTCAGATTAATTGGAAATCAATGGCTGCTCAATGACAAATTTAGCATTAAACAACAATATAGCAGATTGAATGCTGAGAGAAACCAACCACAGGTGCAATGGTGGAGATATGTGTGGAATAGATATTCCATGCCTAAGCACAGATTTGTTCTTTGGCTGGCAATACAGAGGAGATTGAAGACCAAGGACAGACTCCTGCAATTTGGTATATGTACTGATGGGATCCTAGATTGGCTGGGGTTCAATTGGAGAGGGAGGAATCTTCACCAGCTTTGCAGATGGGTCAAGGATAGATATAAAGGGTCTAAATTCAAGAAACAGGTTGCCCTTGCTGCTATAGCCTAAACTGTTTATATGATTTGGAGAAATAGAAATCAAGCTTACTGAGAGCATACTGTTAATACTATAGAGTATACTATCAAAGAAATTAAATATACTATAAAGTATAGAATTTTACAGATTATGAGCAAGAAGGTTAGGGGTAGTGAAAAAGGATGGTTTGAAGAGTTGTAAGCTCTGGGCCTGTCCAGGGGGGTGTTGGGGCTAGCTGCTGCTAGCTGCCTTTAAGTGTAGTTTTGTTCTGGTTTTAATGTCATCTTAATTACCAAAAAAAATAAAGAAGACCTCATATTCAAAGTTTAACAAATTATATACACCATTACATGAATTTTGCGAATAGAAAAATGAAATATCGAAGAAATTAGCAATAATCTAACAATCAATCGCAGCACAGATAGCCATCACCATAAAAAAATTCAAACAAAAAGAGGCAAGATCGAGAAGCCATAATTCGGTTTCCAGGGTTCCAGATTTCGAACAAAATCAATCAGAAATCGAAAAAAAAAAAATCGAGTCGCTTACTTGTATTAGTAAAGATTGGGGTAAAATACGAGTGAAAATGAACTGAAAACCCTCAAAATGGGAGATTGACTCGAAATCAGAGCTTCTGCGAACGAATTTGGGGTTTTAGCATGAAAAAAACGGTGATGATAAGGAGAAGGAAAAGAAGAAGAGAAATGGGGGTTGTGTTGGTGTTGTCGGCGTGCTCCTCGAGGAAGAGCTCAGAGAGTTGGAAGACATTTGAGGAGAGAGGAGGGTGGTTGAGTGAGAGGAGGCGTAAAAGAGGAGAGAGAAAGAGGGGTAAGGATTCTAGTGAGCAAATATGGGAAAGAGGATAGAGAAAAAAGTTTAATTAAAAATAGTCAGATGCTCGGGTTGTTTTAAAAAACCCAAGCGTTTCTGAATTTTATTCTTTAGAAAGGTTATCAAATGCTTGGGTTGTTTAAACAACCAAAGCATTTGTAATGTAGCAAAAGAAGTTTTTTCTACTAGTGTTTTAATTCCGCAATACAATTCGAATATTTCCCCTCAACTACAATTCACCCCCCTCTTGTAGTTGATCTAGTGTTCATACTAGAATAACAATATCTATTAACGAACCATTTTGATTAGTTGATAATATTAAATGAGAATTTTATGAAAGAATAAAACGTTCATTTTTCCGATATTATCATAATGTCGAGTAGATTTCCTAACCTTCATATTTCATTAATTTGCTCTAAATATTGATTCATTGACTATTGATATTTTTTAACCGATTATTAGTAATATTATGTTAATAACCTTATACGATCATAATCGCTTCCCTTGATTGAGGTTTCTCTTTATAAAATCCTGACTTTATCTTATAAATCAGTAGTATAATTTTGATTGCGTGTTGGGGAGGTCCAAATTTTCCAATCATTGTTAAGATATGTTGATAGCTTTAATTTACATATTGTTGTTAGTTAAGATTCTTGGATAACGATTGCCTCACACTGATCTATCAGCACTTTGCTTTGCGTCGCAAAAACGATGCTATAGCTTTCACTTCGTTATAGAGTTCTAGTTGATTAAACTTAATTACTGTATGTACGTCGTCATTGTTCGCCGCCCAAATAATGTTTGTTGATTGGTTGTCCTTAAACAGATATATATAAACATACCATGTCTTCATCAGTCTACACTAGTGCATAAATTCCCATGTCAAGTAATTCCCATGATAAGATCCGATGTCTCGGTGCTGGTATGAGGAAAAAAAAGTAATGTACTCTCCAAAAGCTTTAGCGGATGATTGGAAACCGAATATTGGTTTTATATCTTATCATGGAAATATGCTGTAATGAGAGACCGATATTCACTTCCTAAAAGAAACTAGAGACAAGTGAAATATTGTAAAAACTACTTGGTGTGAAAAACAATTGGTATTAATTATATACAATGCAAATTTTATTTAATCTTGATACGCATATTTCTAAAATATCAATATAATAATTTTTATTAATAGATAATTAAAGAAATTAATTATAAAAGTCGTGTGTTTGCAAACATAAAAATCAGAAGATTGACGTGCTACATTTATTAGATATGTAGAAGTGATGCCAATATAAAATATATAAAATAATTATCACTGTCTAGTTGTGGAACTTGTCGTGGATGACTCCTCAAGCAGATGAGCAGCTCTTCACGTTTCTCTAATATAATCATTAATCTAATAATCTTCTAACAGCATCATCCATGATTATGACTCGTAGTTTATCTAATACTAAAAGCATAGTAATTAGGAAAGAATGAAAATGATCATACTCAGATGTACTCAAGTTTAATTTGTTAAATGTTAGTACCTTTCTTAGTTTATTACTCGGAGTCAAAAGTCCAATACTCCTTACTATTAATTATGCTACTTAGTCCTACATAACTGCTTCAAGCATATAGAAATTCTAATATTTCAACACAACGTGGTAAACAATTAACCTTGATCTCCACCACTATATAGTCCCCTGGTATTCAACCTGGAAGAATCCAAACTGGCCTAATTGACCTAACTACTTTTCTTGTTGATTCTAATTGACCATTTACCATTAAGCTATATTATAGATTCCGTTGTACTTAAAGAAAAGTATATTTATGAAGCTCTTCGAATAAGTTGAAAATTTCAATGTGAAAGTATGTTGTGAATATATATTAGAAGAAAAAAATGACACAAGGAATCCCAACTATGCCTCATTTTCATTAAGAAATCTTAATTATCGATTAACTTAAAATAGTATCAACTTCTGGAGTGCATGTATTTCCAAAATTGTATTTCATGGCCTATATATATCCTCTGTTAAATAAATTGTTTTTCTCTTTTATGTGAGAGTTTTTTGAGATAAGCGTTTCATTTATTTCAAAACAGGGGAAGTATACGTTATAGTTTGTGTAAGGAAAGTTTTGTATAGAGAGTGCAATGCCCATAGATGGAGCCGGACATGTGTGCTATTGGCAACCACGCATTAAACATGTGAGGCCTCCATAGTACTTTCAACATGCTATATTACTATTTATACCAAAAATACCTTCAACTTTCGCACAAATAATTAATCAACCATCGACCAAAATAAATACAATTTTGGTTACAAAATCTTTATACAAAATGAGCCGTCCTAGTAGTTGAGCTCCAATAACTCGCAAATCGAAACAACTAATTTACACCCTCTTATATCGGTCATTTTTCGATCCCTGAAAAAAAAGTAATGGCCATCCAGTCCCCGTAACTATAAATTCCTGGCTTTACCCCTGAACATACATATAATTTGGTTACAAAATCTTTATAACAAATGAGCCGCCCTAGTAGTTTTACTACCATGCATAACATGACAAACTAAGGAATCCAATCTTGTGAGTTGTGAATTTGTGATGCTTATTAGGGGGGTACATGTGTTTCTCTTTTCACAAGCATTTGCACGAGTTGGATTGCCGGTACAGTACCTCTGGTTGTTAGCCATGGTTTACATTATCCCTACTATCACCTTCAAGTTAAAGTAACATTTAGTATGCAGTAACTTGATAAGAAACCATAAGATCTCATCTTCGATCGTTTTCATATTTTGAGGGGAAAAACAAAACTTTTGTAGCTCCTTTCTTGTGACTTGTGAGCTTCGATCGGTCACAATGGGTCTGCTTTACTTTGAACTGTTCTGCTTTGCTGAAATGCCAAATTTCTGTTTGTACTGTCATCATCGATTCTATTATTGAACCGTAATGATTGAAATAAACTACATGGTGAAGAAATTCACCCGCCAGTAAGAGAGGAAAATTGATGATGTAAAAGTTATACAAAATAGATTTATCAAATTGTCGGCTCTTACATGTTTGCTAGAGAATTATTCATTTTCATCCACACTCTAATGCTTAAACAAATATTTGAGAGCAAATTAGAGTATGTTTGTTAAAAGACCAACTCAACCAAAAGTTTAAACTAATGGCTGGAGTCCAAGGAATAATTTTATACTCTATCACGTCCTTTCACACGATAGCCCATTGGGCTTGACGTGTGGATGCAACACAAGCCTCCCTCATACCTGGCTCTAAATGTTCAACTTACAAAGAGGGGTGGTGAGATTTGAACCCGTGACCTTTACGTCACACTGACTCTGATACCATATGTCAAAAGACCAACACAACCAAAAGTTTAAGCTAATGGATGGAGTCCCACAAATAGTTTTATACTCTATCACTGTCACCTTTCTTTTTTTAACAAAATATCACAATATTCTTAGTAATTATTAGTAATTGTTAATTAAATAATGATAGTTACTCAAAAATGCCAGTGAGATTAACTGGATTGGATATCGTCTTGTTTAGTAATCCATATACCCTTGTAAAATGAATTGATTGTTTCTTTAATTATAATTAGGATGGAATTTTATAAATGATGCTTATAAAAGCGCAAACAAGATAAAGGCCTGAGGGCGAGGTGGTAGCTCAGTGGAGTACCACCCCGAATTTCAGGGAATTGTCTTGGGTTTCGACTTCTCATTCCAACAATATGTTGGAGAATTCCCTTGTGGTGGCAGTGAGACTCTAGGCCTGTTATCTTCTTGGTTGTTTAGCCTTGTATCTAGCATCTAAGCTGTTGTGCATCGTAGGCTAGTAGCCTAGCAGGGGTTAGTCTTCGGACCAATTATCTTTTCTAATTTAAAATAATAATACAAAGGCCCAGGTGCGACTTTTTTTATGAAGAACCAACTGCTTTTGATTATGGGCCAACAAGAAGAAGTAGAAGTCGTCCATAGAAGTGTAAAATTCGTCCATAAAGATATCACTGAAAAACATTAGGAAAAACTGACAGGAACAGTCCCAACTATAGGCGTTTCGCCATTTTTAGTCCCAACTAAAGATTATTTATAAGCAGTCCGAACTATGCATCATTTTTTACAAAATTGGTCCCAGATTACTGTTGACCGGTTGAATGTTTTTTTTTCCTTCTCTTTCTCCCCTCCTTCCTTTCCTTGCCACCCATCTCCCTCCCCTGCCATTCCCTCTTTCTCACTCTTCCCCCCTCCTCTTTTTCTTGAAGATTCTTCTATTTTCTAGAAAATTTGATGGAAGTTCAAGTTCATCCTAATGTCAATTGTCAACGAATTTATTTTCTATCCCAGGAGCTAAGGCTCCTGGGCCTGATGGATTTGGCTCCTATTTTCACTGGGATGTGTGGAGTATCATTGGAGAAGAAGTGATTGATGCAGTTTTAGATACTCTTAATAGTGGTAAGGTATTAAAGGAATTGAAAATACTACAATTACTTTAATACCTAAGACAAGATGTCCTGAAAATATCTCAGAATTCAGACCTATATCTTGTTGTAATACACCTTATAAGTGTGTGGCAGACTCAGGAGGGTATTACCTGATATAATCATTGAGAATCAGGGAGGATTTGTACAAGGCATATTCATAGTCCATAATATAATGGACATACAAGATATGGTCAAGCACTATGGAAGAAAGAAGGTAAAACTAAGCTGCTTAATGAAGATAGATCTGCAGAAAGCATATGACACTGTCAATTGGGAGTTCTTGCAGCAAATGATGACTCATTTAGGATTCCCTGATGGCTTCTCAAAGCTTGTAATGAATTGTGTAACAACACCCATGTTTTCCTTGCTGAATAATGGAGGAATGGAAGGATATTTTAAATCAGAGAGGGGATTGAGACAAGGTGATCCCATGTCTCCACTGCTGTTTGTTATATGCATGGAGTATCTCTCAAGGATTCTCTATAAAATGAGTGAATTGGAACAGTTTAAATTTCACCCAAGTGCTGAGGTGAAATTAACACATATGTGTTTTGCAGATGATCTTTCCATATATTTAATGTTGAGAGCTTTCAAGCTCTTTTCTGACACTTCAGGACTGCAACCCAACATTAATAAATCTGCAATTTACACTTGTGGGATGGCTGAAGAGGAGATACACAGAGTAATTGATGCATCAGGCTTTTCAAGAAGCTCACTGCCATTCAGGTACTTAGGTGTGCCCATATGCTCAAAAAGGATTACTCAAGCTCAATGTGAATGTATTGTAGAGAAGATGGTAGCCAGAATTAGAGTATGGAGTACAAGGAACCTGTCCTATAGTGCCAGAACACAACTTATCAACTCTGTATTACTGAGTTTACATAGGTACTGGGCACAAGTTTTTGTGATCCCAAAAAGTGTGTTGAATGAAGTTGTCAAGGTGTGCAGATCATTTATGTGGAGTGGACAAGCTTTCACTCGAAGCCGGGAGCGATTGCATGGGAAGACTTGTGTTGGAGTAAAAGTTGTGGAGGATTGGGATTTAGAAATGTAAGATTGTGGAATGTAGCTTGCTTGGGAAAGTACGTGTGGGCTATTGCTTCTAAGCAGGATAATGTATGGATAAAATGGGTGCATTCAGTTTATATTAAAGGGGGGAATTGGTGGAGTTATACACCCAAATCAGGAGGGAGTTGGTATTGGACTAGAATTTGTCAGATAAAGGAACAATTAAAAGCTTATTTCACTGAAAATGAGCTTAGTTCCCTGTCTAGATACTCAATACAAGCTGTGTATGACAAGCTCAGAGGGGAAAAAGTAAGAGTGCACTGGGATAGAGTGG
Source organism: Beta lomatogona (assembly GCA_947646795.1). Lineage (NCBI taxonomy): Eukaryota > Viridiplantae > Streptophyta > Magnoliopsida > Caryophyllales > Amaranthaceae > Beta > Beta lomatogona. Next base: position 7,319,854 of record CANSNZ010000089.1, read on the forward strand.
TTTGGAATAGACTTTCTACTCCTAAACACAAATTCATCATTTGGTTAGCTATTCAAGAGAAACTACAGACAACAGTAAAACTTACAAAAATAGGTGTGAGTCCTAATGATTTGTGTATGATATGTCAAGGATGCACTGAAACACATGAGCATTTGTTTTTTGAGTGTCCATATAGCAAAAAATGTCTAACTGAGATTAAGGTGTGGCTGAATATCTCTGTAAGAACTGAAAAATTACAGGATATCATCAGATGGGTGAGGAATAGCAGGAAAACGAAGTTTCAGAAGCAGGTTCTGTTTGCAGGGATAGCTGCTTTGGTGTATTATGTTTGGCAAGGAATGAACAACTGCTACTGGTCTCAATGCAGTCCAAGCATCAGATTTACAGTGAGACAGATTCAGGAATTGGTTAAAATAAGAATAGGAACTGTATTGCCACAAAATCAAGGTAGAAGAGATTACACCTGGTTTATTGCATTGTAAGTAGAGAATGTAAGTAGTTATTTACCTCCTTTGTCTAACTATGGTCCAACCTAGTTGGTTTGTAGTTTGCATTGGATGGTTAGGATGTATTGAAGTTTATGTGCAATCAAATTTTAGTTACTTATCAAAAAAAAAATTGTCAACGAAGGAAGATATTAGGCGTCGGGTTTTGTTTTTCTGAAGGAAAGGCGTAGGATTTATTTGAATGTGAATTACCATTAAGCATAATCACTAGTAACTGTTGGAACATTTATAGTTTAAATGTGTCCGTTGATGTTATGTGATGAGAAAGGAGGAATAACGAAAAGGCAAGTCAATAGAGCGCTCGCTCTAAGTAGAGCGCACTCTCAGAATTGTCAGGGAATTGGAGTTTGAACCAATTTCCTTGACAGGGCTGAGGAGCGCCGACTCCTGCCTGGAGTGTCGGCTCCTACCTGGAGCGCCCGCTCCACAGGGGAGCGTCAGCTCCTAGTTCGTCAGTTTTTCTGACGATGCATTTCTTTTGCGAAATGGTGCATGTGTTTTCGTATATGGTTGCGTCTTTTCTTCTGTAAGACTTCCCTAGTATATATAGGGACATATCACATGTGGAATGAGTTAGATAGAAATGATTCATACTTACTTAAAGTGTGAAATTATTTCCCATGGTACTTGCTTAGAGAATAGAGTTCTCTTGTGTTTTCTCTAAACAAAATCAAACTTCAAACTCTTGTTGGGATTGTTTCTTGTTAACAACCAAGATTCAATGTTTCTTCTTCGTATCTCATAAGTATTACCGTGATACTCTGTTGTTCCTAGTGGGTCGGTAAATAACTTATAGGAAAGCATATCTAATATGTGCTTGGAAGATCTAATATCCGGCCTATTACTCACTGTTATATCTACACACACTTCTAACAATCTATAAGTTATTTAATCCTTGGGTAATTGGATCTTCCTTGGGTGAGATGTTTCTAATTTTCTAAATTTGGAATGCCATTGTTCAATGGAAAGAGAAGAAGAATGTTACAAGACAAGAAGTCGGAAATGATGGATTTCTCAAAACCCAATTTGGGTTGTATTGTAAGTTCTATATTTTCCTCTTTAAGAGAATGTGTTATAGTAAACTTGCATGTTATAGTATGTTGATACTATTGTTAATTTCGGTTAAAACTTTGACAAAACTTTTATTTTGAAATTTGACTTTCAAAGATTGTCAAAAGTTGGATATACTATGGACGTTTTTAATACCAAGTTATGGTGAATTTTGGTTGTAGTATAGAGCAATGTTTAAAGGACCCTGCTTCCGCCATGAAAATTAATTGTTTGGTATGAAACATGAGTCATTATGACAGTGGGTTGTTTTCAACTGTGAGTGTGACAATTGGTGGAATGGAAGGGAATTTTCTCTTTCAATTTTTGGTTTCTCTAATTTTGCAAGATTTTGTTTCGAATAAGAAACGGTTAAGGCATTTCCATAAGACATTTTGGTTTTGTTAGAGGTTGTGAATGGCACCATCTTCTATATTGTTCTTGTCAAGAAATGTTAGTAATTTCATCTTATCGTTCATGATTTCCATGTTTATTTGGAAGAAGAATTTTATTCTTGAACCATGATGAAAAGGGTAGATGAATTTTATTGCTATTGCAATATCATGTTATATTAAACTCATCCAAAATCTGATGTTTTTTTTTTAAATTTTGTTAATACTAAAATGGGGAAGAATATTAATTTATTTGATTGTTTTAGTATTAACATGTTATTTTTCATGATTTTGGTTTGAGTATTAATATGATGATCATTAAGTTTATTTACTGATCATGTTATAGTTAGTGGGTTACTATCACTAATTATGTTTTTGAATATATACTCATGGACAAGTTATAATTTTTATTTTATTAAAGTAAATGTGTTTATTATAATTTGTTGAGCATATAATTGTTGACATGAACATGAACTTGTGGAAATTATAAACATGTTGTTTGTTAGTAGGCCATCCTTGTATGGGCTATGTGTTTAACTTTATTTTGACCATGTGTTGTCTATGATTATAAATGTGATTCTATGTTACTTAGAATATTTATTTTTAGACATGGGGTTAAAATGATTATTATACGTACTTCTCAATTTTATATAAAGTTGACTGATGTTTATAATTTACAAGTTGGAAAATCAAAATATTGATTTATTTCAATGATTTTGTGGTAATCACTAGTATAAGTGTTTATATGTTTTGTTAATACTAAAATGGGGAAAATATTTATTTATTTATTTAGTTTTAGTATTAACATGTTATACATTTATACTAGAAATTGATTATGTTTTATGGAATATTATTATTTCATAGTTTTTTCACTTTTTAAAGTGACATGTGTTATACTTGAATAAAATATAATGAAAGACATGGTAATTAATTATTTCAATTTATGAGATCATTAAGTTCATGATTTTGAGGAAATCGGTTGTATAAATTGGTTATGTATTAAATTTGGGGACAATGAAATTTTGTCTAAATTTGGTGTTGTATACTATGTTGCACCGATACGGGTACGGATACGGGGACGGGTACGGGGACGGAAAACGGCAAAATCAAAATTTCTAAAAACGGGTACGGCTCGGATTCGGTAAAAAAAAAATATAAAAAAATATATAATACATTTAATGAATAATATTACCTTAAATTTTAGTTTTTGTAAATTGAATGGAAATAAGCTTATTAAATTACAGTATTTCAAATTTTCAATCACAATTAAAATTGAATTATTAAAGAATAATGTTTTATACTTATCATTCAACAAATAAAACTGTACACTCTCAAATAAAGGGACTAGAGAGTTTCCCTTAACAATAACTAGAGACATTAAAAGTCATTTTAACTTTAGTGCGTGACAACCGTATCCCCCCCAAAAAAAAAAAAGAAGAAAAGAAACAAAAAGGTGGGTGACAACTGTGATTGAGTAAACAATCATACTTATTGTACTGTGCGACGTTCTTCCAAGTTGAAAATTGAAATGCATGGGTCTTCCTCTCTCCACAGACCACGAGATCCCCCCTCTCTCTCTCCTCTCTCTGACCTTCCTAAAGAAGTAGATCTGTGCGACGTTCTTCTTCCTCCGGCGCTTCTTCAAGAATTAGAATTCCAAGTTTTCTTTTGGTTCTTCTTCCTCCGGCGCTTCTTCAAGAATTAGAATTTAAGTTTTCTTTCTTTAATTTTTAATCTCTGAAATTTCATGAACCATATGGGTACGGTCCATTTGGTCCAAATTCGTTTTGAATACGTACCAATCTTCAATCCAGCCGTCCCCGTGAAAAGCCCACGTACCCACCATCTCAGGTATGGTTTGGGTACGAATCCACCGCGTACCCGTACCGTACCCGACTCGTACCCGTACCCGGTACGGGATACGGCACTCAACAGGCGTATCCGTGCTTCATAGGTTGTATACATATGATTTTTACCGATTTTATTTTAATTGAAATTATTAAATGTCTTGGAAGATAATGGTTTATTGTCTTTGATCTAATCTATTTAATAGACGGAATTATGTGAACATAAATATGTTCTTCGGTTTAAGAAGGATAATTTGGCGTGAGTTAAGTCATGGTTTAGGGATTTATTTCTTACAAGAAGATGATATTAATTTCTTCTTAGTGGAGGTACTTCATGGAGGAGGTTGATTCCTTGTTATCCAAGAAGTGTACTTATGTGGTTGTTTTCATATACAAGTCTTGGTTTAAATAGATAAGATGTTCATTTGTTAATACTAAAATAGGGAAGAATATTAATTTATTTGTTTAGTTTTAGTATTAACATGTTATTTGTTCATAATTAATGTTTGAAGTGTTTGCATCATATCACTAGTTATTGTGATATACTTCAATGAGTATCAATGACATATGATTAATGATATTGTAATGTCTATAATGGAAAGTCACAACATATTTTGGATTGCGACATTGTGGTTTTTGTGATTTTATAAACATGGAGTCGTATTCATGAACTTTTATATGTTTTGTTAACTTGATGAATTTGGCCAAAGTTGTTTTCAAGTTATGTTATATAAAAGTAGTGATGTGTTTTAAGCCTTTATTAAGTATATTGCAAATGAAGAAAACTCAATTCACGTCTTGTACAACGCAAGATCTTGAATTCAATGAGGATCCCACTTTATTTGTAATTTGGAGCACAATAATATTTTTTATTACATCCCAAGGTCAGTGCTTGTTTTTCGCAATGTTGGAGGTTGATTAATTTCTTAATAAACCTTTGGTTAGTTGCGAGAGCATGTTATAGAAGGTTTACCTATATGAGTAAGAAGTTTGGCCGCTTCACCTAGTTTGGGGGTTAACTAGGAACACTCATGAATGTGGATATGGACTCAAGGCCTTTAATGGAGTCGAAGGTTACAATGTTGTTTGTGTAAGCTTGTGTGTATAGCATCTTCAAATTTTCATATGGTTGAGTGATTCAATGCTTAGTCAATCATTTCAATCGAAAGTTTGTAAAGTGTGTTGTACTAAGTGGAAATTCAATCTTTAAGACATTTTCATTTATGCACAAGTTTAGTTGATTTTGTGCGGTTTGCAAGTGTACGGATTCAAAGCATTTATACTACAAATGGAGGAGGATTGTTGGAACATTTATAGTTTAAATCTGTCCGTTGATGTTATGTGACGAAAAAGGAGGAATAACGAAAAGGCAAGTCAATAGAGCGCTCGCTCTAAGTAGAGCGCACACTCAGAATTGTCAGGGAATTGAAGTTTGAACCAATTTCCTTGACAGGGCTGAGGAGCGCCGGCTCCTGCCTGGAGCGCCGGCTCCTACCTGGAGCGCCCGCTCCACAGGGGAGCACCAGCTCCTAGTTCGTCAGTTTTTCTGACGATGCATTTCTTTTGCGAAATGGTGCACGTCTTTTTGTATATGGTTGCGTCTTTTCTTCTGTAATACTTCCCTAGTATATATAGGGACATATCACATGTGGAATGAGTTAGATAGAGATCATTCATACTTACTTAAAGTGTGAAATCATGTCCCATGGTACTTGCTTAGAGAATAGAATTCTCTTGTGTTTTCTCTAAACAAAATCAAACTTCAAACTCTTGTTGGGATTGTTTCTTGTTAACAACCAAGATTCAATGTTTCTTCTTTGTATCTCATAAGTATTACTGTGATACTCTGTTGTTCCTATTGGGTCGGTAAATAACTTATAGGAAAGCGTATCTAATATGTGCCTAGAAGATCTAATATCATGTTACTCACTGTTATATCTACACACACATCTAACAGTAACTTCCCGCAATAGATACAGTACACTCACAACTGCGTATAAGTCATAAAATTTTAGTATGCATGATGCAGCTTAAGAGGAAATACATATACTAATAGAAGAAATTGTTGTGAGAATCATGCAAATTCTTATTACAAAAACTGAATTGGAAAGCAACTAAAGAACTGAGATAAGAAAAGCAACAATAGGAAAAATTAGAGGGGGGACTTGGTGAAGAAAACATATTAGAGAGGAAAAAACAACCTAATCAACTTGACTAAAATCGGTAAGTACATCACAATTCACAACAAACCACATAGTACACCCCTTACTGAGGAATAGAATTAATAAGACAAAATATACATAAATATCATTGGTTAATTTTTTTTTTTGGCATAGGTTGTGTAGTTATGCGAAATTCTGATATCAATTTTTTTTTTTTGCTAGAATTGAAGCTCAACTAAAGGATATTAACAAATTAAAATTATATTCTGAATTTCAGTTTCTTGAAATGAGAGAACAAGAAGAGGGAATTAGCTTATACCTCACTATAAGAGGAGAAAGAAAGATGGTGACAGTAACAACACAGCTCAACAATAATAGCAAGAACAATACAAGAGTGGAAGGAGAAGCATAATCACATAACAATTGTGAACACACAAGGATAATAGCCACGGCTGTCGCCAGAGGCAAACTCGCCTGAGCGCCGGCGAGTCACAGTGCGGCAGCCACAAGGCAACAACAACAGCAACCAGACAGATTAGAGAGGAGAGATATTGTGGCTAAAAACCCACCAGAGGAGAGAGAAAATGAGAGGTGGGGAAAAATAAAAAAAAATCGTTTTACCTGTTGTAGCAGGTCAATGACCTGCTGGGACCAATTTTATAAAAAATGATGCATAGTTGGGACTGCTCAGAAATAATCTTTAATTGGGACTGAAAATGGCGGAACGCCCATAGTTGAGATTGTTCCTGTCAATTTTTCCAAAACATTAAGTCAAAAGTTTCTCCTAAGGTACGATTGTAATGAAATCATATTGATGTCTCAATCTTACTAATAATAATAATAATACGGTCTAATACTCTTAATTACACGAAAAATCATTAGGCATAAGATTTCTATTGAGTACGATTAATATTTCAATTTATTTTACCTGTCTTATCTAAGAAATTAACTTGGCCAAAAAAAATAGCACGTTGTATATATGGCCAGTCCTTAAATGGGGACTTTGACTTCATATTTTCATGTAAGGGGAAAATTAAATTAACTTTCTATCGTGCCATTTAAGATAATGAAATTGTATTGATTGTTGAATTTTCCAACCCAAAAATACCAATATCATAGTTTCACCATTGTTCTTCTTTGATATCGAAGTCTATATTTCAGAATTCCCATATATAAATTGAATCAAACATAAGAAATATTGGCATGCATGATGAAGGTGCCTCTCATTCTCCAAAATAATTGCAATAGAAATCCCCATCTCATATATATTTCCTAACGTTATTACACAAATTTTTTAAGTTCTAACAATCATATAATTTACATTTCTCAACATGATTTGCAGAAGAAGCTTTATGCATTAATGCATTATATACGATGTTGGCATTGTGTACAAAGATATTGACCCCATAAGGCCATAACTTCTCATATAAACTGACCTAAAGCAGAATATACACGTGTACGTCCAATGAACAAAGATCCTCCTATATTTCATAGAAAAATATCATCTTATTTGATATGCTGGTGTAATAGCATGGGTCTACAAATTATTTGATTAAGACAACTGAACAATGAATGGCCCTAGAGGTTAGAGCAATATAATTAGCTTTCGCAAGCATAAGGCTTGGACACTCGGTCCCCCCTAGACATGTTAGGTATTCCTTAATGTAGCTATAGTAATTGCAATAATGATCTATAAATCCCAATTTTATTAATGATTAATGTAAAACTAAAAGTACAATTGGCTTGGGATGATTATATAGTAATAGAAAATGTAATCTTTAAATATCAAACTCGTATTTATTACATTAATAAACAACTTTATATCGAACGAAAAATACTGGGTGCGACTGATTCATCCTTTGTGTTTGGTGAGACGACAACCAAACTTGTCTCTTTATACTGTGTTTTACATCTCTTTATCATCAAGTTTCGGTAAGCGAGTAATCATCCGACAAGATCGCCGCCAATCCACCATCCCGTTGCAACCTTCTGCCTTCATGCAAGCACCTTCGTCCACCACCAAAATTTTGTAACGTATTATAGAAAGCATAATTCAAGGGTTGATCAGTAGCATAGCACCACGAAGTAACTCACATTGACATATAATTGAAGCTTCAACAATCACGATGGACTTATTATCGTAGACTCTTAGTCATGAATGCTCTAAAATTAGAGGTTAATTTGCTCACGTGCTCCTTAAAGTGTTTATTATGGAAAAGAGAGCTTAATTCATTATCAGATAGGGACCGCCCACATGATATTTAGTCTCAGGACAACAATTTCAAAAGGTGAATTGATGTGGACACTTAATTTTTTTTTTTTGAAAAATGAATCTGGATAATTCTAAGTATGTCCGCTTTTAATAATATCAATTACTACATCCGTCTCCATTTATAGTATTTGTTTCTCATATCACAAAGAAATTTAGGAAACTATCATTTACTTTAAATATTTTATACTCCCTCCGTCCCATAATATAGTGCTTACTTCTTTCTTTTCACGAAAATTAAGGAGATTGGAGGAAATAGTAGGATTCAAAAAAAAAATATTTAATGAAGTACTTTTGTCTTAGAATTACACCCTTTATTTTCTTTTTCCTTCAAAAAAAATCAAAAAATAAAGCAATAAATCTTCCTTGGAAAGGGGTAAAGCAATAAATAAGAGCACACATTTTTAGAGAAAAGTAGGAATATTTTGGAAAGTTTGTGTAAAAAATTGAGGATAATTTAGTCAAAATAAATTAATACAAAATGAAGTAGGCACAATATTTTGGGACATCCAAAATGGAATATAAGCACTGTATTATGGAACGGAGGGAATAGTACTTGTATTGAAAAGATAAGAGTACAAATATTATATGTGGCTACAACTTTATATGTAAAAATGAGGGCAAATATTAAATGTGGGTCATGTGCCACAACTTTCCATGTATAATTAAGGACAAGAGAGGAATAAAATTTGTTTGATGAGGGAATTTAAGAAATAAAATACCATTTCAATAACAGATTCATGGGAAACAAGAAGAACATTTTACGACACCCAAAATATAATACAAGTACTATAAATTGGGACGGGGGAGTATAATTTTTTTTCTAAATAATACCATCTGTTGGTAATATCTTCCAAAAAAATGCTCCAATGACCTGAACAAATTGATTTAAGAGGTGAATTGATGATGTGTTGAAATTTCATATGTTCAATATTTTGTATTTTACTTTTTATTTCTCTCTCCACCCCTTCACCCCTTGTCTTGTCTCCCACCTTGCCCATCAACTCCTACCTAGCACCTAAGCCAGCCACGTGCACCTTCACCACCTCTACCACCCTAGCACCTACTCCACCTCAATCTTACCATTCCAACATCTACTCCACCACAATAGCACCACCTCAAAATCTCAAATCCACCCCACCTCAGGGGCAGATCTAGCGTGGGTTCAGTGGGTTCAACTGAACCCACAAAATTTTTGGGAAAAAACAAGATGGAAAACCGAAAAAAATCGAAAATAAAACATAATAAAAGAAACCCGCATGCATTTTATTAGATTGGAGAGGACTTGGCTCAGCGGTACGCATGTATTAGGCTGAAGCTTACCCTTTGCAGGTCGTGGGTTCGAGTACCCAGGCAATCAGTTTTATTGTTTGATTATTTTCCCTTCTTTTTTACCTTTGTGCTGCCATTATCCAACTTTTGCTGCCACTTTTCAATTTCTTTTAATGCAATTTTTTTCAATTTCTTTTAATGCAATTTTTTTCAATTTCTTTAATGCAATTTTTTGGTAGTTAGTTTTATAAATGGACTTGATACTTTTTGGATTGGATAGTGCACTTCATAAATTAATTTCAAGTTATATAATCTAGATGTATAAATTGAATTGATACTTCCTACTTGGAAAGTGGGATTGGATAGTGAACATGATAAATTATTATAATTCAATTATTCATGATTTGTAATTTATGTGGTTTTAGTTATTTGTTGTTACTGAAATGAGGCACAATATGAAACTTAGAAATGATATTCTCCTAAGTTGATACTTATAAATTGAATTGATACTTCCTACTTGGAAAGTTGGATTGGATAGTGAACATGATAAATTATTATAATTCAATTATTCATGATTTGTAATTTATGTGGTTTTCGTTATTTGTTGTTACCAAAATGAGGCACAATATGAAATTTAGAAATAATGTTCTCCTGAGTTATTTTCATAATTATTTGTTGTAATTTGAATTTATGTATTGAGTTTTTTAATCAATTTATTTTGATTTTTTTTTGTACGACTCCGAACCCACGTGGGTGAAATCCTGGATCCGCCACTGGCCCACCTCAACCTCACAATTCAAGCTTGTCAGCTACTCTTAACTTCGTCCGAGTTAGCCCACTGTGAGATCGTTTCCCATGGAAATGCTTACACTATGTTGAGTTCTGGTGCGGTAGTTATAAAATAAAGTAAAAGAACTAATGAACCGTTTTCCAAAAACGCTTACACCACGTCGAGTTATGGTATCAATTATAAAATAAGTAAAAAGAATAACGAATAGAAAATATTTTTTTTCATTTTGGTTGTATAGCAGCGGCTGATTCGCGGTATAGATGCCACCAATATAGCCTGTCGCTTCTTTTGGGGACTTTAACATGTCAATCGTCGCAAGATCCTATCTTTCCACCAGAATTTCCGTCCACGCTTCTTACCTCTTTCGTCCATGTAGGCGTGATTTTATTTCGCCTACGCGGTGTGAGCGCGTATTTGACTACCCCATTGTTGAAGTTTTATTGAAAACGTTTTGAAGTCGCCAACAAGTGTTTAAAGGAAGACTCATAAACCTAATTGGATATTGGGAAATCACAGGGACAACTTAGGGACTTATCCAATGTAGATTTCCCCATCAGGACTCCATTAATGGTCAATGAACCATAGATTGAGTTCGGGGGCGAGAGTAGGAACACGATCAGGAATCACGTTCTCCCATTGGTGGCCTCTACTTAATATCGATTCATTTCAAGATTTATGCAAAAGAATAACCAGAGAATATATTCAAGCACCCTAAAAATATTAGTCTAAGTTGGTTGATTAAACTCATCAAAAAGACTATTTTTGTGACAAGTTATTAAGCAATCATAATTACAAGGTTCGATAGGTTGTCCAAATTATCTGATTAATATTAGAACAATTCCTTAGGTCTTGATTAGCAATAATAACATGTTGGTGATGAAAACATAAGCAGGACAATCATGAAAAATATAAAAGAAAAATAAGAAAGAAATAATAGAGGTTAGAATATACAAAAGAATGGATTTTTATTGAAGATGTACACCATGCATGAAAGAAATCGTTGATAACTTCAATAAAATAAATAAGAAGAAATATTCATGGACCCTCAAGAATATACCGGTGTGGCTTGGGTATGAGGAAAAAACAACTTTCGGGAAGAGCAATCGTGAAGCCTTTCAACGAACAATTGTGAAGATTGATCAAAGTATATGTTATGTGTTTGTAAATATGTGTTTATATGTTTGTAAATATGAAAGTGTGAGAGTTCGCAAGTATTCAAGTGTATATAGCGTATCAGTGTTTTTTCAATCGGAAAATCAGCAGTTTATTTATAGCAAAATATTAATAAAAAAAGATATGAACCGCGGGTCGCGCAAAGAGTGTGTTGGGCGCACGACTCTGCATGATGCGCAGATCCACGTACCAGGTGCAGATTGGTGCACCTGACGCGTTCCAGCCAATGCGCCAGGCGCACCGCCTGCGTCAGATACGCTTACAGCCTTTTTCTCTTAACGCGTCTTGTACAATTTTCTTTTGTCCCTTTAAATCCGGAAATCAACCTTTACGAGATAAAATCTTATTTTAATTTTAATGTATCTTTGAAAATATTTATTTATTTTTGAAAATATTTAATAATATAATAAAATAACAATTAATTATCATGAATAATTAATTGGGCTTTTTCAGAGGATTGAGCTCAAAATATTTTTATGGGCTCAAAATACAATTAATTATCAGGTTTAATTATTTGGGCTTTAAAATAGGACTTTGGATCATTATTGCAAATAAATAAGCTTTTAAAACGATTTTGGGCTTAATTATTCGGACTGCTCACCCCTTGGGTAGGACCAATTAAGACCGTGGTATGTTTCATCATTGGGTCCTTAAATAGGAGACATGATTATGTGTCTACAGTCCCGATGACCTCTGTCTCCTTTTCACCTCCCAATTCTCTCTCTCTCTCTCTCTCTCTCTCTCTCTCTCTCTCTTCCCCTTCTTCCGCCACCAATATGCTACAAAGCATGATCTAAGTCTTGCAAGTGAGTATATTGCTCTAGCATGCTATATTTGAGTTCAGTGAATTTTGAAATTAAGGATCATATGGATTATTTATGCAGTGAAGGAGGCGGTTGTTGTGGCTATAGCAGCGGAAAATCAGACAGCGCAGTCAGGGTCTCAGATATCCTATTCGTGGGAGGTCAAGGAACCATGGATACCTTGGAAAGATAAGGTGTTTAGGCTAGCTAGGCAGTGGGAAAGGGAAGAAAGAGAGGAAAATAGAATTATACTTGTTTACCAGTCATAGTTATGTTGAAACATTTTTGAAAGATATTCCCAATAGTTGGGATTATTTAGAAATTATCCACAGTTGGGATTATTAACAAAAAAGTTAGGATACTCTTCTCTCACGGGAGAAATCTTACGAATTAAGAAAAATAAAAATTGATCTAACTTAGGCTCGGTAGTAGTAGCAACATCTAACAATATATAAATGGATTAACCTTTTTTCGAGAGAAAATTTCCCACCTTGTTAACTTCAAGAAAGATATAACCAATGAAGCCAATGTTAAAGTCGCAACAAAGAAGACAATGCAAATATCATCGATTAGGGTTTGAAGAGACCATGGGTATTAGGAGTTGTACCCTTGCGAATTTCGAATTATCACTTGATCGTCACCTTCAATATAAAGGCTGTGAATACTATTGTTGAGCCAGTAGGAAGTCATTCCTAAGATCCCCAAGATTAAGAAATAAGAGTCGAAGCATGACCAGAACGATAGGCTTGAGCAGCAAAAAGGTTACCGAAGAAATCTTGAATAACAACTTCTGCTGCCGGACAGGAGGTAATGACAGAGCAATTGAGATTTATTTTATAACACCTAGGGGAGGAAGGTACCGACGAACATAAATAATGGAAGGACCTGCAAGAATAAAAAAAGAGAGATACTGTGAAGGAAAAATCCATCATGGTTCAAGTAGTCCATGTTAGATGCAAATGCAAGGCTCGATAATAAGTTCGATCAAGATTAAAAGGACTATTATCAATAACTACATAATTACGTTTTTTGCAAATACTTCAATGACTATAACAAACAAATTAGAGGGCCTTAGGTTGATAGCGTAAACAAGTGAGGCAATGGTGAATATCAAGGGAAAAATATGCGCCAATACGATATATAGGTAGTACAAAAAGGTTGTTGTATTCTTTTTACCCTCAAGTGAGCCCCTTCATCTTACCTTTAAAAAAATTGTTATGTTTTTAGAAGAAAAAATGATTTTTAATTATCTTTGGTAGCTAGATATTTGGGGTCAAATATAGTTTCTAAAAATGAGTATATCAAGCGTATATTTATTCTCTTCTAATCAAAGACCTTTATGTCTAATGATACCTTGCGCGCCTAGGGATGGCAATGGATCCTGGACCTAGCCCGAATCTGTGGATCCAAATCCTTTTTCACATCTGGATCCTAAAATTTCAGGCCCGTTGAATCTGGATCCTGCCATCAGACCGCGGTTCCGGGTCCGCATCTGACCCAAGATCCTGACCCGGATCCATAGATCCGTTTAAAAATAAAAATTGGGCTAGGCTCCAACCTCCAAGTCCTAACTTCACTCACGCACGCCACCACGCCAAAGCCTCACCAATCTTTCCCTCAGTCTTCACTCCTCAGTTCACTGCCTCTCCCAGATACCCTAACTTCACTCACGCACGCCACCACGCCAAAGCCTCACGCCATCTCTCCGACCAACGCCCAAAGCCTCACCCATCTTTCCCTCTTTTTGGCGTCATCCACTAGTGGTTAGAGGGGGAACTCACGCAGCGCAGATTGACAACGCTAGTACTTAGAGGGGGAAGTCGAGAACTCGCACAGTTGCAGTGGAATTTCCGGCAACTTTCGATGAGGTATTTTTGTCTATCCTCTCACTTCTGAGGAACTCGCGCATGGAATTTATCGAATTAACATGGAATTGTTGGCGACTTCTTGACAGCATATTGAACTCGAAAAGCAAGGGCTTTAGTGCTTTACCTTAAATTTTGCTTACTTCTATTTAAATTCCTTTTTTTTGTTGAAAGGCTGCTATTTAAATTACTAATACTTCTCTAATGTTTTTGTAATTTCTGTATGCTAGTTGTTAGCTAATTAACTACCAATTTACTATCTATTTTCACGTTATTTCCTTTTCTTAATTAGTCGGATTACTTTGTACTCAACTATGCTTTAATTACTATATTCAGATTTTAGCATAAAATAATATGGACCCATTTTAGATCCGTTTTGGACTCGGATCCGTAGAATTCGAATCCGGGTCCAACTTTTCCTGACCCCCTGGATTCGGGTTAGATCTGGATCAGCGTCTGAAAACATAGTTGGATTCGGGTGCACCTGTACCTGGTCAAGATCCGACCGTTGCCATCCCTTTGCACACCTCATATGGAGGAGACCATGAGTCAAATTCTCGGGACACCAACTTGATGCTACGGGGTTTCGGCTTTCGGACTGGAACCTAGAATAGGGCAAGCCAAATAGGCTTCCGACTACCTTTAGCTGAAAAAATTTACTTTTTTGTATTTTCTAAATGAAAATTAGGAGTATAAACATAAAGATGGTATAAGTTGTGATGAACAATTTTATCAAAATTTCAATTGTACCCAAACCCTTTGGATTTTGCATTTTTTAATTGTGCTATCATTCACAAAAATTAGCATATTGATCAACAAAATTAGTTCTTATAACAGTTGCATGTTATCTTTGTTACTGGTTTATGGCACATTTGGAGTGCTAGAAACAAAACTGTGTTTGAGGGAACTATGTCTCGTTCTTCCACTAGTTTTAATCGTTTTTATGTGGATTATCGTTGTACTAATGATGCTTTTCAGAGAAATAATCCAAGTGCAAGCTGCCCTCAAGTTAAGCTAAACTGGATACCTCCAGTTCATGGGTATTTGAAGCTTAATACGGATGGTTCTTGGAAGGCCCAGAATAAAGCTAGTGGAGGGGGAGTCATTCGAAGGCCTGATGGTACCTGGTTCATGGGCTTCTCAATCAAATTTCATGCTATTAACCCAGCAGCAGAACTCTTGACGATAAGGGAGGGTCTTTCCATGGCAAAAAGTTTCAATATTGATAGGCTTGAGCTTGAAACAGATGCACATGCACTTAAACTCGTGATTGACCGTGCCCAACATCTTCCTCACCATGAGCTTAGGCTATGTTTAGTTCACCTGAAATTTACTGATCTGAACTTCTCTGATCTGATCTGAATTTATTTTTTTTGATCTGATCTGATCTGAACTTATCTTTTACAAAACATATTATTACTTTGTATTTCATTACTAGTATTACTATTACTATCATTTTATTACTATGCACAACTTTCAATAATAATAATAATAATAATAATAATATAATAATAATAATAATAATAATTTTATAATAATAATGATATGAATCATATTATAATAATAACAATAATAATAATAATTTTATAATAATAATAATAATAATATAATAATAATATTATAAATAATATTATAATAATAATAACAATAATATTAATAATAAAAATATAGATAACATAATAATAATAATAATAATAATAATAATAATAATAATAATAATAATAATAATAATAATAATAATAATAGCATAATATACTTTTTTTTTTTTTGAAAAAGAACACATTAGTATATGAACATACAATTAAAAATAAAAGACCAAGACTCTTGGGTCCAACGGTATGGCTTTCTACCTCCCACATGTGAGACTAAGGTTCAAATCTTGGTGGAAGCATATATTTCAATATTGTTGTGGGTGGGGGAGGGGGTTGGGGCTTGTTGGGTCTCTAGGTGAGTGATCCTGTGCGAGGGCATCCCAGAGGAAATTCATCTTACCACGGGGTTCCCGAAAGGGGCCCAAATAAATTTAAAAATAAAAGAACACACATTTTAGGTAAAAAACATATTGCTCATGTAAAGAGAACATATTGTTCATGTTCAAGGTCCGTTAATAATAAGAATTTAGGTAATAATGAAAAGAACATATAATGATATTAAAAAAAGAACAGATACTGAAAGAGCATACAAAATCTGTTTAAAGAACACATTTTAAAATTAAAAGATAGATGTTATTTTCATATTGATGACATGTTTGGATTTAAATAACAACATGTACTTTGTTATATCAATAAATTGTTCTTTTTTATTATAAAGTAACCTATAAATAAATATAACCATATGATCTTGAACAAAATGGTTAAACATTTTTCTTATATCGTTGTCTTGTTCTATATAAACTTTGTTTTTAAAGATAAGTTGAAATCATTATGTTATCCCATGCTACTAATGTTTTATATAAACTAATAATATATAATTTATATTATTCTACCAAAATTGTTTTAAAAAATAAACATCATATAATATTGTCATGTTCGTTACATGTACAACATCAAAAATAACATCACATATCAAAATTATTAATTAGAACAAATATAAAAAAGAACACGTACAAATGCCAAAAGAACATTCTTCTTCTTGAACACAAATAGCTTCAAATAGTGATATCAATGACATTTATAATAATAGAAATGACATTAATAATAATTACCAATATTAATAATTAATAAGTACAACAACGACAATAATAATAATATTTTAGAACAAATGTACTAGTAAATAATAATATTAATAGTAATAGTAATCGTATAAAGTAATAATAATAATAATAACAACAACAACAACAACAACAACAACAACAACAACAACAACAACAACAACAACAACAACAACAACAACAACAATAACAACAACAACAACAACAACAACAACAACAACAACAACAATAATAATAATTATTACAATAACAATAATAGCATTAATAATAATAATAATCATAATAATCATGATAATAATAACAATAATAATAAGTTTAAAAATATAAGCATAATTTGAACTTATCTGATATGATCCGATCGGTCCGATCTCGATCGCGAAATAAGCAAAAATAAGGTGAACTGAACATAGCCTTAATGCCCTCATTTGTGATGTTGTTAAGTTTCTTCAGGAAGATTGGACTGTGGTGGTGCTTCATGCACGTCGTGATACCAATGTTGTGGCCCTCAAACTGGCAAAATTTGGGATGGAGATGAACGAAGACAGGAAGCAGGCCCGGTCCTGACAATTTTTAGGCCAGGGGCAGTATGATAAATGAGGGCCCTTTAACATGACAAGTATATATTATACATTTGTTGTACCCTCTACGGCCTACGCTATCATTCTCATTAGAATCTATTTTTTTTAAAACAAATTTATCAATGGCACCCAATATTTGAAATGAACAACATTTGAGAAATTAGTATAAAAATTAATACACATAAGACAACAAGTAATTCCTATCAGCTTCTCACTTCACATCTATACTAATTTAATTGAAAGTTGAAACCCCAACAAACAATTCAACAAACAACACGTCAACTTTTCACATGCAAGCCCACAAAATCTATCAAATCTCTCATATAAAAATATACGAAAAAAAAAATTCCACAAAGACAAAACAGAAAGAATCCATCTCAAATATCAATGAACAAATAACTCAAATTTCACAATTCAAACAAAAACTATATTAAAAACTCAAAAACACCGAACATAAAATAACAAAAAAAACCCACAAAAGTAAGAAAAATAGAACTCCTAGCAGAGAAAAAGAACCTAGTTCTCCATTCTCTCTCTATTTTCTCGAATACTTCCTTCCCTAGTTCTTTCATAGTCAGCTGCATCTTCATCTTCCTTTCAGAATTTGAGTCAAATTTAGATTCTAAATTAGAAACCTCTCTCCTCTTTGTGGGTTTTGGGATTTTCTTTTCTATTTTTTGTGGGTTTTTTATTTCTATTTCGGATTTGGATTCACTCAATGGTGAAATTGAAGGAATCCGAAATCTCTCTCTTGTTTTTTTTTTCTGGAAAAACGTGTGTTAATGGAGAAAGAAGGAAGGAATTATGAAGGGTTTGTGTCAGAGTTTCAGAGGTGATTGAGATTTGAGAGGGCCCAAGAGGGAAGAAAACTCACTGTCAAAACCTATTATCTGGTGGTTCAAAACCTTTGAACTTTTTTTGCAAAAACTGGGCCCCTTATCTCATTGGGCCCTGGGCAACCGCCCCTTCAAACAGCCCTCAAGGCCGGCCCTGACAGGAAGGATCACTTCACTGCTCCTTAATGCGTGGTTCAGGACTACATCCAGGAACTCGTCAACCCAATCATCTGATTGGATCGTCTTTGCTTTGGTTTTTCTACTTTTGTGTGTATTGCAAGTTTAAACTCTTTAATGCTTTCTAAGGTTGTTATGTGTAAGACATGTTAAGTTAATATAATTTCCACTTTGGGTTAAAAAAAACAGTTGCGAGTTGGTTTATTAACTGTTGAATAATGTTAATGTACGTTGGAATATGAGGAACACTACTAGAAGGAGGTGAATTGTTATGTGACTTATGAGCGTACTTTTCGTGAAAATATAAAAACGAACGAAGGAAACACACCAAGAGAACATAAAAGATTTCTATGAGGAAACTTCTTATCTCAATATAAGGAGATTAACCTGGACCACAAGAAATTTTAACTCACTTTACTATAATCTGTAACGACTCTGTCACAACCTATTACACTCTGTGGAGTTTAACACTTACATTCCTCAACAAACTCAAGTTCCCAACAACAGATCCATCTAACTGTTGTTCTACTCCAACTTTACTCGAAGTCCTTTCTCTTCTCTCTTTGCTTCACTCAAAGCCACACTTATACAGGAGTTTACTCAAACCCCCTTAATCCCAAACTCAATCGAAATACATAAATAATAAAATAATACTAGACTTCACTCGAAGTCCTCTTCTCTTCTCTCTTTGTTTCACTCAAAGCCTCACTTATACAGGAGTTTACTCAAGCCCCCTTAATCCCAAACTCAATCGAAATACAGAATAATAAAATAATACTAGTTGGAACAACCACTAGTATGGTGAAGGAACTATGGAACTTGTGGAACTAATGTGGTACTGACTTAATTTGTGAAACCTATATATTTAACATAGGTTTGTATATATAATTTTCACTGAGCCAGACACACTTAGAAACAAAAATTACACGTTCTAGTTATAGGCGAACTTTGTATTGGATACTCCTCTAATAACTGACCACTAAGTTTGCAAATTAGGACATTTACTCCATGTTCCTTTTGCTTGGGAACCAAGCATATACACTAACTCCACTAACTAATGAACGTGATATTAAAACATGGTTCAAAAGAAATATGCAATATTTGTTGTAATTAAAACTTATTAATTAAAACTAAATAAGGAGTTCAATTAAACATTTTAAGGGAAAGCATCACGTGACTCGTTCCTTGTTTAATACCCCTTTTAATATATTAGTATAGATGAGAAGATTCTTAAAATGAGAAGGATGAGAAGTGTTTTTTGCATACCTTTTGTACTAAAATGTGAATATTTTTCTACTACATGTGCAACATTTTTTTTCATGTGCATTTTTTTTTCTAACAAAATGTGCATGTTAATTTTCAAGAACAAGTACTTGTAGTTCGAAAATTGTAATATGCATATTTAGTTCAAAACATATGCACATTTAGCTTAAAAATATGCACATAAATCCTTATATTCCTTCTCATTTTAAGAAATTTTTTATTGGATCCTTCGGTCCTTTCCCATTGTATCATAGTCCTTTATACATCATTTAGATAATAACTAGTTTTTAAAAGCCCGGGCTATTCCCCGAGTAAGAAAATTTATATTTAATAATAGTTTACTTTGAAATAATAATATCAAATATCACTTGATTTACTGGTTAAGACTTTACTATGTAAGCTTGTACTAACGGCATCAAATCTTGCAATGCAATTTCTTTTTTCTTTCATTATATGTGTTTTACATGGAGTAATAAAACATCCTAAGGGAGAGCATCATTTGACATCGTTACTACCAATTATAATTGTAATTATTATTTTATGGAAAAATTGTCATAAACTACCTTTTAAAGGCACATTTTTTTAAAAAACTACCTTATATCACGTTTATCTTTAAAAACTACCTTATAAATGGAAATACTTTAAAAAGCACTACCACATTTAGAATTTCCTAACCTTGGTTAACTATTCCCTCCAAACCCCTCGACACACGCAACGTATCTCATGGGCTGATTTATAGGTGGATCTTGACATCCTTCAAACTCATAAACAATAGAAAAAGCATTAGATTTAATTTTACAGCAAAAATTATTTCATTTTCGAGCACCAAAGAGGCAAATTTGGTGCAATTATGCTAGCAAAGCACGTCACACTAAGTTGATTGTATGCAATTTGCCCCAAAATCAAATACCCAATTTTGAAAATAAGAAGAACCCTAAGTTAGAATTACTTGATTGAGTGAAGAGAGTATGAGGTGGGAGGAAAATAATTAAAAGAGAGAAGGGTAATGAATTTATAGAGGAGAGAATCATGTGAAAGAAGAGGGAAGTCTCAAAAATTTGGAGGAATTTGGAGAGAATAGTTAATCATGGTCAGGAAATTCGAAATTTGTAGTGCTTTTTGAAGTTTTTCCACTTATAAGGTAGTTTTGTAAAATAAACGTGATATAAGGTAGTTTTTCTAAAAAATGTGTCTTTAAAGGATAGTTACTGACAATTTTTCCTTATTTTATATACATTATCATTATACTTATTATTCCCTCCGTTTCATTTTAATCTACACACTTTGACATTTTACACTATTCACAAATTTCACTTTGACCATCATTTGTGATTTATACGCGGATGAAAATATAGTCATGTGGGATCTTGTTAGATTCATCATAACATGTATTTTATTAATATGTACTTTTTATAATTTTTACAAATACAAAACTAAAGATATATGTCCTCAAAGTTTTGCATTAGCATGCGTAAAAAGTGTAAGTGTGTAGATTAAAATGAAACGGAGGAACTATTATAGAAAAAGTTGGGACACATTATTTCAAATACTAATAATCATATAATCACCTTAGTACAAGTGCGAACCTAGTGGACCACTGATAAAATTGCTGTCATTCTCCAAGTCCGATTCAGATAAGATAAATTTTGAGTCAGCTGCAATAATATTACAAGGTTTTGGACGGATGCCACCTAAAAGAACAAAAAGAAAAAAATAAGAACCAAAATGTTTGGCACAATGATTTCAAAGATAAGCCACTTACAATTTACGAAATTTATCAAATTGAATTTTTTCTAGGGAATAAATGGATGAGCGTTTTGACTTGTTGCAAGCGACTGCAGATGACCAAAAGTAGCAGACAATTGACTAATAATGCTTTGTAAAGATGGATTCTTCATCTTTAAAATCACGTAATAAGGAGGAGCCTTGCTTTTACCAGAAAGGTGGTCCGGTCAACATTAGAATTTCGCTAGGGTTTGAATGAATATATGCGCATTATATATATATATATATATATATATATATATATATATATATATATATATATATATATTGATAGAGTATCTTTCTAAATTCTAATACATATATGGGTTTTGATATATGCAGAGTTTATGGTTGCAAATAAACATTAAATACATTTTAAAGAATTGTATAAATTAGAAACTTCTAGCAAAATCACGTGTCAATCAACGTAATTAATGCTTATTTAATATTTCCATTTTTATCTTCTTATATACCCATTTTATCATTTCCCTAAATATAACGATAATTTCATTTCGATGTACAATCTTAAGGTATACACTTCAATTAATAATATTTTATAATATGTGATTTATATTGATGGTCAAAAATATATATTGTTGGAAATATGAGTTCTACTCATGAGCTATCATATAAACTTTTCTAATAGAACTAGAACTAGTATTCCTATTATCCGCTATAAGAACCAAGGATGTCTTGGCCTAGTGGATAAGATTGAGGTGCTGTGAACGATAGGTCACAGTTTCGAATCCCCCCTCCCCTTCTTTGTACTGCCTTCGTTGCTCCAATGGATCAAAAAAAAAATCCACTATAAGAGAATAATTAAAAAAAGGGGTAGTAATATTTAGCTAAAAGATGACTCAGTACGAGGCTTGTAAGGGGGAGCTAATAAAGTTAGATGATCCATTTCCCTTCAATCTGGTTGTGAAATCATATGGAATCTTGTTGGATTAACTGTTACGTGTAGTTTATAAACATCAACTTTTTATAATGTTTTATAACACTTTATTGGAGACATTATACTGATCAAAATCTTGGAGACTACGAAAAAGTAATGGGAGAATCAATGCGGGAAGGCGGTACAAGAAAATAATTACAAAAAATAATCTTATTTTCCTCTAGTTACTCAAAATTATATCATATCACTTGGTTTGGTTTCGAAAACAATACTTTTAAGGCTATGTTCACTTCACCTTATTTTTACTTATTTCAGATCAGATCAGATCACACCAGATCAGGTCAGATCAGATCACACCAGATTAGATCAAATCAGATCATATGAGATCAGATAAGTTCAGATTATGCTTACATATAAAAACTTATTATTATTGTTATTATTATCATAATTATTATTATTATTAGTATTACTAATGCTATTACTGTTATTGTAATAATAATAATAATAATAATTATTATTATTATTATTATTATTATTATTATTATTATTATTACATTATACGATTACTATTACTATTAATATTACTAGTATTTAATAGTACATTTGTTCAAAAATATTATTATTGTCGTTGTTGTACTTATTAATTATTAATATTGGTAATTATTATTAATGTCGTTGCTATTATTATAAATGTCATTGATATCACTATTTGAAGCTATTTTTGTTAAAGAAGAAGAATGTTCTTTTGACATTTGTACGTGTTCTTTTTTATATTTGTTCTAATTAATAATTTGGATATGTGATGTTCTTTTTGATGTTGTACATGTAACGAACATGACAATATTATATGATGTTTATTTTTTAAAACAATTTTGGTAAAATAATATAAATTATATGTTATTAGTTTATATAAAACATGAGTAGCATGGGATAACCTAATGATTTAAAAACAAAGTTTATATAGAACTAGACAACAATATAAGAAGAATATTTAACCAAATTGTTCAAGATCATATGATTATATATATTTATAGGTTTATTTATAATAAAAAAGAACAATTTATTGATATAAAAAAGTGCATGTTGTTAGTTAAATCCAAACATGTCATCAATATAAAAATAAAATCAATCTTTTATTTTTAAAATGTGTTCTTTAAATAGATTTTGCATGCTATTTCAATATATGTTCTTTTTTTAATATCATTATATGTTCTTTTCAAAACTACCTAAATTCTTATTATTAACGGACCTTGAACATGAACAATATGTTCTCTTTACCACGAACAATATATTTTTTTACCTAAAATGTGTGTTCTTTTATTTTTAATTTTTTTTGGCCCCCTTTTCCGTAGGCTGCCCTCGCACAGGATCACTCACCTAGAGACCCAAGAAGCCCCAACCCCCTCCCCCACCCACAACAATATTGAAATATATGCTTCCACCAAGATTTGAACCTTGGTCTCCCTTGTGGGAGGTAGAAATCCATACCATTGGACCCATGAGTCCTTATTTTTAATTTTATGTTCATATACTAATGTGTTCTTTTTCAAAAAAAAGTAATTATGCTATTATTATTATTATTATGTTATTTATATTATTATTATATTATTATTATAAAATTATTATTGTTATTATTGTTATTATTATAATATTATTCATATTATTATTATATTATTATTATTATAATATTAATATTATTATTATTGTTATTATTATTATTATTATTGAAAGTTGTGCATAGTAATAAAATGATAGTAATAGTAATAATAGCTAGTAATGAAATACAAAGTAATAATAATATTAGTAATAATATGTTTTGTAAAAAATAAGTTCAAATCAGATCAGATAAGTTCAAATCAGATCAGATAAGTTCAAATCAGATCAGATAAGTTCAGATCAGATCAAATCAGATCAGAAAAATAAGTTTAGATCAGTAAATTTCAGGTGAACTAAACATAGCCTAAGTCGTGACTAACTTTCTCTTCTTTCTCTTATCTTGGCGTTTTATTGACATGCGTTAGTGTATAATACTTGTCGAATAAGGGACACACCAATCACATTTATGTCCTTGGTAAGGGTAGTAATATTAAAGAACTTTTGAACATAAATATAATTTCCGCACTCATTGTCAAACCTTTAATATCAAACAACTCCTCCCCCAACTTTTTTGAAAAGAGTTTTTTGAGTGCAAAAAACTATTTCAAACCTTTCTTTACCAAACACCCAAATTAGAGGATTGACTAGTCAAATCCTCTAATATGAACTCAAACTTCTATTTTTGCCCCAAACCTCTCTTTACCAAACAGGGCCTATATATATTTGTGGACTATGGTAAAGTTTTGTAAACTTGTTGCTGGAAAATAGTTAATGAGCTACAAATTGTTGGAAAACTAACTCATAAATGACTAAAATATGTGGTACAAAATTGTTGAAAACCAATACATAGTTCTCATAAAACTAGAACATACAAAGAGTCCAAATGTCCAAAGTTAATAAAAAGGACTTGCAATATAGTAGTACATGAGTAAGCTCTAGCCTTTACGTCCCCGATAGAGATGGCAGAGGGGTAATGGACCTTACACGGATCCGTGGATCCATATCCATTTTTTACGGATCTGGGTCCTCAAATTTTGGACCCTCTGGATCCTCCTTGAAAAAAGGATCTGGACTGGGTCCTAAATTATTACCCGAATCCAAATCCGTTTACCCGTTTTTATAATATTATTATTTAATATTATATTATCATAATAGTATAATATTAGTTATTACATGTAAAAACGGATTTTTGCTTGAATTTCGAATTATTGTTCTAATTAATGTGCGATTTTTGTGCGAATTTACTGGATAATTGAGTTCAAAAATTGGGTTGATAATTGTTAATTTTTCAGAAATTGTTGATTAATCTACAGTTTGATAATTGAATAGTTGTAAATAGTTGCAATGGTTATTTCTCAGAAATTAAATGTAATTTTTGGTTGATATTAGATGACTTTATTGTTTAAAATCTTTAATTATTGTGAAAATTAGGGTAGTTTGATGAAAATAGGCAAGAATCCGTTTTGGATCCATTAAGGACCTAGATCCGTAGGATTCATACGGATATAGATCTGGATCCTCATTCTTATTACCCGGTGGATCCGAGTGGGATCTGGATCCTTGCCTAAAAATAGATATGGATCTGGATCCTACCCATTGTCATCTCTAATCACCGACCTTTCAAATCAAAATAGATACTTCCTCCGTTCCGAATTAAATGAAACAAATCTACTTTTACGCATGCCGAGACATTATTTTGACCACAAATATCTTTAATTACATATTAATAAAAATTATAAAAATTATATTATGTATAAATCACAAATCTTAGTCAAAGTGAAAATTGTGAATAGTGAAAAAGTAGAATTGTTGCATTTAATTCGGAACGGAGGAAGTATAAACTTTATTTTTTTAAATTATCTAAATCGTTTTGCGGTTTGTGGTGTTGTTTGGTTTTACAAAGGTTCAAACTAAACCCAACCCAATTAACCGCAAACAACGGTTTGCTTGCAATCACAAACCAACCCACAATTTTGAAACCGCAAACCAAGCTGAACCACGAAAAACCGGTTTGATACGGTCCGGACCATACTCTGAACAACCCTATTTGTCGAATAGATAAACATCAATTAACTATATTCGTCTATTCTTCACTAATGTTAAGTTTGGAAAGTAAAACAAATATAGGAAAAATATGATATCCATAAACTCATCAATTCTCAGAATATACATACAAGCTAGATTCCTAATAAAACATATCAACAATATCTGACCAAAAATTAGCATATAAACAAGGCTCAATTTTAAGGTCCAAACCATTTTTCTGTAACTTATCTTCGTTCCCTTCTGAGACATAACATTTCCACACCCTTGAAGATTGTCATTTAAGACTATGGAGTATTTAACATGCAATACATACATTATTTACAAGGCAAAAATTGGCCTCAACACTCTGAATTATAGCGTAGGTGCACCCAACACCACCAACTACGACTTATAGCCAGAACTCCACCAAGTATGGATCTGGGTGCAGTCCGTACCATAAATGAGGCCGGAGACTAGAATTCTCACCTCAAAATAACTCATATAATAAAACCAATTAGGCTGGAGACCTGGGGGAAAATGGAAAAAAATAATAAAAAATTAAGATTATCCCGTCGCCGGTGAGAATTCTAGTCTCCGGCCTCATTTATGGTACGGACTGCACCCATGTCTGTACTTAGTGGTGTTCTGGCTATAAGTCGTAGTTGGTGGTGTTGGGTGCACCTGCGCTATAATTCAGAGTGTTGAGGCTAATTTTGCCTATCTACAATTAACATGCAATACATACATTATTTACAATTGCAAGAATGCATATGATGCATATACTTGATCTATTAAAACTTATATGTTTCACGAGTTAGGCATATAATATAATGTATCATAAAAATTCAACAAAACACATATAAAATATTTTTCAATACAAACAAAGGCCATGTTTGGTAAATGGCTTTTTTATTGGCTTTTGGCTTTTCAATTTGGTCAAACAGCCAAAAAAAGTGTTTGGTTATTGGCTTTTGGTTGGTGAAAAGTCGACTTGTAAGTTGTCAAAATGAAAAAGTTGCCGGAATGACTTTTTGGATTGACTTTTGGCTTGTTGGCCCACAAACTCTCTAATAAACAGCCAACAACCACAATTAATTTTGCCAAACACTTTTGCAAACAGGTGGCTTAAACAACCAACTTAAAAAGCCAATGCTTTCAGCCAGTCAAACAAGCCAACTAAACCAGCCAAAAGCCAACAACCGATTGCCAAACAACCCCAAAATATATATAATGAGAAAGGAGGACTCCGAACTTAATACCTAATATATAATCACTTGAACATGACTATACACCCATAAACCTTCATATTTTATGTTGAATTTAAATGAAGAAAAATAGCTACACCTAGAGGTGGGCATGGGCCGGGCCAGCACGCGGTCCGACCCGGCCCGAGCTCGCTCGAGGCCCGGCCCGGTCTGTTGTCCGCTTCGTGGGTCGTGGGCCTGCCACGGTCAAGAAATTTTATTTCAGGCCCACACGGGCACGAGCCCGTCTATATTGCCCGCGGGCCGAACGCCCTTTTTCCTTATATTTTAGCCTTAAACTGCCAAGAATTCAAAAAAACAACATAAAACATGAGCCAGGCCCGCAGGAGGCACGAGCCCCGCCCGTGGACAAAATCTGGAAATTTCAGGCCCGGCCCGCCACTCAAGGGCTCGGGCACAGGCCCGACCCGCTATTTCCTCAAACCCGCGGGTCGAGCCCGTGAACAGGCCCGACCCGACCCATGTCCACCTCTAGCTACACCTCATCTAGGAATTAAATTTTGTTATAATTTGATTTGGTTATTTTATATTTGGATTTTTTGTCAAAAACTATCTATTAATTGTAACTTTTTGAAAACAACTACCTAATAAGTCTAATTTTTAAACCAA
Organism: Beta lomatogona; assembly: GCA_947646795.1. Taxonomy (NCBI): domain Eukaryota; kingdom Viridiplantae; phylum Streptophyta; class Magnoliopsida; order Caryophyllales; family Amaranthaceae; genus Beta; species Beta lomatogona. Next base: position 7,347,698 of record CANSNZ010000089.1, read on the forward strand.
TTATCTTTTATCATTTTTTTTTGTTAGCACTACCAATACACGGTATTTTCTAACGTTTACTGTGTATGGATAGTGCTAACAAAAAAAAAAAACATGATAAAATGTAGTTGTTTTTAAAATGTTGCAATTAATAGGTAGTTTTTGACAAAAAAATCCATAAATTTATATCTTTTAAAATGGAGGGAATTGTCAAGTGGGGCCACCAGACGGAATTACTAACATTTACAGTGTATTAGTAGTGCTAACAAAAATAAACATGATAAAAAGTAGTTGTTTTAAAAATTAGACTTATTAGATAGTTGTTTTCAAAAATTTGCAATTAATAGACAGTTTTTGACAAAAAATCCTTTATATTTCAACAAACTTTCACCTAAATGAGAGCTTAATAATCTTAAGATTCTTCCATAATATACTCCTATTTTCCCTATAAAAAAACTCCTATTTAAACAGGTCAAAATTTAATCTCCTGATTTTATTGGGGCCCCTTTACGTATGGCGTGTTCCATGGATACCACTGTTAATTTAGTTATTCTTCACTAACCCCAAGATTTTGTTACCTCTAATATATCTGATTAACCCGGGATAGCCGGTTTCAGTTTTAATCCCCATGCGTTTTCTGCACTATGTGACCGGATATCATGGGTTTCCCGCCACTATTTTCCCGGCCCCATTTTCTCTCTCCTCTTCCCTGCCGACGGTTTTTTTGCCCATCTCTTATATTTAACCACTGACACAAATTAACTAGTGATATTAAATCAATGTTATTTTTTTATACTATTGAGTGATATCATCATAAATCACCCATCTTTTTCATATAATAAAGTAGTATATCATAATGGGTCCAAATTTTAGTTGCAAAAGTGGTTATAGATCATCCACAAATGGGTATCTGGCGGTACATTCTCCTCATTTAAAAACCCACATTTTTTTCCTTGTTGAATATACTTTTTATTATTATATTTATTATCTTAATTATATTTAATGTTTTTGGTTGATATTATTTTGTCCCTTAATGTTTTGTAATTTTCTACTTATTGACTTATAAGGAACTTATTAAATGTTAAGATTTATTACCTAATCTAGGGAGGCCCCTTTTTCTTGTTGTCTAATCAAAAGTAGGGTTATTTGAATTCTTGATGGGATTTACTTTCTTTAAATTTATCAGCTTATTTGGAGCTCTTCATTTTGGAGCTCAATCTCTTGAGGAAAAGATGAACATTTAGAGAAGAAATTTATCCCATCAAGAAGTTTGATCAAATAAATTCCAAAAATGAGATTTGAGAAGGAAGAAATGGAGATTAATCAACCCAGAAAAATATTGGTTGGAATTCGATTCGATGCCGAAAGCAAAGAGCTTCTTGGTTGGGCCATTGTTAAGGTTGCTGAGCTTCATGATCATGTTGTTGCTGTTCATGTTTGTAGAAATTCAGGTACAACTTTGTAGCTATGTAGCACGGAAATGGTTGGGGTTTCAAAATTGCGTCTTTTATATCAATGAAATTTTTTATTATAATAAGATTCATATATTTTGTAGATGATGCATCAAAAGAAAAGATTTTGTTGGATGATTATTTAGAAATATACAAGGGCTTATGTGATATTAAGAAGGTAATCTCCCCTGTTTCATTTTCTCTGTTTTTCCCCTGTTCTTTTATCTATTGATAAATGTTTAAGAAAATAGGAAAAGAAGAACTTCATATAATTTATGTTATGTATAAATAATTTTCAGGTGAAGCTTAGTGGGAAGATATTGACAGGAAAATCAATAAGAAAAACCCTTGTAAAACAGGCAAAAGAGTGTACAGCTGCTGCTGTAATTGTTGGAATAACCAAACCTGGCTCAATTGGGTAAGAAATCAGCTACTTAAGGAATAAAATCATAATAATTATGTATATCAATTTTTTAGTTTTATGGTTCTGTCTAATTAATGTAAACAGTTAATTCATTTCAGGGGTAGAGTGTCAACTGCTAAATATTGTGCAAAACATTTGCCTTCAATCACTGAAATTTTCACTATACATAATGGCAAAGTAATTTTTCAAAGGCTCTCCAATGATCATGCGACAGGTTTTTTTTTCAATAACTTCCTAAAAAATTCTTTAAATTTTCTCACTTGGGTGTTACTATATGCTAAAGTATCTGTAAATTCATGTACTTTGTGCTAGGGCTTCAAGAAGATCCAAGGCCAAGCTTCTATAAATCGGAAAAATCGGGTGGAAATCAATCCGAATTTGGTGATTCAGAAGTATCAGAAATGGATTCAAATAGTCCTAAATTGAACAGCCATAACTCAGAATCTGAATCAACTGATTATAATGAAGAACTTGTAGAAGTAGAAAACAAGTGTCCTAGTGTTAAGAGTAACAAAGGAGCTCCTTTAAGAGCAGTGAGTATCAATAACACAGAGAATATAACGGAGCAGAAACCCGGTTGGCCTTTGCTTCGACGATCTAGCCTTCCTACTCAGAAGGCATTAGATTCTAGGAAAATGTCGGTAGTTCAATGGGTGATGAACTTCCCTGATCGTTCACCACCCGATACTCCTCAAAGTCGCAGTAGTAGTACTAATAGTCTTGGTGATTCTTCTTCTACTAAGTCGGAGAGTCCCCTTGGAAGAGAAAATGACAATTCTAGTAATGGTGTATTTAGTAGGAAAAGTAGTAATTCGCTCTGGAGTGAATTACTCGATCAAGAACCCGGGCTTCCATTTGAATTGAATTTTTTGGATTTCACTTGGTTCAGCTACGAGGTTTTGAGACACGCGACATCAAATTTCTCTTCAGGTAAATTAATACATTCTTGTTTTCCTTGATGCACAAAAGAAAAGGCTCTGCAATGTAAACTGTTTTTACTGATTGAAACTGATTTTTTGCTGATGAAAACTTATGTGCAGAGAACATAATAGGTAAAGGAGGTTGTAGCCAAGTTTACAAAGGAACTTTTCTTGATGGTAAGGAAGTGGCTGTGAAGGTTCTAAAATCGTCGAAACAAGCATGGAAAGATTTCTCTCTAGAAGTTAATATCATGTCTTCTTTGCGACACAAAAACATTACACCATTACTTGGTGTTTGCATGGACAATAGTGAGCTAATTTCTGTGTATGAGTATATGTCCAAAGGAAGCTTAGAAGACAATTTACATGGTAACTCTTGCTTACACGCTATTTGCTTATCACTTCCTTACAACATTTATTATAGACATATGTCGAAATTAATCAAGATTTTAGTGTGTGACATATTTAGTTTCAATTTGTAACAGCTGATAACAAAGAAAAATCAGCATTATCATGGGATGCAAGATTTACAGCAGCAGTTGGGATAGCAGAAGCCCTTGTTTATTTGCACCAAGGATGTTCAAGGCTTGTTATTCATAGAGATGTCAAAACTTCCAATATTCTTTTGTCAGACAACTTTGAACCTCAGGTAACTATCACAAGTACTATATTTTTTTATTTCTTAAGATATCAAAATCTGATCATTTGTTTTCAGCAATAATACATCAATAATAATGCATAAAGTTTATTTTGTGACAAATTTTGAGTGTAGTTGTCTGATTTTGGGCTTGCAATATGGGGTCCGAATTCGTCAAGTTGTGAGACCTACACTGATGTGGTGGGCACATTTGGGTATTTAGCACCCGAATATTTCATGTACGGCAAGGTCACCGACAAGCTCGATGTATACTCATTTGGAGTGGTGCTTCTTGAACTGTTGTCCGGAAGAAGACCCATTAATTCCTCCAAAGGCCAAGAGAGTTTGGTCATGTGGGTAAGTATCTTATAAGTTAATAATGCTATCAACTTTGTCTTAAGAATAATAATAATAATAATATGCAACTTTTTTTGCTACAAATTATTGGCTTCTTTCTTAGAAACAATCATATTTTTTCCGCTCATAGGAAATCAGGTTACATGCTCTGCATATCAGCATATGGCCTTCTTATGTGATAGGGAACATAGTGCTTCCATGAATGTAATCGATAGAGATTATTCAGTTTTATTGTAGGTTTTAAAAAGTAATGTTTTTAATTTGTACTTGTAAATATTTCTGGTAAATTCAGGCAAAACCAATGCTACAAAGTGGGAAGCTAATTAACGAAATATTAGACCCGAGTTTGGAAGGGAGCGTAGAAGAGTCTGAAATGCAAAGAATGGTCCTTGCAGCTACCCTTTGCTTGACAAGGGCAACTAGGCTTCGTCCTAATATGGACCAGGTATGTTTGTAAATTGTAAAAGCCCACCAAAGGAGAATATTCATCTTCTATTTTCTTTACACTAAACAACAAGCATGTGAGGTTTGTCCTAATGAAAAGACCCAAAAAGAAATAACATGATGTTAGGTCGGCTTTATTTAAATAATTTTACATTTTGTATCAGATCACATTTAAACTAGTCTAAGCCCTAAAGGGTTGTACTGAATACTCAAAGTTTTCGGTGGTCTTAAATTGGGCTTTTTTTTTGTTTGGTTAATTTATATTTCCAAAACTTATAGTTAAATTTATTTAGTTAGCCCATTTTTCCATTTATTACTTTTAAGTATATATACTTAAAATAACCTATGTTGTGAAGAAATATAGTAGGGTGATTGGTGAATCCAATAACAAGCCATCTACAATATTTACTACTTGTTGTCTGAAAATTTAATAATCTCAAATTAAAAAAATTCAACCGTAACTCGTAATTTACCCTAATTTGTATCACAAAATTCGAGTTATAAGGACTTGTGAGTTCCAAAGCCTTGTTTGACGATTAGTTATTAATTGGTTCACATAACTGTTTCACTCTATCACCAGTTGATAGTTCAACCCGTGGTACCTATTCAGTATTCACAAAGATATTTCATAATGCAATAGTTGTACATAGTATACTAATTGATATGTTTTATAAATTTTTTAGATACTAAAACTTTTGAAAGGGGACGAAACAATGGAGACATGGGCAAAGTCTCATGTATATGATGAGCTAGAAGAAGGAGATAACTTGGATGTTAATGACGATGAATTTTACCAAAACTCAAGTGATAAGAAATCGCACTTAAGCCTCGCACTCCTCGATGTAGAAGATGATTACACAACGACGTCGTATAGTAGTGGAGAACGGAGCAACAGCCCTCATACTCTTCAGGACTACCTAACTGGAAGATGCAGAAGATCTTCCAGTTTCCATTAGCCTTCTAATTGTAATTTCATTACCTTTTGAGTCTCTTTGTATAGTTTTTGAGGAAATTGAAGTATATATATATATATATATATATGCATTTCGCACCCCTCTTAATGTGGTGGTATTGATAAAAGAAAATTGTGGTGGCTTGGTATGATTTTTTTTTTTTTAAAGGTAAGATGAAGTCCGTTGTAAGGAAAGGGGGAAATTGGTGATCCCTCATTGCAAGGGGTGAGACCCGATTCCATGATCTCCGGGATCGAGGGTGATGCCAACACCACTAGCCTATCACTTGTTGCTCGGTGGCTTGGTAGTTGGTATGATGGTATCTTATACAATATATAGTACTTTGTATCTATAACTTGACACGATTGGTTCCAATTATGGTAATTTCACTTTATAAGGTCCCAACTCTCAGTTTTTGTTTATGTCACAACTCACAACAGTTTAATTTTTGGGCTTCCCTTTCCAGAACAATCTTACAGGTTAATTCACTTTTTTTTTTTTTTTTTTTTTTTTTTTTTATTTTTTAAGATGAATGGCCTCTACCGAACCCAAGACCTCACAGTGTACAACAGCCAGGGTTTGTAGGTCGGACTCTTTTTGAGGGAGGGGGGATGGTAAGGGAAACCTCACCTCCAAAGAGCCCTAGTGGGATTTGATCCCATGACCTTGAAGTCATGAGGCCAAATCTTTACCACTAGGCCAAGCCTTGCTTGGTAAAATTGTATAGTATAGGTTTTGATCCCGTGACCTCAAGTTACGTGTCTTAAAGTTTTAACCACTGCACCAAGTTGTATTTAGTAAACTAGGGGTGATAAGAAGTCAAGTGGTGGTCCAGATGAGATCTAAGCTAGCTGGATACTAATGGATCCGGGTGGCACCGGCCTGTTATCCGTCCACTGACAGGAGCGAGAGGTTCTCGTTGCTCTGTGAAACCAGCCTCACGCAGTGCCCTCCGCTCTAGGACCCATGAGACTCGAGCCTTCGCCCAAGGCCCATGGATCAACTCCCAACTTGGACAGGGCAGGCCAGCATAAAGCCAGCCCAAGACCCGACCCAGCTATCTGGATCCGTGTTCCACACACCTTGTTATCCCCACTTGGGTCACAAGCTCGCGTTACCAAGCTCGACAAACATTAAGTCCTTAATTAACCCACGCTAAGCGCTAGTCTTTAATCATTAATATAAGTAGTTAGGCCTTTGTCCAATTTGGTTAATTCACTTACTTATAATACAATAAACTCTTTCATTGGTTTTAGATGATTTAAATACAATGTTACTAGATGAGTTTATGCGTCTTCTTTAATTGATTTAGCACACTAGCTAAAAGAAGGTTCCGTGAAAAGAATTCCCAAAGTTGGGACTGGTATGAGATAATTAAAAGTTAAGACCTTTTTAAAACAAACCGGACATATTTGAAACTGCTAGTGTCAATCTTTCCTATAATTTATATGCGTGTGTTTTTTTATTTGAGGTAACCCAAAGCATTTTTGGCGAGGTAGCATCTAATTTTGTAAGGTTTTTCTATGAATTATTCTTGTATTTCTTTGTTTTCTTCACATTATCTCTACTTTAAAAAAAAATTGAGTAGTAGTACCTTAAACATTAAATTCTACCTACATCGTTACCTTTCATCAAGTAAAGGTTACTTCTTCCGTTAGTTTATTAACGTGTGGTGTATTTTAAATATATTTGTTCAATTGCTATACACGCTGCAAAATGCTAGAGATAATTCTTAAAATACGTTATCAGGAAGAATAAGATTAATGTAATCTTTTTAAGAATTAATTTATAAGATAATCTCATGAAAGCAAATAAGCTGAAATGTATGGTATATTTTAATGCTTTGCACACTTAAAACTAGTGAAGGGCGATTCAAAAACATGGTTGCTAAATGCAACCTCACTTCACTATACACAACCCATTAAATTACCCAAAATACCCTCATAACTTTATTTTTTGTCAAACTAGGTTTATATTTAGGTTTAGATTCTTTAGACGGATGAACTTATTAATTAATTCGACAAACGAAATGGGCGTTTAAAGTATTTATTTTTTTTATGAAAATAAATTGTAAAGAACTTAGACCTGTGAAGAAGAGGAGATTGCTGGTCGCTCAAATCAGCCACCAGAAAAGATTGGTGGTCGCCGGATCTCTTTTACTTGGGGGTAATAGAGATGGGTTACTCCCCTAGACAGAGAAATGCATGAAAGTAAATTGAGGCTATACCCCATCATTTGAGCCAATGAAACCCTACTCAATTCTTTCAACAAAACAACACAAAAATCTTTCGAAACTGCTGTGAACAATTGAACATCGCCAATTTTTATTTTGAATCCAGCTCATGGCTAATTAATTAGTAGCTTAATTAACTTATTTATAGCAATGATTAATCGTGATTACCCAACCTTGACAAATTATCAGATTTCTGCATTCCTGTATCAAGAAGTAAGTTTTAAATAATAAAAATATGACGGGAAGTATAACATTGTAGATTTGTAGACACAAAAACAATGTACAAATTAAATTCTTATAGTGTAAGTCTCTCTCTAAACCCTATTCTCTCGCCTCTCACTAAAAACACTACCAAACCTTAAAAGCTCAGCCCGCCACCCAGCAGCAGTCGGTCGGTGGCCGGCCGGATCGCCGTGTCACTCCACAATCGCCGGCGATCCTGCACGTCATTCGTTCTCTCTACAAGAAGTTGTCGGTCTGTCCTTTTTCGAGTCTTTCTTCTTCCCCCACCCTTGTCGGTCTCCCCTTCCCCTCCCAGGTTACTTTCGTCGGTCTCCCTTCCCCATCCCCCCATCTCCCATAGTGTCGCCAGCACTTTTTCGCAATCACGTCATTTCCTCCTCCCCCCCCTTTCCCCATAGTTGTGTCGTCCTCCCCTTCCATGTAGTTGCAGTTGGCGAGTCGCTCCCCCAGGGTTGGGCCTTTCCTCACCTTCGTGCCAGTAGCTCCCCCTCCATGCCTTTTAGGTGTTCGAGGTATCTAGCTTTAGTTTCCCTTCCCTGTTCCCCTTGATTTAGGTTCTTGAAGTTTTTAGGTTTTAGGTTCCCCTTCCCCGATCCCCGATTTGAGTTCGAAGTAGTTAGTTTTTAGTTCCCCTTCCCCGTTCCCCCAATCTAGTCCTGAGTGTTAGAGGTTAGTATCCCCTTCCCCGTTCCCCGCTAGTGTTAGTTGTTGTTGGTTGTGCTGGCTCGCTAAGGGAGCAACAACTTGGTACGTGAGGGTTACAAGTTACATATAGTTTTTCAAGGTTGTGTGGTGTAGTTGACGGCGTGGTACTATGTTTCGGGTGTTCGCTTGTTTTGTTTGTCTTGTTTATGCTATTTGTTTAAGCTTTAGTTTAGGTTTTTTAAGATCTAATTGTCCTTGCCATTTTATGTATGATTATGCAACAATCAGGGTTCCAGTATTGGGTAAGATGAGAGGAGGTTATCACTTTACTCCTGTTGTGGTTCGATCTTCTAGGTTAGAGGTTGCAAAGTTGGATCTTCATCGGGTGAATTACGTCAATATAATTCACCCCAAGTTCATGTGATGACTTTTGAAGTCATCACACCTAAAAAATGCATCTTATGGGAGGCCCTCCAATTTAATTTGGGGAAAGTTTTGACCTCCAAGCATTTTGAGTTTCAATCTCATGAGACTAAACTCTGGTTACCCATGCAGCAGGGTCAGAAGTCACTAAAGGACGTGACTTCCTTGTTACTTCAATTAGCAGAATCCCAGGAAGTTGTTTCTGTTCAGGGACCTTGGGATTTAGTATCTAGTAGACATTGCGGTCCACTAGACGAGTTGCGACAATCTATTTCTGACGATCGTTTAGATGGCGTCTTTCAACAGGTTCCCTCGCATTTTAGGTCTTGTTCAACAAGACATATAACCCAATCCCGCTATCCAGTGGCGGATCCAGGATCTGACCCACGTAGGTTCGGAGTACTTCGAAAAAACCCGAGATATATAAAAATTATATTGTTTAAGCATTAGCAATTGTCTATCACTTATTTAATTATTCAAAAATATAAATGTACAAATGGACAATTAAATCCTTAATTTTTAGTATCTAAAAACAACTAAGAAAGGGAAATTATTTTGATTTGAATGATCCGTTTTTATTTTCAAGTTCTGGGATGGTTTTCATAGTAATCCAAACTCGTATCTTTTTTGCCGTCACAACGTCACAAACATATTTTGTATTGTTATATATAAAATTGAAGAGTTCATATTATTTTGATAAGATAGTAATTGAACTTAGGTTTTTTTTGAAAATAGACAAAAACTGATATTATTATAAGAAGATTGGTAAAAGTTGGGGTTATTTGGAGTGAATTCTTTCAAAAGAGAAATGATGAAAAATGCTCTATATAACTGTATGGGTATCATCAAGTACGTTAGCGGACATCCAAAGAGGTCCGTGAGAACAATGAAGGACGCGAACATGTAAACGTCGCCTATAGCTCTAACAAGTCAATTCACTGAAGTGGTCCGACAACGTTGGTGGCGCCTAACAAGACAAAATACAGGAATCTTCCCTTCTGTCAGGCGAACCATAGCCGTACACGTGTAAAAGGATTAAGCACCCTGTTAGAGGAATAGTACCTCTATAAATACCCCCACTAGTACTATTCTGCAGGTATATTCTCTCACACTCACAATTCTTATCTCTCTCTCTACTTTCTCTCTCTAATCATATTTGGACACGTGTTGACTTGAGCTTCGGTAGGGGTTTCCTCGCATCCCCCCCGAGGGTAGTTTACGTTTGCTTCCCGTGCGATTATTCACCGGCGGACGCCAACTCCAATCCTTAGCGGACTCTTCTCCAAGACCGTCAACCTGTTCTACAACCGGAACAACTTGACGCTAGAAGGAGGGGGCTTCCAATCTTTGTGATAACGGTCATGAGTGACGCAAACAACACAGGTCGCGGTCCACCATGATTCGAGATCGGTCAAGGATCCTCCCAACCCATTATTATCGGACCAATTGGTAACCCTGAGTTCAACAATGAATATCGAACTCCTGAGAACATTGTAACTCAGGTAAACACTGGCGGCCTTCCATTCAATATGGCTCAGTTGAGTCGGCTTCTCTCCCGAACAACTACAAACTGTAGCATCATTCATTCAAATGTTAGCGAGCACTCCTCAGCCTAATAACACCCCTTCTAATGCTAGAGGCGTTCAACACCGTAACCGATCACTTGGCTATGGCCGGTGGAAACGCCGACGGTACGTTCTTAAGAAGGATGTGTACGTTTACCCAGGAGGGACGCCAGATGGAAAGACAAATAGATGATCCATCGTATGAGGAAGACATCTTGGACACTGAGGAGCTTAACAATTCTGAGGATGAGAATCAAAGTCAGTCCCACTGAGAGTACAGCACCCAAGGTGCTAGTAACTATTCGGCTAGCAGACACTTACTGATCAAGCCAAAGCTCTCTTCCTTCATTCCATAGATCCTAAATCACCCCATGCCAAGGATCAAGATGTCAACTCTCGCAAGTATGACGGTAGCTCCGATCCGGACGATCATGTGGCTGCAAATGAAGGTCACATGTACTTATACACTCAGATGGACGCCATCTGGTGCAAGGTATTTCCATTAACTCTGACCGGGATTGCCCAGACTTGGTTTAAGAGTTTGAAACCGGGAATTATCTCTAGCTTCTCGCAGTTGGCATCTACATTTGGTACTCATTTTGTAAGTAATAAGCGCTGTGAGCGCACTACTGGTGAATTGCTCTCTATCAAGCAATGTGAAACAGAAAGTCTGCAAGATTTCATCGGACGTTTTAACGTGGAAGCAGTCTCTATTCCGTGTCTCCAGCAGGACGTGGCCGTTTTGGTTCTAATGACTGGGCTGAAAGAAGGGTCCGCGTTCAGGAGTTATTTGGGCCGCAAGACTTTCACATCTCTGGGACCCGTTCTGGGAAAAGCAAATGATTTCATTAAGGGTGAAGAATTTGATAAAGGCTGCGGCGATCGCACAGACCGCGAGCCTGAAGAAAGGAAGGAAGAGAAGCGGAAGAAAGATAAAGGGGCGAGAGTGATCGCGATCGAGACGAAAGAAGGCAAGAATCCAATGTGGACAAGATGGGAAATGACCGCGAGAAGGGTGAACGCAAAGAAAGATTTGACGCGTACACTCAGCTCACAAACTCTAGAGCTCAGATATATTTGATGAACAAGGACAGTGACAAGTGGCAACGTCCAAAGCTGATCTTGGAAGAGAGCATGGTGAACCACGATAAAAGCAAGTGGTGTGATTTTCATGGTGATCACGGGCACTTAACTGAAGATTGTAGGCATTTGAAGGATAACTTGGAAGATTTGATAAGAAGGGGTTACTTCACTCAGTACAAGGCTCAGACTAAGGACGGAGACCTGATAAAGCCAACAAACCAGAATGTTCAGTTGCGGATTAGGGAAATTCATGTCATCAGTGGCGGACCTATTCATGGTGGCACTGTGAATGGAGCCAAGGCAAGCTAGAAAGAATTCCGGCATCAGGTGAACTACAATGAAAGCATGCAGTTGAGAAAGCCGCCAGTAATGCCAGCTATGTCTTTTACTGTGGAGGACGCCAAGCATGTCGTTTACCCCCATGATGACCCTCTGGTGGTCACTTTAAAGGTGTCAAATTGTCTGATTCATAGAAATTCTTGGATGGAGGAAGTTCTGCAAACATACTTTATTTCTCAACCTTTGAGAAGCTGATGATTGGCCGAGAGCATTTGAAGCCAGTTCGCAACCCGGTGATAGAATTCACGGGAGCGTCGGTGATTCCCAAAGGTCTGATAACACTGCCGATCAGGGTTGGAGAAGATGAAGACGCTAGAGATGTGATGGTGGAATTTTTGGTAGTTGACGTACCAGGAGCTTATAACGCTATCGTTGGACGCCCGTTCATTCATGACGTCCAGGGAGTGGTGTCTACTTATCATTTGACAATGCTGTACGAATCCAACCTTGGGACGACAATAAAACTAAGAGGAAATCAGGAGATGGTGAAATCATGTTACCTTACAACATTAAAGCAGCCGACAAGAAGGATCCCGGTAGAAGACTTGAATCTGCCAACTCGGAAACAGAGACGAGCTCAGAGGAAAGCTTTGGCAAATGAAGCAGAACCCGAGAAAGGGGATGAAGAGATGATGGAAATATCCATGGAAGACACGGAATCTAGGCACGATGATACGCCAAGACCCAAGCCTAATGGGGAAACAAAGCGGGGAGATGCTAGGCGAAGATCCAAGCAAGGATAGTTGTTGTCGAACGGACATGGACCCGGAGGTCGAGTCAACCTCGGTAACTCTCCCTACGAGAAAACGCCGATGTCTTCGCGTTCTCGGTGGATGAGATGTCGGGAATAGACACGGCCGTGATGGTACACCGTCCGAATGTTGACAACACTATCCGCCCTATTAAGCAAAAGAAGCGGGAATTTTTCGGTTGAGAAGAACAAGGCCATCAAAGAGGAAGTTGATAAGTTCTTTGGTGGTTGATTTCATTGAGCAGTGTGATTATCCAAAATGGTTGGCCAATGTGGTCATGGTGAAAAAGCTAACGACCAATAGAGGATGTGTGTAGATTTCACATATCTCAATAGAGCTTGCCCAAAAGATTGCTATCCACTCCTAAGAATAGACCAATAGGTGGATTCCACTAGCGGTCACGCCTTTGTTAAGTTTCATGGATGCATTCTTGGGCTATCACTAGATCGTTTGTTGGAGGCCGATAGAAAAAAGGCAATGTTCATCACGGATTGTGGTATATACAATTACAAGGCAATGTCGTTTGGGCTTCGTAATGCGAGAGCGACATACCAAAAGTTGGTCGACAAAGTATTCGCGGATCAGAGGGAGAGGAACATAAAGGTATATGTTGATGACTCCATCGTCAAGAGCAAAACTGACCGTGAACACTTAGACGACCTTGAAGAGACTTTCAGAACATTGAGAAAGTACAAGATGAAGCTCAACCCAAAGAAATGCGTCTTTGGAGTAAGAGCAAGGATTTTTTTGGGCTTCATGGTAAGCAAGAGAGGGATTGACGCGAATCCGAGAAAAAGTTCAAGCTATCATGGATCTACCTCGAGTCGAAAAGCGTCAAAGATATCCAAAGGTTGACGGGAAGAATGGCGGCCCTCACTCCATTCATCTCAAAATCGGCGAGACAAGGCTTTGCCTTTCTTTGCACTACTAAGAGGAAATAAGAAGTTCGAGTGGGGAGAGGAGCAAAGAAAAGCATTCCTGGAGGTAAAAGAGAATTTGAAGAGCTTACCCACCATTACAAGGCCCGAGACTGGAGACACATTGCAATTGTATATCTCGGCCTCGTCTAAAACGGTCGCGGCCGTGTTGTTGGTGGAAAAAGAAAAGAGGCAGCAGCCAATATACTTTGTCAGCCACATCCTTAACGATCCTGAGAGCCGTTATCAGTTGGTTGAAAAGATGGCTTTAGCTATGATAATTGCCGCCATGAAACTCATGCCATACTTTAATTGTCATCCTATTCAAGTTTCGACAAATCGACCCTTCGGAGAAGGCTTTACAAAAGATGGATAGCTCCGCCCGTTTGTTGAAGTGGGCCGTTGAATTATCGAGTACGACATTACGTACAAGCCCAGGACCACTATCAAGGCGCAAACCCCGCGAGATTTTATTGTGGAAGCCTCACATGAAGAGGAAGAAGTGAAAGAAAACGAGACATGGCTACTTGGAAGTTGACGGATCCTCAGCTTGTTAGCGGATCTAAAGCTGGGGTACTAATGACTAGCCAAAGGGGAATTCATATGAGTACGCCATCAAATTTGCCATCCCGGCGTCAAACAACGAAGCGAGTATGAAGCAGCAATTGCCGGCCTAAGAATGTGTTTGGCCGCAGGTGCTAAGAATTTATTCTTGAAAACAGACTCACAGTTGGTTAGCGGTCAGCTAAAAGGATATTTTGAAGTCAGAGAAGCCAACATGCAGAAGTATGTGGAAAAAGCCAGAAAGATGATTGCTCAATTGAATCATTTTGAAATTCAAGCAATACCTAGGGCTGAGAACACAAAAGCGGACGCGCTGTCCAAGTTGGCGAGCTCTAACTCGTTCAGCATCGAGAGGACCGTCACAATAGATATCCTAAAAGAAAAAAGCATCACGGAAAAGATTGTGACCGTTAACGGCATAAAACCCGGCAAAAGGAGAATTGTAGTGAGTGGTGGCGTATAAGTTGACGAGGGACGCTTCCCAATGACCCCTTGTCTGCCAAAAAGCTGAAGCGACAAGCAAATTGGTATATCATATACCAAGATGAGCTATACAAGAAATCAATTAGCTTGCCATTGCTAAAACGTGCAACCGCATGGGAATTAGCGAAGATTCTTGAAGAAATACACGAGGGTATTTGCGGCAATCACATTGGCAGCAAAGCTTTAGCGCTAAAGGCATTTAGAGCTGGGTTTTATTGGCCGAGCATGCTGGCGGATGCCCAGAGCTATGTCAAGAAATGCGACAAGTGCCAAAGGTATGCTCCCGTCCTCAACAAGCCTGCCAATGATTTGCAACCTATCCTGTACCCGTTTCCATTCGCTCAGTGGGGGATGGACATCCTAGGACCGTTCACTATTGCGACAGGAGGTAGGAGATTCCTAATAGTGGGAATAGACTATTTCATAAAATGGATAAAGGCAGAACCGATAGCTAAGATTAAGGTAAATCAAGTCAAGAAGTTCATCTGGCAGAATATTATGACAAAAATTTGGATTCCCATGGCTATCGTCTTTGACCATGGCGTCCAATTTGATTGTCGTCCCATACAAGCCTTCTTGACGGACTTTCGCGTGAAGTTTGCCTACTCAGCCGTCTGCCACCCTCAGAGCAATGGACAAGCAGAAGCCGCGAACAAGTAAATCTTGAATGCCCTGAAGAAAAATCTAGATGAGTTTAAAGGGGGTTGGGCCGATATGGTACCAGCCATGCTATGGGCATATAGAACAACATAAAAGGAAGCAACGGGAGAAAGCCCTTTCAAGCTGGCATTCGGTGTAGAAGTAGTCTTTGCCGGTAGAGGTGGGTTTGCCCTCTTATCGGATCGAAGCACCAAGACCTTGAGAGGAATGATCAGGCACTCAGGGAAAATCTAGACTTCCTACCATAAACAAGGCTGATGGCGGAATTGAAAGCGGCTGCTTACAAAGATAGAATGAGTAAGGCTTACAACAGGAAAGTCTTAGAAAGGCTGTTAGATGTTGGCGACCTAGTCCTTCGCGAGAACAGCGGCCACCGGCAAGGCGCATACGAAGGAAAGGCGGCGCTAATTAGGAAGGTCCCTACACCATTGCCAAGAAGCTTGCTCCCGGCTCTTTCATTCTAAAGCGCATGGACGGCAAGAAACTAAAAAATTGTTGGAATGCTAGCGTCCTCAAGAAGTATTATGTTTGATTTGAAGGATGTAATAGGCGAAGAGCCACCTTTTATTACATAAATAATATAAACTTCTGCTAGCGTTTCACCATTCGTTTTTTTATTTTCATGTACATGTATTGATAGACCACATAACGAGTCAACAACTTAAACGCTAACGGCCATATAACGCATCATGAACGTTAGAAAGCCACATAACGAGGCTAAAATGCATTAACGGTCATATGACAAACCAAGCATAAACTAAAGCCATATGATAGGAAAGTGCGCTAACGGTCACATGACAGACCTAGCACCAATCAAAGCCATATAACAGGATAAGTGTGTTAACGGTAATATAACAGATCAAACACAAATCAAACATCACAGGTTAAACATGCTAACTGTAACATAACAATCGTGAAACAAAAAGGTAAAAGATTAAAGACTTAGCATAACCAAATACAACCGGAACCGCAAAGGTACTTCATTTCCGTAAAATAAAAGCTACTGGCTTGGCGGCCAACTACAATAAAAAAAGATGGCGGCCAATAAAAAGGCTTTCAGTCGAAACAAAGTACTTGCAATTCAAAGAAATAAACTATCATTGTTTACAAAACGCCAACCTCGGCCGAATTCAGAGTTAAAGAAAATATCCAAAGGATTACAAGCCTATAAGCTATTTGAAGAACAAGAAGAGCTGATAGATGGCCGCCAAAACCTTCAAGAAGGGGGAACGTCCTGATCTATTTGCTCGAGAACAGCCCGAGGATCCGCATCTGCAATGGTGTCCTCGTCGGCAAACTTTGGATCCCCCTCAATGCGCGTGAGGTGTTGGCCGTCAGCGTGAGCGTCCTCAATAACATTCCAGTCAAATCCTGGAACTGTCTTGCATACGCATCTCATGGCGGCCGCCCATCCACCATCATACCTCTTGTGGAGGGCCGCTACATACTCATCAGATTGTTTGAATTCTGCGACAGCCTTAGCGGCCCCCCTAGCTTCTACCTCAGCCGCGGCATCCAGGACGACAATCTCCTTCTCTTCGCGGGCAGCGTCAAGAGCTTTGGTCAGCGTCTCGACGTTAGCTTCAGTTTCCTCCAGAAGGGCTGCTCTCGTCCTTAGAGTTACCAGCTCATCTTCTAGGGGCTTCTGGGCTGCAGTCTTGGCTGCGAACTTCTCTTCGGACTCCTTGACCGAGTCTGGCGAGTTTTAAGCGATCGCTTGTAGTTGTCCACCAGCCTTAGGTACTCAACCAACTGCTTCAATCGGCTCCGAGGCGGCGATTGTTGGCTGCAAAGAGGAAAGAAGAGTTTAAAAAAATATGTAATGATATATATGAAGTGAAATGGAAGGCAAAATGTGCTAAGTATGGAACGGTACCACAAGCCGGTCGTGAACCAGCCTAGCTGCAGGAGTCATCAACAACCCTACCGGCCTGTCTAGTGGCAATTGCATGCCCTTCAGGATCCGGTAAGCCAGGGTGCCACCGTTCTCTGGGATATCAGCGTACAGCGACTTATCCTCTCTAACGTCCCAATCATGCTGGTAGACCTTGCCAGGAACGATAGGTCGACGACCAAAGGATTTCGTCACCGCCTCACTCAGCACCACCTCTTTCTTCTCGATCCATTCATGAAAGTGGAAGAAGATGCCAGGAGAAAGACTGGACATAAAACTTGGAGCCGTGGCCATCTCCCTTATATTTTGGCGGATGGAGGAGTATAAGCCTGAAAGCCAACTGCCAGACGGTGGTTGATTGACGGGGGCCGACATCCACGGCCCTGCTTCTTCACGGACCTCGGAGGAAGCGTTAACATTCGGATCCCTCACCCGAACGATTTCATTGGTGGGGGCGAAATAGCGGGATCCGCCGGGGCACGTCGCTTGTTAGCGGACGAATCTGCGGCGGCTGCATTCACGCGGTAGCCTTCTAGTTCCTACCCCTAACAACGAGGTCGAGAGGTAGAAGACCTGAGTGGGGCGAACAGGACTTGGAAGACCGCCGAGCCGGCGACCGCATTAGAAGCACCCCGACCGGGAGTGCGACCAGTGGTTCCACCGCGACTACGGCGGATATTTTGGGGGGTCGTTACGGTTTCCCCCCTTGACGGCCATTGGTGTTGTCGTGCATTGTCTCATAGTTTTCTGTGGGAGCAGGTTGCATGTTAGTTGTCGGCTGGAGATCCTCAGTGACGCAAAGGGTTTCAAGATCGAGATGGTCAAAGCCTGCAAATGGCAAAACAAACAGTTAAAAAAAAAAAAAAAGAAAAAGTAATATCATCAGAAGGGCTAGTCCGATAACAACACTTATCATTCTCATGAGTGGGGCAGAGCAACATGGCCGATAAAGGATGATTCCCGAGAATGTACTTAGAGTGAAGGAGCCAATATTTGGGTTCCTTAACCTTAACCTTCTTCCCGTCCTCATAAGTAATTATATAATCCTTGGTGTCAAAATAGTCGAATGGCTGTCAATTCATTCCCAGTTAGCGGAACCAAGGGTAAATGTTCCATATGTGGGCGCGGCTCAGTGAAATGACGGTGTGCAGGGTAGTTCTCAGGCACCTGTAACCAAAAGAAGCCATCCTGCCAACCCTTCAAACCGGTAGCTTTTGGCGAAGCTGTCATCTTCTTGTCGGCGGTCATCGGCGACCACCACCCTCGCTGACGAGAGCCATTCCTCTTCAACTAGTGGAGATGGCGGAACAAGTTCGAGTCTCGGGGGAAGTCCAAAACGCCGATCGTCCAAATGTACGCAATCAAATTGTGAACCGCTAGAGGAGTTAAGTTGGGCTAAGCAAACGTTGAAGGCGTTTAAGATCTTCACCAAAAAAGAATTCAATGGGAAATGAAGACCAAATTCAAAGTGATGAGTGTAAATGACCACGTGATCGGGAGGGCATTCTGTCACAACTGAGCCCTCAGGAGGGACCACCAATCGATAACCATCAGGAAACTGGTATAACCGGTCTGCGACCTTGGGATAACCAAGGTAAATAGCATCCTGGCGCCAAGGTAGATCAATCTCCACACTTAACGGCCCAGCGCACTCGTCCTCTAGCAACCATAATGCATCAGAGCCGGGGCCGACAACATTTTCCTCTACATCTTCCTCCAACTCATTGGAGTTGTCGACTCTCCTCTCGGCCGCATGAAAGCTCTCCCCAACCACGTGTTCGGACAAAAGCACACTCGTGCCAATGTTCCCATCCATAGTATCATTCGCGTCCTTTGTGACGCGACAAGGGGCTAGCGAGGGCGGATCGACGATGGTAGACAGACTCATGGTGGGCCATAACGGTCGCAATGGAATCGTTTGTCGACACCTAAATTAATTATAGGAGGGTTAGGGGATACAGATTCCTGTAAATGGTCGTAAAAATCAGCCGTCACCTCAACCCCAGCATCCGCCAAGCTATGCAACCAGGCATGTTCTCTAAGGGGGGCTACATCAAGGCCGGGAACGACATCGGCCGGAGGATGCCTAACGGACAGTCTAGCAAGAATTTGATATCTAAGTTCCCTAAGCGTCTGCCTGTCACCGCTCTGCCTAGCAGACAGATATCTCTTAGTCAAGTTATGTTCCTCAAGAGTAGAGGGGTCGTTAAGAAACTTGGATCTGAGTTCCCTCTCTCTCTCGAACGTGAGAGGAATGTCCGCTAACAACCTAGTCCTCCCCACATGGCTAGAATCAGAAGAAGGATTGTTATCGGCCAGGGGGGAAGAAGGTTCACTTTCGGTCATAAACACATCACTAGGGGTATCCTGGCTATCACACTGGTTCGACATGACGAAAACGCAAAGAAACTAGAGGAAAAATGAGAAGAATTGAGGAAATACCTGGAAACAAAAAGTCGCCAGAAAAAGCGAGAAAGCAAAGAGCAGTCGCCGAAAAAAGGGAGAAAGCAAGGAGCAGTCGCCGGAAATGAGCGAGTAAAGCTTTCAAAGGCAAGAAAATGAAAAAAAGCTCCAAGCTTGACCTAGAAAAAAGCCGGCGAAGCACGAACCTTCAAACCCATAAAAAGTTCGTCAAGAAAAGACGAAATTCTTAGCACAACAGAACCGGAAAGTGAAAACTAAGAGATTTGGTAACTTTTGGAGTAATTTTAGTGCAAAAGGGATGATTTTTGAGCAAAACAAACTTCGGCTATGGAGGTTTGTCAGAGAAAACTGGAGAAGAAGAAAGGAAAGTTTGAGAATATGATAAAGGATCCGGAAAAAAGACAACTGTTTCCATATATATGAGGTGAGTGAACGGCTGAGATTAAAAAAACGTATCAACTTCCTTCCAGATCTCTGCCAAGTCTCAAAGCGCAGTTAAACCCAATAAAATCATGGGCGGGATTTTCGGAAAAGTAATCATTGACTTTTCAAAATTCTTCAACGCCCTGCAACGACACGTGGCACCCAACTCATCAACTTCTTCGAAAAATTGAATACGACAACACTGGCTTGCGTCCTCCGACAACATCCTTAGCGGTCAAGACCCCAAATGATGCTGGGTGGCTAGTTGTATGGGTATCATCAAGTACGTTAGCGGACATCCCAAAGAGGTCCGTGAGCACAATGAAGGACGCGAACATGTAAACGTCGCCTACATCTCTAACAAGTCAGTTCACTGAAGTTGTCCGATAACGTTGGTGGTCGCCTAACAAGACAAAATAGAAGAATCTTCCCTTCTGTCAGGCGAACCATAGCCGTACACGTGTAAAAGGATTACGCACCCAGTCAGAGGAATCGTACCTCTATAAATACCCCAATAGTACTATTCTGCAGGTATATTCTCTCACACTCACAATTCTTATATCTCTCTCTACTTTCTCTCTCTAAATCCTATTTGGACACGTGTTGACTTTAGCGTCGGAGGGGGTTTCCTTACATCCCCCCCGAGGGTAATTTACGTTTACTTCCCGTGCAGTTATTCACCAGTGGACGGCACTAGGGGTGAAAGTTATTCGGATAAAATCCAAAATCCAATCCAATCCAATCCGAATTAGTAATTTGGATCGGATAAGAACTGTGTTCGGATTGGATTTGGATTGAGATTTTTTGAAAAATTGGATTTTCAGATCGGATTGGATTGAGAGTAATTGGATCCAAAAATCCAATATAGCCGAATAGCAATATGCATTGTATTATGTATCTAGATTAGGCTTAAGTACTTAACTGATTTTTTTTTTTATTGGAAAAGCCTAATCCATAGCCCAATAGGCGTATCACTTCAACCCTTCCCCTAAAACCCTAACATCACTTAATTCCTCA
The DNA here is from genome assembly GCA_947646795.1 of Beta lomatogona. Lineage (NCBI taxonomy): Eukaryota > Viridiplantae > Streptophyta > Magnoliopsida > Caryophyllales > Amaranthaceae > Beta > Beta lomatogona. Next base: position 7,368,528 of record CANSNZ010000089.1, read on the forward strand.
TTTCCTAAATCTACTAGGTTGTTGTTGTGCCTAATTTATTTCATCGAAAACTTAGAGCTTTAAAAAATTGGATTTTCGGATCGGATCCAATCTAGAGTATGAAATTCGGATTGGATTGGATTGGATTCAAACTCTAATTTGTTTGGATTCGGATTGAAAAATTGAAATCCAAATTTTGATCGGATCGGATTGGATTAAGCCCTAATCCAAACCGTACACCGAACTTTCACCCTAGCGGACGCTAACTCCAATCCTTGGCGGACTCTTCTCAAGAACGCCAACTTGTTCTACAACCGAACAATAACTTTAAACTAAAAGAAAACTGAAACAAAATTTAAAAGTAGCTCTATCTTAATCAAAAAGAAAAAAAAACGTAAAGTTGCATTGAAAGAAACAAAAAAAATATATATAAACAAAAATAGTAAAGTCAACAAAAAAGTAAATGTAAACAAAAAAATGTAAATGTAAAAAAAATAGAATGAAACCAAAAACCCTCCCTGGAAGGAGTCGAACCCGCATAAAGTCAACAAGGGTTGTAGATTTTTGGCCCATCAAACCCTTGAACCAAACATCAAAACACTAGAACAACACGGCTAAGGATGTTTTTATTTTCGATTTTTCGGCGATTTTCTTTTTCTTTTTTCTCCAGATTTGCGTGGGTTCAGTTGAACTCACTGAACTCACACTGAATCCGCCCCTGTGCCTATCATCGTTCGAGACAAAGTTAATTTGGTCTGGACAAGTAATAGTTTGTTTTTGTGTCATAGAGTATGTAAGAGCAAATGAAGCTCCTTTAATTTATGTTTGCTTTGTTTTATGTGGGTTGTATATTCTTTTTTTTTAGGGGATTATGTGGGTTGTATTAGCATTAGGTTGTACTCTTGTTTTTTACTTAATGTAAATTTTCTCGATGTAAAACAAAAAAAAAACATGTACAAATTTATGGATTAATTATTCGGGATTGATTGCTGAGTGTTGAAGTGGATCAACTTTTAAATATTTTCTAAAGCCTTTTATTTAATGGGTAGGCAGTAATAAACGCCTTGTAAGCTTTTGGCCCGAAAGAAGCAAAAGGCTTTAGAGATCCTCATCCAAGTTATTACAATAAGCAGAGCCCAAAGAGTTTTGGCTGATGCCGAGTGGCTAACACTTTCGGTTGGTGCCAAGTGGCAGGGGTATCAAATTTTGTTAGGGGTTACCATAAAATTCCATCAAATCAAATATCCGAATTTTCGATCCACTATCCAAATTTTGTAATTGAATTTGAAAATGGTTCGATTTAGGCAGATCAAATGTTTAATCTGAATTTTTTATCTACTACAATTACTTAATTTCAGTCCTTCTGTTTTTCCGACTCATCTTGTCCATTGATTTGGATGTTGACCTTAAAACATTCAAAAATATTTACCGAAAACCAGGTGGACTGTTAATTATGAATTTATTAATGTATAACGGTTAGTTTTGGTTATAGTTTAATTATAAATATTAATTTAATAAATTGTGTAGATTGTAGATTAAAAATGAATAGTCTTGATTAGACAAATTATCTTAACTACAATAAATATTGTGGTATAGTAAAATTATCCAAAAATAATGGGCCTTTAAGGCTTCAATTCAACTTAAGTGGACTATAGAATTATAATCTTGAATGCAAGTAGTGTATTATTGAATTTTATTTCCAATTTTCTTCTGGTTGAAAATTACGACAAAACCAAGCAAGGTGCGGGTAGCCAGGTACTAAAAAATTGGAGTAATAGACTAGGGCCCTATTCTTTTGGCATATATAGTTTCAGTTTAGTTTAGTTCGGTTAGTTCACTCGGCTCGTTTAAGTTCGGCCAATTCAATTTAGTTCACTTACTTTCCTCTCACGGTTTTCCTTCAATTCGGCTCATTTTATTTCGTTTCAATTTCATTTCAATTCGGTTTAGCCCTAACGAACGGGGCCTAGGTATAAAGCACCCAATCCCATTATACTCATTACCATTAAAAAAAGGAGTACTAGCTTAAAATTTATAGGTACGCCTCATTGGCATTAGGAATTAGGATTAGGAATATAAAATTCAGACATTTTTTGGTGTAATTGTTACACCATAACTAATAGTGTAACAACCCAAAAATCCTCATTTCTTTTGTTAAAAAAAAATAAAAGTCTACGTCATTATGTGTTATTATGTACGTGTGAGGTTTTTTTACACAATAAGCTATGGCATAACATGTTATATTTCACAATTTTTACCTTTCTCGTACTTTTTTTTTTTTTGGGACACCTTTCTCGTAATATTATGAATGTTAAACTAGGAATCAGGATAATGAATATATCATTATGAACTTATTGTGAATGTAGAATAAGCCATATTTGATGCCTATAACTCTCACTTTTGGATATTCAAGATGTTCGAACAACAAACCCCATGTAATGAACTTTGAGGTCATGGAAGACAATTTAAATTATATTCATGCCTTATAATCGACATATTGTGGCTTTCTGTTGAACCCTAGTTTTGATGATGACAAAGGAACAAAGATACAAACTAAGTAATGAACTAACAAGTTGTTAAGTGAATGGATTTTTGCAAGGTATCAATGAACAGAGCAAAGAGAATTCTAAGTCTAATGAAGAAATCAAGTTTAGATCTTGAAGACTAAGTGAAGATGCTCAAGGAACTGATACTAGAGAAGCGTTGGAGCAAGAGATTCAAAGCAAGGCTTTTTGTTTCTAGTTTCAATGTAAAGTAACGATTAAGAATTAGTAAGGAACTGTGGCAATTTAAATGAGAACGAGTGTTTGTTCCTCTGAAAGGAACAGACAAAGTGGCACTGTTATATTGAGTTAAAGGAACTAACAATTTAAAAGGAACTAGACATATGTTGAATAAGTACAACGGTTAATTAATGACGTTTGAATGATAAATGCCTTAATTATAGGAAACCGTTTTTATTTTGTAGAAATATGATTTTAAGGAAAATATTTTATTTTTATTAGATAAAAAAAATCCTTTTCGGTTTTAAAGAAAATTATTTTAAAGATAATATTTTGATGAAAGGATTTAGTTTTGGTTTTATCAATTAAAAGACTTTTTTTATTAAAAATCATATTTATATTTACTTGACAAAATTGTTGCTAAAATTAAGGAAGCAGCATTAATCCTAACACACGTTCAACAGAGATCGTGGAGATCATGGGGAAATTAAAGGGACGTGTTCCTCTAGTTGAGGAACATCACGGGAAAATATTTTTACCACTAACACATGATTTAATCCCACGTTCTAGTTAATGACTGCTATAAATACTTATGTCTAATTAAGTTCCAATTTGTGTCTGACCAAGTGAATTAGTGAGTTTAACTAAGTAAAGTGTCAATGCCTTCATTCTCTCATAAAAGCCATTTGTTCTTTGTCTTCTTACTCGAATTCCACTAAGTTTATTGATCATTGTATTTTGGTTTTGGGGTAAGGGATTTTGAGTGAAGTCCTGTAAGAGATCAAGCTTTGAGTGAAGCGAGTTAAAGTGATAAAACTTTGAGTGAAGTTGAGAGGAATAGCTGTTAAGGGAACAGTTGTTCAGGAACTTGTGTTTAGGAACTCAAGGTGTGCCCCGTGAGTAAAATTAGGTTGCAACAACGTTGTTTGGCCTAATTAGTGGAAGTGTTGTGTTTAAAATCCCTAGTGGTCGAGGTTGTTTCTTTTTGTTGGGCCCAAGAAGTTTTTCCTCGTAAAATCCCTTGTGTTCCTTTAGCTTGTTTCTTGGTTTAAGTTTTATAATTCCGCAAAAAAGTTACGTTTATTTCTACACATACAATTCAACCCCCCCACCCCTCTTGTAGTATTATTAGTGAAATAACAATAGGTATTAGAGCTAGAACTCACGAAAAGTAGGAAACCCTATTGAGAAAAGATCCAAGGAACATGAATACCACCGAGAAACTTGAGGAAGGTTACTCTACGCAAAGGCCTCCTATGTTCAATGGTAAGTTTTATTCCCTACTGGAAGAATAGAATGGAGATTTTCATCAAGGCCGAAAACTACCAGGTATGGAGAGTCATTTAAGTTGGTGATTTTGAGGTCACAACTACTAATGACAAAAATAAGGTAATTCCTAAACTCTTCTCTCGAATATGACAAATGCGACTTTGAAAAAATGGAAGTGAATGCAATGGCTGTTAAACTTTTGCATTGTGGACTTGGACCCTATGAACACAATAGAATCATGGGATGCAAATCTGCAAAGCAAATATGGGATTTACTTGAGGTAACCCATGAAGGAACTAATGAAGTCAAGAGATCTAAAATTGATTTACTAATGAATCTATATGAGTTGTTTTCATGAAAGCTAAGGAAAGCATACATGAGATGTTTCACTACAAGAAAAACAAGCATCTACGACGAGATTTCCCGTTGTTGAAACGCCCAATCTTGTCGTAAAAGCACTTTTACAACGAGAAACGCCCGGTCGTCACTCGTCGTAAAAGGCTTCGTCGTTAAAAACTTTACAACCAGTTTTTGCTCCTCGTCGTAAATACTTAGTTACAACCAGATCAAAACCTCGTCGCTAATCTATGTTTTTTACGACCAGATCAGGGTCGTAGTTATGGTTTTTGAAATATTAAAAAGTTGTAATTGCGACCATTCTTCTTGTCGTAATTGAACAAAATCTCGTCGCAATAGAATTAATCTCGTCGCAATAGAACTAATCTCGTTGCAAATCTATACTCACATCATTATTTCTTTTGTTTATAAAAAGTAATTTTTTTATTCACCGTTAAGCAACGTGTTTCTCTGTATGATCCTTATAATAATGTAATAACAACATTGAATTTGCATTAGAGGAGAAAATGTCTAAAAAGATAAATGAAAAAAATGTATTACTTCTAATACTTCTCTTTAAAAAGAGGTAGATATACAAAAACTAAGCATTCCAAAATGTCATAAAAGTGGATCTAATCCCTAACTTTGCATCCAAAGTATTATAGATTGTCTATACAAAATATTTGCATCCAAAGTGCCCCATAGTGCTTCTAAGTAGTATATTTCAGCTTTCCATCCAAAAAATCGAAGGAAGATTTACAAAAATACGATGTCCTGCATGTGAGCCTTGAACAAAAGTGGTTCTAGTGATGATCATCAAGTACCTACAGACATTCATAGATATTAGTACACAGTACACACTACGGAATCGATCTTATTCACATAATTGTACGTTGCACACAAGTCCAACGTACTTTTTTCCTAAAACAACCACGATATTGAAGAGCTACTTGCGATCTAAAATAATTATTTTTTTTTGATAATTAAAATTGTATTTCATTAAAATTCCATTAAGTAATTAGCCTACCTTAGGGAAGCAGACAATAAACTAGGCTACCTTCAAGGCAAATTTCATCTATTACATCCATACACACTGGAATAAAGAACCCCATGAAACCCCCATGCTTCGAATTTTGTGGACTGAGCTTTTACACTATCAGAGAATAGAGTGAGGTGCTGTCATCATTATATCTTGGATTCTCTACAAATACTCATCCTATTATTAGGATTTTACTAGTTGAGAGAAGAAACAAAAATTTAGGAACAAGCAACACACCATAGCAGCAATAAGGACGAAAGTCGAAACTATAGACAAAAAATAGACGCATATTGGTGATAGTTGGACAAAAAAGAAGTTGGCAGCATCCAAATGACAAAAACAGAGGAGAGACAAAGTGGGTTGGCTGGGCATTGCAGCAGCAAATAAAACAGAGGAAGATGAAGTGGTTGGCTAGGCATTGCAGCAGCAAATTAAATATAGGTAAGCTAAGGTTAGAAATTGTACCTGAAAATTTAACTAACACTAGCATTAGCTTGGTCACTGCCACTAGATTGTTACATATAAGCTGCCAAGATGATGTTCAATTTATCTTCTAAAGAATTTATCTTCTTATTGTTTGTCTCACTCTCCTCTTAACGGGCTTTTTCCATTTCATCTATTCGCTTTCGCAAATCGTCATTTTCTCTTTGTTTCTCATGGAGATGTGCTGTAAGATCAGCTCTAGTAGGCAATGGACCTCTTACATGTTTGGGTTTTAGTCCAAACCCAAAACAAACCACACCACCACGATCTTGTTCCCCAAAGCACTTTTCAACAACTTTAAAATGTGATAGGGATGGGCTTTCTGTTTCAACAGTAACTATCTCTTTCTAAAATTAAAATCAAGCAACAATATACATATTAGAGGTGATTATACATTAGTCTACATATATCAGTATCTATTGCAAAAGAAGACATACATATTTAGCATCTACGTCTTCCTTTAACGTTCCACATTTCCCTTGCCTAGTCCTCTTAAAAACTTCATAAATTAGAGGTGGATCCTTTCCCTCCCTACATATGAATTCATGACATTGACAAATATTACTATAAGGAATATTAAAGATTATATCTAATGCATTAACTTACCATTTCCTCCCATATTACTTGTCTGAATGGCATGCTACCTGTGCGATGAGGCATTGTCAGATTTCCTCTGTTGCAAGAATTTTTAGAGCTTAATTTCAGTGAAGTAGTACGCACTATATTAGTAATAATACTCTGTAAACTAAATGCACTATATTAGTAATACTACTTTAGTAGTTTTTATAACAAATACTATACACTAACAAGGCATACATACCTTAAAAGCATCACTTGAAAAATGCTCTTTCACTAGCCATTTCCAATCATAAGGTGTTTAATCTCTAGGTGTTTCTTTGTATGCATTTTCCAGACCACCTTTTTTATTTATTGCAAATTGCTTCAATATTCCACTCCAATTTCGCCACAATCTTTTCATATGGTCAATCGTTGTCTTACGATCCAATTCAAAGCCATTCCTGGCAACATTGGTTCTAGTTTATGTAAAGCAAAAAAAAATATTAAGAGTCCGAAATACTAAGCTATATATAAATTCTTCATAATACAATAATTATCTTAACATTACCAACACACCGATTGCCACATATGCTCCTTTTTGTTGTCATCGATCTCATCCCATGAATGCACTCTGATTGGGCAGATCGTACGATCTCGAACAAGTTTACCCATGTGCCTTGTCATACCCCTTTGGTTATCTCCAACTAGACCATTATTATAAAACTCAAACCCTAATTTTTCACTTCCTCTCAAATTTGCCACTTTCTTACACTTGTTGCCACTCTTGGTTTAGCATTAGATTTTCTCTTTCTCTTCTCTATCACAGGGTTAGACACTTCAAAATAATCAAATAAGAATTTCATTAAGACTACACAATGCTCATAAGAATTAGACAATGTAATTTGGATGCTAAAAAATAAAGTTACCTTCTTCATGTATTTGAGCACCAGTTTCTGTCACATTTTGCTCCTGTAAAGTGCTAATGGCATCATTATTGGTAGATCTCTGCAAAAAATCTTCAATATGGATATCCTTGTGAAGATCATCTATGAGACTCGAATGTGAGGGATTACCCTCCTTTTCCCAAAGACCTTCATTCCTATTAACATTCGGAAGCTATTTTTGTTTGCTTCCAGGGAGCAACAATTACATTTGGCACTTGATTCTCTTTACTCATAGTAGAAACATTAGTAGGCACTTGGTTCGATTTGTACATGAAAACAAAACAATGCATTTTTGGTGCTGCTAACTTATAGCAACATAGTCTTAAATGAGGAAGAATATTTTACACCCATCTATGTGTCTCTAATATTCCAAAAATTTCTGTAACTTCCGTAACTTTTATAGTTTATGAATGCTACTACTGCACATCACTTAAACTATAAATTATACTCAATACCTGCAATACAACTTAAGCTTTTTCGTATCTTCTACAACAAGAACAATGACTATAAGCAAAAACACCAAAAATTTAACTACTGAATAACGAAAATTTACCACACCCAAACCCATAAACAAGCAGCAACCCAATAATATTTTAAAGTTTCCAATATATCAACCCTAACTAAGAAGCAATAAATACATAAATCGGGAAAATAAAGACACAAAGATTACAAGAAATCCAAAACATCCACAATTTGCAAAAAAAAAATTAATCAATGAGAAATATCTAACCTCTAAACTCGAGAGGGAGCCGAAATTATCAGATCGTTGGAGCAAATTGGAAGCTTTCGAACTCCTGATGAACCGCAATATTGGGAATTCGGCCCAGAATTTTGATGCTTTCGAACTACTGATGAACCGCAATATTGGGAATTCGACCCAGAATTTTGATGCTTTCGAACTTCTAATGAACCGCAATATTGGTAATTCGACCCAGAATAATTTTGATGCTTTCGAACTAATGAATCGCAATATTGGGAATTCAACCCAGAATTTTGATGAACCGTGAGAATTTGGACTAAAGTTAATTGAATTGTGAGAGAATTTTCACCATGCATGGAGAATCAGATTGCTTGAGTCTATCTGCAACGCCGCCATAGTGAGAGAGAGTGTGTTACTGTGCAATGAAACTGATAGAGGGGAAGGGTTTTTTCTTCGTGTGAGGTGGTGATGTGGTTTGGGTCATGGGCTTCCTAAGAATTTTAAAAGTCTCAAGTTTTTTTTTATTTAGGTTTGAATAATATTTTATTCTTGTAAAACTAGTTGTGAATCAGCATGACCCATCTGTGTCGTTGTAACTGAAATTTAAGAATATTGCAACCTAGGAAAAAAAAAATCCCGCTTTCATTTTGGTGACATTTTTAGTTGTTTCTGCGACGAGAATTTGATAGCTACGACGAGATTTTAGCAAGGCCGCAACTAATATTTAGCTATAGCGATCACTTATAAGACATGGTCGTTGATTCTTAAGTTTTACAACGAGAAATCCGTCTGGTCGTAAATTTTGGTCGCCAATGCTTGTTTTTCTTGTAGTGTTTACTCGTTTTACTAACATTATTAATAAGTTAGCTTCTCTAGAAAGTTTATTTCATCAGAGGAACCGGTTCTTAGGAGTCTTCCTAAGGATAGATGGATGGCTAAGGTCACAGCTTTACAAGAAACAAAAGACTTCACCAAGTTCAACTTGGAACAGCTTGCTGGCTGACTTATGATTCATGAGCTACATCTTGATATTGAATATGGTGAAAGCTCTAAGTCTAAGTCTATTACCCTAAAAGTTGATGATGAAGATGACTCTGACTCAGAAGAAGAGGAAGCAGCCCTCATGGTCCGAAAATTTCGAAAGATGTATAGGAACATGAAGAATGGGAACTTCAAAGGTAAAGCTAAAAAAATTTCTAACAAAGCTGCTTGTCATAAATGTGGTAGTACATATCACTTCATCAAGGAATGTCCTCTTTGGGAAAATGACAAGACCAAAGAAAGAAACAAGGAACGTTTCGCTGAAAGGAACAAGGAAACAAGAGCACCTTTCCCTAAAGCGAACGTTCGAAAGGCTATGATAGCAGCTTGGGGAGATTCAGAGATTGAAGAGGAAGAGGAACAACAAAATGAAGAAACTGCAAATCTTTGCCTCATGGCAAACACTAACATAAAGGAAGATGAAGAAAATGTTGAGGTAACACAACAAATACTTGAATCAGACTTAGATGGAAAAACTAGGCCTGAAACTTATGATCTTTATGATGCAATTCTTGAATGTAGAGAGGAACGTGAAAAACGTGAACAAACTGAACAAGCTGTTAAAGTTTGTAAAGAACATATAGAATGGCTTAAGAAAATGAGAACGGATGTTGAAAGTAGGTTCTTTGATTTATTTGATAAGAACTTAAAAATCAAGGAATTATATAAGAGTGTGAAAAATGAAAATTATCTAATCAATTTAGAAATTTCACACCTAAAGGAATTTGTCCCCGTTCTAAGTTCCTTTGATATAAGATCAACTCCCTTGAAAGGTTACAGATCTGAGATTGAAAATTTAAATAAAGAAAAAAATTGTTTTAAAAGAACCAATCGGTAATCTCAAAAAGGAACTTGTTGTTGCAAGGAACAGAGGCAAAGTGATGGTTGTTCCTAAGTGGATTGAGATACCACAAACTAAAAGAAAAGAAGGTCTTGGTTTTGAAAACCACAAGAAAACGAACAAGCCTACGAAATATGTTGACCTACCTAGTGACAAAATTTGCATGTATTGTGGAAAGATAGGTCATTACATAACTCGATGTCAACTAAGAACTGGAATGATTGGCAAGAATGTGAAATTAAGCAACATGAAATTGGTTGCTAAAACAAATGCTAGTCAAGAATAGGAACCCACGAAAAAAAGGGTTCCTAAAACTAACAACTAGTTGATTTTTGTAGGTTGGAGTGAGGGGGAACAATACTTGGTATCTTGATAGTGGTTGTTCTAAGCATATGACAGGAGACAAATCTAAGTTTCTCTCACTCTCAACCTATGAAGGTGCAAGTGCCACATTTGGTGACAACAAGAAAGGTAATATAGTTGCCATGGGTAAGGTTGGTAAGTCACCATCACGTTCCGTTGATAATGTTTTTCTAGTTGAAGGATTAAAGCACAATTTTTTAAGTATTTCTCAATTCTGTGACAAGGGAAATATTGTAAAATTTAACAGTGAAAAATGCTTGATCATAAACAATAATTCTAAGAGTGTCATCTTGGAAGGAACAAGGAAAGGGAACACATATATTGTGGATCTTGATCTTGTTCCTAAAAATAATTTGACATGCCTTAGTGTTATTGAGGATGATCCTCTCTTATGGCATAAATGTCTTGGTCATGCAAGTTTTTCATTACTTGACAAACTTAGATCAAAAGATCTTGTTTTGGGATTACCATCTATAAAATTTCATATAAATCAAGTTTGTGATGTGTGTGCTAAAGGGAAGCATATTAGATCTTCTTTCAAATCTAAAAATGTTGCGAGCACCACAAAGTCATTGGAATTAATTCACATAGATTTGTGTGGCCCTATGAGGATTCAAAGTCGAAGTGGTAAGAAGTATGTGCTAGTTATTGTTGATGACTACTCAAGATACACTTGGGTTATTTTTCTCTCTAGTAAGGATGAGACTTATGATGAGTTCATTGTCTTTGCAAAGAGAATTCAAATTTTAAATGGTCACAAATTGATGCATATTAGATCTGATCATGGTAAGGAATTTGAAAATTACAAATTTGATAATTTAAGTAGAGATCATGGCTTAGATCATAATTTTTCTGTTTCTAGGACACCATAACAAAATTGTGTTGTAGAGAGGAAAAATAGGCTTTTAGAAGAAATGGCTAGGATTATGTTAATAGCTAGTGAACTACCAAGGAACTTTTAGGTTGAAGTTGTTAACACTGCTTGTCACATAATAAATCGTGCCATGATGAGTGATGCGCTCAAGTTATACGATGTTCTTGTGGTATTTTAGGTGCACTTTGCTAGGGGTTTGATTGTAATTGTTAACATTCGTGTCTTATTTAGCTCTTAGCGGAAGTTCGGAGCTTTGCGAGATAATTTGTGTTAACGTCATGTATTCCGAGCTTCCAAGGTGAAGTGCATTTGATCCGAGCCAAGCTCTCGTGATCACCGCAAGCCGAAGCATCGCACGCCCAGCTCACCAGCAGCCCATCAAGCACAAGCATCGCCCATCGCAGCATCATCGCTCGACCATCGCGAGCCAGCTCGAAGCATCGCCAGCCCAGCAGCCTCGCCCAAGCTCGTCAGCCCAGCGCTCGTCCAAGCGCCCAGCAGCCAGCTCGCCCAGCGCTCAGCAGCTCGCACCTCGCGAGCATGGTCGCACCTCGCGACCTCCTGCTCGCACCTCGCGAGGATTCTCGCACGGTGCGACCTGCGTGGTTTCGCCAATTCTTCAGCTCGTTGCGAAGGCAGTAGCTCATCGCACGGTGCGACCTGTACCGCACCTCGCGACCCCTATGGCGGTCTAAATGACGGCTGACTTTTGAGCCTTAGTATAAATACTAAACTTAGTTTTTTGACCTAAAACACACACATTTGAGGAGAGAGAATATCCAACACTCCATTCTTCTCTTTTTCTCTTCTCTTTTTAGTTTTTGTTTTCGAGTTTAGTCTTCGTAGATTTCAATTATGGGATTGGCTATTGCTATGCCGATTGTAGCTTGAACCGTTCTTGAACGAGATTAATATGGAGCTTCAAGCATTATTGTGAGATCTTTCTTCTCTATTTATTTCCTTTGATTATGGTTTAATTTCTATGCTTGCTTTCAATGGTTTTTGCATGATTATGCTAGGAACGTTACTAGTTTGATTGTGTAATTAATCTAATGCTAGATTTAAGAATAGAATCGTATTGTTTTATTCTTTTATCAATTAGTAGCAAACTAGGGAGTAACTTAGATGCAGATCGTCTTGGTTATTTCTTGGGGAAATTGAATCAACTGTTAAATGTTTATCGCTTGTATGACGTTAGCGGTGTCTATTGGTTCTCTCGTGTTTATTGTCGCTATCGGATTGAACTTAGACGCAGATCGGACTAGGTTATCCTTTAGTTAGGGTTTTATAGTCACGCTGATCGTGCTATTCAACTAAGAATAAGGAGAATGCGAGATTAATTCTCAACAATAGATAATAATGGAAATGAATAGAATCGAGGTTCAATGATCGATAATGAATTGAAGTGCATGTTAATCGGGTTCAAGATCTTCCTATATTGATTTCTCATCTTGTTTATATGCTAGTTAGTTGTAGTTTAGTTATAATCTACTCGAAACCCCCCTTTGATATTATTATTAGGTTTCTCGACCGTTAAGAGTCTTCTAGGTACTAACGCACGCTAAGTATAGAACTCGTCCCCGTTTCCCTGTGGATACGAACCTTACTTCCCTTATACTAGTTTAGTGTAAAAGAGAGTAGGAGAAATTTTATCTTTGGCCGGGCGGCGTTCACGACAAGCGCGGCCCGCCAAATTTTGGCGCCGTTGCCGGGGACACGGTGTTACTTGTTTATATTTAGTGTATGCTTTTGGATTGTATTGCTGATGGTTTTTGTTTATGGTTAATACTCGTGCTACTAACCAAGAACCTTTGCAGTATGATCGAGATCTAGAACTAACCCTTTTAAGGTTGAGAAGAGAATTGCGTGAAGACTTTAGTGAGCTCCCTTTTTCGCTTCAATTTGAAGAAGAGATGCCTCCTAGAGTTGAGCACCGCACTTTAAAGGAGCTCACTGCTCCTAACCTTGACCAACAACCTTTGTGTATCACATTTCCGGAACCGGAAGTGGGGGACACATTTGAGCTAAAGTCGGGGTTGATACATTTGCTTCCCTCATTCCATGGGCTAAATGGTGAAGATCCAAATAAACATTTGTCAGAGTTTCATGTGGTATGCAGCAGCATGAAACCAAGTGGAGTTTCAGAAGATAGAATCAAGCTTAAAGCTTTCCCCTTTTCGCTAAAAGACGCAGCCTAAGGATTGGATGTACTACCTTCCGTCCGACAGCATCACCACTTGGGCACAATTGAAAAAGAGCTTTCTCGAGAAATACTTTCCCACTTCTAAATCATCTACATTGAAGAAGGAGATAAGTAACATTGAGCAACGAGGTGATGAGTCTTTTTACGAGTATTGGGAGAGGTTTAAGAAGTTATGTGCTAGTTGTCCATACCACGGTTATTCAGAGGAAGATTTGGTGCTATACTTCTATAATGGCTTATGTGATGAGGATGCTAGGATGGTTAATGCAGCAAGTGGTGGATCCATTGTGAATAAAACTGCACTCGCTGCTAAGGAACTGTTAAATGAGCTTGCTGAAAGCTCGAGGCAGTTTAGTAGAAGGTCTGGAACTCGACGTGTGGTCTCCGAGGGTTCTAGTTCTTCTAAGTTGGAAGATCGGGTGCAAGCTCTCACATCCGTGATGCGAGACTTCATAGTGAAAGAGAAAACTCACCAAGTGAAGGCTTGTGGCATTTGCTCTTCACATCATCCAACCGATTTTTGCCCTCATCTACAAGAACCGGAGTGAAGAGGTTAAGGCGGCCGATTTTCAGGGCCAAGGTTTCCCGAAAAGATATGATCCATATTCTCGGTACCTATAATTCGGGATGGCGAGATCATCCTAATTTGAGGTACGGGAACTCATCGGGGAACCCAGCAGCCGCCACAGCAGTATAACCGCCCACCACCTCCTTATTCGAGAGCACCGGAGCAAGGAGCTCCATATTTTCGGCCACAAGGCCAATCACAGGGACCGAGTACCGGCATGTCTACTGAGGATATGATGAATGCTTTAACTAAAAATGTCACTAACATGCAGGGAAATATGGTTCAGTTTCAGGAGGAGACCCGTTCAAGCATCAAGAACTTGGAGAGCCAAGTAAGCCAAATTGCGGGAGCTGTAACCAAGTTAGAGGCTAGGGATTCAGTGCGGTTTCCGTCCCAAATAGAACTCAACCCTAAGATGAACGTGAGTGCTATCACATTGAGGAGTGGAGCGGAAATTGCAAGCAAAGAGAGGTTGGTGGTTCGAGACAAAGAGATAGTGGAAGAGGTGATCGAGCATGAACCGACAGCAGATTGTACATCATTGCCACCTCAACAAGAGGAGAAAGTAAAAAAATCACCTCCTCCACCATATGAACCAGAGCCACCATTTCCCGAGGCATTAAGAGAAACCCGCAAAACAGAGCGCACCAATGACATCTACGAAATCTTTCGTAAATGTGAGGTAAACATTCCCCTTTTTGATGCTTTAAATCAAGTACCTAGGTTTGCTAAGTTCCTTAAGGAATTGTGTACTTCGAAAAGAAAGCAAAAACAAAAGGGAGTGCAAAAAGTGAAGGCTAGCGAGCATGTCTCGCTATCTTTCAAAAGAAATTACCTCAAAAGTGCAAGGACCCAGGCATGTTTACCATCCCCTGTACTATAGGTGACACCATGTTTCCTAAAGCCATGTTAGACTTAGGTGCGTCAATTAATGTGATTCCATATTCATTATATAAGTCTTTGAAACTTGGCAATTTGCATGAAACTGGTGTGGTGATTCAATTAGCTGATAGATCCAATGTTTATCCTAGGGGTAAATTAGAGGATGTGTTAGTTACGGTTGGGAAATTGAAATTTCCTGCTGATTTTTATGTTTTGGAGATGGAGCTCGATAAGCATGCCGCCCCCATCCTTTTGGGGCGACCTTTCTTGAAAACATCTTGCACTAAAATTGATGTTTGCGCTGGTTCTTTGACCATGGAATTCGAGGGAAAGGTAGAGGCGTTTAAAATCGATGATTCTAAGCCTTTGATTAAGGATGATAACCCTCTTTACTCTATTAACATTGTTGACTCTGTTTTGCATGATGTTCTTGATATTGAGCATGTTGATGAGTCGATAAATGTTGATGATGCCTTGGTTGAGGATTGTGCCTCTCCTACTAACATGCAGGTTATGGTGCCGGAGTGGAAAGAGCGGAAAAAGCCTCCTGATTTACCACCTTGTTTTGAAACTGTACCACTAACGATGCATTGCAAGAGTTCTCCTCCGTTAGTTTTGCAGGTACTCGAATTGGAGGTTGACATGGAGCCTCCATTGTCACATATGGAGCACAAGCCCAATTTTTAAGCTTAAGGTATTAAGTCGAGCTAACGACTTTAAACAACAGCGCTTCTCGGGAGGCAACCCGAGACCCCAACACCCCGAGACCCCTTTATTTTCTTTCTTTCTCTTTATTTTTCATCAAATTTCCACCACCACAACAAATTTTCTTTCACCCACCACCCACCCACTAAAAAGATCCACAACCAATCTTCATCAACTTGGAACCAAAATCCACAAAAGAAAACCCGTTGGGAGGAGTTCAATAGCTAGGAATTGGTACAACTAGAGGGTTGAGATTGTTAATGTATCTTTTCGATCTCTTAAGCTAGGTGAAAAACTCACAAATTCAAAACTTTTGAGCTTGTCATTTGTTTGAGTGATTCGAGGGAGAGGGTTGTGAGTTGATTTATGAGATTTGAGTTGGTGTTGTTAAGAAATTTGAGTTTGACGGATTGTTTGGTCATGAGTTTTGAGCATTCGATCTTCGATTTACCCGATTTTCGATTTTCTCCCCCCATTTTCAGTTTACTTTTCTTCTAATTGTCGACACATTGAGGACAATGTGTAGTTTAAGTAGGGGGGAGGGTATTCTCATTCTCATGTATCTATGTTGTGTATATTACTTTCAATTTGAAAAAAAATGAAAATGAAAAAAAAAAAAAAAAAAAAATTGATGATGAAATGAAACCCGCTGAGTTGAAAACCCACAAGGGTGGGCGACTCGGGCAAAAATGGGGGCCCGGATAGGTTGAAAACCCGAAAGGGCAACTTATGCAAAAAAGTGGCTTATATTGAGCGGGTAGGATGGTGAGATAAAAAAAAATGTGAGAAGCTAGGATGAAAACCCGAAAGGGCTCCTAGGCAAAATGAGAGATTAAGAGAGAATGATACACTTTGGAAACTCATTTGCCGGAGATTTGTTTTGGCTTTCACTTTCTTTTGGTTTATTGTTTTTGGGAGTAAGCATGGAATTTATCCCTTTTTGTCTTTGTTCCATAGCTTGCTTATATAGGTTGGTTGTAATAGTAGTAGTGTTTATCTTTTGAGGTTTTAGGCGAGTTGTCATTTTGATTGTGGCGTTGGAGTGAGTTCAATTCCTTTGAGATCCTTCAGGATTTGAGCTCACATTTTGGTGTCGTTAGTTTGGGTGATGATTCATTTGGTGATCCTCATTTTGAGTTTACTCGAGGTCGAGTAAAGTTCAAGTGTGGGGGTATTTGATGCGCTCAAGTTATACGATGTTCTTGTGGTATTTTAGGTGCACTTTGCTAGGGGTTTGATTGTAATTGTTAACATTCGTGTCTTATTTAGCTCTTAGCGGAAGTTCGGAGCTTTGCGAGATAATTTGTGTTAACGTCATGTATTCCGAGCTTCCAAGGTGAAGTGCATTTGATCCGAGCCAAGCTCTCGTGATCACCGCAAGCCGAAGCATCGCACGCCCAGCTCACCAGCCAGCCCCATCAAGCACAAGCATCGCCCATCGCAAGCATCATCGCTCGACCATCGCGAGCCGGCTCGAAGCATCGCCCGGCCAGCCAGCCTCGCCCAAGCTCGTCAGCCCAGCGCTCGTCCAAGCGCCCAGCAGCCAGCTCGCCCAGCGCTCAGCAGCTCGCACCTCGCGAGCATGGTCGCACCTCGCGACCTCCTGCTCGCACCTCGCGAGGATTCTCGCACGGTGCGACCTGCGTGGTTTCGCCAATTCTTCAGCTCGTTGCGAAGGCGGTAGCTCATCGCACGGTGCGACCTGTACCGCACCTCGCGACCCCTATGGCGGTCTAAATGACGGCTGACTTTTGAGCCTTAGTATAAATACTAAACTTAGTTTTTTGACCTAAAACACACACATTTGAGGAGAGAGAATATCCAACACTCCATTCTTCTCTTTTTCTCTTCTCTTTTTAGTTTTTGTTTTCGAGTTTAGTCTTCGTAGATTTCAATTATGGGATTGGCTATTGCTATGCCGATTGTAGCTTGAACCGTTCTTGAACGTGATTAATATGGAGCTTCAAGCATTATTGTGAGATCTTTCTTCTCTATTTATTTCCTTTGATTATGGTTTAATTTCTATGCTTGCTTACAATGGTTTTTGCATGATTATGCTAGGAACGTTACTAGTTTGATTGTGTAATTAATCTAATGCTAGATTTAAGAATAGAATCGTATTGTTTTATTCTTTTATCAATTAGTAGCAAACTAGGGAGTAACTTAGATGCGAGATCGTCTTGGTTATTTCTTGGGGAAATTGAATCAACCGTTAAATGTTTATCGCTTGTATGACGTTAGCGGGTCTATTGGTTCTCTCGTGTTTATTTGCCGCTATCGGATTGAACTTAGACGCAGATCGGACTAGGTTATCCTTTAGTTAGGGTTTTATAGTCACGCTGATCGTGCTATTCAACTAAGAATAAGGAGAATGCGAGATTAATTCTCAACAATAGATAATAATGGAAATGAATAGAATCGAGGTTCAATGATCGATAATGAATTGAAGTGCATGTTAATCGGGTTCAAGATCTTCCTATATTGATTTCTCATCTTGTTTATATGCTAGTTAGTTGTAGTTTAGTTATAATCTACTCGAAACCCCCCTTTGATATTATTATTAGGTTTCTCGACCGTTAAGAGTCTTCTAGGTACTAACGCACGCTAAGTATAGAACTCGTCCCCGTTTCCCTGTGGATACGAACCTTACTTCCCTTATACTAGTTTAGTGTAAAAGAGAGTAGGAGAAATTTTATCTTTGGCCGGGCGGCGTTCACGACAAGCGCGGCCCGCCAATGAGACCAATCATTAACAAAACTCCTTATGAACTTTATTTTGGTAAGAAACCCAATATTACACATTTCAGAACATTTGGTTGTAAATGTTCTGTTCATAATAATGGGAAAGATAATCTTGGAAAATTTGATGCAAGTAGTGATGAAGCAATATGTAACACCCCGATAATTCTCTTTTTCCCAAAAATACCTTTATAATACAAAACTTAGAGAATTACCCAAGTATTATCGCCCGTGTGATAACGTATCGGCTTATTCAGAATTTTGCAGCGGAAAACATCAAACTAAACTTTATAAATAATAAATTAAGTATTTCAAAAACAACCCATTTTATGAAAGTCTATCAAACCAACTTATAATAACATTATTCGACTAATGCAAAACAAAATAACAAACTAAGTTTACACAAGCTCTCCATTCCCAGATTCCCAATGATGCTACATCTGCGAACCTGTAAATGTCAATGCTCTAGAAATGCTGCTCACCAAGATTGGGTCATCACAGGATCAATAAGGCAAAGCCATGATCAACAATCACAAACAAAGCACGTAATCAGCAAAGCTGAGTACTACATAACAATACATAACCAATCCTAATCATGATACTAAGAAATAGTAAACAGAGATAAATAAGTAATACAACCATATAACATTCTGCAGATGACTTCTACTGAACTAAACTTTAATCAACTTTTATTATATTAAATGGAATAGTTATTGGACCGAGTTGTCTAACTAAAAACCAGCCTTCACCTAGGAAGACGAAATACGGGCGCGACTCCGTATTCCATAATGACCTGCGATATCGAGGAACCTTTAAATAAAAAGAGGAATGGTGATCAATCCAATTCCCAGAAAAAGCCATGGCTCGCTCACCATGTACCCCAACTCCTGATTGTCCAACTTCAGACGTGCACCAGTCTAAAGCTTATTACTATCCAAGTTACACTTTACGTGATTTACAATTTATTACTTGTTATGACACACATACAAGCAACACAGAATATAATTCAACATTCACAACTAAACTTCTTTGATCTTAGGATTAAATAAGTGATCACACAACTTACAATCCAAGATTACTTTCTTTAATTCCAACCTTTCTTACTTTGTTGAATTTAGCCAACAATCAATCTTACCTTTCAAAGGCGTAACTTGTCAACTTACCAAATAAGGCCCACAGTCCTCATAAGGTAGTGAAATATAAAAAGGGAACAACGATCAAACATGATCCAATACTAATAAATATATTAATTCCCCCATGTGAATTAATAAATAAAGTTCCCAATCCAATTAACATGCTTGCATCAATATTCCATACAAACATGATATTCTACTCATAATCAAATATTATAATCAACATGTTTGCACACAGGCATAAAACATGCAAAATCCATCATAATAAATATCATACATGAACTCAACATAGTTCCTATACATGATACTATATAATTCTCCTTCATAAAATCATGATACTATCTCAATCATCACATAGGTATGTACGTACCTTGTGTAAACTAGTTGACTGGCCACTTTAGCCCCTTTAGAAATCTCCTACGGAATACTCTCCGCCTAGAATTCAAGTATAACTAAAATCAATACTCTTAAATAAAAAGACAGCAACTTAAAAATATTTAAAACCCCCTTTTAACATATTCAAAAGTTGATTTTACTATCAAAACTTCCATTACTTTTAATTCCTAGCATAGTACTACCATACTAGTAATTAAAATTCTTAAAACTCCCTAAATAAAATACTTTCTGAAATTCCAGCAACTTATAAAATCATAAAACCTTCTTTAAACCCACTTAAACATGCTTAGAATCATAAATTAAATCAATCTCATAGTATATAATATGCTACTATGGTTTTCTAATAATTAACACCCACTACAAAAAAATCACTCTATAGCGACGGACATAATCCGTCTCTAAATCGTCAAAATCCGTCGCTATATGTGCTCAGAGACGGATTTAGAGACGGATCATGTCCGTTACTAAAGTCCTCGTCGCTAAACGAACTTAGAGACGGAATCCCAAATATCCGTCTCTAATTTAGCGACGAAATAATATCCGTTTCTAAACCCGTAGCAAAACATTAGAGACGGATTTCAAAAATCCGTCTCTAATTTTAGAGACGGATTTTTGAAATCCGTCTCTAACTTAGAGACGGATTTTTGAAATCGGTCTCTAATTTTAGAGACGGATTTAAGAAATCCGTCTCTAAGTTAGAGACGGATTTTTTAAATCCGTCTCTAAGTTTAGGAATGGTTTTTTAAAATCACCTACTGTTAGTTGTTCGGTTCAACCCGGTCCCATTACCGGTTCACAATCTCACTCGGTTCGGAACCTCGCTTTGGTCAACCCGGTCTGGCTTTGTAGGCAAGGTTCTTGGAAGCAGTGGAAATTGGTAAAGGGAATCCCCATTCTCAAGAACCGCAGTTGGTAGGAATCGAACCTGAAACCTCTAAGTCACAAGGAGAAACTCATACCAACTACACCAAGTACTACTTGTTTACTTCTACGTGTGGAATTGATAATAATTGAAAGAAATATTAGAAACGGATCATAAAAATCCGTCTCTAATTTAGAGACAAATTTGAATTTCCGTTTCTAAATTAGAGACGGATTTGAATTTTCGTCTCTAAAGTGCATTATAAAAAATATCTACTTGTCTAAATTAGTGACGGATTTTCAAATCCGTCTCTAAATTAGAGACGGAAATGAAAATCCATCTCTAATTTAGAGACGGATTTGAATTTCCGTCTCTAATTTATAGACGGATTTGAAAGTGCATTATAAAACATATCTACTTGACTAATTTAGGGACGGAATTTGAAACTCCGTCCCTAAATTAGAGACGGAATTTGAAGATCCGTCCCTAAATTAGAGACGGAATTTGAAGATCCGTCCCTAATTTAGAGACGGAATTTGAAGATCCGTCCCTAATTTAGAGACGGAATTTGAAGATCCGTCTCTAATTTAGAGACGGAATTCAAAAATCCGTCTCTAATTTAGAGACGGAATTTCAAAATCCGTCTCTAAATTAGATCTAACTTTTTGACAAAAGTTTGGAAAAATTGGTAAAACACACCAGAAACGGATTTTATAATTCCGTTTCTAACTTAGGGACGGATGTTAATATCCGTCTCTAACTTAGCGACGGATTTTAAATTCCGTCTCTAACTTAGCGACGGATTTTAAATTCCGTCTCTAATTTAGGGACGGATTTTAAAATCTGTCCCTATATTTTTTTAGAAACGGATTATTAATTTTCCGTCTCTAAATTAGAAACGGATACAAATCCGTCTCTAAAACTCCGTCGCTATACGAGCATTTTTTTGTAGTGACCCTAAAATTCCATGCTTTAATTATTAAAACTTAAATCTAACAATAATAAACAAATCTGAATTTTTATTCTTATAATATAATATATATATGAATCAAGATTATTCATTAAAACAGTAAATTAACATTTATAATCATGATTAACATTAAAATAAAGCATAAAAACATAGTCTTTAATGGAAAACTTGAGGAAAAGGAAAGAATTAAACCAACTCAAGATGAAAGGGAGGAGGCGCCGGCCAAGGAGGAGTCTTGGTGGCAGCAGCGACGGTCAACGGCGGTCAACGACGGCGGCGGTGACGTTTCTTAGCAAGGAAGAAAGCGTTACTTGAAGAAGAAGAAACAAAAGTTTGAGAGGAAGAAGAAAAAAAAATTACGTAGAAGAGGAGAGAGAGAGAATGCCGAAATTTTGAGAGAAGGAGTGAAGAAAAATAATTTGTGTAGGGTAAAATAATTGGGCTTAGGGTATTTATAGTTAGGGTTTCCTTTTGGGCTTAGGAAAAAGGAATTTAAGTTTAAATAGGATTCGATGATAACTAGGATTGATGAATGAGGACTCCTAGTATCAATATAACTCCTCTTTCCTAATCTACTTAGAATTTGGGTTCCTCAAGTCCATTAGACTTCTTTTCTAAATTAAATTCATATTTCAAACCTTTTTCAAAGCATGATTAATTAAAATATTTTCAACTTCCTTAAATCCTTAAAATAATTTCATTTGACTTTCAAAAATAGTCAACCTACTTAAATAATAAAAATCATTTGAACTAAAATATAAATATATAAATGATAAAATATATTTATAAAATCCTTTAAAATTATGGGGGATTACAGTCTACCCCCCTTAAAAGAAGTTTCGTCCCGAAACTTGACACGAAAACTCACATAACTTTCAAAACTTGAACTAAACTTTTCAAAAGTTTACGAAGAATTGTGCCACTGGTGCACACTTTTGCTAACTTAAAATACTTGTGTTACTTATGAACACGCTTTCTTATGCGGAGAGTCTACTTCTTTAGCACTAACATGTGCAAATTACTCAACATAGGCATACATATGCATAAAAATCTCATAAAAATAGACAAAAAGCGCGAAATTTATCGCATTCTATCCCCCTTAAAGAAAACGAGTTACGCCCTCGTAACTCGCCTCAAGGAACAGATCTGGATACTTCTTTTTCATCTCATCTTCGGCTTCCCACGTTGCCTCTTCAGATTCGTGGTTAGACCAAAGTACTTTCACGATGTAGACATCCTTATTGCGTGTACTACGCACTTTTCTGTCGAGAATCCTGACAGGCCTTTCCTCATATGTAAGGCTACTATCGATCTGAATTCGCTCAGGCTCTAGGACATGGCGTTCATCGGGAATATAACGCTTAAGTTGAGAAATATGGAACACATCATGCATCTTCTCAAACTCCATTGGCAATGCCAATCAGAGGGCAACTTTCCCAATTCGCTCCCGGGAATCTCATATGGGCCTACATATTTAGCACTTAACTTGCCCTTTTTCCCAAATCGCATGACTCCCTTAGTGGGTGATACTTTCAAGAACACTTTATCACCTATAGCAAACTCATCATCGCGTCTTTTCAAGTCAGCATAACTCTTCTCGTCTATCTTGCTGTGACTTGAATTCTAGCCTGAATCAGCCTGACATTCTTAACAGTTTCCTCAATAAACTCTGTCCCCAAGACTATATTTTCGCTAAAGTCATTCCAACAAATGGGGCTTCTACATTTCCGTCCATATAAGGCCTCAAACGGTGCCATCTTAATGCTCGCATGATAACTATTGTTATAAGAAAACTCGATCGGGTCTAATTGGTCCTCCCAACTACCTTGAAAATCAATAGCACATGCTCTCAACATATCCTCCATCGTCTGGTTAGTCCTCTCGGTCGACCATCGGTCGCGAGGTGAAAGGTCTGTACTCAGCTTCAATGTTGTCCCAAGATTTAATTGAACCTTCTTCCAAAATTTCGAAAGGAATCTAGAGTCACGGTCAGAAATGATATCCTTTGGAACTCCATGCAGTCTCACCACATGCTTAACATATGACTTTGCTAGTTGCTTCTTCTTCCATGTCTCCTTGATCGGTATGAAAACAGCCGACTTTGTCAGGCGGTCCACAATAACCCAAATAGTATCATTACCACTCCTTGTTCTAGGCAAAGCAGTTACAAAATCCATCGATATGGAATCCCACTTCCATCCCGGAACCTCTAATGGTGGAACTTTCCCCATGGGTCGCTTGTGATCTATTTTCACCTTCTGACAGGTTAGGCACTTAGACACATACTCAGCTACCTCTCGCTTCATATTTGGCCACCAATAGATCTGCTTAAGGCCCTTATACAGCTTGTCACCCCCAGGGTGCACAGAGTACGGCGTATTATGACCCTCATCCATAAGACGTCTCTTAATCTCGCCACACTTTTGTGGTACACACCACCTACCCTTGAACCTCAGACTACCATCATCATGAATCGTGAAATCACTTTCCTTGCCTTGGCCCATCTTCTCCTTGATCTTCTCTAAGTACTCATCCCCAACTTGACCCTCTTTGATCTCGTCTAGAATTGACAATCCCAATGATAAAGCACTCAATCTTGCCTCGATCTCCCCAGGATTTAAAATTTCTAGGCTAAGCCTTTGCATATCTCGACACAACTCCTCAGGAACTATCAAGGCATTCATGCTATGACTCGACTTCCTACTCAGTGCATCAGCGACTACATTTGCTTTCCCCTCATGGTATTGGATGTCTAAGTCATAATCCTTTATCAACTCCAGCCATCTCCTTTGCCTCATGTTGAGGTCTTTCTGGGTAAAGATGTACTTCAAGCTCTTATGATCTCGTGAATATCTTACAAGTCACCCCATACAAGTAGTGTCTCCAAATCTTCAAAGCGAACACAATGGCAGCTAACTCTAGGTCATGGGTAGGGTAATTAGCCTCATAAGGTTTCAACTGACGCGACGCATACGCAATCACCTGCCCATTCTGTTGTAACACACATCCCAAACCATTCTTCGAAGCATCACTATATACCTCAAATCCCTCATTCCCATCGGGTAGGGTCAAACAGGCGCGGAGGTTAAACGATCCTTCAAAATCTGAAAGGCTTCCTCGCACTTCTCACTCCACTCGAATTTTGACTCTTTTTTCATCAAATTGGTCATAGGTCTTGCTATCTTCGAGAAATCTCTCACAAATCTTCTATAATAACCCGCTAGACCTAAGAAACTTCGGATATCAGACACATTCTTCGGAGTTGGCCACTCACTCACAGCTTGAATCTTAGCGGGATCTACGAGAGACTCCTTCCTTAGACACATAGTGACCCAAAAATGCTACCTTCTCCAAACGAAACTCACACTTAGAGAACTTGGCATACAATTGATTCTTTCTAAGCGTCTCCAATATGATCCTCAAATGCTCATCATGCTCCTTCTCGTTCCTCGAATAGATCAGGATGTCATCAATGAATACGACCACAAATTTATCTAAGAACTCATGGAAAATCCTATCATTAAGTCCATAAATATGGCAGGTGCATTGGTTAACCCAAAAGGCATTACGGTGAACTCATAATGACCGTAACGAGTCCTAAATGCAGTCTTAGGTATATCCTTGTCGGCTACTCTCAACTCGGTGATACCCCGAACGCAAATAAATTTTCGAGAACACGCTCGCTCCATTTAATTGGTCAAATAGGTCGTCGATTCTAGGCAAAGGGTACTTATTCTTGATGGTTACGTTATTCAATTCCCTATAATCAATACACAACCTCATACTCCCATATTTCTTCTTGACAAATAACACGGGAGCTCCCCAAGGTGATGCACTAGGTCTAATATAACCCTTATCGAACAATTCTTGCAACTCGCGCCTTCAACTCACTCATTTCCGGAGGTGCCATTCTATAAGGTGCCTTAGATATAGGAGCAGTTCCGGGAACTAAGTCTATGGTGAACTCAGCGGCTCTCGCAGGTGGCATACCCGAAATCTCACTTGGAAACACATCCATAAACTCGTTCACAATTGGAACATCTTCGATACTCACCCCAACCTCTTTACCCACATCTTGCACACTACAAAAATATAACTCACACCCCTTCTTCATCAACTTTTTCACTTGCATTGCGGAGATGACCCCAAAGCTCTTGGATTTCCCAAAACGTCTATACGAAGTCGGCTTACCCAAAGGGTTCCTTAAAGTTACTTTCCGAACTTCACAATCTATCTTGGCCTTGTATAAACTTAGCCAATCCATCCCCCGGAATTACATCTAGGTCTCCCGGATTAAACTCTATCAAGTCGAAGGAAAAACACAGTCTCCTATCTTTAGAGGCAAGTTTCTAAACATCTTGGTACACCTTATGGTCTCACCAAAGAGGTATACTAACAGCAAATTAATCACTTCAAAATCGATTAATTCCCGGACTTTTAATAACATGACGACGAGACAAAAGAATAAGTCGCCCCGAATCAAATAACTCTTTAACTTGCACGGTGTTAATAGAAAAAGTACCGATACACTACATCGGCAGATCGTTCAGCTTCGTTGCGACTCATCACGAACAGCTTTCCCGGAGCCTTGTTCCGGTTGTTCTCTTACCGGCAGGCTTGTTATAGCTTCCTTGATTGTTCTGTGCCCCCGCAGCTTCGAACCCCGATTTCCTGGCTGGTTGAATCCAGGCCTCGCTTGGTTACTACCCCCATTGCCATTTTGCTCCTTCTTTTGCTTAGCAAAGCACTCATACTCCCTATGCCCTTCTTCCGGGCAAGAGTTACAAATCACTTGGTTCCCCTTACGGTCTCTACCGGGGTGGTTGTTGCTACACTTTTTGCAATGATACACTCTTTCGCCTCGACCCCTATTGCGGTTATCCTGGTTCTTTGTTTCCTTGGAAATTCCCATTACCATTCCTATTCTTCTTGAAATTCCCCTGGTTTCCCCCAAAGATTAAAGTCCTTCCTCTTCTCACCTACCACCGGGATTCTTTTTATCCCGCCTCGATTGGAGTCCATAAATATGGGCGGCTCTCCCATACACGATATCTAGGGATGTAAAGGTCTCCCCCTCCTAATCCCAATTGTATCTCATCGGTCAACCCCTGCTCAAATCTCTCGAGCCTTCAACTCTGCAGTAGCTACAACCTCGGGTGCAAACCTCGACAGTGCTATGAATTTACCGTAATACTCGTAAATGGTCATACTACCCACCCTAAGATTAATGAATTCCCGGGCCTTCGCTTCCTCATAAATGCAGGGTAAAACTTCCCCTCAAGGCAGTCACAAAAGCCTCCCAATTGAACCCTTCTATAGCACTCAGTCTAACTCCATTCTCCCTCCACCATAAATGAGTCTCATCCTTAAGGTACAACACAGCCTGACCCACTCTCAAATTTTCAGGGCAGTTTACAACCTCAAAAAGTTTCTCAAACTCCCTAATCCAGTTTTCTAGGAAGGTAGGGTCAGCTTGCCCCTTATAGTATGGTGGCTTAACCTTAGCTAGCCTTTCGAACATATCCCCGGCACTCTCAGGACGCTCAGCTCTCTCCTGAGTCAATTTCTCCGCCAAGAGGCGAATAGCAGCAGCTAGATCGTTGTTGTTAGCCATTCTACTTCGGGACCTGTAAGTAATATAACTCTACTTTAGGTTCCAGCATAACTCACATTTCCATCTAGGAAGGCAACATTTGATTTGATCATTACAGATCGCATCAACAGACAATTTCTCAACTAGTTTCAAGTTCAACATGAAATGTTCTCTAATGATCACATAATCATCCATGTAAAATATATTCACATCAACATGCAAATAGAAACAAGCAAGCAAGAATATAATTGCCTAATGAAAATAAAAAAATATTCCCATTACGTGCCCAGAATAAATTTTTACTCACTCATATAATTAAGTAATAACTTTTATTCTTCCATAACGGGTATTTAAATGAAATAATTGTTGCTATAATATTATACCTTCCTAAAAGGAACCATGATTGTAAAAAAAAAAAAAATTACAAAAATAAAATAAAATAAAACTATGCTATCACTGTTGGTCGACTAACCAACTGATTATAATATTATTTCCTCTATTGCTAAGAAGAATAATAAAAATAAATAAATAAATAAATAAACAGTAACCTAAGGTATCACATTATCATTTTTGTCCTCAGTTTCTATGTATATCCCAGGTACGAAGATCTCATCTTCAGACTCATCTATGTCCTCATCATAATATGCGACATATCTCCTTTGTCGTTTAGATCTCCTAGAAGGTTGAGGCACCTCGTCCTCTGACTCCGAATCAGTTTCAAACCTGAACCAAGCACAATAAATGTCTTTTCTAGTCTGGCCTCTAGCATGGTCGAACTCCACAATGAGCTCATCATCACTGGTTACATCCCTCCTCATTAAAGTACGCATAGTCCAATCTAGACTGGTATAGTTATTGCCATCAAGAGGTGTTATGTTCTCATCACTTTCATCATCACTCATAACAATGGGGTTATAATAGCTTCCTAATCTGGCAGACATGATTAATGATCTACAACAAATAAATATATTCAATAACATTTTTAGTACTCTCTCTGTACGTAATTCCCAACAATAACAATATAAAACATCATAGGCACAAAATATAACAATCAGCAGGGAAGAAATATATAAACAGTTGCAGGGAAGAAAAATAATCATGAATAGTTAGCAGGGAAGAAAAATATTAACATACTGAACTAACTATTCAATGCAGACATATAATATTGCAATCCTATATGCCCTTCCTATGCTACCCATTCTCACAATATTACAAGTAAAACTTCAGAGCCATGAAAATAATGCAGACACTTTTATAAGATAATAAAAATTAAGTGTCTAAAAAAAAACAAAATATTTCCTCATAAAAAAAATTCCGAACATAAAAAAAATCCAAAGGAGAAAAAAAAATTTCGACTCTTAAAAAAAATTCAGCTATATAAAAAAAAATATATAACTTCGAAATTCAGCTCTAAAAAAAATATATAATTCGGTCCCTAACAAAAAAAAAAATTCGGACCCTAAAAAAAAATTTCGGTCCTTTTTTTTTTTTAAAAATATATAACTATATATATTCCTATAACGAATAAGTAGGAGCAATTCTAAGAGTTTATTCAAGTAACTAGCAAGTTAATTAGGCGCCTTAAAGTTTTGAAAATAACCTAAAGCTCTCAGATACCACTTTGTAACACCCCGATAATTCTCTTTTTCCCAAAAATACCTTTATAATACAAAACTTAGAGAATTACCCAAGTATTATCGCCCGTGTGATAACGTATCGGCTTATTCAGAATTTTGCAGCGGAAAACATCAAACTAAACTTTATAAATAATAAATTAAGTATTTCAAAAACAACCCACTTTATGAAAGTCTATCAAACCAACTTATAATAACATTATTCGACTAATGCAGAACAAAATAACAAACTAAGTTTACACAAGCTCTCCATTCCCAGATTCCTAATGATGCTACATCTGCGAACTTGTAAATGTCAATGCTCTAGAAATGCTGCTCACCAAGATTGGGTCATCACAGGATCAATAAGGCAAAGCCATGATCAACAATCACAAACAAAGCACGTAATCAGCAAAGCTGAGTACTACATAACAATACATAACCAATCCTAATCATGATACTAAGAAATAGTAAACAGAGATAAATAAGTAATACAACCATATAACATTCTGCAGATGACTTCTACTGAACTAAACTTTAATCAACTTTTATTATATTAAATGGAATAGTTATTGGACCGAGTTGTCTAACTAAAAACCAGCCTTCACCTAGGAAGATGAAATACGGGCGCGACTCCGTATTCCATAATGACCTGCGATATCGAGGAACCTTTAAATAAAAAGATGAATGGTGATCAATCCAATTCCTAGAAAAAGCCATGGCTCGCTCACCATGTACCCCAACTCCTGATTGTCCAACTTCAGACGTGCACCAGTCTAAAGCTTATTACTATCCAAGTTACACTTTACGTGATTTACAATTTATTACTTGTTATGACACACATACAAGCAACACAGAATATAATTCAACATTCACAACTAAACTTCTTTGATCTTAGGATTAAATAAGTGATCACACAACTTACAATCCAAGATTACTTTCTTTAATTCCAACCTTTCTTACTTTGTTGCTAGCCAACAATCAATCTTACCTTTCAAAGGCATAACTTGTCAACTTACCAAATAAGGCCCACAGTCCTCATAAGGTAGTGAAATACAAAAGGGAACAACGATCAAACATGATCCAATACTAATAAATATATTAATTCCCCCATGTGAATTAATAAATAAAGTTCCCAATCCAATTAACATGCTTGCATCAATATTCCATACAAACATGATATTCTACTCATAATCAAATATTATAATCAACATGTTTGCACACAGGCATAACACATGCAAAATTCATCATAATAAATATCATACATGAACTCAACATAGTTCCTATACATGATACTATATAATTCTCCTTCATAAAATCATGATACTATCTCAATCATCACATAGGTATGTACGTACCTTGTGTAAACTAGTTGACTGGCCACTTTAGCCCCTTTAGAAATCTCCTACGGAATACTCTCCGCCTAGAATTCAAATATAACTAAAATCAATACTCTTAAATAAAAAGACAGCAACTTAAAAATATTTAAAACCCCCTTTAAACATATTCAAAAGTTGATTTTACTATCAAAACTTCCATTACTTTTAATTCCTAGCATAGTACTACCATACTAGTAATTAAAATTCTTAAAACTCCCTAAATAAAATACTTTCTGAAATTCCAGCAACTTATAAAATCATAAAACCTTCTTTAAACCCACTTAAACATGCTTAGAATCATAAATTAAATCAATCTCATAGTATATAATATGCTACTATGGTTTTCTAATAATTAACACCCTAAAAATCCATGCTTTAATTATTAAAACTTAAATCTAACAATAATAAACAAATCTGAATTTTTATTCTTATAATATAATATATATATGAATCAAGATTATTCATTAAAACAGTAAATTAACATTTATAATCATGATTAACATTAAAATAAAGCATAAAAACATAGTCTTTAATGGAAAACTTGAGGAAAAGGAAAGAATTAAACCAACTCAAGATGAAAGGGAGGAGGCGCCGGCCAAGGAGGAGTCTTGGTGGCAGCAGCGACGGTCAAGGGCGGTCAACGGCGGCGGCGGTGAAGTTTCTTAGCAAGGAAGAAAGCGTTACTTGAAGAAGAAGAAACAAAAGTTTGAGAGGAAGAAGAAAAGAAAATTACGTAGAAGAGGAGAGAGAGAGAATGCCGAAATTTTGAGAGAAGGAGTGAAGAAAAATAATTTGTGTAGGGTAAAATAATTGGGCTTAGGGTATTTATAGTTAGGGTTTCGCTTTTGGGCCAGGAAAAGGAATTTAAGTTTAAATAGGATTCGATGATAACTAGGATTGATGAATGAGGACTCCTAGTATCAATATAACTCCTCTTTCCTAATCTACTTAGAATTTGGGTTCCTCAAGTCCATTAGACTTCTTTTCTAAATCAAATTCATATTTCAAACCTTTTTCAAAGCATGATTAATTAAAATATTTTCAACTTCCTTAAATCCTTAAAATAATTTCATTTGACTTTCAAAAATAGTCAACCTACTTAAATAATAAAAATCATTTGAACTAAAATATAAATATATAAATGATAAAATATATTTATAAAATCCTTTAAAATTATGGGGGATTACACAATATTTCTAGGATATTCTTCACATGATAAGGCTTATAAAGTTTACAATAAAAGAACTATGTCTGTTGAAGAAAATGTACATATTATCATTGATGAATCTGACAATTTTAATACAAGCAAGCAGGTTGATGATGTTGAAATAGGCTTGGGTCGACCAAATGAAAAAGATGTAGATTCAGTTGAGGATGAAGAAGGAATAAAAGAGGAAAGGAACGAAGAAGAAGAAAATCTTCATAACAATATTGTTCCTGTTCCTCAAGATGATGGAACTGTTCCTGTTTCTACTAAAAACAAAAATGTTGAAGGAACTGATTCAACAATGGCTGAAAGAGGAACAAATGAACAAGGCTCACCATCTTCTCAAGAAATTCAAGAGGAACAACATGTTCCTATAAGATAATTTCAACCAAAACCTTAGAGACAACAAATATCACAGCCAGTGGAACTCATAATAAGTGACATATCCAAAGGTACGCAAACTAGATCTCAGTTAAGGAATTTTTGTGCATTTCATGCATTCCTACCAATGATGGAACCAAGAAATCATGAAGAAGCCTTAACTGATTCTAACTGGGTTACTGCTATGCAAGATGAGCTAAATGAGTTTAAAAGAAACAAGGTATGGCATCTAGTCCCCTCTTCTAAACAACAAAAAGTGATAGGATTAAAATGGGTGTTTAGAAACAAACTAGATGAGTATGGAACTATTGTAAGGAACAAAGCTAGACTTGTAGTAAAAGGTTATGATCAACAAGAAGGAATTGACTTGAGGCCATTAGAATACTAATTGCATTTGCTGCATATATGTGATCTAAGTTGTATCAAATGGATGTCAAATGTGCGTTTCTTAATGGCTATTTAAATGAAGACGTATATGTTGAACAACCCCCTGTATTTGAAAATAATGATTTCTCAAACCATGTCTACAAGCTTGACAAGGCTCTTTATGGGTTAAAATAAGCACCTAGGTCATGGTATGAGAGACTATCTAAGTTCCTTTTAGAAAACACTTTCAAAAGAGGAAAAATTGATAAAACATTGTTTCTAAAATCGAAAGGAACTGATATACTTCTTGTTCAAATATATGTTGATGACATTATCTTTAGAGCTACTAATGAGTTATTATGCACATAATTCTCTAAGCTTATGAGTAATGAATTTGCAATGAGCTTGATGGGTGAGTTAAATTTCTTTCTTGGGTTACAAATTAAGCAAACTGAAAGAGGAATAATTATTCACCAACAAAAATACATTAAGGAACTGCTACAGAAATATGGCTTTGAAAATTCAAAGATTAATCACCCTCCTACGGGAACTTCAACAAGATTAGATGAAGATTCCATAGGAACAATTTTTGATCAAACAAAATATAGAGGCATGATTGGTTCTCTTTTGTATCTAACTGCTAGTCGTCCAGACATAGCTTTCACTGTTGGTTTCACTAGTGGAAAAAAACGGAAGGGTTGCAGTCAAAACAGCCCCAAGGGCTGCGTTTTTGGCCAGCAGCCCTTCACTCCGCAGCCCTTAACAACGAAGGGTTGCGGTTTAGGCCAAAACCGCAGCCCTTCCAAGCTGGAAAGGCTACGTTTTTAGCCTAAACCACAGCCCTTCGTCTTCGGAAATTATGCTAGCCCAAAGACCCCACCCTCCCCCGCACCACCACTGCACCACCACCCGCACCCCACTCCCCGCACCCCCACCCCCACCCCACCCCCATGTCGCCCCATACCCGCCCCCGCACCCCCACCCATCCCATGCACTCCCCGCACCCCCACCCCAGCCCGCCATCCCCCCGCACCCCCACCTTACCCTCTCGTACTCCCCTGCAGCCCCGCACACCCCAATTGACCCACCCTCTCGCCATCCCCAACCCCCTGTTGCCGGCCCCTCCACCCACCGCTGCCAACCACCCCAAAGACCCCACCGGCCCCCCTAGCCTGCCCAAAGACCCCGGCCTTGCACCCCACCGTGGCGGCCCCCGCCCAACACCTCCCTTCGACACAAAAAAAACCGATCGAATTGCAATATATCACAAGTTTTTCAACGTAATAATTAAATTTAAATATATATATATTTAATAATGCAAAAAATGTACATAGAATTGATACCAACTAGTAGATCTAGCTAATTATATCGCGAAATCCACCAAAATGTATCATAAGCAATCATCACAAAGGTAGGTCGCCAACTTATCCCGAACTTCATGTAATTCCTCTATTGTGAAGGCCCTCAAACTTGGTGTGTTATTCATATAAACCTTGCAAAAGAACCAATGAATAAACACATAATATAAGAATTCAATCATTTACCGTAGTTAATAGTTCTAAATATGACATATACCTTCCCGAAATTTAATCAAAAATAAATGCAAGCCTAAAACTCTACACACTAGTTATATTATACCTCATATTATCATGTTCAAAAATAAATTGGAGTTAAATGACTCGAGAAATAGGAATTGGACGCAAAAAGGCGAAAATAGGTCTAAAATCACATTTACATTCCCGAAATTCAACCAGCAACAAATACAAGCCTAAAAATCTACACAATAGTTACATTATACCTCATATTATCATGTTCAAAAAGAGTTTGGGGTTAAATGACTCGATAAGTACGAATTGGACGTGAAAAGACAAAAATAGGCCTAAAATGACCTTTTCGTTCCCAAAATTCAACCAACAACAAATGCAAGCCTAAAAATCTACACAATAGTTACATTATACCTCATATTATCATGTTCAAAAAAAAATTTGGGTTAAATGACTCGATAGTACGAATTGGACGCGAAAAGGCAAAAATAGGCCTAAAATTACCTTTTCGTTCCCAAAATTCAACTAACAACATATGCAAGCCTAAAAATCTTCACACTAGTTATATTATACCTCATATTATCATGTTAAAAATAATATGGAGGTAAGTTACTCAAAATCTAAGAATTGGAAGCGAAAAGGCTAAAATAGGTCTAAAATGACATTTACGTTCCCGAAATTCAACTAACAACAAATGCAAGCCTAAAAATCTACACAATAGTTACATTATATCTCATATTATCATGTTCAAAAATAATTTTGGGTTAAATGACTCGATAGGTACGTATTGGACACGAAAAGGCGAAAGTAGGCGTAAAATGACATTTTCGTTCCCTAAATTCAACTAACAACAAATGCAAGCCTAAAATGTACACACTAGTTATTATACCTCATATTTATATGAAATGCATCAAAGTACCATGTTTTAGGGTATAATGGGGTCTTTTTTGCAAATATGCATGTGCTACTTTGGTTTCTAAACCAATTGATACCTATTACCAATCGATCTAATCTAAACTAACATATACTAATAAGTTACATACCTTTTGAAGATCATCGACGTTAGTGCAATGGTTGACGATATCGAACATGTACCTCAGCACGTAATAGCCACATGCAAGTCCATCGTCTTGTTGCGGACACTAAATGTTCACCAAAGCATGCATACAATGACATTCATGTTAGATGTGTAGTATGTCGCGAAAAGTATTTCTATATAAGGACAAACAAATTAGTCATGTTACCTCGACTGATATCCAAGTAGGAGCTTTTGGTGCTCGAAGTCATGTTGCACTAATATGCTTCATCACACTACATCAATTCATTATTATAAGATTAGATGTACTAACTATTTATATATATATAAAGATGATGAATAATGTGTAATAGTAATAAGTGCGCATATATTTAGTTTCGATTAGGCTACCTATTTAACAATGTTTTGATTAGTAAGGACCGTGGTGGTTGTCGACGCAAAGAATCAAAGTGGTAGACTTCGTTACGTGACAAACATATTGCAAGCAGTGTCCAATGAGCCCTACAACAAGAAAGTTATTATTAATCATAGAATAATTAATAGGTGGATTTAATTATCGAATAATAAAAGTAAAGCGGGTTTAACAAGCATATTGTTCAATATACGGGACAAGGATGATCTGATGATATCCTAAACGAGATGATGCTTTGAAACTCATATCGAGATACTCTTTCACTTCGGCTTTGTTTTTTAAGCAATTGTCATCTCGTATTATGTTTGGACATAACCAACCAAACATTGACTCACTTGATGTTGCAATCAATTCATTGTATAATAACCTGAGAAATCATATTGATTAAAAGTAAGCTTACTTATTATGGAAGTTGAATTGAAAACTACTTAAGGCATTTGTATATGTATATTTAATTTATATACTTATGTATTACCTCATGAAAGTTTGTATCATGGAAACATTCAACTCTACCACACATGTCTTGCCCGGAATATTTATAAGTGTCGCAAGAATAGCTTCGCAAACATTCTTCTCTATGTGCATGACATCCAAACAATGTCTGACCTTTAAATCTTTCTAATATGGGAGTTTCCAAAAAATGGACTCCTTTTTCCATAATCCTGTAGGTCGATCAACCTCACTAGCAGGTTTACCAAAGATTATTTCAATGACCTTAAACTGATTATAAACTTCAGTACCAGTTAATGGTCTACGAGCAACTTCTTCTTCAACCGTCCCATCGAATGCCTTCTTCTTAAACCGATAGGGATGGTCGCGTCTGAGGAGCCTTCGTGTGCGCATATAGACATGTTTGCAGCCCTTAAGGTGTGTAGACTTCATGTCATCTACACAAATCGGGCAGGGTTGTTTTCCTCTAGTCTTATACCCAGATAAGTTCCCATAAGCTGGATAATAGTTCATAGTACAAAAAAGCATGGCACGCAGAGTGAACATCTCATTAGCATACGCATCAAATACTAACACTCCTTCGTTCCACATCTTCTGTAAATCTTCAACAAGCGGTTGGAGGTATACATTTCCAGGTTGTTTGGGCCCTGATATAAGAAGCGACAGCATGATGTACTTGCGTTTCATGCACAACCAAGGAGGCAAGTTATAAACCACTAAAACTACTGGCCATGTACTATGTTGCGAACTAAGATTGCCAAAAGGGTTCATGCCATCCGTACATACTTCAAGCCTCAGATTCCTATCCTCATTACCAAATGCCTTATGCACCCTGTTGATACTTTTCCACTCAGGCGAATCAGTCGGATGCTTGAGCATACCGTCTTTCTTCCTACGATCTACATGCCACCTCAAATTCTTCGCATCTCCTTTAATTGAGAACATGCGCTTAAATATAGGTATTATGGGTAGATACCACAACACCTTAGCTGGTGGTCCTTCACTACCTTCAGCTCCTTCACGCTTGTACCTCGACAATCCACAACGTGGACACTCATGTAAATTCTCATACTCTTTACGATAAAGCACACAATCGTTAGGACAAGTATGTATTCGCTCGTACTCTAAACCGAAAGGACAAATCAGTTTATTCGCATAATAATACGACTTTGCCAGTTCATTTCCATCAGGGAGCATATCAGCTAAAACTTCCAACAACGATGTGAAACTAGAGTCCGTCCAACCAGCTTCCGACTTAATGTTGAACAGTGTTATCACGGCGGAAAGTTTGGTGTACTTTGTACAACCTGGATACAAAGGCTTTTCAGCAGCCTCAGACATAGACTCAAAAATACGAGGTCGTTTACACGACTGATCTTCAACCTCGTGTATCATCTCGTCTACCCGATCCCTATCATCATCTGCAAACTCATCATCCAAATTCTCATCCCCGAACTTATCATCCCAATTCTCTAAATCCTTCTTTTCTTCACATACATCGTTCATTACTCTAGAGCTTCTTATATACTTCCCCTGCTCACCATGCCAAACCCATACGTGGTATTGAGGCCTAAACCCAAGGCGAAAGACATGCTCCCTAAGCAAATGTATACTACTAACCTTGCTCACATTTCTACAATCGACACAAGGAAAATAAAAGTCGATTGCTCCAGAGGATGCTTGATATTGTAATGCAGATGTACAGAATTCTGAGACCCCATTCACAAACTCAATCGATTTACAACTACCATACATCCAAGTACGATCCATCTCATTCAAGAAGACCTCTAATAATTAAACACAACCAATAATTATAATGCATCAATCATTATTTAAGTACATATACTCACATATTCAAATCACACACGTATAGAGCAAGCTAAGATAGTGACATGTTCAAATGTATGCATGCAGCCGAAGGTCCTTATCACTCCAACCTAACCCATCCTTGGACGTCTAATCTCAGTAGTGAATATATGCCAACTTTTCAATTCTAAGGAAAATCCGGCAGCATTTCCCTACAGTTCTCCAAGTACACAATGTAGATAATTGCTTATCTACATATGTACCCAGAGAACAATATAGAGAAGCGATAAGCCAAGACTTTCCTCAGAATTGAAAAGAAGACACACATTCACCACCTAAGTGAGATCAAATGTCCAAGAACAGTCCCAAACCGGGGACTATTCAAGACTTACTCCTAATGAGTAAGTCTTGAACGGGTATCTAGGCATATGATGATGATTCAAACAACTTGTAGATTTCAAAGCTAAATTACATTGCGTTTTCATATAATCTCATATCAAGAAATATACATACATTATCATATCTTACTCAAATTGGAACACATGACAAATTTTCCTCATCAACATCTAACAAAAAACAAGAAAATTAGGCTAATTACCTCTCAACACCAAAGAGGAGCAATTATGAGAAGAGATATAGTTTTGCCTTCCTTAGCTTGTTTTTCCTACAATTAACAAATCACACACGGCACATTAATCACATAATTCAATTAAGAAAAGCAAAACTAACTAAAAACCTAGATTAATTCACCAAAAACTACACAAAACTGCTAATGT
Source organism: Beta lomatogona (assembly GCA_947646795.1). Lineage (NCBI taxonomy): Eukaryota > Viridiplantae > Streptophyta > Magnoliopsida > Caryophyllales > Amaranthaceae > Beta > Beta lomatogona. The sequence goes on from CANSNZ010000089.1 coordinate 7,406,698, forward strand.
GATCTCACCCCGCGAGCCCTCCCCTAGCCTTCCCCCACCCCCGCCCAGCCTCCCCAACCTCCCCGCCCCCCCCACCGCCCTCCCCCCAACCCTCCCCCACCCCCCGCCCAGCACCCCCACCCCCAACCCACCCCTCCCCGCCCCACCCCCACCCCCCTACAATCACTTGTTTCGGCTAATACAAGCACGTTTTACAACAAAAATAGAAGTTGATTTTAAAATGCAATGAAATTAAACAAATTAATTAGAGAAATGAAAAATAGGAGAGAAAGTGAGAGGGGAATTACCGAAAGAGAGTGAGAGAGGGGATGCTCCACAAACAATGTAGTAGTGGTGGTGATGGCGCTGCGTGGTGGTGGCGTCAATGCAGTGGAGGAGCACAAGGTGGTGCAGCTATGTGGTGGTGGAGAACTAGTGGTGAAGAGAAGAACCAATGCATAGTGCGCTGGTCGTTGTTGGTCGTTGTTGTGTTGGTGGTGCGTGAAATGGTGGCGTTGCATGCTAGTGGTGGGTCAATGTGGTGGTGGAGGTAGGGTTTCACGCAAGGAGAACTTCGCTCGTGAATTTTGTCTAGGGAGGGAAATTGAAATGGGGGTATTGTATTGTATGCGCGCAAAATTAATTAATAAAAAAAGGAAAGTGAAGGGTTGCGGTTAGCCCAAAAACCGCAGCCCTTCGTGTATGAAGGGCTGCGGTTTTTAGGTTAACCGCACCCTTCACTAATAGGGTTGCGGTTAGCCTAAAAACCGCAGCCCTTCATACAGTATGAAGGGCTGCGTTTTCTGGTTAACCGCAGCCCTTCACTAAAAGGGCTGTTGTTTCCTTGAAAACCGCAGCCCAAAAAACGCAGCCCTTCCAGCGCAGCCCTTCCTTTTTTTTCCCCTAGTGTTTGTGTACTAGATTTCAAGCAAATCCCAAAGAGTCTCATCTAACAGCAGTAAAGAGAATTCTTAGATATCTCTAAGGAACAGATGATCTTGGACTTTTCCAAGAAGTGACACATTTGAGTTAAGAGGATATGCTGATGCTGACTATGCTGGAGATCTTGTAAATAGGAAAAGTACCTCAGGTATGGTTCAATTTCTTAGTCATAGTTTAGTTTCTTGGAGCACCAAGAAACAAAACTCAATTGCTTTATCCACTGTTGAAGCAGAATATGTAGTTGCTGCTGCATGTTGCTCTCAAATGCTTTGGATAAAACAACAACTTTGTGACTATGGAATAAAATTTAATTGTGTTTCTATTTATTGTGATAATACAAGTGCCATTAGTATTTTAAAAGATCCAGTGCATCATTCAAGAGTTAAGCATATACATATCAGACATCACTTTCTAAAAGAAAATGTGGAAAAAGGTTTGATTAAACTTGAGTTTTGTCAAACTAAAAATCAGATTGCTGATATTCTAACCAAGCCTCTACAAAGAGATAGATAAGAAAAATTAAGGCTTGAGTTAGGTTTAGTAAAACTTAAGTAATTGTTCCTGCCCCAATCCCCCATGTCTGAATTAATTTGTCTTACTCTATGTGATATTAAGTGACTGTGATTAATTGCCTAATACCATTGCAAATTAAAATGTTCAAATCATAAACATGGATTCAAATGAATAAAGCCACTCACAAATGTCACATAATACTCCCCTTATTGTTCCTAAGTTATAGAAACATGCATGATTTGATGAATGTTGATAATAAGTATAAGTTGTTCCTATAGCACAAGTTCCTTATCTTTATTTTTCTTTCATAAATTAAAATTTCCATAAAATCAGAAAATCCCAAAAATATAGGAATAAGATTTATTAAATCTTGATTCAAATTTTTATCTTTTCTTTTATTTTATTTTTATTTACAGCTTGTAACTCTTCGTATACTGTTACATGCATCTTCTTTCTTTTTCCTTCTCCCCTTCAAACAACCATGTTCCTTTAATCGTTTCATCTTCACCATTGTTCATCTTCATCTCACCTCTTCGCATCACATAAAACCTCGAACTTTTTCCACCAAATGGCAAAAACCTCTCTCAATTCACCTTTTTCAAAAGCAAAAACTCCCAAAACCTCTCACATGGAAAACCCCTCTCCTCCATCCAAAACCTTAGAAATCGAAAATCCTCAAGAAACACAAATGGAGGTAGAAGAGCAAAATTGGAGTCACCAAGGAGAAGTGTAAGAAGAAGAAAACTGATTGGGGAAAATGATGAAGAAGAAACCCCTAAATCAGTTGAGGGGGGAAAAGAAGCAACACCTATTCCTTCCAAAGGAACTGCCACTTCTTCCTCAAAGAAACGAGTAGAACGAAGTGATTCTAGGTATGTACTTGGATTTTGTATTGATTTAGAATGGGCTAAGAAGGTTCAATTCACTGAACTAATTGAAATTCTAAAGGAACAAGCTATGGAATACCTTTTTGAAACCGCATTTAATAATGCCTTAGTTCCTTTAGCCATGGATGAATTTTGTGCAAACTTCATCAACACTGATGTATTGTTTAATCTTGTTTGGAGGGCACTTATTCCTCGAACTGAAAAGAGGAATGAGGTAGGTCTCCTAGATATGTGCTACATGTTCTGTCTTGACCACCACATCCAAATAAATTTCCCTTCCCTCTTTATTCAACATCTTACACATTTTATTGAAAACCATTGTGTTGTTGATATGGAGCACTCATCACCTCTCTTCTCTCCCACTTCAAAGTTAAAACTAATGGTTGGTCTACCTTAGGGATTAAGCAAGGTAATATACTAAATGAAAAAACTTTGTATGGCTTGGAGCCTTGGACCTCTTTGTCCAAGAAGGAATTTTGACCCAAGGAAGGAGTCTCTAGTTCCTCTCAAAGAGAAAACTGCCTAAGGCAGTGGAGGAGGAACAAGTTGAAGTAATCTTGGAGGAACAAGTTCCTTAACCCGATGAACCAAAAGAACAACCCCCAAAGAAATGAAAAACTATAGCCAAAAAGCCTACAAAACCTGTTCATAAGAGAACTACTTCCCTAAGGAAGAGCTCTAGGTTGAAAATTACAACAATCATCCCTGTTCCTTCTAATGAGGACTCTCCTTTAGTCCTATCTGATGAAGAGAAACCCCATCAATCCTCACTTAAGGCACCAACCCCTCCTTCTTCACCAACAATACCGATTACCCTCAACACCACCCTTCCATCGCTCCCTCATCCTTCTCTGTTCATTCCAGTTATGAATAGATGAAGGTTGCCATAAATGAGCCTAACCCTTTCTCCTCTACATCAGCTACTCTACCACCTCCACCTCCATCTCCATTTCTTCTTCCACTTTACACCAACACTTTACCTTCTGTTCCTCTCACAAGAACAGCAGGACCATCCCAAGAAACCACCCCAGTTCCTCCACCAAAACCACCAACTACTATGGTTCAAATGGAAAGGAACAAGTTCCTTCGGATGACTATGGATGGCTAAATGTGGTATGTCTCCCTGCTCAGCATATGATACAATTCTATAATCACCTTCACTGGACTTTGGATGACAAAACTGGCAAGATGATGGGTATAATTAAAGTCCTTAGTGATATAGTGATAGAGCAACAAAAGAACATGGAGATGATGGCCCAAGCAATTAACTCCCTGAAGAAGCCACTGGATGGGCATCATGAGGAGGTTATGAAGAAATTAGAGGAAATGGTGGAAGAAAAAGTAGTAGAGGAACATAACTCCCCTTTCTTTCCTAATGTATAGTTCTTGTTTCTCTTAAAGGCACATGAACTCTTAGCTTTTGTTTCTTTTCTTTTCTTCCTTTTTATCTTTTGTACTTTTTGTGGAACAAGTGCTATAAATATAATGACTTTTGCTAAATTGTCTTCATTTGTGATTTGATTGCATAATTTCTTACTTGGAATGGTTAGTATTATGTGATTGATGTTTAAGCAAGTCTATCCTTTGCAATTCCTAACTTAACCATTTTTTTTTGTGCTTGATAATGGTCTAAAGGTCTTATACATATTAATCTTCCCAATTCACTAAGAGTTTGATCTTTTTGAGGATGACAAAGGAGGAAAAGATACCAGGAACAAACTAAGTTGCAAAAATTGAAAAATTAAAAAAGTTACACATTTAAATCCTTAATTTGCCTTAGTAAATTATAAAGTATTATTTTTTTTTCATTCTCTAATGTTATTTGTTGTTTCATTTTCCTTAGTTTGTAACTTTGTTGTCATCATCAAAAAGGGGAAAATTGTTGAACCCTAGTTTTGATGATGACAAAGGAACAAAGATACAAACTAAGTAATGAACTAACAAGTTGTTAAGTGAATGGATTTTTGCAAGGTGTCAATGAATAGAGCAAAGAGAATACTAAGCCTAAGGAAGAAATCAAGTTTAGATTTTGAAGACTAAGTGAAGATGCTCAAGGAACTGATACTGGAGAAGCGTTGGAGCAAGAGAACTAAAGCAAGGCCGGCTTTTTGTTTCTAGTTCCAATGTAAAGGAACGAGTAAGATTTGATAATGAACTGTGGCAATTTAAACTGAGAACGAGTGTATGTTCCTCTGAAAGGAACAAACAAAGTGGCACTGTTATATTGAGTTAAAGGAACTAACAATTTAAAAGGAATTAGACATGTGTTGAATAAGTACAATGGTTAATTAATGACGTTTGAATGATAAATGCCCCGTTTTTATTTTGTAAAAATCTGATTTTAAGGAAAATCTTTTTAAGGAAAAGATTTTATTTTTATTAGATAATAAAAATCCTTTTCGGTTTTAATGAAAATAATTTTAAAGATAATATTTTGATAAAAGGATTTAATTTTGGTTTTATTAATTAAAATACTTTTTAATTAAGATCAAATTTATATTTACTTGACAAAGTTGTTGCTAAAATTAAGGAAGCAGTATTAATCCTAATACACGTTCAACAGAGATCGTGAAGTTCATGGGGAAATTAAAGGAACGTGTTCCTCTAGTTGAGGTACATTATGGGAAAATGTTTTTACCACTAACACATGATTTAATCCCACGTTCTAGTTAATGACTGCTATAAATACTTATGTCTAATTAAGTTCCAATTTGTGTCTGACCATATAATTCCGCAAAAAGTTACGTTTTATAATTCCGCAAAAAGTTACGTTTATTTCTACACATATAATTCACCCCCCTTCTTGTGGTGTTCCTAGTAAAATAACACTTTCAAAGCTATTTTATGAGTTAACTTTATCCGAGTTTGGCTAATTCTACATTCATATATAATATCTTTCTCAACCTCAAAATACTTCACAAGGCCTGCATAAGCACGTTCTTAGGCTTGGATAAACTTTCAATATAATGGCCTCCTATGGCTTTAGGATATATCTCATGGCCCGTAGGGTTTGTTGTGCGGGTAAAAATGTCGAAAATGCGTATATATTGGGTATTTTGGAGCTATTTTATTGATTTTACTTATTCAAACTTATTTTACTGATTCTCTAGTGCTTCTCCCGGTAAACGTGCGAGGAACCGACTTTTGCTTCTTAAAACTGGTTTTCGCTCATTTAAATTGATTTTGCTAATAAAAGTGCTTTTTACTGATTAAAATTATATTTACTAAATATATTTTTTCAATCTAAAGTGACCAAGGCCTAAGTTCAGTTAGGTTCCAATTTTTAAAACAATCATTATTAAATTTTGTTAAAACGGGAAAAAGAAACCCTATCTCTTTGTCTTCTCAAGTCACACGCGTCTCTCTGCAACCATCTCGCAATGGGGACGAACACCAAAAAAAGAGCAAGATATACGAGAGTATTTAAGAATTAAATCTATTTCAAAATTTTCATTATGCTATCCTTTTATACCCAATGATATAATAAAAGAAGAAATATCAATGAAGAATCTAAGACTGTTTGGCTTTCTTACAAACCTACATAAATTAGAATCTGAATTTTTTCCTATTTATTCAAAAATACAATACCTTTACTACGACAATTTATATTGTACACTCGGGTGTAACATAAGCATTGCACATGCAAAATCACTTTTTTTTCTAATTGCTCATTTTAGAAGGCACAATGACGACTTCAGAAATGCAAATGAGCACTAAAGAAAGCTCTGAGTGTATCATGCTAATTGTACACCCAAGTATATGGTGCATGTTTGACTTCCCTACTGTTAAAGATATTACTTTATACATATATGTTAATTCAAAGTGATATTGAGAAATTCTAATTTCATGTTAATTAAAATAAATTCTCTATTAGTTTACTCATGAATACATTGCTTATTTATGTAAACCCTATTATAGAAGTATCATAAAAGAGTTTGTAGGAGAAATGTTTCAATAAGCCTGACATGACTTCCCAAAGAGCCAAAAAGTCACTTTCACTTTCACTTTCACTTTCAGTCTCACTCGATCTGGCTTTTTACAAGAAGAATATAGTCCATAGGAAAACAAAGAACAACGGCTGTCCATCCGTTTCCTCCAAATAAAGGTGTCCGTCTATTGTGCCAAAAGTATTTCATGCATCCCATCGAAATAAAGTTAGATCTAAAATGAATAAGTATATATTATAATCAACAATTTTATGAATTTAATAATTATTCAAGTTGCACTATAAGAGGCAGAGCTACCAAAAGAAGAGATGAGAAGATGCACGTACGTCGTCCTTGCCCGAATTTCTCCTTTTCGGAGCATCTATGAGACTATGACTTTCCACACTCCACATCTCCACCTACGAAATTAGAACATGAAGATATATAATTATACTTCCACTCCTTTCACCTCTTAATAATCATTGACTAATAAAACTAGGGCCAATATACGAGCTTTTTTTTCATACATATAGAAAAAGAAAGCTAAGTTAGATCCTATATAATTCATCCTTGTAAATTTTAAATGAAAGCGAAATGTTACAAAAATTGGAAATTTTTTATGATACTTTGTCGTTAATATTGCTATTTTCAATAACAATAACATTTTACTCTAAAATCGCGATGGAGTAAAAGGAGTTGGGAGGAGTTACTAGTGAGGACGCTCCCTTTTTAAAAAGCAAAATCATTAAGCGATTCGGGCAATGACCCACCGGATCGGTTTATATTAATTTTTCCGATTCACGTGATCCACCAGGTCAATTGATATTAATTGATCTGTTTTGAGACTCAACGGATCAACTTTTTTGTGTCATTTAGGGTTTTTCCACTAGTAAGCGTATCAAAGTGGGCAAAACAATTGCTTTTCTAAATTCTCAATTGTGTACACTGAATACATATATACAAATATTATTATGCCAATCCAATAAATCAAATGCCAAAAATGACATGATAAGGAGATAATGACTCAAGCTAATTAATGAAATACGCCAAGATGAAAATAACAAAAAGTCTCAATCGGCATACAACACAATAATTACCCAATTTTTAGAATGATAAAATATGAATATAGCCCCAATTCGACAGGGCTCGATCTGGAATAAAAAATGATTTAACCCGAGATAATCTAATATAATATATTATTCGACTTGAAGTCAACTCAAACCCGATAATACCCTGGTTTATAGAATCATATGATAGGAATATAAGATGATTAAATAGTGGTCGACCAAGTAATTCACCCGAATCGAAAATGATCGGCCTGAATCAATATGATCTAATGTAGCACGACTAGACAGGGGGCCAACCCGAAATTCAACCGCGGAAAAATGACACAATCCAAGATAACGTGATACCAAATATGGTTGACCCGAAGACAACTCAAACTCGAACTAACCCGCTTTAACTTGTTACAACAGGGATTGAATTGACGAGAATTAGAACATGATTTCTGGTTAAGACTCGACCCGACCAAGTAACCCAACCCGAATCGATCCGACCTAGTTGGCCAAATTGATCTGTTTCAACTTGATCTACTCCCTACGTCCCAAAATACTCTTTACACTTACCTTTTTCATATGTCTTATATTACTCTTTACACTTCTATTTTTTGATATGAAACACAATTATTTTAATCATTGTACTTTTTAACCATTGTCCCGCACTTTCTCCTCCAAATAAAATAATACTCCCTCTGCTTTGTTTATCCTTCTCACTTTTTTGTGCGCGTCTTCCAATGTACCTCTTTGAACTTACACATCTTTCATTGTATATTAGCAAAAATTATAAAAATTGTATATTAATAAAGTATTAATTGAAACGAATCAAACATGACCTTACATGACTATAATTTTTCTTATAAATTGAGAAGATTCTCTTCAAGTATGAATAGTGTCAAGATTCCAAATGAGAAAGATAAAAGAAACGGGAGTAGCACTCTTACTACCTACTAACTCTAACCATTGGCCCACAATCTCTCTCCACCAAATAAAATAATATATATTTAACTAGCTATTAACTCATATCACATCTACTTTTTCAATAAAATAACAATTGATAACCAAACAACAATTTATCATCTAAAACTACGTGCCCTGCTAAGTGTCAATAATATTTTGGGACGAAGGGAGTAATAAGTACCCAACTAGAATTGATCCGACTGTCCAAATTGACCCCCTGTGATAAACAGATCATCATGCATGATTCATGACCATCGAAAGAGATGAGCTAATCCAAATTAAGGACTAGAAAAATGACTCATATAAATAATGCAATCCTTTTTATACAGTACATAAATAACGCAACTAAAATATAAAGTATAAGAGTAACAGATATAAAAGGCAAGATATAAGTAAAACTCATTGAAAATCCCCATATATATGAAAACCAACAATGCACTACTGTTCTCTCTGAATTGAAGCTTGGCCAATCAAACTCCTCAAAAGCCAATTAATAACGTGACGTCATAGGGGAGAAACAATTGGAACTTCTACATCATGAATATGTAATTTGATCCTTAAAACGTAGATATATGACAAAGAATCTGATATGATATGGATTTTAGAATATCAGAATGGAAATGATAGTCAAGAACTTTTACTCACAACTTGCTGATAGAACTGAACTTTGTCTTTCTTCACGATCCAGCATAGTCTCTGCCCTAGTTTACTTTTTTCTAATGCAGGTTATGCAGCTCTCGCATAGACCATAGTTTATAATAGTATACATACAGCCCAATAAAAATTATCTAGTTGATTATCCGATCCAGACGTTACTACTTTAATTTTCTATTTTGACTCTATTATTATAGTGGATTGTAAATATTTGAATATATAACTTGAGAGTTGAGACTAGTCATGTGAGATTATGACTGTTGGAAACTCAATATGAAAAATACATTTTCTGTTTGTGCTTAGTCAGTTCTTTTGATTATAGTAGTATTCCATAAAGACTAAAGTATAATTCAATGTTGAGATTCCAAATGTCATAATCCAACTGAATGAGTCTAAAGTTCTAATAACAATAATACTCAATTTATACTTTTGATAACTCATCAAACAGATTTGAATTCATAATTATAATACGGTATAATTACTGTAACACCGGACCCATATGGAGTCAAGTCTAACGTCACCAATACGCTCAATAACCAACACAAATGAACTCCCTAAGGAAAGATGCATCTTAGCTTGTTGGAATAAGTAGTCTGCTAAATCCCTTGAAAGCAATCATGAGGGTATTACAAATACAGTATATATAAAATATAGAAGTAAAAATGGTTGTGTCATCATTTTTCTTAGTACTTGTATAAAGATAATTTGCGAGAGAATTATTTCTAAACTTTGACTTTAAAAGGTGAGGATTCTTATATCATGAAAATGATGTATAGACTTGGCAAAGATGATACTTAAATTTTACTTTGACCATCGTTTGTGATTTATACGTGAATAAAAATATAGTCATTTGGGATCTTGTTAGATTCGTCTTAATATGTATTTTTTTAATAAGTATTTTTTATAATTTTTACAGATACAAAATAGAGATCTATTGTCCACAAAGTATTGCATTGGCATGCGTGAAAAGTACAAATGTAGCATATATATATATATATATATATATATATATATATATATATATATATATATATATATATATATATATATATATGATCCCTTCATGATTCTTTTGGTATAGTACTCCTTTTATATTCTACCTTTTGCTGCTAAAACTAGAAAAAATTGACGACTTACACTCATTAATGTATTAGATTTAATATTATTTTATAAGATCTTACTAGATTCATTTTAAAATGTCTTTTCATATATTAATTTTTTATAACTTTTTATTAATATGCAATTAAAGATATTAATAATTAAAATCTAGGACTATATCTATAGTTTAATAGGATTTGATCGTCTGACTATTTAGTTAAAAATATCAGCATTCTACTACCAAACCACATCTCTTTATTTGCAAATTATATCTCTTTATTACAAATAAGCCAGAGATCTATCAAATACTCCCTCCAACGTTATTCAAAAAACATTCCAGTTGAATTTTTTAAACAACATTGGAATCTTCTAGGGGCCAACATTATCCAAGCTGTTCAAAGGTTCTTTATGCATGGTTATTTGCTTAAGGAGTGGAATAAATCCTTATTAGTTATGCTCCAGAAGGTTTCTCCTCCAACTCAGGCTTCTCATCTTCGCCCAATAAGCTTATGCAACACTATTTATAAGTGTATTGCTAAGTGCTTTTCATTTCGTCTGAAAAAGGTGCTCCCTTCTCTTATTTTCAACTTTCAGCATGCATTTGTTCCAGGGAGAAGTATGATTGAGAATACTTTGTTTTCTCATGAAATCTTACACTTTATTAATCAAAGGAAAAAGGGCCTTCTACGCTGGCAGCACTTAAAATTGATATGAACACGGCCTATGACCGCGTTCACTGGAATTTTATTCTCAAAATTTTACAAGGTTTTGATTTTCCTCCTATTTGGCGTATTTGGATTGACCAGTGTATTTCTTCGGTCTCCTACAAGGTTCTTATGAATGGGACTCTCTCTGATGCTTTTCACCCTAAGTGTGGTCTTCGCCAAGGTGGTCCTTTATCACCTTATTTGTTCTTATTTTGTATGGACATTTTCTCTAAGATGTTGTCTATTGGTGAGGATATCAAGATTTTCCAAGGAATACGTGTATCTCGTCGAAGCCCTTCAGTCTCTCATCTCTTCTTCACTGACGACGTTTTTCTCTTCTTCAAAGTTTCAGTTCAAGGATGTAAAAATGTTAAAGAAATCACTGATAGGTTTTGTTTATGCTCTGGTCAACTTATTAATCCCCAGAAGTTTTTTGTTAAGTTCAGTCCCAATACCTCGCTCGCTCAACAACAGGTTTTTAAAGACATCCTTCGAATGCCACAAGTTAACTCCTCTGGGACTCATCCCGGAGTCCCTATTGATCTACAAGGGCCTAAAGTTCCGGCTTTTCAGTATGTTGTGGATATGGTGGCTCGTAAACTCCTTAGTTGGAATAATTTGCTACTTTCTCAATCCATGAAAGTTGTTTTAATTAACACAGTGGTGGTAGCTATGATCTCTCTCATTCTTGCTACTTTTACTATTCCCATCACCACTTCCAACAAGATTGATTCCCTTTTGCATTCCTTCCTTTGGAGCTCTGGAGGTCACCCAGGTATCCATTGGATTAAGAAAGATATCTCAATACTACATAAGGGAATGGGTGGCCTTGGGGTCCGCTCGATTAAACTAATGAATCAAGAGCTTTTGATGAAGCAAGCTTGGAGGCTACACTCTAATCCGAATTCTATGTTGTCTTGAGTTCTTCTCCTAAATTCTCTGTCGTCTGTGAGACCTTGGAGTGTTTCTTTCAAAGGTTCAGGATCTAGTTCTTGGGGTAAAAGAGGCTTAAGGCAAGCTCAAACTAATCTTCTTAAGCATTGCTCTTGGAAAATTGGGAATGGAGAATCAACTAGTGCTTTTAGAGATCGGCGGGTAACCAATGCAGTCCCAGAACCTAGTGCTATTCTCACTCTGAGGCAGTTCTTAAACACCAAGGTTAGTGACTTGATTCACCCTCATCTCAAAGGCTGGAACTATGTTCGCTCTCGTTTTGAGTTCAAGGATGCTCAACAAATTTTGGCTATAGAAACTCCTAATGTGGAGAATCAAGACATTTTATTTTGGTCTAACATAATTCTGGTAGCTATACTACAAAATCAGGGTATGCGGCGCTTATTTCTAATGAAGGTTCTCACTTGCCAAGTGGGGTTTCCCCTAAAGTCTTCAAGATCCTCTGGCATCTCCCGAAATTTCCTAAATGGAAATTGTTCATTTGGAAGCTTATTTATAATTAATACGCTTCCGACTAAAGAACAACTTCAAATTCGGCATCTAACACATCAGAACTTTTGCGATCTTTGCCCTTTGACAATTGAATCCGCTAGTCACCTGTTTCATCAGTGTGAGTTGGTTGTTCAAGTATGGAACCATATCCCTATTATTAATCAAACTTTAGATGATGCCACTCTTTCGTTTAGTGAGTGGCTTGTCTCCCATATCCTGTTGTTTCATAGCCCGGATGGTGTTCACAGTGTTCGCATCCAGTGTCTCATCACCACCCTTTGGTGCATCTGGCTCCATAGGAATAAAAGAATATTTCATCATGCGGATGCCAATTATCGTGTTGTGATTTCTAAGATTCATGCTCTCCATAGATATCATTCAGTCATTGTCAACATTCCCGCTCCTGTTAATCTCCGTTTTCTTCATCCTCCAGAATCCTGGTTTCAACATTGCTCATATAGGAAGATCAAGGTTAGGGCTTCCACAGATTGTTCTTCAAACAGACGGAGCTTGGAATCATCAAAATCAAGTTATGGGAATTGCTTGGGTTATTGATCAGCCTAGTCACTTAAAAGGCCAGGGAGGTGGCTCTTTCGACCTTGCCCATAGTTTCCTACATGCGGAAGCTCTTGCTTGTTTGGAGAGCCTCAAGTGGGCCCATAGTCATCATCTCTCTTCAATTGCTATACATAATGATGCTGCTAACCTTGTCGAGATGTTGCAGGTCTCCACCATTAGACAAATGAATCTTTACTGGACTCTCCAGGAGATTCGAAAGATGGGGGGGAACTCCTATATAAATCATCCTTGGCAGACACGCAGTGGACAAGCTCTTCCAAATCCTCCGAGCGAGCTCTATCATCTATATCAAATACTGAGTAGTCGAAGCTTATTGAATTCCAGGTAGCGGTAAGTCTTTTTTAAGAATCCAACAACGCAGATGAAGTTTGTTCAGGAGAATGATTATGCAATCAATATTTTGTGACTGAAGTTCTCCACAATCTAATCCCTTTCCCCGAACTTTGTAATCGTCCAAAATGACAAACAACCCGTAAATGAAAAACTATTTTAAAACTACTGAATTATGTGTATGTTATGACAGATGTGAGAAAGAACAAATATTGAATGCAAAATTGAAAATAAACAGACACAGATTTAACGTGGTTCACCAACGGAGTGTTGGCTACGTCCACGGGCAGGGGAGAGAATAATATTATTGATGAGAGAATAATCAGAATTACAGAGATGATTAATGGGAAAATCGTCACTAATAAACTAGGTTAAAAAACCTATTTATATGCAAACCCCGAAAAATCGCCAACCCGCGTCATTAAACTGCCGCCCGATCGGGCGGTAATTGCCCAGCCAAAACCAGTCGCGGGCCCGATCGGGCGAACACGGCCCGAGTCGTAGTTCGCGATGCCGCCCGATCTGGCGAACAAGCCCGATGACATCGGGCGCCCCTACTCTGCTATCTTTTGCTTGTCGCTGCCCCGCCCGATCGGGCGATCCTGCCCGATCCGGTCGGGCGGTCCGACAAAAAACCTCTTCTGACCAGAATTCAAGGCATAAATCCTACAAATCTCCACCTTGACTTGAATCCTCTCACAATGAACCAGAAAAACAGATAACAGACGCATTGAACACAATGCACAGATCCTCCCTGCAACCAGATTTGCCCCGAAAGACAACCAGAACAGATTTGTCACTTAAGGACACCAGATTAGCCCCTAAAGGCTCCAGACTTGCCCCAACAAGGGCAATCAACAATCACGAACATTGAGCAAGTTCAAACAATGTTGAAACTTACTCTGTGGAACAGGCTTAGTGAACATATCAGCAAGATTATCAGCAGTACCTACTTTCTTCACCTTAACCCTCTTCTCACTCCTCAGAAAATGATATCTCACATCAATGTGCTTAGTCCTTTCATGATGGACTTGATCCTTGGCTAAGCATATTGCACTCAAAACTGTCACAATACACAATGGCACGATCGTGATGCAAACCAAGATCACTAACTAGCCCCTTTAACCATATTCCCTCTTTAGCATTCTTGTTAATGCCATGTACTCGCTTCGGTAGTAGATAAAGTAAGCGTAGCCTCGCAAAGTTGCCTTCCAACTAACAACAGAACCACCAAGAGTAAATACATAACCAGTCATAGACCTCCTACTATCTACATTTCCAGCATAATCATAATCAGAATAACCAGTAACTAAACACTGAGCATCATTCCCATAGATGAGACCAACATCAGACGTACCTCGAAGTCATGATGGCGAGCAATGCTCCTTACCAGGATCACCCATGAACCTACTAACAACACTGACTGCATGTGCAAGATCCGGCCTAGTGCAGACCATAGCATACATCAGACTCCCTACTGCACTAGCATAAGGAACCCTACTCATATACTCCTTCTCCTCAGCAGACTTGGGTGCAAAAGCAACAGACAAATGATTATTGGAGGCACTTGGAGTATCTATAGGTTTAGCTGTTGACATGCCAAACCTTGACAAAATCTTCTGAATGTAGCCTTTCTGTGATAAGAAAAGCTTCCTCTGATCTCTTTCCCTATAAATCTCCATCCCCAAAATCTTCTTCGCAGCACCCAAATCCTTCATCTCAAACTCAGCACTGAGAAAACCATTCAACCTCTAAATATCAAACTTGGACTTTGCAGCTATAAGCATATCATCTACATACAACACCAAATAAATCCATGATTCATCATCCAGCTTGTAATGATACACACAACAATCATACGGACTCCTGTTGTAACCCAATTCAATCATATAGCTGTCAAACCTCTTGTACCACTGCCTAGGAGACTGCTTTAGCCCATACAAGGACTTCTTCAATATGCAAACATAGTCTTCTTTATCAGGAACTTGGAACCCATCTGGCTGAGTCATATAAATCTCTTCTTCCAACTCCCCATGTAGAAAAGCTGTTTTCACATCTAGTTGTTCAAGTTCAAGATCCTGATGTGCAACTATTGCTAGTAGCACCCTGATGGAAGTATGTCTAACCACTGGTGAGAAAATCTCATTATAATCAACTCCTTCCCTTTGAATGAACCCTCTTGCAACAACCCGAGCTTTATACTTGACCCCCTCAGAAGGTGAGGTCCCTTCCTTCGTCTTGAAAACCCATTTGCAGGTGACAATTTTTCTCTCCTTAGGACGCTTGACTAGCTCCCAAGTCTGATTCTTATCCAGAGACTCCATTTCATCTCCCATAGCAGCGAGCCATTGAGCAGACTCACTACCTGAGACCGCTTCTTTGTAGGTGGATGGTTCCTGAATATCTACCTCCACCTCATCAGCAACTTGCAGTGCATAAGCAACCATATCCTCAAAACCATACCTCCTAGGAGGTCCCACACCAACTCTTCTAGCTCTATCAAGTGCTATACTTGTTCGATGTGCTTCAGATGAGGCAGACGGATGACTAAAAGATTCAGATTCAGTAGCACCATGTTGATCTTCTCCACCTTGGTGCTGTAATTCACTCCCTTCATTAGTGACTTCCAGCTCCACCTGTTTATCAACATCACTACCAGCAGACACTACCATAGACTTCACAGTGGGGTTAAGCATAGAATTTTCATCAAATATTACATTTCTACTAAGTATTACTCGACTCTCAGAAGGTGACCAGATTCTATAGCCCTTAACTCCATTCCCAAAACCCACAAATACACCCTTCTTAGCTCTAGGTTCTAATTTACCCTCACTTACATGATAATAAACAAGTAGAACCAAAAACTCTCAACGAGAGAATAATCTCGAGGGCTTACCGGACCACACCTCATAAGGTGTTTTACGGTCAATACCAAGTGTGAGGTCCACGGTTGATCAGATAGCAAGCCGTGCTTACGCCTTCGCCCAAAATCTTCTAGGTAAGCCAGCATTAGAGAGCATGCACCTCGCTCTCTCCAACAATGTCTCGATTCATGCGTTCGCTACCCCGTTTCTTTGTGGAGTATTCCTGACAAGTATGATGGCGAGCAATCCCTTCATTCTTGCGTAACTCATTAAACTCGGACCAACAAAATTCCGGACCATTATCGGTTCGCAGTCTTTTGATCTTCCTTCTAACTTGATTTTCCACCAAAGCCTTCCCTTGCTTGAATTTCATGAAAGCCTCACTCTTATGCTTCATCATAATTACCCAAGTCATCCTTGAATAATCATCGATCATAGACACAAAATACCCGTAACCTCCAAGAGACTCAACTCGGGAAGGACCCCAACAATCGAGTGAATATAATCAAGTGTGCCCTTTGTAGTATGCACGGCCTTTGGAAACTTGCTTGCGATGAAGCTTTCCAAACACACAATGCTCACGTAACTCTAAGTCCCGCACCTTGTGCCCACACGGAAGATCCCTTTTTGACGAATTTGCATCCCCCTTTCACCCATATGTCCAAGTCTCCTATGCCATAACTTGGTCATGTCTTCCCCGGGAACCTCGGATGATGCAACAGCAGCGGTAACTCCGTCACAAGTAGAACCTTGAAGAAAATATAAGGTACCCTTTTTAATACCTTTCGGAACTACCTTCGAACCCTTGTAGACACTCATAACTCCACCTTCACCTTGAAAACCCGAAACCTCTACTGTCAAGAAGACTCAAAGATATCGATTCTTTGTCATCGGTGGAACATGCCTAACTTCGTTCAAGGTACGAGAATGTACCATCATGAGTCCTCAATCTTATAGAGCTCGAACCAACTACTTTGCGGGCAAAGACTTGTTGGCCATGGAAACACCGCCCCCATCTATCTCGCTCATAAGTTGAAAACCACTCCCTGCAGGGACTAATATGATACGATGCCCCCGGAATCAAGAACCCACACATCCCTATAATGTGATCGGTTATTAACAACTAGGGTCGGATCTTCCTCGAATTACCATCGGTTTGCGCGAGAGCAGCAGAACCTTCATTCTTGTCCCGTCTGCTTCTTTTTCTTAGGACACTCATTTTTCCAATGCCCCTTCTCTTTACAGTAATTACGGACATCATTAGGTTTAGGACCCTTAGAATTCGAATTTTTATGGTTCGATTTATTTTTACCCGATTTTCCCTGTCCCTTACCCCCAGGTGACAACTAATCCGGATGTCCGATTTTCGTACTAGAACCGGATGCCCGATGACGTACTTCTCTAGTATGAAGAGTAGATCTTACTTCTTCTAAAGACAGACTATCTTTCCCAACAATAAAAGAATCCACAAAATTCTCATACGATAAAGGCAAAGATACTAATAGAATTAAAGCAAAGATCCTCATCATCTACTTTAACATCAATATTACGAAGATCTAGCAAGATAGTATTCAATTTATCTAGATGATCCCTCGTAGACATACCTTTCCCGCATACGCGAAGCCGAATGTACGTTGCTTCAAAAGCAACTTGTTGGTTAGAGATTTTGTCATGTATAAACTCTCTAACTTCAACCACGTGAACCAGACAGCTCGGTTTCTGCTCCGCAACTTCAAGTAATTATGTCGTCAGAAAGACATAGCATAATTGTTGAATGCGTCTTCTCCTCCAGAATGGCCATCACAGCGGTTTCTGAATCCGATGACTTCTTTGCCAACGGTGCCCACAACCCTTGTTGCTTCAGTAAAGCACGCATCTTGATCTGCCACAGACTGAAACTATTTCTCCCAGTGAATTTATCAATCTTCACATTCATCCCAGACATCTTTCTCACCCGGATCGAACACAAAGCTCTTGATACCAATTTGTTATGACAGATGTGAGAAAGAACAAATATTGAATGCAAAATTGAAAATAAACAGACACAGATTTAACGTGGTTCACCAACGGAGTGTTGGCTACGTCCACGGGCAGGGGAGAGAATAATATTATTGATGAGAGAATAATCAGAATTACAGAGATGATTAATGGGAAAATCGTCACTAATAAACTAGGTTAAAAAACCTATTTATATGCAAACCCCGAAAAATCGCCAACCCGCGTCATTAAACTGCCGCCCGATCGGGTCGGGCGGTAATTGCCCAGCCCACACCAGTCGCGGGCCCGATCGGGCGGACACGGCCCGAGTCGTAGTTCGCGATGCCGCCCGATCGGGCGAACAAGCCCGATGACATCGGGCACCCCTACTCTGCTATCTTCTGCTTGTCGCTGCCCCGCCCGATCGGGCGGTCCGACAAAAAACCGCTTCTGACCAGAATTCAAGGCATAAATCCTACAGTGTAGCATACAAAAATACTCAAAAGCATCACCCGGGCTCATTAACTAATCTATACTAATATATTAAAAGGTGTTCTTAACCAAGGAATGGAGTCACGTGGCGCTCTCCCTTTGGTTGTTTTACTACACATGATCCATATACAAAAACAAAAGAAAATGCATTGTATAGGATTTGAACCCACGACCTTTAAGTTTATATACTAAAGTCTTAACCACTAAACGGAATGATATATTGTGATATCATTTTAAAGTAAATTATAAATAATGAAAATTATAGGTACCCGGGGCATATCCCGGACCTACAAACTAGTTGTATATTAACAACCATGAAAAACAAAGAGATACCAAAAAGATAGGGGGAGGGGTTTATAACTCACTTGGGAGATTCCAATCCTCTTACTCCATATAGAAGTATTCTACATGAAATAAAAGCTCATTGACATTAGAATTCCGACAACGTTGTGATAAGTAGTGCCAATACGTTATATGCAATGAGGATTACATTCACTATACACCCCTAATGTTTATAGTAGGCTGGCAATGGGTCAACCTGAAATGAGTTTGGGTTGGCTCACTAAGATAAATGGATTGAAGCCCTCAACCTGAACTCGACCTGATAAGGTAAATGGGTTGGGATTAGGGATGGCAACGGGTCGGATCTGGACCAGGTCCAGGTGGACCCGGATCCGGGTCCGTTTTCAGACCCTGGATCCGGATCCGACCCAGATCCATCGGGTCTAGGAAAGTTGGACCCGGGGCCGGGTCCAAAATGGGTCCATCTCATTTCATGCAATTTTACCTACTTTGTGATATTAAAATGATTTCCAAATCGATTAAAATGATTTCTGAAGCGTTGGAACGCTAATTGTTCACATCTCCAACGGATGGAAGATCAATTTCATTACAACTAGGAGATAGAAAAACCAATAAAACTACAATAAATTGTACACAAATGTCTTCCGAATAACAATAAAAAAAGAAACAAAGTAACAACAACATTTCATCGTCAAACGTTCATCTCCCACACTTCCATTTCCCAAGAGCTCTAATCTTCATCGCTACTAATATCATCAACATCCTACAACATAAAACCAACCAACAAAAATTTATTAAAAAAATTAATTCAAATCAATCCATATTCTAAAATCTGAATATATTATTTGACAATAAATTCAAATCAATTTTTCAATTTAATTTTCAATTCAATTTAAACAATACTAACTATACTAACATACTAACTATATTAACATACTAACTAAACTTCGAAATCAAATTATTTGACTTAACTATACTAACATACAAACGAAATTCGAAATTCAATGGCAAAGAGAACATTCACTATACTTTAATTCTTCAAATTCAACCCTAAACAAATCAAATTAATCAAATTCAACCCTAACAAACGAAAAACAGCATCTTGAAACAAATCTCCCAACAAATTAAAAACCCTAAACACCACAATACAACCCCAACAAACAATAACTTTCAACAACAAAGTCGATTCAATCAAAAACCGAAACCCTAAATATATCATACCAAATCAAAACCCTAGAAAATCATCAATATCAAATAAGATAACAAGAAAAAAAAATCAAATTTCGAAAAGTAGACAGAGAAAGAGAAAGAGACAGACCTGAGAGAAAGGTGCGCTGGAAGTCACGAACTGGTGGCCGAAACTGGTGGAGAAAGGTGCGCAGGAACCAGTGCGCTGGAACCGGTGGCCGGAACTGGCTGAAACTGGCGTGAATCGCGTGATTCGTGACTGGAACTGGTGGAGAATTGAATGTGAGAGGAAAATGGGAGTGTACGAGTTTTAGGGTTTAGGCAGGAAAATGGGTGTTAGAAGTTTAGGACATTAGAAGTTTAGAAATTAAAATTAAAATGGAGAGGAGGCCCAGTCAGCCCAATGTGGTTTAAAAAAAAGGGATCTGTGGATCCGGGTCTACTGTACAGATCCGGACCCGGATCTGTGATCTTACAAGTGGATCCGACCCGGGTCCAACGGGTCCATAATTTTAGGATCCAGACCAGGAAAAACGGATCCGAGTCCAGGATCCACTGTCATCCCTAGTTGGGATAGATCTTCGATCCAACCCAGCCTAATAATAAACGGGTTAACTTGATTATAACCCACTAACCTGTTTTGCAATATTATTGAATTTTCATCTACTAATTAAGATGATTAAACCTGATTAATTAACAACTAACAATAAGCTAAAATTGCATCGCAACTTCTTAGTTCTAATATCTAATTGTTTAAGGATTGTTAATTAATACAATAATACTTGAACATAAACTACTCATCTACTCGCACAACACAACCACATATGAAGAAAATCAGAAAAATAGATCAAAAGTTTTCTAAACGGGTTGGAGGGGTTGAAATCTTGTTTAAAATTCAACCTATTAAACGGGTTGGGTTGGATCAATCCGTTTAAGTAAACAGGTTGAAATTTTCATCCCAACCCGCTATTATTGGGTTGGGCTCATGGGCGTATCTACAGGGGGTGCAAGGGGTACAATTGTACCCCCATTATTTCTGCAAAACAATAGATAAGAAATAAAACTTGTAAGCAATGAACATTTGATGGATCACGTCTAGCTGGGTAGAGAAGGGTAAAGAAAGATTAGTGGGTGCGTAAGAGAGGTCTTGTGTTCGACACCGCACATTTTCCCTTTTTATTCATGTTTTTCTTCAATATATAGACTGCCATGCTGTCCTGCACCATGTTCTTTTTTCTTTGTTTTTTTTGGAAAAGCATGTGTGAGGTACTTAGATCAAAGCTCCAAAATAACAATTTTGTCTCTCTTTTTCTTCCCTCCAGTTTTTCATTTATATACTTGAACAAATCTTCAACTTCATATTAATTGTTAAATTTTCTAAAGTTGTACCATTGGTTCATTATATATGTATACATATATGATTTCTTTATTCATTTTATTTTCCAATTATTATTTTAATTATATTACTTATAAGTAAAATATATATTTATTTGATTTTTATAAATAATTTTGTAGTACACCTAGACAAAAGAGTAACCAATAACTTAAACAAATGAGTTAATCAGTTATAAAAAGAGTATGACTTAAAAAGGTTTGTTAACTGAACCATTTATCTTTAAAAATTTGGTTATTTAAATTGAATAATTGAGCAATTAACGGTTAGCTATAATATATCTAATTTGTTACTCAAATTTGGCAGACGAAAATATTATTAAACCTTTATCTAAAAATAAAAAAATTGACAACTCTAGATGCTTATCAGCTGATGTATTCCGTATCTGTACCCCCATCACTAAATTTCTAGATACGCCACTAGTTGGGCTCGGGTCGGGTCGGTGTCTTAGGTTAGGTTTTGCCAACTGTTCGGTAGTTCATAATGCAAGATTGTTTTCTCCTCATTTAGAGCTTCCATATAAGCAATGAGTAGAAAATTAACCTTATAGTGTATCATATATTCATATTCACATAATCACAGTACACCCAATTTTGACCCAAATATAAAATAGAGTTGTGTTCACCACTTATCCAACTAGGTAATTTTTCACAATTTACACAATAGTAGCCCCTTACAAAGTTGAACTTTCAAAAATAAAGTTGGTGACAAATTATTTCTCATTTCTTTTAAAAAAAAGTTGTACAAAATGGACGACGTTATTTGGTGTCTTGGTGAGATCACAAGTGAAACTGAAAGAAGAAACAATGATTAGATTGCAGAAAAAACTATCAAATTAATCTATGAGAAATTGCAAAGAAACCCTCAATTAAGTATAAATTATCAAAAAGGGCTCAGAAGACATTTGTGTGAGATAGAAAGTACATGAAAAACCAGAGAATCTCCGAAGCCCTGTCAAATTGGTTTGGCTTGCTTGGCTATGTCCTCACTTCTGCGTCCTCCACTCAATTATTTCGCCATTTCTATCAAATTATAAAAAGCTCCCATCTTTCTCTCTCTAATTTTAGGGTTTTCATATCTTTCTATCTCCTCCTTTTCGCCATAGTCGTACCTTACAGACAATTCCCAGTTTCACTTTTTACTTTCTCTCTCCTCTTGCTGAAGATTGCGCAATTTTACCCTGAAGTGATTGGCGGTGGGATTATCTGCCCTTTTTTCGGTAAGAGTTTCTTTAATTGAATTTTGATGTTACTTTATGATTAATGTTTTTTCTGTTTGTGGGTTTTGTTTATAATCGGGTGATTGTGCTGATTTTTTATGCAATTGTTAGGGTTTGGTGAATTTGCGTGCCAATTTTGTTATTAGTGTATGTTGGTGGGTGGGTGTGTGTTTTAATTTTGATTTAATTCAATGTTGAATTTGGATCATTTGGTTGGATTGTGGGTGAATTCGCGGTTGTTGAATGCTTAGGTTTGGTAATTAGACATTTTTGGTTCTAGGGTTTTGAGTGATTTTGATGGGTTTTTTTTTTTTTTTTTGAGAAATGTTGCTGAATTTGGGTGCTTGGTGGAGAAATATTATGTGGGTCCAATTGAATTTTTACAATGCTTTTTTCTAGGGTGGATTCTGGTAATTTGCTCTAATGGAGGACAATAATCAGAATCACAGCAACAACAATAACAGTAGTAGCAACCGAGTTCCTTTGATGGATGATGGGGAGCTCGAGTTTTCGAATCAAGAGTTGCTTTCTAGTGCAAACATTGGCGATGTTCCAAGCAGTGGATCTATGGATAGTTTCTTTGATGAACTTCTGAAAGATACTCATGCTTGTACTCATACACACACTTGTAATCCCCCGGGGCCTGATCTCCATCATACGCACACCTGTTTCCATGTGCACACTAAAATCCTTCCTCCTCCCAGTGAAGAAGAGAAGAGTGGTAACAATGACGATTCTGCTGAATCCGGGGAACTGAAGAGTAAGAAACGAGGGAGGGAGCGCGGGGGTAATAGAGAAGCTGTTCGCAAGTATCGTCAGAAGAAGAAAGCTCATGCAGCCTCATTGGAGGATGAGGTTGCGAAATTGAGGGCTTTGAATCAGCAACTGGTAAGGAGGTTACAGGGTCAAGCTGCATTGGAGGCTGAGATTGCAAGGCTTAAGTGTCTGCTTGTTGACATAAGGGGGAGAATTGAAGGGGAGATAGGCTCATTTCCATATCAGAGACCAGTCAAGAGTGGGGATATGTATCAGAATATTGGCAATACTGGATTTCCTGGTTCCTATATGATTCCATGCAATGCTCAATGTGCTGATCAGATTTATTGCCTCAATCCCGGAGTTGATGGAAAATCTGCTGAAGGTGCAGCCTTAATTGATCAAGGTTTTAGTGGTTGTGACTACGAGAATTGCATGGCTAGTTTGGGATCTACACCAAAGGACCATTTTAGTTGCGGTACGACAAATTTGACAACCACTGGCATTTCATCTGGTAATGCTAAGAGAAAGAGGTAATAAGTCCATGCCCTTTTTTATGTCATATTCATTGCTCCTTCTGGTACGAGGCGAAGTGATTGGATTGAATTGTCCTGCTCTAAACCAGGCTATTCAATGTGCTGAAACTTGGATGCTATGAAATATTTACATGTCAGAGTATTGGATTTAATACACAGTACCTGAGTTTCTGTCTATGTGTTTGTGTTAAAAACTTAAAATAATTATTATTTTTTCTCATCAATTGGTACTCAACAGGGTAGGTGCTAAATTTGTATGAATTATGACTTGGGTTTCCAAATTTTAAATAGTCATTTTGATTTCTGTCACAAAATTCAAATCAGCCATAAGAAGTAAAGAAATAAGTTATTCTATGTGTTCTGTCATGAGGCAACCTTTCCCTGTTTGCACAATGATTTTCTTGCAATGAAGTGCATTTCTTAGTTCTCTATTGATGATGCCTCCACCATACTTGGTTGACTTGGCCATGGAATCATTTGCCTATTTTGTAAGGAATTTTTGTGTTTTGTGCTATTTTCTGTAAAATTTAGCGAATCTCCTAAAATGTTGTTAATGTGTTGCTGCTGACTTGGACCAGGTTTGAAAAGGAATTAATGTATGAATATTGAATATTGCAATAGACAATATTATCTTGGAATGGCTGCTGATGTTGATAGAATGTAATAATACGCATATAACTGTTGATGTAAGGGTGTAACTTGTAAGAGTGTGTTGACTTGGCATATATGAGGTATAAGGCCCGGATGTTAGTAGTGGCCAGTGGGATTTAGCCATATAGGTTCAACACCAGTTTGCAAATTCAAACAGCCCCCCCCTCTCTCTTCTCCCCGATTTAGGTATATAGGTTCAACACCGGTTCGCAAGGGAATTGAAGTGTTCCTAGTATTAAATCCTAGTGTTGGGAATAGACATGATGTCCTAGTTAAGGAGATATAGTTAGTGAATAAGGTACTTTTTGGACTTGTAGATGATAATTTTTATATCTAAAATTAATTCTTGAAGTATGACCAAGCAACAATGTTAGTGACCAGGAACTTTTTGGCTATCACAGCTCTCATATATACCCTATTCTTTTCATTCTTGATATCTTCAATACATTCTTGCTCCTCATGACCAAGAGTTTGGTCAAAGTTAGAGGGAGGATGTGAAACGCTTAGCAAAACGTCTTTTCCCTAGAGTTTAACCCTAAAGGAGTGGCTCAAAAGATAGTTGGGTCATTGGGTTAATGGGCAAACGGTCATGGGCTTACTGGACAATGCATCATATGTAAAGAATTTTTATTACCCTTAGATTTGGTACTTCTCCTTGTTATTTTCTCAATTTTTCGTGTTGTCACTCTTATGTTCCGTCAGTCATTGCGTCCTGTTTCTCTCCACCTATGTAGTGTGGGAGCTTTAAATGAATCATGGACTCGCTAATTTCTTTAGAAAAAGGCTTTCCGTTAGTTACTTGTGCTATGTGCCTTACAGCCTTATCCTCCGTACAGTCTTTACTTTCGGCTTTCAGTTATCTGAATTTGACATATATGTTTCCACAACATGTTCTCACTCTTGTTAGGTTAGTGTGGTCACTATTTATATAAGACCTTAGAATCAATTTGGCAGATACATCAGAAAGTAGTTCAGACAACTGAAGCAGTTCATTTATTTTTGGTTTACTTTTATATGCTTTCATGTATCCTGCACTGTTTTCCTCCACTTAACCAAATGTTTATTTGCTTGAAATCTGAAATTCTTTGGTTCTGATCTTTAGCCGCCTGGAACTTAAATTCTCAAGTAACCATATCTTACCTACCTTAATAAGCCTTTGGAAATTAAGGGTGGCTGAATGGTGAATGGTGAATGTTGATGCCTGCTATGATGATTTACATAGCTTTCCTCTCTTCTTGTTTTATTGCTGCTCTGCGTGACTGCGTCTGGCAACCATATCAATGATTAAATCTCCTGGTTGGATGTTGTATGCTACAATACTTGTATAATTGATGTTTGTCTTACTATTAACCACTTGGGCGGGTGTGGATGTTGAATTTGTACCCGCTATGAATGGTGGGTAGGTGGACACAAAATTTTAGTTGGATATGGGTATTGGGATGGTACAGCTGCATTCTACCCGTCTGATTGTTATCGCTAGCTGCATGCTTAGTCTCATATTGCCTGTATATACAATCATGTTGCCCTGGTATTCAAGTTATTTTTACTACTTCGCAGTAGTTGCATGCATGATATTTTATGACACCCTCTTATGGTATATTGGTACTTGCGTATATGATGATGTTAATCATGATCTTTATTAATCTGAATATCTAACTTTTGATTACTCTGTTCATATTGCAGCTAACCATGCAAAATTTACAAGATAATTGGTCACTCTTGATGCTATGGAGATATGAAGCTGAGACATGTATCATCTGGGAGTAGCATCAGTGAGCTAGAAATGCTTTCACTACTCAGTAGAGATTTCCATCTATTGCTCACTCCGTTTTCTGATTATTATATTCAGTCTTTTTCTCTTTCTTTCTTTCTTTCTTTCAATTTTCTTTTTTTTTTTTTGGGGGGGGGAGAGAGATCACTCTTCTGCTTATGTGGCTCTATTTCTTGCATTACTCTCTTTAGATCTGTGGAGATGTTTGTCCACTTCTTTTTGAAATCTTAGAACATGCTTTATTCTTTGGACTTGTAGTTGCGGTTTCGTTGGTTTGTGTAAGTTTGAAGTGAGCAACTTCTAATTCTCAAGGAGCTCCAAGTATTTCATCATTTGTGATATCTGTAGGTTCTGTATTCAGTTCCTTGATTGTATGAAATCTGCAATTTGTTACAAGTTTTATTTGAAGCTTGATGAACTGGAAAGAAGCTATGCTTTACTGTGAACAGGTGTACTATTTAATACACTATTGATTTTCAAATTGATTATCCTTGCATTGTAACTCTTGAATCTTGATTTACTTGGTGAACTCGTGTAGGCAGGGTTTCCCTTGTAAGGCTGTCGAGACTCTAGTAATGTACTTCCTCTTACACTAATGCTTTGTTTGGTAGGTGTGTAAAATGTTTTTCATGAAAATGAGTTTTCCTTTTCCTCTCATTTTCCGTTGTTCACTTGTTTGGTTTGGTGTGGGGTTTAAAACAAGTTTTTCGATCAAGGAGAAAGAGCTCTTGTATGGTAAATCATTTTCCTTTCAAAAAAATGGGAAAATACATTTTCGAGTATTTCTTTTTCGTTTGTCTCGGAATAGTTCAAACACTTCTTTTTTTATTTTTTCTCTCTTCTATCTCTTACCTTCAGTTTTGGACTCTTCTTGTTTTGTTGAAATTAGAATATAAATTATAGACTATCTCCCATAACATCTACTTTTTTTATAGGAAAAGAACAATAGATAATGTACAACTTGTCTCCTAAGATTATTTTGAAACAAAGAGGAGATAATAGTAAGGATAATGTTATATATTTATCTTTGATATCTTTTGCAAAGGTACATTCGAGAAAATGATATTTAGTACGTCATTCAAGTTTCTCATAGCTGCTGCTGAGAAATTTTTGGAAATTACTACACATTGGTTGAGACAATTAAGTATCAAGTTGGCGTACAGTTTTGCCAAGTGGCCTAAATGCATCTTATTATGTAGAGCGTTGATATGCGCATACCCGGTATGGACCAGCAGTGTCCATACCGTGGCAAAGTTGTAAATAAATGCAACTTTTTTTTTCTTTTTTGGGTTTTTTACTTATATACATGCATACGTACATGATCTGATTCACATTATAGTTGATCTAATTCACATTATAGTTGATCAAATTCATATAATAGTAGATTTGAGTTATCTCCTACATGATCAGAGTTGTCTAAATTGCCATTAAGTCAACTTTTTTTTGTCTTTTTCTGTCAAATTATTTGCATACCCCAGTATGGACACTAAGTTACATATGATCTGATTCACATTATATTTGATCTGATTCATATAATAGTTGAGCTGATTTCTCTATTACATGATCAGAGTTGTCTAAATTGTCATTGAATCAACTTTTTTTTTTGTCTTTTTCTGTCAAATTACTAACATACCCCGATATAGACACTGTTGGCCCATACCGGATATGCTCCCATACTTTCTCCATCATGTAGGACTTGGAACCAAGTAAGGCTTAACCTAGTAATAAAGATTTAGAATCATGACTTCAAGGTCATAAGATTAAACCCCACTATGAGCTCTTTAGATGAGATATTTCCCTTACCATATCGAGATTCCTCCCACGGAATCTGACCTTCAAACCACATTGAGATGTACCACAATGAGTTGTCATCATCGTCATATCGAGATTTCTAAGGTTGACAATTTTCATCATCACTATCACACAAGACATTCAAAACCGTTCTCATACTAGTATTAAAAGTTTAAAACCCTAACTCTAAGAAGTAGCTACTCATTTAGGACAAGCTATTACAAAAAGTTCAAGAACAAAGCTCATTCAGCTGGCATATCATCCTCATCACGGTATATACTCTCAGCCATTTGCCAAATCTGTAATGTGTTGTCATCTGCCACACTCGAGATCATCCAAGGTTCATTCTTGTTCCATGAGAAATCCGATATCTTAGCCTTATGTCCTCCATGAGAGAAAAGGAGCTCTGGAGGCCCGTCCTGTGCTTCTCCCTCCAACTGCTCATCACCAACTCTGAAAAGAAAAAACCATAATTCCATAACCAGCAGTTAGATTTGCCACATTCTCAGCGTACTTCATAATGGAAAAATGTATCAAATTGTTTGATAAGAGCTTACCTGTTAAGGTCCCAAACCATCAACCTTCTGTCATCAGAAGATGATGCCAACACAGTCTCATGATTCGGATCCCATTCAACCTGGAAAACTTCTTCACTGCCAAGAAAATAACAATGTCAGCCATAGTTCTGACATGAAATGTAGAGAAATTAATAAGATCCATAATCTTATAGATGGTTTGAAATGATATACTATATAATAACATCAATTAAATCCAGGTTTAGATATATACTACAGTAAACAATGAAGTTCACTAGCTAGGAAGTAATCATACGTGTGACTAGACAAGAAATGCAGGGGTGCGGTCAGCTTCCGCATATCAAACAGTCCAATGGTGGTATCTGATGAAGCTGTCGCCACAATCCATTCGTTAAATGAGTTGAAAGATAGATAATTCACCTGCAGAAAAACAAATAAGTTCATTGTACATCAAGGATGTTTGATGGTTGTCATTGGATTGGTGCATCATTAACTTGCAGGAGGAAAAGGGAGTGTATGACTATTTGCAGTTTCGCACCACCAGCTTGCAGCAGCCAGCAATAAACAGTATGACAAATATACAACAGAAAGATAAACAAAATTACAGAATTTCAGTGTTTTGTCTCTCCTGGAAAGTTGTGTGAATTTCATTGAAGCTCACATCCTTGAAAAATTGAAATCAAGAATGGTTTCATACGAATACCAGTGGTGGATGAAAGCAATTTAACAGACAGCAGAAAGAGTTTGTTGTAATCTAAACTAGACCTACGAATATTATCTCAAAGCCGATTTTATATTATCAATTATCTTGACCAACTTCTCAAAAACTAAAACCGTCACAAAGAAGAAGTCATGTAATTACATGCATATTGATTAAGCTGTATACACACATGCAAGTTGAAACTCAAATAATATTTGCCACAGCGTATCGTTCAAGACGTTGAGGTTGAAGCTGTGAGGCAATGCAGAAAAGTTAAGTAATTTTTTTTATTTACTTCTAAGAGCAAAAATATCTACCAACAAAGGAAAACATATGTTTCAAGGACCCAAAAAGCTTTGGTACTATACACACCAATATTTTAAAATATGCTCACGAGTCATAAACAACTTCACCTTCCTAAATGCAAAATACAAGCTACCAATACAAATATACAGTTTCTACTTTCTGATATCTATAATCAGCTAATAGAATAAGCCTTCTAGATCACAGTATATACACATTTTTCACCATAATTGATAACTATACTAGTAGTTTCAGATTTATTTATTTTTTTTCGTGGAATGCAAAGATAAACACCGAAAGAGGAGTATTTTTTGGCTCAAAAGTAGTGATGTTTACCTCCTTTTCATGAGCTACGACAGAATGTTGCGGCTTATCGGACCGCAGATCCCAAATCATCAACCTTCCATCATCACCCACTGAGCCAAACAAGTTTTCATTCTTTGCATGCCAAGCCACATGTTCAACTATACTCTCATGAGCCTAACACACATAAGAACAAGTCACATTAGTAAATTTTCCCTTTTGATCATACAACAAAATTCAGAAATATATGTCACAAAAGAAACATCATTAATCACCTTGAAAACACTCATGGAATCAAGAACTTTACTTTCAGGCATGGAAGACACATCCCACAAACAAATATTACAATCATATGAACCACTCAACAAAAAACCCTCCTTCAACGGATTCCATGAAAGCCCATACCCTTCCTTCTCATGACCTCTCAATCTCAAATCAGGATCACACTCCAAGCTCGGCTCCTTCGACACATCAAAAACATACACCTCCAACCCGCTCGTCTTCGTCGCGACAAGATTCGGCTTTTGCGGCATACATCGAGCTCGATTCACCTCCCCATCTACATTAAACTTCTTCATTATCTCCACCTAACAAAAAAAACCCAATAAACCCATATCAACATAAATACAAAAAATTCTCTTTTTTCATTGAGGCATTTCATCGAACACTTAGCGAGCATAACTTTTTTTACCTTAGGAACAGAAGATGAAGTGCCATTGTTGGAGGGAAGGTGAGAATTTGCGACCATAAGGAAGTTGGGGGATTCATCGGAGGTGTGGGTCCCAAGAATGAGTTGATGGACGGCTAGAGATGAATCTGGGTTGATATGTGGTGATGATGGAACCCATTGAACGGTGAGAGATGGCCATTCTAGAGGATGACAAAGAACGACGTCGTAGAGGATGGGAGTGTTCTTCTTCCATACTTGAAACTCTTCGTTTAACTGCTCCTCCGTCAATGGCGTTTCTTCTTCTTCCGTCATTTTTTTTTCTCTCTGTTTTTGTTGGCTGTCTTAATTTTCCCGCCGTAAATGGGAGGAGAATCTTGGTTTGACAGTTTAAGATATGAGAAAAAAATAGGGTTTTCCCGCCAAAAACGATACTTGGCCCAATTAGATGAAGAATTGTGGATCTTTGAGGAGGTGATCCATAAATCAGGCCCAATCATGAAAAAGTGAAATGGAATGTTCTTTCCATGTTTTGTACCAGGATTTGAAGAAGGATATAAAGAGGTGGTAAGTGGGTCCTTTGAATTAAGTTTAACTGGAAAATTATGTTTCGAGTGATTGGTTATGTTCGTTTCACATTTAGTAATCCTTAACTGAATATTATAACTTGTTGGAACTTATTAAGACTTACTTCCTCCATCTTTGATCTTTCTTTTAACTTGAGCATGTAGTTTAAGGAATAAACTAATTTTTGGGCTCGAATGTGTCATAAGATAATTTTGTATTTTGCGATTTAGTAGTTCAAGACAACTAATGTCATTCATGAAGGAATATGTCAGTAAAGAGAAAGAAATAAGTTAATTTATTTCATAAGATCCATTTAAAGTAGGAAAAAATGGCCTATATATATATATATATATATATATATATATATATATATATATATATATATATATATATATATATATATTACTCCAACTATAGCTTAGTTTGTAGGGAGTAACACAACCTAAAACGAATAGTTTCCACATCACTTACTATACCAATGGGTGCATGCAGTAACACGAGTAGAGGTGTTCAACGGGCTGGGGGCCCGTTTTCAGCCCTCATCCAGCCCGTTCATAAAAGGGCTGGGCTCAAAATGGGCCGGGTGGAAAATGGGTTATATTAAAAATGAAGGGGCTGGGTTTTAAATGGGTTATAGTAAAAAATAAAAGGGTTGGGTTTAATCATGCTATTCTCTCTCCTCTCTCCCCCTTTGACAGCTTTTTGTTTGACTGTTCTGCGTTTTTCCCCAACATTAAACCCTACAAAATTTTCCCCCAAAATTTCCCCCAAATCATAAACCCTAAAATTCTCTCTCATCTCTCCTCTCTCCACTGAGGTACGATAATCTCTTCATCGTGTATTTAGCGCATTTTTTATGACAGATTGAAGAGGTATCTTTCTTCTCTCTCTTTTTTTTGGTTAATTTTATCTGTTTTTAGTGAGTTTATGTGTGGGTAATTGATTGTTGCTATCCCATGAAATTTATCATGCTATTTTATTGCGATTAGGTTTTGTTTTTCGATTGTTTAGTCTTAATTGCTGTTTTTGTTGATTTTTGTTGTAGATTATGCAATTTGGTTGACTTTTGACTATTTACTATGAAATCGTCTGCTATTTTCTGCTTCACATTACTATAATTTTTATTTAGTAATCTAAAAAGGGTATTTTTTTGGTGGGCGTAAATTTTCTTTTAAACTCCATTAAAGTTGGAATTTTTATTGAATATCAGGGTTTGACTTTATTGAAGATTATCCTTTTTTTAAAAATTCTCTTCTGGGTTTTAATCAAAATTCTCAATAATCTTTCATTTTTATTGAATATCAGGTACTAATTCTTTACTTTTTTTTTCTTCTGGGTTTCTAATTTCCAATATTAAGTAATTAAGATGTTGCACCTCCTAGAGGAAAAATAAATCATGCTGTGCTTTGAAGTTAATGACTTATGTGCTCTGATTTTAGGAGTTAATATGAAATAGAGTATTTGTTATAGTATGCACTAACTCATGTTTTATGGATTTGTAGATCGATATGGACAGTGAACCATCATCAAGGCCAACGGAGGATGGATATAGCGAGTATTCCGGCCCGCCACCCAAGAGGAAGAAGACATCTAAGGTGTGGCTTGAGTTAGTTGAAGGGATGAATGAAAAAGGTGAGAGAATAGCTACTTGTATTCATTGCAAACTTGCCTTAGCTACTGGCCCTAATAGTGGAACGTCTCATTTAAAGCGTCATCTATTGGAAAGTTGTCCGTTAAGACCTCTTGGACTTGCACTTGGGGAGGGGGGTACTAGTAGAGAAGAGGGTGAATTTGTGTTTGATATGAATGAGCTAAGAAAAGAAATTTTACTCTATATTGTGGAAGGGGCTCATCCTTTTCAACAGTTGAAGAAAAAGGTTTCAGACGGATGATGTCTAAAGCAACTCCCCATTTTAAGACATGTAGTTGAGCTACCATCACTAGAGATCTTTTTTCATTGTATTACTGTGATAAGGAGAAAGTAAAAAATATGTTAGTGAATGCTCTTGGCCGAATTTCCTTTACTACTGACAATTGGAGGTCATCACATACTTGGCAACATTATATTTGCATTACAGCTCACTTTGTTGATTGTAATTGGAAATTACACAAGTTGATTATTAGGTTTAGAGGCCTATCACCCCCCTATGATGGACAAAGCATTTCTGAGGAGATTTTCATGTTTTTAATTCAATAGAAAATAGAGCACAAAGTGTTAAGTGTGACAGTGGATAATGCTACTTATAACGATACAATGATTAGTCATTTGAAAACTCGCCTTTTATTAAGGGGATTGTTGTTTAGTGATGGATCTTTTCTGCATATTAGATGTTGTGCACACGTTATTAACTTGATTGTTCAATCTGGTTTGGATGTTATTGCAAGCATCTTAGAGAACATTAGGAACTTAGTGAAAATGGTCACAAGATCTTCATCGAGAAGTAAAGAATTTTATGACACTGCTCAAAAGAACTTTGATTTGGATGTTAAGAGGAAACTTAATTTGGATATGAAAGTTCGTTGGAATTCCACTTTTAAGATGCTTTATAACATACTCTATTACAAGGATGTGTTTATTCATTTGGGGTCGGTGAGCTCTAATTTCAAGTTTTATGTGCCTCGAGAGTCAGAATGGGAAAAATTGTTTGTTTTCCACCGGTTCTTAAATATTTTCTATGATGTAACTTGTATGTTTTCGGCTGTAAATTCCCCGACCTCCAATTTGTACTTCAAGGGGGCATGGATGGCTCACCGTTGCTTGATTGAGACGGCCAATGGCCCACATATTTTTCTATCTAATGCTGTGGGACCTATGTTAGAGAAGTTTGACAAGTATTGGTCCGAGTATAATGTGATCCTATCTTGTGCGGCCGTTCTTGACCCTAGATTTAAAATAAAGTTTGTGGAATATTGTTTAGTAAAGTTGTTTGGTGAGAAGGATGGTATGATACAAGTAGGAGAAATCTTAACAACTTTGAAAACTTTGTATAACGAATATAAATTGTAATCATCTACTTCTCCTATTGTTGCTCCTTCTCCTCCTAGTAGTGGGTTAGGCCAAAACTATTTTGAGGATTACAATAGCTACAATGGAAGAAGTATTAGTACGCAAATTGGAAAGTCACAACTTGATGTATATTTGGAGGATGAGGCACTTGACATGAACTCGGAATTGGATGTATTGGAATTTTGGCATCAAAATGCAATTCGATTTCCGGAGCTTTCAAAAATGGCAAGAGATCTACTAACAATTCCGGTTAGTACAGTAGCTTCGGAATCGGCTTTTAGCCTTGGAGGGAAAATTATATCTCCAACTATGAGTTCATTGAAGCCAAAGACCGTGCAAGCACTAGTGTGTGTCCAAGATTGGCGCCGTGATTAGCATGGTATTTCTGTAGACTTGGAGTCTGACCCATATTCTTGTGACGTGGATTTAAATGAAGAAGAGGATGATGAGGATGATGATACTAGCCTTTTCCATTAGGTAAATTTCTCTGAAGTCTTGAATAAATTTCTCTATAGTCTTGAATAAATTTTTTCTTAATTGATTGCTAAATAACTTTGAAATATTATCTCGACACTGCAGTAGCTTTAAAGATTATCTCTGACACTGTAGAAGAACTCTTTCTTTGTCGGGGTTGTGCTCCTGGATGCGGGTGCGAAGCGGGAGCTTCCCCATGAAGCACAACTATGGATTCGGGAGCTCAAGGATGTGGTTTATGATGCGATGATTTGGGCGATGCGCGGATCCGAGTGGGTGTTTTTTAGAGGAACAAGTTTGATGTTTTGTTATGTCTTTAGCTTATGTAACTATATGTGCATTTGCTTTTTCGGTGGTGGTGGTGAATGGTGTTGTTTCACGAATTTCACTCTTATCAGTCCTCTTGTTAACCTATCTGACTCATGTCGAACTTGTTATTAATTAGTGCCACAGGTTTCTAGACACTTGCTTCCTAGATGATTTGTTTGATATTAATACTTCATCGTGCTTGTTGTTTCTCATGGAACACATAACAGCTGATATTCTCTCTGTTGTCAAAATTCATGTTTGGCCTTGTTTGCTTTAGCTTTTTTTACATCTTTATATTTAATAAGACATGCATTTTGATTAGGGGTGTATTATAGTTGAAATGCTGCCACAATAAACTGGAAAATTATAATGATCAGGAATTTTGGGCAGAAAAGAAGGAAGATGAGTTAAATGGGCCGGGCTGGGCCGGGCCTAAAGGACCCTGTTCCAACCCGGCCCGTTTACTTTATGCATAGGGCCCGGCCCGGCCCAAACCCGGCCCGTTGAACACCTCTAAACACGAGACTCATCAAAAGCCGAAGATTCTACGGAAACCCTAAATTATGCTTTGTTGGGTTTTTATAGTGACTTTTGGACATCCTAAAATATCAAGAGCAGGAGACCATTCTAAAATATCTGTTATTCAAGTGGGGACAAAAAAAGTACCCGAAGTGTTAGAATGATGGATTTTTATAGCAACTTTTGGACCTTTTTGGAAGCTAAGCAAGCCATTCATTGGCCTACGTGTCTCTGGCACTGTGGCCCAATTTTACTTAGCCCATCAGGTTAAACCTAAGTACAATGGGTTGTACTTTAGCCCTCCATAACAAGGGCCTTGTCGGCCCATTAGGCCCAAACCGACAAGGTTGGACTTTAACAAGATTCCACGTATCATATGGCCGGAGTGGACTTCAATTCTGAAGTGATACCGGTCTATGGAAGGACTTGTAGGAAACTTAGGTAGTTGGGTAGCTCCCATACAACTTATATAACTAGCCTTCTTTGCGCGATGCGTGCGTGGATTATTTTGACGATTATTCTTAAATTTCATCTAAATGTAATTTTGAATGATGTAATTTACAATCATCATTAGTTCTAATTAAATATCATATGGTGTAAATACAAAATATAAAAATTACTTGGTGAAGAAGTTGTTTTCTCGGTATTTTTATGACTTGTTAATGGATGTTGGTATTGTTATTGCATTTCAAAGTTTAGGTAGAATTGAAAAATTTATGTCTTTGGTTTTGTAATTGATTTGAAAACTGCTTTAGTTATAATAATCTATTCTTCAATCATAAATTTTTTTCTCACTATACATATTTTTATGACAGTTTATTTTAGCTACTTTGAACTTCCTTTGATATACATATTTTAAATTAGGAAGGGCTATGATTGAGGAAAATCTCAAAATCTTAATAGGTAATAACTTTTATTGAATTAAGGGTTAAAAAGTCTTTTCAAAGGGGGACACCGTAGCTCCCCCCTTGGCTTATATAATAGAGATTTTACATCTTCTTAGGTATCTAATGATTTATATTGGGTGGAGTGTGCTTAATGATAGGGTAACATAATTATTGCTTGTAAACACGAATGTTCTTTCAAACAAAAAAAAAAAAAACAAAAAAAAGACCACATGTCTATTGAAAAATCTACGTTAACCAAATTCGTGGATGATAAATTTATAACCGTGATTGTAATATCCTCTCCACAAACAAGCAACAATTATAATTTATTGACATTTATTATCTTTAATCGTCATGTTAATTGCCGGCCATGACGACAATAATTTAGAAAATTGTTGTTTGTTTCTCTAAATTTGAATAATGTTCATCACAAGATGTAAACACTTTCAGGCATTACTTAATTTAAATTTCACTTCATATTATAGTACATCAACAGAGGTCTATAAGTCTTTTTTTTTCATAATTTCGAGTGAGAAAATTTTCATGCATATAAAATTATTGAGCATATGACTTATATTTTTTCAGCTAAAAAATTCATCAGCACGGTCCTTATTGATTTCATATTCAACAAAGCATTGAAAACCAACAGAGTTTAATAACAAAACAACCGAATTTCCATTTTTTGCGCCTTACAAGCTTATATATAATTAATCATCTTACTTTAGTTTATACAATTATACTTCACACACTCTATATTTGCAACATTTTACTTTTTTTGAAGTTTTATATTATTTATAATGTTACCGTTTTCTTTAATAAGAATAACATTACCTTATATGACAATTTGTTATTTGTACCTCTCTTATCGCATAGGTCCTAGCTTGTTTATACGTCTATTTTTAAATGGTTTTGCTAAAAATATGTGTCAAAATTTACAAGTTGCAATAATAATGGAACTAGAAAAGGAAGGGAGCTAGAGAGATTTAACTAAATTGAACCGAATTAAACTAAACAATGAGAGGAAATTAGTCAAGATACACTTAATAAAATTATACTAGTTTTTAGGCCCGGGTTATACCCCGCGTACTTATATATTTTATTTATTAGTATTTTACATTAAAATTATAACAACAAATATTACTTGGTTTAGTGGTTAAGACATTAGTACACAAGTTTGAGGTTATGAGATCAAATCTTATACCATGCATAATCTAATTTTTTTTAATTGTATGTGGAGTACATAAAGTCAAAACTCTTACGGCCCGTTTGATTAGTGGTCATAAATAGTGGTAATGGTAATGAAATTTAGTGTAAATTTGTAAGGAAGTTTTCATGTCAATGACCATGTGAATGAAACTTTATCACAAAACATGGGTTTTCCTTTATAAATTTTCATTACCATCTAATACTACCTTCTCAAGTGGTAATGGATAGTAATGAGATTTTAGGAAGAAAATGGGTAACTTGGGATGAAGTAGCATTACCATAGGTAATGACATTGGATTTTTAGTACAAATTTACACTATAATGCATTACCATTCCCACCATTTATGACCTCTTACCAAACGGGCCTTTAGAGATAGCGGCACATGGCACAATTCCTTATTAATGAACACCTTTTAATATATTAGTATAGATTTGTCCAAACTGACAAACTGAATCTTAATCAATTCAGTCCAAAAGGTGTGTAAACTATGAAATATACAGTAATACTTGAAGTAACATCAATTTTTGATATTTGAAATCGAATATTATATTGATGACGCCAGTCCAAATTTCTAATACAAACATATGGAGTAATACAAACCTGTCCAAAATATAGACCTACTTAATTACCAAACAACCCAAACAAACAAAAAAAAAAAAAGTCTTTGGACAAATGAGATGGTTGAACAACATGATAATCACAATCTCACATGATTGAACATGCAGCAGGATTCTCATCACTAAATGCTGTGGTATAGCGCACCTCAGTAGAACTCATACGAGACAGCTGATTAACACCTTGATTATAATTATTATAGTCATTTCTAACATAACCAGCAGGTGCTCTTCTATCATAAACTCCAGGAGCGTAAGGGTGGCCCACTTCCTCATAATGTACGTAGGGCCACAACTCTGCCCTCTTCCCCGTTCGATGCTTGACACGTGACACCACCTTCCTTGGCTCCACATATCCAACTACTGTCAGCTTGCTTAGCTTTGGTTCGATATCAACTTGCGTTACTCCTTCCATCCCTTC
This sequence comes from Beta lomatogona, assembly GCA_947646795.1. NCBI lineage: Eukaryota > Viridiplantae > Streptophyta > Magnoliopsida > Caryophyllales > Amaranthaceae > Beta > Beta lomatogona. The sequence goes on from CANSNZ010000089.1 coordinate 7,445,229, forward strand.
TACTGCCCTTCTTACCTTTCGTTCACATCCTTCACAGTCGATCTTCACTTTAATCTCTACCGTCTGATTAAGAAGTTCATTTTACGAAATAAGTTAAGACAAAATAAGTTACATACTTTCACATAATTTTCGACAACTTAACATACATGTAAGAATTCAGATAATTTCAGACAATGCAAGATAATAATTTTAGATAACTTAACATATTTATAAGACAATTTAAGACAAAATAGGTTTAGATTATAAGTTCAGACTATGTAAGTTCACATGCGTTGAAATTATATAAACTCAGCCAAAAATAATTGAAGACAAAATAAGATTGTATGACTTCACGTACATAAGTTCACATATATACAAGATAAAAACAATCGAAGCCAACGAAACCTTATTGTTACACATTTGTTTCAATTTGTTTTTCCAACAAAACAATGTTTTTACAACTTTTTATAATACAAGTAAAATTGTCAGAAACTACCTTTTAAAGGCACTTCTTTAAAAAAACTACCTTATATCACGTTTATTTTACAAAACTACCTTATAAGTGGAAAAACTTTAAAAATAACTACCAAATTTCGATTTTCCTAACTATAGTTAACTATTCCCTCCAAATCCGTCCAATTTTTCCCCTCTATAAATTCATTACCCTTCTCTCTTAATTGTTTTCCTCCAACCTAATGCTCTCTTCTCTCAATCAGGTAATTCTAACTTAGGGTTTATCTTATTTTCATAATTGAGTATTTGGTTTTGGGGAAAATTTGGGGCAAACTGCGCATACAATTGACTTAGGGTCACGTGATTTGCTAGCTAGCATAATTGGACCAAGTTTGCCTCTTTAGTGCTTTAAAACGATTTTCTTTTACTGCAAAAATAAATCTAATTTTTTTTTGCTACAAAAATAAATCTAATTTCTTTTCCATTGTTTATGAGTTTGGATGCAAGCGAATGATTGAATTCGCTGGATGAGGTCAGAGAGAAGAGATAGGGTGGTTGGGGTAATATAAGGGGGTACTTTCGTAATCTCACATTGGAGGGATTTGGAGGAAATATAACCATGATTAGGGAATTCTAAATTTAATAGTGCTTTTTAAATTTTTTCCACTTATAAGGTAGTTTTGTAAAATAAACGTGATATAAAGTAGTTTTTTTAAAAAGTAATTTCTAACAATTTTTCCTAAAATATATAATAAGAGTTATTAATAATTGTCACAAATATCCTAGATCATGCTTAATGATGAACAAAAATAAAGATTGTAAACACAATCTTAAAATTTTGATCCATAATGGTGGCCCAAACAAATATTGTGGGTCAATTGGGGAGAAAAAGATGGTTGGGACGATTGGTTTTTTTAACCAGTTGTGAGGTGATAGTGAAAGTCATGTATGTGAATAATGTCAAAAGTCAATATGAATCATCTAACAAAATAAAGAAAGTAAATAATTAATCATTAATTACAATTAAGATGATAATGATACCATTAAGAAAAGCGAGTGCCAAAATATATTCGATGGTGTCATGGTGATGGTGATAGCCGACCCTACGACAACGAGTGAACTAACATCTTTATATTTTTCAATCTAAAACAAAGTCACTAATGATGAAACGAACACAAAATTCAAGATAAAAGTTTTCGTAAGCACATGACATTGGGACCCTAGGCCCAATCGACCTAGATATTTTTTGTCTGAATTCAAATTAGAAAATAGTATAAGCTTTCGAGTTTCAAACCTCACTCACAAAACGATAAAGAAAAATTGCTTGAATATCTACACTTTGACATAGACACAACACAACGCCAAAACCTGCAATCTTTAAACCTGCCATTTCTGAATTGTATTCTTTCTTCATGTCTGTCTTAGAAAGTTTAGCAAACACAAAGTCAAATAAATAAGCATTTACCTTAAGAGTTAAGTACTTCATATTTCTTTATAACCTTAATTAAAGGGGATCCGATCACGCAATAGTTACAAGTCAGTCGATTAAAGGGGATCGAAGTGAAAGTTTTGCGTAGAACACGTTGCAAGTCAATGAGGACCCTTGTCTTATCTTGTGTCTTATCTTGTATACTAATCTATTCCTCCTCAATGTTCACGAGTTAGATTGGACATGGGATCTAAACTAGTAGTTGATAGTGCAAGATTAAGGAGTAATCCCTAAACCATCTTAAACTATCACTAACCTACTATTCTTGTTGTATATTGCACATATGAAATATTTTAGACCCTACGGCCTAAACCATACTTTTTTTTTATCCATACGGACCACTAAAGCAGTCTGAGACAAAGTATGAAAGCAAGAAAAGAGGGATTCGAAAGCGTGACATATTGCTCACAAAGACTCAATCTTAACCACTAGGCCAAGACATCCTTGGTGCCTAAACCATATTAAATTACTAATACTCGTCAATAATCTATCAATACGTAACTCGTTAGACGACTCAGTGTGTAGGCAGCATATATAAAAATATACTTCCTCCGTTTTTTTTTTTTATAGATGTTACATTTTCCTTAAATGGAAATGTCTTAATAGATACTACTACATATCATAAATGAATCCCTTTTCACCATAAAGATTTAAATTACTATTAAAAAGTTGACGGTCCTCCATTTTCTCCTTTAAAATATTCATAATTTTTCCTTAACAAATATTTTTTTATTCAAAAAGTTGTTGTCCACTACTTTTTCTCTCTACCTTTCTTAAAAACTCTCCACTTTCTCTACGTAGCATTTATAAAAAAACAAAGGAAGTATCTTCAAAATGCATGTAATATCTGTCATTGTCACATACTCATCCTCCAATCCTAGTTTGACCATTACTCACTTAAGTGATGCAACTTCGATCATTAATATTAAATTATACCTCCTCCGTTCCAAAATAAGTGAAACATTTCTCTCATTTATGTGAGAGCTTTTTAAGACAAGTGTTTCACTTATTTTGAAACGCGGAGGAAGTATGTTTTATAATAATTATAAAAAGAAGAAATTCCTCCGTTACAAAACAAGTGATACACTCCTTCCAAAAAAAACTTACAGAAAACTATAAAAGGGAAAAGTGTCACATATTTTGTAATCGACGAAGTATATTGAGATAAATCTGAAATTAATAAAAAAACTGAGGTAATATTAAAAAAAGAGAATAATGTAATACTATGACTCAGAGGACCAAGCTAATGACTCGGTGGGGACTCGGTTAACTGCACCAAACATATCCGAGTTTAGACACACGTATAACGAGTCCTCACAACTTCACTCCTTCGCTATCCACATTCTGTTTAGGCCATTAAGTAATTAAGGTTGAGTTGGTTAGAGGTCTTCTTCCACCCTTGTAACAAGGATTCGATTCACGGCCCTTGTAAATTCTGTTTACGCCAGTTCACTGAGTTAACTGAGTCAGGATCTAAAACTAAGACTAAACTCACCTAGCTCCTCAGTCTTTCACTTTATGAGATTTCAGTATATCCAGAACCATTAAGATTAAAAGAGCAAAAACAATAAAAATTCCATCAACCCCACCTCTTTATCTAGATTCCAGAACTAACCTAAGCATATTCTGTGTATAAATTAGAACACAAATCAAAGAATAAAAGAGCTGAAAATATGTTGAGCACTCAATTAAAAGCCTCCGTCCCCGAAATAATTTAGGGTCGGCTAACATGAATCATCATAAAAAATCGTATTTGTATCAAAAGAAAAGTGAATAAGTGGAAAAGAATTACCTGGAGCTGCTTGCGATGCTTGAACTTATGACCATGCATTCCAGAGCAATTAAAGTAATCAGAAACATGATCCATGACCCCCATTTTTTCTCTGCTTTACTTTTCTTTACTCCCCCAAAAGAGTTCAAATATAAAATGGTGATTTAAGAAAGAAAAAATATCTTAGCTGTAGTTTTACAAATGACACCACTTCATTTTTAGTGTGTAATTGTTACTTGCTAGTTTAGTAAAGGAGTCAGAAGTCAGTATGGAAATTGGAAACAACCCCACTTGATGAATCAGTTTGGTATATGAACCGTTGGATTGGAATTGGGTTGATGGGGTCTTTGCTTGACACGTGTAGATGTGGGATTCCGAGGTGTTTATAGTAACTCCAACTATAGAGTGCAGTCCACCGACCCCGCTTGCCCTCTTTCCTGTAGGCCCACCTAGTATGTCGGTATTTCGGGAATTACTTATCTTTTTGTTTACACTATGCGGCATGCGCGTCGTTTTGGGATTATTTGTCGATCAAATGTTGTGTTTTAAGTGAGAATGTGAGTATAGGACACTTGTTTTGAGAAGAGTGCGGAGAAATTCCGGACTGTTGAGGGGTGACATGTAAAATCGGGATGTGCTGCCCATACACCTTCAAGTCCAAGTACTCCCTCCGTCCCAGAAAGATCTGAACACTTGTTGGGACACGTAGTTTAAGGTGATAAGTTGTAGTGTGGTTATTAAATGTTATTTCATTTAAAAAGTAGATGTGATAGGAGTTGGTGGGGTATTTTTTATTAGAGGAGAGATAAAGTTGGGTAACTTTTTATTGATAAAAGGTAGAATGTGGGACAAAGATGTGTAAAAGGGTGGGACCATGTCAAGAATAGAAGTGTTTAAACTAATTTTGGGACAAACATAAAAAGAAAGTGTTCAGACTATTCTGGGACGGAGGTAGTAGTTTGTTTTGAAAACTCTACGGACCATGGAAAAAGTGGAGCCACAATTAATGTGAGTCACCCACCTCAATTTTCTTTTCCCTCTTTTTTTCTTTTGTTTTTGAAATGATTTTGGAAAATACTAAATTCATTTATTCTAATTTCTGAAAATGATTTAAATAATTTTGAAAAATACAAAATAAAAAAAATTCTGAAAAAATCCGAAAAAATAATTTTGGCAAAAAAAGAAATTGGGAATTTGTTTTTTACCCAGATTTTCTCTCTCCTTCCTCTACCCTTTCCTCCCTCAAATCTTCCATGAATATTCAATTTTTCTCGAATTTTTAGTAGATCTCTTCCTTGGACCCTCCTCTTCCCATGAAATGGTAATAATTCATGAATAAATCATGAATTTGTTGTGGAGAAGTTGTGAAATCGAAATTATAATTTTCGATTTTGGGGAATTTTTTTCACTTTTCTCTCTTTCATCTTTGTAAATTCATGAAATAGATGAACAAACATTAAATTGATGATTGTATATACACCATGAACGCCCGGATTTCCATGGAAATTAAGGTATGAGTTTTCAAATGAAGAAATTCAAAACCAAAATTCTAGGTCATTATGAATTTAACAAAAACATGGTTTGGATTGTTGTAAGATGTTAGGAAACCGCCGATTTGGGATCGTTTTGCGCGTTTTTTTTAGTATTGATGACCATTGTCACACTAGATGAAGAATTTCAGAGGAAAGAGAAAAAATCGTAAGGTTGAAGATGAAGTTGGAAGAAGATGACTGAACGGACACTTTAGGTAATTATTAAAATGGGTTCTGGTAATTACCAAAACATGACGAAAACTAAAAGAAGTCTCAAAACCTCTAATTCTGAAGTGTATTGAAAATAAACAATCATAAGTACAAATTAATCAATATGATATAAATGTGTTAATCCAAATAAGCCAAACAAAGTTATAAAGTCACAAAATGTAAAAGATAAGAATGTCTTAGTATATTTGGTAATGCCGAAAACATGTTTGGTAATTCTCAAACCATGTTTGGTAGGAACATAAAAGCATGTGATATGGGGTTAATTTGGGCATTTTAGTACAAGGAGGGACAATGGGGCACTAGTAGAATAATTGCTTATTGCTGCGGTGGTATTGCTGCGGTTTTACCCATACGCAGCAATATATCACGTAAAAAGAAAAGGTAAAATATAAAATAACTATATTGCTGCGGTTTCGGTCGAAAACCGCAGCAATATGGTTTCAACGGAAAAAAATATTTAACCAGACATATTGCTGCGGTTTCTGACAAGAACCGCAGCAATATATTAAAATAATATTTGAACCTATTGCTGCGGTTCTTATATAAAACCGCAGCAATAGACTTTTAAAATTAATAAAATGGGCCCAACTAGGGTTGGCACGCATTTCACTCATCTCTCATGTCACCCGGCCGTTTTCATTCCTTCTCTCTCCTCCATCATCTTCTTCGGATCTGCTCCTCTCTCACTTCACTCTTCCTTTCTCTCTCCCCCTCTCTCATTTCACCAAGCTTGCCTTCCTCATTTCGGCGATCCATTTGCGCTTTGTCCGGCGAAAATTTCCGGCGACCTTATTCAAGATCTTCTTCCCGATGATCAACTTCGTCGAATCGGCGAATTTGCCTTCCTCCATGAAATCGAGTGAGTTGGATGAACAAGAGAGTGCTTCGCTTGATTGGAAATCTCGGTGCCTCTCTGCATTACATCGACGACCCCTGATATAATCCAATGAGGAAGTTCAGGAGGTCTTCCTATAAATTCTTTGAAAGTTTCAATGAGTTCAGTAGGTGAGCTTCCATGAAATATTGCTCCTGAATCCATGTACATATAATAGTCAGTTCAATTTGTAGATATTATGAGAAGATTGTACTTGGTAAAATTATTTAGCATGCTTTACTTGAATCTGAACTCTATCTTGTATAGTTAAGTCGAAAATAGTGTAATTCCATTACAAAATTACAACAAAATTTTATCGCTGTGCTTCTAATTCAATATTTTCCATATATCTCTAATATATCATTTACATATGTGTCCCTCCGCCACAAATTTTGGTGGTTTGGGTTTCTAATTCGCTTGATTGTTTCGTTTTTTTTTTACTTTTTTTTTATTTTTTTTGAAGATAATAACGAAGAGGAGATTTCGCCATTGTTGCTGAATTTCGAGTTTCGCATTGTTGCAGCTCGAGCTTTCTCGCTATTTCTTCGTTAATCTTTGCCATATCTTATTTTATTTTCGCAATAGTTTTTTATTTTCGTGATTTTTTGTTAATGGGTGGTTGTAATTTTTTTTTGGGATTTTTTTCATTTTTATTTTGTTTAGAATCAATATAATGTTAGGGTCTCTGATTTTTAATTTTCATGTATTTTATATTTTTTTTTTATCTGTTCGATTTTGTGTATATGATATGTTAATATAAAAAATATGTTTTTATCATTAGCTCGTGTTTTATTTTTTTCCAACATCTTTTTTCTATCAAATTTGATGGTAAAATGCAAAAAAAAAAAAAAAAAAAAAAATTTTCACCTGTACCAGTCCCTATTGCTGCGGTTTTGGTCAACAACCGCAGCAATAGGCCTACCTATTGCTGCGGTTCCTATCCAAAACCGCAGCAATACGTTATATTTTTTAATAAAAAATAATAATATTGCTGCGGTTTTGGCTAGAAACCGCAGCAATATGTCTATCTATTGTTGCGGTAAAAAACCGCAGCAATAGGTTAATTACCTATTGCTGCGCCTTTAATTGCTGCGCGGCCAAAACCGCCGCAATAGGCCACTTAATGACCGCAGCAATAAACATTTATTCTACTAGTGGGGGTCCAAAACTCAAGTCAAAGGAGTTTGGTGAGGTATTGAGCCTAATGGACCCAGTGACATGATTGTCCAATTTTTCATAGGATTGCCTTGATGAGTAATGGGAAAGGATTCTGATTGGGAGAACATCCTCCACTTAGTAGGTTTGGTAATTCTGAAACCATGTTTGGTAAATACTTAAAAGCATATGACCTGAGATTAATTTGGATTTTTTAATACAAGAAAAGACAATGGGGCCTAAAACTCAAGTCAATGGTGTTTTTTAGGTATTGGGCCTAATGGATCTAGTGGCAGGGGTGGATCCAGCGTGGGTTCAGTGGGTTCAGTAACCCACGAAAATCTGGAAAAAATAAAATAAAGGAAAATCAGCGAAAATCTGAAAATAGAAACCAGTCATAACATTAATGTGCTGGAATACTTCAGTTAGTTTCACTTGGTTCAGTGGTCAGCGCGTTTTACAAAGCGAAGCTATTCTTTTACCAGGGCGACGCGGGATCAAAACCCCACATTATAAACTACTTCATCATTAATTTCACTTTTTCTCTACAGCAGTACAACATTTGATTTTACTTTTCTCTACAGCTGTACAACATTTGATTTTATTATATTTTCTTTTGTTTTATTTTGTTTAAAGTATTTTTTCCAATAGTAAATTGTACATCTTTCTATTCAAATTAAACTTCTATACAGCCAATAAAATAAGAAGTATTCCCTCTAATCTATAAATCATCATGTGACTACTTCAAACTTCTTAAATTTAGTATTTTTCTCTTACTTTTCTCTTATTTTTTATTGTCTAAATAAGAAAATATTTTATATAGGAAGAACTTTGAGGAATACTCAAAAGGAAAAGCATGAATAACAAATAGGAATTGAAGGAATACTATTTTATAATGGTTACTTCAAACTTCTTAAATTTTGTATTTTTCTCTTACTTTTCAGTACTTTTTCCTTACTTTTTCTTGTCTGAATAAGAAAATATTTTATATAGGAATAACTTTGAGGAATACTCAAAATGAAAAGCATAAAGAACAAATAGGAATTGAAGGAATACAATTTTTTTTGCATTTTTGAATTCTTAAAGAGAATCTTACAACACAATTGTTAATTATGTAGAAAATTCAAATGGTTTAGTTAATTTATTATATGTATAATATGTCTTGATAGTTAAAAATACGTATAACCCTATAGGTCAACTTCCTAATTCTCGGTGGTAATTTTGCAGTTTTTAATCAATATATCTCGGTGGCATGATTGTCCATTTCCCATAGCATTGCCTTGATGAGTAATGGGAAATGATTGTGATTGGGAGAACATCACCCACTTAGTAAGTTTGGTAATGCCCAAACCATTTTTGTTAAATATCTAAAAGTAAAATATATGGGGTTAATTTGGGCTTTTTAGTACAAGGAGAGACAATGGGGGCCCAAAACTCAAGTCAATGGTGTTTAATGAGATATTGGGCATAATGGACCCAGTAGCATGCTTGTCCAATCCCCATAAGATTGCCTTGATGAGTAATGGAAAAAGATTACGATTGGAAGAACATCCTCCACTTATAGGTTTGGTAATTCCCAAACCATGTTTGGTAAGTACCTAAAAGCATAATATGTGGGGTTTATTTGGGATTTTTAGTACAAGAAGGGACAATAAAGGCCCAAAACTCAAGTCAATGGTGTTTTGTGAGGTATTGGGCCTAATGGACCAAGTGGCATGATTGTTCAATCCCTATACGATTACCTTGATGAGTAATGACAAAGGATTGTGATTAACAGAACATCCTCCACTTAGTAGGTTTGGTAATGCACAAACCATGTTTGGTAAGTACCTAAAAGCATGTGATCCGGGGTTAATTTGGGCCTTTTATTACAATGAGGGACAATGGGTGCCCAAAACTCAAGTCAATGGGGTTTGGTGAGGTATTGAGCCTAACGAATCCAGTGGCATGATTGTCCAATCCCCATAGGATTGCCTTGATGAGTAATGAGAAATAATTATGATTGGGAGAACATCCTCCACTTAGTAAGTTTGGTAATGCCCAAATTATGTTTGGTAAATACCTAGAAACAATTGATCTGGGGTTAATTTGGGCTTTTTAATACAAGGAACGACAATGGGGGCCCCAAAACTCAAGTCAGTCGGTTTGGTGAGGTATTAGGCCTAATGGACCTAGTGTCATGATTGTCCAATCCAATATAATTGCCTTGATGAGTAAATGGGAAAGCATTGTGATTGGAACATCCTTCACTTAGTACGTTTGGTAATTCTCAAACCATGTTTGGTCAGTACCTAAAACCATATGATATGGGTTAATTTGGTACAAGGAGGGACAATGAGGCCCAAAATAAAAGTGAATGGAGTATTGGGCCTAATGGAGCAAGTGGCATGATTGTCCAATCCCCAGGATTGCTTTGATGAGTAATGGGAATGGATTGTGATTGGGAAAACATCCTCCACTTAATAGGTTTGGTCATGTCCATAACATATTTGGTAATTACCTAAAAGCATATGATATGGGGTTAATTTGGGCTTTTTAGTACAAAGATGGAAGATGTAGGCCCAAAACTGAAGTCAATGGGGTTTGGTGAGTTTTTGGCCCTAATGGACCCAATGACATGATTGTCCAATCCCTATAGGATTGCTTTGATGAATAATGGAAAGAGATTGTGATTGGGAGAACATCTTACACTTAGTAGGTTTGGTTATGGCCAAAACATGTTTAGTAATTACCTAAAACCATATAATATGGGTTCAATTTGGGCTTTTTAGTGCAAGGGGGGATAATGGAGGCCCAAAACAGAAGTCAATGGGGTTTGGTGAGGTATTGAGTCTAATGGACCCAGTAGCATGATTGTCCAATCCCCATAGGATTGTTTTGATGAATAATAGAAATGAATTGTGATCGGGAGAACATCTTCCACTTAGTAGGTTTGGTCATGGCCAAAATATGTTTGGTAATTATCTAAAAGCATATGATATGAGTTCAATTTGGGCTTTATAGTTAAAGGATGGATAATGGAGGCCCGAAACTGATGTCAATGGGATTTAGTTAGGTATTGAGCCTAATGGACCCAGTGGCATGATTGCCAATTCCCCATAAGATTGCTTTGATGAGTAATAGAAATGGATTGTGATTGGGAGAACATCCTCCACTTAGTAGGTTTGGTCATGGTCAAAACATATTTGGTAATTACCTAAAAGCATATGATATGGGTTTAATCTGGGCTTTTTAGTGCAAGGAGGGACAATGGAGGCCTAAAACTGAAGTCAATGGGGTTTGGTGAGTTACTGGACCTAATGGACCCAGTGGCATGATTGTGCAATCCACATAGGATTGCTTTCATGAGTAATAGAATTGAATTGTGATTGAGAGAACATTATCCATTTAGTATGTTTGGCCATGGCCAAAACATGTTTGGTAATTACTTAAAAACATATGATATGGGTTCAATTTGGGCTTTTTAGTGTAAGAAATGACAATGGAGGCCCAAAACTTAAAGCAATGGGGTTTGGTGAGTTATTGGCCATAATGGACACAATTACATGATTGTCCAATCCTTATAGGATTGCTTTGATAAGTAATGAAACTGGATTGTGATTGGGAGAACATCTTACACTTAGTAGGTTTGGCCATGACCAAAACATGTTTGGTAATCACCTAAAAGCATATGATATGTGGTTAATTTGGGCTTTTTACTGCAAGGAGAGACAATGGGGGCCCAAAACTGAAGTCAATAGGGGTTTGATTAGATGTTGGGCCTAATGAACAAAGTAGCATGATTGTCAAATCCCCATAGGATTGTTTTGATGAGTAATAGAGATGGTTTGTGATTGAGAAAACATCCTCCACTTAGTTGATTTGGTCATGGGCAAAACATGTTTGGTAATTACCTAAAAACATATGATATGGGTTCAATTTGGGCTTTTTAGTGTAGGAGGGACAACGGAGGCCCAAAACTGAAGACAATGGGGGTTAGTGAGATTTTAGGCCTAATGGACCGATGGACCGAGTGAGATGATTGTCCGATCCCCATACGATTGTTTTGATGAGTAATAGAAATAGATTGGGATTGGGATAACATCTTCCACTTAGTAAGTTTGGTCATGGCAAAAATATGATTGGTAATTACCTAAAAGCATATGATGTGGGTTAAATTTGAGCTTTTTAGTCCAAGGAGGGACAGGCCCAAAACTGGAGTCAGTGGGGGTTTGGTGAGGTATTGGGATTATGGACCCAGTGGCTTGTTTGTCCAATCCTCATAGGATTGCTTTGATGAATAGAAATGGATTGTGATTGGGAGAACATCTTCCACTTAGTAGGTTTGGTCATAGCTAAAACATGTTTGGTAATTATCTTAAAGCATATGAGTTCAATTAGGGCTTTTTATTGTAAGGAGGGACAATGGAGACACAAAACTGAAGTCAATGAGGTTTGGTGAGGTATTGGGCATAATGGACCCAGTGGCATGATTGTCTAATCCCCATAGGATTGCTTTGATGAATAATAAAAATGGATTGTGATTGGGAGAACATCCTCCACTTAGTAGTTTTGGTCATGGCCAAAACATGTTTGGTAATTACCTAAAAGTATATGATATGGGTTCAATTTTGGCTTTTTAGTGCAAGGAGAGATAATGGAGGCCCAAAACCTAAGTCAATGGGGTTTGGTGAGGTATTGGACCTAATAGAGCCAGTGGCATGATTGGGAGAACATCCTCCACTTAGTAGGTTGTCATGGTCAAAACATGTTTGGTAATTACCTAAAAGCATATGATATGAGTTCAATTTGGGCTTTTTACTGCAGGGAGGGACAATGGAGGCTCAAAACTGAAGTCAATGGGGTTTTATGAGTTATTGGGCCTAATGGATCCAGTGGCATGATTGTCCAACCTCCATAGGATTGCTTTGATGAGTAATAGAAATGAATTGTGATTGGGAGAACATCATCCACTTAGTAGGTTTGGTCATGGCCAAAACATGTTTGGTAATTATCTAAAAACATATGATATGGGTTTAATTTGAGCTTTTTAATGTAAGAAGGGACAATGGAGGCCCACCATTGAAGTCAATGGGGTTTGGTGAGATATTGGGCCTAAAGGACCCAGTGGCATGATTTTCCAATCCCCACAGGATTATTTTGATGAGTAATAGAAATGGATTGTGATTGAGAGAACATCATCCACTTAGTAGGTTTGGTCATGACCAAAACATGTTTGGTAATTACCTAAAACCATATGATATGGGTTCAATTTTGGCTTGTTAGTGCAAGGAGGGACAATGGAGGTCCAAAACTGAAGTCAGTAGGTTTTGGTGAGGTATTGGGTCTAATGGACCCAGTGGCATGATTGTCCAATCCCCATATGATTGTTTTGATGAGTAATAGAAATGGATTGTGATTGGGAGAACATGTTCCACTTAATAGGTTTGGTCATGGCCAAAACATGTTTGGTAATTACCTTAAAGCATATGATATGGGTTCAATTTGGGATTTTTAGTGTAAGGAGGGACAATGAAGGTACAAAAACTGAAGTCAATGGGGTTTGGTGAGGTATTGGGCCTAATGGACCCAGTGGCATGATTGTCCAATCCCCATAGGATTGCTTTGATGGGTAATGAGAATGGATTGTGATTCGGAGAACATCCTACACTTATTAGGTTTAGTCATGACCAAAACATGTTTGGTAATTACCTAAAAGCATATGATATAGGTTAATTTGGGGTTTTTAGTACAAGGAGGGACAATGGGAGCCCAAAACTGAAGTAAATGGGGTTTGATGAGGTATTGAGCCTAATGGATCCAATGACATGATTGTCCAATCTCCAAATTATTGATTTGATGAGTAATGGGAATGAATTGTGATTGGGAGAACATCCTCCACTTAGTAGGTTTGGTCATGGTCAAAACATGTTTGGTAATTACCTAAAAGCATAATTTGAGCTTTTTAGTACAAGGAGGGACAATGGGGGCCCAAAATTGAAGTCAATGGGAGGTTTGGTGAGGCATTGGTTTAATGGTGAACATTTCTTATCACCAAAGTCATTCAATTCTATCTTTTGAATGCAAAAGAAAAATGAAAGTGCAACGTTTTGGCCCGATGCAATCTTGTCATATAAACCACATAAAACCTCATGAATTAGGTTATCAATAACCCAAATCTTAACCATACAATTCCTGCATCATATATGTTATAGTCACATGATTTGAGGCCATTGTCCAAGCCAATTATTATTTTAGGTAATGCCGTAAAATGGGTTAGGTGATGATATAAAATGTTTGGTAATATCTTAATCTAATTAGGTGATTACCTAATATATATAGTGGTTATGTTAGGTAATGACTAAAATATCTTTAGTTATTACCTTGATCATTCTGTAACTTGCACAAAAAACCAGTTATATTCCACTACAATGGAGGTCCTGAAAATGCGGCAAAAAAATTTCATCTAATATCTAAACTAAAGTATGAACTACTCATCTAATGTAACCCAATAAAAATGTGAATTGCATTGATTTAGAACAATTATCTCACACACCTTCATTTTATTTTTGGTCATGTCCAATATATCTTTAGTAATTACCAAAACATCTTTAATTTTGGTCATGTCCAAAATATCGTTAGTAAGTACCAAAACCCTGCAGTACCTTAGAGTAAAAACCAGCTCAACCTCCCATGGAGGTCTCGAAAATTCTGAAATTTTTTTGCATCAAATTGCTAAACTAAAGTATGAACTACTCAAATATAACCATAAATTGTCGAATAAAAGTGTGAAGTGCATTGATCTAGAGCAATTTAATCACCAACAACGTCATTTTATTTTTCCTAAAACCCTAGGTTTTTTTTGGGAATTTTTTTATAAATTGTAAATTTAATCTTACGCAAACGCACAAATTAAGATAGAAAATCATTAATTCGTTACTATATGCGAAATATTCAAGTAAATTTACATCCATCTTATCTACGGGTGAAGAGTTTAGATTGATTTCAATGGAGGTCAAGTTCAACAATGGAGGTCAAGTTCAACAATGGAGGTGAAGATTGGGTCGAAATGGAGGGAGAAGATAGAAAATAGGGTCGAAATTATGGGAGAAGGTGGAAGCAAATTTATTAAAATCGCGATTCAAATCTTAAAATCGTAGACGATTCGATTCACGATTCTAGACGATTCAATACATATCTTTTGACTAGCGAAAACCTCGCAAATTTAAATTATGCTAACAAAGCAAATAATAGATATGTATTGTTAGTTATTGCCAATATAGTGAGTAAACAACTATTTTTTTCCAATTTTTAGGTTTTTTAACTTATAATTTTAGCACATTTAATGAAGATTTGAGTGCAATATCTTGATTATACGTATTTGTAGAATCTTATGATTCTACGATTTGATTTTACGATTCGATTCTAAAGGTCGTTTTCGATTCAAACCAGAATTTCGATTTTAGCAACTTTGGATGGAAGAATGGGTTGAATTTGGAAGAAAACCGGTTAAGAATCGTGGAAGAGGGAAGAAGGAGGAAGTGTTCTTGAGTTCATGTTCAAGAACATGAAGAACATGAAAAACAAGGAGGAGAGAGAAAATGGGTAAAAAAAAATCTGGCTCCAAAATTTTTTTTCCCATGTGAATTCAAGTTTGGATGGTGAAAAAAAAATTCAATTTTTTTATTATTTTTTCGATTTTCAGAAAATATTTTCATAAATTTTGGTAAATAAATTAGTTTTGGCAATTAAAAGAAAAGGGAAAAGAAAAGAAGTGAGGGCTCCATTAACAAGAATGAGTGGCTCACATTTATTTGTTTCAACAAAAAAGACCATGGTAGAATCATCCTGTTTGTCAAGGTAATCTTCTCTTCCTTTTATTTTTGCTATTTTCATAAAAATTGCTTCCTCCGGTTTTTAAAAGATACAACATTTGTGTTGCACATGCTATCCAATATACTTCTTTGATCCTTAATATCTTAAATTGTTTACAAGTAAAAATTATATAAAAAGTTGATACTGTGAAGGTCTGAATTTAGGGTGCGTTATCTTCACTTTTCAAAAATAAGTTTCAAGATCAATCAGTTCAAATAAGTTTCAATCAAGTCCAATAAGGTCTAATCATGTCCAATAAGTTTCAATAAGTTTTAATCAGGTCCAATAACGTCCAAATAGTCAATGATCAATAGAATTAAATTAAATTTTTAATTAAAGTACCACTTATATATTATTACAATTGTATTATTGTATTGTTATTTTTTTTATTTGATTACTATTACTTGATTATGTTATCACTAAAATATATTATAATCACGGTCAAGAAAGGTTAACAATAATAATCATAAGAGATTATTAGAAAATATTTTTTCATAAGAGATTAATAATTAGTACTATTTTTTTTAAATGTAAAGTTTAATAATTATTATGTCATAACTAATTTCAAGGGGTAGTATTTATGTTATTACTCATCAAAGATTTTGTCAAATAAGTTTCAATCAGGTCTAATAAGTTTCAATTAGTTCCAATCAGGTTCAATCAGGTCCAATAAGTTGAATCAGGTCCAATAAAAAGTTCAGTTCAGTTCAAGGTTTTTAAGGTGAAGAGAACGCACCCTAAGATGAATCAAATAAGACCTTGCTTGACTATATATTTTTCATATACATTTGTGAGGGAATTTGAGATAAGGTTGATAGATGAACAATGGTAACAATGCAAATGTTGCATCCTTTAAAGAAAGGAGGAGGTAATAAAAGTTAAGAAAAAAATACGAAACTTCAAGAAAAAAAAGGAAAGTTCTGGAAAAAAAGGTTAAGAAAAAATGAGGTGAAGAGAATATGCCCTAGTTCATAAAATTTTTCTTGCAGCAAACATGCTAAGTAGTAACAAGCGTAGGAAAGGATAGGAGTTAGTGGTGATAGAAGAGCTTCCAGGTCGGGGTTTGACTTCCCATTTTTTTTTTTTTATCTTAAAAAAAAAAAAAAAAAAAAAAAAAAAAAGTAACAAGCGTAGGTTCATGTATTAAAATTTTTCTATACTTTTTTTGTTCAATATTGATGTATAGTATAGTACAGTTCGGTTTTAGTGTTTTTATATTAGAATGGTCGTTATGAATAGGAAAATTTTAGTTTAAATTATTTTCGTTATATCACTCTTTGAGTGACTACCATTTTTCTTTATTCATTAAATTACCTTGTTTTTAATTTCTTGATTTTGCTACTCATAAATGGAATTCACCTATGAAGTGGGGAATATATTCATCTTTGTTCTCATTTCCTTCTTCGTACTTCGAACTCAATTTGTTTCATTTTCTTCAAATTAATCTTCAGGACACTGAATTGAGCGGTTAGGGATAATTTTCGTTGCATTCTGGAGGGAATAAGTCATTAGTTTCAGCTTCCACGGTAAAGATTTTAGTCTTGATTTTGTGAATTATAATAGGGTTATTAGGATATTAGAATTTTTCTTCAAAATTTGGGATTCCCATTGAAATTGGATTATGCTGAGCTGCATGAATGTTGAGTAATACTTCCTCCGTTCTTTATATATTGCAACAATTGAGTTTTCACGCTTGCCAATGCACATCTTCAATTATTAATATCTTTAATTACTTTTTTTATTAAAAATTATACAAATTTGATATTTTGAAAGTATATATCGAGACGAATCTAACAAGACCGCACATGACTATATTTTTCCTTATGTAAAAACCACAATAGATAGTTAAATGGTGGTGAATGAATAATATAACTTTCTCATTGTTGCAATAGAAAAAGAACGGGGGGAAGTATTACTTCTTGTTCAATTTGAATTAGAACCTTTGATTTTAAAAGAAAAAAGCACCTTAAAACACACATCAATGATCCATTGTTAATAATCCTGATATTCTAAATCGAGTCTTATATCTTTTTTGTTGAGTTAATAAGAAAAGAACTTCCCTCAAATTTCAATGAGCAATAACCTTAAATCTTCACTTTAGATTTGTATATATTGATTTTAAATTTTTTTGGCAAATTGTAGTCGATGTTGCATACAAGGATAATTATATATGCACAAAAATAAAAGGGGAAATGTATGAATATATACCAATAAGAGGGGACATCAATAACTTCTCGATATACTTCCTCTATCTCTTTTGAGTTGACTCATTTCCTTTAAGCATACTTGCGGAAACACTAATTTGAGCCATAATATCTCTAATTATCAATAAGCAAAAATTACAAAAGTTAATATTCGAATAATATACATTGATACGAATATAATAGATTCCATATGACTATACTTTTCCGAAAATATAAATCACCAAATATTTTTTTTGACGGAAATGAATGGGCCTCCTCATACTGAAGTAGTTCTTACATAAGTACTTAACTTCTTATTGGTATAGTTCTCACATGAATATACGGGCCTCCTTAATTTTTCCGGGAATAAATGGGCCTCCTCATACTGAAGTATGAAGAACCACTAAACAATGGGTCTAACAACTCTAAAAACAAGACAAACGTGGAAACACATAGCCCAGAAGTTATTTTTTCTCCTTTCCTCTTCTAATTTTTATTTCAGGACCACCCAACTCCAATTTTCAGGACTTCTGAAACTTTTCGTTAGGGTTGTTCAATATTTTCTCAGGTAAACTTCAATTCATTTCACGTTATTATTATTTGTTAATCCTAAATTCCTAATCGATTATGAAGTTTTGACCTAATTTGCTTTTCTAATTCGGTTAATCCCTAAATTGATTTTCCCCCTAATTCGATTGTTCAAACCTAAAATCATTTGATGTGTTGCAGAAAAAAATTAAAATTCCAAAATAATCTCTCTTCATGGCGAGCAATCTGAGCCGTCGGATCGCATCAACGATCTCAAAGTCGACCTCGAGTTACTGGGTGGAATCGGTGACTCGGATCGTACCGAACTCAGTTACAAGTTTGATGATGTGCACTTTATCAAACAAAGATGAAGCTTCAACAAAAGAATCCATGGCAAAAAATGAGAAAGAAGCGACAACAACTGAGATAGTTGAGGAGAGAGAAAATGTTGACAACGACGACGAAGATGACGAAGACGATGATGGAATTCATATGAACAAAGAAACGGGTGAGATTGGTGGGCCCAGAGGTCCTGAGCCCACTCGTTATGGTGATTGGGAAAAGGGTGGCCGTTGTTCTGATTTTTAAGTTTATCGTGTATTTTCGATGATTTAATTAGTCGTATGTTTTGTTAAAGTAAAATAGTATTTATGAAGTATTATATAGTTCGATTATGACGTTGATGTAGGAGTTTTTGTTTAATTTAGAAGAGTTGAGGTTATTTAGATTGATACATAAATATTTCCTCCGTTCCATAATAAATGAAATATACGGATTGAGCACAAGATTTAATAAACATCACTTTCAAAAGCTAAAAAGTTAAAGTACCCTTTTCATTATCAGAAGGAGGAGAGAGCAAATCAAACCACACAAGTTTGTGATGAGTATTCTTGTTATTTTGTCACTTTCTTTTTTCCATTTAAGGTATGTTTCACTTATTTTGAAACGTTATAAAATAATAAGTGTTTCACTTATTATGGATTGGAGGAAGTACATTATCTTCAATCACGTTTGGATTTAACTTCATTGTTCTTTATATCGAATGCAAATTGTTCATATCGGATCTGAGCTGTGCTAAGCTCGAAAGAAAATTTGATGTACTAAAATTTGCTTGAATACCAATTACAAAGTAGAAACGGGGCCAATCAATTGGGTTTGTTGGGAGTTCATTAATCATACACCCGTGTGTACAATGTGCATGGTACACCAAAGACTAGGGATGGCAACGGGTCAGATCTGGACCGGGTCCCTAAGGACTCGAATCCAGATCCGTTTCTAGTGATTGGATCCATATTCGCCCCGGATCCGTCGGGTCTGAAATAATAGGACCCGGATCCGGATACTGCGAATCTCGCGGATCCGGGTCTTAACGGATTCACCACACTTTATACTATTTTACCACTTTTCAATATAAAAAAAAAATTCTCAATCCAAATAAAATAACAGCAAATATACCAATTACCATAAATCGCAACTAATTCAATACCACAAATTCGACACTTAAAAAAAAATAAAGCAAATCTAAAAAATTACAACAAATAAAGAACACTCTGATTTGCAACTGATTTTAACAAATGGTGCCGGAAACTGATGGAATCAAATCCATTACAGTATTTTACCCTGAAGAAGCTTCTACTTCAAATGGTAGATTTCTGCTTGCAACTCTTTGATCAATTACAAAACGAAACAAGCGTGAAAACAATAAATAAACAATAATTAAGCAAATCTAAAAAATTACAATAAACAAAAGCCGTTCATGGTGGTCGGAGAGGGTTGCGCTAGCTCGTGTCGTCGATGACGGCTGCGTGGTAACTACTCACTGGTGGTCTTGCGAGAGAGGGAAAGAGTTCGAGAGAGCGAGAGATATAATTGTTTAACAAATGGTGGCCTGAATAAGATGCCTGGAAAGAAGATGCGACGAAAGCAGGATGGCCGGTGGGCTGGAGAGAAGGGTGAGAGGTGGTAGTATTAGGGTTTTAGGGAGAGAGGGAGAGAAGGTGAAGCGTAATTGTGAAAATGTTTGACTTTGGAACGTTACAGGCTAGTTACAGTTGGAAGACTTAGAGCCAAGCCGAATCCTTTCTCTTTAAAACGGATCTTCGGATCCGGGCCCGGGTCTGGGGTCAGATCCGGTCCCGGATCCGCAATCCGACGGAAGGACCCGAATCCGACCAGGATCCGACGGGTCTGAAATTTTAGGATCCATATCCGAAAAAACGGATCCGGGTCCACGGATCCGGGTCGGGTCTAGGAACCATTGCCATCCCTTTCAAAGACTATTGTTTGCTCATTTGCTCATTTGGAACTCTACCTATTATGGGATTATAGAGGTTTCAAATGAGCAATTAGCAATTAGCAATGAGCAAAAAATAACCTTGGGTGTACCTTGCTCATGCTACACTCGGGTGTATGATAAAAAAGCCGGTTTGTTAGTTATCGTTTTCAGTTTTTTTTGAAAACCAAAAACAAAAATATGAAAAATCAGAAAAAGTAGTTTCTAGTTTCTTTGTTGTAGGTTTTTGAAATTGGCATGTTTAGTATACATATGACTAATTTTAAGTTTATTATACTTCTTATATCATATGACTTTATTAATAAAACCAAAAACTGAAAATTTACCGTGATTAAGGGCGATAATCAAATTATTTAACTAATATTATCGGATAAAAGTGTTTAATCTGTTTATAGATAAGTTTAGGCTCTACTTTCCCATCATTGTTTTGGTCCAATGAGGTGTTTTGTCAAATGATACATAAATATCGGTTGCATCACCTCTGTTCATCCCACACATACACACACAAAATAACAATAATTAGATTTTATTGATTGATGTATAAGCATTACTAATATTTATGTATATAATTAAAAGAAAACTTGTCAGTCCCATTTTTTTTTCAAAAAACTTGTCAAAAACCAACTTATAAAAACTAACTAATATTTGGGTCCGAGCGTTGCCACGGGTGGTTTTTTTTTCCGAACTTGATATGCCTTTTTTCCATTTGCATTAAAATATAATAAAGAAAACTCAACATTTTAAATGTACAAATATAATAATGTGGACATTTAAAACATGACTAAAAGTTAGTTGAGATGGTAATTGTGCTATGTATAATAGCAAGATGTCACAGGTTCAAATCTTGTTGCAAGCCACTTTATTTTTGTTAGTTGACATGACATATGTATACTTTGGACAATTCTAGTGGACTAAGAGAGGTGCCACGTGGCGTGTATGCGTTGTCAGACACGCCTTTTAATATATTTGTATAGACTAGTGTTTAGGCCCGGGCGACGCCCCGGGTTTACTCTGTGCTACAATTTAGTAGTAGTTAAATAAGTCATCTCATACTCACTCAAAAAAGTCATATTATTCATTATATGGATTTCAAAAGTTTTACATTCATATATCATCATTAATTTAGATTAAATAAGCAATAATAATATGGTGGAGTGATGGTTGGATCTCTTTCTTTCATACTTGAGGTTGTGGGTTCGAATCCTCATGTTAACAATGATTCTTTTTTTTTTTTTTACTATATGAGAAAGACGTGGATAGAATGTCATTGAATGAGGGATGGTGACACGTGGCACATATACGTTCTTAGGAACACTTTTTAATATATTAGTATAGACTAGTATTTTTGCCCAGACGATACCTCGAGTCAGTTACAATAAACAAATATGTTATTATTCTTAATTTTCATAATTTATTTTGCCACTTTTCGTATTTTTTGTCCATTAAGAAATTGAAAAGTTTACGTTATGACGTGATAGTAAAAAAATCTGGAAGGTTTAAGTTTGAAAATAAGTAAAAAAAACCACTAATTTAGTGTGGACCTAATGCTAATTCATGTTATTTATGAAAAAAAAGGATCACTATATAAAAAATATATATATAAAAGATGAATAGATATAAATTATGAAGTTTGACTATGAAAAAAATAGGTTAGTATGTCACAAAGTGAAAATTTCATCATGATAAACTAATGTGAGAAAGAGTTACTATATTAAAAAAAAACAGTCACTATGGTAGATAGTAACTGTATAGTGTATCTTAAAATTTGAAAAGGTTACTATATGGAAAAAAGGGTCACTATGTTAAATAAATGGTTTTGGTCCACAATAGTATTATTGTGGACCATGTCCACGCAAGTGTAACTCTGAAAATAATAGCTTAAAAGGAATTGTGGTAAGAGAATATGACATCAATATTCTCTTGTTAGTTACGTAATAAGATTGTTAGAAATTTATATACTTGTTTAAGTCTTTCTAGTCAAGTTTATTTATTATAAGACTTTATCATATTCTATTTCAAATATTAGACAATAAAATCATAGTGTATTGATGTTTAAACTTTTACTTTTCATTTCAAAGGTTAGGTGTTCAAGACCTTGCAATTACACAATATTTTTTTTTTAATTGAGGATATACATGGACATAAAGCATTTACTTTAGAAGTTTGAGGAGAGTGCCACGTGGCACATAGACTTCCTTAGGCACGCCTTTTAATATATTTGTATAGATATTAACTAGTGAGTGTCCCGGGAGATGCCCCGGGTTGTTTCTTGTCGTACCTTTTTATCTAATGAGGAAAATTTGATGTCATAATTTGCAAAATACACCCTTGGAAGTTTGGAAATGAAAGCAATAGCTTAACTTCGTACAAAGAATTGGAGTAAGAGTTTATGCCTACAACAGTCTATTGTTATCACCATAAATGTATTAGGTATCTAATTACTTGTGTAAGTCTTTTAATGAGATATAATTACAAGACCTTATTATATTTTATTTTGAAATACTAAACTATAATGTTATATTGGATTTATGGTTAAGCTCTCACTTCAATTTCAAAGGTCACGTGTTCAATACCTTGTAACTACACAACTTAATTTTTTTAATTGAAGGGTTTGACATGAAGATAAAGCATTTGCATTAGAGCCTTAGAGGAGAGTGCCACGTGCCACATAAACTTTCTTAGAAACGCCTTTTAATATATTAGTATAGATTAATATAGATTTTTACGAAAAAACAACCGTATAATTTTCTTTTTGATAAAAAAACCATCTTTTAAAGCAAAAATGTTGTAAGAAATGACTTTTGGCGTAACTCGACAATTGACTACCTTTTTTTCGAGAATGACTTTTTCATTTCCCTTTTTGTTTTTCACTTAATCATAATCGAAATTTGCCAAAGGGAGATGAATATACTGGGTAAAATTGGAGGCCAAAAATGGAAGCTCAACGCCTAAAATGGTGGTACATTACCAAAATCTGGCCAAAGGTAGCTTTCTACAACATTTATGGTGTTAAGGTTAATTTTTCACAACTGTTCTTTTATAAGATAGTTTCTCATAAAAACATATTTTTTATAAGGTAGATTTTGACATAATTTTCATAATTAAAAGATATGAATGATCAAAATTGATTGCGTAGAGTGAGTTCAAGTCAACGTATTAGAACTAAAAAAAGATCGTATTGTTTATTGTTGGTCCAAATCCACTCTTTCTTTCTCCCATCCTCTCTTCATTAAAATTTAGTAAATCCATACTTTATCTCTCCATTAGAATTGTCTTAAGCTCTTACCTCTTAAGTAAAATCGGCCCATAAAAAAAGGTAAAATCGTGAGTCCGCAATAATTGTGATTTTTTTTTTTTACAAAGAGAGAAGAAAGCTACGCTAACCACCTACCGGGGGGGCAATCTAAAATGTCCTTATGGACCATGAGGGAAAAATAAATATCATAAAGAGGGAAGAAGATAGTTGCACCACTATAACCTTGCCCCTTGGACGCTAAAAAATCTCGCCGTTCTATTCCAATCTCTTCCAATGTGGCGAACGCCGGCTTCCCTGAAACACCCGAAGTTCCTTACCTACATTAGAAATAATAGAGTCAATACACCAGGGGACTAAGTTGTTCTTAGCCAAGGCCTGAATAACCTGATTGTAATCTTCTTCGAGAATAATGCTAGCGAGGTTGAGAGTAATAGCACAGTGAACAACTTCTCTAACCTCCCAGGCCTCCGTTTGGAGGATGCAGAGGTTACTATTACCTGCATTAGCCCCAGCACAGATGACATCCCCAGAGTGGTTTCTTATAACAAACCCAATCACGAGGGTATGACCAATGAACTACTACTAAGAGTGATAGACTGTCTGACTGAGAGAACAAAACCGCAATGGATGAGTTCTCGTCACACCGGATCTTCTTTCTATGCAATTGGACGATCTGGCTTTGCAACTCTCCCATCCTCTTTTTTAGACCCATCAAAATTGACCATGAAATTATGGGGAGGAGGAGGGGACCAGACAAACCTTCTAAGAGAGGGACTTGTAGAAAGACTCCTAGTTAGAAGCAACGAGGGAATAAGCATCTTTCGCTCAAAATCCTGGGCCCCTTTCCAATCAAGTCAAAATTTTTGAATTTTCTTTGCTAAGGCTAGGGCTGAGTGACGTTCATCTCTGAACACCAATTGATTGCGCACAAACCAAAAAATGGAAATAGCTGCCATATTATCTAAACCAACACTATTCTTTATTTTATTAACATATTCAACAAAACACTTCTTAGAGATGAAGGGAGGGATAATAGGCCACGCACTCATGGAACTAATAAGGAAGTTATAGCTATCTAGAACATAATTGCACTGAGAGAAAAGGTGAGTCATCGTCTCACGAGCAGAATCACAAAATAAACACTGTTGCGGGGAATAAATATGCTTCTTTCCAACCGATCCTTGGTTGGGAGCCCCTCCTGGAAAATTTTCCAGAGAAAGGAACTAACTTTGGGCGGGACATTAATGCTTCAGATCCAGGATAAGTAACTTTCTCCAAGCGGTCAACACCTTGCAGAAAACGGACCGCAAATCTTACCGAAAAAATGTCATTTGGGGAGACCCCCAAATCCTCTTGTCAGAAGATTGATGGGTAGGAATATAGATATACTTAATGCAAGCAACCATGTTTGGGGGTAACAGGAAGCTAAGGAGTTGCCTGTTCCAACCTACGTGGTCCACTATGACATCTTTGACTTTTAAGGGGATGAAATTAGGATGCGAACTAACAATAAATTTACTAATGGAAAGCCCAATTGTCTTCCCATAAGTCAATAAACGACCCATCCCCAACAATCCATCTAAGCCCTTGTTCAAATTCATTTCTAAGAGACATCACCCTTTTCCATTGCCACGAGGCAGAAGTCGGGATCACAACAGACATAACATCATGATTCTTAACATATCTCTTTTTCACCAATTGAACCCAAAGATTCTGATCATCAGAGATGAGCTCCAGAGAAGCTTCATTTGAAGAGCCTTATTATTAATACTCGCCTTACGAAAACCCATTCCACCCCTATCTTTTGGGAGACAAATCTTGTCCCACCCAATCAGATTGGGGCTTCGATTATCGTGTTTTTTGTTCCGTAAGAAATTCCTCGTATCTTTTATCAAGGAAAGTCAGAGTGGACTTAGCAGAAGAAAGCTTTGCATATGAAAATTTGCTTTACTGGTCAAATTAGCATTATTAAGGACACTACGGCCTGCTTGGGACAAAGAATTAGCTTTCCATTTAGGTAATTGATTCGAGACAGATTGGACTACCTTAGAGAAAGTGTTTTTTTTAAACATTTTTCACAAATATAAGGCACCCCAGGCATTCCCCCAACGAGTCTTTCCCCGTCATTTGGAGGATATCCCGAAAGATGACCTTTTCTTCCTCAGAAACATTGCTAGAGCACTGAAAATCAGATTTATGGAGGTTAACTAGCTGGCATGACGTAGAACAATACTTAGCTAGGATTTCCTTAATAACATTGCAACTATGAGTTTGCTCTACCAAATATCATGGTATCATCAAGCAAAAGTGAGGAAAGACACTTTGAGGTCCGCCTTCCCAATTTTAACACCAATAGATCTATCCTCCTCACTGGCATGGAAGGACATAGTGCACGCTAAGAGCTCCGCACACATAATGAAGAGATACGGAGACAAAGGATCTCCTTACCTTATTCCCCTAGAGGGGAATAAACGTTCTGCCGGGATACCATTAGAAAGGACCGAGAAAGAGACTGAAGAAACACAACACTTTATCCAACTAATCCATTGCTCACAGAAGCCAAGTTTCTGGAGAGTGATGAAAATAAAATTCCATTCTAATCTATCATACGCTTTCTCCATGTCTAACTTGATTGCAATCCGACATTCTTTTAAAACCTTTTTATTGAGAGAGTGAAACGTCTCATGGGCTATTAAAATATTGTCTTGAATCATCCTATCTCGGAACAAAAGCACCTTGTAGGGGGTGAATTATTTTTTCCAAGACAATCTTTAGTCTATTTTGTGATTATTTTAGAAATAATTTTATAAATAGTAGAGCAAAGGCTAATGAGTCTAAAGTGGCTTGCATTGAAAGGGTTCTCTATCTTAGGGATTAGAGCAATAAACTTATGGTTGTTAATCTCATTTAGAATATGGCTTGAGTGAAAGAAAGCTGTCACCGCTTTAATAATCGAGTTTCCTACCAATCCCCAATATTTTTGAAAGAAATTAGAGGGGGGGGGAACCATTAGCCCTAGGAGCCTTATCTGGGGCTAGATAAAAAACCGCCAGCTTAATTTTCTCATCACCTACATTGGTAACAAGGGCCTCGATTATCCTCTTCTTAAATAATTGGATCAAGCGGATCAAAATCTACAAGAGGATCAAAGTAGGTGGAGGAATTACTAAAAATCTTTCTTTAAATGCACTAGAAAGATACGAAGCTATTAGATCTAGAGTACTAAAAGTATTCCCATCCTCACCGACAAGATTTTTTTTTATCAAATTTCTATTTCTCTTAATGGTGGCTGATAAATATAAAGAATTTTGAGTTGCGATCCCCATTCATAAAAGCTTTGTTCTTACATTGTTGCTTCCAATACCCTATATTAAAATTTAGTAAATTGGCCCTCTTATATAGGAGGAGATTTTGTTTAGTCTCTAACACATCTCTTCTCGTGTTGGCAAGTGAATTCCTGGATTTTCTCAAGTTGCTTATCAACCTCTTCAATTTGTCTATTAATATTACCAAATCTTGATTTTTTCCATTCTTTGATATTAGACTTGAAGAGTTTACATTTCATAACTAGACAAAACATAAAAGAGCCTTGAAACTTATGTCCCCATGTTTTCTTAATAAGGCAATCGAAATTCTTGTATACCATATTTTCTCGAATCTAAAAGGAACAACCTTACTAGTAAAATTATCCGCAATACTTAGCGAAATTGGACAATGGTTTGAGGATGTAAATGGGTGATGAGTGACTTTTGCTCGAGGAAAATGAATAAGCCAATTTGAGCTAGCAATACATCTATCAAACCTTTCATAAATGTTATTCATTCCTGCAGGCCTTTTTCTCCAAGTAAACCTCCCTCCCACAAAAGGGATTCCCAAACAATCAGACTAAAGTTTGATCCATTCCATTCTTTTTAGGGAAATTCTATATGATGACCCCGTATTATTTTAAATTCTATTTGGTAGCCAAATATACACTTCATTACATATCGTGACCCTCAACTACTTTACGTTTTTACCACGTGACATTACTAAGCCTAAAACGTTATCTTAACGTTAAGTTTTCATAGTTTTCGTTGTATGATGCGTTAGGTTAGCTTAGTAACTTATTTCCCTCCAAACTTTTTTTTTACTTTCCCTCCAAAATGTATTAGCCCCTTCCTCATATAAACAGGTCCTCATTTAACCTAAAAAGCCAAAAAAAATTTCTTCTTTCAATTCTGTTTCTCTTCAATGGCTTCTTCTTCAAACGCTTCTTCTTTCTCAAGCTTGGGTGCTGCTAACGAGGGTCCTTTTGTGTGGGTTAAATTGAGACGTTGTCTTTGCCAATCTAATGCATTTTTTGAGATTAAGATTTTCGGATAAACTGCTAATCCTAACAAGCTATACTATAAGTTCAAATCGTGTGGAAAATTTGGCTGGCTTGCAGATGCATATATGAAGAACGAAGCTGTTGCTGTGGTTGATGGGGTTAGGGAGATGGCAGATGGGATAGCTGATGTCAAAAAGAAATTAGGTTCCTTTGTCAAATTCATGGAGATCGTTGTTAAAATGGCATGGTTTATGTATATAGTTATGGTTATTCTTGTGATGTTGAAATAGTTAATAGGCTCAAGTGATGTATTGTAAGTAGTAGTAGTATGTATTTGCAGTTGTACTTTTGCAAATCAATAATTGAAGTTTAATTTGGCCAAAATAATTCATGTCATTATATATGTATGCCTTGAAGACAATTTCCACAAGTCACAGAATGTGCTGATTTGACAACAACTTGTCCAAAAAAAAAAGGTTTACATTCTTAACAACCTTTTCATAAAAAAAATGGTGACTAATTAGAATTTGACCCCCCCAAAACAAGTTTAGAATCTTAACACATATTGACCAAAAAAAATCCTGACTTTGTACGACACCAATTAGTTCAACTAAACAGGTTGTGACATGGTCAGTCTTGCACTTCTTCTTGGTTGCACCTAATGCAGTGGTGCAACAACTGGTTGTGAAGATGTGGTCGCTCTCTTGTGTTGTTGCTTCTTCTGTTTTGCTGTTGCACCACCCATGTAAGTAAGAAAATTATGGCCAAACTCTTTACAGTTGCCACACCTAATGGTCTTGGACCTCTTCCCCTTTTGTTGCTCATCCTCCTCCCTTCTCCTATTTCTGCAAGGTCTTCCTGCCCCTCTTTTCATCACCGGGGTGCAATCTCAGGCAGCACATTCTTAGGCTCTGGCCACTATTCAGGGTCAGGTATGGACTTTATATTGGATGCTCCACACTATACCAACTGCTTACATACTTGTGAGGATCCTCTTTGGCATGTAAAATGGCCCTCATACAATGTTTACATGGTATTCCACTTATTTGCCACAAATTACAAGCACAAGTTCTGTTAATCAAGCTCACTGGCAGAACTGACCTCCCATCATGTACTTCAAACTCTCCCTGACCAGAGAAATAAGCTTTGCAAGTCCTTGAATGTTGGCATAGGGTTTGTACTCTCTTCACAATATTGGGACATATGTCAGTGTTTTCCCAGCCCTCACAAATCTGCCTTCTGGATACTAGCCTCACCATTGTTACTCTTCTTATACCCGCAAATAAGAAAAAGAACAGTCGGGCTTCATTATTAACTTGAAATAACAAAAACAAGCACCATTCATACCTTCTAGAAGTGTCAACACAGCCCGCATCTATCTATGCCAAGTGTAGCATTAAAGCTTTCCACGAAGTATGTCTTATTGACATCACTTTTAGTATCGTGGTTGAACCGCCACTTTGTCCACCTACTTTGATCTCCCAACTTCGAAAGCCATACTCTTGCCAGTAGGATTTACTTTGTCCAAAGCTTCCATTGCCTTCTTAAAAGTAAACTTAGATGTGGCTCCACAAGCCTTCCAAAATAAACTGAACAAGAGAGGACCTCCAAAACCCTCTTCCAGCTTTTACTTAAGTGCTTACAACAATACCTTCTCCCAACTTTTGGCCAATGCTTAGTCAATGCCATGTCAATGCCCTTGTGAAGAAAAGAAAAAAAGCATAAAAAAAAGCATTAAATCCCATGTTAGTCACTTAGCGAATAATAAAGAGAAGCAAAGACAAAAATTACAAAACATATGTACCTTTTGCCTATCGATATAGTACACCAATTGTCACCTCTCCCACTATCCTTCAATGCATTTTTTAAATGCCAGACAAAGAATGCCCAACTTTCACCATCCTCACCAGGTACAATAGCCCAAGCAAAGGGGAATAATTCATTATTGCCATCAAGGGCAACTGCATACAAAAGAATGCCCCCATAGTTACCCTTAAGGTGTGCACCATCCACACCAATCGACTTCGCATCTAGCAAGTAACCCTTCCATAGGGCTTTTTAGAGAAATGAATGTAGAAGAGAAAGACAATGGCCTTTCTGGATGATTTGGGGGTGTCCAGGCACAAATTGCAGTAGAATCAGGGTTTGTTCCTTTGACTATTTCACAATACCTAGGCAACAAACTATAAGAAACATCATGCCCCCATGTATTTCTATCAATGCTTCTGCCCTCATCTTGTAAATAGTGCTTTGTTTCATTTGGATCTGATGATATGGTTTTATATAGAGTTTTAGGTGCATTTAGGTTGCATTTCTAGTTCATATTAGAGCATTTAGGTGCATATTTGCATGATTTACTCAAGTT
This sequence comes from Beta lomatogona, assembly GCA_947646795.1. Classification (NCBI taxonomy): domain Eukaryota; kingdom Viridiplantae; phylum Streptophyta; class Magnoliopsida; order Caryophyllales; family Amaranthaceae; genus Beta; species Beta lomatogona. The sequence continues at coordinate 7,475,501 of CANSNZ010000089.1, forward strand.
TTGCTATACTACTCCCCGTTTGCGTGTTTCGATGATTTTTAGGTTATTTTGATGCAAATTGATTATGATTATCTAAGATCAACCCTTTTAATCATTGAGGATGGAGATAGCTTGCACAAGGATCACAATGCATCCGTTTGGGACAATTTCGAGTTGGAATGAAGCAAAGAGTTAGTGAAAGAAGTGCCAAAACTGACACTTGTTCACTATTTTGATCATAACTTTTGATACAAAATTGATAATCAAGAAATTCCAGTTGGGTTGGAAACTAGACATTAAGGGATTTCCAATGATAAGTCACACGCCCCAAATGGACTTCTGGTTTGAGAGATACAGCCTTCGCAAATTGACGCAAAATTGCAGTTTTTCCGCCCGATAGGATCAGGCGGTTTAGCCCGATCGGGCCCGAGAACATATTCATCTGGCTGCGTTCTAGAGTTGAAAACAAGAGGAAAACACTCCCGCCCGATGGGGTCGGGCGAGCTTGCCCGATCGGGTGCGTAGTCCGTCATATTTCCGAAAAAAAGAGCTTTTCGCCCGATGGGGTCGGGCGAGTTGGCCCGATGTGATCGGGCAGTTGACCCGGCACGCGTATTTTAATGATTTCCGGGTTATTTTCGTATTACTTTTCCTTTAGGTTTTAGGTTTAGTATAAATACAAAAATTAGAACATTACTAAGGGATCTTTTATTCATCTTCTGGGTTTTTAGTCTTTATTTCTCATAGTTTCTCTCAAGAACCCTAGTTTACTACTTTTCATTTTGGATTCAAGATCAAACCTTTGGATTATTCGCAAGTTCAATATAGTTCTTCAGTTTGGTAATCTTCTTTATTGCTTTCTCTATTATTGATTAGATTAATTTCTTAGTTATTTGCAATAGTTCAAAGTATGAATTGTTACATGGATTTTGTTATTGTTTTCTCAAGCATGAGTGAGTAGTTTAATTTCTAGGATTGTGGGGATCTATGTATGCAATAAGGGATTGATAGATTAGTATAATTACCCTTTATTTCAATTGTTTCCTGTGATTGAATCGTTCATGCTAGATTTATGAATTAGGCCTGATTTGTATTTCTATTATTGCAATATTGAATCTGCTTCGAGAGGAGAGAGTTCGTATAGGCTTTCAATCATTAGGCATAGTGATCCTTGACCATGCGAGAGCGGCTAGGTGATCTTTGAGGGAGGTAATGTTTGAGAGAAATTACATGTGCCCCAGATAAATTGATTTATTGGGTGGTTATTATTCGTCTCTGATTTCCCGAATTGTATGCATAGTGATCCATAGTCCTAGTTCTTCATTAATTGATTCTTACCTTCTTATTTAGTTATGTTATTTGTTTAGTTCAGTAAAACAACCATTTTCATCTGATTTAGTTAGTATAATATTAGAATTCAGATACAATAGTATAACTTTCTCCCTGTGGATTCGATCCTGACTTCCCTGACTACTTGTTAGTGGACTTTAGGTTATTTTTGATAAGGTGATACGACTTTAGCCTCGTCAGATCCCATATCTCTCGTCGTAACAACTCATTCAGAGACTTTGCACTAATGTCATTGTTTGCTCTGATATCATCTAGTAGCTTCTCTTTTGCCCACTTGCAGTTTACCATTAGGTTGCTCACTTCTAACCCCATACAAGTGTGTTCTGAGTTTTGAATTGATTTTATGGCCCAAGTTGTGCCATCTGGTAGCCTTGAAGCATGCAATCTCCACATACAACCCTGGGCAGAACATAGTGCAGTATATCTAGTGTTACTAGCCTTGTCAACAACCACAGAGAACCCACATTGAATGCAATAATCTCTTACCACACTTCTCAAATGATGCTTGTCTAGAAACAACATCCAAGGCCTAAGCACTATCTTTCCAAACTCATCATCACCATACACTTCACCATTCTGGTATAACCTCTTCAAGTAGTTGGATTCATGTTTTCCATCTTCATTGACATCATCATCATCTTCAAAATCATGGCCCTCATATGGGTCATACTCATCATGAATGTTTTCCAAACCATCATCATCAGATAAGCCATCCTCAGAGTCCAAACTCTCATCAGTGTCAGTCCCATTTCGAGTATGTGAATACATTTCATCATCATCCAAGTTATGCCCCCCTTGATCACCTGTCTGCAAACTAATTGCAGCTGTGTTAGGATCAGTTCAATGACTGCTACTGTTCCCACTAGTAGGCCTCACATTCAACCCCTTTCTAACTGCAGTAGTTTTAGGGATCTTTTTTGCTCCAGTAGATGTAGTTTTAGATGCCTTTGATGAACCCTCAGTTGTACCAGAAGCAGTATTAGGTTGTAACATAACTAGATTCATGTCATTCACAGTAGTGTTGATAGTAGTCATTATTGTTCTATGGCTAGGGCTACTACTAGGACTATGTAAAAATGGAATGTGTTTCAGAGGAGCATCTTCTTCCCTAGTTACAAGAGCCCCCCTTCCTCTTCCCCTTCCTGTAGCTCTTCCCCTAAGGCTAGCTCTCCCCTTACCTCTTCCCCTTCCTCTGACTGGACTGGTGGGTACACCTTCATGACTGGTGGAACACCTTCATTGATGATATCAATCCATGTTTCCTCTATTACTAGGTTAAGTGGATTGTCATTTGGTGAGTAAGGGATATATGAAGTAATTGTCTCAAGAAATTCATCAGCAGAACGTATCTAAACTTCTCTATGCCTTTGGCTCCTCCTAGGTGTGTTGGTGGCAGTTGGTTTCAAAGAGGGTGCAATAGGTTGTGACATCACATCATTACTCTCAATAACTTTCTTCCCAGACCTTAAGCTTTTCACAGCCTTCATGAGTTCAGATGGTTCACTAAGTTCCCCAACCCAAATGTAGATTAACTTAGACCCAGGTAAGTTAGCAAACATTTTCATTAAGTCAATGTCTGTTTGTAATTCAATGTGTTTCATCTTATACACATAATTAAAGAAAGGGTTCTTTGGGACTTGAATTTTTTTTCCCGGGCCTTATCTTGGTACTCTATAACTAAGTCAATTAAATTGACAGTATCAATATCACTTACAACAACATCCACATCAAAACCCCTATATTGAAATTTCAAAACCACAACTTCACACATTCTTCAAGAGCAATATATACATGCAAGAAAAACAAGTATAAATAGAGTATCAACACCAACAACTACAAAATGAAGAACAAAAAAACCAACGAAATTCAGAAAAAATCAGCCAAGATTGACATACCTGGACAATAATCGAAGCTTTACAAACCCAAATGATGTCAAAAACCAAAGCTTTTTGAAACCTACTTTGAAATTCCTCCAATTTCAACCTTACTCCTCAATTGCACTCTTTCATTCGAAGAACGCTCAAAAAATTAGGAAGTTCTCTAAAGAACTATATTGTTGTTCTAGATTGTTGTTGACAAGAAAAATTCAGGGAAAATCAATGCCCCCAAATTCGCAGATGAGGAAAGTGTTTTAGGGTTGAATCGCATTTGAAGAGGGGACGAAGTTGGTTGTGGTTCAGAAGAAAAACATTTGAAATAGAGAAGTCAAAAGGTCAAGGTGTCATGTAAATTAGATTTTCAAACTTTAAAATCACAAATTCAAGTCAACTAACATTTGTTTAGTTTGTAATGTCACGTTTCCTAATTGAATACTAATTATAGGTCACCATATGTAAAGAAGTTTATTATTGGTTGCCAAATAGAATTTAAAATATTACAGGGTCACCATATAGAATTTCCCTTCTTTTTAACCTTGAAACATTAAGATTTGCTCCCCCACTTTGTCTTCTTTTGAGCCAATTTCATTAATATCTCCCATTATAACATAAGGGAGAGACAAAAGTTTAATGGTTTCAATGAGTTCTAACCAGAATTCATAACCGGAATTCATGCTTGAAAGCATTGCTTGCGGGGCATAGATGAAAATCACATTAAATTTGGTGTTAAGATCTAACAGTGAATTTCGCAAACAATAAATCTCGCTAAATTTATGAGAAATCACTAGTGGAAAAAACCTTATATGTCACTTAGTATCAGATGCGGTTTTTGTAAAACCGCATCCGAAAATCAACCAAAAAATGGGAGGGAAATTTGGCCAAAAAAATCTAATGCGGTCCTAAAAAAACCGCATCAGATTAAAAAATCGATGCGGTTTTTTTAAAATCTGATGCGGTTTGGTGGACCGCAGATTTGTGTGATTTTTTCAATTTGGCCCAAAGACAAAAAAACCGCGGCCCATGAAACATAAACAGCCCAACCTTACCTCACACGCGTCCCCTCTCTCCTAACTCCCTCCTCACAAAACCTAACTCCCTCCCTCTCTCCTCACATGCGGCCCCCCTCTCTCTCCTCAAACCCTAACTCCCTCCTCTCTACCCCTCCCACTCTCCTCAAACCCTAACTCCCTCCTTTCTCTCACTCAAGCCCAAATTCTCACTCACCCCTCTCTATCTCTCGTCGAGCGAAAAAGAACATCGAAAAGAATTGGAAAAAAGAGCGAAAATGAAGTGCGAAAATGGAAGATAAAAAATGAAGAACAAAATGAAGAGCGAAACGAAGAATCGAAGATATGTACACAAGAAATTGGTTCGTTTGAGTTTTTGGATCTAGTTTTAGGTGTTTTGTTTTTTTCGTTTTTTTTGAGATTTTGTTTTTAGATCTGGTTTTGGATTTAGGTATTTATTTCAATTTTTTTAGGCTTCCATTTTCGTTTGATTTTTCTGTTCGAACTCTTAATTTTCCTTCGTTTTTTAATTTTCGTTTTTTTCGTATATATTGCAATTTTAGATCTAATTTTCGTTTCGTATATTTCAATTTTCGTATAATTCGTATATTGCAATTCTCGTATAATTAGTTTTTAGATCTAATTTAGTCGTTTATTTTGGTATAGTTCTTAATTTTTGTCGTTTATTTTGGTATAGTTCTTAGTGACTGGATAATTATTGTCATTCATTTGGAGTTTTCTTAATTTTCGTATAGTCTCAATTTTTAGGTTTGTAATTTTCTGTATATATGTTAACTTCTTATTTTTGTGTATTTGTGTCATTTTTTTTATTTATATTAATCATGAATTTATGTTTAGTTTTTATATATAAATTCTTATTTATATGTATTTTGTATAATTTTCGTTTCTGTATATTTTTATTGTTGGTATATAATGTTTGGTAATAATGTATATTTTTTATTGTTGGTATATTAATCATGAATTTATGTTTCTGTTAATTTTCATTTCTGTATATATATAATATGCGTTTGGTAATAATGTTGTGCCCAAATTTTATATGTTTGGTGATACGTTGCGCCCAAATCTCGATTGAGAGGAATGTTAAAGTTGTAGACCTGCAGCTGCAGGTCTGCAACTTTTTTTTGACCATTAATTTTCACATACTGATGCGGTTCTTATGTAAAACCGCATCAGTATGTAGATTTAGGGATGCGGTTTTACCTTAAAATCGCATCAGTTAATATGATCAATTAAAACCGCATCAGAAAATGTTTGTAAGCTGCTGCGAACCCACCTGATGCGGACCAAAACCGCATCAGAAAGGCCAGTTTTGACCGCATCAGGTGGGGTTTTTTCCACTAGTGAATGGATAGTAAAAAAAGGATCTTTAAAATTAGATTTCCACAAAACCCATAAACCCCCTTTAAACCCCCTTGTTGGGACATAATCACAAAAACTAAATCTTGCTTGCTTTACCCAAGCATTAAGAGGAGAAGTCTGAGACTTAGTCTCACACAACATGACTATAGATATGCTAAGCAAGAAACAAAAGGACTTCAGCTCCTCTTGTAGTGTTGGTCTCCCAACACCATGCACATTCCAAGCACCAATGTTCAACATAAGTTATTAATAATTACAGACGGGGGCTCAAAAACAAACAAGGCAAATTTAAGCTCGTTGTCTCTTCAGGGATGAAGAGACAACATCATCATCAAGATCTTCCCTCTTCTTCTTCCAGGAGTCAGATTAAGAGAGCGGCTTCTTAGGTGAAGGGAGCTGCACATCCAGGCCTTCAATATGTTTGATGATAGAGTTGTCCGAATGCACAGACTGGAAGGAAGCATCATGTTGGGAAAAGGCATTGTTGTATTCCATGTTTTGACTATGCCAAATAATTAGGTCTTGTATAGTTTTATTTTGAAAAATATTAAATCCAAAAAATTTGTCTTGTTAATTTTTATATATATCTTGTGGAGAAAGATTAATGAGTTTTAATCTACTCAAGATATTCTTTATACACTTTGAATTTTATTATATGGTATGGTTGATAATTCTAGTAACTGAGAATATTTTGTGAAAAAGATTTTCTGTTATTAGATGCAAAGTTGTTGCTTGCTGTGTGCAATAGGTTGCATAAGTCGTGGCTACAAAGAAGGAGAGTTGGGACGAGATTTCCTCTACAAACTCACTTACTGTTGGCACAAAACGGCTAGTGGAGAGCGGTTAAATCTGTTGCAAAAAACGTGGAGTTTGTGCAGCGTGTAAAGGGCCATGATTCCTAGGTTTTAGCAAACACACAACATGGAGAACGTGGAGTGAAGTATAAGAAGCTACCACATCTATTTAAGGAAGAAAATAGTTGTTCGAAATTCTTACGACTTTCAAGCATTACAAATTCATTATTTTCTTTGAAAGTTTTTTCCGTAATTTTCTTCTTCTCCTATAATACATATCATTGTAATATTCATAGTGTTTGGGTGAGTGAAAAAATTCACAATATCCTTGTAATCAAGAGAGAGAAAGAAAGAGAGAAAAAGAGAAGACTTCGAGTGAAGTCAAATGAGCGTCATCGGTTCGGGGGAATCGAGTGACTCGGGAACAAGTTCCTAGAGGAATAGAGAAGAGTCTAGGGGTGTTCATTTCGGATATCCGATCCGAAATTTTGGATCGGGGAAAATGCGATCCGAATCCGATCTGAAAAATTTCGGATCGGATATCCGAAATTTCGGATCGGTTCATCGGATATCGAAAAACTAACAAATTTTAAATTTTTAATGGAAAAGTTCATAAAATAAGTTTCGGATCGGATCATCGGATATTTCAGATATCCGGTCTTGCAAACGATTATTTTGGATCGGATATTCGAAAATATCCGAAAGATTTCCATGTTCAGGATGTAAAATTCCGATCCGTATCCGACCTGAAATATCCGGAAACTAAAAAAGCGGATCGGATCTACCGGATCACGGATCGGATACTTACGAACACCCCTAGAAAAAACCAGTAATAGGTTGTAAAGAGAGTCTTTTGGCCTATTATAATAAGAGAAGTGTTGAGTCAAAATCTCTTAGGGTCAAGGTTTTTTCTTCTTATTGGGCTAGGAAGTTTTCCTTGTAGGTTAAATCTTGTGTGCAATCTTTCTTTCATTCTAAGTTATTTCTTTTCCGCAATTAAATTTGAAAATTTCCCCTCAACTACAATTCACCCTCCCTCTTGTAGTTGACCTAGTGTTCATACTAGAATAACAATTGGTATCATTGCCTAGGAACTCACGAGACTGAACTTGTGAGACAAAGGATTTCACCACATTTAATGTGGAGCAACTGACATGAAGAGAACTATGGACGCAGCATGGGGAGAGTCTGACTCAGACGAGGAGCAGGAACAGACTGCGGAAGAAACTGCCCATCTATGTCTCATGACAAATATTGAGGACAAAGAGGAATCATCAAACCCTAAGGTATGTTTTAATACTATTAAGGAGGAACTTACAGAACTGAATAAGAGCCAACTTATAAAACTTCTATTAGAAACCTTAGATGACTAAAAGGAAGTTTGCGTAAAAAGAAAACAAGTAGAAAACGCCTTGAGAGTCACTAAGAAACATTCAAATTGGCTTAACACTTTAAAATGTGATACTGAGAAAAGATTCTTTGAACTTTTTGACAAAAATAGAGCTTTTCAAGAAGCCTTTGAAAAGATAAAAAACGAAAATTATCTTTTGAACATGGAAATAGCAGAATTGAAGCTATTTGTTCCCGAAGGAACAAGTTCTTCAACTAATTCCAGAACTGATTTTGAAGATTTGAAAGCTGATTATGAAAATGTTTTACAAGAAAATCTGGTATTAAGAAAAAACTGGAACCCTCAAGGAACAAAATTCCTGATCCAGTCACTTGGATATAAAAGTATCAGAATAAAGGAAGAGATGGTCTTGGTTTCAATCATAAGAAGAAGAACAAAAAAAAAGTATGTTGATATGCCAAGTAGCAAAATATGTTCCTACTGTGGGGACAGTGGTCACATTGTGTATGACTATTCCACCAGAGAAGAACGTTTTGAGAGGAACACTTAGTCAAACAAGTATGGAAAGTTAAGAAAGACTCAAGTCCAACAAAGGAACCCAAGCAAGACTATGTTCCTACCACTGACTAGTTTGTTATGATGCAGACTGAAGTGAGGGGGAACAACCTGTGGTACCTCGACAGCGGTTGTTCTAAGCACATGACAGGATACAAATCAAAATTTCTCTCACTTTCAGTTTACAATGGAGGAACTGTGACCTTTCGAGGCAATCTTACAGATAACATAGTAGCAGTTGGTAAGATTGGAAAATCTCAGTCACATTCCACAAATAATGTATTTTTATTCGACGGTTTAAAGCATAGTCTACTTAGTATATCTCAGTTTTGTGATAAGGGAAATTCTGTGAAGTTTACTAATGAGTCTTGCGTAGTCAGCAATGAAGGTACAGGAACCAAGATCCTTAAAGGAACAAGGAATGAGAACACTTATGTGGTTGACCTGAACCTTGTTCCTAGGAATAATCTCACATGCTTGAGCGTGATTGAAGAAGATCCCCTACTATGGCACAAGCGTTGCGGTCATGCCAGCTTGTCACTATTGCATAAACTAAGTGGGAAAGACTTAGTAATTGGTTTACCAACAATTAAGTCTATGAACCATGGTGTTTGTGATCCATGTGTAAAAGGCAAGCAATTGAGATCCTCCTTCAAATCTAAGAAAATGGTAAGCACACAAAGTCCATTGGAACTCATTCATATGGACTTATGTGGCCTTGTACGAATCCAAAGTAGATCAGGTAAGCGATATGTGTTGGTCATTGTAGATGATTTTTCTAGATACACTTGGGTTATTTTTCTTCATAGTAAAGATGAAACTTTTGATGAATTTCTAACCTTTGCTAAAAAGATCTAACCATGGTAAGGAGTTTGAAAACTCCAAGTTTGATGAATTTTGCAACAATGAAGGGTTAGATCACAATTTCTCTACTCCTAGGCACCACAACAAAATGGTGTGGTCGAAAGAAAGAACCGACCCTGGAGGACATGGCTAGAACGATGATAATTGCAAGCGGTCTTCCAAAGAACTTTTGGGCTGAAGCAGTAAACACAGCATGCTTCATCATCAACCGAGTCATGCTGAGGCCAATTACATAGAAGACTCCCTATGAACTCCTTAAAGGAAGAAAACCCAATATATTTTATTATCGTGCCTTTGGATGTAAATGTTTTGTACACAATAATGGAAAAGACAACTTAGGAAAGTTTGATGCTAGAAGTGATGAAGCTATAATTCTAGGATATGCTTCAAATAGTAAGGCTTATCGTATTTACAATAAGCGAACAATGTGTGTAGAGGAAAGTGTCCATATTATATTTGATGAAACTAACTCCCCGCAGGTTCCGAGTTATGATGATAATTTTGAAATTGGTTTGACTCGACCTGATGAGCCATATCATTATGATGAGGAACTAACCCCTGCAGGAAAAGAAAAGAAGCATGTTCCTAAACCTAAGAACCATGTGCCTGATTCTCAGGGGGAACAAGCTGCAGGAGGAACTCAGGAAGAAGAAGGAACTCCTAAACATGAAGAAGATCAACAAATTCAAATACCTCATGAAGCTCCAGAAGCAACCAGGAGATTTGATCCAAAGCCTTGGAAACACCAAAATTCTCATCCCTTAGAATTAATTATAAGTGATATTGAAAAGGGAACTCAAACGAGATCCAAATGACAGAACCTAAGGATCATATGGAAGCATTAAAAGAGACAGATTGGATAAATACTATGCAAGAGGAACTGAATGAGTTCTAGAGGAACAAGTAGGGATGGCAGTGGGGCGGGTCAAGTAGGAGACCCGCCCCATCCCCGCCCAAGTGGGGCGGGGATGGGTCTAGTTTTGGCGGGGATGGGGCGGGGATGGGGATTAAAATGGTACCCACAATGGGTGGTGGAGCGGGTGTGGATGTTATGCTATACTCGCCCCATCCCCACCCGCCCCGCCCCACCCCCGCTCGCCTCGCGTATTTATTATTAAAATTCTATTTATATACTTATATTATTAATAATTTTATCTTGCAAAAATATAAATATGTGGGTATGACGCGGATACGAAGCGGGTGTGGGTACCCATGCGGGTGGTGGGCGTGGGGATGAAGTGGGTACGACGCGGTGCGGGTACCCATGCGGGTGGTGGGGAGGGGATGGGTTTTGATACGTATTTGGTGGGGCGGGGGTGGGTCTTGAATTTTCCCCCGCAATGGGTGGTGGGGCGGGGATGGGGATGAGAATTTTATGCGGGTGCGGGTGTGGAGGTACCATCCTCCGCACCCGCCCCGCCCCGCCCAATTGCCATCCCTGAACAAGGTCTGGCACCTGGAGCCCAAACCAAACAACCAGAAAGTTATTGAACTTAAATGGGTCTTCAGAAACAAACTTGATGAACATGGTACAATTGTGAGGAAGAAGGCCAGACTTTTAGCCGAAGGGTACAATCAACAAAAAGGTATTGATTTCGATGAAACCTTTGCTCCTTTTGCTAGGATAGAGGCAATTAGAATTTTGATTACCTTTGCAGCATTTATGTGATTTGAGTTGTACCAAATGGACGTAAAATGTGCATTTTAAATGGCTATTTACTAGAAGACGTCTATGTGGAACAACCTCGTGGTTTTGAAAATCTCGATCTTCCAAATCAGGTCTATAAGCTTGATAAAACTCTATATGGGTTAAAACAAGCTCCTAGATCTTGGTATGAAAGCTGACATAGGGAAAACTAGGTTGTTACTAGTCTCCTAAAGTCAAACAAAACCTAACCAAACCACTAACCTAAGTAAAGTGGTAAGCAAGGGTCATTCTTCCACAAGGACTAAGGAACACCAAAATGTGCTAATAAATCAATAAGCTAGGCCGAAATCAAGTTGAAAATTGTCAATAACCAACTACCATATACCAAACTAAGATAAATATCAAAGAAAACTAAAATTAGGAGATGGGATTAAACACCAACTAATCATGAAATAGGCATAAAAATATCAAACACAGAGATAATGCATGAACACTACTTGAATTAACTATTGACCTAACACACAAATCCCATCCTACTTTCATAGGCGGAGAAATCCTCAAAGATATCAAATAAGGACTCTCATCTAATACTAACATATCCCGAGGTTCAAAGTAACCCAAGTCAATCATAGAAATCAATAAGTCACACTCTCATGCCAACCTAAATCAATCGACTCTAATCTAATACAACATTCAAGTGATCAAAGAGAATGCAACATAGATTAGAAGAGCTAAACAAGCAATAATTTAATCACACAAATCTCTAAATCCAATCTCAAATGCCCAATTCAATCATGGTTGAGTTTTCACCCAAACCCTAACTCACTAACTACTCCATAAATACAAAAAGGAGAAATTTAGAGAAATTAACAACTAATAACATGATACTAAACATTAATCTAACATTAAACAAAATAAACCACAAATAATCAAACTAATCATGAACAACTAATTTAAGAAAAACAATTAAAATAAAGCAACAAAAGAGGAGGGAGAGAGTAAGAAATTCTCATTGAGAGATGAAAAGAAAACTTCAAATCTTCTTGTCACTAGATGATTATCCAAAATCCTCCATTTCTCATTGATTTTCTTACTTTTTCCTCTAAACTAACCTATGTAGGCTAATCCTCCTTAAAACCCTAAAAAATATCTAAACTAAAAGTGGTGAATAAAATAAAACTTGCTAATAAAAACTTTCTCCAAAAAGATGACATAATGGGTATCTATACTACTCCTAATAAAAAGGAAAGAAAATATAAAAAGTGAAGATAATAAAAATAAGGGAAAAGAAAAAGAAAAAAGAAAGTGAAAAATGGAAAGAAAAACGTGGGGTTGAAGTACATCAATAAGGGAAGAGAAGAAAGAACATAAGAAAAGGAAAAAGAAAGTTGAAAAAAAGAAAATGAAAACCAAAATTAGAAAATCAGACCCCTATTTATCTTCTTCGTTACTTCGTCTTCTCTGCCCAGTTCCCACTGTTCTTTGCTGCATAATCATCATCATCATCATCATCAACGGTCCATCATCATCATCATCATCATCGAGAATAAATCACGGCCATTGGTTTTCGATATCAATCTGCTTCTCTTTGATTAATCTCAGCCGTTAATTCATGGCGTACGAAGCAATCTTAGGATGCCAGGTAAGACCACATCACGTGCTGTTAGTAAATGGGTGAGATTGATGAGCGCCAGCTCCGTGGTCGCTCCACGGTCGCTTATACTTCATGCCTGGCATTCTGTTTTGTGGCAAATTCAAACGGAGCGCCCGCTTCGTTTAACAGAGGAGCGCCCGCTCCCTTTTGGCTTGGACAAATTGCGTAGGTGGAGTTGGCGGTGCTGCAGGCAATGGTGATGGTGGTGCTGCGGTGTTTGGGGTAGTCGGGTAAGGCAGATGGTGGTGGATTGGTGGTGATGTATCGGGGAAGATGGTGGCTTGTGATGTAGTGTGGGTGTGGTATAGGTTAAGGATAAGAGTGTGGTGGAGGATACGTTTTGCATTATAACTCCAAAACTAACTCTATATTTGATGCTTGCACCTCCAAAACGCACACCTACAAGAAAAACCAAAATACGAAGGAAGAACGAGATATAAAGAATAAAGAAAATATAAAAAGAAATAATAAAATTAAAAGTGACTAAAAGGGAATACAATAGGAAATTAATTACAAAAACTAAACTAATCCTTCTAAAATAAATTAAACAAAGAAAATTAATAAACTATGAAATTAAGAGCTAAAAACTAATAAAAATCACTATATAAATCAACTAAGCTACAAAATAAAAAAAGTAGAAATAAAGGCTAAAAAAGTTAAAATAAATGAAAATAAACTACAAAAATACTCTAAAAACTACCCCTAGAAGTGACATAAATGTCACTTATCAAAAGATTATCAAAGTTCTTACTTTTACATGATTTTATAAGAGGAAAAGTTGATAGAACCCTGTTCCTTCGTTCAAAAGGAACAAACATATTAGTAGTTCAAATTTATGTTGATGATATAATATTCGGTGCTACTAATGATCTTTTTTGTAAGGAGTTTGCTGATCTTATGAATAGTGAATTCGAAATGAGTATTATGGGAGAATTGAACTTCTTTTTGGGCTTGCAAATCAAGCAAACCGAAAGAAGAACAATGATCCATCAAAAAAAGTATGTCAAGGAACTGCTGAAGAAATCTGGACTGGAACAATCTAAAACCAACCACACTCCCATAGGAACAGGAACAAGGTTAGACAAAGACACAAATGGTAAGTGTGTAAACGAGAAGCAATATAGAGGTATGATAGGATATTTACTCTACTTAACTGCAAGTAGACCTGATATTGCTTTTAGTGTTGGTTTATGTGCTAGATTCCAATCAAATCCCAAAGAATCTCACTTAACCGCAGTTAAGAGAATTCTTAGGTATTTGAAAGGAGGCGATGACTTATGTTTGTTCTATCCTCGAAGTGATGTATTTGATCTGGTAAGTTACTCGGATGCGGATTATGCTGGGGACTGGTTAATCGCAAAAGCACATTAGGTATTGTTCAGTACCTAGGAACAAGCTTGGTCTCATGGAGCTCAAAGAAGCAAAATACTGTTGCCTTGTCCACTGTAGAGGCAGAGTATGTGGCTGCTGCCGCATCTTGCTCCCGGGTTCTATGGATCAAGCAACGAGTACGAGATTTTGTCATTAAATTTAAGTGTGTTCCTATCTATTGTGATAATACTAGTGCAATTTGTATCTCCAAGGATCCAGTACACCATTATAGGGTCAAGCGCATACACATTAAGCATCATTTTCTTAAGGACAATGTTGAAAAAGGTCTTGTTAAAGTTGAGTTTTGTCCAACAGAAAATCAAATTGCTGACATTTTGAGAGAAAAGTTCGAGAAAATTCGCTTAGCGCTAGGGATGATTAGAATTCATTAATTATGCTACTTCTAATGAAACCCTTAGTTACAAGATTACTCTAAGTGGCTAGAAAAATTTTGTGAAATTTTTTCATACAATACAAAGTCAAGGAAAAGGACTCGCATTAGTCTTCATAATACTCCCCTTATTGTCCACACATAGATATTGAGCAAAACTTGATGAGACTTGTGTAAATATAGCTTGAACATGAAAATTGCATGAGTTCATTTTCTTTATTTTCTCAGTAAATATTCTCTCTCCTAATTTTATTTTCCTTCTTTATTTTTTCTTTCCTTCTTTTCATCATTAATTCTCCACAAAATATCTATTTTTGAAACAATGCAACGCATCACCTCAGTCTAAGTTCAAAGCCAAAGTTGAAATACAATGGATTAAGTGGAAAGGGAAAAGCCGCCATAAATTATCTCACAGACCCCCATAAATCTACCTCCTCATAAAAACCCCATCACATCAACTCTTTTTACACGGCAAATTTTACTTTTCACCCAAAACCATCAACATCTCAAAACTACTCATCTTCTTCACCCTTCTCCAAGCTTCATCAATGGCCCCAAAACGCAAATCAACTGAAGAATACAAATCTCCACAAAATTTCCCAGCCGAAAAATCCTCACCTTTGGTTGAATACGAAGAAAGCGACAATGAGTCTTCTAATTTCAATCAAGAAACCCGGGGTTCTCTTGAGAAATCATCTGAGCATGGGGAAATCTCTCCTAAGAAAGAAGAAGAAGTCAGTGAGGAAGAAACAGAGCAAGAAAATATCATTCGTGTGCCTACAAAAAGGGGTAAGAAATTAAAATATTCAAAATATTTGATTGGGTTATGTGTCGATCTTGCATGGTGCAAGAATGTAAAATGGGTCGAATTTCTTGACCTAGTTAAATTTCAAAAATGGTCGAAAGTACTATGTTCTCATGAGGGTTTATTTGAGGCTGATATAGGTGAGTCCTATTCAAAATTCGAGAATTCTGATGGTATGTGTATTAGTGTTGTTAATGGGGGATTGGTTAAATTTACTGAAAAAAGCATGTACCAGCTGAAGGGTACAAAGCTTATATAGAAGGGAAGGTAAAATTAAACATTAATGGCGTTTCTAATGATGAAGTTCTGTTGTTCTTTAGAGGGAAATCTGCTGATCTATCACTTGACCAGAAAGGACCTTTCACCTTTTCACAAATTTCTTTTCCAACTTGTTTGGCGCTTCATTCTGCCCCGTACCTCTAAAAGAACCCAAGCCAGCCTTATGGCTTTGTCCCTTATGTACTGCTTTGCCAACAACATCAAAATTAACTTCCCCTCCTTGATGATAAATCATCTGACCCATTGCATTACTCATAACAACCGCATTGGCTATGGTAACCTTATTACCACCATCCTCCAAAAGTGTAATTTCAAACTTCTTGCCAGTCCCTCTTTTGACCTTGAACCTGAAAACTATTTGACCAAAGATACACTTGCTAGGCTTAGTTTAAGGGTGATGGGTGGCAAAGTGGAGTTTGATGTTGAAGAGCCTAGGTTTAAGAGTGAATGCGGGGTCCGAGGAGGAAAATTGTTGAGGAAGTGAGTCTTTGGGGGTCCCAAATCGATCGGGGAAGAGTCGGAGGTTAGCGGACTCTAGGTTCCCAAGGAACAAAAGATGATGATGATCTTTGTGATGATCGATCCGGAAGCGGATCCGGTTCCTTAAGGTCTGCCTCTAGAGCTGTGGACTTCCCTTGCTCTCTACTGCTGGTCTTCATGGTTTGCTCAAGGAACTTCAAGACTCCCTGTCTCTTCTTTATTCCAGGATCCAGGGGATGGAAGCCAGGGTTGCACGGTTGGATGTTCAACAAGAGCAAATCCTTGCTGCTGTGAAGAACGGCGAAGCAACCATTCGCGAGAAGATTGACTCAGTTGTTGCCTCCTTCACCATTCGATCCAAGCCTTGAATCTCCCTCCACTTTCTCTTTTTCCTTAATCTGTTAAACATTATAACTTTGGATTTAGTAACTAAACATTGGTGCATCGTTGCTACTGTTGGTTTTTAGATGTGTTAATCACATCAGTTTATTTTGGTTCCTATTTTTTTCTCTCTTTCCTATTCTTATTTTGCTTGCTTTTCTTCTTCTCTTTTCATTCGTGAACTCTGCTATTGCTCACATCTTGCTTGTTTGCATCTGTTTTGTCTGTGAATGCTCATTAAAATGTCTGGATGGCTAGTATTATTAGTACTGCTGGTTCCTTATATTTTTTTGATGATTACAAAAGTGGCACATAAAAAGATTCTAGTCTCCTTAATTTCTGTAGTGATGATTTTTGACTTTTCTCTCCTTGTTCAAAAATGATTTACTTAGTCTTCGATTTCTTAGGTCTAGGTTTTGTTTTGATCTTGATTCTTTTGCCTTTACTTTATTTTCTTTTGTTAATTTTTGTCGATTTAATATTTTTATTTGTGTTATATTTGCCATCATAAAAAAGGGGGAATATTATTGTATTCCATATTTTGATGATGCCAAATAATTAAGTCTTGTATAGTTTTATTTTGAAAAATATAAAATCCCAAAAATATTGTCTTGTTAATTTTTATATATGTCTTATGGAGAAAGATTAATGAGTTTTAATCTACTCAAGATATTCTTTATATACTTTGAATTTTATTATATGGTATGGTTGATAAATCTAGTAACTGAGAATCTTTTGTGAAAAAGATTTTCTATTATTAGATGCAAAGTTGTTGCTTGATGTGTGCAGTAGGTTGCATAATTCGTGGCTACAAAGAAGGAGAGTTGGGGCGAGATTTCCTCTAACAAACTCACTTACTGTTGGCGCAAAACGGCTAGTGGAGAGCGGTTAAATCTGTTGCAAAAAACGTGGAGTTTGTGCAGCGTGTAAAGAGCCATGATTCCTAGGTTTTAGCAAACACACCATGGAGAACGTGTGAAGTATGAGAAGCTACTGCATTTATTTAAGGAAGAAAATAGTTGTTCGAAATTCTTACGACTTTCAAGCATTACAAATTCATTATTTACTTTGAAAGTTTTTCTGTAATTTTCCAGAAAAATTGACAGGAGAGGTATGAACTTTGGCCGACAATTTTTAAAAGGTACCAACTTTAGATTAACCTGTGCAGGTCCCAACTATAAGGGGCTTAACTTTGAGCGGGCCTTATAGGTTTCTAACCTAGTACAACAGGTTCTTCAGCACGTGACCTCATAAAAGAGGCACGTGAGTTTAACTTTGACCAATTCTTTTAAAAAAATCTCCTCCTCCTCTACCTCTATTAAGTTCCCTTGCAATTTTCTGGTTTTCCCTTCCTTTGTCTTTGCGTTTTTTTCACTAAAGAGGCACTTATTCTCTCTCCTCTCTTCCCCTTCTCTGATTCTCACTCCTCTCTAGTGATGGAAACCAATACCTGAATTAGGGTAATTCAAGTCCCAAGGTGGTTGAGGGGAATCAAGAATCTCTGAATGTTTTTCATTCCCCATTGTTCTTTGTTGCTAAGCTTGTCGTGGCAGACTCGCAGGTTTGTGTCCTCCACCGGCGGTGGCGTGGGTTGCGTGGGGTGAGGGAAGTTGTGTTTTAGAAATTTGGGGTGGAGGAGGAGTGGGATGCGACGACGGAAGGTGAGGGTGGTGGTTGAAGAAGGAGAGCGCTAAAGGAACAAGGAGAGGGCTAAAGGAAGAAGAAGAAGGATGAGAGTGTCACGTGGGGTTTTAAGGGACCCACGTTTAAATTTTTTTGACCTATTAAGCGGGTATCAAGTCACTAAGGTCCGCTCAAAGTTATGACCCTTATAGTTGGGACACGTACATGTTAATCTAAAGTTGGTACCTTTTAAAAATTATCGGCCAAAGTTCGGACCTCTCCTCTCAATTTTTTCCTAATATTTTTCTTCTCCTACAATACATATCATTGTAATATTCATAGTGTTTGGGTGAGTGAAAAAAAAAAACATAATATCCTTGTAATCAAGAGAGAGAAAGAAAGAGAGAAAAGAGAAGACTTGAGTGAAGTCGAGTGAGTGTCATCGGTTAAGGGGGAACTGGGTGACTGGGAACAAGTTCCTAAAGGAATAGAGAAGAGTCCAGTAATAGGTTGTAAAGAAAGTCTTTTAGCCTATTATAATAAGAGAAGTGTTGAGTCAAAATCCCTTGGGGTCAAGGTTTTTCTTCCTATTGGGCCTTGGAAGTTTTCCTTGTAGGTTAAATCTTGTGTGAAATCTTTCTTTCTTTCTAAGTTCTTTCTATTCCGCAATTAAATTTGAAAATTTCCCCTCAACTACAATTCACCCCCCCTCTTGTAGTTGGCCTAGTGTTCATACTAGAATAAAAGGCATCATCATCAAAATAATCATCACCATCCTCACTAGCCATGTACTCAGAATCACATTCACAGTGTAGGGCAGCAGGAAGAGACAACAAATCCTTCTTCTCTAGATTGGCATTAGTTGAGGGTCCTCATCAAACAACTAGAAGGATGATACATCTTAATAGGAGGAGGCCTAGGGGGAGTGCCTAGGGCATCAACCTTCTCGGATCCGGCTACAATATCTTCTCTAGACTCCTCCTCCACTCCACCCGGGGAGGGGGAATAGGAGGGAGTCTTAAGACTGAATCAATCTCATCCTCATCATCCGAGGGCACCTCAATCACAAGAGGTTCAGCAACAACCAGCTTACATTTGTCTTTACCATAAACAGGGGACATCTTTGGTGGAATAGAAGAAATGGGTACAACATATTTTACTTTTTCATGGATCACAATACCTTTATTGTTACCATTCACAGAGACAGGGGAGGTTTTGAGAACACCATTTTTTTGAGCATTGGCCTAAGCAGATTCAACTTTAGCCTTTCTAGCAAGGGTTTTAGGCACTACATGAACCACATTTGCTTGCTCAGCAATTTTCACATGTGTATCTTGCATGTAAGCCTTGGCAATGCTATCATAAAGCTCTTTTTGCTTAGGATTTTTCTTTATTTGAATCTTCACTCTCTTTTTAGGGAAGCGAGAGGGCAAAACTCAATATCATGATCATTAAAACCACAGAAAGAACAACCTTTAGAGAAATCCTCATACCAAATAACATAAGCTTGGACCACATCACCAACTCTACTAATCTGAGTAAACTCAATTAATGTATCAGTAATATCTACCCTCACACATACACGAGCAAATCTAATTTTGTTTCTCAGCAAAGGCCTTTGATCAAGCTTGATCAGAGTACCAACCCTATTAGCCCCATTAGCAGACAACAAACTAGCAATGGAATCAAAGTTGAGCAACTCAACAGGCAATCTAGGAATTCTAACCCATAGATCAACCCACCTAATTTCCTCCAAGTAAGGATCAAAGGAGGGTTTCCAGGGATAGACAACAAGCAAAACACCCTGAACATGCCAAGGTCTCTCAGCCCAGACTAAAGACATATCATTATGATTAGCAAATTTAAACAAAATCTAGTTATTTCCCATTTCAAGAAAATCAACATCTCCTTTAATGAACTTCCATTCAACCTTAGTTCTAGCCATAATAGTGCGCAAATTAATAACAGAGGAGAGCATTTTACCTACCAAACATGTCTTCACTATTGGAAAAAACCTTATATGACACAAGTTAACTGATCCGGTTCTTTAAAAACGGGATCCGTTACAACTAAACGGATCTGGTTCTTAAAAAAGGGGATCTGTTATAACTATACGGATCTGGTTCTTAAAAAACCGGATCAGTTATTCTCGGTTTTTTGAAGCGAAAATGGCAGATTTTAAACTGATCCGGTCCATATGAGGAACCGGATCAGTTGGGCTTGATGAGATTATATAAGGGCGGCCCATTTGCATACATGACACGCCTCAAGCCCTCAAACATAACCTCTAAAACTCTAACTCCCTCACTCCTCCTCCATCCTCCCTCCTCACACGCCTCTCAAACCCCGCCCCTTAACAAACCCTAATTCCCCTCTGACCCTCTCTCAGTCTCCTCCTCCCTCTCATAACCCTCCCCTCTCATTAGCCATCTCTCGCCGTCGCTCTCTGACCGCCATAGTTGTGTCAAACAATCCTATCTTACGCTTCACTCTCTCACGCCGTCCTCATTAACGCTTCGCTCTCTCTCGCCGTCCTTTCTCGTCGTCGCTGTCTCACCAGCCATCTTCTGTTTTCTCTCTCTTGTATGTCTTTCTCTTCGAATTCTTGATTTTTGAAAAAAATTTAGGAATTTTTGTGTGTGAAATTAAGCTGAAGAAAGTAGAAATTCTAATTTCTGGAGATTTTTTTTTGGATGTTAATTTGGTGAAAATATTGAGATCGAAGAAGTTTGGACGTGTCGCTTCGCTCGCCGTTTCCTTCGCCGCCACTCGCCGTTGCCAGTCGTTGCCTCGGTTGTTTTTGTAATTAAGTTTTTTTTTAGATATTTGTTATCTTGTATTTAAATAATTTGTAATTTTATTTTTCCTTTTAATTTTCATTAGATGTGCTGTTGTTTCTTTGTAATTTTGTTTTCTTGTATCTATTTAATTTAACTACAGCATTCAATTTCTTTTCCTTTCATTCATTTTGTTTCTTTTTTTATTTGTGGTTTTTTTGAGTTTAAATCTACTGATATTTTCTTGCTGAATGTTGTCTTGTTGTTCTTCATTTTTGTTAATTTTGGTGGAGTTTTGTTTTAAGTGCGTTTTCTTTTCTGAATGGGACAAAATCAAGTGGATGGTTATTTGTTTCTTGACTTTTCTCTTCTGTCCCCTTCCTTGCGTCTGTGGAAGTATAAGGTGCGTTTTTTTTAATATGCCAAATCCATTAACTGGTCTGGTTCTGTCAGAAAATCGGATCAGTTAAGTCCATTAATTGGTCCGATTTTCTAACAAAAACGGATCAGTTAATAATAAATTGATCCGATTCAAAACCGGATCAGTAAAATTTCGTGAACAGTTGCGGGCGCACCAGCTCCGATCCATTTTCGGATCAGATAAGCCCAATTTGACCAAAGCGGTTGGGCTTTTTTCCACTAGTGCTTAGACAGGTTCCTCGATATCCTTCGAACTTGATGCGGCTCATCAAGGATAATTGAAGTAATAAACCCGAGGATTAGGAGGAGGATTCGAATTCATTGGGACCGAACTATGATCGGCGGGAGAGACGACTTTAGGAGGGTTAGAAGTGTTTGAACTTCCCTAGAGGGCATAGTATAAATAAGAGTAGTCTCGGGGGTTTTTTTGGGGGGGGTTCTCACACAAATTAATACCGAGTTATTGGACAAGACAACTTCTTTGAAATTAGTAGAAGAATTCATTGCACACTCAAAGTAAAAGCACACAAAATAATCATGAAAGGAACTCGGGCGAGAGATAACACTTAGAGAAGTCGAGTAATTAATGCACAAATAGTTACTAAGAACATTCAATTTATAGTAGCTAAGAGGGAAGCCAAACCTTAAATGCCTTGAGTTAAGTCTAACCAAGGTGACTGAGGAGGGATTACCAAAGGCAATCTCAGGGAGAGCATGCTCAGGAGCATGCACACAAATCGACACAAGAACATCATTTCGCTTAACAGCCAACGCCCAATAAATGCGAAGCAAATGGGGCCAACTTACATTACACGGCGAAAAATTGACGAATCGCCTACCCAGAATCTCAAATGTCAATCCCTCTGCTACAGAAATCCCCCAACCACCAAAAATTAGGGTTAGCGAAATCTCCAAAATCCTCTCAGAGCCCTTTAGCTAATTAGAGATGAATAATAGGCTATAATTGCAATTACTCGAATTCCAAGCCTCACTATTACATCTATAAGCCAGCTTAACCACCGATACCATTCTCTAACACCGCCGCTAACCAATAGGAAGAACTATTAATGGGAAGACAAACCTCGCCGAAGCTCAGATTTTTTAGGCTTAAGCACATAATCGCAAAGATTACTCGGGCCAAATATTGTTGATTAGGATTTCTATAGATCGGATTTTGAAAGGCAAAAATTTGGGGGAAAATTTCGATCGAGTTAGGGATCTAGGGTTTGGGGCTCTTTTCTCGAGAGCTTATCTCTCTTCATTTTTTCTTTAGTCATATGGGTAATTGTGATTTTTTATGGGTTGAATGGACTATTATCAAACCTAGAAGTAGAGGTGGGCATGGGCCGGAGCCGGCACGCGGGCCGGCTGGCCCGGCACGGTTTGGGCCCGGCCCAGCCACGAGCCCGCTCAAGGCCCGGCCCGGCCTGTTGTCCACTCCAGTGGGCCGTGGGCGTGCCACAGTCAAGAAATTTTATTTTAGGCCCGCACCGGCACAAGCCCGCCTATATGGCCCAGCCCGCTACTCACGGGCTCGGGCCCGACCCGGCCCGTCATTTCCTCAAGCCCGCGGGCGAGCCATGAACAGGCCTAGCCGGACCCATGCCCGAGTCTACCTAGAAGGATGGATAAATAATAAAAGTAGGGCTAATGTGTAGGACAAATACTCATTAGGACAAACCCATTCATGTCAATAAACTCCAAACTCAAGCAGGGTTGACCTGTGTGAGGTTACGGTCTGGTAGGACAATTCAATTTACCAATCCAAAAAAAAAATGTCAATAAACTCAAAAACAATAGTTTCCTATTTTTGGACAGGATTTTCATTGTGATTACCTAGGATGGATAAATAATAAAGGTAGGACTAATTGTATCTTTTTTTTTTAATACCTATTGTAGATGTCGTTTGACCTTCAATTAATGAATTTTCTTTTTTTTTTAAAAAGCTAGTACATGACGACTCCTTATCTGATCGTAAAAATTCCAGCTTACTTTCATTAATGGAGGAGGCATTTGATCATGGTCGCCGTAGGCCCGTAGCACACTAGCACCCCAATCTCCACTTAAAAGAAAGGAATGGCAGAAGAAGGTAACAAATGGCCCAATTAATTTAGTAGGGAAGCCCATGGAAGCAAAGCAGAAGAATGAATACAACTTCGCAATTTTTGGTGGCATTCTGCAGGCCGAAAGCCCTCTAGCAAAGTTAAGTTTTTGAGCTAATGGGCTTATTATTAATGACGAGCCCTCACATTTTTAGCCCATATATATTATATATGCCCAATTGGTCGCATACTCATCCTATTAGTTCGAATGATCTTTTCATAGTTATTAGAAGTTTAAAGAAAGAGGAAATGACACCAAAATCGACCCATGTGAGTATGTGTTTGGATACTCAAGAGTTCTAAAAAAACTCTAGAGGATCCGGACTCTGTGAGTATGTACTCTAACGTGTGATCTATCTACATCATGTAAATTAGGATTTTCATTCAATATCAAACTGGAGTATGCTAACAATCCTCAAGTATATTCATCATAACCCCATATGTATAATACATTTAACACTATTTGCTATATTTTTGGAGCTTTTTCTCAAAGAGAATATTTTGCTCATTTGGATAATTTTAAATGCGCGATAAGCAATGAACAAAAGAATAGTTTTAGGTATACTATGTTTAAGGTACACTCGGGTGTGTAATAAAAGTTGTGTTCCAAAATAATTAAGATGAAGAATTGAGAGTTGACTGATAATATCACAAATACAAGAGTATAAGAATACGTACGATGCAATTAAATATCACATAATAGATTAAAAAGAACTAATAATTGATTAACAACTAAATATAGACATGATTTACTACTAGTATTGGTAAGACATTAGATAATGAACACAACTAACTCAAAAAAAATACCCTTACTTTACCGCTGTTTCTATCTCGTGTATAGATTAACATCGTCTATACTCTATTCTTAAACGTCCCACATTTAGGTTAGCATTTACTTTAGTTTGTCAAGTATATTGTCCTCCATGCATGTTTTTGTCTTTCTATATTTTTAAAACATTGACCCCCCACCATATACATAGTGTCTTTTCTATATCTTTCACTTTCGTTTACTACCATACGATAAAGTAGATACTAAATATTAGATAGAGAGAATCCTATCCAGTATGTATCATTTATTTTTGAGTAAAGTCAATGGGTTGATCATGACTATAACTATTTGTTTCACAATAATCTTAAATATAGATTATTTCATAATAATCCCAACTATTTGAATTAATTTATCGAAATGACGTGATAACTGATAAGTGGTGACCCTAATTCATCTTGTGATTTTTTTTCACATATAGATTTCGATATATTGTAATTTCCTTATATAGCAATAATGTAACCAAAATTTTGGGGGGGTTGGTTAGTTGGTTGGTTGTGTAGTCGTAGTATAGATACCATAAAAAAAGTTTGAAGGGGCATACCCGCATTATATACCGCTAATGCGAGGTTCTTGGAAAGCAAGAAGAGTCAAGTCAACATCAGGAAAAATAGGGGAAGAAAAGTTTATTACATTCACCAAAGAAAGGGGCTGTTTTTGGTCTTTTGCTTTGAACAATATGATTCTGATTTCTGCTCACCTCAGTTTCTCTCATGCTTTAATCAATAAAGATAAGGTTCATGGACCATGCATTGTTCTATGCTTGACAATCTTTTTATAGTTAGCATTTTCTCTATCAAAGTCTTCATCTAATAAATGTCACCTTCTTTTGTTTCTTTTCTCTTTTTTAGTTTTTCACTTGCTACTTGCTTTGCTAGCTAGAATCTCACTTCTAAAGATAAAGAGGAACATGCATGGAGGACAATATACTTGAGAAATTAAAGTTCTCAACTTAAATATGGACCAACCTTATCTCTTAGAAGCCTATCTAGTTATCTACTAAAGAAATGTGCTTGCTACTTTCAAGTTTCAACCCAAATGCATATAGGGATTTTGTGATGATATATTAATTGCCCTAATATCATATTCATATTATTCCCCTTTCTTTTCAAGGTATATGAATAGTTGCATGTCTAATTATTTGGCCTCTAATTAAAAAGTTATTGTTATAAAAACTACTTCCTCCATTTCATTTTAATCTACACACTTACACTTTTCACGCATGCCAATGCAAAACTTTGAGGACATATATCTTTAGTTTTGTATTTGTTAAAATTATAAAAAGTACATATTAATAAAATACATGTTATAATGAATCTAACAAGATCCCACATGACTATATTTTCATCCGCGTATAAATCACAAATGATGGTCAAAGTGAAATTTATAAATAGTGTAAAATATCAAAGTGTAACAATTAAAATGAAACGGAGGGAGTATTACATTAATTAACTAACAAGACTATCGTAAATGTTAGCCTAATAGAGAAATCCAACTCTCATATTAAGAAGGGTTGGAAAGAAACCTATTAAAACTAACTCATGCATAATTATTGCTCATCTCATTTGCTTATTATGATGAAACTATTAATGTATGATACATGAACTATACTCTTTTATGATTCTTACTTGAAAGGAATAAGAGATGTTTATTGTTAAAAAACGTATTGAAAATTATGCAGAACCAAATGTAGCAAGTAAATAAAGATGAATGGAGTATTTAATTAGCTCATATTATACGACCATAAAACTAAATGTAAAGAAATGAATTAAATCTAGAGGTGATCATGGGTCGGGCCGGGCCGAGGCAAAAAAAAATTTGCCCATTGACCGGGCCGGGCCCAAATCCAGGCCAAAAAATTGTGCCCAAAACCCGTTATTTCCCGCGGGTCAAAAAAAACTGCCCAAGCCCGCCCAAAAACCGGGCCGGGCCGGCTGAAGTTGATCAGCTCTAATTTAATGTAATCAAAATTCATAAATGGAGAAAACCCATCAACTTTAAAATCGTGAGATTGAGTTCCCATCATCAAAACAAATTACTACTATTATCTCTCTCATGAGGCTTGCCTAACATTTTCTATTTATATTAGCAAGGGCAAATGGCTTTTATTCAACCAAAGTAGATCCTAGATATTTGCTAGTGCCTAGTGGTATTAATATGTGGAGTATTAAATTTATTAAAATGGCGTTACTCATTTATTGTTACTACGATGAAGGACACAAAGGACAAGTAATTATCCCGTCAAAAGAAAATAAATAATTAAGAAGACATTCTCGAAAAAGAAAACAAAAGAAAAAGAAAAGAAATGATATCAACTGACATGATGATATTAATTAGCTAAAAAGCTTTAGAAAAAAGAATACTTTAATTTAGTAGTTAGTAGAAGTATAATAGAAGTAAGGCAAGCAACATGGCATGCAGCTGATGCAGTGCTAGACCCTGCTGCCCTCTTAGCTACCAAGGGTTTGTTGCTTTCACGAGAGGGGCACCATCCCCTACGCCTTAACTAAATGGCTTTTTTGAATAACAATAAACATAAATATATATATATATATAGAATTATTATTCTGTGTTAAATAATTGCCATACATGTTCAAGTTGTCTTTCAACTCCTTGTGTGTTGTGTCTGCTGATTTTTTATTTGTATTTTTTCAAACATAAAAATATTAAGTAGGGCAGTCAAAGTTTGAATCAGGATATCTGTGACTTGGAGCTTGGAATGCTAACCAATAAAATTAGTAGTACTAATCACTATGCATTACTTTTCATTAGTTATTATTGGTTGTTTTAAGACATGATTAGAGATCAGTTCCTATATGTAGAAGTACTGAGTACTCCTATTTATCATAGCTTGCTTAAGGAAGAAATGATGGAGATCATTCTTATTTAAAAAACTTGATTATGCATGATATCATTTTTTAGTGAGAGCTAATTATTCTATTATTTAGTTCATATAATAGGTGCTATGTATTAGGCATGTCATATAGATCGGTTTTGGTCGAACTTTTGATGTTCGGTTCAATCATAAGTGGATTAAGAATCTCTCAACTTAAGCCCAGTCAAGTTAGAAAATTCAATCATAACATGCCTAATTGATTAAACGAATTACCGATTATATAGTTTTAACCAATTTAACAAATTTACTAGGTACCAATCGTATATATAGCTTATTTGAAGGAGATTTTCATTTTCTTTTTAGAACAAAATTGTACTCGGTTATATATTATGATCATAATTATGCATGATATATACACATATAATGAGAATTTGCAATCTCAACACATCCTATATGTGTAATATGAAGTATACGGTATTGAACAAACTAAAAATTGACCATATGCTAGCAGAGTGATAGGACTGCAAATTAAAGCACAAATTTAAGTAATATCTAACAACTCAATTTTTTGTCCATATATAATAATGTCTCTAAAGGCAAAATTGTCAAAAATAATCCAAAGTTTGGGCCATCTTCCACCATTAATTCCATGTTTCTTTTATCCGAGAATAATCCCAAGTTGGCATGTTGTCTTCCCATATTGGTCTCCCTCCTTTGGTGACCTGCTCAACAAGTAAAAATTCCATGGGGCCCACTATGTTTTATTTTTTATTTATATGTTGATCCATTTTCGTCGAAAAAAAAGGAAAAAATAAATGAAAGGGAAAGAGCAGTCTTCACTTGAATAAAAAATAAATAGCAATGCAAAACAAACTTATACAACAAACCCACTCATAAACTCTTAGATTCGTGGCCTCGTGCAATCATTACCAAACTCATAAATTTTAAAAATTCAAACCAACAAAGAGATATAAGTAAAAATTAAAATAAAAACTTAAATTATAATTTAAATTATAAGAAACTTAAACCAAAAGAGATATAATTAAAAATAAATAAATTTATACGTGAGGCTTATGATTTTTACCTACTAAGCAGGTTATTCTTGAAGTCGGACCAGTATTGGAAGATAACATGCGAACTTGGGATTATTCAGGGAAAAACGATACTTGAGATTAATGGTGGAAGACACCCCAAACTTCAGATTATTTTTGACAATTTTTCCTAAGTTATATGATTTTCTCAACTCTTTCCCTCCTCAAAACCTAATTGTCTTAGTGTATCTCATTGTCATATTCACTTCATCTTAAAAAATAGGTTAGGTAAGAACCTAATCAATACTTCCAGTACACAATATTATCATCATAATGCTAGATACATAAAAGATGGCCGCCATGATCAAATGAATTAACGATGATGACATTTTATTTATCTTGAGGAACGAAAATTCCTCTACGAAACATAGTGGGAACTCATAATAGTATGTAATGATATATAATCGCAGATTGAGAACTAATTATCAAGAACTTATCAATCAGGCTATATCTCACTTACACACTAAACATTCAAAAGAAAAATAATGGCAACCACGTCCTATGTCCACTACCTAATTATAGCAAAATTCCTACTGAAGTGTGAAGGTGCACGTGGACACCTTAAATGTTATAACATTTCTTATACATGACACTAGATATTGCTAGTTTAATTCTGACATGTAACCAAACTTTACAACATTAACATCAATTCATACAACCATTATCATTGAAACTAACTAATTGAATATATAATTAATCCTTGTCTCATACGATATGGTTTATAAAAGTTGTATTATATAGTTTTTTCATAAGATTAGCGCAAAATATTGTGTCATCTATCTGTTTGCAAATACAGAAGTCACAAACTTACAATCATTTTTTTGTTTAATCAGTTTATCATCATGTGGACCTAGTGTTCCATAAACAAAGAAGAATTTTTTTTGGTAAGATGTGGAGATGGTAAGAGAATATACTCAACCCATTACCGCCATTATCTCCCCTAGATTAGGTTGTCTTCGTATCTACGAAAACACTCCATACAAATATTACATAAATGTTTACTGACAAATAAGGTGACATGTTTTTGATAATGCATGAACTAGGACAATTCTCTCATAGTTAAAGAGCAAATTCATCCATTATAAGCAATAATTCAATATAATGCATGTTTTTCATCTTTATCTCCGTCTTAGTGATATCACTCAACCATCATAACTATAGACTTACATTCGTGTCATATTGTTACTCACTAGTTACTTTCTTCCATCACCAACGACGATAATAATATGATAGTAACTAAGTAATGTAACAATGTGAAAACCTTTTTCTAAATACCTTATAAAAAAATCGCTATCTTATAGTAGTTGGTCTGTTTCTGCTTTCTACCACGGCTCACTTGATTTATTGTCATATTGCTGCTCATAACTTCGACTTATTAATTATCTTCCATCACAAACTACAATAATATTATTATATTTATTCTAGTAAGTCATGTCATTTTTAATACACCACCTTTTACTTCTTCTAAATTTATAGTCGCGTAAATTACGTACATAGGTTAATAGCCAACTATTTTATTGGGAAGACATTCGGTTTTCATTTTAAATCAATCTAATGAAACACCTCTATTAATAAGGTATGACCAAGACATATATACAAGGTTAGCTAGCTATATATATCCAATGAAAGGCCACCCCCACAATGAGGTAAGGACACGTGTAATGCAGCTAATACGTACTATTGCCAAATAGTGTGAAGGCCTTGTGGATACACATAGAATCAAGAATGCACTTGCAATGGTCTCTTTGAAAGAGACAGAGAAAGCAACAAACACAAACAAGTTGTTAACATATGACTTCATACCCACTCCTAGCCTTACCTCAAATCAAAAAGCCAAAGTTACATTAGTGCATCATATTTATGACTTTTAGTCTTTTACTAAAGAAACAATAATAATTTTAATAATAGAACTCCATAACAAAAGTAATGGAGTATTACTACTAAAGTTCAAAGAAGTTTTTTTTCCTGTCCCACACTTTACTCCACCTCGTCTCTCTCAAATTTCTGCCAATACTATTCTATATTCCAATATGGACGTTAGCAAATCCAACAAAATTAAAATTGATGGGATCATATCACATCAAAGGAATAAAGAAAATTTTGATAAATAAATGGGAAAAGAAAGAAGGAGAGATGGGATCACTGATCCCATTACATACTACATCTGTCACAAAGTAATGTGTCTAATCTTAATGGTCCAAACTCTACGGGGTCTAAAATTTACTGGTTAGTATTATTGAATGGATTTGGTTTTCATGATTGCATGTTTTGCTGATTACAAAATATGTTTATTGAACAAATTGGATTTTTTTCTTGCCCCATGTAGCATTAATTTTATTGAGTGAAATTGATTTTCACTCGTAGGAAATGATATTTGCGTATTGAATTAATCATAATTACTATTTAATATGTGTTCCCCTCATATATCTTTTGAAATTTCTATCAAGTACAAAATGAACTTTAGTATAAAATTGAAGGTGATATAAACCTAATTAGGGTTAAATACTTAAAATTAATAAGTTGTAATTAATGACTAAATTGAAGGTGATTTATCATACTTCCTAGTTTCAGATTAATATGATACATGTTCTTTTTTATACAAGATTACACTCTCAAATACTTTACCTCGGAGAATAAGAAAAGATGGTTCTTGCTTTTTGAGACTATCCTCTGCAGCTGTAGCTAAGTTTAATATCTTTAATTTTTTTTGTATTGGAAAAATTACTAAAATTTGATAATGTATATGACAATACAGAATGAAACAAATTAGTTCAACAAGATCTTATACTTCCTTCGTTCCAGTTTACTTGCAACATACGGACTTTTTACACCTCCCAATGCCACTAGTAGAATAATTGCATATTGTTGTGGTTGAATTGCTGCGCTTTTACCCATACACAGCAATAGACTACAAGAGAATTTAAAAAAGCGTGAAAAAAGATTTGTTGCTGCGGTTTCTAGGGGGAACCGCAACAATAGATAGTTACACGCCTTTCTTATTCACTTATGCCTCTATCTCATACGCTCTCGCCCCCTGAGCTTCTATGTCCTCTCTCGTATTCTATCTCCTCCGCTCAGCCTCTCATCCTTTCTCTCCTCTCTCATCCTCACTAGCCTCGCCTTGTGGTTTCGTTCCTCGTCGCCAATCACCAACGACTACAAGAAGCCCGCGAGCGTTGACCGCAAGTCGTCCGTAGCTCGTTGCCAATCACCAACCTCAACTACGCAAAGCCCGACCTCGTCGTTGTCGCCAATCTCCAGCCTTGACTGAGCGAAGCTTGGCCTCGTCCTAGTCGCCAATCTCCAATATTGTTCATGGCCGTCGGATGCGGAAGATACCATTGCCGGATTTATTAGAGCCTTGATGGCATAATAAATCACGAGTTCAGATATCAAAAAGGTCTTCGTTGGCGAAGTCGAAAGTGCAATCTGACGCACAACACAAACACTGAGAAGCCGCTGCCATGATTGTTTTTATTTTCATTTGTTTTTTTTTTTTATTCTTTTGTAGTTAGGATTTGTTTGTACTTATCCAGATCTGATGTTAGGGTGGTGATATCTTATTTTTTTGGATTTTTTTCATTTTTATTTTTTTAGAATCAATATGATCTTAAGGTTTCTGATTTTTGTTTTTCGTTTAATTTTCTTTTATATCTCTTTTTTTGAATCTGTTGGATTTTGTGTATCTGATATGTTTTTGTATAAGCATTCTTTTGTCGTTACTTCTAATTTGTAGTATTTTATTTTTTTCCTACATCTGTTTTTCTTTCAAATTTGATGGCAAAGTGCAATATTTTTTTTATCACCTGTACCGCTACCTATTGCTGCGGTTTTCGACTACAACTGCAGCAATAAGTCAAACCCATTGCTGCGATTTTAGAATCGCAGCAATAGATTTATCTATTATTGCGCCTTGATTTGCGGTGGTGCGAAATCCGCAGCAATAGGCCACTTAAAAATCGCAGTAGTATACAATTATTCTACTAGTGTGCACGAATTTAACCATTAATATTTCGTAAGTAAAAAGATTCAAAATGAGAGTATATATACATCGAGACGAATCTAACAAGATCCCAAATGACTATGTTTAACCTTACATGTTAACCATACTAGCTAGATGGCTAAAGAGGAGTGTATGAATATTGTAAAAATCCATATGTTGCAAGTAAATTAGAATGGAGGAAGTATATCTCTTTTATTAATGGCAAAATTGGCCTCAACACCACAAACTATGGCGAGGGTGCACCCAGCACCACCAACTTTGATTAGTAGCCAAAACAGCACAAACTATTGGACTGAGTACAACGAGTGTCATAAATGACGCCGAAACTAACTTTTATTGACACATGTTCGCGTGACTTAGGCTTTTATTTCATAAAAAAACAAGATAAATGAAAGAAAAAGGGGAAAATGGGAAAATAAATAACACGGATTCCCCGCCGCCGGCAAGAAAAGTTAGTTCTGGCGTCATTTATGACACTCGTTATACTCAGGCCAATAATTTGGGGTGTTTTGGCTACTAGTCAAAGTTTGTGGTGATGAATACACTCGCGCCGTAGTTTATAGTATTGAGGCCAATTTTGCCTTTATTAATTAGCGAGGACATACGTTTTAAATTTGTAAATTAAAAGTTGACGGTAAGAAACAAAGTGCTGCAAGAATTTTGTAGTATATATATATGCGGAGTAATAGTAATACAAGTTCACAATATTCTCCATAGGAGTATCACGAACGCACTTTGAAACACCTAATAAAAATGAAAGCATGCACTTTGGAAAAGAAAACTTCAACAGAGAACAAAAGATAAAAGCAGGTATTTTTAACTAGTGTTAAAGTGTGTGTGCAGATTTTAACTGTTGCTAAAGTTTGTATAAGAATCAGATAAATAATTTAGTTTTTTTTTTTTTTTTTTTTTTAGGAAAGTAATTGGTCGAAGCTCTAGATAAATAATTTAGTATTTGTACTTAATGATTTTTAACTTAAAAAAGAAAGAAAAGAAAAGAGCACCAAAAAGACAAGGAAAGCAAAAAGAAGTCATAAAGTGAAGATATTGGTACACGGGTTAATGAGAGCTTTCCTAATTGAAGATATTGAAAAAGCAACACAAAACAACTCCTCCTCCTCCTCCTCCCAAAGTGAGGAAGCAGAAATTTGTTCAAAGTTGATTGGGAAAAAGTGCAAGTTGTTGAAGTTTTTAGTTGGATCTCCTATAACTTTGTCTCATCAAGAAACTAGTGCGATGCTTCTTTGAATTTATGGACATGCTACATTCATATATGCATGTGTTGGATCTTCTGTCACTTCATGTTTGTAAGGAAAAGCATATCAATAATGTACTTTATGAATTTGGTTTAGTATAAGTTTCTTTTTCTTTAGTGCCACTAATATTTGTGCTGTGGTAATGTAATAAAGTCGGTATTGCTTAATACACTAGGGAAAAAAGAATGAAAAAACCTGAAAATTTCTTAGTGGAATTGCATCTAAAACTAATGCGAGTATCAACCACTTGATGAGCTCCTGCTTAAATTTACAGCGCAGCCAGCATGCACGTAACAACTGTTTTCTTAGATCAGAGGATCAATGAAGCTTTTATTTGCCTCACTTTATCATTTCTATAAACATCAGTAGTTTAAGAGAAAAGTAAGCTACTGTTAATCTACTTTGCTATTTTCCCTTGAGCTAGATGGGGATAATTATAGTTGTCTCTCTTTTTCTTATCTTTTTTATTTTTATTTGGAAATAAATTAAACGCAACAAATTTTATGAAGGATGTATACTATTGTAGTATTGTAGTTACAACAACAGTATGGGAGTATGGTCCGATAAAATATATTTTGTTATTATTATATACGTTCTCTGTTCTTTTTCTATTGCAACAAATTGAGTATTCAAGCATGTCAATGCACAACTTTAAATATTAATATCTTTAAATACTTTTTAGTAAAAATTATAAAAAATTGATATTTTGAAAGTATAGTTCGAAACGGATCTAACAAAACCCACATGACTATATTTTTCTTTATGTAAAAATCACAATAGATATTGTAAGGGTGGTGAGTGAATAGTATAAAAACCCAATTGTTGCAATAGAAAAAAAGGAAAAAAATATGTAATACTAACTAGAAACTAGGGACCATCACTGATCAAGCTACGACCAAAACATTAGACCGACTAGAACAAAGAATAGCACTAATTGTTCTTTGGGTGGAGTCACTGAGCCACATTATGAATAAATCTTTGACCAATTATATCCAGAAATTGAAAATCAAAACTTGGGTCGAAAGTCGAAACAGGTTAAACATATTTAGTGGAGATAATGTACTCATTGTGATAGTTAATAAGTCATAAGTTAGTTTATCTAAAGTACTTTTATTATTATAACAAAAATCTCCTTAAAATAGATAATATATGTACCTAATATCACTAGCTCCTTACAATTAAAGTCTGTAAACTGTAGTAAACTTGGAATTCCCCCAAACCCTAAAAGAAGTAGTAAACATAAACATAGCACCAAGCCACCAAGTACCCTAATAATGTTGTCCCACTAACTTTGGCATATATGCCGGATGAAGGGTGGAAATTAAAAAACAATAACTGTGAGCAAATTATATTGTTTTAATTCGGAGAGGAAAGTGAAAAATATAATTAAATTTAGATAAAGTCTGACTTGTAAGCATCACGTAGCAGTAGGAGTAATAATAAATAGATAGTACGTCCATATAGTAGGAATCAAAAGATATGGGAGTTTGGAATTTTGTTAAACCTATGTCAAAACAAATAATGCACTTACCCCCATACTTTCTTACAAATACTCTTATTACCATATTTTCAGATTTCACGATACCAAATACCAATACTACTACTTACTACTTAGGCGTGGTGTGTGTAAGTGTTAGCCTGGTCTTATCTCACTTATATCACATGGATTGCAGCATATGTAGGTGGGATTGCACATGGGACCCGTTTGGCCCACCCTCTCTTTACACCTTTGTTGCTTTCATTAACCTACTCCTCTTACTTTCTTTGAACCTTCTCAAGGAGCCTACCCCCAAAACAATATACTCCTACTATTCTTATTTCTGTGTAACGCCAACAAGGAGTACAGTATTATCATAATAATGATGGAAATAATCTGTCAGAATCTTCTTAATCACAACTATGTGATCAAGTACGTACGATGTATTATTTGCATATAATTATCTCAACTATGAGGATTGTCTTTCATAAGAATCCGATTACGTACGCACGATTTATTTAGAAGGGGATATGATAATGTATTATTAAAACCCAGCTAAACTAGTTGGCCTGAAAAGAAGAATGGGACTAAAGAGGGTAGGAAAATATATGACAAAAAACAAAAGAAAAAAGAATAATCGGTTAAATAAGTTATCGGTCACTTCACGATGATTTTGATAAAACTCATTTATAATCATGATTTTTTTTAAATAAATTAATTAAAGTTATTATGGGAATACCATAATAATAGTTAGAAACTTAGAATCCATTATTGTGAATTTTTTCAAAGAAGCATTACTGCATAGTGTATTATAATAATAGGTCTAGAAAGATGTGAGACTATTGGGATCTTCTTCGTCTTAATTGGATTGTAGTACCGAAATTTATAACAGATCAGATCAGATCATAGGAACACCCTCTTCCCCACCATTGAATACTGATCATCTGCAAAACTTTAGGGCTGACTACATAATTGATTGATGGACCACCTGTTGCTTTACAAGTTACTTACTCCTTAGCTTTTTTATGATTCATGTATCCATCAATTTTGGTTTCTTAGTTTGGCGTAACAAGAAGTATTTGTGTTGATCAATAAAGGAGTGCAATCCATGCATTTTGATATTTGTTTCCGTTTATAAAATATATCTGTGTAACATTTTATATTCTATAATATGGTCTCGGTAAATATTTTTCACATAATTAAACAGTGAAGATATTTTTCCTGCAATTGAGTTCTCGAAAATTCCTATTATTTCGTAGCTGTGAGAGTCCAACACGGTTGCATCACGAACAAGTCACAACCGTGTCATAGAAGAATCTTCAAGTTATTAATGCTTAATTTTAGGTCGACTTAGACCGGAAGTGTCCGAGCACTCAAGCAATTTTGAACAAATTAATCCAAAAGAAATAAAAATTCTCATATAAATGACTTGTGGTAAAAAGACTAGGCTAACATCTTACCTTAATTCCTTAAAGTGGTCACTTCTCCTAAAATTAACCACTTATATTAAATTGACCCCTTTATCTTATAAAATGACCCTTAAAATATACAATACCATTTTTTTGGGCAAAAAATAAGGTTAATATATTAATTGAGAACGCACAAATCATCTAACACATTGTTGATGACATATTTTGCAATTCTATCAGTCAACATCGGATTATTAGAATAAAAATCAAGAGGCAAACGATATATATATAAATGTTTTTGTCAATAGACTAATGGGACATATCATATTGATTAAGTTATATCCATTTCCTTTAATTATTATTCACAAAGACTATTCAGTCCGTGTCTAAAGAATTACTAATAATAAACATCACAAACATTTTTTTTATTCATGGCATTTTGTGCTTGTATATTCGACAACTAACAAATGTTTTTCTTTTTATAAATGTTGCCTTTGAAATCACAAATATTAAATACATACATGAAAATAAAGATAGGGAAATTCTCAGTAGTAGCCACAAGGTTTAGTTTTTTTATCAATGGTAGCCCAAAAAAAAAAATTCATAAATAGCACTCAACTTTTGCAACACTTAACAACATAACCTTAATGATGATTAAATGTTAACTTTACTTATTTTTCTGTTAAGTTTAGGGTTTTAGCTAACTTGAGTTATTTAAACCTAAATTACTGACTAACCGTAAAAAATATACACTACCCGTCAAAAAAAAAAGAAAACACTAACCCCTCATATTTCATTACTCTTTTGTCGATCCTTTCCTTCTCCATGGCTTCTCCACTACATCATCACACTTCAAACATAAAAATTCATGCTTTTTAATTCTAAATGGAAGTACTAGTCTTGTAGTTTAAGAACTTTGCTGACTTTGAAAGTTTTGTGGTATAATTCTGAGTTTTCTGTATTTTGAAACTTTGATCTATTGATTCTTACATTTTATATTTGTGGATTGCAAATCTAATCCCTCAAAGCTTAGACTATATATATTGAGAGAGCTTGGATTCTATTTCCATTTTTAGGGGAACTTAGTATATCAAAGGTATAAATTGTGCAGAAGAGTTTTTCAGCTTAATTCTTTTTGTAGAAAATGATGAAGCTGGAGTAGGATTGTAAAATTAAAGTGGGAGAAGGTATAGGAAGAAAAGATTTTTTTGTTATATTTGGCTATAATATTATACAATTTTTTTTGTATCGAACTCCTACCTAATTATAATAGTATTCAAATAAGTTTTATGTGTTTTGATTAATTAAGCTACATGGAGGGAAAAACTTAACTTAGGGTAGGTTAGTAATTGCACCCACAAATCCGAAGTTTAACAGAAAAATAAGTAAAGTTAACATTTAATCATCATTAAGGTTATGTTGTTAAGTGTTACAAAAGTTGAGTGCTATTTCTGTTAATAATTTTTTTTTTTGCTACCATTGATAAAAATCCAAACCTTGTGGCTACCATTGAGAATTTCCCATAAAGATATCAACTTTTTTAAATGCTACTAGCTGTATTAAAAAGGTGAGAATTTAATTTCAATATACAATAAATAATAATGAAGTAAAGTACTTGTGGAGTAGATAGGTTTTCCTTTGTTTTTATTTGTTCTTTCTGCTTTCTCACTAGAATCTTTAAAATAGTTCTTACTCTAGAGATTATTACTTGATTTTGACAATTAAAAGTAAGATAGAAGTACCAAAAAGTAGGAGAGAGATTATTAGAAAATAAAAGAGAGTAATTTAAAAGTAAAAAAAGTGCACTTACCTAAGAGAAGAATAATATAGGAGCCGAGGGATTATACACAACATTTTTATAAATAAATGTCCAGTTAAAAGAAAAATTGTTCAGATCATTTTAAACTAGACAATAGACATCATCTAATCCACACTCAACAGTATAATTAATCAAATTTGATAGGCAAAATTGGCCTAACACTACAAACTAGCGTGCGGGTGCGCCCAGCGTCACCAACTTTGACTAGTAGCCAAAACACCACAAACTATTGGCCTAGGTGCAGTGAGTGTCATAAATGACGCCGAAACCAACTTTTCTCGACACACGTTCACTTGAATTAGACTTCTAATCAATGAAAAATAGGATAAATGAAAGAAAAAGGGGAAAATGGGAAAAATAAATTAACACGAGTTCCCCGCCGTCGGCAAAAGTTAGCTCCAGCGTCATTTATGGCACTCGTTGCACCCGAGCCAAGAATTTGAGGTGTTTTGGCTACTAGTCAAAGTTGGTGGTGTTAGGTGCACTCGCGGCATAATTTGAATGTTGAGGGCCAATTTTACAAATTAGATATGGGTTCTTGATTTTGGATACATTACTCTAATGACTGGTGCTTCACCTCTAGGTCAGATTCTAGTCGAGTACAAATCACAAATGATAATTACAATACTCACCATGCATGTTATGAAATTCCGTGAATAGTAGAAAATCGACAAAACAATTCACCATCAATGTTTATTTGCTTAGATGGACAAAAATAGGTACCAAACTAAAACTGGCCATCTAAATTGATAGGACAACAAGGTGGGGTTGTTACTTGTTTTACTTGTTACTTGTTATAATGCTCTCTGTAAGGGATATATGAATATGATTTATGACAGAGTTGTTTTCTTTTGTGAACGATTGATGTATGATATTTGGCCATTATTTGTTCAATTGAAAAAAGGACGCTAACCCAAGTAAGAAGTCATGATAACCAACCCCATCACAAAAATAGGCAATATCTCACTAGTTTTTTCTTCGTCAAATATTTTCGTGGTTGTTTTTTAATTAAATATTTGTATTTTTACACTTGTCGAAATATAAATTTAGCCATTAATAACTTTAGTTATGTGCAAATGAGATATCAAAAGCTACACATTGAGACAAAACAAATAAGATGTCATATGACTATGTTTATCCTAGTGTATAGATCATCATACACAGTCAAAGTATGAACCGTGAATAATTGAAAAGTCAAGATGTTGCAATTATGCCATGTTCTTTTGAACTTATTTTGGCCGAACTGAACTGAACTTATTTTATTTTTGTTGAACTGAACTAATTTTTGCTGAACTGAGCTTATTTTTACTTATTTTTGCTTAACTGAAATTATTTTTAC
This sequence comes from Beta lomatogona, assembly GCA_947646795.1. Classification (NCBI taxonomy): domain Eukaryota; kingdom Viridiplantae; phylum Streptophyta; class Magnoliopsida; order Caryophyllales; family Amaranthaceae; genus Beta; species Beta lomatogona. The sequence goes on from CANSNZ010000089.1 coordinate 7,514,645, forward strand.
TTATTTTGGCCTGAACTTAATTTTACTTATTTTGGCTGAACTGAATTTATTTTTGCTGAACTGAACTTATTTTTGCTGAACTAAAATGTATTAACATAATATTATCAATACTTATTATTATTTTATTATTTTATAATAATAAGTAATATATAATATATAATAATAATAATAATAAATAATAATAAATAATAATAAATAATAAATAATAGATAATAAATAATAAATAATAATAATAATAATAATAATAAATAATAATAATAATAATAATAATTATAATAATAAATAATAAATAATAAATAATAAATAATAAATAATAAATAAACAAATAAACAAATAAAAAAAATTCAAGTTCATCGTTATTATAATTATAATATTAATAATAATAACAATATTAATAGTAATATTGAAAACAAAAATAATAATTACAACATTAGACAAGACTGAACTTATTTTTGCTGAACTGAACTTATTTTTACTTATTTTTGCTGAAAATAAGTCCAAAAGAACCGGGCCTAAAAAAGAATGGAGGAAATATCTCATTTTTTTGGCTTTCTTTTTCAAGTTTCATGAAATTGGGTAAAAAGTAAGTGTAAATCAACAAAATTTATTTTAGAATCAGTGACAAAGAATTAAAGAAATGAGTTTTATTTACTACACATTAAAAAAATCAGCAACAATCAATTTAATACTCAAATTCAATTTAATCACTTGAAATCAAAATACACCAATGAGGTTGAACTTTTTATCAATTATCATCCTCCGCAAAAAAGAAGAAGTGCTAAAATTCTTTTCCTTTTTTCAGATCACCTTGTTTCAACTAGAAAGATCATACAAGGAGCCATTAGACGATTAATCATTGAGTTAAAATAGCATCAAAGAAGTCCAATTTATTGATGGGCTCAAACAATTCCAAATTTGGTCCCGTAAATAGTAAATGAATAAGATAGCATCAAAGAAGTCCTATCTTTTGATTCAAGGAGAGGTAGGGTACGTTGTACATCTTGTTTGCCTTGTGAAAGATGAAATTTGGTAATACTGCTATGATCGCATGATTCATGCATAATATAAGCAAAAAAACACATACTATATGATAATATGACAGGAGTAACTTGCACTGATCTAAATAACTGAGAGAGACATCACAAAGACAAAAAAATTGGGCCTAGGTACCCTAGCTAAAGATGCGTCTTTAATTGCCTTCTACACTATGGTGTTATATATAGTCCCCATCACTTTAATTATTTTAAATCTTAATATGAAGTAGTTTGGTGTATTTATTATTATTTGCGAAATTTTAAAGTGGTCATAATGAATTTAATCTTGAAAAGCTAAAGTGGTTCGAAATTGTAGATTCAAAATCATTCCAAACAATTAGAATTTTGCATATACTCCATCCGTTTGAGAAGTATATTATGACACCACCTAATCATATTATTACTAGTATTTTGACCAAGGTGATGCTCGGATCAGTTACAATTACCAAATATATTATCATACATAAATTTCATAATTGATTTTATTAAGTTTTTCGTAATTTTCTATCTAGTGTGAAATTGAAAAATAGACGTTATGGCATGATAAGTTGTTTAAAAAAAAGTTTTAAGGAATGACGGATTGAAATAACAATTTCAAAGAAATTGGGGTAAGAGAGTATTATTATCATAATAAAAGTGGTAGATATATATATCAAAAGGCTTGTCTATGTCTAGTTACATATAATTATAAGACTTTATTAATTATATTTTACTTTGAAATATAAAATATTGAAATTGTAGTGCATTGGTGGTTAAACTCTCACATTGCATTTCAAAGGTCATGTGTTCGAAATCTAGTAGCTACACATTGCTCATAAACATGTGTATTATAAACTTGAAAAGAATGTCATGTGATGTCATTCTTTTTATAAAAACGCCTATTAATATATTTGTATAGATGTTTTAAATTCATGAATCATTGTGAATAGACGTGTGATACCAAAACTATCTGGCTAGTGGCTGCTATTTTTGCTACATTAAACAGACAAGTCCCAATACTTGGAAGTTTCCCCTTTAAAATTTAAATCCCAATTCTCTTTTGAGACAGTACTCTATCAATTATCATGCACTAAATCTCGCATTATATCTAAAGGTTTAATCAACTAATATAATCATGAATGCCTATGACTTTATGATCTCATGACCCGCCACATTATTTTTACCAACATCACTGAGTTTATGATTCATGCATGCATCAGATGTATGAAGACATGTGACTATATAAGATTAATGGTTAATTAAACAAAACCATTAGTCAAGATACCAACTTGATCTGTAATTTTGATCCATCAAGGATCAAACTTTTTTTTTATGGACAAAACCTGTTTCTGATTGACACATAAGCACCAAGTACCGATGCTTATTTATTTATTTACGATAATCACCACTTAGTGTAAGGTATAGTACTCGATCTATTTTGAAATATAAGGCATTTGCGCTTTACGAAAATTTATTTTGATCACAAATATCTTTTATAGTATGAAAAATAAAAATTAGGAAAAATTGACAATGGTTGTCCAATTATGGCGCCCTTCCATAAAAGGTCCCAACCATCTTAGTCTCTCTTTGTCACAATCGGCCACAAGAACCTGAAAAATAACAAAGAAGAGCCAAAAGTATCTCGAAATAACACAATGGTTCAAAAACTACTTAAATCATGCAATTAGACCTACGATGCACTAAAAACTACATGAAAATGAGGCTTAAAATCTACTTATGTGCAACTAAAAATAGACTTATCAAACTCACTCAAGCTAAACTATTGTTTGTCCTCAAGCAATCCAAACTAAATAATCAAGGAAGTAGTTCAATAGCCGCCTCAAGCAAAGTATGCAAGCCAAATTTCAAAACCAATTCAAACACAATTTTCAAAGTTATCATGGTAGAAAACAATCAAACCTCACAGTATAGCACAAGGAAAAGCAACCATCTTACCACAAGTTATCCCCTAAGGTTGACTCAATCATGAATATGGTAGCTCTCACTTTAGTCGTGCACATTATCTCTCATGTGTATAAAAGGATCAAATGATCGCTCAAGGCTCCATTCCATTGATTATATCCTACCATAAGCTTGCATATCTTCTCATTCTCCACCGCTATGGGACTACGTTACATGCAAAGAATCATGAGGACTTCATATGGGTTGTAATAAAGGCTTAAGGTATGTGTATGGAAAATTCTAGGAAAGTGGTGCTCAAAGGGGAAAGTGAAGTTTTTCAAACACCTTTGACAACAATTACACAACTCTTAACATAAGCATTCCAATTGCACTTCATTTTTTTTTAATTAACTGAACCATAACTCCTCAAATAGAAACTCCAATTTCCTTGTGTTGTATTCCATGTTTTGATGATGCCAAATACTTAGTTTCTTATATAGTTTTTATTTTGAAATATATAAAATCCAAAAATAATGTAATGTTTATTTTTGCATATATATCTTGTGGAGAAAGATTATTTATTTAATCTAAGTCAATATATTATTTTATGCACTTTGAATTTTATTATAAGGTACATTTAATATTCTAGTAACTTAGAATCTTTGAATAAAAGATTCTTCAAGTTATTAGATATTTTGTGATGTTGATATTGTTTGAAAAACAGTTGGAGTAAGCGTGGCTGATTTTGTGGAGCTAACTCCTTGAAGCTCTCCAACTAACTCAATTCACTTACGTTTTATTCACTGGAGATACTTCCATTAACAGCTAGTAGAGTTCGTTTATTTCCGTTGCAATAAACATGGAGGAAGTGCAGCGAAAATAGGGCCATGATCTTCACACCACTACAAGCTCACATCATGGAGAACGTGGAGCACAAAATGTCCAGAAGAAGAAAAATTGCAGCAGCTATATAAGGAAGAAAATTACTTAAAGAAACTACGACTCTCTTGAGCGAAAATTCATTATTAACTTAGAAAGTTTTCGTGTAATTTCCTCTCTTATTCAACAAGCATTCTTTGTAATATTCGTAGTGTTTGGCTGAGAGAAAATTTAGAGAATATCCTTGTAATCAAGAGAGAGAAAGAAAGAGAGAAAAGAGAAGATTTGGAGTGAAGTTAAAGTGAGTGTCATCAGCTCAGGGGGAACCGAGTGACTGGGAACAAGTTCCTAGAGGAACAGAGAAGGTCAATTAATAGGTTGTAAAAAGATCGAGTATTTTGGCCTATTATAGTAAAGAAAGTTTGAGTCAAAATCCCTCGTGGTCAAGGTTTTTCTTTCTATTGGGCCTAGGAAGTTTTCCTTGTAAAAATCTCGTGTGTTTGCCTCTTTCGCTTTTAAAGTTTATTTTAATTACGCAATATAATTTGAAAATTTCCCCTCAACTACAATTCACCTCCCCTAATGTAGTTGGTCTAGTGTTCATACAAGAATAACAATTGGTATCATAGCGTAGTACCTCCAGAATTAGCTAACACTGAGGAGATTGTACCTGGAACAATGAACACTACGGGAGAAAAGCTTGATAAAGGGTATTCAACTCAACGCCCACCTATGTTCAATGGCAAACATTATCCATACTGGAAGATACGTATGGAAATATTTATCAAGGCAGAGAATTACCAAGTATGGAAGGTAATTGAAATTGGTGACTTTGAAGTCACAAAGAAGAACGAGAAAGGGGAGCTGGTTCCTAAACCCCTTGCCGAGTTTGACAAAATGGAGATGAACAACATGGCCAAGAAGCTGCTCCATTGTGGTCTTGGTCCCCATGAGCACAATCGAGTCATGGGATGCAAGACTGCTAAGCAAATGTGGGAACTCCTTCAAATTACTCATGAAGGAACAAGCGAAGTGAAACGATAAAAAATTGATATGCTTATGCTTAAGTACGAATTGCTTCACATGAAACAAAAGGAGCCTATTCAAGATATGCTCACTCACTTCTCAAACATCATAAACGAACTTGAATCTTTGGGAAAGATAATCTCTCCAGAGGAACATGTTCGTAAGGTACTAAGGAGTCTACCACAAGATGAGAAATGGATGGCCAAGACAACGACATTGTTGGAAACCAAGGACTTCACAACGTTCAACATTGAACAACTTGCTGGTTAATTCCTTGATGACCCATGAGTTACATATAGAAACTCATGAAACTGAATCATCGAAGCCTAAAGCTCTGGCTCTCAAGTTAGAGGAACAAGAAGATTCAGATGCTGATGATGAATAAGCTGCAATGATTGTAAGAAGATTCAAGAAAGTATTCAACAAGAATTACAAAGGAAAGGTCACAAAGAAACCAACGAAGCTAAGATGCCATAAGTGTGGAGGCCTCGATCATTTCATCAAGGAGTGTCCTCAATGGGATAATTAGAAAGCAAAAGGGAAGTACAAAGAGAAGGGCAAGGAACAATAAAAGTCTTTCTCGAGAAATGATATGAAGAGAGCCATGGTTGCAACATGGGCAGAGTCTGACTTAGAAGAGGATCAAGAACAGACTGAGGAAGAAACTGCTCATCTATGTCTCATGGCAAATATCGAGGACAAAGTGGAATCATCAAACCCCAATGTAAGTTTTAATGCCATTGAAGAGGAACTTACAGAACTTAGTAAAAGCCAATTACTAAATCTTTTATTAGAAACCTTAGATGACTACAAGGAAGTTTGCGCAAAAAGAGATCAAGTAACAAATGCCTTAAGAGTCACTAAGAACCATTCAAATTAGCTTAACACATTATAATGTGATACCGAAAAAAGATTATTTGAACTTTTTGACAAGAGTAGAGTTTATCAAGAAGCATTTGAAAAGGTCAAAAACGATAATTATCTTTTGAATTTGAAATTGGCAGAATTGAAACTGTGTGTTCCTGAAGGAACAGTCTCTTCAAATAATACCAGAATGAATGCTAAAAATTTGAAAACTGACTATGAGAATGTTTTACAAGAAAGTCTGGTATTAAGGAAGAAATTGAAATCCTCAAGGAACAAGCTTCCTGATCCAATCACTTGGATACAAAAATATCAAAAGGAAGAGATGGTCTCGGTTTCAATCACAAGAAGAAAAACAAAAAGAAAAAAAAATGTTGATCTGCCTAGTAGTAAAATATGTTCTTACTGTGGGAACAGTGGTCACATTGTGTCTGACTGTTCCACCAGAGAAGAACATATTGAGTGGAACACGTACCTAGTGAAACAGGTTTGGAAAATTAAGAAAGACTCAAGTCCAACAAAGGAACCTAAGCTAGACTGGATTCCTACCACTAACTAGTTTGCTATGGTACAGGCTGAAGTGAGGGGGAACAACCTGTGGTACCTCGATAGCGATTGTTCTAAGCACATGACAGGAGATAGATCCAAATTTCTCTCACTCTCCGTCTACAATGGAGGAAATGTGACCTTTGGAGACAATCTTACAGGTAATATAGTAGTAGTTGGTAAGATTGGTAAATCTCAGTCACATTCCATAGATAATGTATTTTTGGTCGAGGGTTTAAAGCATAGTTTACTTAGTATATCTTAGTTTTGCGATAAGGGAAATTCTGTGAAGTTTACTAATGAGTCTTGTGTAGTCAGCAATGAAAGTACAGGAACCAAGATCCTTGAGGGAACGAGGAAAGGAAACACCTACATGGTCGACCTGAACCTTGTTCCTAGGAATAATCTCACATGCTTAAGTGTGATCGAAGCTGATCCTCTACTATGGCACAAACGTTGCGGTCATGCAAGCCTGTCTCTACTGCATAAACTAAGTGGGAAAGACTTGGTAGTTGGATTACCAACAATTAAGTCTTTGAACCACGGTGTTTGTGATTTATGTGTTAAAGGCAACCAAGTGAGATCCTCCTTCAAATCCAAGAAAATGGTAAGCACACAAAGTCAATTGGAACTTCTTCACATAGACTTATGTGGCCCTGTATGCATCCAAAGTCGATCTGGTAAGAGATATGTGTTAGTCATAGTAGATGATTTTTCAAGATACACATGGGTTGTTTTCCTTCATAGTAAGGATAAGACGTTTGATGAATTTCTAACCTTTGCTAAAAAGATTCAAAGAACAAGTGGTTTTAAATTAAAGCATTTAAAATCTGACCATGGTAAGGAGTTTGAAAACTCCAAGTTTGATGAATTTTGCAGCAATGAAGGGTTAGATCATAACTTCTCAGCTCCAAGGACACCACAACAGAATGGTGTAGTCGAAAGGAAGAACCGGACCCTTGAGGATATGGCAAGGACAATTATAATTGCAAGCAGTCTTCCGAAGAATTTTTGGGCTGAAGCAGTATATACGGCATGCTACATCATCAATCGTGTCATGCTAAGGCCAATCACTTTGAAAACACCTTATGAGCTCCTTAGAGGAAGAAAACCCAATATCGCTTACTTTTGTGATTTTGGATGTAAATGCTTTTTACATATAATGGAAAGGACAATCTAGGAAAATTCGATGCTAGAAGTGATGAGGCTATTTTTCTAGGATATGCCTTAAGTAGTAAGGCTTATCGTGTTTACAATAAGCGAACAATGTGTGTTGAGGAAAGTGTCCAGGTTATATTTGATGAGACTAACTCGTTGCAGGAACAGAGTCATAATGATAACTTTGAAATTGGTTTGACTCATCCTGATGAGTTTAATCATTGTGATGAAGAACTAACCCCTGCGGGAAAAGAGAAGAAGCAAGTTCCTGATCTAGATAACCCTGTGCCTGATCCTCACGAGGAACAAGCAACAGGAGGAACATAGGAAGATCAAGGAGCTCCTGAACCTGAAGAAGATCAAGTGAGTCAATCACCTCAAGAAACTTAAGATGCAACTAGGAGATTTGATCCAAAGCCTTGGAAACACCAAAATTCTCATCCTTTAGAATTGATAATAAGTGACATTGAAAAGGGAACTCAAACGAGATCCCAAATGAAGAGTTTTTGTGCTTTTCATGCTTTCTTATCTATGACAAAACCTAAGGATCATATGGAAGCGCTCAAAGAGGCTGATTGGATTAATGCTATGCAAGAGGAACTAAATGAGTTCCAGAGGAACAAGGTCTGGCGCCTGGAGACTAAGCCAAAGAACTAGAAAGTTATCGGACTTTAATGGGTCTTCAAGAACAAGCTTGATGAGCATGGAACATAGGTAAGGAACAAGGCCAGACTTGTAGCCAAAGGGTACAATCAACAAGAAGGTATTGATTTCGATGAATCCTTTGAGCATGGAACAGAGGTAAGGAACAAGGCCAGACATGTAGCCAAAGGGTACAATCAACAAGAAGGTATTGATTTCAATGAAACCTTTGCTCATGTTTCTAGGATAAAAGGAATTACAATTTGCTGCCTTTATGGGATTTAAGTTGTACCAAATGGACGTAAAATATGCATTTCTTTTTTTGGTAAAAATGTAAGAAGTATTATTACCAAAATGCATTAAAGCACCATCCCAACAATACAGCCAACAAAAAGACAACCCTCATCAACAAAACACAAAAGCAACACACTCACAACAACTAACTAGTCATTAATACATTAAACCAGTCCCTATCAACTTGACTCCAACTACAAATCAACTTACTTCTAATTCTAAGACAAACCTCTACTTTAATACTTTTAACAGCAATATCAGGACTTGTAATAGCTGAATCCCAGTAAGCCTTGTTCCTTGTTTTCCATATGTAATAAATGAAAGCTGCCAGACTAGCATAGCAGGTTTGCTGAAGCTTCTTACTCTTGTATCTTCTACCCCATTTCTTCCAGCTCACATACAAGTTTTCAGCGCCTCTATAACTAATATTCATCCATTGCATGACACTCTGACAGATCTGCTGACTGTAAACACACTTAAAGAAAATGTGGTTGCAAGTTTCTATCTCTTGTCCACACAGCACACAAGACAAATCAGTGCATATTCCTGCCTTCCCAAGCCTATCTCTTGTTCGAAGTTTCCAAAGAACAGTCAACCATGCTATGAAAGCATGCTTTGGCAAATTTGCATTATTCCACACCCCGTGATGCCAATTCACTTTCTCATAATGCCTATTAAGCCATTTATACCCCTCCTTGATGTTGTACTTCTTGCTTCCATCCAGCCATTGATTGTTTTGGTAGGCTGTTTTCAGCTTGTCTCTAACATTACATATAGCTTTCCACACTCCAGTAGCATCTTTAGCAGGTTCATAGACCCACCAATCTTCTTCCTTAATGTACACACAATGTACCCATCTGATCCAAATGATGTCTTCTTTTTGAGAAATCTGCCAGACATACTTCCCAAGAGCAGCAACATTCCACTGGAAAATGTCTCTCACTCCAAGTCCACCAAACTTCTTATGTTTGCAGACCCATTTCCAAGTAGCAGGGGGAGTTTTGTGAAGAAATGTCTTTCCTTCCCATAAGAAGGCTCTACAAATCTGCACTATCTTCTTCAGAACACACTTAGGCATGAGAAAAACTTGAGACCAGTAAGAATGAATACCCATCAATACTGCATTCACTAGAACATTCCTAGCAGCATATGAAAGATGCTTAGCAGTCCAGCAGAGAATTCTTCTAGTGATTTTATCCACCTGCATATCACAATCAGAAATAGATATCTTTTTAGAGGTGATAGGCACCCCAAGATATCTAAAAGCAAATTCACCAGCTGAAAACCCAGTCACTTGCACAATCCTTTGCTTAATTTCTTCTTTGACATTGCCAAAATAAATGGTTGTTTTATCATTGTTAAAATGTGCATTTCTAAATGGCTTTTTACTTAAAGATGTCTATGTGGAACAACCTCCCGGATTTAAAAATCCGAAACTTCCAAATCAAGTCTATAAGCTTGATAAAGCTCTTTATGGGCTGAAACAAGCTCCTAGATCTTGGTATGAAAGGTTTTCAACATTTTTGCTTTCACATGATTTCATAAGTGGTAAAGTTGATAGAACCTTGTTCCTTCGATCAAAAGGAACAAACATAATAGTAGTCCAGATTTATGTTGATGATATAATATTTGGTGCTACTAATGATCTTCTTTATAAGGAGTTTACTGATCTTATGAGTAGTGAGTTCGAAATGAGTATGATGGGAGAGTTGAACTTCTTTTTGGGATTGCAAATCAAGCAAACTGAAAGAGGAACAATGATCCATCAACAAAAATATGTCAATGAACTGCTGAAGAAATATAGACTGGAACAATCAAAAACCAACCACACTCCCATAGGAACAGGAACAAGGTTAGATGAAGATTCAAATGGTAAGTGTGTAAACGAGAAGCAATATCGAGGTATGATTGGTCATTACTTTATTTAACAGCAAATAGACCCGATATTTCTTTTAGTGTTGGTTTATGTGCTCGATTCCAATAAAATTCCAAAGAATCTCAATTAACGGCAGTTGAGAGAATTCTAAGGTATTTGAAGGGAATGGATGACTTATGTTTGTTCTATCCTCGAAGTGATGTTTTTGACCTAGTAAGTTATTCGGATGCGGATTATGCTGGAGACTTGGTTAATCGCAAAAGCACGTCAGGCATTGTCCAGTACCTAGGAACAAGCGTAGTCTCTTGGAGCTCAAAGAAGCAAATATTGTTGCCTTATCCACAGCAGAGGCAGAGTATGTAGCTGATGCTGCATGCTGTTCCCAGGTCCTTTGGATCAAGTAACAGTTAAGAGACTTTGGCATAAAGTTTAAGTGTGTTCCTATCTATTGTGATAATACTAGTGCAATTTGTATTCCTAAGGATCTAGTTCATCATTCAAGGTTCAAACATATTCACATTAGGCATCATTTCCTTAAGGATAATGTAGAAAAAGGTCTTGTTAAAGTCGAATTTTGTCCAATAGAAAATCAAATAGCTGACATATTGACTAAACCACTTCCTAGAGAAAAGTTTGAGAAAATTCGCTTGGAGCTGTGGATGATTAGAATTCATTAAGTGTGCTACTTCAAATAAAACCCTTAGTTATAAGATTACACTAAGTGGCCAGCAACACTTTGTGAATTTATTCATACATTACACAGTCATTATAATGGACTCACATCAGTCTTCATAATACTCCCTTATTGTCCATGCATATACTGGAGCAAAAATAGTAAGGTCACTGTCCATATAGCTTGAACATGAAACATGCATGAGTTCACACCTTCTACTCCTTTTAATTCTTGTCACGTAAATATTATCTCCATTTTATTTTATTCTATTTTATTGTCTTTTCCAATGAATTTATTATATTGCTTCATTCATCCCCCACATATAATTTTTTTTTGGCAACGCTTCACCAGCGTTCATGTACAAACTGGAAAATAAAATGATTCAACAGATTTAAAGAAGGAAGGGAAAAGCCGCATTTAATTTTTCCTCACCATCCCCCATAAATTTACCGCAAATAAAAACCCATCACATCAAATCAAACTTACACGGCAAATTCACCGCTTTTACCCCAAAACCATTAACTCTGCAAAACCAATTTTTTCTCTCTCTTCAAAACCTCTCAACTTCATCACCAAAACCCTCAAATGGCTCCCAAACGAAAAAACTCCGATACAAAAAAAATTTCGGCAGAAAAATCTTCACCTCTGGTGGATTACAACGAAAGTGAGAACGAGTCTTCCAACTCAAATGAAGATTCCCTGGGTTCTGAAGACAATTCGGCTGACATTGAGGTCAATTCTCCAAAGAAGGAAGAAGATTTAGATGATGCGAAAACATAGCAAGAAAAGGAAGTCTTGGTTCCAACAAAAGGGGTAAGAAATCTAAGTCTTCAAAATACATCATAGGGTTCTGCGTTGATTTTTCTTGGTGCAAGAAAATTATGTGGGGTCAGTTTCTTGATCTTGTTAAGTTTAAAAAATGGGTTAAAGTGTTAAGTTTTGATGAGGGTCTTTTATGAGAGTGAGATGAGCGAGTTCATTGCTAGTTTTGATATTACCGAGGGTCTGTGCATTAGTGTCGTTAATGGAAAATTAGTTAAATTTACCGAAAAGAATTTGGGTGAGTGGTTTGAGGTACCAACTGAAGGGTACAAGGACTATGTTAAGGGAAGGGCCAAACTAAATGTTAATGGTGCTTTTAACTCAACTATTCTGGGTTATTTTGGGGGAAAGGATTCCGACCTATCCCTAGATCAAAAGATCTCTCTCCATATCACAAATTTCTATTTCATCTTGTTTGGCGCTTCATTTTGCCAAGGACATCCAAGAGGACTCAAGCGAGCCTCATGGATCTTTCTTCAATGTTTTGTCTTGCCAAGAATATAAAAATAAACTTCCCTGCTTTAATGATTTCTCATCTTTCCCATTGTATTACCCACAACACAAAAGTTGGGTATGCAAACCTTATTTCTGTTATTCTCAAAAAGAACCAAATCAAACTCCCTTCTAGTACCTCCTTTGATTTAAAGCCTGATAACTATTTGACTAAGGAAACTTTATCAAGGTTGTCTCTAAGGGTACAAGGTCGGAAGCTCGAGTTTGAGGTTGCGGAATCTAAGGGAAATGTAGAGACTGGGATCAAGCGAAAGTTTGAGGAAGAGGTCAGTGCGGAAGGACCTAGGTCAGTCAGGAAGAGTCAAAGGATTGTTGTGACCAAGGCTCCTAAGGATCAGGGTCAGGGTGCTGTTCATATTGATCTGGAGGAGGATCAGGCTCTTTCAGGATCACAGGCTGCTGAGTTTCCCCTTCTCTTCACTATTGGTCTCCATGGAATTCTGCATTTAATTCAGGAGTCTCTGTCTCTCCTGCACACAAGGGTCCAGGGTGTTGAAGTCAGGATTGCCATGGTTGATCTTCAGCAGGAGCAAATACTAGCAGCTGTGAAGAGCGGAGAAGCTGCTGTGAGGGAGAAGATTGACGCTGTTGTCTTTTCTTTCTCTGTTTGCCCCAAACCTTCCAAGCCCTAATTCCTTTTCTTTCCCTATAAATATGATGCAACAATGTTACTATTTTTTTGGTTTGTATTAAACAATGGTGGTTTGTTGTTACTATCTCTTTATCACCCTTTTGGATGTGGTTAACACATCAGTTTATGGTGATAAATTTTTTTTTTTGGTTTATATCTTTTATCTCAGCCTGTGAATTTCTCATGTTTACGTGCATTGATCACATTTCTCATGTTGTTACTATGTTACTATCTTCTTGTCCTCTTTGCTTCTTTCCTTTATTTTTTGTTTGAACTCAGCCTGTGCATTTCTCATGTTTACGTGCATTGATCACATCTTCATATGCTCATTAAAATGTTTAGATGGCTAGTATTATTAGATGAATGTTTGAGCTACTAAACCACGACATTGTTGTATATGATGCACTCTTAGAGTCCTGCTGGGTACTTAGTTGTTTTTTGATGATGACAAAAGGGGGAAGTAGAGTGGCACATAAAATACACATTCTAGTCTTCTTAGTTCCTAGGTGATGCTTTCCTTGTCTTCCAGACTGATTTCTATTAGTTTAGTGCTAGTTGTTACTTTTTAGTTTTTGTTAACTTTTTAGTCTTCTGTTAGTTTTGTTTGTTTATTTTTAAAAGTCATTAGCTCTTGATTCTTTTGCTATGGTTATTTTCTTTTCTTCTTTCTCTTTAGTTTATTAGATTTTGTTCATTTTATATTTTTATATACTTTATATTTGCCATCATCAAAAAGGGGAATATTGTTGTATTCCATGTTTTGATGATGCCAAATACTTAGGTTCTTATATAGTTTTTAATTTGAAAAATATAAAATCCAAAAATAATGTAATGTTTATTTTTGCATATATATATCTTGTGGAGAAAGATTATTTATTTAATCTAAGTCAAGATATGATTTTATGCACTTTGAATTTTATTATAAGGTATGTTTAATATTCTAGTAACTTAAAATCTTTGAATAAAAGATTCTTCAAGTTATTAGATATTTGTGTTGTTGATATTGTTTGAAAAACAGTTGGAGTAAGCGTGGCTGATTTTGTGGAGCTAACTCCTTGAATCTCTCCAACTAACTCAACTCACTTACGTTTTATTCACTGGAGATACTTCCACTAACGACTAATGGAGTTTGTTTATTTCTGTTGCAATAAACGTGGAGGAAGTGCAACGAAAATAGGGCCATGATCTTCACACCACTACAAGCTCACATCATGGAGAACGTGGAGCACAAAATGTTCCAGAAGAAGAAAAATTGCAGCAGCTATATATGGAAGAAAATTACTTAAAGAAAACTACGACTTTCTTGAGCGAAAATTCATTATTAACTTAGAAAGTTTTCGTGTAATTTCCTCTCTTATTCAACAAGCATACTTTGTAATATTCATAGTATTTGGGTGAGAGAAACTTTAGAGAATATCCTTGTGATCAAGAGAGAGAAAGAAAGAGAGAAACGAGAAGATTTCGAGTGAAGTCAAAGTGAGTGTCATCAGTTCAAGGGGAACTGAGTGACTGGGAACAAGTTCCTAGAGGAACAGAGAAGGTCCATTAATAGGTTGTAAAAAGATCGAGTCTTTTGGCCTATTATAGTAAAGAGAGTTTGAGTCAAAATCCTCGTGGTCAAGGTTTTTCTTCCTATTGGGCCTAGGAAGTGTTCCTTGTAAAAATCTCGTGTGTTTGTCTCTTTCGCTTTTAAAGTTTATTTTAATTCCGCAATATAATTTGAAAATTTCTCCTCAACTGCAATTCACCCCCCCTCTTGTAGTTGGTCTAGTGTTCATACTAGAATAACACCTTGTATTGTATACTAAAGGCATAAATTACAATATTTTTTGTTTTTCTTTTCGAATTTTCATTTTTTTTTTCGACAAAGGATTTAATAAATCATATGTAGAGGAAATTAATAGGAGTATCAAAAGTAACTCTGAGGAGATGAACTCAACACATCATGAGTTCCAACTAAGCATTACATCACATCAAACACCACAATAAATCTCCAATGTCACAACTTAACTTCATCAACATAGCTTCACAATCAAGGTAAAGGGCTAGAGATGTAGTTAGCAAAAGAAACAGGCTAGGCTCACAAGGGTGACAAAAATGGAGTAGTCAATGTAGGTGGCAATTAGCTATGTAGCTCATAAAACAACAATTGCCTCAATCTTATTCAATGCATAAACAAGTCAATGCGGTCTCAAGGAGTATTAATGCTAGTTCTAGAGAATAGTCACAAAGGAAGAGCATCACACATAAAAGAAAGAAGACTGAAAAGATGTCAGTCTATAATGGATAAGAACATCCTCACTAGGTTGTAGCTACCAACGCTGATCTAATCGCACATAGGAGAAACCAATCTTACCACAAACCAATCAATTCCTTATTAACTATGAGATTCTCAAAAACAATTTTTTATTTATTTTCACAAGCACATGCGTAATCTTTGCCATCATCAAGGCACTACTCCTAAATGCAACCTAAATACAAGAACTACTATGCAAAAAATGACAAATAAAAATGCCTAAATGATGACTAATATGTACACATGATATGACATATCTCTCCCCCAAGCTAGAATGCACAATGTCCTCAATGTGCAAGAAAAAGGGAATGGAAAGAAAAGGGATAAAGGAACTTGATGATCAGGAGGAGCATCATGCATGGGATGATCGCTGGAGCTGCCCGACGTCCATCCTTGTGAGATGTGCCATGCGCGAAGATCACGTAGCAACTTAGGAACATAGCCAAAAGCTGACTAGAAATCCTTGTACTGGTAGGTTATCACATCCACAGAATGCTGCATAGCGGCAACATAATCAGTGTGGAACTGATGGAGCATCTGAACCTCCGTTCGAAGACTCCCAATATCTCCTCTCAGGGCATCAAATTGGTCAACATAAGAGGTGAGAGGAGGCTCACAAACCTGAGTAGATGGCCCTGAAGCGTGGCTTGGCTTACCGACTCAGTCCTCAGCAGGAACCCAAGGGAAATCAGGAGCAAAGAGCCAATTCTGAGGGTCGTAGATGACAGTGCGCTCCGGGTTTGGAAGGTAAGCATAAGGACGTTACCCAACCTTCCAAACATACCCATCTACAGTGACCTCATTGGCGATCCAACCCATGGTTTGGAAAGCCTTCATATCAAGTCTCGTGCTACCGGGAATGACCTGTTGACCTGTCAAATTAACACCAAAGGAAAGGGCAATCACAGAAATCATACCACCTATAACAATTTCACCACGAGACTTGGCAACCTCATCAAAATGATCCATGAACCAAACAGTCGCGGTAAGACAGAGGATGCAAGCGTTATCCAGAATGATTGGGCGTTAAGCGTCTGTATGTGGCTTTTTAAGTCCGCCGTCAAATCCCAGGGCTCAACCCTGGACAGGCGGTGGAAACTATCAAGCTGGAGTACGGTAGGGGCAGAGGGAATTTCCGGTGGAGCGGTGAAATGCGTAGAGATCGGGACGAATGATGTCCTGTTTCTGTCAGGCTCATATAGGCTGATTTGATAATATCCTGAAAATGCATCCATCAAGCTGAACAGAGCTTGTCCGCTTGTAGCGTCCACTTCAAGAAACTTTCTCCCTCTACGAGACACCACAATATAAAGAGGTCACGACAAGTGACAACCCCGACACTATCTCCCATAGCAAAAATAGTCAATGAAAGAAAGCGATGTGTTGTACGCAAGCCGGGGGTAACAATCCCAGAAGCCTTAGCACGCTGGGGATAATAGACAGCTTGACCCATGATCAAGTTCCAAAAAGCATTATCATCATAGCGCTCAGGTCGATTAGAATGAGGTCCATATGAACCTTCAGTATGCCAACCAAAAATGGCATTTAACTGGTTTAGGTTCAATTGCCTAGGTTCGTTCATGAGTTGGAAGGAGATGGAACGAGATGTTTTAATGGTAGAACGAACGACCTCTAATGTGGAGAGAAATTCCAATGTGATTCGCTTGTAAGAGAGAGCATGCATGTTGAGGAATTGTTGTCAACCCACATAATAAAACAATTGTTGTAGGTCGCCATCTATTCCTAGTTCAGTTGCCACTTGAGGGTCATAGAAGAGAGTGGTACGAAGGCGACGACCACTAAGGACACGAAAATGCTCTAGGTGAGCCTCACAAGTGAATTAAATGCCTACGGTGTCTAAAGGGAGGTACTGGCATGGCATGGCCTCCACAAGAAAAATCATGATGAGATATAATGAGTGACACCTCATTTCCAGGAATACACCTTCTAATCACCCCATCTGCACAAGATTTGTAAAGAAATGGATCATCCCAAAAATATCGCCTCACCTCCTTAAAGAATTTCTTCTTTTGTTGTGATGAGTAGCCGTGAGGAATAGTGTCACTAGCCAAATAATTGGCTATATCAGCATACCATGGGATCTCCGTAATGGCTAGAGCTGGGAGTTTCTGATTAGGAAATGTATCATCAAATTGAAGATCTTCATCACCTTCACTATCAAGGACAAGTCGAGAAAGGTGATCTGCAACAACATTTTCAGCCCCCTTCTTGTCTCGAATCTCCGAGTCAAATTCTTGTAGCAACAAAATCCACTGAATCAAGCGGGGCTTAGCATCTTTCTTGCTCATCAAATACTTAAGTGCCGCATGATCAATGTGAATTATCACCTTCAACCCCACCAGATAAGATCGAAACTTCTCTATAGCATACACCACTGCTAACAATTCCTTCTCAGTGGTGGCATAGTTCATCTGGGCCGGATTAAGAGTCTTGCTTGTATATTAGATGGCATGAAGCTTGCCATCCTTCTTTTGACCCAATATTGCCCCCACTGCATAGTCACTAGCATCTCACATAATCACAAAAGGGAGATTCCAGTCAGGCAATTGAATTATAGGGGCAGAGATTAAAGCTTCCTTTAACCTGTACAAGTATTAGTAAACACAAAAGGGACATCTTTGCCTAAAAGTTCAGTTAGAGGTCGAGCAATTTTAGAAAAATCATTTATAAATCGCGGTAGAATCCCGCATGACCAAGAAAACTCCTTACTCCTTTAACAGAGTTAGGAGGTGGTAAACGCTCAATGACCTCTATCTTAGCTTTTCGATGCCCCAATGAGAGACAACATGACCCAAAACAACTCCCTGTTGCACCATGAAATGACATTTTTCCCAATTGAGAATCAAATTAACTTCTTGACATCTATGGAGCACCTTTTGTAAATTAGCAAGGCAAACATCAAAAGATGTTCCATAGACAGAGAAGTCATCCATAAACACTTCCATAGAATTCTCAACAAGACTAGAGAAAATTGCCATCATGCAACGTTGAAAAGTGGCAAGGACATTACATAATCCAAATGGCATCCTTCGATATGCAAAGGTGTCATAAGGACATGTAAAAGTAGTCTTTTCTTGGTCACTTGGATGAATAGGGATTTGGAAAAAACCTGAATATCCATCCAACCAACAAAAAAAGAATGTTTTTCCAACTTTTCCAGCATCTGATCAATGAAAGGGAGGAGGAAATTATCTTTTCGGGTGGCCTTATTCAATATCCTATAATCAATACACATACGCCACCCTGTTACAGTCCTAGTTGGGATTTGCTCACTGTTGTCATTCTTGACAACGGTCATGCCTCCTTTCTTTGGGACTACTTGGATAGGGCTAACCCACTTACTATCAGAGATAGGGTAGAGTATACCTGCATCAAGCAATTTAAGAACCTCTTTCTTCACTACTTCCATCATATTTGGATTAAGTCAGCGTTAAGATTCTATAGAAGAAACATGTTCGTCCTCAAGAATGATTTTATGCATGAAAGATGAGGCATTAATGCCCTTAATATCTTCAATGATGTACCCAGTGACATTCTCATAGTACCCAATGACATTCTTATAATTTCTTAAGACAACAATTAGTTTTTCAATTTGAATGTCATCAAGCTCAGCATTAACAATAATAGGGTAAGTATCATTGGGACCCATGAATACATATTTCAAAGTAGAGGGGGGAGGTTTCAGTTCTACCTTAGGAGGCGTAGTACTCTCCTTAGTATCCCCCGAGCTCAATAATTTCTTGAGAGGTTTTTCAGATTCAATGGATTGTGTCTCCTTTAGAAGTCTCTTGTATTCCTTGGTCTCCCAATCTTCTTCATCAGCACTACCCATCAAGACCTTTTGTAATGAGTCATCAAGTTGCAAATTGAATGCATTAGCTTCTATCACCTCATCAAGAGAATCCACTCTATAGACATTTTCTCCCATTGAAGGAGATTTCATGGAGTTTGTGAGAGTGTATTCCATCTTCTCATCACCTACTTCAAAGGTGATCTTACCCTTCTTCATGTCAATAATGGCTCCAGCATTGGCCAAAAAGGATCTCCCAAGGATGATGGGAACCTGTGCATCTTCTTCCATCTCCATAACAACAAAGTCACATGGAATAAAGAATTTACCCACTCGAAGAGGAACATCTTCAAGGTTACCAAGTGGAAATTTCACTGTTCTGTCTGCTAGTTGGAGAGAGATGCGTGAGGGTTTCAATTCACCCATGTTGAGTTTCTTGCAGATTTATAAGGGCATGAGACTTACACTACCCCTAAGATCACACAAGGCATTCTTGATAACAATATCACCAAGTTTGACTGGAATGAAATAGCTGCCTGGATCTCCTAGCTTCTCTGGAAGCTTGTTCTACAAAATAACACTACACTCAGCTATTAGTGAAACAGTGTTATGCAAAATAACACTACACCCATGTTGAGTTTCTCAGCATGTCTTTCAAAAACTTAGCATAAGAAGGCATCTCAGAAATAGCATCCAAGAAGGGGATGTTGATGTGCAGCTTCTTCAAGATATCAAGGAATTTCCCATACTTCTTTCCAAGTTTTGCCTATGCCAATCTTTGAGGGAATGGAACAGGTGGCTTGTACGGTTCAATAGGGATGACAGTGGGTTCCTTTTTCTCAGTCTCCTTAACTTCATCTTCCAATGCCTTCTCATCTTGATCTTCGTCACTCAGCCTTATAACCTGATCTGCACTTTTCTTTTGCTCAATCACCTTCTTTGTGGGCTCTTGCGATTCTTTACCGCTCCTCAATGATATGGCACGGATATGCCCCTTATGATTTGGTTCAGTTTTCCCAAGAAGTTGGCCTGAAGGTTCAGATAGGTGACTAATTTTTTGGGCAAGTTGGCTCATTTGATTCTCAATCAACTTGTTATATGAGCAGTGATTTGTTGGAGAGAGTTGCTAAAAAATTCATTTTGCTTGGCTTGATATTCAACTTGCTTTGCTTGAGAAGAAGCTAGATTCTCCATGATAGTCTCAAGGTTGGATCTAGAGGATGAGGAGGAAGAGTTGAAAGGTGGTCTTTGTTGGAAGCCGGGTAGTTGGGAGTAGTTTGTGTGTGGAGGTTGAGGTTGGTTATTTTTGTAGGAGAAATTTGGATGATTCTTCCAACCTGGATTATATATGTTTGAGTATGGGTTGTTTTGTGGTCTTGTGTTTGTGTTTAGGAGCACTAGTGGAAAAAAATAGAAGGGCTGCGGTGCAAGGGCTGCGTTTTTTGAAAAACGCAGCCCTTAATAGTGAAGGGTTGCGGTTAGCCCAAAAACCGCAGCCCTTTTAGTGAAGGGCTGCGGTTAGCAAAAAACGCAGCCCTATAAGTAATAAAGGGCTGCGGTTTTGGGCCAACCCGCAGCCCTTTATAATTAAATTTCGCGCGCGGGCTGATGGGCTTAGGTTATATTATGAGCGCACAAATAAATGAACTCCCACTCTGATTTTCATTGAGTGTCGTTTCATTTTCTCTCATCTTTCTCTCTCCTCACTCTAACCTCTCCCTTTCACAAATCTTCACCACAGCCGGAGTTCAATCCGCCGACTACAAACTCCTCTTCAGCTTTCACCGTTTTACCTCCGTCGTTTCGCCTCTTCAGAAACTCCTCGCGAAATATTAAAATTCGTCCATCAACAAGGCTTAAAAACCAAGCTTTTGCAAACAACAATGGCGTCTGAGGTTTTCGACTAAAGAAGAACACCGTCTCGTCTCGTCGCCTTCGCTGCACCCAGATCATCAAAGCTTCGAAAGGTTAAGAACATCAAACATACTGGTAATATTTCTCTTGATGATATTATTGAAATTGAAGCCTAGATCTATGGCCAAGGAATTGAAGAATCGTAAGTCGGAGAAAAAAGCAACGCCCATGGAGAATAAATTGGCGTGTAGTTTGGAGGAGTTGTTTAAGGGTTCTAAGCGTAAGTTGAAGATCGAACGGATTGTGTTCGATGATTCTGGGTAAGTTTTGCCTTTTTTTTAATTTGATTTTTACTTTTGGAAATTGGAAAGTTTTGAGTTTATTTTGGGTAAGGGGTAAAGAGATTTTAGGGACTTGTGTTTCTGTTGGTTGTACTATTGATGGTAAAGATCCTAAAGATTTGCAGCAGGAGGTTGAAGATAGTGAGGTTGAGATTCTTGAGAATTAATTATTGAGTTTTTTGGTTTGGAAAATCCCTAAATTTATTGTTAAATTAGGGTTGTTGATGGATGAATTTTGCAGTGTCAGGAGAAAAGATGAGTTATATTTGGATGTTTTGATTGTGTTTCTTCTTTATTCCCTTTTTTATATTGCAAATGTTATCGTGGATAATATTGGGGTTATTTACACAAGTTTTTAGTTGAGATGAGTTTAGTATATGGTGGATTGCATTTTCTTTATGCAATAATTTTGATCGTGTTTTTTTATGCTACTATTCATCATTTGGGTTGCTCAATTATAGTTTACCAAATTTCTTTAACTATAAAATTTAGATGAATGTTCTTGTTGAGTTAATTTATAATCTTGTTTTGTTTGTTCTCGGCTTTTCTCAGTATTACCAGTTTATGTTATAAATTTCTTGATATATCTAGGAGTAAAAAAATTCAAAAAAAAAAAATTTTTTTTTTTTGGGTCAAAAGGGCTGCGGTTTTGGCCTAAACCGCAGCCCTTTACTTTTAGTGAAGGGCTGCTACGGAAAGGGCTGCTGGCCAAAAACGCAGCCCTTCCGTTTTTTACCACTAGTGGAGGGCATTGGCTTGATCAGATATCATGCCCATGTTGTTGCATTGACACTCATTCAATGAATGACTCTGGACTTCACAAATCTCACAAACAGGTGCTTTTTATCCGCTACTTAATTGGTCAACCTTGGCCGCCAAAACCTGCACAGTGTTAGTTAAAGTAGCAATAGCATCAACCTCATACTTACCTCCCCTTTTAGGGGTTCCACGAGATATACTCCAATCATTCAAATAAATTTTGGCAGCCATATCATCCAACAATATCTTAGCAGCTTCCTGAGTTTTTGTCCATGATAGTACCGCCAGATGCGACAACAATAGAGTTTCGAACATCATGCTTCAGACCATTATAGAATGTCTGAAGTAATAGCCACTCAGGAATACCATGGTGTGGGTATTGTCTCTGCAAGGCTTTGTATCTCTGCCATGCCTCATAGAGAGACTCCAATTCATGCTGTTGAAAACCAGATATCTCAGTTCTGAATTTGGAAGTTCTCATAGGAGGGAAGAATTTGTAGAGAAAGGTCTTTTTTAGTTATAGCCATGTGGAAATCTTTCTCACCTCTTCTTCTTTCAACCATTATTTTGCTTCATCCCTAAAAGTATTACACTTCTCTAAAAAGCTAGCCAAATGATCAGTAGGGCTCGAACTGTGGCTTGAGCTCGAAGTATGTAGCAGTGGTGGTTGTCCTGGTAATGGTGGTGGTGGTCTCATCGGTCATAGCATACTCTCGTAGAGACTTTGGTGGTGTTTCGTCTCCCATTATTGATTCTTGCTGTTGTTTTCTTCTTTGACCTCCTAATCTCCTTGATGTGGCTTTGATCTCGCGATCAAGAGTAACTAGACCTTGTGAATCCTTGCTACGAGTGCGCATGCAACAAAAAAAACTGAAAGAAAACAGATCAAACAGCAAAAGAGTAACAATGATCGAACAAAAATAAGTTTAGCTAAATAAATCAAAGATAAACTAATCTAATACCGTTAGTCCCCGGCAACGGCGCCAAAATTTGATAGGCGTATCGCGCACCTAACAAAATTAATTCCTAACTAAACCTCCTAACTATCTAGCAGGGCAAGTCAGGTCGAATCCACATAGACTAACAGTATCAAACACTAGGTATCTTAACTCAATCTAACTAAACACGTGACAAACGACAATGGTGAAAAGGATGCTACTAGAACGAATAGTAAACTATTGCAAATAACAATAATGCACAAGATGAACTTAATTAATAAAAGCATCTAGAATTAAGCATCCCAACTAGCACGAACAATACATGAATAGTGCACATCCCAATAAACGTAATTAATTGTCCAAAAGGAGTAATGCACCATAAAAATAATAAAGGCCTCTCCCGAGTACCAATAGCTACTCTAATCAAGCATTCAAACCTATTCCCGTGGAATCATGCAAGAAAAGAGACATTAAGCAAGGCATCACAATATAAATTCCTAGTATTCCTATCTACTTATTCCCATAGAGATATTCATAACCTTGATTGAACCAACCAATCCATCTAGATTCAATTCCCATTGAAAACAAGATATAAGGACTCAATTCAATACTACCTATCCCTAGTATAATAATGAAAATAAATACAATTCAATCAAGCAAGGACAATTAATCACATTAAATTGGGATTAGGGGGGAATTCATGCATTAAACATTGCTAGGGTTCAACTTAACCCTAGATTATGGAACTACTCACTCATGTTTGCAATAACAAAACAATTCAATAATAAATAAAGAGAGAGAATTAGAAAACTTAGTCTTTTACTTCAATGAAAATAATCCAAGGTAGCAAAGTTGTAGACCTCAAGTTAACAATGGAGTTTTTCTCTCAATGCTCTCTAAAAACTGAATACTCTATTTTCTAATAATTAAAAACTGCTCAAAAGTATGTTTAATAAAACCTAATCTCGTTTACAAAAACTAGAAAAGGAAATAATAAAATCACAGATTTTAGGCAGATAACAGCTTGCACGGGCAAGCAGAAAACCGTACGGACGTGCGCCATAGTGCACGGACAAGCAAGATCCCGCTTGGGCGTCCACGCGAGACATAATGTTTTCTCTCCTCTTCACATATTTTGCACGGGCAAGCGGCTATTTGCTTGGGCATGCGCCTTTTCGCTTGGTCAAGCGGAATTGTGCGTGGTCCTGCGAAGACAATATTCTTCAAATATCATCATTCTTTCGATCCCAAAACACTCAAACTCATCTATTCGCCTCCGGGAACCGCTATCTAGATCGTCTACAAACCATCTTAGTCTTTCTTTGCCTCAACCGGCCACAAGAACCTGAAAATCACAAAAAAGAGCCAAAAGTATCTCGAAATAACATAATGGTTCAAAAACTACTTGAATCATGCAATTAGACCTAATATGCACTAAAAACTACATGAAAATGAGACTTTAAACCTACTTATATGCAACTAAAAACCGACTTATCACCCCCCCCCAAAGATGGGACCTTTTGTGGAAGAAGGGCCATAGTTGGGACCGCCCTTGTCAATTTTTCCTAAAAATTATACTATTAGATTCGTCTTAAAAAATAATATAATAATATTATTTTTATCAACAAGAATTAAGAGTTCTAACGATCAAAGTTCAACTTATATTAAAACTAAGCGTGTCATTGAATAATTCCGAATATAGAATAACTCAAATGCTAGAATCTTTATATTTAGTTAATTTAATTTTATTGAAAATAGTGGAATCTTGCATATTTTATGAGTTGCATTGGTTTCTTCCCCGATTCCAAATAGGAACAACAAAAGAAAACGGAGGGAAGTCTTCGGGTACGTTTGTTTTACCTGAATTCTCCCCACTTATTGTTAGGAATGACTATTGCAGGCACTAAAAGATCGAGCAATCGAAGTATAACAGTCAGGATTAAAGAAATTAAGCAACACTCAAGGTTTAACTTGTAAACCCTTGAATAGAGAGAAAACTAGAACATTCCAGTAGGACTTTTAATTTGATTACATGATGATACCAGGAGAGAATTCAATCTTTCAACTATCTAATCTCCCTTCAGAAGTCTCTCTAGATGAATTTCTCTCTCACTTATGGCATACATAAATAAAACGATCTAAAAACTATTTATAAAGGGCACAATTATAAGCCGAGTAAACTTAAGAAACCGCGTCGCAAAACTGATCTGACGAGTAACCCGCCCTGGCATAAACCTACCGCCCAAGGCAGGAACTCCTAGACACAAAATGCTCCCCCGAGCAAGCCAATTGTCGCGGCCCCCTGGGACCCACTGCAACCCTCCCGGGAGCTACACTCTTCTGGCTCGCTTCGACGTTGATGTACTCCGTAGTATGGGACTACTCAATGTCGCACACTCGCATCATTCAACCATCATCTCACGTGGTTGATGCTCATCGTTGCATGCTTGTTGACACTCCAATTACTCGCTTCATGTAATAAGTTTTCAACACATACCTTACATTTATCTA
Organism: Beta lomatogona; assembly: GCA_947646795.1. Lineage (NCBI taxonomy): Eukaryota > Viridiplantae > Streptophyta > Magnoliopsida > Caryophyllales > Amaranthaceae > Beta > Beta lomatogona. Next base: position 7,539,994 of record CANSNZ010000089.1, read on the forward strand.
AAATGTATCTGAACTTATTAAATTTACCTCATCAGAGCTATTATGAATTATCAAAACTTATTGGAGTTCCTTCTGAAAGGTGTTCAAACTTATTCGAACTTAATATAATTCATCTGAACTCTTTTAGACTTGAATTTTTTTTTGAGTTGAAGAGAACACATCTTTAGGAACACTAATTATAAAAGAGTAATATAAATAGTGTGCTAAAGTAGTGCTTTAAATACAACTAGTTGTTGATCCGGCGATGCATGCCCTGGATCATTTATCAATGTGAATTTGAAGTGTTAAATCAAACACTTGAGAGAAGTGGAAAAAAATGTTATAGGCATTGGATTGTGCTCGTGAAATAATCTTCTAGTTCCTTTCAAATTTTCTAAATTGTAAATTATAATATGAATTGTTGATAAATAGTGAATTATAATATGAATTACAATATACTCCATCCGTTTATTTTTAATGGTTACACTTTAAGTTTTGACACTATCAATAAGTTTATGTTTGACTATCATGTGCGATTAATGGGTAAGGAAAATTATAGTCATGTGAGATCTTATTTGATTCGTCTCAATATATACTTTTGGAATATCAACTTTTTATAAAAATTTTCAAATGCAAATTTAGAGATATTAATGTTCAAATATATACATTGGCAAGCTTGAAAAGATATAGCGTAACTATTAAAAAGAAATGGAGGCAGTAATTAATTACAAAAACTATAATAAAATTTGTTTTTAAAATTTAGGTTAATGTGTGAGAATATAACCGATACAATTAAATAGTGTAGTGGTGTAAATTATAGAGGTTATATAAATTTTCAGAGCTTTTTTTTTAATATAAGAGTACTGAAAAGGTATGTAGGACACGCTATTATTAACATTAGATTAATAAGTATTGATATATACATATGTATATAATTGTTTAAATGAGAAATATCATATTGTCTTTAAATAACTTTTTTCTCACAAAGACCAATATGAGATTGTAGCTTATTTGGTTAGTACATTTGTATTTCTAATGAGATGTTATGAATTCAAGTCTTAACGCACATTTTTATTTTTTAAAATGTTCCATTTGATTGTGTGTGGGAAGGAGGAGTACATGTGGCAACATGACATGTTTTTGCTGTTAGGAATACGTATTGTATCTGCTAACAAATCAAATATTTAAAGTATAATATACGGAGGAATAAAGAAATTAAAGCAATAAAGAACACAAGAAGATTTAACGTGGAAACTCTTGAATATGGAGAAAACCACGAACATTGCACTAAGACTTTGAATATGAGATGATGATACAAGGACAATACTTAATCTCTCTAGACTATCTAACCTTTCTCTTTGGTTCTCCAGTCTCTGTAGATTTAAGAATAATAATCTCTCTCTTCACATAATGAAACAATAAATAGCTTCAACATATTTATACTAAGGGAACAAACTACAAAACATAAGCCAAGTGTAGGAGTAAAACCCACATTGGGCTGCACGCGACAAGGCCCACGTAGCACTTGTTGCACGTTAAAGGGTCAGCAGCTGTGAGCTGTCGAAGCTTCCTGCGGGCTGGTAGACGCGGGGAAGGCTAGTTGAGCACAACCACCTGCGGGCGCGGGTTATGGCGAGCTCCAGTGCTGCCGGCTGCTTCACTCTTTGCTTGCTATGCACTACACACAGACACCTCTTGACACCACCTTAAACACAATGATTTAATACTTCCTACTACCATCTTCATACAATATACCCAGCATTTTCCTTGGGTTATACTCCCTCCGTTTCATTTTAATTTACTCACTTCACTTTGGGGGAGAACCAAGGAGGAAGTACAAAAGTATGAGAGGGAAAATGAAAAGGAGGAGAGAGAAACTGAAAAGTGATAGAGATAAAGTAAAAAGTGGGTAAAAATATTAAAAAGTGGATGACATGGGTGGAAAAAGAGGAGAAAGTAGATGTGACATGTTACCTAAAATAGAAAAAGCAACAGTGTGTAGATTAAAGAGAAACAGACCAAAAAGATTAGTGTGTAGATTAAAAAGAAACAGATGGAGTATATATAATTAGCATTTTACTACTATGAATACCTAGTCCAGTGCTATAATTTTTTTTGAATGTAAAATACAATTACAATTAATTTTGACCCGTATATATGTATGGCAGTACGGGTTTGGAGCTAGTTACTGTTAACAAAGTAAGTATACGAAATGCATTCACGAAATTATAATCACATAGAGGATTCTATCATTCAATAGTAGCTATATGTAATTGTCGGCGTAGATCTTTAGAGCACTCTTAATGATAATTGAAAAAATAAGATCAAGTATTTGATCTTAAAATGGTGCTCTTAATGATGATTGAAACAAAGATCATGTGGTGATTGGAAAAAAAAATGGTATGGGACAAGTGAAACTATGATCAGGCGTGGGAGTGGGACCCACCGCCTAATCTGACGAAAATTAATTTTTTTGCTTTTCTTCCAGTCAAAACGCAACGTTTTTGTTGGAAGAAAAGCAAAAAAAATTAACTTTGCCAGATTTCTGACGCTCGCATCAGAATTTGACACTTGTCAAATTCTGACAGGAGAGATAAATAATACAATTACAAATATTAAAAATGCAATATCTTAAAAAATACAAAGCCAAAAAAAATTAAAAAATTACCAATGGCTCTATTTTTCCGAGATCTACAAATAGAGACCTATTTTGTAATATTTTGGACAAATTTTGTTTTTCTAGCTATTTATTAATTTTCTATAATTTTGCTTATTTCATATGAAATATCTTCCACTTTTACACTCTAAAAAAATAAACAATATTTTTGTGCATTTAATTTAGTTAATGCTAAAAACACTAATTATGTATTAATTTAATTAATTTTTTATCAATTAGTAATAAATATTTCATGTTATTAAAAAGTAAATAATAAAAATATAATATAATGGTGGTGGGGTGATGAGAGAGAAAAAATAGTTGGGTGGGGTAAAAAGTAGTTGGGTAGGCAAAAGTAGTTGGGATGATTTTTTTTTGGTTCATTGTTAAGAAGAAAGTGGAAAAAGATTGTAGGATGTAATTTTTTAGAGAGAGAAAGTAAAAAAAAGAGTGTGATTATCTTATTTCTCAATCATCAATAATGGTGCTAACCTTTCCTTGTCTTTTTCAATTAGCGTTGGTATCACTTTTTACCTTATCTGTTGTTGATTAATTGATTCAGTGAAAAAAATAGTTTGCTTTCAAAATAATTACAACCAAACCAATAAGCAACCGAAAAGTGCTTGCTGACTGTATTGAAAGAAAATTAGAAAGATGGTTTCTCTTTTCTTCTAGTGATATTTGGAGTAAAGGGGCTCAGATAAGGTGCACCCACTATGGGAACTCATTAGCTGATGTTGCAATAATACCAAGAAGTGTCTACAGATCACTTGCCACTAATAACTCTTTACAGGCTAACATGTACATCTACTAAAATGATGAAATTAGCATCTATATGAACATTAAAAGAACTTAGCAAATGATGCGTGCTATTTCTTTCGGCCCTAATATATATTGGGATTTGTTCCCCCTTTGTCACATATATATATATATATATATATATATATATATATATATATATATATATATTAGGATTGGTACGTAGCTGGGTTTTAATAATATTCTTGTCCTCATATATCTTTATATAACTCCTTGTAGCTAAATATAGATTTAACATTTGATATATCAGGTAGTCTTGGAGTGATTTATATTATTGGGATATTGGTCTAGTTTTCTACATCTTGTTCATAACAAATTGAATGAAACGCGCACATAAAACTAATTGCATAATATATTAATTAAATTTATATAATATTGGAATATACTTTTGCATATAAGGTTATCGAAACGATTAAATTAAATACCATAAAGAATTCATGCTAACGAATATGAGGTTATATCATGAATGGCTAGAGCTAATTGAGATGGACGTCACTATATTATTTATGTCCCTTTTCCATATAACTGTATAAGAATACGGCCTTTTTCTTCTTGATTTGGCCTCTTGTAATCATCTTGTTCCTAGACGCAAATTCCATGATATTGTAAAAGTTGAAGTTAAGGAGCTTTAAAGTGCATGTGCTCTTTATGTTTTTCAAATTCAATTTAGGATCATAATTTAGCACTGATAGTGCATATGAACAGTACTTAAGGAGGAGAGCTCGTTTGACTTTAATAATGCAAAAAAAAAAAAATCAACATCTTGATGTGTTTATTATGATTTCAGCAAGTGCCAAACTTAGGAGTTAGGAGTCGATTAGGACTATAAGGTCTAGTTAACTTTATAGTTTTTACGATGTTTTACTTATAAGAGTTTTGTTTCAATTAAACTTCTTTCAAGTAAAATATTAGTACCCCTTCAAAAAAAAATTAAGTAAAATGTTATTACATGCGAGAATATATTATTAATAATTACCGAATTGAATTTAGTGTGGTTCAACTTCAAGAAGCTAGTCTAAAATATTATCTGTCTAATTATTTTGAAATTAAGCTCATAAGATAAATGATAATGTGGCAAAATAAAAGTATGAATTAATTTGAAGGCAACGTTAAAGTTAAGTTCATTTTAATTCCACTTTAGATCAAAGTAGAATTAAAATAACCCCACTACTAGTAAGATGCAAACCCTTGCATCCCAAATCTGAATGCACTCTTGTATCCCATGTTACCATTATTCTTTCAAACAAATGTCGAACTTGAAAGAGAAGGCACCTCGTCAATTTGCTTTATATTACGTTAAGAGACACTAATATTATTCTTTATGCATGAACATCACCTTGACTCCTTGAGCATCAAGTTTCTTGCCTCAATATTCTCTCAATGATGAATGATATATCTTAAAACTGATTCTTACTTTTGTGCAAAAAGCTTTCATGTTATTGATCATGAAACATTAATATCTAGAAATCCATAAGGAGAAAATCTTATTATCGATATAATTTTCAATCTTCTTATATATTCACAGCGGCTGAACTAGAAAATTTGATTTTTGGGGGGACCAAAGGAAAATTTCCAAATGATTAGGAGGGGCCTTTAGAATATTTTTACCTATTTTTGAAAAAATATAGCAAATTTTACCTTAATATTTTCAAAAAAATAAAATAAAGTTGGGGGGTGTTGAGGCCACCCGCACCCCGATGTTCCGCCACTATATATTCATAGAAAACAATCTTATACTTCCTCCGTTCTAATATGAATGAAACACTTTTCTCTTTTATATAGAAAAGCGTTTCATTTATTTCAGGACAGAGGAAGTACAAGGATCTTTTTTTTATTTCACCAATTGAATATTTCTTAGCTTCTCTACAATCCTTGCTATATAATTCATGCTTCATGCCATCATGAAATATGAGTCAACTTTGCGAAAGAAGTGATCACAAACGATTCTTTTTCCTCTCTCTCATCAGAAATCGTTTAAGACATTTTGTTCTTCTAAATTTCACACACTAAACATTTTTCTTAATTACAAACTTATAATTAATATGGGTTCCAAAAAAGAGGATAATGATGCATGATTGACAACTAGATGAGGAATAAATTAAAACCTTCATGGCATCATTAATACATAAATTGTCTGTTACATGTATCACTATAAATCTTGATGGAGGCAAATAATAAAGTTGAGGGCTTAGTAAGCAAGAAAATGATATAGTACAAGTTAACACTAAAGCAAAAGTGTTTATATTCATATAAAACGCGGTTGGCGGCAGAATAATGGAGAGCTAGACATAGTAAAGACAATAATTGGTGCTAATAAGAGACAAAATCTTCCGTAGAGAAAGAGGAAATATTCAAAAAGGGCGTGTTGCATCATTTGCTTAACATTGACAATTTTGTTAGACTTATCAGCAACTTCTGAGAAATTTAAGGATATCATGATCATGATGTGAAGAATTATATTCTATATTTATATATCTATCTTTATGCTTTAAATTATGTTGCTTTTTAGGAAGTTGATTGTGAATTTTATCTTTATTTTTCCTGGGGTTCTTATGTCAAAGTCTTCGTTTGAGTGGAATTCAGATTTTCCATTATATGTTGAGACAAATAGCTATCATGAAAAATGGTATTCGAACAAAGACGGGAAAGATGACCTTGGCCAACAAAATTAAAATAATTTCACACACACGCACTCACCGTTTATGAAAGGTCATATACAATATACTCATATACATGTAAATATGTGAGCCTTCTAGTGGCATGAATAATCATCTTAAGCCAACAAAACAAAGAAAGTTGGTCTTCATGAATATGAAAATTTGAACTAAAAATAGGACTCTCAATGAATAAAGGCATACGTTAGCTGAAATATAACTTAATTGATAAGTAAATTTAAATTGAAACTGTGACAGCTAAAATCAATATTTTGTTGCAACTAATAATAACATAAGTGATTAGATGAGTTATTTGGTAGTATTAATAATTTAAATAGTTGTAGCACCAAATAAAATATTAGTTGAAATTGGGATAAATAACTTTATCATTAAAAAAATAAGGGTAAAACTGTTTGAGAAGTTAGTAGTTTTTCAAATTTTACCTTTTATTTTTAAGTAAAATTAATTCATTAATAAAGGAGTCATACGACATCTACAATAGAAATCAGGAATAACAAATACATAACAATTTTGAACAAATAAAATACAGAATTTGCAAAACTACGATCGTTGTGTAGTAGATCTAACAATTTTGTATACCCTCTTCCACATCACTGTTTGATACAGCCTTCAACGAGGGGGTCTTCTAATATGCTGTAGTTTTGAAATAGAATTAAATCTGATACCATTGATTGTAATTGTACATAAAACTTCTTCGACACCGCATAATTCTTCATCAATGATCCAAAATTACGATAATTCATCTAGAAATAAAGGAGTAAACTAAAGTCTCTCCCAAGGAGAAGAGAATAAACCCTTTCTTTCAAGGGAGAAACGGTCCTCTCTTTAAAGGAGGAAGTATTGTTCAAACAAGAATGAACATAAACAAAGCTAGACAACAATGAAAATTAAAATTAAGGTGGGGCTATCCACCGGTAAAATCGATGGAATCCCCTTTGAAATTCACTAATGGAGGCTAGGGCTTAGGAGAGAAAGGGAAAGAAGGGGGAGAAGAGAGAAAATTCTAGACCTATCCTTAGGAGAAAAGCGTAAAGAAGATTAAAATTAGAGGAGAACTAAGGATAAGGAAAATTATTATCTTTAATTATTATAACAACAAGGATAAGGACCGTATCTAGACCTCAACTCTTATTATTTATTAATCTAACATTTGCATTTTAGTCAGTTGCTGTTTATTGTGTGGGGAGATTGCAAAAGGTGGTGTGTGTGTGTGTGTGTGTGTGTATGTGTGTTTTTGTGTGTTTGTGTGTGTGTGTGTGCGCGCGTATGTGTGTGTGTTGTGTGGTGTGGTGAGCGAGGAGACTTGAAAGTATCACACGATAGCAGCCCACGGGATTTGACGAGAGAGTGAACTAGCGCTCGTAGCCTGACATGTCCAACCAGCTTGCATGACTGCCAGCCCGCAGGCCAGGCGTGCTCCAGTAACATGTTCCCCGCACCCGCGAATTTTAGTGCCAATGATGGGCTTTGTCGAGGCTTTGTGCACGTTTTCTTGTGTACTTGGTTTTCCTTGTTCAACTAGGATTCCTAATTAATCCCTAGTATAAATATGTTTGAGGCCTTATTATTTGGTGTAGAAAAAAGTGAGATTATTATTCTTAATACTAGATAGACTATGGAACCCTAGAGAAAGGTTAGAGAGTCTAGAGACATTAAGGCCCTGTTCTTTTGGACTTATTTTCAATTTAGTTCAGTTTCTCGCAGTTCAGTTTAGTTCAGTTCAGTTTCTCGCAGTTCAGTTTAGTTCAATTCAGTTTCTCGCAGTTCAGTTTAGTTCAGTTCAGTTTCTCACAGTTCAGTTCAGTTCAGTTTCTTGCTGTCCAAATGAACGGGGCCTTACTAGATCTCTTATGTTCATTTTCTCGTGATTCAGTTCAGGTCAGTTTCTTGCAGTCCAAAAGAACGAGCCTTAGAATTCTCCTTGTATCATCATCTCATATTTAAAGTCCTAGTGCAGTGTTCGTGGTTTTCTCTCTATCCAAGGGTTTCCACTTTAAATCTTCTTGTGTTCTTTATTGCTTTATTTTCTTTATTCCTCCATATATTATACTATGTTTATTCGATTTGTTAGCGCCTACGATACGTACAGGGGCGGATCCAGGATTCCTAGTGAGGGGTAGCGTAATTGCGCGTTACCTAATACGAAAAAAGTAAACAAACCATAACTACTAAATTCAAAATGTTACAGAATCTATATAGTACAAAAGTAAACTATAATTATTCACTATGATTCTAAAATTTTTAAACCAACTTACAATCGTATGAAGTTTTACTTTAATAAAAGAATATTACCATTATTCACAATAAGTTCTGAAATTTTGGAACCGATCTAGAATAGCATCAAGTTTTACATCTAAAAACAAAATCAACAATACTAAATTTATACCCATAAAAAATAATTCACTAATAATACACACAATTAAAATTCACTAACAATTCCTTTAAAAAAATCACTAATAATTCAGAATAATCATAATTCACTAGCAATCCAATTCAGAAAAACCATAATTTACTAGACCCTCATACAAATTATAGTTCACTGACATTATATTCACACAAAATATAACTCTTCAAAATTCACACAATTAACAATTTATTGACACATTACCAACTCTAAATTCATAAATTCATAGAGCCAGAAACTTCCATTTGGAATCCCAATCATAGAACCAACAACATCACAAATTGCCATACAATTATTTAACTTCCCTTTTCTAGCTAAATCATCCACCATTATCTTCCATTGAAGCTCATCAACTTCACCACCATTTTCATCATCACTAAATGACGAAATTATCTCATGAGGAAACGCTCCTGCTGCAATCTTCCACCAACGAGAGAGTAGAAACAGAGAAAGTGAGAGAAGGCAAGGAGGAGAGAGAAAAGGGAACAACAGTTGAATTATGGCTTGGTCACTGCTACACACTTTCCCTTTCTCCCTTTTTAAGGAGAACTCAATTTTTTTTTTAAGAAAACAGGGGTAGCATCTGCTACCCCTTGTGACTTAGTGGCTCCGCCACTGGATACGTATTCCTAATATCAATTGCTTGAAAGTAGGGGGATGATAAGGAGATTCCTACTCTCAAACACCACACTTGATAAGATTTGAACCGAAGACCTCAAGGATCTAAGGTAAGACTATTGCCAAGTGACCAAGTACTATTTGGTAGAAAACTGAACTCAAATTGTGTGTGGTCGTTTATATGGTAGTATTCTAGAAAAATCACACACTGTGACCAAATTATGTTATATTTTATCATCCTACTTTACTAAAAACTATTGTGTACAAAAGTCACACCCTTTGTTTTGATGGTACACCTAATTTAAAAAAGTTCAAATAAATTCAATTAAGATAGATTAAGGCAATTAAGATGAACGCACCCTTAATTATACTTTTACCTTATATATATTTATATATATATATATATATATATATATATCAAACTTCTTCAATGACTTTGAGCTCATTATTTTGAGCTTTTGACGTTCTAAAAAAAGAATATGTTCTTAAATTAGGCATTCAATATTGACTAAGTTTAACACCTTTAACTTTGTGAAAATGAAACTCTTAGCTAGCACAATAATAGAAGATTTGATTCTCCTTGTATTATTGGTCTTTTAGGCATGTAGCGATCATATATACTCATGGAATTCATCAACACACTTTAGTGGGTAAAGAATTGCAAATCGGAGACTTTTTCATGTGGATCTTTTGGGAGGCATTATTCTTATTCCATCAATGTTTGAAATTCCAAGGGGACAACTACATAGACATTAGACAAGCTAGGTACCAAAATTCATGGTAATTGAGGCTCACACTATATTAGGCTGTACGCAGTACGATCATGACTTCCTCACCACTATTATTTGTATGAATAATATTTGGTGCAAATTGTTTGCTGAATGATAAACTATGACTTTATATAGAAATGATATTACCTATCTTTTAATCAAAACAATCTATAAAAAAGAGGGAAACAAAACAACTCACAAAGTCACCCAATTATTTAGGGGCGATTCAATTGTTAAGGAGGCCCCGTGCAATAAAGATTATATTGGGCCCTTTATTAATAGATTAAACGTACAAACATGTTTCAATTTTAATTTAATAGTATATAATATATAAATATTCATATATTTAGGGTCGGTTCAGTTACCAAGCAGGTCATGTACAGTGAAGATAATATTAGTACGTTTGTTAATACATTAAAAGTACAAATATGTGTCAAATTTTAAATTTTGAATTATAAAATAAAAAAATATTCACGCATTAACATCATTGATATAAAATCAAAGGCACCCTTTCAATGAGTTGTCTTTTTAATGTTGGTCTGCATTGACTTTAATTTGTTTGCATCTAGACAAGAGTTTATATTTTGTATTAGATGGCGAACTGAATAGCTATGTGTTACAATCTTATCTTATATTATATATTTTAATAGTTAATAAATTCATAGTTTTACCATTACCCTTACGGTAAGGGTTTTACATGGTGCAGTGTGTAAGTTGGGTTTTACATATCTATCATAATTCTACAATAATGACGGTGCATATATGATATATGAGTCCAATACCAACAATGAAAAATGTTTTATACAATGAGTCAACATCTAGCAATATAAAAATAGTATGTGGGGCCCTAAATTTTTGGTGGCCCTATGCGGTTGCCTATGTCGCACGTGCTCAACACCACCTCTGCAATTATCCATTTGAGGATCAGGAAATATTTCCATTAAGTACACATGTTTAGTTGGTTTCTGTATGGAGTTTAATTATGTAAAGTCAAGGTTGAAAAAGTTATGGAGTTAAGCTCTATTAGAGATAGGATAAAGGGGATTTGAACTTGTGACTTATTAATATCATACACAAGCCCTCGGTCTTAACACTATGCCAAGACCTCATTGATAATTAGTGTTTTATATCACATCTATTTAAGAAGTTAACTTTAAATCAAAATATAGAGTAGGGGAGGGGTTCATTAACTTCATGTTCTCTTCGACTATAAGATATATTTTGAGCAAGAATATACATTTTTTTGCTAACAGTTCAGAATAGTGCTTTAAATAAGACTATTAAGGCTAATAAATGGAGATGCCTAAAATAAAGTTTTTTCTTACATCGGAAAAACGTGCATTAATGAAAACTCGGAATACAACCGAGGGACACTCTAGGGGATCATGACATCTTTGCTAGCAACACTCGCTAGGGCTTGCAATCCCTCGACTGAACTAAGACGCTGACAATTATAACATTATAGAAGAACAAATATTTTTTCCCGGTTCAATTTCATGGCTCTACAATAAAGAATTCCATATTGTTTTACATGAACATCGCATTCATAAAAATGCACCAAAGAGAAAAACATTGCATGCATAATGACTCATATGACATATTGACATCAAACATCAGCAATAATGGAATAAAATTGCGAAAATTATAATTTATATAAGATTATGTTACACTTTCTTTGAAATTTCTAAGGTGTTTATGATATTAGTGTGTTCCCTTCCTCGTATATATAACAATTAAAAGTTCAAAAGAATAAAAGTTATTGTGTACAACATGTAATTTTTATGTTTATGTGATAATAAACACAATGCTCTTTACAGACTAGCTAGTGGCTCTCTTTCTCCCCTTTTTTTCCCCCAACTAAGCCAAATAATACCTTGTATTGCATGTTTTGCTTATTTTACCCTACCAATTGAAATTAAATGTTCATCTAATCAATTACAGCTTCAATGACCAGATTTGGTTTCAAATAAAAGTATACCCTATTAGTTTAGATCACGTCTTCATTAAGAAGAATAAAACGCCAATAAATAATGGTATGTTGATTAATTATATTAGTTTGCCTATACAATCTCTTAATATTTATATCCTTTTACGTTCACAAGACTAATCTATTTCCTTTTTAGATTGAAAAGGGTCGTCTATTGTTATTGGTGCATGGTAGTTGGTAAAAACTAAACAATAATAATCTAAATCATGATAATTAAGCAAGTGAAAAACTAATTTGGTGATCAATTGTGTGAAAAAAATCTCATAATATGGAAGTATATCATTAAGTAAATTCTATTTCTTACAGAAAAAAGTTTTTTCCTTTTAGAATCTTTATTTTTTTTAAGTAAAAAACCATAAGAATCCAAATCTACCAAATTTCTCAATTTTGGTGTAATTATACACCCCTAGGAATTTTAAACTTCCTGATTAAGCAAACCGTGTATTTGATGAGAAAAAACAGCACAACATTGCCTCATAGTATAAATCTTGGAAAAAGTCTAAAAACAAATTTTTACCACATATTTCGTGGTCATTTACCGAGCAACAATCTAAGGGGAAAAAGACTTATGTTTCTATCTTCAGTAACCAAAATCAGAGAAAGTGTTGGACTTTAGAAGCCTTTTCTTATTTTCAAAAAAATAACAATACTCCAACATCATGAAGTAGGAAATAAATCCACCTTAAAAAAAATCAAAGTAGGAAATAAAATAAATAAATTTGGCAACATATATTCACTCACAATTGAGTAATTATTATGTGAGCTTTTGAAAAAATAAAACAATGAATGCATTAACAAGACACGATTTAGCATACTCAATATGACACCAAAAAATGAATAACAATAGGGTGCGTTTTCTTCACTTTAAAAAATAGGTTTCAGGTCTAATCATTTTTGATAAAATACAATTAGGTGAAAATATAAGGTGAAATCACGGACGATCGATTTTTTATTTTTAACGATGAACATCTAGTCTAATACTTGTATAAAACATACTCCATCCGTTTCATTTTAATTTACTCACTTCACTTTGGGGGAGAATCAAGGAATAAGTACAAAAATATGAGAGATAAACTGAAAATGTGGAGAGAAAAACTGAAAAGTGAGAGAGAAAAAGTAAAAAGTGGGTTAAAATATTAAAAAGTGGATGACATGGGTGGAAAAAGATGAGATAGTAGATGTGACATGTTACCTAAAATGGAAAAAGCAATAGTGTGTAGATTAAAAAGAAATAGACCAAAAAAAAAAGTGAGTAGATTAAAATAAAACGGAGGGAGTACATTTTACATATTTTTTTTACGGTCTCCTATATCATACATTTGTTTCGAGATGTAAATTTATGTAAATATAAACATTTAGGTTAAATATAGTGAAAGAAACGTTTTAGCCTTTTAGGTAGGGTACATCAACCTTTGGTATGCTTCGAATTGAATGAAGATTTGTCATTCAACAAACCTCTGAAATCTCTGACCCGATAGTTTAGTCATAATATCTGCATGTTTTCGTACGTTCCTCGCCTTACCTTACCAGTTACCACCCTCTCTTTACTGCCCCCCATTTAAATATTTTTTTTACTGTCAAAAAACAAAACTTCTTGTTTAATTAAAACGAGGAAACAAAAACAATAATTAAAAAAAAAAAAAAAAAAGATGAGAGAGACTGGCAGAATCCTAAGGCTTTTTCATTTCCTTTTTTAGTTTTTTCAGTTACTTTTTTTACTCCTAATTAAAATATAGTAAAACCAAATCCCATCTTTCCTCTTATTATTTTATTTTTTTATTATATCTTATTCCCATGCCCGAGATTTGTAACCTCCTCACACGACTATATAAATATAACCCCCTCACCCCTCATCTTTTCTTCTGTTCTTCATGCTCTTGACATAAACACATTACATCAAAACAAACAAATTTAACAAAAAAGTTTGTTTTTTTCTCTGGGATTTTTGAAAATCTCTTGTTTTTTCAAGAAAATGGCAATACAAGCACAGATGTACCCTGAAAATCTTGGGTTGCCATTGATGGGTGGTGTAGGAGGATCTCAAGATTGGTTGTTCATGTCTAACAACAACATCAACAACAATGATTTCAACAATTTGAGCAACACTAACAACGTGTTTCTTAATGGATGTGGTTTCAATGAGTTGAGTTCTAACAACAATCTTCAACAACAAAAACAACAACAACAACTCCAATATTTGCAGCAACAACAACATGTTTTGTTACAAGTTCAGCAACAGTATATGTTACAACAACAACAACAACAACAACAAAGAAACTCTTGTGATAATAATAACAACAACAACGACGGTTTTGCATTTCTACCTTCTCAAAAAAACTGTACAACCGCAACAACAACAACAACAACCACCGCAACAACTGCTAGTACAACAACGAGTGGGAGTTGTGATTATCAGATGCCAATGAGTTTTTCTTCAAGTTTTGCTGATCAACTTGAAAAACAGAGACAGGAGGTTGATAGATTCATTACTTTACAGGTTCGTATTAAAATGTTATTTTTTTATATATTTGGATACCCTTTTTCTTGAATTTTAATGGGTTTTTATTAGATTTGTGATTAATCTTTCTATTGGTTAATTCATAATATTTCAGAATGAAAGGCTGAAATTGGCATTACAAGAACAGAGGAAGCAACAATTAGCAGTAATAATGAGGAAATTAGAGGAGAAAGCCATGCAATTATTAAGACAAAAAGATGAAGAAATTGCAAGGTCATTAAAAAGAAGAATGGAATTAGAAGAAATCATTAGGAAAATGGAGATGGAAAATCAAGAATGGCAAAGATTAGCAACAGAGAATGAAGCAATGGTTTTATCATTGAACAACACATTAGTGCAACTTAAAGAACAACAAGCTTGTTGCTTGACAACAGTATCATCATCATGTTCTTCAAATGAAGTTGGAGATGCAGAATCTTGCTGTAATTTCGGCAACAATAATGAGTATTATTACAACAACAACAACAACAACAACAACAACAGAGAAACAGAGGAGAGAGAAAACAAATGCAAAGTTTGTAAATCTGGGAATTCGTGCGTTTTGTTGCTTCCTTGCAGGCATCTCTGCTGTTGCAAAGCCTGTGAAGCTTTTGTTGATGCTTGTCCTGTATGTAAATCTGCTAAGATGGCAAGCATTGAAGCTCTTCTTTCATGATGATAGATAGGAAGAAAAAGAAAAGGAAAAAGAAATGTTGATTTTTTTATTTGTTTTTAGGAAGAAAGTGAAAGGAGAATTTGTCCAGATTTGACTCAGAAAAAAGGAAAAGGGTGAACTGAACAATGAACAAATGCCCATTTTGATCCTAGTTACTGTGTTTTAGTCTTTTGGTAAATATTTGTCCTTTTTTGCAGATAAATCAGAGGTGGGTAGGGGGTAAATCAATCAATTGAACAGAATTTTAGTACATGTATATAGCATCTTTGCCTATTTGGTTTTAATGCCTTTTGGTGCATTTTTACTTTTTAGTACAAAATTTACTACTACTAAAATGCTATTGCATAATCCATATTGATTTTTTTTTTTTTTTTTTTTTTTTGTTTGTGTTAAATTTCTCCTATTTTTGGGTAAACCTAATTTACCTCTTTCATAATCCATATTGATGTGACTCAGGTTTTTTATTTGTTTGTGTTAAATTTCTCCCTATGTTAATGAAACCCTAATATTACCTCCGTTTTATAATAACTTACACAATTTGTGTTCTAGTACTATTTACAAATTTTACTTTGACTATCGTTTTTCATTAGCATCTGCATGTTTACCTTATTCGGGGTTTTGATATCTTAGTAGGGAATTGGTTGTGTCTTGAGACTAATTTTTTTTCCTTGTCTATGTATTTATTTATGTCCAATTATCATTTTTCAATTTGTTATGTGTTTATAAGGTTGGCCATGTATTAACTCTAAATTGAAATGTTGCGGATGCTCATTGGAAAAGCAATCCCAATATCACAAATGGATGGAATTAATATTCAAGATCTTTTTGCTGAGATAAATATGGTAGTCGATCATAAAAGGTTGATGATTTCCTTTGTATAGTGAAATACGATTTCGCTTTATAATTGTCACCCTCAAACTTACGCCACTTCTAACTTGTATGTTTAAACAAGAACTACACAAGATAAATGCCGAATTAATTAAATTAGGAGTTATAATTGGCAAATTTAATTGAATTAGGAGTTAACGTTTTACAAAATTGATTGGGTAGAAGTTGATTGAAAATGGTGAAAAGATTGAAATCGTCAACTATATTATCCTTATTGCATGCTCATTAAAGTAACTACATTGATTAACTATTATTAGTAATTATGTTCACATTTTTATGATCAAAAGAGTTAATTTGGTAGTATAAAGTGATTTATACTTATTGATGTTATCTATAACTTTGGTAAAGTCTTGTAGGGGTGGACGGTGGTACTCGAGACATAGGAATGAATCTCGTTTACATCACTGCACTTAGGCCCTGTTCTGTTGGAATTATTTTCAGTTCAGTTCAGTTAATTTCAGTACAGTTCAGTTAAGTTAATTTCAGTTCAGTTATTCAGTTTAGTTCAGTTTCTCTCTGCAATTCAATTTCTCTCAGTTCATTTCAGTTAATTTCAGTTAATTTCAGTTCAGTTCAGTACAGTTTGGTTAATTTCAGTTCTGTACAGTTTAGTTAATTTCAGTTTAGTACAGTACAACTAATTTCAATTCAGTTCAGTTTAATTTAGTTCAGTTTCTCTCAGTCTAAAAGAACAAGGCCTTAGTCGCTTATTTACAACAAAAATAAAAGTTAGAGTGATTCGTACTTAGGAAGTAATTTATTTAATGAGAAGCGGGCATAAAACCTAAAAAGCGATAAAAAAAGCCTCCCCCCTCTCTCTTTCTCTCTCAAACCCTAGCTCTCGTACCCCTTCTTCATCAGTTAGGGGC
Source organism: Beta lomatogona (assembly GCA_947646795.1). Lineage (NCBI taxonomy): Eukaryota > Viridiplantae > Streptophyta > Magnoliopsida > Caryophyllales > Amaranthaceae > Beta > Beta lomatogona. Next base: position 7,556,832 of record CANSNZ010000089.1, read on the forward strand.
TGCTTCTCCCCTTTTATTTTCAGTTTTTAATTCATTTTCTTGTTTTGTTTAATAAATTAGTCTCTCTTTATGAGATCTTTTCAAACTCTGTTATGGGGTTTTTAGTTTCTGTTTTGGAAATCTCTTTCTCCCCTGTGGGAGTTGTGAGTATGGTTTTTTTTTGTTTTTAGGTATAAGAAATTGTTCTCATTGGTTGAAGTTCGAGACTCAACATAAAGGTATTCGAATCTCGGATGCGGTCAACATGACTCGGTCAAGAATGTTCTTCCCAAACTACATCAGAATGATAGACTTCCTCATTAATAGCTGCTCGATTCAGCAAATACAAAGGGGCTGGGCTGTATTGCTCGATCTGGTTCATTGTAGTTCATTCGAAGACGGATTTGATTCAACCTTGTTTAATTGTATCTTGTTTTTCTTTAATATCTATTGTAGATGTCGTTTGGCCTTCAATTAATGAATCTTCTTTTTTAAAAAAAATTCTAAAAAACGATAAATATCCTCATATATGTTAGGAAAAATTGTAAAAAATAATCCCAAGTTTTAGGTGTCTTCCCATATTAATCCCAAGTTTAAATTATTTTTGAATAATCTGAAGTTTGGGAGTCATCTTCCCATATTGGTCCAAAAGACCTATAATCGTTTGAACCAATTTTAAAAAGCTGATAAGGCACCATTTTATTTAAAAAAATCACCTCTAATCGCCTTCATCACCACTCCACTATTAAAATGAAAGGCAAACGGAAATGTTTCACGCGGCGTATTGACCTTTAAAACGATTTTTAAACCGACTTTTTTCACTAGGGACCAATAAGGGAAGATTACTAACAAACTTGAGATTATTTAAAAATAATCCAAAGTTGGGATTACTTTGGGAAGATGGCCAAAACTTGGGATTATTTTTGACAATTTTTCCTATATGTTAATCCTCTATAATTAAATTTCCACTCTTCATTTCTTTGACCATAATCCACTGAATTTTGTTTGTTTGTTTAGGATTAAAAATTCAATTTTCAATGAACTTATCTACACAGATAATACTACTACATTGACAGATGGGATTGACAGGAGCTTCTTGTTCACACTTCCCGCGCGCATACACAGAAACCAAAAAGCAAACAGTAAGCGGGTCGATTTTCTGTACCCCACAAAAAAAGATGGAGTAGTTAATTTCACTTGTGAAACCAACAGATATTCATATTTTATTTTATTTTATTTTATTTTATTTTATTTATTTTCTCCAAATTCCAAAAATAAATAAAATAATTACAACAACTAGTCCAGAAAAGCTGAGGCTATGCAGTAAGCACTAATTGCACTAAGTCTAAAACCCTGCAACAACTGAAAAAAAAACCCTAAAAATGATATATAAAGAAAATAAAAATAAAATAAAAAATAAAAAAGTAGGGTACCCCCCACTTTAATGGTGAGCATTGAAAAGGGAAGATTGCCTTGTAATGTACGTGCAAACTTTTATGAATATTTACAAAACTTTGGTTTGTACTTTTTTTATTTTCCTGGTAATTTAAATTTTTTTAATTTTATCAAAATCTCAAACGGTTACATGGGATGTGGTCCGTACTGTTTGGTCTTATCAAAAGAGTTGGACTTTAGTGTCTCACATTTATGTGCATATTTTTTTTTTGGGTTTGGTTGGGTATCCCAACCCAACTTGCACGGGAATGTGCTGAAGCTTTGCTGCAACTTTTGCTTTCTTTTTATGCTCTATCCCTAATATCTCAACAAATCAGTTACTATTAGACCTAGTTAGGCTGCTATTGACCAGATTCGATCTGGTAACTCGACTTGAATCTAATCTAAAATTAGTCCGTTAGTTTTAGAACTTTAGAGTTTTTGACCCGGCTGATTTAAGATTAACTTGTTTGATTATACTTTAAATTCAAGTTATTTAACTCATTATATGTTTAAATTTCTTGAAACATTATATTGATAAAGGTTATGGTCGTAAATAGCTCTAATGGATTACATTTGATTTATTTTAGAAAAAAATGAACATGCATAAGGTTGTACCTTTGAATCTATTTATTAAATAAGATAAATTTAGATAAGTAATTTAATACTCGTTTATTATTTAACATGAATGTGATATCAATGCATTAATCCAACCTAATTGTTAGCTCTAGGACTAATATGTATCTAATTTATATTAAATGATATCTTATGTGATGGTATCAGATTATCTTTTTGCTAATATTTTTAGTTAGTCAAATTGGTAGGCAACGAGGCAAGCACTGCACATTCATGCATCTTGATGATGATGAAGCCTAGGGAGGTGGTAGCAAGGATAGCACCATCCCACTCACTCTCACTCCTGAATTGAGAACATTGCAATTTAAGTACTAGTAAAGGGTGTTACATCATTGCACTATTTAACCAAGATAGATGTAGACATAATTTTTTTGTTATTTCTTATTATCTTCATTTGATTACGTTAAGTATATTGTGATATGATTGCCAGCACTAAAACATTATGATATACTTTCTTTGGTTCCATTTTTTATTTGTAAAGTTTTTCTGAAAGTTCTATATTAATTGCAATATTTTTTTATTTGATATAAGTAATATCTTTGATTCTTTTCTTTATCTCTCTCCTATAACATGAGTCTCACTTTTTATTTATCTCTATCTCTCTTCTCTTCACATGACTTTCTTAAAAATGTGCGAATGAGATATGTTGCAATGATAATGAAACTGATCATCAAGTATTTTTTTTGGTGTATAAAAAAAATCTCTTTGATTTTCTCCAGAATGAAGTGTAACAATTTAAAAAAAAAAATAAGGAGTACTATCATTCTACCCTTTACCCCTACATGACTACATGTGTAACAATTATTCAAACATTGTGTTTATGCGTGGAGGCTTTGTCCAATTTCAATCTTGGTCCTAACCCATAACAAAAAAAAAAATCAAGTCTTTGAAAATCGTCACCGATATGCAAGATTAAAATCATATGGAGTACTCGTAGTAGATAATCAACCATTACTAGACAATGTAGCATTTCTCTATATATACAGACTATAATTATGCTTTTATAATCTCAATAGAGAAATATTGCATTGTCAAAGGAAAGCAACTTACCAAGAACATGATGACAAAAGAAACTTAAGAACAAGATATGAGACTTTTAGTAGTATAGTCCATTAATTAGCTCCCCAATAAAGAAGTTCAATCAATACTTAAGAATATAACAGTTCCTCCTAATGCTGACCTAAAATTTGACAATTACGTCTCATCTAACAATTTTAACAACGCAATGCATCATATACATACTTCTAAAAAAGAATTAATTATACAACAAAAAAATCATTTTATTGGGTTTGAAATACTAGTATATCTTGCCTCTCATAAGCTAAGTTATATAAAGGTGTGCATTTCGTATGCCATTGAAATAACACTCAAGCATGGCAATAATCTCCTCCCCACGTAACATGTGCTTGTGACCTAAATTATTCTTACTTACATTAGCAAGTTAGAAAGGAAAAAATAAAGGACAATTTAAAATTCACTTAATATATGCTCTTGAATTAGGCAGTTACAAAAATGCAACTAGCTAGGTACGAATATTGCTTTATCTCCACTTACAAGCAACTTGCCTTTGTGACCTTCTAATCACATGTCTTTTTCATGATGAACATCGTATATATATGTTTGTATGTAGCTTTTGCCACTTAATCTTCATGCTTTAATTATATGTTAGGTTAATCTTCATTAAATATGGAGAAAGGGCATCTCTATTGCTAATTGTGATGCATACATCAAATTCCACCAGCCTAAATTATCTCATTATATGCTGCTGTTTATGGACAATTATATCATAATCTAACTAAAATAAAGTTAGATAAGTATATGCTCCCATAACAACTATTGGCAATATCATATTAAGTATTTTCTATTGATACTTTCGGTTGACTAGTTCTTTGTCACTCACTTCATATGATCTATAGTCTATAGACTATATGAAGTATATGAAATTGTATCCTATGATATGATGGTCTAAGCGTATAATGCGTGTTCATCATCTTTGTTGATGACTTCTTCTTCTTCTTTTTTTAATTCGGTAATTAACTGGCCTAAGCAGGGTCATCTTTCATGAGTTTGGGGGTAAGAGGGGGATCCCAACCCACAAGGAAACTTCCAGAGACTGGAAACTGGGGATTTATACCCAAAAGCAAATATTTACACAAACCCTCCAAATTGGGGTTGATGAGAGTCGAATACCCGACCATGAGGTTGGGAGGTGGGAGCTCCAACAATTGGGCTCCCACATGATTCTCATCTTTGTTGATGACTTGATGTGGCTCTTTTAACCCTTCCAACAAGAACACAAAGGGATTGGCTAATTTCTTTTCCAATGTAGTAATTAAACCTATCCTCTTGGTTTAACATAAAACAAATCGGGGTTAAGTTTGTGCAGTTTTTAGGATTGCAAAATAAGCATTAAATACATTTTTATAAAAGACTATCAATTAAGGAATTTATGACATAATCACACGTCAATTAATATAATTAATGCTTATTATTGCTTAATATTTCCATTTTTAACTTTTTACATGCAACATTAGGCCTTTAAGGTTTGTATACATCACTTTCCTATAATAAAATGGAGTGATCAAGTCATGAAAATCGAGTGGTCAAAGCTTTACACAGTGTTACTATATTACTAGCTATTTGATAATAATCATACCATAACTTATTGTATTAAACTACACGTTCCCCAACAAGTGTTCAGATCTTTTTGGAACCGAGGGAGTACAAACTAATTATCAATACGTCTACATAACTAAGTATTTGTCTTTTTTTATTTGAATATGCCAAATAATTATGTTGATTAGTAATGCACTATTTCTATAGTTTTTATATGTCCATTTGAAATCCATAAAATGCAAGAAAAGTTACTCAAGACCATATCGTCAAGTTGATCGAGCTGAATTTTCTACTGGTAGTTCTTCTCACCTAAGTAAAGATATAGAGTAAAAAAAGACATGATAAGGAGATCAAACCACATAATGGATCTAGATATAAGCATGGACTACAATATATGAAAGTTAGTACTATTAGATTATGTAAATAATCTTTAATATTTATGTATATTTACTTAGTGTATATGTTATTGTGATCTCTTTCCTTGTATAGGACTCTATATACTGTAACTTTGGAATGAGAATGATCAAGGGATTGTTTCCTACATGGTATCAGACTAGGTTTGGAGTTTTCTCCTTGTGCCTCTGCCCATCCTCTTTCTCCCTCGTCTATCTTTTCTCCTCCCTCCCACCATGACCGAATCTCCCTCAAAGTCTTCCTTCCACCCGGCACTTGTTGTCAACAACATCAAAACCTTCATCCCCATTATGTTGGAGATGGAAAAGGTACAATACTCATCATGGGCTGAATTGTTTAAGATCCATGTCCGCGCTTATCAAGTGCTTTATCACATCATCCCTCCCAAACAAACTGACGCCTCATCTACGTCGTCTGCTACTCCCGATCTTGCCCTGTGGTCTCGCCTTGATGCCATCGTGCTCCAATGGATCTACGGCACAATATCGAACGATCTCCTTCACACCATACTTGAACCCGATTCCACGGCACAACAGGCTTAGGATCGCTTGAAGGATATTTTTCAAGATAATCAGCATTCTCGCGCTGTTCATCAGGAAATTCATTTCACTACTGTTCATATGCAAGATTACCCTAACGTTTCTGCTTCTTGTCAAAAACTTAAGATGTTGGCTGACCAACGTCGGCGCTCCGGTGAATGACAAGCGTATGGTTCTCACCCTTGTTGGTGGTCTCACAAAATCTTATTATCATGTCGCCTCCATGATCCAACAAAGTGATCCTCTATCGTCTTTTAACAAGGCATGAGTTATGCTTACTCTTGAGGAATCACGCCTTGCTTCTCAGGCCTCCGTCGAGGCTGCCGCCGATGGTTCGGCCCTCCTCGTCACTAGTGACGGTTATCCTGACTCTTCCCCATCTCATCATGACTCTCCTCATCGCGGTCATCAAAACTGTGACAACCGGACCACCACCACCAACAATCGTCGTGGCCGTGGTAATCGTGGCCTAGGCCATGGTGGCTCTGGCACAGGTCGTAGGGGCGGCTCCCAACAGCACCAACAACCCACCTAGCCACCCGCGTGGCCTGCTTGGGGTCTGTGGCAGCAACAAGGTTCTTGGAACCCTTGGGCTTCATCTCCTTGGGCCCTTCCTCCTTGCACGTACCTTTCTGGCCCATGGTACCGTCCTGCAGGACTCCCCTCTCAACCAGGCCTCTTGGGCCCTCGTCCCACGCAACAGGCATTTCACGACCCAAGTTGAGTCCACTCACTAGTAGAATAAATGCTTATTGCTGCGGTCATTAAGTGGCCTATTGCGGCGGTTTTGGCCGCGCAACAATTAAGGGCGCAGCAATAGGTAATTAACCTATTGCTGCGGTTTTAAGCCGCAGCAATAGGCCAAGATATTGTTGCGGTTCTTACCCAAAACCGCAGCAATAGGTATTTTTTTTTTATAAAAAAATGAAGCCTATTGCTGCGGTTTTGGGAAAAACCCGCAGCAATAGGTGCAGGTACAAAAAAAAAAATTCATTTTTTAAAATTTAAATATTATAGTAGTTCTCAACAAAAATTACAACACAAAAGTAACTCCAACAAACTACACATTCAATTCATATATTCAATAAACATGATAATCTTACAATAATTACCAAAAATATAACAAACATAAAAAAAAGAAAACCAAACCAAAAAAAATGAAATGAAGAAAAGTACAGTAAGTAACCAAGAGGTGAAAAGAAAAAGTGGAAAAAGAAAGAAAATAAAAATGAAATCAAAATCTTTTTGTTCTTCTCCTTCGTGATGTTCGTGGCTTCTTCCAAGGGAAACAATTCCCTGCTTCGCCGCACCTCCTCTAATTCCAATGCGTGCATCAAATTTAGCCAGTCCTAAAACAAAATCAGCAACACTGAAAAACAAAAATACAATTGAAAAGAAATGAAAAATAACGAAGTATTAAGAGATCTAAAAAACTCCTAAAAAAAATTATGAAAAACAAAAAACTTGAGCCACCGTGAAACTCATTGGGCCATTTCAACACTAAAACACGAAAATGCGGAAAAAAAATTGTCAATTCAAAGAAATTTCAATACACGACCACCGACCGACAAAACCCGACCAGAGTGACCGCCAAGCACCGATCTTGTTGAAACTCAAAACTGATGGCGAATCTCGAGAATTTTGACCGCAAAACTCGCCGATCTTGTTGAAACTCGAGAGCTTTAATGGAGGAATCGAACGTCTTTAATGGAGGGATGACGACGCCGGAGATGAGGATGACGACCCCGGAGATGAGAACGAGTGAGGGAGCGACGAAGGTTGAGTGAGAGAGAGAAGAAAGCTGAGAGGGAGTAAAAACGGCGCCCAAAATTATGACAAACCCTAGTGGCTCTTTTATTTTATAAAATCAACCTATTGCTGCAGTTCTTTGTAGAAACCGCAGCAATAGATTAAAATTTATTTAAAAAATATCTTAACATATTGCTGCGATTTTGGGTAGAAACTGCAGCAATAGATCTGGTCAAACCAGTCGAATAACTTTGAAAAATTACCGTTGATATCTATGTTGCGGTTTTCACCCAGAACCGCAGCAATATGTTATTTTTGAATTTTTCTTTTTTTTTGAAGTGGTTTATTGCTGCGTATGGGTAAAACCGCAGCAATAAACAATTATTCTACTAGTGACTCCACATTATGAGTCTTGTCCCACGATGTTGAAGCTGCTATGCATACCTTATCTCTCACTCCTCCGGAGGATCGTTGGTACATGGACACTAGATCCACCTCCCATATGACATCTCAACAAAGTACTCTCTCTTCTTACTTTAATTTGAGCACTGAACGTAACATTATTGTTGGCAATGATAATTCTATACCGATTCGTGGCATTGGTCAGTCCCAATTACCATCCCCTCTTCCCCCTATGTCTCTTAACAATGTGCTTCATGCTCCTAACCTTGTGAAAAACTTGATTTCTGTTCGTAACTTCACCACAGATAACTCTGTATCACTTGAATTTGACCCTTTTGGTTTTTCTATGAAGGACCTTATGATGGGGACCCTTCTTATGACATGTGATAGCTCGGGTGATCTTTACTCTCTCACCACCACAAAATCATCGGCCACCTGACCTTCTGCTTTTGCTGCTCTCTCCTCCACTACATGGCATGATCGTTTAGGGCATCCTAGCTCAACAGTTTTGAGTTCCCTCCAAAAACGCAATTTCATTTCTTGTACGAATAAATTGAGTCATATTCTATGTCCTTCATGTCCTCTTGGGAAGTCTGTTAAACTCCCTTTTAGTTCTTCTATGTCTGCTTCTTTAATGACGTTTGATATAATTCATAGTGTTGTTTGTACATCTCCTACATTGAGTTCTTCAGGACATCGTTATTATGTGTTGTTTTTGGATGATTTCACTAATTTTGTATGGAATTTCCCTCTCTCTAAAAAGCCTGAAGTGTATGATGTTTTCCTCAAATTTCATGTTTCATTAACACTCAATTTGAACGGGAAATAAAAACTTTTCAATGTGATAATGGACGTGAATATGACAACAACCCCTTTCGTCAATTTTGTACCACTCATCGCATACAATTTCGATTTTCTTGTTCATATACCTCTTCTCAAAATGGCAAGTCGGAATGCAAAATTCGTACTCTTAACAACACTATCCGTACTCTTCTAGCTCACTCGTCCGCGCCTCATTCTTTTTGGCACCATGCTCTTCAAATGACTACATACCTCCATAACATTATCCCCACAAAATTGCTTGATTATCACTCTCCTACTATTCTTCTCTATCAACGCAATCCTACCTATTCCCACATTCGTATCTTTGGATGTCTATGCTACCCCCTCCTTTCATCCACCACTATTAATAAACTCCAAGCTCGTTCTACCCCTTGTGTATTCTTGGGCTACCCCACAAACCATCGCGGATACAAGTGTTACGATTTGTCTAGCCACAAAATTTTCATATCTCGTCATGTCCTCTTTGATGAGTCCAAATTTCCTTTCCACACTTTAAATCCTCACCCTTCTCATAGTTATGATTTTTTTGGATCATACACCTCCCCCCCCCCTTACTACTCACAATCTTCCCCAGCTTCTACCTCCTCAAAACACGGCCCAACCCAACTCCCCGTCCCCTACCCCCCAATTATCCTACCCAACCCCACACCCCCGGGCCTTCCCCTACTCCCTCGGGCTCGGCCCACAACCCTCCCCCCCCTTCCCCTGCATTATATTCGGCACCCCTGGGGGCCCAGCTCCCTCCCAAGGCCCTGTTCTATCCCCGCGCACATAATCCAACCCAAGCCCAATATCCCCCCAGCCCAGCGTCATCCTCTCCTTTACCTTCTCTCCCACGCTCGGCCCACATCTCCCCTATCCAGTTCGGTTCCTACTCCCCACCCCCTCCCCTACCCATCCCACTCACCCCATGGCTACCCGTAGCTCACACGGCATATTCAAACCCAAAGCTCACTTCAATCTCTCCGTGTCTACTCCTCCCTCCCCCCTCCCTAAAACTCCCATGGACGGACTAAATGACCCTAATTGGAAGAATGTCATGTTAACCGAATTCAGTGCTCTTATTAAAACTAATAGATGGGAGTTAATACCCCGTCCCCTAGATGTTAATGTTATTCCTTGCATGTGGCTTTTTCATCATAAAAAGAATGCTAACGGTGATTTTGAAAGGTACAAAGCTAGACTTGTTGTGAATGGCAGGAATTAGCAAATTGGCATTGATTGTGACGAGACTTTTAGTCCCATGGTTAAACCATCTACTATTTGTACCGTTCTCAGCATCGCTCTCTCGGTCTTGGTCCATTCACCAAATGGATGTCAAGAACGCTTTTCTCAATGGTGATCTTGATGAAACGGTATACATGCATCAGCCTTCTGGCCTTCACGGCCGCACACATCCAGGCTATGTATGGCGGCTACGCAAGGCCCTCTATGGTTTGAAACAGGCCCCCCATGCGTGGTATCGTCGATTTGCTACCTTTGGTTCTCGAATTGGATTTATACACAACTCCTTGTTTATTTATCGTCATGGGAATGTCACTGCATATATTTTGCTTTATGTGGATGATATTGTGCTAACCGCCTCCTCTGAGGCCCTTCGTGTTTCCATTAATTCTCAGCTCAGCACGGAGTTTGCTATGACTGATCTAGGCCCCTTAAACTATTTTCTTGGTATTTCAGTCACCCGTGATGCAGGTGGTCTCTTCTTATCTCAGAAACACGATGCTACTAATATTATTGCTCTTGCCAACATGTCCTCCTACAAGCCCTCATCCACTCCAGTTGATACTCATGCCAAGCTTACTGCTGACTCCGGGGCCCCAGTTGATGATGCTACTCTTTATCGCAGTCTTACAGGGGCCCTACAATATTTGACTTTCACTCGGCTTGACATTTCTTATGTGGTTCAGCAAGTCTGTCTCTTTATGCATGATCCTCGCCAGGCACATATGCAGGCTCTCCGTCGCATCATTCGGTATTTACAAGGTATGGTTGAGCTCGGTCTTCAAATTTCTCCTTCCTCCACTACTGGTCTCATATCCTACATTGATGCTCACTGGGGTGATTGTCCCGATACCAGTCGTTCCACCTATGGCTATTGTGTTTATCTGGGTGATAATTTGATATCTTGATCTGCAAAACGCCAATCCACATTTTCCCGATCTAGTGCTGAAGCTGAATACCGTGGGGTTGTAAATGTAGTAGCCGAAACATGTTGGCTCCGCAATTTACTTCTTCAGCTTCATTGTCTCTTAAGCGAGCCATCTTGGTGTAATGTGACAACGTTAGTGCAGTTTATCTCTCTAGTAATCTTGTACAACATAAACGCACCAAACACATTGAAATGGACATTCATTTTGTGCACAAAAAGGTTGCTCTTGGTCAGGTTCGTGTCCTTCACGTTCCGTCTCGCTATCAGATTGCCGACATATTTACTAAGGGCTTTCTGAGGGTTCTCTTTGATGACTTTCAGGACAGTCTTCGCGTACGTTTCCCTCCCGCTCCGACTGCGGGGGTATATTAGATTACGTAAATAATCTTTATTATTTATGTATATTTACTTAGTGTATATACATTGTGATCTCCTTCCTTGTATAGGACTCTTGTCCCCATTGTATTTATATTGTAACTTTGGAATGAGAATTATCAAGGGATTATTTCCTATAAGTACCACAATCTAGCTCCTAGTTAAGCATGGTAGATCTAAGTAGCCAAGTGGATTGTATAGAACTAATGATTATCGATCACTTTTTTTGTGGCAAACAAAATATTAGCATCAAGCTGGACAAATTAGGGATGGGTACGTACTACAAATATATGTATATTATCACAACGTCGGCCCTATTTGGCACTAGCGTTTTAGGTAGCGGGTAGTGGTTGGACAAGGGGCGTGTTCGGCAACAATAGTTGTGGTAGTAGCTTTTAGCTGTTAGTTGTGTTGGTAGCTGTTAGTGGTTGGTGTGTAGTTGTTAGCTGCCCAAGTAGCAGTATAAGATATTGATGTTCGGTAAAAGAAGCTGTCAAAGTAGTTGTTTACAAATAATTAATTAAAAACTCAAACAAAACTTTAATATATAATTTATGCACCACTAAAAGCTACCCCAAAAGCTACAAATTGTAGCTTTTCACAAACACTACTAAAACACTACGTATACCACTAAATGTTACTTACACCACTAACTTACCAAACACTAATATTTTTTAATAAGTGTTTTGACCTAGTCAAGACACTAAAGGCTACTTAAAAAGCTTGTGCCGGACACGCCCAAGATCAAATTGCTACTTAAAAAAATTATGAGTGTTTGACAAGGTAATGGTTGTAGTTGCGGGTGGCGGCTGTAGTAGATTATGGGTAGCAGTTGTAGAACGTTACTACAAGTAACATTTGAGATTTATAATAGGTAGCAGTCTAGCAAATAAACTCTATATAATATCATATGGTAGAATTGTTAACCAATGTTTTTAATTTCTTTTTCCTTTTTTTGTTTATTAATTGCTTTATTTTATGGCAATTCATTGTTTTTTCTTTGCAATAGTAGGGATGTGAATTAAATATTATTTTAAAGATAAGATATGACTAATATTTCACAATATTTTATATTCCTCATTCCACGAGCATTTTAGTTAAAATAGGTAATATAAATTTTTTAAGGGTTGAATATTATCTCTAGTTCATACATTTCTTATAGCAGTTAAAAAGTTGTATACTCCTTTTTGTGTAAGTTTTTTGAAAAAATAAATATTTAATTTAACTATATTGAACGAACATTTGAAATTGTTGTAGTTTATTTCATATTTGAATAAATGTCATTTATCGTCTTTTACAATTTCAACAGCTACTTTTGTCAAACACTTCTAACAACTACTTTAACTGCTAAGCGCTAACAACTACTAGTAGACAGCTAGCAACTACCCCAACAGCTACAATTACTGCAACAACTAACATCTACTAGAACCGCTAGCTAATTTTGCCAAACATGTCCGATAAAACTAACTTCAAAGAAATTGGAACATATTTAAAACAAAAATCAATATAATCATGCTATTAAAAAGAGCAAAATCATTTAGGTACATCTATGTATATTATTAAAAGGGCAAAAACACATCATGTGAGTCGGATGTGACAATCCATAAATCATAATTCGGGCTCACTACCATATAGCAAATTTAGCAAAGATGGGCATATGTACCTCTAAAATCTTGATGGCATACTCCAATTCTCTTAATGCAATTGGGAAAGGATTTCGAAATGTGCACCATGTAAAACAAAACAACATATTAGAAAGGTATATAAATGTTAATATCAATTCTGAATTTCCTGGAAAATAATATGTTCTCTAATAAAAAAAAAATGGATGATTTATATGAGTTGGTTATATCTTAAATAGTTACAACACTGAAGCAATCAAGCAATAAAACTATATTAATATCAATAATTCGGGATCATGAGAGGGTGTAAATCAGGGAATGTAGTACCCCAATTTTTGTTCCAAAATCTAAGGATTAAATTTGCACAATTTTCAATTACAAGATTAAAGATATTAATTGCATTTCATTGATTAAGAGTATAAGGCTATAATATATGGGGTGATAACCTTAAGTTTCAGCTACGCGATCTGGATGAGATTCGATTTTCTTTAAGAAGAACGCATAATGGTTGACATCGATTCTCCCATGGCGGAAAAATATTCACGTCCCTGTCATTAGCAAGGTTAATCGGGGATTTTGTAGAGATAGGAAAAAATCCATCGTAAAAGGAGTTTTGGAGGAAGCAATTGCCATGAAGAAGAAGTTCTGAAGAAAGCATGTAGACGACGAAGAAGAACACTTTGGAAGGAAAAAGTTAGGCTTGAATTGAGATACGTGGAGCCGTTAATAAAAAAGGTATAACATGTACTAGTCCTAACTAAGTTATGTAAAAATATATATATATAAATTATTAAAATATAGTTCAATTTTCAGTTTCTTATATCAAATATATGGAATGGAAGTTGATTAATACATAATGTTATCATTATTCTTAATTTGAGTTGGAACATTATAATGACAATGGAGATTATAGATATGTTTGTAATATTTGAATTTGGGTTTTGCTTAGAAAGAAGATGGTGTAGCTTTTAGGTAGAAAGGATGATATTCTAATTAGTTGATTAAGGGATCGAAACCTCTTGCATTATTATTGTGTCTTTAAATCAAAATTGAAATGCCATATCAAAGCCTACAGGGTGCCATGTCAACGTTCATGTAGCGTAGTCCAATGCTCTGCTAAGCCCTACATGTTATATATATAGGTTACATCATGCGACGTCTGATTAATCTTAGTGAATTTCTAAAGGTTCGACATTTAACTTCTTATACACAATGTTTTTAAACCTACACTTCTAGTATTCCTAAGATTTACATTTAAAAGTGTTAAATAGTTAGGTTCATCTTACTTTCAATAGTTAAATTTGGAACTCTAATTCTTAACGTATAAAGTATAATTCATAAACTCGAACAAAGATATTTTAGCTAATCCAAGGTTGCAACTTGCAAGTCATATAGAAATTAGGTTGACTCGAGTGATGAGTTTTCCCATCTTTCCTACTAATGTCTAGGGTTCAATTCCTACACCCGAACATTTGCTTGGAATTTAAGAGGGGTTTGGGAGTTGAGGGTGTATAGCTTATAATAGGCCTTTGAAGAGGGGTCCTGTGCAGGAGCAGCCCTGAAGATTTCTTCTTACTTTTTTCCCAAAAACTTGCAAGTCATGCTCATTCAATATTCAAGTATCTAACTCTAAACATATCACAAAAGTCTACCAAACACTACAGCTAATGAAAAAGTGTGTTATAGGGTCAATATTAGAGTAATTGTCACAATTGGTGGATTTGTTGTGGCTCTACCTAGATGGCTAGATGCTTGGGTGTGCATGATAAAATGGTAGTAATAATTGAATTTTAAAATCTTGGTCCAAAATGACAATTATGACAATTTTTTTTTTTAAAAAAAATAGAGATATCATCAACCTGAAAGTGAAAAGATGAATGTTGGGTACTCTACTTAAAAGGGACGTTGACGCCTTGACGGCAAATTTGGAGTCTTGGTGATCCTTTCGATATATCCGTTTCCTTACATTAGCCTCTTTGGCCCATGCAAACTAGTGTACGCTTCAATACATTGGAACAAAATGTTGACTGTAATCTCATTCCAAAGTATGTAAATACTTGTAGATTTTCAATCCGACTAAGATTTTAGGAAAAAAGAAACAAAATTTGAGGGTGCACAGACATTACAATAGATATTGATGCGATATATTCAACAAAAAAATATCCATAAATTCATTACCATAACTGTTAATCTATTACAAACTGTCAAATGAGAAAAAAAATAATTTCTTCGTTCTGTGGTAAATAAAACATTGGGTGAAATGACACTATTCATTGATCAATTTTAACTCCAATTTATCGCCATTATATAAAGAAAAACATAGTCAAGTGGGATCTTGTTAGATTCGTCTCGATGCATATTATCAAATTATAACATTTTTATATTTTTTACGTGTGCACAACTAAAGATATTAATGATTAAAGAAGCACGTTGGATTGCGTGAAAAAGCAAACGTTTCATTTAAAACAAAACGGATGAAGTATTACTTTAGTAGACTCATAAAAAAAATTGCCACCCAAAATTTAGTTGAAGAATCGTACTAATATAGAAAGGTGTTTAGTAAATGACTTTTGGATGAGTTTTGACATTTTCATGTGATTAGACAGTAAAAAGATTGCAAATGACTTTTTTGATAACTTTTTGAGTAGCTAAAATGTTAACATTCCAATCAAAAGTAAAAAAAAAATTGTTATACAAGTTTTTAGCGTTGGTTTTGGCTTTTAAATTCATTTTACATTGAACCACCGACAAGGCAACAACAATAACAAATTTACTAGAAAGAATTAAGGTTGACTTATTTGATTGCAGGTCTTCTTTCTACTTATGTGAAAGAGGTTAAATTATTGACCTTATAAAGCATAATCTCCAAACTCATCCCTACTCCTCCACATACAAGAAAACTTCGTCTGACCTTTAAAAAACATTTACTAAACGCTCAATTTTTTTTTTTTAGTGTTTAGAAAGCCACAAGAATGGGGATGAGAAAGATCCCAGAATCTTCTGAAACCGTAACTCAAACCCTCAATATTAGTCACTACACCAAAAAAAGTTCCAACGGAAAATGAACGGAAACAATCGATGAAACCAGACAAGTAAAACATCTTGCGACAAATTGCCAACTGCCAAGCATCCCATAAAATAGATTAGTTTGGGGTTTGCTCTTATCCAACGTGTACTCATACTCACCGGTTGCTGGGTCCCACGAATTAAGATCCTTTAGTAGGATCCTACTTTTCTCTTTGTAATTTGTATGTATTGTGGGACTCACACGTTAGGAGAGCAGTGTTGTTGACGCAGATTGTATGGTCCCCTTTGTTTCCATCAACGAAAACAACAGTGTCCATTACAAAAACAATATTAAAGCCTTTTTCTTTTACATCATTATTCTTTGGAAAAAAAAAAAAAAAGTTAGTTTTAAAGTATTATATTCTTCATTTAGATTACGTTGTCCGTTTCATACAAATACTATATACACAAGTGAGGTGAAAGGGGAGTGGCATGGGGGTATTTAATGAATAAAATACGGACGATTTCAAGTAAATACGGACGGTAAATAGCGATTCAATAATTTATTCTTAAATTATACTCCTATTATTTTAAATTTATATATGCTTAAGTTTTTTCTTTTCTGCCACATATTCATACTAAGGTAAGACTGTTTCTAAAGGAAAATTATTTCCAAAATGTCAGGCGACTAACTCACCCAAAAGTTTAAGTTGATGGTTAGAGTTCCAGGAGTAGTTTTATACTCTATCACACTCTCTCATGCGAGAGCCCTTTAGACTTGAAGTGTGGATGCAACACAAGCCTCCCTCATACATGACGTTAATTATTCCACTCTGAAATAAGGGGTGAATGAAATTTGAGCCTGTGACCTTCTTATCACGCTGGGTCCGATACCATGTCAAAGGACCAATTCAACCAAAAGTTTTAAGCTGATGATACAGTTGGAGTCCCATAAATATTTTTTATAATGATCACAAAATCTTTTCCAAATTAATCCACTTCAGTTTACCGTTATGTGCCATAATAAGCATAAAGTATAATGTAGGATGGAGGGAGTAATTGGAACTATGACAGTATGACTAAGGTCGTCTTTTCACCTTTGTAAAACCATCCATGACTAATAAGTTTAGTTAAGTCAAATAGATTGTAGTTAGTTCAGATAAAATTAGATAAGTTTTATCATCTTATACTCCCTCTGTTTCTAAATAGAGTTCTCATTTTTCCATTTATGTTTGCCCCAAATAGATTTCTCATTTCATTATTTGGTATGGTTCTACCAATAAAAATATTATTATACTTTCACTTTTATTATATTACCTATTTTCTCATAAACTATACGACTTTGTAAAGTGGTCACATTCTCTCTTTTCAATGAACAATTATGGAATCCTCACCGAAATGAAAGAATCAATAAGCCCAGATCACGCATTAGTTCAGTTTGTTATAGCTAAAGTTTAAAGATAACAGAGGGGATGACTAGTGTACCAACTTCAATTTTTAATTTTGATTTATTACAACTAATGTTCTATACACTTATTTATGATTTCTCCTTAAAATTTATGCAAAAAAATAAAAATTCTATTTAGAGAGGAGAAGAGAGCATTTAATAAATCTAGACAAGTTGGATTCCGATAAGCTCAAAAGTATTCGAACGTGATTGTAGAGTAAAAATGCGAAAGCTCTACCCAGTAATCCATATACGCCAAATTTGGCAGTCGTAAAAGAGAACGGAGTCGAGAGCATCTGTTTGGTCATGACTCATGTGTAGTGTGGTTAGTGGTGGGCGAAAACTGAAAAGCAATCGAGGGTTTCCTTTGAAAATTGAAATCATGTGGATCTGATAATGTGGGTTGATAAGATAAGCTAGTAGTAGTACTACTCTTCTTTTTTATTTCTGATGCTACCACGCGATTCTCTCTATTCCAACTTGGTGCTGCTCACCTGCCTTCTTTTTGACTTTTTCTTTCTTCACATTTTCCACCTCACCTTTAGAATCGTCCTATTATCCTATACTCTCCACTCTCCATACTCCTATCTCTATCTTTCAGCTTTTACTTCTCTCGTAATAAGGCTGTGTTCTTTTCGTCTGATCTCTTCTGAATTTTTTTGATCAGATTATAATTTTTCTGATCTGATCTGGTCTGATTTGAACTTTTCTGTTAGATTATTCTTATTCTTATTCTTATTCTTATTATTATTAAAGTCCAAGAAATTATTATTATTATTATTATTATTATTATTATTATTATTATTATTATACTAATTAAATATATATAATTTTTTTTGGCATTTGGGTACCAAGATTAATCACAATTAAAGAAGGAAAGAGAACATACGAAAAAATAAATTAGGTGGCTTCAACTCAAGACAACTTGCATTGTGATTTTGCAATGTATCTTTAAATTAATGACTTAGTTTTATTTTTTATATAAAATATAGGTACATATATCTAATAAACGAGTCGTGTCATGTTGATCCATTTACTTTAAACGTGTCACAAACTTTGACCCGAATCCATTTATTTCGTGCTGAGTTCTGGTCGTATTGTCGTGTCATGGCATTTCTTACATAATAATAATAATAATAATAATAATAATAATAATAATAATAATAATAGTTTTAATAATAATAATAATAATAATAATAATAATAATAATAATATTTAGAAAAAGAATTAAGGATAAGGCCTGAATTTTTCTGATCAGATCTGATCTGAACTTTTCTGATCAGATTTGATCTGATCTGATCTGAATTTTTCTAATCTGATCAAATCTAAATAAACACTAGAGTGCTTAAATAAGTTGAAAAAAACATAGCCTAAAAAGGATGCAACAATTAAATATTTTATACATCACAAATAATACCCAATTATTGTATTCTTTCTTTTATGTAGGAAGCAGGGGCGGATTTACTATGGGTTCACTGGGTTCAGGTGAACCCAGTGATTTTTGGAAAAAAGTCGCCCGTTTTTTTTTTAATTAAAAATATTTTAGGTATTAGATATATATTATATGCGTGCAAAATAGAGCATGAAAGAAGCAAGTGCTGTAGTGGTTTTGTATCTATGTTGAGCGCGCGGGCTGGGATTGGAGGTCTAAGGTTCGTATCTACAATCCACTATCCAACCAACACTTTTTTTTTTTCCCTTCTCTAAACTAAGCCGGCCCCATTCCCATTCATTCTCCTTCAACAACTAAACACAAACTCTGAAACTCAATGCCGACATTTTTCCCAATTCCCCCAAACTCCCAAAGGCCAAAACCCTAAGCCACGAAGATTCGAAGAAGCCACGATTTTTCGAAGAACTGACCATCGTCTACTTATGTCTTCGCGTCTTCCCCACCGCGACGGCGCTCAAAAGCCAAAACCCTAACTCCCGTCTTGGCGTCTTCCCTACCGCGACGAGCCGCCGAGCCGGCGAGGCGGCGACTACTTCAATTTCCGGCGACCGCATCTAGCCAACTGTTTGAACGGTAAATCCTAATTCTTCAATTTTAAATATGAATTTCACTATTTCAGATTTTATGATTTTGGACATTAGATGATTAGAATATGTAATTGTAATTATGTAATTTTGTTAATCATTTATATGTTGAATACTTGAATGAATGAATGAATGAATGTGGAATTGTGGATTGTGGAGTTGTTACTTGTTACTTGTTAGTATTACTTAGACAATTAGACTCACTGACTCAGATTTATGAATTACATAGAGTTGAATTTGTTGCTTTATATATGAATTTCAGATTTAAATGTTGAATGAATGAATGTTGAATGAATGAATGTGGATTGTTGATTTTGGATTGTGATTTGTGAATGTTGAATGAATGAATGTGGATTGTGGATTGTGGATTGTGGATTGTGGACTGTGGACTGTGGACTGTGGACTGTGGACTGTGGACTGTGAATGAATGAATGATTGAATGTGATTGAACTTTGTAGTGTCTAGACTCATAGAGTTGAAATTTCTTACTTGTGTAGATTGTATTGTGACTATGAAGGGTTTAGAATTTTTTTGGAAAGATCGTGCGGGAAATAAGTCACAAATGTTTCCAAAGTATGAAAACTCGTAGGATGCTTTTGTAATTTTTTATTGATGTAATGTAATGAATTAACATTCTATTTAGCTATTGTAGTTTGATATTTGAATTAATGTATTGAACTTTGAGTGAATGGATGTATTTTTTTTTTTAGCGGCTCCGAACCCATAGGGTTGGAATCCTGGATACGCCACTGGTAGGAAGTAATTGTATTTCCTTTCTTTTCTCTAACCCTGTCTCTATTATTTTGTACTATTTGGATCTATTCTTTTCAACTTGTAGTGATTTCGAGAAAAGAACTTCACCCTAGTACTACTAAATCAAATTATTGTAGATTGTGTAGTTGAATCTAAGCAATGTTACCCACATGAACAATGTTGCCCAAACAATTGAAGATCTTCACCCACAACAAATTGGAATTGTCATATATATCGAATAAGTTAACAATGAAATTAAATTTGAAATTTTAATTAAATATTAAATTAAGGAGAATGATTTCCTCTTCTTACATATGTGTGAAAAATTCTGATAAGAAATTAAATTGACAATATAATTTGATTGACACAATCAGAAGAAAAAATAAAAACTTGAATTTCATATTAATAATTATATTGATAATATTTTAAAACCTAAATGTTGATTATTATTCGATAATATCTATTACATAAATCAAACTATTCCACTTTATTAATATTCAACAATCGAACCTGATACACAAATTACTCCACTTTATTTGAGCACAAGATTTCTTCTGCTTTATATTTTCTTCTCTAAATACTATATTTGAATAATGATGAACAAATAACTAAAAAAAACCAAAGAAACATTAATTTAAGAAAAATATATTAAAATAATTATAAATAATTATAGATGTTTGTTCGAATCAATTTTTTTGTAACACTGATAAATCCTCTAATTGAGAAGAAAAAAATGCTAATATGACACGCACGCATAGCATGCAAAAAAATTGTAGTCTTTATTATGTATTTATGTTATAAATTATAGTACCAACATAGAGTGCTGAGTGTCAAACTGATTAAGGTTATTTTTACTAGAGAAAACTCATGGCCACTTAAGTGTTTTCATTTAAATCATCAATTTTTAATGATTATAATTATTTTTTACTGAATAAAACTATATCAAGTTAATTAAAACTAATGTTTTACTGAACATTATTTCTTAAAGATAAGGGGAATGAAGCATAAGTAAATTAGAATAAAAGTTCCTTTCTAAAAAAACATATTAAAATAAAAAGTTGGTTTTTTTCAAGGTTCGTTGTTGAATTTATAATTCCCATGAGCACAAGGTGCATCACATCCACCTTTTGAGAAATTGTTTACATCGTGCTATCAGCCATGAAGTCATCTTCAGGAAAATGCTCCTGTCAATTTCATGGTCCTATAATATTTGTCTCCCCTCCCACAAATCACCATCATTATCAATTACCCACCATTTTATTTAAATGATTTGTTAAAGGTAACAAAACAACATCACTTTCATATTTAGGGAGTGAAAGTTGGAATGGATGCAAGAACCAACAGGTCCAATTCTTTGAATTGGGACCCTTCCTTTTATATTAAGTACCCCTACACTTAGAAAGTGTACATCAATGTCGAAATAAAATCTCATAAGAGATTTGGGCCAAATATTGAATGTGCTACAATATTGTGCTTGCTTGCCTTTACAAGAACCACTAGTCACATTTGCAATCTGTGTTCCTACACCTCCTCCATTATCATTGACAATTCAATAGAAAATAACAACACAAAATACACCAATTATTTGATTTTGCTAGATATAAATCATATATTAATAATATATATTAATATAAAGATAGTCATATGCATGACACATTTACACCGAAGAGAAGAAATTTTGTACTTGTTCTCCTAGGACAAAATATCACAAATCATTGCCCTAGTGTATATATATTAACTAGAATATTAGTTTTTTAAAAACACGCATTGTAAAAAATCAAACAAGATTTCACACAATAATATTTTGATATATACATTAATGATTATAAACTGTCAAATTTCCATAGAAAACAAATTTTAACTATTCATTTCCTTAGTAATATTTTGATATGTACATGACTACATGGCGCATTATACAAGAGGTCTTGAACTTATGAACTCTTACTTCATAATGTCATGATCTTACTATTAAACTATAACTTGTATTTATGATAAAATATCAACTCCAAATTATACATTCTTTTTATCTAATTAAATTATTCGTGTCATCAGCTAACTAAAAAAACTAGTTGGTACCGTATGACCGTATGAGAAACATGTGAAAAAGAAAATTGGAATCTATATTCCTTAATTTTTTAACCTTCCGTCTTTTCCTTTTCAATAGTCAATTTAAGATGTGGTTGGAAATAATGTTTCACGATGACTATTTAGTTTTGACATTCAAGTTTAAGCAACATATTAATTAGGTCAAATTGATTTGCCTTCCGGGAAATGCAAGCAACAAGAAAGCACAATAAAACTTTAGTATGAGTTGTACACATGTCTACTAATCCATTTCTAGTATTAACATTTGTCCATTTCAAGCTCTGGTGGCCTATCAAACCATAAATAATAAATACCCATTTTTGACTTGTCTTTTGCAGGAATCATGTTTCTCTGTCTCTTAATCTCATTACTCATCTCTTCAGCCACCCAATAATGCAACCCCATAAATTATGCAATGTCAAATAGTACACCTTTATCTGATCAGTCAATTTCATATGAGCTTAGACACCACAGTTTCAAACTACTAGTATTACTATATTTTCTTCTAACTAATACATGTATTTCAGTTCCTTTCAAGTCTTGTCATACAATAAAAATAAAATTCTCTTTAATGTGTTCACATTCAATGAGTGGCCAAATTTTATGCCAAAATGGTGTTGCCCACTAAAATAAAAGTTAAGAAAATAATCCAAACCAAAACCGATCTTTTCAAAACATTTCTAATTGTGGTATAATTTCATAAAACTTCCATCCATAGACGGTGTTCGCTTTAAAAAATTCCAATGAAGCAAGCCCATGACTGGGCCACAGGATGTAGGATTAATGGTAGATTGGTAGTTTTAATTTGCATTCCTAATTTGTACGCTTTCTTAATGTCAAAAAAAATAAAATCTGATGATCGGAAATTTGGAATGAAAACATTTTAGAAGCTCAAATAATAAAGTGTCAAGCTACAGTTGGCTAGACATAAAAAAGGGATGGGAAGGAAAATAAATCGAAAGAGGAAAAAACAAATTTGTAAATAAGTTATCGATTACTTAAAAAGTATTTTGAAAGACACCTTATAAGCCATAGTTGAGATTTTCTTTGAGGGGAGGATATAATTGAGATCATTTTAGTATAATATATTGTTGAGTTTATTATGGAAAGACCACTACCATTTACTAATAGTTTACGTGTAAATGCCAATTTTTAATAATCAAACCTTGTTTTGATTGAACAAGTTTGTCACTACTGTGTAAATATTCACGAATTATAGGAGTGGTCAAGGCTCCCATCTGGCCCTTTAAGTTATGTTCCTGTAGATATTCTTGCGCAATAATGGACTAAAAACAACAATTGAGTGCAAATGAGTTCTTAATTTAACTCTCCAACTGACAGTTGAATATTATTAGCATCGAATATTATAGATAATGCAAGATTCATAAGTATCCTAGATCTCAAAAATAATGAGTTAATTAAGTAAGATCATGTCATAGGATTTATTCAAAGTATATGGTGGCATAAAAAAAAGTTACATGCATCACAATCACAGATGTCAACAACCAACATGCAGAGCTTAAAGTGTCGGTTACTATTGGCAAAATGGATATACATAAACATGGAGTAAATATTAGACTATTAGGCACTTACTATATTAGACTTCGATCTTTATTAGTTTACCCGTATTCTTTTTTGGGATGTTCCTTATTAGTTTACCCATTTCTTTTGTTTCTATTTTTATCATGTGACCACTAAGTTTCCATCACACAAATATTCAACTTTAATATAAAATAATAGGTTATCTTTCTTTTATGTCCCACAACATTATTTCTCTTAAAACTTTGTGCAAAAGAAATGGGTAAACTAATAAAGAACGAGAGAGTAATTAGAAATTAAATTTTGTGGGGATGAAAAAAAAGAAAAAAATGGTCCAACCTAAAGAAAATTACAAATATTTGCTTGCATGAAATTATAATTTATAATATAAAGTTTCAGGCTGCTAACAGATGGTGATTTGTGGGCACACGGTTAGGCACAAGTTGGTTGAAGTTTTGTCAAGACATACACCATAATAACTACAGAAAAGATGACTTATAATGGTTGTTTCTTTGATCGTGGCTTTTATATTTTGGAAATCTGCAAAGAAATGATAGTCTATCGTATTCCATACGACAACTTCTGAAAAATTAAAAAGTCTGCTTTTTTATGGTTTTTCTTGGTTTTAATTCAGAAGTCGCTAACGTAATAATAATATTATTATTTTCTCATCCAAACAAGTGCTCAGGAGTCCAAATTTGAAATAGACTGGAAAATCACTATACATTAAGGACACCAATTTGAAATCAAAACAGGACCCTAAAATGGACCCCCTTAGATTGTACTGTAGTTAGAATAACTATAAGGCTCTGATCTTTTGAACTTATTTTGACTGAATTGAACTAAACAAATTTTATTTTTGCTGAACTGAACTTATTTTTGCTGAACTGAACTTACTTTTACTTATTTTTGCTGACCTGAACTTATTTTTACTTATTTTTGCTGAACTGAACTTATTTTCGCTGAAATGAACTGCATTAACATAATATTATCAATACTTAAAATTATAATAATCAATAAATATTAACATAATATTATCAATACTTATTATTATTATTTTATTTTATTATTTTTTTATAATAAATAAATCATAAATAATAAATAATAAATTAATAAATAATAATAAATAATAAATAATAATAATTAATAATAAATAATAAATAATAAATAATAAATAATAAATAATAAATAATAAATAATAAATAATAAATAATAAATAATAAATAATAAATAATAAATAATAAATAATAAATAATAAATAATAAATAATAAATAAATAATAATAATAATAATAATAATAATAATAATAATAATAATAATAATAATAAATAATAAAAATATATAATAATAATAAATAATAAATACTAAATAATAGAATAATAAAAAATTAAAAAATAATACTCCCTTGTCTCAGAATACTCTTTACACTTTCCTTTTTCATCTGTTCCAGAATACTCTTTACACTTCTATTTTTGGATATGACCCACTATTATTTTAATCATTATACCTTTTAACTATTGACCCACACACTCTCTCCTCCAAATAAAATAATACCACTCCTACTACATACCAACTCTAACCATGGCCCACATTCTATCTCCTTAAAATAAAATACTACTACTTTTACTAAATACTAACTCCTATAACATCTACTTTTTAATAAAATAACAATTGATAACCAAACAACAACTTATCATCTAAAACTACGTGCATTGATAAGTGTCCAGAGTTTTTGGGACGGAGGGAGTAAAAATTAAAAAATAAAAAATACAAATTTATCGTTATTATAATTATAATACTCCCTCCGTCCCAGAATACTCTTGACACTTATCAATGCACGTAGTTTTAGATGATACGTTGTTTGGTTATCAATTATTATTTTATTGAAAAGTAGATGTGATAGGAGTTAGTAGTTAGTAAAAGTAGTATTATTTTATTTTAAGGAGAGAGAGTGTGGGCCATGGTTAGAGTTGGTGGGTGGTAGGAGTGGTATTATTTTATTTGGAGGAGAGAGAGTGTGGGCCAACTTAAAAGGTACAAAAATTAAAATAATAGTGGGTCATATCCAAAAATAGAAGTGTAAAGAGTATTCTGGGACAGATGAAAAAGGAAAGTGTAAAGAGTATTCTGGGACGGAGGGAGTATTAATAATAATAACAATATCATAGTAATATTGAAAACAAAAATAATAATTACAACATTAGACAAGACTGAACTTATTTTTGCTGAACTAAACTTATTTTTGCTGAACTGAACTTATTTTTACTTATTTTTGCTGAAAATAAGTCCAAAAGAACAGGGCCTAAGAAGATTTGAAATTATAGTTGAGGACACAACTCTAGCTAGCATCTAACAACATCTAAAATATTATTGTAATTAGAAAGCTAATTTTATTTTCTCTAAGCTAATAACCACTAAATACAATATGATATACTAGAATTTTGATACGGTTATATTAAATTTTTACAGCAAACCAGCAATAAAACACAAATTGACAAAACCACATTGGAAGAAGCAAGGAGCGTGCACTCCTAGTTACTACATATCCTCCTCCAAGTTCTTTGTCCTTCATAGGTTTGGATGCTCCAACCAGGGGCGGATCTAGGATTTTGAATTTGGGGGGTCCTAAGTCTCCTAACTAAACCAAGCAAATAGACAATGATCGTAATTATATATGCAAAATTTAGTTTTAACAGTAAGAAAACCAAACTTTATCTTATCTGAATCATATATTAGATATACCTTAATTATTATATCAATATTTCAAGTTATTTCCATTTTTAGTAAATTCAACAAATTGACTTTTACACTCATAATCAGGCGCGACTCTACCTTTAATATCTTCAATTATGTGTTCCTAAAGTTTTTAGGAAGTTGATATAAATTTGGTAAATGTAAATATTAGAAACAAATCCAAAATTTTACGTAGTAAAATTATTTGTAAGTTTTTGTAAATAAATCTTGGTCATACTTTTTTGAAAGAGATGACTGGTCATACTTAATATAGCAATAGTGTACAAAGTCAAATTGTTGAATTTATTTGAAAAAGAAAGGAGAATAATCGTGATATCACAAAAAAAGGTTTAAAATTAGAGCTAAAATTAAGAGAGATGTATACTATTGAAGATAATGAAATAAGATCCAACATAGAAAAGAAAATGTGGTAAAAGAGAAAAGAAAAATAGCAAAAAGTAAAAAGTAAAATAAACAAACAAACAATAATGCATCAAGCAAATTAAGAAGAACGAAAAAAAGAAGAAGAAAAAGAAGTTGTGGTGTAGGGATTCGAACCCGCGTACTGCATGCAAGAATTTGTTGGTAAGTTTACCACCAGACCAAAGCTACATTGTATTGATTTTTAGTGCGGGTATTAGTTTTATACCATGTGTTTGTCTGACGTTAAAAGAAAAAAGGAAAACTGTTTTTTTTTTTTTGGGGCCTGTGCCACCCAGTACTAGGGATGCAACTGGGGCGGGGAGGGGCGGATTTTGGCATTCTCATCCCCATTCCCACCTCACTTTTTCATCCCCATCCCCATTCCTATCCCCGCGGTGGGTCCGGAACTCATCCCCATCCCCGCCCCGCCATGTACACAATTAAAACCATCCCCGCCCCATCACCCACTTGGGTATCCATCCCCACCCCACCATCCACTTAATCCTCATTTAAAACTCACTAAATAATACTCATATACCATATATAATTTCAAATACTAATAACAAAAAATATACACATCTAGAAAAACAATTAAAGAGTGTTATAGACTTGTAATTTGTTGAAAATTTAATATTTTAAGTGGGTAAGATGTAGGGTGAGTGGGGATGGGGCGGGGATGGGGCGAGTCTCCTACTTGACCCGCCCCACTTGCATCCCTACCCAGGACCCTTAATAGGCCTGCCCCTGGCTCCAACTGTCGATTTCTTATTGCTTTTTCCTGTTAGTTTCATCATGACCAAATTTGAAACTCGCCGCGTGTTTCCAAACCTAATACTCCCATGCTTGACTTCTTTGGTTTGCACAACACTTTAAGTACTCTTTTTCTATACTTGTGTGTTTACTTCACATGACTGAGGGGTGAGAAGGGAGGTTCAGGTAGATATAATCATTTGCAAGTTCGACTCAAATATCGATCAAGCGAACTCACAATTTTTTGTCCAACAAACTTAATAGGAAAATTTCGATCTCGTTAGCAGGATGGGAATGGATGCCCTCTCCTACCCCCTTTTAGTGCCCAGGGGGCACGCGGCTTGTAAGGTCTATACTTGCCTCCTTTTGCTTCCAACTTAGGCCTACAATGTTGTGATAGTACAATAAAATGTTTTTCTTTTAATTTGATGTTAAAGAACGACTAAGTGCAATGGTGTAACCTTCATAATATTTCACCAATTAAGTAGATGATACCCACATAGTATGAGATAATGTAAAAAGAACATAACAATTCTTTTTCTAATAACAATAAGTTATTTTTTGTGTACTCACTAAGAGGCATAGGCCTTAATCCACCTATCCATTGCATAATGCTTACATGTTGCCCAACCATCCAAAAAAGCCCATAATTCCTAACCTAGGTAGTATACCAAATTTCTCATAAGCGAAATTATAGTAAGCCCATATAATCTAGCCTATCAAATCAACAAAAAAAGCCCACAAAAATTTTCTTTCCCCTTCAAAAAAAGTACAAAAGCCTTTTTTCACTATTTTATCCGCAATTTTTCCCCCACCCCCACTTTTCAGCTCGTAATATGGTACCAGCACAACCAACATCGCTACAGTCTTGGCATGCAACACCAACGTCCCATTGGTGGACACCAGGGGCATTGGCCCAACATTAACGTTACATTTTTTTTATAAGGATAGTTTTGACCTTTTTAATTAGTATTGTATTTATTGATCTTTTATCGTATTTAGCAAACACCCTTAACAAAAACCCAAAAAAAATTGATTACATCTAGAAAAGGAAAAAAGGCACTCAAAAAATCCAAAAACTTCTCTATCTTTCTCTCTCCTTTTCTTTATCTTTGATCACCATATCATCTGGTGCATCTTGCCTCATCAATCACTAATCTTCAACGGTAAAAGTGTTTTTATTTTCCCTATAACTTATATATACCAATTAATTGAATAATTTAAGTGCTTATCAACAAGTTCATGTTATGGAACAACTATATGATTTAAATTTATTCCTTTTTCTTGTTTTGAATTTTCCGTTTTTTTTTCCATCTCATTTAAGTAGGCTTGTACCCCTTGTCATACATGGGTTAACACTTGTATTTAATAATATATTCCTTTTTTAAAAAAGGTATTATAATGTTTGAATTTTTAAATTAAGATATTATAAAAAGTAATGACACAATATTTCACATGATTAGTAATATCAACTACTTTCATATTGTTTGAACATTCTCATTTACTATGAATGTTATAAATAAGATTATAGAAAAATATATATGATTAGCAATATCAAATATTTTCTTTACACTACACAACACTACAATATAGATTGTTTCCTTAAAAATAGCAAGACGTACACTTCACATTAACGGGTCGCCAACTCCAAATATTGATTTCTAGGCGAATCCATTCAATTATCTATTACAAATTGTCATCCTCCCCTTATAAATTTCGGGCTTAAATTATATGTAAGATATTATAAGAAATAAAATCTTAAGAAGATTTTTTTTTTCTAAACCTATGAGAGTAATGTTTAGTTTTGCAATCAAGTGCCAGTTTGTCTATGGATTCATAAGCCAAGCTTATATGTCAACGTTACCTTCCATCCCTGTTTCTATGGATAGTAAACTCCCTAATTTGGCCCCGGACAACCTTCCCATATCATGTATGGTGTGGAATGTGCAAGGAGCAGGTAGTAAGCCTTTTATGGCTACCTTGAAAGAGCTTGTTAAAACTCACAAACCACAAGTCTTGGCACTTGTTGAGACGCATATGGGAGGTACGCAAGCAGTCAGAATCTCCAACTTATTGGGGTATAGAGGACATACGAGAGTAGATGCTGATGGGTTCAGTGGGGGCATATGGATTTAAATTTATTGGCATCCAGAAATTGTCACTGAGAAGCCAATCATACAACATTATCAATTCATCACCATGAATATCACTAGGGTGGGTGCGCAACTTGGTACTTCACTGTCGTTTATGCTA
This sequence comes from Beta lomatogona, assembly GCA_947646795.1. Classification (NCBI taxonomy): domain Eukaryota; kingdom Viridiplantae; phylum Streptophyta; class Magnoliopsida; order Caryophyllales; family Amaranthaceae; genus Beta; species Beta lomatogona. The sequence continues at coordinate 7,586,619 of CANSNZ010000089.1, forward strand.
GCCCAGATCCTAATAAACGCAAAGATTTATGGCAATAGCTTAAAATTTTTGCTAATACTCATAACAAGCCATGGCTTATCGCTGGCGACTTCAATGAAACTAGAGTGACGTGGGAAAGAAGTAGTGCTTGTGCTGAAACCTCTCGACGTGCGCAAAAGTTTAATACTTGGATTGAAGATATGCAGTTAGTTGAACTAGAATTTGTGGGAGCCTCTCATACTTGGGATCGTGGACTCTCGCCTGAAACTAGCCATAGTGCCAGACTAGACCGAGCATTGTGTAATAGCAAATGGGGGTTGCGCTTTGAAAGTGCAAAGGTAAAGCACTTGCCCGCGGTAGCATCAGACCATAGCCCAGTACTAATCTCACCTAATGGGTTTATTCCCTTACAAGATATTAACCGTCCCTTCATATTTCAAGCTGCTTGGTTACTTCACGGACACTTCCAAGAATTTGTGCAGGAAAAATGGTGTAAATCCAGCCCCTTGATGCCATCCCTAGCCAAACTTTCTGAGGATTTGCAAGAATGGAATAAGAGTGTGTTTAAAAATATCTTCCAACAGAAGCGAACACTCCTTGCGCGCATTGCAGGTATCCAAAAAGCCCTCTTCCTTAACCACCATCGAGGCCTGATTAAATTAGAGTCACGCCTCCGCCATGAGTTGGATGACCTTCTTGCTAAGGAGGAGATGTATTGGTATCAAAAAGCTCGACTTGATTGGATTAAATATGGGGATCAAAATACAACATTTTTTCATTTGAGTGCAGTGATCAAACAATGGAAAAATAAGATTGTCGCCATTAGGGGTGATGATGGTGAATGGATTCATGCGGAGGAGAGTGTCAAAAATCGGGTGGCAAATTTTTTTTCTTCTCTTTTCACAGAAGAAGGTGATGATGGAGTGTATGATATCCCTGAAGATATTTTTTCGGAACTTCCTTTACGTGAGTGGAATGCTCTAAACCTTCCTTTCTCAAAGGAGGAAATTGATGATGTTGTCAAGTCTATGGGCTCACTCAAGGCACCAGGCCCCGACGGATTTCAAGCTCTCTTTTTCCAAAAAAACTGGGAGTTGGTCAAGTCTAATGTGTATGCCACGGTTTTTCATGTGTTGGAGGGCAAGGGAATTCCTGATCATTTGAATGAAACCAACATAGTGTTGCTGCCGAAAGTAGATCACCTAGAAACTCCAGCTCAATTTCCTCCAATTGGGCTTTGCAATGTTGCCTACAAGATCATCACCAAAACACTCGTCAATCGTATTAAAACGCTATTGCCGAAGTTGATCTCGAACACTCAAGGAAGTTTTGTCCCAGGGAGACAGATTACAGATAACATTGTCATCGTTCAAGAAGTAATTCATACCATGAAGAGAAAGCAAGGTAAGAAAGGTTTTATGGCTTTGAAAATCGATTTCGAAAAGGCATATGACCGTCTTAGATGGTCTTTCATTCGTGATACGTTGAACCAAATGAACTTGCTTATATTACTTGTCAACATAATTATGGAGTGTGTGTCTACAGCTTCTTTGAAAGTGTTGACGTGGAATGCTGAACCATCTGAACCTTTTTATCCCACACGAGGAATAAGACAAGGGGATCCTCTTTCCCCCTACTTATTCGTCATGTGTATGGAACGGTTCTATCAAGTGATTGAGGAAGCGATAATTGCCAAGAAATGGCATCCTATTCGTGCAAGCAGGGATGGTCCTTTACTTTCCAATTTATTTTTTGCGGATGACATCATTCGGTTTGCGGAAGCTAATGAAGACCAAGCTCTAGTTGTTCATGATTGCTTGGCTCAGTTTTGTAAGGCCTCGGGTCAGAAGGTGAGTCTTGCGAAATCTCGGGTGTATTTCTCGAGCAATACTTCCCAAGAAAGTAAGAATAATATATGTGCAACGTTGGGCATGGAGAGTACTGATGATTTGGGAATGCATTGGGGATGCCCACCCTTACTAGTCGTGTGACTCGAGATACTTTTAGCCACCTTTGTGAAAAAATTGACCGCAGGCTCTCGGGATGGAAAACTAAATATTTTTCATTAGCTGGTCGTATTACACTGGCCAAGTCCACTCTGTCGACCTTGGGGTTCTACTCTATGCAGACGGCAAACTAAGACTGTTTGTGACGATGTTGATAAAAAGGTTCGAAGCTTTATTTGGGGAGGTAGTGAGGATAAAAGAAGTATGCATTTGATTTCATGGGATAGTTTACAAGCACCGACTTCTCATGGGGGTATTGGGATTAGTTCTGCACGGCAAGCCAATGTGGTTTTTCTCACCAAGTTAGGTTGGAGGTTACTCACTGAACCTGATTCTCTATGGTCTAGGGTTATAAGACATAAGTACTACAAAGGCCGCTGTGATATCGGCATGTTTGAACCAAAAACGGGGATGTCAAATGTGTGGAGTGGCATCACTGAAAATGCCAAGTTCTTATGTGAAGGTATGAGAATGGCGGTGGGTAATGGTTCTCACACCTTATTTTGGGATCATAAAGGGCCACTAACAAGTCATTGAGTGACATTGCAACACAACCAATCCCGGAAGAAATACTAGGTGCTACGGCGGAAGAGATGTGGGAACCGAATTATGGGTGGAAATGGAATATTTTTTCTCCTTTCCTCGACATGGATACCTTGAAACTGATTCAAGCTCATGAATTGAAGAGTAACCCCGAAATAGGTGACTTGCTTTACTGGGGAAATTCAGCAAAAGGTAAATTCAAGATCAAGAGTGCTTTACAAATCATTCGACATGACTCTGAACTTGTTGAAGACAAGGTATGGAACTTGATTTGGCATGCTTAAGTGCAGCAAAGGATTCGTGCTTTTCTATGGCTCGTTGGACATGATCGAATATTGAGCAACATTAACCGTTTTATGAGGCATTTAACGGATGATTCATCGTGCCATATCTGCGGGGCTATGGAAGAATCAACCCTCCACATCTTGAGGGAGTGTCCTGCAGCCAAAAGCATTTGGCGACTGCTCGGGGGCCCTGCTGATTGTCCTACCTTTTTCACTGGAGATCTTCGTCAGTGGTTGATTGCCAATCTAGAATTTAATTAAGTTTCGAGGGAAGGTGTTTGGAATACTTATTTTTGTGTCACTTTATGGTGGATTTGGAGGTGGCGAAATAGCTATGTTTTATGGCGTAGTGATGAGATTCCTGTTGATCCTGGAGCTTTCCTTCAAGTTCGTTTTAATGAAACTAGACGCAGCTTGAACAATGAAGACACGATTCGAGCAAGTGGTAGTTCTTCGCGCGTGGAATCCTTCATTTCTTGGCAAGCCCCTCCATCAGGTTGGTATGTGCTGAACACCGATGGTGCTGCTAAGGGGGCACCCGGTGCTGCAGGGGGAGCAATCATTCGAGATAGTCGAGGTGGTTTTGTGGCAACCTTCATTGCTAACTTTGGGCACTGTACAACATATAGAGCTGAAGCTACGACTCTTGTTCGTGGGCTAGAATTGGCGAGGGATCTTCAGATTACCAAGCTATTGGTGCAACTTGACAATCAAGCATGCGTGCAAGCCTTGACTGGCAGCAATGAAGGACATGGTGAATGTGTTCACCTTATTAATTCCTGTAGAAGCATGATACAAGCTGAAAATTGGGAAGTGAAGATTTGTCATGTTTATCGCGAAGGCAACCGTGCTGCCGATTGGCTCGCCAACTCTGGAGTGGCTCAACCTCTTAGACTGCTTATCTTAGAGGATATTCCTTTAGCTCTTAGTCGTATTTTAGATGAGGATATTAGGGGTGTGGCTTTGCCACGTCTCATTCCTCCTTAATTCTGTATTGCTGAAACTATTTTTATTCGCTTTGGATTTATTCCTCTTTTGGAAAAAAAAAGCGCCAGTTTATCTCGTAGATGTACAAATTTTGAACATCAACTTAAATCTCGTAGATGTACAAACTTTAAACATTAAGTGACATTTTCGAACTCGAGTCGAGCCACAACGAGTCGACCCCCAGTTGTTGACCCGTGTAAAAGTTAGAAGAAAACCCAAATTGTGTTAATGTGAGGCGATGAGGGCCTGAACTCACTCAGCTTCCTCACAAACTCACTTTCTCTCTCCTCCCACACGCCCATCACCGCTGAACCATCCGAGTTGACTCACCTGCGCTCCGACCACACCCGTGTAAGTTTACGACCAATGCACTCAATTACAATTTGCAATATTTCAACTAAAATTAGTCAATTAGGTTAAGTAGTTAGACAAATGCATGTGTATATACATATATGTGGAATTGTGAATTCTTATTGTTAGTACTTCTTTCAGTTGTGATCTTTTTTTTATTTTGTAAAGAATTAGGTTGTTTATTGATGATAATTAATGATACTGGGGAATTTATTAAATGCTAGAATTTTGAAGATGAATTTCTATGATTTAATTGATATATATTTGTGGAATTGTTAATTGTTGTTGGAAGTACTCTGCTTTTTATTATTGGTTCAAAGGTACTTTAAGAAATGGAATGTAAATAGATCAAGATTTGGGGTGAAATTAGAAATGTTGTGCATTCCGACACTTGAAAATTAAATATTTAGTCAATAGTGTGGTTTAATGGTGTTTTTAGTTGATAATTCACACACTCAAGCCATTATTTTACCACATATTCTTACTTCTTTCTCTCTGTTAGACATGGATGTTCTGATTTGATTGGTGATGTTAGGTTGTGGTAGATTGGTAATGTATTAATTGACCTCTTCTATGACACCGCTACCCAAACTCTCACAAGGAGAGATAAATTGCAATATATGGGTAGATATAACCTAGTACTATATGGGTAGAAAGTTCTCAAATAGAAAAGATAGTGAAGTTATATAATAAACATTATTTTAGAAGCTAGTGATAGAAGCAGAAAAAAGGGGGTTGAGCATCCACAATGGATGCAAATAAGGACCTGCTTGCAAATATTATAAAGTTCAAGCTACTAGCTTGACCAATGGAGGAAAATTTTACTTGTTACTTTGGATTTTGGAAAGCCAATTAGCTTTGTAGAGCTAGTAGCTTTTGCATGATCATTTTACTTCTTAGAGGGGAGTTCATACAAGTGGGTCCTATTTAAGCTACAAGATATTGCTTACCATTGCAGAGTGAAGTAGCTTTATAAGGTTGTTGCTTGGAAAGCTAAGTTGGCAAATAAAGCTACAAGTGTTGTAGCTTACCATTGTAGTTGCCCCCATCGCTTAAAAAGGCGGTGATGTGTCCCCTAGATAGATAATGAAAAATAGGGTTTTAAGAGAGATAAGAGAGGAATGAAAGGATGTAGGTAGTTGGGATTCTACTGTTCTTTTTTTTTTTTTTTTTTGCTTATGCAATCCTTTGTGCTGCATCTAAGAAGCTAAGAAATTTTCTATGTACTTATAGTATAATTCCTCATGGTGAGCAAGTAAGCTTGATTGTTTAACGTTTCATAGGGTTGTCGTAATTACATAGATAACTGCTCTTCCCCTTCTCCGATAAAAAAGGCTTTAAGGCAAAAGTTTATGGCTATTCCACCTTTGCTCGAATCTCCTTTAACGGAAAAAATGGAAGCTCGAGAAGGTAGTTTACGTGCTTAGTGCTTGTATTTAAGGAAGACTAAAACCTAATTTACTTCCGGAGTCTTTTTGCATCCATTAAATTGCTAATTCTTCTAACTTTATATTTATTGAGTCAACTTTAAAGCATATAACGACTGTTAGGTATATAAAAAAGGGCTCGTCGAACTACTATACTAAGCGCTTACCTGTAAAAGAAAAAAGATATATAGTATTATCGAAATTTCCGGATTCTATTCCAGCTGATAATAGCGAAAGGCGAAGGCAATGAAATTGATTGACTCTTTAGAGTAAGGTAATGCCAATTCACTGACTTGGAACAAGTTAGGAAAAAAAAGACTTCTTTAGCAGAAAGGCGAAAAGGAAGAGAAGAAGGATTAGTAGTTTCCTAGCCGAGAAACTTGAGGCCGACATACAGTCAGAGTTCAAGACGCTGTCTAAAACTCGTGTCGATCATAGAAAAACATTTCTTTAGTTAAATAAAAAAAAAGATGAGACAAAGTCCACAAGGACAACTTTCTTTATATTAGATGCCAGCCTTATAGAAGATGCGACTAGCGCATTGTACTGGCCGTAGGGGACTCAAGTCTTCGTCGATTGAGAGGAGCCCCTCGCCTCACTGCGAAACTCTTATCACGACCTCTCTCATGTATAAGGGGAAGGCTCACAGAGATGATCAAAAGCTGCCCAGGGGCGGAGACTAGCATACCGAAAATAAGAACAGAAAGGCCATTATATAACATTTGCGCTACGTACGTGGAACATAGAGGACATTAATTTAAGTTAAGGCTTCTATAATTTCTAGTATTGCTGGAAAATAGACACTTTCCTCTTTCTTTTTTTCAAAAGATCTTTATAAAAATGATGGAGTTTTTTGTTCCTAGACTTGCCCTGTATCTAAAATATAGGTGTTGTTTACAGGGATGGCAATTCTAAACCTGGTCTGTAGCTGTTGTTTTTAGTGAATGTAACAACTATTATTCTTACATCTTTTGTTTCAAGTTTTGGTTTTTAATTGTTAGAATTTCATTTTCACCTTATAGTGACGAGTTAAGATTTGGTAATCAAAGGCAAGATTGAGCACTTGGGTTCTAGAAGCCGGGTGTTTGCTTATAGAAGAGCTTGGAAGAAGAAATGGAGCAAGCTAATAAGAGAAGCGCATCTAGCCTTGGTAAAGAGCATGGCCGTTTTGATGGGCAAACTAGGTTGTAAAAGCAAGTCTTGACAATTTGCCTACGGGGCTTCCCACACCAACTGACAACTCCGCATTCTACCTTCTCATATGCAAATATGACCGTCCATAAGTAGCATTTAAGTTGATTAGATGGTAACTTTTGATATGTGACTACGGGTAGATCATTTAGCTTGTTGACGTACTAGATGAGAAGAACTCTCTTTCTTATCTGAAGATTAACCAAATTTGAATAATGAATTAATGAATGTCATAGTCTGCGTGCTCCTTTACTGCCTCTTTATATGTATATGTAATATAGCTGAGTTTTAGAGAGAAAAACAGACACTTACTGTTAGCTTGTGATTCATATGGTCTAATATTGCCAAGTGACTCTAAGGCTTGTTAACTCTTTGGGAGGTTAATAGTGAAGGAGATGGAGCAATGTAGCCCTTGAAGTTGATTTTTTTGGTGCTTCTTGAAGGAGTGCCACTACTGGGTACAAATTTGTGCTGCACCACCCTCTTTTCCCACTTGGATTAGAAGTAATTTGTGCTGAGTGCTTGCTGTCATTGTACTTCTGTTTTCTTTTCATCTTGAAGTAGCCACCTTGTAACTAGAGAAGAGCTATGTTTGAGTACTGTAATGGCTGGTAGCTTGGTACTTTCCCTTCCATACCTTCTAGCATTGTTTCACTGATTATCATCTTACAAAATCTTGTTTTCTTGTTGTTTAAGTAGCATTTAGGCTATAGCTTACCCCAATTTGCTTAGTTGTTGGAGGGAATTTGACATGAACTGAATTTAGAATTTTGTTTGGAGATATTTTCCATCAAAAAGGCTATTGGGGTTATAGCTTTTTTTGGGTCATTTTTTTTTAAAACTCCAAACCTACGTGGGTTAATTCTTGGATCTTCCACTGCCATGTCCCAGTAGATATGAGCTTTTCGTCTACTATGAATTGAATTAAATTAAGATATTCTTCAGAACTAAAATAGATTGATAGACTCGGCCCACCACGCATTAGATAAATATGTATTTTCTAGATGAGTTTTGCTTCAGATGCATTGGGAGACGGAATCAGTGTCATTATAATTTGTATATGTTGGTGGGAGACTTTTCAAATGCTTCTAATTTCCTTTTCTGCCTTGATTGGTTATTTCTATGCATCTGGAGTTGACCTAGGTTATTGATAGTCTATTAATTTTTGTAGGTATAAAAGGATAGGTGCAATCTTTTGTAGATCATACAGTATTACTTTGTAGAAGAGAATGGCTGATAAATCAAAGCCGAGGATGTCGACAATCTATCTTTATGTGCCTAACATTATTGGTGAGTTTGGCTAATTATATCATTTTACCACATTAGGTAGGCAGGGTTGCAATGTGAATTATTGTGTGTTGGAAATGTTCTAAAACAAGATATTCTGTAGTCTTTCCATGTTCTGCATTAATGCAAGTATCTGGTAATGCAGGGTACATCAGAGTTCTAATGAACTGCGTTGCATTTGCTTTATGCTTTTCTCATAAAGGCCTTTTTTCAGTTCTGTATTTTGTAAGGTAATCACCAATTACATCCGTCGTACTCTCATTATGGATGCACAATGGGTTTCAATTCTTCAATTTCTTGACTTGAACTTGGGTGCTAAAGTTTTCCACTTTCGGTTGCAGCTTTGTATGTGATGGTATAGATGGTTGGTTTGCGCGTAAACTCAATCAAGGTATGACCTTTGATTGTTGTACATTCATTTTGTTTTAAGATAATGGGTTTATCATAGATGTAATATGAGAAGAACCCAGAAAGGCACAAACAAGATCCTGATATGTGGTGGGTTAAGACTTTTTCATATTAGTGGAATTTGAAATTTTTCTATATGCTTGAAGTTATTAGTAAGTTAATTCAGGTCTCATAATCTTGAACTGACTTCATGCTCATTGTCTCTCTAGTATCAACTTTTGGTGCTGTTTTGGACATGGTGACGGACAGGTTTGCCATCTATTTCTTTCTTCTGTTGTATTTTCTGTTAATTACCCCTCCCTTCCCAAGTGATTGCCTCCCTCTTTCTATAGTAATACTCCATAGCCCAGTCAACTTTTTACAGCAAAGTTTGTGAACTACTCCTTGCAAGTTCCATCTCAAAACATATTGACTACAATCTGTTATGCTCAAGCTTATATTGTTAATTGCATGCGGTTGAGGAGTGATACATTTATTGGAGGATTGATGATTTTACTGATATCTCACTTACGTGAAGTAATTTGGCTATTTCAGGATAAGCACTGCTTGTTTGCTTGTCATACTATCTCAGATATATCGGTAAATTTCAAATTCTGCACTTATTTCGTATTCATGTGTGCTTATTGCAAAAAATGCATCTTTACCTTATGATTTTTTGCAGGCCTAGCTTGATTTTCTTATCATTACTTGCTTTAGATATTGCAAGCCATTGGTTCCAAATGTACAGGTATTAGTGTATTACGATCCTATCTTGGCAGTGGCTTTTATTTTGAAGTATGTACCTCTTGGTTTGGTGATTCCATCACTTCTCTTTCTGCAGTACTTTCTTGACAGGCAAGACTAGCCATAAAGACGTAAAAGACAGCTCTAGCTGGCTGTTCAGATTATATTATGGAAACAGAATGTTTATGGCATTCTGTTGTGTCTCATGTGAGGTAATGGGACTTGGTTTTGTATGCCAGATGCTGAAATTGATGCTGTTCCAACGTTTATGTCTTTAATTTCATAATTACACAGGTTCTGTACATAATCTTTTTTCTCCTTGCAAAGAGTCAAAGTGAAGATTTCTTAGATGTAAGAAAATTTCATACAACCACTTCAACAGCCTTTTTAGATGAGTAAAAAATTACTCCTATGAGAGTGCCCGCTTATCTTTTCATTTGTACATTCTTGCTACAGGTTTTAGTTTCGTTCAGAAAACAAAGTTTGGCTCTCTTTCTCTTAGAAGTTATAGTTCTATTTGGATGGGCAGTTAAGCAAACAATCAATATAATACAGGTACCTCATAATTGTATTACCAGATTGCTTACATTATTATCTTCATTTTTGCAACTAATTTTTTTTTCTTTATCAGCTTGGAACATTTCAACACTATAGTTATAATCCAAATGCTTATGATGCTGATCTCCTATCTATCATTTCTCTTTTATTTTGCTTTTGGAAACTAAGGATTTTACAGAAAGGGCGATAGCAATTGCATCATGCAGTATAATGTTGTCACTGTTGGATCATATGTATTCTGTGAACGTATTTGTTTAGTATCAATGGTTTTGAGCCATAATAATAGCAAACAATGTTTCAGTTCAACCAACTTTCCTTTGCATGACATCCTGAATTTAATTCTTGAAACCTGCTTAATCAGAATCCAGTGAGTTTCAGTTGTCCAACTTTCCTCACCCCCATCCCAGTACCCTTAATGTGCAGCTACCTTGTTTTCTTTGCATAACTAATAACCTTTCTTCAATCTTGAGCTAAGCTGTCCTTTTTCCTGTGCAACTGCTCTCAAAATGGTCATTCATTCTTTGTGTCTAAACTCTAAACGCTTGTTTCCTTCCATGTTTTCCAGCTGAAGACTGCTGCAGATGCATGCGTTTTGCATGACATTAACAGAAAGCAGAAACCGTAAATTTGTCACATTTCATATGCTCCACTCTCTTGAATACTCTCATTTGAGCGCGATAATGATGTTGGCACTTCTCACCACTTGTAAAGAAACTACTCGTGGTTTGCTTATCAGGAATGGACAGATGGAGTTTTTTGCGCCTCAGCCCAATCAATTTTTCCCCAGCATGGCCAATGGGACTTCTGAGGTTATCCTCGAGGAGTGCTTGTGGACAAGGACCTCGGTGCATTGTTAGTTTGATGTTCGTGTCATCTTATGCAACAGATGTTCAATCTTACTTTGATCAGTTTTGTCCAGGTCTCGTCTGGTCGAGGTCTGGACGTTTTTGGACCTGTTTTGTGAAAATAAAATTTAGGCATGTAAAATCATTTTCGCACTTGTTTTTCTTAAAATTTAATCTTCCTAGATCTGTTTAGACCTCTCAGAGGAGGGAGAAGGGAGGTAGGGAGTTAACGAAATGAATGTTGCATTTGAAATTTGGGGAACGGGAAGTTAAAAAAACTGATATTTTTTTTAAAACAAAAACAAAATTCCGGGTTCCCGGTCCAGATCGAAAACCCGAAATCGGGATTTTTGGCAGACCGAGGACTGGACCTGGATTTTTGGTCTGGTCTGGTCAAAATTCAGGTTCGATCTTGATCTTTGCACACTCCTTCCTAGTATAGTAGTATTCCTGTAGTATAGTTTCTTGCTCTTGTACTGTTTTAGGAGCAATAAATTTACTGAAGATGCTATTTAGCATCTCAACCCCTGCTACTTGATATATGCGACGGAGCTTGATCTATTGGATTTTACTTTTTCCTGTTGAAAAGGAACTTGTTTTATTTTTTCTGCACAACAGTTGTATTTCTATGATTGATGTATCACTAGTCTCCTACTTGAGAAAATATGACGTTGCGTACATTCAATCAAACTTGGAATTTGGAACGTAATTTATTATTAAATTTCTAGCAAACAAACGAAACTATGAAAATTTGTTTAGTTCATCATAAAGTTTTTAATTTGATGAAATTCAAGTTCAAATCAAAAAATAATTGATAGTGATGAAAATCAAGTTAAAATTAACAAAAAACTTCAATTAAAAGGATTTCAATTTTGATGAAAATCAAGCTATCAACAAAAAAGGCCTATGCATTAATAATTATAACAAGATCCCATTTAAAATGGAAGGGAGAAGGATTTTCCTACACTCCTACGAGAGAGTATATATATATTCATCCCTTCGGAGTCTCGTACACTTCACATCTCATATGAATCTTGTTATACCATGATGATCTCTTTTACGAAATTGTAGTCTATTGTTGGCATATTGTTTCCTTCGAATATGAACCTTTGGATGCAACCTGTGTAAAGGGGCACATTCATTTATATTATTAGTAATCAGTTGAAGCTATGACACAGAAAAAACACAGAGAAAAAACCCATCAATGAAATCTCTTCAGAAGAAAATAATTTGCTCACTCCAAAAAATCCTACTAATGCTCAATGGTGAAAATAACCTAACATACAAAACAATGACAGCATATAGAATTCATTAGTACAAGCTAAACCCGAAAAATTGACTAATAATGATTGCTAATCCAAGGCCAATAGCTACAAGGGATGCAGCCCAGGTGAGCTTCTCAGTTATTCTTGGAACTCTATCTTTCAACGCCTCACTACACGACCCGATGAATACGGTATAACCTCCCATTGCAACAACCGTCCCAACCAAGAACATGCCTAAAAATGCTGCCCCAGCTAACCTCGAGGGTAATGCAAGGGCAGGAAGAACCATCATTAGGGCATCAGGCTGAAGCCCGTGTACAATTCCCGTGGCAAAAGTTGCAAACCCGATCTTCTTCTTTCTCTTCCCAACAAGAGGGATTTCAACATTTTCAAGGACACCAACATCACACTCCCCATTTTCTAAAGCAACACAAGGGGTCGGAACTTCTGAAGCTTCCTTAATACCCATGCCACCAATCACGAGCAAGGTCAAACCTACTACTCGAGTTCCCCAAGTGCGAATAATCTCGATATGGAGCCGGTCCTTGAGTAGAAGAAAGACTAAGCCGAATATTAGTTGCCCGGCATCATGGCCACACCCCCACAGGGCACCAACGGCCGCACTTTCCATTTTAGTACGGCCGATTGAAAGAGGGGCTAACGCAGCAAGGTGATCAGGTCCTGATAATGTGTGCAAGCAACCAGCAAAGAAACCGGTCCACGCACTACTTAGTACTTCAGTACGAAGGAGGCCTCTTCCAACAGCACCTCCAGTCTGTGTGACAGTTTGTAGGCTTGCAAAAGCTGGTAATGGGCGGGCTGGGTTAAGTATAGTTATTGCAAGAGCACAAAATAGAACTATTTTTGCAGCAGCAATTGCCTGAAAAGAATCCAAGGACATCAGTACAAGTACTGGCTCAAAGCCTCAGTAACGTAGCAGGATACTGAATATCCGCCATGAATGACTAATGAAGCAAATGATCCACAAGAGAGAGAACAGCAATGACAAGTCATATATACATGCTTAAACACAAGTGCATTGGAGAAAATGTTCATAATCACCAAGCAAACTACACGTCAACAAATTAATAAAATTGTCAATTCTTTGAATAGCAGAAAAAAAAAAGAGTAACCCATATCATTATGAAGCTCAACAGTCCCAATTAAATATGTCCAGCTTCAGCGATCTCAACCCTGAGAGTAAATGACACACTGTTTTATCATTTCCATCCATTAACTTCCAATGGTGTGGAAACAAAATTAGGCGGACAAACCTAAAACTAACCGGTTAGCTGCAGAAAGGTGCATACAAAATTAAAGGGTCCTCCATCCATCTGCACAGTCATGAGTGTCATCTCACACATACGACGGGACATGATGATAAGTCCAACCACCACTAATGCCACCAATGCTTTCCTGTCTCTAATCTGACTCCTGTCAATGAACCACCATCCTCAGATGAGAGACCCAATGCATCAAGGTTAGTAAGTGAAGTATCATTGCAACTGATTGCCAATGACATGTTGCTAGCTGTATAAGTCTAGCTTGTTACAACTACGGGCATACTTGAATTAATAAAAGAAAATTAAAGAAAATGGAGGTGAATGAAGGTGAGGGTAGATCAGATGAGATATTGAATAAGGGGGAGGGGGAATTATTACCATCATTTTGGGGGTAATAGTTACGCACCACCCCCAAAGGGTAATAGTTCCCTTCCCATCTTTTTGTCCTTGCATTATCTACATCATGTCTTCCACTAACAACTAACTTCCTCTTCATTTTCTTCATTTTATCTTCATTACCCCTAATCCAAGCACGCCCTTAAAGTCAATTGTTCATGAATGTAAGTATGGCGAGAAAGAGCATCCAAGAAAATCATGGAAAAAATATCTAACTCTCATGCTCTGTAACCTCCCAGTTGCTAGATGTGCCAAACAAAAATTACTTACACTGGTTGGTAATCTTTAATGAACTGTGGTAATGGCAATTTTGATATGAGAAATTTGTAAAGTAAGTCTAATGACAATGTCATGGTATTAGAACTTCAACCCTAAACATAGATTTTTCTTCAAACAATTTAATTGTCACGCATTACCACCTCTAAATTCATTACTATCCCCACCATTTAATACCAACTAAAAAGACCAAGAGTATTTTCAATACTACATATAACAACCACATACATTCACAAATATCTTTTCGGCTTCTAAATGAGCAATGAAGTTTAAAACAGATTCATGAACCTGGTCCAAAATTTAATAGGACTCTCACAATATTTTACTTATGAAAATAGGCATAGAGATTTCAATTATCATAATAACAGCGGTTTGGTTTATTAACTATTTTGCGAATACAACAAGGACAAAAGTCATTTCTTGCTCTAACAGGAAAAAGAGTATATTTGGTTGCAAAATGCAATGAAGAGCAACCCGCAATTACAATTTTTCCAAAGAAAAGTAAAAAGAATATACTGATCAAATCACTTTTGCATGGAAGAAGAATGGATATGTCCCTCTCAGATAAAAATTCAGATTTCAGACCTTAAACTCAGTAAACAATTCCCAGAATCTCACATCTCCTCAATGGTATCGGAATCATTAAATTCTATGATGTTCCCAGGGATATATAACAATATTGGTTCCAAAGGGTAGAAAGATGACAACTAAGTAGCTCATACTGTTCAGATAGTGTTAGAAATCTTAACGAACTAAGCAATATAGTAGGAACGCCAAGTCTCTGCATATGCGTACGTATCGTAACAACACCACCATTTTGCAAGACTGCAACTACAGACCACACATCCACGCGATATCAAAAGGAGTTACACCAACTATTCATCACATTTCAAAGCCTTTGGGTGAAACAAATTCCAATATAAGCATATTACAGTCTATGATACTACTTTGTATCTGATCCCAAAAATAAGCTAAACAATATGACTGCCTTTCTCCAGAAATAATCCACATTGTCCAACCCTCAAGCCCCTATGACGAATTTTATTAAAATGATCCTTCATAATAGTTGGACCATTCTACACACCCTCCCAATCACAATGACTACCACTATAAGAACCTGCTGAGAATCAACCCAGTAGACCAATCATTACCTACGTAAGAAGGGGCAAGAGAGGGAATGCACACATTAATGCCACCTAGCTACTTTCTGTTATGTATGTCAGCAGGATGGTAGTGGGGAATATTTCTGTTATTTTGCTTATGGGTGAAGCAGTATTAATCTATAAATAGCACAGAGGTTGTAATTAGAAGGCAGGAAATAAGTAGAGTATTATAACCACTTTTGGAGAGACCTCACCTCTCGAATGTGAGGATTGTAATTGTTAATCTTTCTCTGAGTTAGCAATACAATATCTATCCCATCCTCTTTTTGGTGCTAATCTTATTGTGTCCCCTTGTTATTGAGTTTGATTCACAGCAAACTTGGTATCAGAGCAAGGTGAGTTGCAACCCAGATGGCACCTACCCACCAACAGAGATTGGAGCATTTAGAGGAAGAAATGGTGGGCCTAAAAACCTCCATGGAAGTGATGATGAATTCGCAGCAGACCTTGCTAGCCCAGTTCACCAACAACTCTGAAGAGCTGACCCAGAGGTTGGATGAACGAATCGCGCAATCGCGAGAGGAACAGGAGAATTTCGCTGCTCAGTTCAGAGAAGAGCAGCGCAAATTCAAAGTGGAGATGCTGGCTGTGATGCGAACCTCGAGGCAGAGGGATTCTTCTGAAACCCCGAGCATAATGATCCGGCGCAATCGTGATGAAGAACCACCTCAGGTAGGCCCTCTCGACAGCCCTGGTGCGAACCCACTCGGAAATTGGAGGTATAAGAAGCTGGATTTACCCCTCTTTGATGGAGAGAATCCAGATGGGTGGATCTTAAGGGCGAAAAGGTACTTTAAATTTTACCGGCTGGAGGATAACGAGAAGGTGGAAGCGGCGGTGGTCGCCTTAGAGGGTGATGCGCTACTTTGGTTTCAGTGGGAGGATGGTCGACGGCCGATTTTTCGGTGGGAGGAATTAAAGGGGTTGATACTGAAGCGGTTTAGGCCGAGGGGAAGTGGGAGCTTGCACGAACAGTGGCTGAGCAACCACCAAGAGGCGGATGTGAGGGAGTATCAGCGTAAGTTCATCCAACTAATGGCTCCCCTCAGGGATATTCCAGAAGAAGTGGCCAAGGGCCAATTTCTTAATGGGTTGGACCCAAGTCTACGGGTTGAGGTCAGGTTACACAACCCTAGAACTTTGGAGAGTGCTATGGAGATAGCCTTAAGGGCTGAGGAGAAAGCAAAATGGGCTCAACCTAAAAAGAATTGGAACCGCCCAAACCGAACCCAATACTCACCCAATACCACTTACAACCCAAGCCCCACAAAAAGCCTTCCCACCCTTACTAACCCAACCACCTACCACCAGAAAAATAACACTCACCCAAATATCCATAACACACAGTACTCGAATCCCACTTTGTCCTTCCCAGCCCGATCTTACACCTCGTCCTCTAACACACCGAGAAGTGGTCAAATTCCGGTGGCTCAACCAGTGGGCGACCTTCGCCGGTTGAGCGAACAGGAATACCAAGAAAAACGAGCCAAGGGACTCTGTTTTCCCTGTGACGAAAAGTGGAATATTGGGCACCGATGTAGGAGGCGTGAACTAAGTGTCCTTCTCACTGACGATTTGGATGAAGAGGAGCCTCAGGAGCTTTTAGTAATGGAAGAAGTAGCCCCAGCAAGTATACAAAGTGAGATATCTCTTAACTCAGTTTTAGGGATTGATACACCTAAAACTCTTAAGATGAAAGGGCAAATTAATGGCCATGATGTGGTGGTGATGGTGGACCCAGGTGCCACACATAATTTCATCTCACTTGCTACGGTGAAGAAGTTGTCACTAGACATCAGTCCCACCCAGAATTTCGGAGTGACCTTGGGCACCGGTGAGGCCGTGCAGGGCCAAGGAGAATGTAGATCGGTCCTCCTCCATTTACAAGGTATTGATATTCTCGAAAATTACCTTCCTCTTAATTTGGGAAATTCTGATATTATACTTGGCATACAATGGTTGGAAAAATTGGGCACAATGTCAGCAAACTGGAAAACTCAAAAACTCAGGTTCTTAAATTCCAGGTTGGAGACAAAATTGTCACTCTGAGGGGTGATCCTTCACTGGGTCGCTCTTTAGTTTCCCTTAAATCTATGATGAGAACCTTGATTAAGGAAGGTGGTGGTTTCCTTGTGGAGTTGAACTTGGTTGAGCAACAACTTCCCCCAAACACGAGCCTAACCAAAAACCCAGATCCTTTACTCAATGCCCCCTCCTATCTCTTACCCATCATACAAGCCAACCACTCTGTTTTCTCCCTCCCCACCGGTCTTCCCCCGGTGCGTGGTCATGAACATTCCATTTTGCTAAAAAATGGCACTGATCTCGTGAGTGTCCGTCCATATAGGTATCCTCAGATTCAAAAGGACGAGATTGAACGTCTCATTGAGGATATGCTACAAGCCGACATTATACGCCCTTCCTCTAGCCCATTCTCTAGCCCGGTCCTTCTAGTGAAGAAGAAGGACGGTTCATGGCGCTTCTGCGTGGACCTTAGTTTTAAAAAGCGCGCCCAAGGCGCGCCTAGGCGCTAGGCGAGTGGAGGCGCTGGCCAAAACGCATCCGACAAGCCAGGCGAGGCGAGCAACGACAGGCGATCTGAGGCGCGCGCTTTTCGCCGCCTTTGGTAGAGGCGCAAGGCGCATCGCCTCGCCGCCTCCAGTAGGCAGGCGCGTGAGGAGGGAGAGAGATTGTAGATCTGAGTTTAAAAGTTAAAAAAAACCAAAAAAAAATCGAATTTAAGCTTACCTCGACTTTAATTAGCAATTTCGAGCAAAAGCCCTTTGTTAATTTCATTAAATTTCATCAAATTGAACTCCAAATGAAAAAACCCTAATTTTAGAGAAAACCCTAATTCTTGGCTACTGCCGGCGAGCAAGCCGCCAACTCGCTGGAGGTTAGACAGGGTGCCGGCGAGCCACCCACCACCAATTTCAACCCATCACCGGTGGTTCGTTGCCGTCGGCGAGCAAGCTTCAGGTAAGTGTTCTTTCTCTCTCTTCGATGTTCTCTTCTTCTGCGGTGTTTTCTTCTTCTGCGAAGTTCTGTACTTTCTTTCTCTCTCTTTGATCTTTTTTTTTTATTTGAGGGGATCTTCGATCTTCTTTCCTTAATGTCTTCATACTTTCTTTTTTTACACAGAAGACTTATTCTTTCTCTCTTTTGATACTTTCCTCTTTCTTTAATATTCTTTTTTTAATATATAAATACTCTTTATCTGCCCACTTCTTCTTTTCCCCTTTTTTTTTGAAGGCTGTAGCGCTGGTGCTGCACTTCTTTGTACTATATTAACTCTTCTTTTCTTTTTTTTTTTAACTCCATACCAGTTTCAGTTTCTTTTAGAGAAAAATAATATCCAGATTTAAAAGATAAAAAATAAAATAAAATAAAAAATAAAAATATTAAAACCACAAAAGCACAGAATAATAATAATTAAAAGTGCGCCTCGCCTACGAGATGCGTGCGCCTTCGCCTTGTGCCTTGCGCCTTGGTGCGCTTTGCGCCTAGCGCCTCGGTGCGCCTAGCGCCTTTTAAAACTAAGGCGTGGACTACCGTGCACTCAACAAGGCCACCATCCTTGACAAATACCCAATCCCAGTTATTGATGAATTGTTGGATGAACTCAAGGGGGCTACCATTTTCACTAAGCTGGACTTAAAATCAGGCTATCACCAAATACGGATGAAAGAGGGAGATGAACATAAGACCGCTTTCCGAACTCACCTGGGCCATTATGAATTACTTGTGATGCCCTTTGGCCTCACGAACGCTCCTGCAACCTTTCAATCCCTCATGAACGAGGTCTTCAAACCCTTTTTCCGAAAATTTGTCCTCGTCTTTTTTGACGACATTCTCATCTACAGCCCCTCACCCGAACACCACATGAAACACCTCACCCTTGCCTTGAACCAACTCCACAAATACCAACTTTTTGCTAATCCTCAAAAGTGTGATTTCGGGCAACGAGAGATTGCTTATTTGGGTCACGTAATTACTGCGGCAGGGGTCTGTGTTGACCAGGAAAAGATTAAGGCGATGACCAACTGGCCTGCTCCTGTTAACCTTAAATCTCTACGAGGTTTCCTGGGCCTTACGGGATATTACCGTAAATTTGTGGCTGGCTACGCAAAGATTGCGGCCCCTTTAACCCAACAACTTAAGAAAGACAGTTTTCTATGGAATGAGGAAGCTGATAAGGCCTTTGAAGCCCTGAAATATGCCATGACAACAGTTCCCACCCTCACACTCCCGGATTTCTCGAAGTTGTTCACAGTTGAAACGGATGCCTCTAGCTTTGGGTTGGGTGCGGTGCTCACTCAAGATAATCACCCCATTGCCTACTTTAGCCAAGCTCTCAGTCCTCGTGCTAAATTGAAGTCGATATATGAAAAGGAGCTCATGGCTATAGTTCTAGCTGTCCTTAAATGGAAGCATTATTTACTTGGCCGCAGATTTTTAATCAAAACTGACCAGCAAAGTTTGAAATTTTTGATGGAGCAACGTGAGATAGGGCCGGAGTATCAAAGATGGGTTAGTAAACTCATGGGGTTTACTTTTGATATCGTTTATAGGGCTGGGAACACCAACACTGTTGCTGATGCTTTGTCTCGTCAAACTCCATCAGCAGAAATTAGTGCTCTGGTTACCACTTGCCACATTCCATGGCCTGATATCCATGCTCAGTTGGCAGCAGACCCTTTCATCGCCCATCTCACCCAGGCCATTTAGCAGGGCCAGCCGCATCCTAAAGGATATACTGTGCAGCAGGGGCACTTGTTGTATAAAGGATGGATTATGCTACCGAAGTCTTCTCCGTTTGTGAGATCTCTCCTCTACGAGTTCCATGACTCGCCACTGGGTGGGCATTCTGGAGAACTTAAGACCTACCAACGCCTGTCCGGACAGTGGTTTTGGCCTGGAATGCGCCGTGACATCAGTAAGTATATTCAAGCTTGTCATATTTGTCAGCAAAGTAAAACTTCTTCTCTCAGCCCAGCGGGCCTTCTCCATCCCCTTCCTATTCCCTCACAGGTGTGGGAGGACATCAGTCTTGATTTTGTGGAAGGACTGCCCAAATCTCAGGGGTATGATTGCATCTTGGTTGTGGTGGATAGACTCACCAAATTTGCTCATTTCATTGGTCTCAAACACCCTTTTACTGCTCCTATGGTGGCTGCCTCATTCTCTAAAGACATAATCAGGCTTCATGGTACCCCCTCATCCATTGTGTCTGATAGGGATAAAGTCTTCCTCAGCCTCTTTTGGAAAGAAATATTTCGCCTCCAAGGCACAGCTTTGCATCACAGTACCGCTTACCATCCTCAATCCGACGGCCAAACTGAGGTTGTTAACAAAAGTCTGGAGTCTTACCTCCGTTGTTTTTCTCACGACAAGCCGAAAACTTGGGCTAAATGGTTACATTGGGCGGAGTTTTGGTATAACACCAGCTACCACACGTCTACTCAGTGCACTCCTTTCAAAGCTTTGTATGGGCGTGACCCCCCCACTATCATTAAGTTTCAACCGGGGCAAACTGCTGTCTCATCTGTGGAAGAGCAACTCTTAGAGCGTGATGCCATTCTAGACGATCTGAAGGCTCACCTTATCCAAGCCCAACTTCGGATGAAGATATATGAAGATGGAAAAAGGCGTGACTTGTCCTTTGAAGTGGGAGACCATGTCTACCTGAAACTTCAGCCCTACCGCCAAAAATCTCTTGCCAAAACCTTCAATGAAAAACTTTCCCCCCGCTATTATGGACCTTTTCCCATCCTTCAAAAAATTGGCCAAGTAGCTTACAAACTAGACCTTCCACCAGAAGCCAAAATACACCCGGTTTTTCACGTGTCTCAGCTCAAACCGTCCATTGGTCCCTCACCTTGCTCTCCCACCATTCCTCCCCAAATTACAGCTGACCTCACCCTGGAAGCTGAACCTGAAGCTCTGTTGGATGTGAGGCAAGCTTCTACCCTGACTACTGAGGTACTTATTAAGTGGAAACACTTACCTGCTTATGAAGCTACCTGGGAAGACCTCACTCTCCTCAAGGATAGGTTTCCTTCCTTCCACCTTGAGGACAAGGTGGCTCTTTGGGGGGCGAATAATGCTGAGAATCAACCCAGTAGACCAATCATTACCTACGTAAGAAGGGGCAAGAGAGGGAATGCACACATTAATGCCACCTAGCTACTTTCTGTTATGTATGTCAGCAGGATGGTAGTGGGGAATATTTCTGTTATTTTGCTTATGGGTGAAGCAGTATTAATCTATAAATAGCACAGAGGTTGTAATTAGAAGGCAGGAAATAAGTAGAGTATTATAACCACTTTTGGAGAGACCTCACCTCTCGAATGTGAGGATTGTAATTGTTAATCTTTCTCTGAGTTAGCAATACAATATCTATCCCATCCTCTTTTTGGTGCTAATCTTATTGTGTCCCCTTGTTATTGAGTTTGATTCACAGCAGAACCCTAATTATAAATTGTTACTACCTCCATTCCATAGTCCATACTCTCATATGCTTTTCAATGACTCGACCATCGATACGAATCTAGAAATCCCACATGACTATTTTATCTTATACATTGATGAGATTTTATGGTCCAAATTTCGGCTCTATAACCAATACATTCTCAATAAGAACATCATAGTACTATTTAAGGAAAGATACTAACAACTTTTTCCAGCATTGCAGAATATTCTGCAATATGTGCTATCATATATTCATATCCCACTCCTAACACCAAAGATACACTTATAAAGGTCTGACCTTTCCAATAATTGCCAATTTTCTTCCTTTCTCATCAGGATCTACCTAAGCAGAATTAACATCCAAAATTGATTTGACAGAACCATATTCCAATAAATCACTTGATAAATTTCATCAGATTGAGCAGACCATCAAATAAATTATACTAAAGAAACCCAGAAAACCACGAAAATCATCAATTCAAAGAAAAAAGAACAAGGTAATCAAATCAAGAACAAAACTTTCCATAATTAGCAAAGAAAAAAATCACACCTTTTGCAATTTAGAATCTACAAGTGAGGGATTTGATGTAAAACGGGGCTCCGACGAAGACCCATTTGAGTAAGATGGCTCCAAAGAAGAATTGACTGAAAATTCATGAATTTGATTGGATAAAGAAGATGCCCGCAATTGAAATTTGACCCGTTTCAGAGAAGATGATGAATTGACTCGGAAAGATGACTCAGTGGTTGGTGAGAGTAAAACGCCGAGTTTTCGCGGGTCAATACGGCCGAGTTGGGGAAGAGAAGGAAAGGGTTTAAGGTATAATTTAGAGGGGAGTGGTGAAGAGCAGATTAGTCTCTCCATTTGCCTCTTTCTCTCTCTTCCCTGTATTTCTCTCTCTAGAAGAGAATGAAGAGGGAAAATAATGGAGGAAATTGGGTTATGGGTTATGGGTAAGGAGGAAGAAAAGAAAGGGAGAGGTGATGGAGAAGAAGAGTAAAGAAAGAAAATGGAAGGGGTGATTTGGTGATGGTGGGTTTGTTGAAGATAAAGTGCTTTTCCACTCTCACTACATTACCTGCCAAAAGATTTTTTTGGGAGGGGGGTATGGCCTTAATCCTTATGCCTATGACTTATGAGTAGGGATGGCAGATTGGCAGTCCAGTTTGGATTCGACCCTGATCCGTTCGATTGGAAGGAAAAAAATTCAAGCCAAATCCGACAACAAAAATAATATGAATCCAACTCCATTTAAAAAGTCTGACTCCAATCGAAGGAGGGTCGGAGTCGGATCCATAAAAAATTCCGACATGAATTAATTTCAGACTCATCTCCCAGATGAACAATTGATTATATCACATAACATTTTTGTGATTAAATTGATTCTTATATAATGTTATAAAAAAAAAAAAAATATTACGATTGTACATCTAACCACGTTAAATAAGACCTAATAAGTTGCACTCAGGTGTAATAAGTTCTAATTATGTTTAATCAGGTTTAATAATTTTCAATCAGATTTGATTCAGTTTAATAAGTTAAGATAAATTCAGAAATTTCGAAGAAAATGCAACATAAGTTTGCATCATTTTCTTCCTCTATCCCAAAAGCAGGTGCCTCTCCAACATCTAATTGAAGTATTCTTCATCCTTAAACATTAATTGATCTTTGACTAATTCCTTGATGTACCAACTCTTGTTTTACACTTGTGGCTCCATTACAGCCACATTACGTTCTCCGAGGCCTTAAACATAATGAAGGAGGAAACTAAACAACTTCAAGACTGACTAGGTGCAATGCAACCTTCACGTCTATGCTTTAGTAACTCCTTGTGAGTTGTGACAAGCAGTCAATTAAACACATTTCTCTAAAATCTTAGCTGAATCAGTCATGTTAATTGATACAGAAAAATGTCACATTGGTATTGAATATTTAGTCTGCGACAAATCTATACCAATATATTAAAAGGCGTGCATAAACCAGGAACGGTGCCACATGGCGCTCTCCCTAGGAAGTTTTAGTTCATGTAATCCATGTACAATAAAAAAAAATAGAAATTGCATAGTATAGGTTTTGATCCCGTGACCTCAAGTTCATGTACTAAAGTTTTAACCACTAGACCAAGTTGTATTTAGCGTCATCATATCAAAGTACAATATTAATAAATGAAATTTTTTTTTACCCGGGGCATAGCCCGGGCCTAATAACTAGTTTGTATTGAAAAGGAAAGTCAGTGTAATTAATATTACTATTAACTAATTAGTTTATAATTATCAATTAATTAATCCATTTAAGATCATATAATTTATGGTTACTATTATTAACAATTTGTTAATATATAATTATATGATTTTTAATGGATGAAATATTGCAAAACCATCTAATAAGTTCCAATCAGGTCTAATAAGTTATAATCACGTTCAATAACTTCCAATCAGGTCAAATAAGTTTCAGTCAAGTCTAATACGGTCCAATTCAGTTCAAACATGTCGAATAAGTTCTAATCAGGTCGAATAAGACTCAACCAGCTTATTATACAAGCTCATTAAATCAAGTTTCATTAAGAAACTAGCTACAAGTTTCATTAAGAAACTAGCTACAAGTTTCATCTCTTAAATCTTAATATGATTGCTTCTATAATCAAACTTGTAGCTAGTTTCTCTTATCAATCCTTTTCCATGCCGAAGGAGAGGTACTATGGCTAATGCTATCGATTTTACTAATAAAAAAGTATTAGTTTATTTATTAAAGTTATAGTATAATTTGAAGAAGCCAATCATTTATGTGATCAATTTTACTAATAAGATACATTAATTTTGTTTATTGAAGTGTAACGAAATGATTTGTCAATAAACCTACTTGTAAGGCTATGTTTCGTTCATCTTATTTTTACTTATTTCAGATCAGATCATACCAGATAAGATCAGAAAAAATAAATTCATATCAGATTAGAAAAATTAAGTTCAAATCAGATCAGATAAGTTCAGATCATGCTTATATTTAAAAAATTATTGTTATTGTTATTATTTTTGTTGTTATTATTGTTATTGGTATAATAATTATTATGATTATTAGTACTCCCCGATTTTTTATCTTTCTCACTTGGGAGCTTGACACTATTCATACTTGGATAGAATCTTCTCAATTTTTTTCAATATATAAGAAAATATATATTCATGCGGGGTCTTGTTTGATTCATCTCAATTAATACTTTATTAATATTCAATTGTTATAATTTTTACTAATATATAATGAAAGATATTTTTAAGTTTAAAGATGTGCATTAGAAAACGTGCATAAGAAAGTGAGAATGATAAAAAAAGGAGTATTACTAATGCTGTTAAGATTATTATAATTACTGATAATGTCATTATTATTATTATTATTATTATTATTATTATCATCATCATCATCATCATCATTTTCATATTATCATTATCATATTATTATTATTATTATTATTATTATTATTATTATTATTATTATTATTATTATTATTATTATTATTATTATTATTATTATTATTATTACCGAGAGATGAGTGACGATATTAAAGTTTTCAAGCATGTCTTCTGGTGGCAGATCATTATAAAAATTCAGACATGTGATATCTTATATAATTAAACATGAGTACCATAAAAGAAAAGGCAAAGTGTATATAGAATATGACAACAATATAAGAAGAACATATAACAATTTTGTTCAAGATGATATTATTATATATGCCCTCCGTTTCTTTATAATTTACTCACTTCATTATGGGGGGAAACCAAGGAGGAAGTACAAAAATATGAGAGAAAAATTAAAAAGGTAGAGAGAGAAACTAAAAAGTGGGTTAAAATATTAAAAAGTGGATGATATGGGTGGAAAAAGAGGAGAAAGTAGATGTGACATGTTACCAAAATAGAAAAAACAACAATGTGTAGATTAAAAAGAAACAAACTAAAAAGAAAAGTGTGTAGATTAAAAAGAAACAGGTGGAGTATAATCTAAAGGTTTATTTATAATAAAAAATAACAAATGATTGACATAACAAAGAACATGTTGTTAGTTAATCCGAACATGCCATCAATATAAAAATAACATCTATCTTTTACATTTAGAATATGTTCTTTTAATAGAGTTTGTATGCTCTTTCAATACATGGCTTTTTTTTTATTATCATTAATTGTTTTTTTCATTATTACCTAAGTTCTTATTGTAAATGGACTTTAGACATGAACAATATGCTATTTTTACCATGAACAATATGTTATTTTTACCTAAAATATATGCTATTTTATTTTTAAGTTTATGTTCATATATAATGCATTCTTTAAAAAAAATTACTATGCTATTAATAATAATAAAGTAATAATAATAATAATAATAATATTGTTATTATTATTAATATTACTGCTATTATTATTAATATTATTATTATTAGTGTTAAAAGTTGTGATAGTAATAAAATGATAGTAGTAATAGTAATATTAGTAATGAAATACAAAGTAATAATAATATTAGTAAATAATATGTTTTATAAAAGATAAGTTCAGATCAAATCAGTTCATATCAGATTAGACCAGATCAGATCAGAAAAAATAAGTTCAGATCTGATCAGTTTAAATAAGGTGATCTAAACATAGTCTAAGCCTCTAAGGTGCACCATAAATTATGCTCCTATGTCCATAAAGTGTCATCTAATTCACTTTAAAAAAAAAGTGTCATCTAATTAGTAATTGTATCAATTTCCTACTATTCTATGCTTTTACCCCCCCCCCCCCCCCACCCAAAAAAAAAAAAAAAAAAAACAAAAAATGATTTCATCTTTCTCTTTGCACTTTTATTTTCTTTGTTTTTGTGAAAAAAGGGGAAAGAATCCCAAGGAAAAGACCTCTTTATGTCTATCTACAATGAGTCCATAACACCAGTTACAGTGTTACACCAGTGGTCCACTACACCAACCCAAATACCACTAGTCCACTACAGTCTACACCAACCCAAATCTTGTGGGCTTCTCGAACTCATATGTGTTCTTTTTTTTTTTAATGACCTGTGCTCTAGCTTGTTGCACTTCCTGATAACCGGAGATACCAATTAAAGGTCCAAAAGACCGAAACATTAGCAAGATAGAGCTGCTAATGTACTAGGTATTTTGTTTCTAATAAAGATAATTATGAAAATCCTACGGATCGGAATAATTTGGGACCCACTTTTTAAAACCAAAAATTATTCTGGACCATAAGATTTCCATGGTCATCTTTATTTGTGACCAACATAGAATTTTCAAGTATTCAAATTGACTTCCAACCGTTACCACCTCGAAAAAAGAGGGAATTTTAGTAATACATCATCCGTTTTCAATTATGTGCAATGCCAGAATAGGGCACACGATTCAAGAAAAATATTAAAGATGGTAAACGGACAAATTAGTTTTTATTTTAATCTTGACAACCCAAACCTTCCCACTAACTGTTGTTTAAGTTATGTTTTGTAAATTTATATGTTTAGCATCTCTAATCCCTTATTAAATCGCGTGCTTAAATTTAAGAATGCAAGTATTTAATAACGCGGGAAATATAATTAAAATTAAAAGAATTTTAAAATTATTTAGTTGATTAAAGAGTTATTGGCTACGCTGATAAATAAGACATACAATGTTATGTAGGATATTTCCTACTTCCAAAAGGCCATAGCTTTCACACTTCTGAAATTATATGTTTCTCTAGAATTTTTTATAATGTCGCTCTACTTTTTTTAGCACTATTCCTTAATTTTTTCTTAACTTTTTAAATTTTTCTGAAAATAAGTTTAAAAAAATGTTAAATTGAACATATTTGTGTTTACCACACCAAACCTTCTTATTTTCATTTAGTTATTATTCATTACCAGATGATTTGGGTTCATGTACAATCAACGTAATGAGAGTACGTTGTCAATCTAAAAAAGATGATTTGCGTAAGCTTTCGGACAACATACCTCATGGCATGTATCATGGGCTTATAAGTTATAAGAGTTTCATTGAAAAGCATACTCATGCCTAAGAACGAGCATATAGTGGCCTTTGGAGCAAGTTGGGGTCAAATTAGATATGAAGAATGCAAAAACATGTTGACGAAAGCATTTTAAGGCAATCTAGAATGTCCGAACCACCTCTAAGTCATTCTAATATACTAAGACCTTCAGTAAGGTCTCAGATATTAAATGTTGTATGGCCTGAAAAATCCAAAAATGACCCAAAATAGCCAAATTTGAAAGCCATAATAAACGCTTTCGACATTATCATGGTTCGGACAACAAGTCATGATATGTCATGGGTCATATGAGGTCATTTAAAAGCATACCCGTGGGTAAGAAGGAGGATATAGTGACCTCTGGAATTATTTCGAGCTTGAAATAGGAACTTGCAAAACTTGTTGTGATGCTATATATTAATATATCATTAACATTACTCATCGACTCATGCTTAATTAGTTTATTTATTTTTTTAATAAAAAACTGCTAGCCCGGTCCAGCCCATCAAACCCAAGGCTCGCCAAATCATGCCCCATAAACAACGAAAGCCGAGTCCATACTGTTGTGGCACTGGGCAAAATGGCCCACCAAAACCAGCCCGCCAGCCCAGGAAACTCGTGGTCCGATCCTGGGCCATGACGAACCAGCCTAGCCCGCTTCAGCCAGTGGGTCACACTGCCGAGACCCTCCATTAGCCATCTCAACTCTGATTGGATTTGATTTTATCCTAATATGAATAAGCACTAATAAGAGCAACTCCAATAATGAGCATTAGGGACTTGCTAGCAAATAAAAAAAAGTTAAGCAATTAGCCCAACCATTAGAGTGAGTAGTTGAAATTTCATTTACTAGCCAATGTAGCTTACCTAAGCCAATTTGCTTGAGCTAAAGCTGTGGGTCCACGTGGGAATTTTGGTAAACAATTTCTATATTATTCTCTACAAAAAAACTATTTTACTTCAATTGGGACTCACTCAAATAACAAATATATTGGCTAACCGTTGTGGGAGTTTTTGGCTTAAAGTTGAGTTAGCTAGAAAAATTTAAGTGGCACTCTAAGCCAACTTTCATTTTGCTCTACTATTGGAGTTTCTCTAAGAGCACCCTTAATGATGATAGAGAAAAAAAGATCAAGTACTTGATCTTTAAAAAAAAACCCTTAACAATGAATGAAACAAAGATTGAGGGGTGATTGGCATGGAAATTTTGGTTGGGACGATTGAAACGATGATCAGGCGTGGGAGTGGGACCCACCGCCTGATCTAACGAAAATTAATTTTTTTTGCTTTTCTTCCAGTCAAAACGCAGTGTTTTGGCTGGAGCTGTGAGAGAAGCTTCAGCCAAAACACAACGTTTTGGCTGGAAGAAAAGCAAAAAAAATTAAATTTGCCAGATTTTCTGACGCACATGTCAAATTTTCTGACGTGCGCATTAGAATTTGACACTTGTCAAATTTTGACAGGAGAGAGAAATAATACAATTACAAATATTAAAAATGCAATATCTTAAAAAATACAAAGCCAAAAAAAAATTAACCAATGACTCTACTTTTCCGAGATCTACTAATAAAGACCCATTTTGTAATATTTAGGACAATTTTTTTTTCTACTACTCCCTCCGTCCCTAAATAGAGTGCCCATTTCTTTTGGGCACAAGTATTAAGAAAAAATCATGTGTATGACCTTAGTTGTATTAAATCATAATTAAATATAGAAGTTGGTACACTTTTTATGAATTGTTTATTAAGGAGAGAGAATGTGGGCCATATGAGAAAGTGGGTAATATTATAAAAGTTGAAAGTAAAATAATATTTTAATTGGTGGACCCATACCAAATAAGGAAATGGAAAATCTATTTCGAACAAACATAAATGAAAAAATGGGCACTCTATTTAGGAACTGAGGAAGTATTTACTAATTTCCTATAATTTTGCTTATTTTATATAAAATATTCCACTTTACACTCTAAAAAAAATAAACAATATTTTTTTTGCATTTACTTTAATTAATACTAAAAACGTTAATTTTGTATTTATTTAATTAATTTTTTATCAATTAGTAATAAAAATATTATATAATGGTGTTGGGGTGATGAGAGAGAAAAAATAGTTGGGTGGGGGTAAAAAAGTAGTTGGGTAGGCAAAAGTAGTTGGGATGATCTTTTTTTTGGTTCATGATTAAGAAGATAAATGGGAAAAGATTGTGAGATGTTATTTTTTAGAGAGAGAAAGTTAGAAGAGAGTGGGATGATCTTATTTCTCAATTATCAATAATGGGGCTCTAAGGCCTTATTCTTTTGGACTTATTTTCAGTTAACTTCAGTTCAGTTAATTTAATTTCAGTTTATTTAATTTAATTTTAGTTAATTTAATTACAATTCAGTTAATTTAATTTAAGTTCAGTTAAGTTCAACTTAATAATAATAATAATAATAATAATAATAATCATAATAAAATAATAATAATAAATAAATAATAAATTATAAATAATAATAATGAATAATAAATAATAATGTTAATAATAAATAATAAATAATAATAATAATAATAAATAATAAATAATAATTATAATAATAAATAAAAAATAATAATAATAATAAATAATAATAAATAATAATAATAATAATAAATAATAATAATAAATAATAAATAATAAATAATAATAATAAATAATAAATAATATAAAATTAAATAATAATTAAATAATAAAAATAATAATAAATAAATAATAAATAATAATAATAAATAATAATAATAAATATTAATAATAATAAATAAATAATAAATAATAATTGTAAATAATAATGAATAAATAATAATAATAATAATAAATAATAATAATAATAATAAACAATAATGATTATAATATTATTATTAATAATAATAAATAATAATAATAATAAATAAATAATAAACATTTAATAATAATAATAATGATAAGTAATAAATAATAAAAATAATAAATAATAATAATAATAACAATAATAATAAATAATAAATATTAATAATAATTATAATAAATAATAAATAATAATAATAATAATAATAATTTTAGTTTCAGTTCAGGTATTTTAGTTTCAGTTCAGGTAATTTAATTTAATTTAATTTCAGTTAATTTCAGTTCAATTAATTTAATTTTAGTTCAGTTAATTTAATTTAATTTCAGCCAAAATAAGTTCAAAAGAACGGAGGCTAAGTTTCATCAAACAAGGTAAAGAGAACACAACTGAATCTCGGAGGGAAAAAGTAATCAAGTGAAGGAAAGAAAATGCTGTGAATTTTCCTTTCCCAAACAATTTGGAGGGGGCCCCTTCTAAACTTCTGGCCATCAAGAACTCCATACCTTGATCAAATGATCAACACAAACTTAAGGCCACAACCTCATTATCTTCCTCCCCAAATGAGAGGCCCTGAAAATACTTTCTACTTCTCCAAAACAAACACACTTTATCCTCAAACAACACAAAATTGCCACATACACCCAATCTCACTATATTACTCTACTCCCTTCAAAGGGAATAACCATTTTAACCATATGATGCAAACCCATGATCTTGATGTGAATATACAGCCAAATCTTATTCTGGGTTGTGTCACAGCATGTCTATTTTCCAAGTATAAAAACAACTTCAAGAGTGGAGTTTGCGCACCAAGTGTTTGCTAAATTGTCTGAACCAAAACTACCTTCACCAATTCACCATGGCAAAACCAGTTTCAATTGAAGTGTACAATCCAAGTGGAAAATACAGAGTTGTTAGCACTAAATCCATGCCTGGAACTCGGTGGATCAATCTTTTAGTTGACCAAGATTGCAGAGTGGAGGTTAACTTTGTCAATCTTATTATTTTGGGATTTCTTTGCTATATTATTGTTAATGTTTGATGATATCCCCAGTTGAATTCTCTCATGATTTTCCTTTTTTTCTTCCAAATTTAGATTTGTACCCAGAACAAAACCATCTTGTCTGTTGAGGATATTATTGCTTTAATTGGAGACAAGTGTGATGGGGTGATTGGGCAGGTAATTTTATCTATTTCTTCCTTTTAAGTTGATTTTGAGCTAACATTTATTGGGTAATTGTTGAATTTCATTTGGATATCATGATGAATGGCTTCTTTTTTATTTTATTTCTGGGTGTTTTCAGTTAACAGAAGATTGGGGAGAGACTTTGTTCTCTGCATTGAGCAAGGCAGGTGGGAAAGCATTCAGTAACATGGCTGTTGGTTACAACAATGTTGATGTTAATGCTGCTACTAAGTATGGTGTTGCTGTTGGAAACACTCCTGTAAGATTTTAACTTTGCTGAACTATGCATGGTATTTTAGCAAATGGGCATTAAGTACCTATGAGCAAATTATGTCTCCACCTCAGTCCTTAAGATATACTACTAACAGACTATTTGTGACTTCTGAAATCAAACATCGTATTTTCCTTTTACCGTAACTTCTACTATTGTGTTAAGGTGTTTACTACAATATTTACATGACCATCTTGCAAGAATACTTGAGACTAATTAGTGAATTTTGATTCACGTTGTAATCCATTTAAGATTTTAGAAGTATTAAATTTGGACCGATTATTGACAATTGTACTAAGTATTAATTATTAAACAGTTTGGGTTCAATGACTTACAATTTATGGCCACACTTCTGTTGTAGCGACTTATAACTTGTAAAATGTCAATTTTTATTAGTATAGGTCTCTCTAATAGAATATTATTGCCTTCTGTAGGGAGTTCTCACTGAGACCACAGCAGAATTAGCAGCTTCGCTATCCTTGGCAGCTGCTCGAAGGATAGTTGAAGCAGATGAGTTTATGAGGGGTGGTCTTTATGAAGGATGGCTTCCTCACTTGTAAGACCTCTTTTATTATTACTTGTTCAATCTGTTCAATGTACATTCAGGAGAGATTACTTTCACGGACTTAACATATTTCTCAAACAGGTTTGTTGGAAACTTGCTCAAAGGGCAGACTGTTGGTGTAATTGGAGCTGGCCGTATTGGGTCTGCTTATGCCAGAATGATGGTAATATACACTTAAAGAAGGATATACTTCTGTTATTTAGAAGTTGGATAGTGCTTAATCGATGAGAAATACCTTAGATTGGTATCTTAATGCACTAGTTAATATCTAAACTTCAAAGAAGCTTACTAGCATTCTTACATGGCATGAGTCAACATTAATAAGCAATTAGCCAAAAGAGTAATTTCTTTTGAGATCTGTCAATTTTATGATCTGACCACGTGGACTGCTACTGTTCTACTCTTAGGTTGAGGGATTCAAAATGAACCTGATATACTATGATCTGTACCAATCAACTCGCCTGGAGAAGTTTGTCACAGGTTTGTATTTGGCTATTTATTACCTTATGTAGTAACCTGGATCTTTTGATTGTTGTGTGACATACCCTGGATGCTCCTTTTGTAGCTTATGGTGCTTTCCTGAAGGCCAATGGTGAGCAACCAGTCACTTGGAAGAGAGCAACGAGTATGGATGAAGTGCTTCAACAGGCCGATGTGGTAAGGTTCCTTCCAACCATGCATACTAGTAAGACTATGTTCTCTTCACCTAAAATAAGGTCTTCTAGTCTTGAGTTTTTAGGATCTGGTGTCTGAAATTTGGTGATATGTAATTTCTTGTCTGGTCGGAATCTTTTTGGTCTGATTAAGTCTGATCTAATTCAAACTAGTTTAAGTAATATGATCGTGAATCAAGTTAAAGAGAACACATCTGAAAGCCTAGCTTATCCTATCTCTTTCTTACTTTTTACTCTGAATGAGTAAAAAAACTCAATGGTGTTAAAAACAGTAAATGGTTGAACCCTTTTGCAGATAAGTCTACATCCTATATTGGATAAAACAACATACCATCTTGTCAACAAAGAGAGACTGTCAATGATGAAAAAGGTAAATTTCAATGAGTTCTGTAGGACAAATTTTATTCTAATTACTGAAAAGTTCATGAAAATGAATGCGGGTAAACTCCATGAACAGGAAGCAATTCTCATTAACTGCAGTAGAGGTCCTGTCATTGATGAAGCCGCTCTTGTTGAACATTTGAAAGCAAACCCCATGTTTCGAGTTGGTCTTGATGTTTTTGAGGTATCCCAACACAGCTTTCTTACACTTCAAATCTTGATTATTTCACACCTCATTAAATTATATTAAGCGCTTTCGTTCCTTATGTCTTAGGACGAGCCATTCATGAAACCTGGTCTTGCTGACATGAAGAACGCCATTGTGGTACCACACATAGCTTCAGCTTCTAAGGTACCTCATTGGACTTGTTACTGTTCTTTACTTTTGTCTATAATAGGCTATGAAGTTGTGATCCTTTGCCCATATTGAATCTTTCTAATTCAACTTTGCACATTTACTTTTTCTCTCTAATGCAGTGGACTCGTGAAGGAATGGCAACACTGGCAGCTTTGAACGTTCTGGTACAAGAATTGCACCAAATCTACAAAATTTGTTTCTTTTGTTTAACTTATACTAGTGGTTTAACCGAGTTGGACCAGCTGATACAAGAGCTGCACTAATATAATTCGTACGATATGAATAAACTGACTAAAAATAATGATCCTGATTTCTGAAAATATTTTCTGAATGTCAGGGAAAAATCAAAGGATACCCAGCATGGGCTGATCCCAACCGCGTTGAGCCATTCTTGAACGAGAATGCTCCTCCACCGGCAGCTTGCCCGAGCATTGTCAATGCTAAAGCTTTAAGTAAAATTCATTCTAATTAGCTTTGTGCATCATCTCTATCTATTAGCTTAATTAGCTTTATACTATATTGATTGTATATACAATTACTGTGCAGGTTTACCAGTTTCAAAGCTGTAGGAAGTGGAAGCATGACATTGACAAGAGTTTTGCTGCAATAGATCTGTGCATTACGAATAAATACTCTTTGGAGAGAGCTTGATGGAAGGATCTGTAACAAATATACTCCTAGACAGCATATACTGACTTGATGTTTGTATATTCGCGCACATATCTATCCATTTCTACTTCCAATCATCTATATATGTAGAGAGAGAATAGATTTTTCCATTTCCCTTGGTTCTTTTTTCTTACCGATGTATGCTAGATTGCTGTTAAACTTGAAATTCTAGCATTATTGTTCGTATATGTAGTTTTGGTACCTTGAAACGAGAAGTTGAGGGTTTTACATGCATCTCAAATTTCCAAGATTGTTTCATAAGAAAAGCTGCCAAAAGCTTGTCCAAAAGAGCTGATGCAACGAATTCTTAACCCACCAAAATTTATTTAGGGTAATGAACAACTCTAAATGAATTCATGAAGAATAGTCAGTCATTTCCGAGGTATAACTAGATAAAGCTTTAATCTTACTGGTTATGGAAGTAGGGTCTTAGAAATTAGAATATGAGCCGAAATGCCTAAAGAATACATATCGTCAAAATGTCTTGACTTTGACTTTCAAAAAGTAATTGAGAATAACAAAATAGAGTACATATCTTATTTCAATGGATGCTAGGGTGTTTGGTTGAGAGAGATTGAAGACCAAAAGATAGGTTTGAGGGCTGAGGCAGAAGGAGATGTTTGACTAGCCTAATTTCTCATGAGGGTGTTTTGGTTGAAGGAGAGCTTTGAGCCCAAAAAGTTAACTGTTTTTTTTGTTGTCCACCCGGTTCACTGGAGTTTTGCTCTGACTACATCCGAGTCCGACCCGGGTCGCACACCTGACTTTGGTGGGTGAGTCTCCCAACAGGAGTTTTCTGCATACGGTGAGGCTCAAACTCGAAACCTCTTTTAAGCGACATCAAGCTGCTTACCACTTGAGCCAACTCTTTTCCTTACTAGCAGTATTTGGCCCATCAAAAAGTAATAAATATTTATTTTGTTTTTTTACTTTTCCTAGCAATTGCTGATTTTTTTGTTACTTTTCCTACAAAAAGTAATATTGCCCCCACCAAATTTAATGCTAAAGTGGTAAAAAAGTACATCAGAAAGGTTGAAATGGACATTTCCTAAAAATTTGTGAAAACAATAATGTATAAATTTAAGAAAGCAGATCGAGTAATAGTGAAAGCTTTATTAAAAAAAAAAGTTTATAAATTTAGTGATGAAATTACTATTCTAGACTAAATTTGGTCAAATTTAATTATTGTTCATCAACGATGGTAAGTTGTAACAACAAATTATTCCAATATCCTTATTGGTCATTTTACCTACTAGAAGTATTAACCAGTTATCAATCAATAAAGTATCAAATACTTATACACAAACAACTAATACAACCATCCAATCAAACTAACTAATATAACCAGTTAAAAGCTAATAACTAATGCAAAACAACTAAGAATCAATTAAATTGCCTAAGAATGTCATTATTTGAAAAAAGACCTTATCTTTTCCATTAATTAGTCAGATAAGAATATTAACTATCTCACATATCTGGTCATCAGGGGTATTCAACCAACTAGGCCAACCTTGATTCCTAGACTCCTCCTAGTCCCCTCAATATTTAGATTTCTTTCCTATACGAGTTTTGTACATCTCAATTACAGAACACAAAACTCTAAGCTATTTGTAGTTGTGAGAGAATTGCATTGTCAAGCAACACACAACCAATATACTTCATCCGTTTCTTTTCAATTGCAACAATTGGGTTTTCCACTATTCATACTTATCACTTTGACTAAAATTTGTGATTTGTACATATTAAAAAACATAGTCAAGTGGGATCTTGTTAGATTCGTATCGTGACCCACTTTCATAATATGTAATTTTTACCCATATATAATTATAAATATTTATGGTCAAAGTAATATCTCGTTGTGCGTGAGAGTGAGTTTGTTGCATTTAAAAAGAAACGGAGGAAATATAAAAAATCACCATCATAATGAGATTACATATTGAAGAGTATTTTATTTATTTTTTCACACAAAAATAAATAAAACCCTTATTAATCCAATTAGACCTCGGACTTTGCACCTAAAACAACTACTATTTCTTTTCTTTTTTTGACACGAAAAAACCCTCAAAATCCAATTAGTAATCGGACTGGACCCCTAGGGCTCACCGGTCACAACTTTATAAATAAACCCCCAAATCCGTATACCATATCCATCTATCACTCTCTCTCCTCTTTCGATCTACAACTTAGGGTTTTCTCTCTCTCTCTCCTAAAAAAACCTCTCGTTCTCCTTCAATGGCTGCCACAACAACGAAGAAGATCACTCTGAAATCCTCCGATGGCGAGAATTTCGACGTGGAAGAATCTGTTGCTCTTGAATCTCAAACTATCAAACACATGATCGAAGATGATTGCGCCGACAACGCGATTCCTCTCCCTAATGTTACCGGAAAGATCCTCTCGAAGGTTATTGAGTACTGTAAGAAACACGTTGAATCTGCTGCTGCTAAATCTTCTACTGAAGACCGTTCTTCTTCTAACTCTACTGCTGATGAAGAACTCAAAAATTGGGATGCTGAGTTTGTTAAAGTTGACCAAAATACCCTCTTCGATCTCATCTTGGTATAAATCTCTCTCTCTTCTGATTTTTCGATCTCGTTTTTGGTTTTTTGTTTTGCTTTGTCAGATTTTGTGTTGTGGTTAACCTAATTTGATGTTGGAGATTTGAATCTGCGTTTTTATGATATACGATATGCTTTTTTGTTTTAATGTGTTGAGATTGTTCTTTGTGATGTTAGTTTTTTAGTTGTCGAGTGATGTTTTGTGATTTATTTTGATTGATTTTTTCTGAGACCGAAAAACGAATTTTCGTATTTGATTAGGAAGAATTCTTAGTGTTTTGGTCATAAAATTTCGCTTGTTATGAGATAAGTAGTTGTACTAATAGAGGTTATATAGTCGAGTGCAAATCTGTAGGTTGATTTTTATCAAGTTAATCTTGATGTAGTTTTGTGATTGATCAATTGAGATGATTTTTCTGTAGACTTTCTTTTGTATTGTGGATATTATTCTTGTAGAGTTGGTGATTCGAAGTTCCGCTTAGTTGACCTTGTGAAGTTGGCCTGTATAAGGATAATGTATTGGATATGAGCTGTTTTAGTGTTGTGTGAGGATTGTGTTGAGAGTCTGCTAAATTGTGACATCGTGCTGAGAGCCCATCCCACCTTATTTTTTAACCCGCCTTTTCTACATATGTAATCGCCCTCCGATCCTGCTCAATTATGGACTTTTATCTGCTTTTCCAGGCTTTACCAATAAATTTTCCCATGTAGAGAAACAGTAAAGATGCTAGAGTGAGCTTATATATATGTGCTTCACTTGTTTTGCCTCTGTATTGTGCTCCTGTAGTATTCTTTTCATTTAATGATCATGAATAACTCCGCTCTAAGACAAGGACGCCTGAATTTCTGTTTTTTTTTTTTTTGTTATGAACTTCCATTCAAATTTGTTTTGTTAGTGGTGTTGTGATTTTAATTACTCGATCCTATGGATATTTGGAATCTTGTATGCTCGTTTGAATTGGTTTTGTCTGATCAATGTCTAGCTTGTGGATAGTTTGAAGCACTCTAATCTTAATAAAAAATTTAATTCTGAGATGTGGTGGCAACTTGTTTTCTTTGGTGAAATTATAATAGAATTGATCATTGCCCTCATTGTCTCTGTTTTTTCAATCTTTTTGTTTGTGATTTATTGTCTTCTCCTGGTTCTTTGTGGTGTACAGGTGTCCAGTCCTCTGAGGCTATGTTTAATCTAGGTTTTGTATTGTATACGTTCATCGGTCTTATTGTTTGTTATTTAGTAACAATAGTTTTCTTGTTATCTCATTTGGTAATCTTGACACTAATTAGTACTCGTGTTTTGATCCTTAATTCAGGCGGCTAACTATCTGAACATCAAGAGTCTGCTGGACTTGACCTGCCAAACTGTGGCTGACATGATCAAAGGCAAGACCCCAGAGGAGATCAGGAAGACCTTCAACATCAAGAACGACTTCACCCCAGAAGAGGAAGAAGAAGTTAGGAGGGAGAACCAATGGGCCTTTGAATGAAGCTTTGCTGGAAGGGATTGTGCAACTTCTCTACAATGTCTATAGGAATAGGGAGTTTGTTGATAATTAAGAGTTGTTCTTTTGTTTTGGTTCACCTACTAGTAAACTAATTGAGAATCTGTCCATTCAGCGTAGTAGTACTTGTTTTTTGTGCTCATACATTGAAAGTAAAGCTTAACTTTGCTCCTTCTGCTACTATGCTTTCGTTATTCTAAGTATTTTTAATGTATGCACTATGCACAATTTCGTAAGGAATGAAAGATTTCCTGCTGGTATGGACATCATTGTCATTGTCTTCACTCTTGTGTATCGTCTTGTGCTTATTCTATTGTTTCTTGAGAGTTTATCTGTTTATGTATGGATTTCATAATATTTGTTGGTATACCAGCAGTTGACTCCATGAATATGGAATATTGCGGTCATATTCAAGGAATGCTCATTCTGCATTTGTGCTTCAAAACTGACGGTTTGAATCTACGCCTAGACATGGTGTGGTGCTAGTTATGCGGTCCTTTCTTTTAGTGCTCGTATGTTTTCTGTGATTGCGTAATTTGATGTTCTCCACCATTTTAGATCATTGCAGTAAGCTTTCTTTTGTAATGTGTGCTAATTTTTCCTGCCATATTGTTGGACATCGGAGTTTTATGTGGAAAGGGGTGCTGGACTGCTGGTCTTTATAGGACTCCTGGAGTAAGGGGCCATTCTGTAAAGGGGATATAATTAGTGTGGCTTGCAAATTTGTCCAAGAAAGTTGGGATCCAAATATAGCATAAGTGAAAGCGGCTTTTTTGGGCTAAATACGGGAGTTTGGCTAGGCGTCCAACTGTTTGAGTCTTTTATGGACTCAAACAGGGGTAATAGGGTCATTCTACTTGCAAAGAAAAGATGAGGAAATGGATAGAAACACACGCGCGAGTGAATCAACAAAGGGCCAATTTTCCCCTTTAACAATTTCTCCCTCCAAACACAACTTTCTCCTACTTGAAAAATTCTATCACTTTGATCTGCTTTCTCCAGTCGGAATTCAATCCGGAGGCTACTGCAACGACTCCGGTAGCGGCAGCGGCACTCACCAAAGTGAAAAAAGTGATGGATGTTTTGATGCGGCCGCCGTGGCCATACAAAGACCAGATTAAGGGGCATCGTCTTATAATTTTACTTTTTTGTTATTTTTTTACATGTATACATTGAACTTGACAGAAAATTGCATGCAAGTAAAAATAATTAGTATTTGAAATGGAATTCTAATTTAATTAACTAATATTAAAAAGAAAAAGAAATTTTTCATACTTTTTGATTATGTGTTTTTTTTCTTTATGCAACCAGGTTATGATGATGATTAATGAGGGTGAGAATTTGGGAATTTGTTTCTAATGCTGTGGGAACTTTTCCCATTTGATGATTGTTTTCACTTTAGTTTTGTATTGGATTCTGGTTTTATTTGGTTGAACTTGGGCTCTTTCCAAAGCCTTGTTGTTATTGTTTTGACGGGAAAGTCTTGTTGTTTGCTTGTGATGGTTAAAGATATTTCCTATTTTGATTAAAAAAAAAGTGGGAAAAATAATGGTAATAATCTAGTGTAAGTAGGGAATAATCTAACTCTAATAATGAGGTTGCACATGCTATAACCAGCTTTGGTATATATCCATGACTATGATTGTAAATGTACTGATAGAATATGTAAGGTAAATTGCTAATTGGTACCAATAAAAGACTAGATTAGTAACAAAAACAAAAGTCAAGATGGTACCAATTAATGAAAGCGTAGATTACATTGGTACCAATAAAAGATTAATTGGTACTAATAAATAATTTACTGGTACCAATGGATCAATAAACCAGTACCAATAAAAATCTAAATTGGTACCAGTTATTTGAAAGAAAATTTATCCAAATGGTACCAATATGACTAAAAATGGTACCAATTACATAACAGAATGGTACCAATTTCATAATAAAGTGGTACCACTTTGAAATAATAAGAGTACCATTTCGATAAATAAAAGCATAATTTTGATGTTTCGACCCCTTGCACGATGTTGCCTTGGAACTTGACAACTTAGTAAGGCCCTGTTCTTTTGGATTGAGAGAAATTGAACTGAATTGAACTGCAGAGAGTAACTGAACGGAACGGAACGAAATTGAACTTAACTGAAAATAAGTCCAAATGAACAGGGCCTAAGTAATTAAATTATGAATTTCTACGGATGTCGGCAGGCCGTACTAATTGGTCTACTCATACTATTTTGACATTTCGTAGTTGCGTTATGTTTTATTGTATGGGTACTATTATGACTACTATTTCTTAAGTGTAATGCTTCATACGTGGATTGACTATCCTAGTTACCTATGTTTATCTAAGACATACTATAACTATTAGGTTCCTAATATAGGAGCATCATTGAACTTAAAGAGCACACTCAACAAAGATGATTTTAGCATCTTTTTAAACTTACTTTGATATCAACATCATATTACCGTATTATACATAACTTAGTTATCTTTCTAAATTTTTGTTGGTACCAATATAAGATCACTTTG
This sequence comes from Beta lomatogona, assembly GCA_947646795.1. Lineage (NCBI taxonomy): Eukaryota > Viridiplantae > Streptophyta > Magnoliopsida > Caryophyllales > Amaranthaceae > Beta > Beta lomatogona. The sequence continues at coordinate 7,627,588 of CANSNZ010000089.1, forward strand.
GTATCGGTATGAGATTACTTTGGTACCAATATAAGACCACTTTGGTATCAATATAAGATCATTTTGGTACCAATACAAGATCAATTTGGTACAAATATATAGAACATATGCAAATTATTACCTAGCTAAACCCCACACAAAGCAAAATATAGTGAAAATGGTTCTGCTTTCCATTTTCAGTACTTTAAAAACACATAATTTTCAGTACTTTAAAAACACATACCAATTATGTTTTAGTTGTTTGATTAAAAGGGTTAAAGTTATCTAAGTTTAGCCATTGATTGATTTACTAAACCAAAGTCAATTATATAATCAATTTACAATCATTGGATTATATTTGAAATTATTAAAGGCATAGTAGATCACAAAAGGTCAATATATAAGAGCATAAAAAATTGTCATGTGTGCATAATATATCTACAATTATCATACAATACGATATATTATTTGATTATGTCAAAGAAGGTAATTAAAGCTTTAACCTGTTTTTGTATACTTTCAATCTCACGCTTGACACGCTTTCCCTAAAAAGAAGACACTTAATACAAAGAAATCGTGAAATATGATTAACCAATATCAAGAATACCAATCTGTTCTATGAAGGGTACGAAAGCTAGATGTATAAATACCAAGGCCTTGTGTGGATTTCATCTACGGAGTAATACTTTTTCATCACATAATCTATTAAAGATGAAATCATATGTTGTAAAGGTTCCATCCCTTAGATGGTACTAAGAAAGGGGAATTTGATCTATTAGACTCAAATCTTGAAATAGGGTTGACCAATATTAAGGGTACCAATATGTTCCATGAAAGGTACCAAAGTCAGATGCGTAGGGTACCAATGCCTTGTGTGAATTTTGTTGATAGGGGGGTCGTCGTACTCACTCATATGTTTGAAAGATTTCATCCCTTAGATGATATTGAGAAAGGAGAAGTTGGATTGGTCGTTGTCAAGAATACCAATCTGTTCAGTGGACGATACCAAAGTATGATGTGTAAGGTACCATGTCCTTGTATGAACTTCACTAACAAACCAAATATTTTCTCGCATATTATCTAGGATCAAATCATGTGTTTGATATACCGTAAATTATTGACATGATGTTTAATTGGCCTCTTCATTGTACATTATTGGCCCAAACACTTGTATCTCATGTAAGAAGGGGAGGGTACCAATGTATGAAGCATGATGTAATACCAAGATAACACTTGGTCTTCCCAAATGAGCTCCAATTTCTCCCAATGATATCCTATTATTGTTCATATATGGTTCCAAATGATATTCCCCAAATCATTGACATGATGGTCAATTGGTCTCTTCCTTGTACATTATTGACCCAAATACTTACAACCCATGTAAGAAGAGGAGGGTACCAATGTAGGAACCTTGATGTACCAAACTAATACTTGGTCCTTCCAAATTGGATTCAATCTCTCCCAATGACATCCTATTGTTGTTCATACATGGTTCCCACCTAATGATATACCACAAATCATTGACATGATGTTAAATTGGCCTCTTCCTTCTACATTAATGACCCAAACACTTGCAGACCATGTAAGAAGGGGAGGGTACCAACGTATTAAGCATGATGTACCAAGGTAACACTTGGTCCTCCCAAATGGGCCCCAGTCTCTCCCAACAATATCTTTATTGTTGTTCATAGATGGTTCTAACCAAATTATATACTCCAAATCATTGACATGATGTTCAATTGGCCTCTTCCTGGTACATTATTGACCTAAATGCTTACAGCCCATGTAAGAAGAGGAGGGTACTAATGTAGGAACCTTGATCTACCAAGGTAATACTTGGTCCACCCAAATGGGGTTCAATCTCTGCCAATGAAATCCTATTATTATTCATACATGGTTCCCACCTAATGATATACCCCAAATCATTGATATAATGTTCAATTGGTCTCATTCTTGTACATTATTGGCCCAAATACTTGCAACTCATGTAAGAAGAGGAGGGTACCAATGTAGGAACTTTGATGTATCAAGGGAACACTTTGTCCTCCCAAATGGTCTCCAATCTCTCCCAATAACATCATATTGTTGTTCATGCATGGTTCCGATCTAATTATACCCCAGATCATTGACATGATTTTCAATTGGCCTATTCCTTGTACATTATTGGCTCAAGCACTTGCAATCCATGTAAGAAAGGGACGGTACCAAAGCCTAGTTCTAATTTAACGAAATCCTATCAGCCCACCTTCGAGTCCAACACATAAAGTTCTCATTTCTCAGTGCCACCTAAGGGATGAAACACTTCCAACATGTGAGTTAATAAGTATGTTTTGGTACCCTTATGTGAAGGGATTGTTACGAGTGACATTTATATCATTATTAGGGGTAGTATTTTGGTTTTTTTTTTTCTAGGTTGTTTTTCCTTTTTTTTCTTTTAAAACCTCAATTTTTCTTCGTACATTTTGTATCTTAATTTGTTAAATTAGTGAATTTTACTAGGTTTTAGCTCTTGATTTTGTTTATATCTTTAATTCTTTTCCTTAAACTTTTATTGTTACCAATTTATTCTCCCATTGGTACCATTATCTCGACATTTATTGGTACCAATCTAGCATTCATTGGTACAAAACTATATTCATCACATACTATAATTTGTTTAACCTTAATTATTCTCTAGACTTGAGGGTTATGAGCCCAAAAAATAATAAACATTAGATAAACCTTAAGTTACAATATCACTTTAACTTAGTATCCAAAATCATACAAGCAATCATAATGTAACTAATTATATGAAACATTAAAAGTAGTAATAGACAAATAGTAAACCTAATTAGTAATGCCCACCGACGTCCGCAAAGGTTCAGAATCGTCCAATTAGTTATTAGTTTGTCAACCTCCAAGTTGATGTCGTGCAAGAGGCTACTATATCTATTTTATGCCTTTATTCATTAGAATCGTACCCTGTTTGTTTCAAATTGGTACCAATCTAACATGAAATTGGTACCATTCTTATATAAAATTAGTACCATTCTGATATACCATTGGTACCATTCTGCTTCGAATTGGTACCATTCTGATTTCAAATTGGTATCATTTGGATAAAGTTTTCTTTTGAACAAGTGGTCGATTTAGACTTTCATTCGTAATAGTTTTTTCATTCCTAGGTACCTCAATGATAAAAATAACAATTTGCTTAGCCGTACTAAGACACTCTCCTTGAATAACAAACTAAGGAATTACAAACAAAATTAAATCAGAGAACTAGAAAATGAAGAAGAGATTAAAGTTTAAACAAAATTACAGCCTAAACTTTATTTTAGAGAGAGAGAAGAGAGGAAACTTGAAGATTAGATGAAAGAGAGAGAAAATCAGTATAAAAACCCAGACAACAAAAAGGGAAGAGCTACTATCATCCACAACCCAATAATCACAGACAAACAATAAAAATCTTAATTTTTAATCCTATAAAAATCCTCTTAAACAAACCTTCTAAATTTTGGAAGACCCGATTTCTCGATCTATTACTTTTGATTTTCCAGCAATCTTAATTTGTTCCTCTACCCTTTTTTTATTGAAGTGAATTTGTTATTTAACTTGGTGTGCAACTCCTTTAATGGTGCCAAAATTTCTCTGTTTGTCTTTCTTTCACAGTCTATTTTTTCTCTCTCTTCTTGTGGGATGGTGATTTGTCTTTTTTCTCTCTCTTGCTTTTTGTTTATTTCTTCCTCACTCTCTTGTTTTTGCGGGAGCATAACACACGTGCTAGATTTTTTTCTCTCCTTTGTTTTTTTCCTTGTGGGTCCCACTTTATTTTACTTTTTTGTTTTTGTTTTGGTGTTTGAGTCTCTTTTGGACTCAAACGGTTGGTTGTTGGGAGTATCTCTAAATATGGCTCTTAAATGGAAATGAGAATATCATGTTGGAGAGTGATTTTTTTTTTTGACAACAAGAGCATACATTAACAACAAAATACAAGAGTGCCCAGTTACCTAGCTTGTATGCCTAGGTTACGGACATCATTTATTTGTGGACACAGTACATACATACTTAAAAGACCCTCCTTAGCCTTACTACTAACCGATACATTACTAACATCTAACTGACCACTAACACTAGACTTAAGACTGGTACTTGACACACTACCAACATCCAACTTATTGCTAGCATCACAGGATCTTGTAGTAGGCTTTTTCCTTGATCTTGGAAACAAATCCTCACTCAGACTAGCTTTCTTCTTCATTCCAGTACAAAACCTGCCAATAATATCAACCTTAGGAAGGAAATAGGAACTTTACTGACGACCAGGCTTTAGGATCCTCTTGTAATGCTCATATTGCGGTGATTGGGCTTTCCGCCGCTTAGCCTGACCTTTAGCCTTCATGTAGGGCAATGGAATACATCCCTAAATTGGAGAACTGTGTAAAACATCTGACCTCGTCACGTGGGGCCTAGTAGCTGCTGTCTCCTTTTTAGTATCATCCTCAGATTTGGATTCCGAACTTTCCATCATTAGATCTTCAGATTCATGGTAAGCTAAATTGGGTTGAATGGCCTCAGCTCCTTCGATAGAACAACTATGCTCGTTCACAGATCCAAGGAAGTGTTGCCGCAACAGACCACCTGACATTGTGGCCTTCCCCTTAGTACCTTCTCTTGGGACTTGAACAATTCGAACTACCATGTATGCCCCTGATTTCGGATTATACATTTGCATTGATTTTCCCTGCCTCAACAATCGAGTAGCGCTTTTAGACAATTGCAAAGAGGAGCCCGGCCTTCTTCGGTTAAGAAACCAATATGTAGGCTCCGCCAGATTTGATTGTTCAATTATAGAATCACCCGCACTGACATTTGCACACTCCTTTTTAACATCATTCTCTACACACTCAACTTGATCCTTACCTTCAGCATCCTGCAGCTCGTTTATGACCTCACTTTTTACCATCTCTGTCACATCCAAAGAACATTCTCCTTCTTCCTGATGGTGCTCCTTCATCTTTTTCCTTGGTGGCAATGGGTCCACCCCTAAACCAACTGGATGTTCCTTCAGCTTTACCAACGAATTCTTAACTTCACTTAATTTCTTTGCAATTTCTTTATTTGATGGTTCAATCTCAGATGCTTGCAACAAATCCCAATACGCTAAATCACACCTTCCTATCCCAACCGCTGCTTTAGCTCGTCTAAACAATGCTTTCACATTACTGGGGTCGAAGCTTAAAACAACCGAACCTAGAAGACCAACTTGATCAAATTCATTTTTCTTCAACAAACATGCAGCTAAATTCAACAAGATGCATAAAGATAATTCGTAAAAGCATCTAACATCTTCCTCTTTTAAAACAATTAGGCTAAGCACCACACCAGCAAAACCATAACACTCTAATGCATCATCAATATCTCCATGACTGAAAAGGGAATTGCCTTCTTTCTTCCATGACTTAACAAGATCCAATGAAGCCTTGGGATTATCTAACTTAGAAACATAATTCAGGAATTCATTCTCATCTGATCCCAATCGACAATCCTTATTGAGGATCTCATGGAGCTCTCCCTTCATCCTCTCACAATCCTCTAGTGAAAACATACTTAAAAGACTAACTCAGTCAGACATAAGAAGAAGAAACTAATTACCAACAACTATTTAAAACAACCTTAATCACAGTGCTTTCCTTTGATAAATCAAAGTAGACTAATCAGAACTATTGCTCAGACCAAAGACTTAACAAAAATACCAAATATGGAAAGATTACACCTGGGGTTAGCTCGAGGAGTGAAGAACACCAAGTCCAGAAGAAAAGCGCTTGTGATGACACGAAAAACGGGGCAATCGACGCTGCACACACCCTATTGAAACTAAAAACATGCGGAAACAACTAAGCCGTAAAGAGAAAAGGGCATAAGGTGCTCGCCGGTGACCAGAGATCATAAGTGGTCGCCGGCGGGTTAGAAGGTGTTGTTGTGTGAAGGGTTCCGAGGAAGCTCCAGAAGGGTCGCGAGAGAGAGATAAGTTTTTCACTACCAACCAATTTTTTTTTGTCAATATTCTAACGATTCTCTACTCTGTAATCAAGATATTTATGTTGGAGAGTGATTGATTGTGTCTTTTTTTTTGTGTAACATGTGTGTTTGACATTACATACGTTCAGGGGTAAATGTACATTGAGATGCATAATGGGATTGGTATGTAATTAACCTCACTAGATTTTAATATTTTTGTTTCTAGGTAAATTTGAGATTTTGAAAATCCTCTTTTACTATGGACCACTTGATTTACATTTACAATCTAATATAAAAGTATATACTTTGTTAAGTTTATTTTCCCATACCAAACAATTATTATAGTTGGATGGATATCCAAATTTTGTGATAGATGCTGTATCAAACAATATTTGTATCTTATACTTAGGCTCTGTTTGGTAGGCCTGAACATGTCTTCTAGGAAGATGGTTTTCCCTATTTTACATTGTTTGGTATGGGCCGGACAATAAAATGGAAAACTTACGCTGAAAAGTTGTTTTCAACCCAACTAAAAACATTTTCCCTAAAATCTAAAAGGAAACCATGTTTGGTTGGTTGGGACAAAATATGCAAACCAAAGTGTTATGGTGGTCTCGGACTTAGGAAAGCTAGTGTTAATAATGCTGCCCTTCAACTAAAATTGCTTTGGCGCATTGTCAATAATCCAGAAAACATTTGGGTTACCATGGTTAGTCGTAAATATCTTAAACAACATAGTCTATGGTCTCACTCCCCCTCCTCTTTTTCGTCTTGGCAGTGGAGGAAACTTATGTCTCTCCGGTCTACTTTTAGGAAATGTATTAGGTGGCAAATAGGTGTTGGTCGTAACATCTCTTTTTGGTTTGATAATTGGGTCTATGCCCATCCTCTGGCTGATTTGGCTTCTCATAATATTATAGATCCTCTTCTCAAGGTTAGTGATTTTATCTCGGTTAATAATCAATGGCTAATAATGGATCTTAAAAATTTAGTGCCTAATCATGTAGCATTAGAAATTCAAAGTCTTTTTAATTCCATCTTCCCCTGTGCTTGATAAAATGATTTGGGGCCTTACCCCTCATGGTGAATATTAAGTCCAATCAGGTGCAAAACTCATTCAAGGGTATGGTATTCACTTTACTCCAAACGTAAAGTTTGATTGGCTATGGAAGATGAATCTCCCTCCTAAGATCAATTTTTTCATTTGGAAAATTTGTTTAGATGGGTTGCCTACTAAAGATCGACTTGAAAAAAGTCATGTTTTTCTCCCTCAAGAATATGTGTTTTACAAAGGAAGATGGTTTTCATCTTTTTCATGATTGTTCCTTTGTGCGCAATGTTTTTAGTTGTCTCCATGGTTTGGGTAATTGGCCTGTGTCCTTCTTTTATTAGTAATTTGTCCTTTACAGATAACATAGCTAGACTTAGGGAGGATTACAATCATGATGACATCTGTAAGGTTTTTATCATTTGGTGGCATGTTTGGTTTGCTCATAACAAAGTTGTGTTCTTGGAAGAAGGGTTAGTCCCCTCCAAGGTTGCTGCTTCAGTTGTCAGGTTTTTGCAGGATTGGGATCATGCCATTAATGTTCAAGATAATCTTTCCGTTACTACTGCTAGAGTGCCTAGTAGTAATAATAAAGAAGTTTGGTGGTCTAAACCCTCTCATCATCCTTTTAAGTTGAATTTTGATGGGTCTAAACTGAGTAGGGGTGAAGCTGCTTATGGTTATGTCATTAGAGACCAGGTGGGCTCTATTGTGTTGATGGGTGCTGGGAGTTTGCATCCTTCAGTCTCCATTTTGGTTGCTGAAGCTTGGGGGATGAAGGAAGGGATTAAGGCTGCGTTATCTATTGGCATCACAAGTTTAGCTATTGAGGGAGACAATCTTGTGGTTATTAATTCTCTGAAGAATGTATGGAAGATCCCTTGGGAAATTAACAATATTGTTGCTGATGCAGGGAAAGATTTTAGGGCTTTTCAATCTATTTCCATTTCTCGCTGTTTCCGCGAGGCAAATCAAGCTGCCGATTTTTTGGCAAACAAGGTCATTCGGTGCGGATTCCTCATCGCTGGTTTGAATTTCATGATCCTGTTTTCCTCTCTATCATCCGAAAGGATGTGTTAGGTTGGTCTTATTTTCGGGGCTAGCCTAGTTTTCTCTCCTTATCAAAAAAAAAAAAAGAAAACCATGTTTTCCTTTCTCTCTCTCTCAAACCTAAAACACGCTACTTTCAAGTCTCAACTCATCTTCACGCTACTCAATCTTCTCTCAGCTCATCTTCTCAATCTCACGGAAATCCGATAAAACTCGTTGTTCTAATCTATATTCTCTTCAATGTTAATCTATTATTGTGCAAATTCGATTGATTTTAGGGGGTTTTTTTGCTGGAAATTCGATTGATTTTAGGATTGTTTTGCTACAATTTCAATCGATTTTATGATTATTTTGGTACAAATTTAGGGTTTTATTTGACATTCGATTATTGTCTATCTCTATATTTGCTTGATACTTCGAATTTTAAAATATAAAAAGGAACTTACACTTATTTGTCATAAGCAATATGTTTATTGTGGTCCGAATTCATACAGGAGAGATTGATTGTCTATCTCTAAATTTGAGATTTTGAAAATCCTCTTTTACTATGGACCACTTGATTTACATTTACAATCTAATATAAAAGTATATACTTTGTTAAGTTTATTTTCCCGTACCAAACAATTATTATAGTTGGATGGATATCCAAATTTTGTGATAGATGCTGTATCAAACAATATTTGTATCTTATACTTAGGCTCTGTTTGGTAGGCCTGAACATGTCTTCTAGGAAGATGGTTTTCCCTATTTTACATTGTTTGGTATGGGCCGGACAATAAAATGGAAAACTTATGCTGAAAAGTTGTTTTCAACCCAACTAAAAACATTTTCCCTAAAATCTAAAAGGAAACCATGTTTGGTTGGTTGGGACAAAATATGCAAACCAAAGTGTTATGGTGGTCTCGGACTTAGGAAAGCTAGTGTTAATAATGCTGCCCTTCAACTAAAATTGCTTTGGCGCATTGTCAATAATCCAGAAAACATTTGGGTTACCATGGTTAGTCGTAAATATCTTAAACAACATAGTCTATGGTCTCACTCCCCCTCCTCTTTTTCGTCTTGGCAGTGGAGGAAACTTATGTCTCTCCGGTCTACTTTTAGGAAATGTATTAGGTGGCAAATAGGTGTTGTTCGTAACATCTCTTTTTGGTTTGATAATTGGGTCTATGCCCATCCTCTGGCTGATTTGGCTTCTCATAATATTATAGATCCTCTTCTCAAGGTTAGTGATTTTATCTCGGTTAATAATCAATGGCTAATAATGGATCTTAAAAATTTAGTGCCTAATCATGTAGCATTAGAAATTCAAAGTCTTTTTAATTCCATCTTCCCCTGTGCTTGATAAAATGATTTGGGGCCTTACCCCTCATGGTGAATATTAAGTCCAATCAGGTGCAAAACTCATTCAAGGGTATGGTATTCACTTTACTCCAAACGTAAAGTTTGATTGGCTATGGAAGATGAATCTCCCTCCTAAGATCAATTTTTTCATTTGGAAAATTTGTTTAGATGGGTTGCCTACTAAAGATCGACTTGAAAAAAGTCATGTTTTTCTCCCTCAAGAATATGTGTTTTACAAAGGAAGATGGTTTTCATCTTTTTCATGATTGTTCCTTTGTGCGCAATGTTTTTAGTTGTCTCCATGGTTTGGGTAATTGGCCTGTGTCCTTCTTTTATTAGTAATTTGTCCTTTACAGATAACATAGCTAGACTTAGGGAGGATTACAATCATGATGACATCTGTAAGGTTTTTATCATTTGGTGGCATGTTTGGTTTGCTCATAACAAAGTTGTGTTCTTGGAAGAAGGGTTAGTCCCCTCCAAGGTTGCTGCTTCAGTTGTCAGGTTTTTGCAGGATTGGGATCATGCCATTAATGTTCAAGATAATCTTTCCGTTACTACTGCTAGAGTGCCTAGTAGTAATAATAAAGAAGTTTGGTGGTCTAAACCCTCTCATCATCCTTTTAAGTTGAATTTTGATGGGTCTAAACTGAGTAGGGGTGAAGCTGCTTATGGTTATGTCATTAGAGACCAGGTGGGCTCTATTGTGTTGATGGGTGCTGGGAGTTTGCATCCTTCGGTCTCCATTTTGGTTCTTTGAAGCTTGGGGGATGAAGGAAGGGAATAAGGCTGCGTTATCTATTGGCATCACAAGTTTAGCTATTGAGGGAGACAATCTTGTGGTTATTAATTCTCTGAAGAATGTATGGAAGATCCCTTGGGAAATTAACAATATTATTGCTGATGCAGGGAAAGATTTTAGGGCTTTTCAATCTATTTCCATTTCTCACTGTTTCCGCGAGGCAAATCAAGCTGCGGATTTTTTGGCAAACAAGGTCATTCGGTGCGGATTCCTCATCGCTGGTTTGAATTTCATGATCCTGTTTTCCTCTCTATCATCCGAAAGGATGTGTTAGGTTGGTCTTATTTTCGGGGCTAGCCTAGTTTTCTCTCCTTATCAAAAAAAAAAAAAAGAAAACCATGTTTTCCTTTCTCTCTCTCTCAAACCTAAAACACGCTACTTTCAAGTCTCAACTCATCTTCACGCTACTCAATCTTCTCTCAGCTCATCTTCTCAATCTCACGGAAATCCGATAAAACTCGTTGTTCTAATCTATATTCTCTTCAATGTTAATCTATTATTGTGCAAATTCAATTGATTTTAGGGGGTTTTTTTGCTGGAAATTCGATTGATTTTAGGATTGTTTTGCTACAATTTCAATCGATTTTATGATTATTTTGGTACAAATTTAGGGTTTTATTTGACATTCGGTTATTGTCTATCTCTATATTTGCTTGATACTTCGAATTTTAAAATATAAAAAGGAACTTACACTTATTTGTCATAAGCAATATGTTTATTGTGGTCCGAATTCATACAGGAGAGATTGATTGTGCTGCGCTTCTTGTTCTTATAATTGTAGCTACAACCTACAGTGAATAGAAGTTCTGCTGATTTCTTTATTGTTTTGAACACTTTTACAAGATAAGCTTACAAAAAGAATATTTCAATTCTTTTCTGGAATACTATGAAATTGTGCTTCGTATAAGTACTTCATGAGAAATTAGAAGGAAGAGAATGAAGTGTAACAAAGAATTTAGGGAGCATATCTTTAGCTTTATCCAATGTCTGGTGCTTTTTTTCTTCGATTTACCGGACTTAAATGTGGGTTCTTCATTATTTGATATTTGTATGAATTTATATGTGGGTATGAAGATGATAAGATAATGGAAATCCTTGTTCTATGGGAGTGATTTAGATTATTTTCGTAACATCTTTAGGATTTTGGGTTTTTTTTTTGAGAAATGATCATGATGAGGTGTTTACTTCATATTTCAGGTTGTTGCATGATTATGGAGTCGAATGATGTTCAAAAGTCGCAGGTTATACTATTCTTTACGCTTTTATTATTTGTTATGTGTCTTCTCAATTAAGGAACTAAAATTCTTGATTTGTTAATGTTTGTAGATGATCCATAAAGGCATGATTATAGGTGATGTTGCTTCCGTCCTTGCTTTAATTGAAGTAGATATGTCTAGGACTAAAAGACCTACAATAGTTAGACAACCTTATGTAAATCGGGATAGTTTGAGGGAGGCGAATATCAATAGTGTTGTATATTGTGGTGACTCTCACTGTCTTGGGCAGATTCGTATGAGGGCTGGTGCTTTTTTTGGCTTGTGCAATATTTTAGTTGAAAGGGGACTTTTGTTGGAAAGTAAGCAATTGAGTGTTAAGGAGCAAGTATTAGTATTTTTATACTTGTTGGGTCATAATGTAAGATTTCGGGCAGCCGGGGGAAGATTCTTTCGATCTACTTGGACTATACGTTACTACTTCCATATTGTGCTCCAAGCAATCCTTCGCTTGTACCCATATGTTATAAAACCACCAGAATCTTTTGTGCAACCTGAAATTCATAACAATTCAAGGTTTTTTCCTTGGTTTGAAGATTTTATAGGAGCTATAGATGGTACCCATGTACGTGCATCTGTTCCTATTGAGATGCAAGATCGATTTCGGGGAAAAAAAGGATAAGACTACACAGAATGTACTAGCAACAGCTGATTATGACCTGAAATTCACTTTTGTGCTTGCTGGTTGGGAGGGTTCTGCCCATGATTCAAGGGTTTTAAGTGATTAAAAGGGGGTTTAAGGTTCCCAAAGGTAATTTTTTAACGTTTCTTCTTTTGTTGCTAATTATGGTGTAGTGCACTTAAATTGATTGGAAAATTGGTGATGATTTATCAATGTAGGGAAGTATTATCTTGCCGACGCAGGGTATGGTGATCATAAAGGATTTATGCCTTCATATAGGCGAGTGCATTATCATTTGAAAGAGTATACCAACAATCCTCCCGAAAATGAACGAGAATTATTCAATCTTCGGCACTCTTCACTAAGAATGTGTATAAAGAGGGCGTTTGGAGTTCTAAAGAAGCGATTTTGTATCTTAGATGCTGAGCCATTTTGGTCATTTACAACCCAAGTGGATGTGGTTCTTGCTTGTTGTATGATACATAATTACCTTAGGTGCATTGATCCAAATGACTCAATTACAAGAGAGGCGGATTTAGAGATTGCTGCAAACTTAGATATTGATTCACAAGACATCAGACCATCACATACTCGAAGGGAACTGCGTGAAGAAAACAAAGAATGTGCGAAAAAACGAGATGCCATAGCTTTAGCCATGTGGGATTCGTATAAAAAGCGCCGAATTTCATGAAGTTTCTCGTTATAGTACATGTATAAATGTTTCTTTTTGTCACCTTGGTGCTTTGAGCTCTAAATTAGTTTTTGGGATGTTGAACGTTTCTGAAAACGGGAAATTAGATGGTTATTTTGGTGTTAAACTTGTTGATGTTCGTATTTTCTAATTAGATGATTCCCTGCTTCTTCATTTGTATATGTTGCTACTGGAATCTTGAATGCAGAAATGGCAATACTTGTTTTGCCTTATTTTTATTATTCCTCTTTTTGTCTAATGAAGCAATCATGTGGTATTAATCAAGTAAAGTTGTTAAATCAGGTGGTACATCAACTTTATAACTTTGTTTAATCAAGTACAGTTGTTCCAACTTTATAGGTTATTTTCTTACTAACTTATGGACGATGTTGATAATGTTATCATGTGGTGAAAGAACAGAAGAAAACTAATTTCCGATAGTCGAAGCAAATGTCCAAGGAATTATTGGGATTTCTTGAGGAAGAAGTGAAAAGAGGAAACCGACCAAATAGCACTTTCAGAACTAGTTCTTTTGTAGCTGCTGTGAAGTTAATTTCAGAAAAATTTCAGACTACTTGCAATGCTGACCACGTTGAGAATCACATGAGGACATTGAGAACTGCTTGGGGAATTATATAACAAGTTCGGGGAAACTCCGGGTTTGGTTGGGATGATAATATAAAGATGGTAACTGCATCTCCTAAAACATATCTTGCTTATGTTCAGGTATGTTTTTGTTTTGTCTCTCTCCTTTACAATCTTGTCTTATGTTCAATCAATAGGAATCAAACTTCTGTTGGCCCATTTTCACATCTTGTTAGCGTAGAAGTATCAGCTCAATCATTCACTCATCCCCTTTCGAGGTTTCTTAAACATAATTGTATACTCATATCTGCTCAGTCTTTTTATTCTTCTTTTGTTATAGTCATATCTGCATGATTGTGCGTACATGTGAGCTTGGACGTAAGGTGATTCTAATTGTATCTGTCATTGGGTTCAGGCGTTCAGCCTCCAATATATCTTATTTGATGCCAGACTCTTGCAGTTTTCTGTATATCCTTGGGACTTGACAAAGTATGTCGACTGGCATGTCTGCTGGTATAACTTAGGGTCTATTGGTGCCTTGGTTGAGTTTATGATGATCCGTAATTAGATAGTGGATGATTTATTACACAATTCTTGAATGCTTTAATCATGAGAAGGCAGATTTGTTTCAGTGGTGGGAAGCTGATGCTAATTAGGCTAAATAGAAATACACGAAATCTTCTGGACTTACCACTAGTAGAAAAATGAAAATTTGCGTCAGTCTATGTGCGTTGCACGCTAGAAGGACTGACGCAAATAGCCTATTTGCGTCGCACATTAAAGAACGTGCGACGCACAAAATGACAGCAGAAGGGTGGTAGGGTCATTTGCGTCGCACGGGGTTGAGAACGCGATGCAGATGACGAACATGATTTGTGTCAAACATAGCTATTGTGCGACGCAGATGACTAGATCCCATGATTTGCGTCGCATGCTTGGGGGATGCGATGCATATAGTTTTCGTCTAAAATGATGAAAAGTCATATGCGTCGGATGGCCATGACACGCGATGCAGGATGGTCATTAAGTCATGTGCGTCGCACCTCCACGACACGCGACGCAGATAGCTAAACTAGCCATCATTTTTTAAAACCTCACTCCCCGCATTTCCCCAAACCCTAACTTCATTCCCACCTCATGCATTACCAATCGCCGCTCTCCCACTTCTTCTCTCTCTTTCTCACTCAAACAACAATCAAACAAGGAAAAATTCATCATCAAATGAAACCCTCATCACTCAAAACATCATAACCACAAAATATCTTCAAAAATTAACAACAACCCAAATCAGAAAACACCACAAAACCCTCAAAAAACACAAATTCTGGCAAATTAAAACAACAAAAAAGAAATCAAAAGCAAAAAGTGATATATATATATTATATATATATATATATATATATATATGATATATATATATATATATATATATATATATATATACACAAGTCCATGACGTTCATCGGCTTGAAAAGAGAGTTTCTGATGGTTCATAGCTTGGGTATAATGCTGTGAAAGAGAATTGGCTGCGCTACAAAATGATGTATATATGGTTCAATCCACCTCATCGAGTTTTGTGGCAATAGATTTCCTCTTTTTCACCATTTTTTTCTGGGTGTTTTCTCTCTCCTCTGAATTTCGAATCTCAAAGAGGATCTTCGCATCTTCTGTAACTTCCTAATGATCTCAAATCTTCTGGTATAATCCGTCATCACTTCGGGTAAACCTCTCGTCATTTCAAAATCTCGAAGTTCATGTCACTTTCATGATGGATCTGCACTCATTTTCTCTCTCCTCGTTCGAATTATTCTCTCTATGTCACTGATCTTGATGACTGCAATTTTGCGTGATTTTTTCGACAAATTTTTTATTTCATCTAATTTGCAGGTAATTTCGCCATATTTAAGATTTTTTTTGAAATAAAAAAATAGAACCTATGAAAAATGAAATTTCTTGTATTTTTTCAGCTTTTTAACTCATTTAAAATGAAATTTATTGATTTGCAGATCTGGGGCAGGAAGAGAAGAAACTACTGGCCAAGCTTTCTATTTCCATCTAACAAGATTTAGGATGTAGAGAATTGTAGATTTTCGTTGTTTAAGTTTGTTTGATTCCATTTATTTGTAGGATTTGTTAAGATTATCATTTTAGATTTTCATTCATGTTTTCCGATTACAGAAATATTGTAAAAAATAAAGAATCATGTTTTAATAATCTGCGATTTGCGTATGTGCAGAACTATTGAGTTTCGTATGTGCATTTCGTGCTTGTTGCTGGGTTGGTTTTGTTTATTTTTCTTTTATGTATAATCTGCCATTTGCGTCGGATGTTGGTTATAGTCCGACGCAAATTCCTTTTTTTTAAAAAAAAATGCTTGATCTGCGTCGCACATGGTCCAACGTGCGACGCAAATGGTAGGCTAGGCTTACTGTGCTGGTGGTGGTATGGTTTGGCGTCATGTGCGTCGCACCTCGAGCCCTGTCCGACGCAAATAGCTCCTCAACTGTGTCGGACCCTTATCCGACGCAGATCATATCTCTGTCATTTGCGACGAGACCTGTACCGTCGGACCGATTTCCGACGCAGATAGTGGTCCCAGGTCCGACGCAAATTGACAATTTTGTACTATATGCTTATGACTAAGAAGAATTTCTGGAAGTAGATAATGGTTAAGTATTATTTCATAATGCTTTGGTTGTGATAAAAAAAAATACCCTGGAAGTAGATAATGGTTAAGTATTATTCTAGAGTACCTTCTCCATTTACTGTTCTTTAGACTTACTAGTTTGACAATAGCTATGCATGTATGTATAGGTATACTTATTAGCCCTCTTTATGTTTTTTTTTACAACGAGAAATCGTACATTAATTAAAAGCAGAAGTACAACCAAATGCTATTACATCCAAATCTAAACCAAACAAACGAACCTAAATGAGCTTTATGAGCTCGTACATTCCATCTAAAACCAAAATAAGTAAAACTGATAAAAAGTCGCGTAGGAAGGGGGTGGTCGCTGGTCATTGCTTGCGATGGTGGATTCAAACCTCGGATGGCTGATGGATGAGGTAGAAGAGGCGGATGATGTTTGTGGGCCGGACAACAAAGAACCAACGGCGAGCGTCGCGTCTCGCCGCATGAGCAACCCCAACAATCTGCAATCGCTTGGATTCTAAGCTCATGATTTTATATGAGTCACGTTCCGTTGTGACTCATTACTCTCGCTCGAGAGTACTTCAGGTTTCTCCATAAGATAGGAGAAACGCAGATGAGTGGGCGTGCTGAAAACCCTCAGATAGAACTGAGGTGCCGCCTTCAGATTTAAAGTTTTCAAGGCAAGGACCATTAGGATCAATGCCAAGCTAAAAATTGAGCCAAACAAGTTGAGCTCTCGAACACACCTCCGGTTTGCAAAACCGGAAAACATACGTCCAACCATGAAAAACAATCACCGCCTCGTCCATGCACACGAACTTCGTGAGTCACCTTGTCCCTCAGCACAAAATCCCACAAACCGACATATTCTACTATGATAACTTTGAACCACCAATCCTGATTCAATTGAAAAACACTTGTTGATGGCCACAACGACCATGGAGAACATCTTTAATAACTCGAAAACAATGCACTCCTATTATTTGGAGGTTTAACACACATTTTAAGAAAAAACCTAATATACTTAGTTGGAGATCCCAACAACCAGGGGGGAGGAGGAGGGGAAGCCCGACACTAACAGGGGGGAAGGGGGAGCCCGACTCTAACACGGGGGAGGGGAAAGGGGAGCCCATTACACAACCAGGGGAAGGGGAGGGGAAGCCCATAACAACCAAGACACTACACAAGAGACTGTACTTACCAGACTCGGGGATGGGGACGGGGACGGAGACCATAAAAACGAAAACCACATACTGCAACGGGAATGGGGACGGGGACGGAGACCATAAAAACGAAAACCACATACTGCAACGGGAACGGGGAAAACTTAACCAACACGCAGCCTAGATAAACCATAAGCAAGGGGAACCTGCCCGGAGAAACCGACAAGCGGCGGGGGAACCCGTACTGAAATGGAAACCAGCGAATACGACGCGACTCAGGGAGGGGAATAGAACGACGCGACGTATACGTCGCAGGGAAAGGGGGAATGACGCGATTTGGTGGGGGGGAACGACGCGACTCATCAGCGCAACTAACCGGAAATGAGAAGACGACTCGGGGTGGGGGGAAAGACGACTCAACTAACCGGAAATGAAAAGAGGGGGAGAGGCCCGACTGCTGTCGTGAGCCCAAGGCGGCTCATACGGCGGTTGAGCCCCTAGGGATGCCTTTGGGTGTGGGGGGTCTTAGGTTGCGGCGATTAGTTTGCAGAGAGAAAAGGTAGGGTTTGATAACTTTCCTTGACCCTTGTCAATTGCGATTTTGGTGATTATTAGCCCTCTTTATGTTGAAGATTAATTCAAGCTGTAAAACTTGTTATTATACTTCCTCCGTTCCAAAATAAGTGAAACACTTCTCTCATTTATGTGAGAGTTTTTTGAGACAAGTGTTTCACTTATTTTGAAACGGAGGAAGTATGTGAAATGCTATAGTTATTATATGTGGCAATCTGAAATTTGTTAATTTTCTTCCTTATTTAACAGCAATATCCATCTCATGACACATATTTGAACAAGAAAATTGATATATATGAGGAGATAGCAATAGTGGCGGGTAAAGACATGGCACGAGGTAATTTCTCAAAGACATTCGGCGACATTCAAAATACTTCAAGTGGGCAGCCTAGAAGTACTGAAATTGAGTCTACCAAGTCAGACAGTGGAAATTCTTCTGAGCCCAGATCTCATAAGAAGAGGCCTCGAGTTGAAGACGAAGGGGGTGATTTGCAACATATCTCTACTCAACTAGGTGAAGTTGTTAGTGCTATGAAAAAAATTTCGGACAACCAACTTGATGTGGGGAAACTTTACGAGGAAATCATGAAGATGGATGACTTTAAAGAAGCTATCCGCGTTGCTGCTTTTGACCACTGGGTTGAGCTTGAGATGCTTGTTAAAGCTTTCTTGACCAAAAGTGAATCTCTTCGCAAGCTTTGGCTCCAAAAATATGTCAAGACTCTACTCTAATTTTTTTAGTAGCTAACTTTGTGTTGTGAACTATCTACTATTTTGAAGGTTTTGATGTGGACTATTGTTATGCCTAATAGTATCAATAGTATTGTGCTATGACATGTTAGAAACTTTGGGAATGTTATAAGAATGACTTTTTTTCTAGCAAAAATGTTATATTAGTTTGCTCAAAATTTTTAAGGAAGCCAATAATAATTTAGCAAAAATGTTATAAGAATGACTTTTTTTCTAGCAAAAATGTTATATTCATCTTCCCATAATAATTTAAGGAAGCCAATAGATATATATTTATGTAGGAGTTTTAAAAAAAAAAGTAATAAAAGAACACTAACTAACACTCAAGAGGTAGCAACTAGATTAATTAATATAGTTGAAACTGATTTTCCATTGAACCAAACAATGGAAATTGCTTATAGTGGAAAACTATTTACCATGCAATCAAATAAAGGAAAATGCTTATGAAATTGAGTTTTCCTCTGTAAAAGGTTTTCCTTGTAAACTTATTTTCAGTTGAAAGTGTTTTACGCTCTACTAAACGGAGCCTTAATGAACAAATCCTCCTCATGCTTTTTAGCTTTTAAGTGAGATACACCTTTTTTGCCTTTGCAACAACTCTGGCTAACTATTTAAAGAACACAATATCAGTTCACTTAGTTTAAGTGTTTAACAAGACATTATAGATTGACAATTGTCATGTGGTGCTCCCAAATCTTTGTAACATCCAAAGAATTAATCACAACCAGCATCAACCTGCATATATCATGGCATGGATGCGAATGGCCTGCATGGTGCACAATCTCTAGGCTTCCAAGTCTAAGATTTATACGATTCTTACATGTGAAGCGTCATAACATTAATTAGTTAATGCATTCAAATGGATTAATAATGGATAGGCATATAATTATTGATAAGCACTGTCATGGATAAAAATAGCAATATTGTTTTCATCAATGAGGCTATTGATACCCCCTCTAATTTTGCCCTCTAATAACAAAATCAAACAATATCGCCTCTCTCTCTCTAAAACACTCTGTCTTCTCTCTAAGAAAAAGCCTCTAGCAAACACCTAATCCTAGGAACTCGCCGGAGCTCCGGCGCCGCGTAGGTTTCCGGCGGTGCTCCGACGAGTTCCCTTATTCAGTTTTTCTTTTCGTTTCTCCTAGCGTTTGTCCTAGTATTTAGAGCTTTCTTTTCAGTTTGTCGTCCTAGTTTCTGGGTGGTTTCTTGGCCCGAAACTTGAGCTTTGTTGTCGCGCCTGCTCGTCGTGTTCGCTCGTAGCAGTTGGTTTGCCGTTGTGTTTGCCTCGTATTCTCCTGGACGCACATTCCTTTCTTTCCCCTTGCTGCAGTCGTGTCTCCACCGCCCCACCGTGTTTCGGCTCCTCATCCAGCCCCGCTATCGGTTACCCCCCTCCCTAGTACGTGAGTCAATATTGTTAGGGCCTCCCCTCCCCCTCCCCCAAGTTTCATTTTGGGCCTCCCCTCCCCCCTTCCCTGCTTACTGGTTTATCAATTTGGGCCTCCCCCTCACCGCCCCCTAGTTTTGGTAGTAAAATTGTAGGGCATCCCCTCCCCCCCTTAGTGTTAGAGTTGCGCCCCCTTCCGGCCTCCGGTGGTTGTGCTTTTAACCCCCCTTCACCTAGTGTTTCATCGGATCTTGGAAGTGCGTCCTCCTTTACCCACTTAAGTTTAGTTCTCTGATCTCATTGTTGATTGGTTAGTTGTGTTAGTATGGTGGTGTTGTTAGTTAAATCAATGTGCTTGATTTTTTTTTATTACTTTTTGGAGGTAGTTTTTGTCTTCAAAAGGTTGGATCTGGTCTATGTGGGTGGTTAGGGTTTGCGTGGCAAGAGATTTCATGTTTGGGGTTTTTTTTATCTGATTTTGAAAATCGGACGGTTCTTCGAGATCTAATCTTGTTAGATTTCTATCTCGCTTGGTAATGATTATATCAATTATTACATTGACAAAATGATATCTGAAGGCGGCTCCTCAATTCGTCAATTGGGTTTATAGCGCGTCAACTCATCTGAGCTTCTCCTCAAAGGAGAAGCCTGAACTACCCTTCCAAAAGGGTATTAAGTCACACAGGAATGTGACTCTTTCAGGAAACACGACCATAAAATTCCATGTGACAAAAGGTCACTGGGATTGGTCAGGTTGCAAGTTCATAATCTCGCTGGTACTTGGTTGCCCCGCTTGTGAAATCAGCCCTCTCCTCCCACTAGGGATGGAAATTGGGCGTGGCGGGTGCGGAGGATGGTACCTCCACACCCGCACCTGCATAAAATTCCTATCCCCATCCCTGCCCCACCACCCATTGCGGGAGAAAATTCCAGACCCATCCCCGCCTCCACCAAATACGTATTTAAACTCATCCCCGCCCCCACCACCCGCACGGTACCCGCACCCGCGTCGTACCCATTTCATCCCCGCGCCCACCACCCGAATGGGTGCCCACACCCGCTTCGTATCCGCTTCATACCCACATATTTATATTTTTGCAAGATCAAATTATTAATAATAGAAGTATATAAATAGAATTTTAATAATAAATATGCGGGGCGGGCGGGGGGGGCGGGCGGGGGCGGGCGGGGCGGGCGGGCGGGATAGGGCGGGGCGGGCGGGGATGGGGCGGGTATAACATGAAATCCACACCTGCTCCACCACCCATTGCGGGTACCATTTTAATCCCCATCCCCGCCCCATCCCTGCCAAACCTATGACCCATCCCCGCCTCGCTTGGGCGGGGATGGGGCGGATCTCCTACTTGACCCGCCCCACTGCCATCCCTGCCTCCCACTCCTTTCATCAGGGTTCTGGCGATCGTCATCCACCAGAAGCAGAGTTTCAATACAATCAACTATCAATTCAGACCTCCAGATCGAGCAGTTTTATCCACTAGGAGAAAAAAAAGGAAGGGTTGCGCAAGAAGGGCTGCGGTTAACAAGAAATCGCAGCCCTTCATGCAGTATGAAGGGCTGCGATTTTGAGGCTAACCGCAGCCCTTCTGATCCCATCCCATATCTCCAGTTTTGCGCGTACACACACAGTAGGTAGACATATTTTCTAAATTTCCCTCCCTTACACGCATTTGACGAGCGAAAAACCCCTCCCTCCCTCTCACTCACTCGCACATTAACCCTAACGCCCCATCAACGGAGCCCTGACGCCGGAGCACCCACATTGCTTCACCACCACAACCCTTCTCTTTCTTCACCTCTCTTCTCTTCTCTTAGCTTCTCTTCTCTTCTCTTCTTTTCTCTTCTCTTCTCCACCATTTGAGTGGGTTTAGGGTGTGGAGCTCCTCCACCACTACGCAGCGCCACCACCCACAAGCGGCAGCAACAACTACCACCACCACTGCCCTACTCTTTCTTCATTGCTAGCTCTTGGGTTTAGCTAATTTTTTGCTTAGTTAAGTATGAATTAATGTTTTTAAGTTAGTTTTGTGTTTCTTAATTGAATTAAATGATTAATGTGCAATGTGGGTTTTGTTAATTGTAGGAAGAAGAGGCTTAAGAAGGCAAATAAAGTTCCAACTATCTCTACTCTCTTCATTGCTTATCATTGGTGTTAAGAGGTAACTAGTTTAATTTCGTTGTCTTTTTTGTTTGATTTAATTTGTTGATGAGACAAAGTTGTCATGTGATTCAATTTGATTAAGTTATGATAATTTATTGATATATATATGTATTTCTTATAATGTATGTATATTTCTTGATATGAGATTGTATGAAAACGCAATGTAATTTAGCTATGAAATCTACAAGTTGTTTGAATTGTCATCATATGCCTAGATACCCGTTTAAGACTTACTCATTAGGAGTAAGTCTTGAATAGTCCCCGGTTTGGGACTGTTCTTGGACGTTTGATCTCACTTAGGTGGTGAATGTGTGTCTTCTTTTCAATTCTGAGGAAAATCTTGGCTCATCGTTTCTCTACATTGTTCTCTGGGTACATATGTAGATAAGCAATTATCTACATTGTGTACTTAGAGATCTGTAGGGAAATGCTGCCGGATTTTCCTTAGAATTGAAAAGTTGGCACACATTCACTAGTGAGATTAGACGTCCAAGGATGGGTTAGGTTGGAGTGATAAGGACCTTCGGCTGCATGCATACAATTGAACATGTCACTATCTTATATTGCTCTATACGTGTGTGATATGATGATATGTGAGTGTATGTACTTAAATAATGATTGATGCATTATAATGAATGGTTGTGTTTAATTATTAGAGGTCTTCTTGAATGAGATGGATCGTACTTGGATGTATGGTAGTCGTGAATCGATTGAGTTTGTGAAAGGGGTCTTGGAATTCTGTACAACTGCATTACAATATCAAGCATCCTATGGAGCAGTTGACTTTTATTGTCCTTGTTTCGATTGTAGAAATGTGAGCAAGGTTAGTAGTATACATGTGGTTAGGGAGCATGTCTTTCGTCGTGGGTTTAGGCCTCAATACCACGTATGGGTTTGGCATGGTGAGCAGGGGAAGTATATAGGAAGCTCTAGAGTAATGAACGATGTATGTGAAGAAAAGAAGGATGATGAGTTCGGGGATGAGAATTTGGATGATGAGTTTGCGAGATGATGATAGGGATCGGGTAGACGAGATGATACACGAGGTTGAAGATCAGTCGTGTAAACGACCTCGTATTTTTGAGTCTATGTCCGAGGCCGCTGAAAAGCCGTTGTATCCAAGGTTGTACAAAGGACACCAAACTTTCCGCGGTGATAACACTGTTCAACATTAAGTCGAAAGCTGGTTGGACGGACTCTAGTTTCACATCGTTGTTGGAAGTTTTAGCCGATATGCTCCCCGATGGAAATGAATCGCCAAAGTCGTACTATTATGCGAAAAAACTGATGTGTCCTTTCGGTTTAGAGTACGAGCGGATACATGCTTGTCCTAACGATTGTGTGCTTTATCGTAATGAGTATGAGCATTTACATGAGTGTCCACGTTGTGGATTGTCGAGGTACAAGCGTGAAGGTGCTGGAGGTAGTCAAGGACCACCAGCTAAGGTGTTGTGGTATTTACCCATAATACCTAGATTTAAGCGCATGTTCTCAATTAAAGGAGATGCGAAGAATTTGAGGTGGCATGCAGATCGTAGGAAGAAAGACGGTCTGCACAAGCATCCGGCTGATTCGCCTGAGTGGAAAAGTATCAACAGGGTGCATAAGGCATTTGGTAATGAGGATAGGAATATGAGGCTTGGATTATGTACGGATGGCATGAACCCTTTTGGCAATCTCAGTTCGCAGCATAGTACATGGCCAGTGGTCTTAGTGGTTTATAACTTGCCTCCTTGGTTGTGCATGAAACGCAAGTACATGATGCTGTCGCTTCTTATATCGGGGCCCAAACAACCTGGAAATGACATTGATGTATACCTCCAACCGCTTGTTGAAGATTTACAGAAGATGTGGAACGAAGGAGTGTTAGTATTTGATGCGTATGCTAATGAGATGTTCACTCTGCGTGCCATGCTTTTTTGTACTATGAACGATTATCCAGCTTATGGGAACTTATCTGGGTATAAGACGAGAGGAAAACAACCCTGCCCAATTTGTGTAGATGACATGAAATCTACACACCTTAAGGGCTGCAAACATGTGTATATGCGCACACGAAGGCACCTCAGACGCGACCATCCCTATAGGTTTAAGAAGAAGGCATTCGATGGGACGGTTGAAGAAGAAGTTGCTCATAGACCATTAACCGGCATCCGAAGTTTATAATCAGGTGAAGGGCATTGAAACAATCTTTGGTAAACCTGCTAGTGAGGTTGATCGACCTACGGGATTATGGAAAAAGGAGTCCATTTTTTGGAAACTCCCATATTGGAAAGATCTAAAGGTCAGACATTGTTTGGATGTCATGCACATAGAGAAGAATGTTTGTGAAGCTATTCTTGCGACACTTATGAATATTCCGGGCAAGACAAAAGATGTTAAGGCGTCACGACTTTACTTGGAAAAACAGGGGCTTCGACCAGAGTTGCGGGCTCAGAAAAGGGACGGAAGGAAGAAGAAAGTAGTGGAGGAAAGGGTGGATGATGAAACTCAGAAAAGTAAAAAGAAGGTGGAGGATTCGGAGAAGAATTATTTGCCACCAGCTTGCTACACGATGTCACGTGCAGAGAAACGGATTTTTTGCGAGTCATTGTATGGCATTAAGGTCCCAACTGGCTACTCATCGAATATGAAGCGGTTTGTTACCTTAAATGGTGAATTGAAGTTATCGAGTATGAAATCTCACGATTGTCATGTCATGATGCAAGTATTCTTACCGATTGCAATTCGTGAGATACTTCCAAAGCATGTGAGGCACACCATTACCGAACTTTGTTCATTTTTCCATACAATATGCAGCAAAGTCCTAGAACCGTCGACCCTCGATTCCTTGCAGGCCGAGTAGTTGAAACTCTATGCAAATTTGAGATGTTTTTTCCCCCGCATTCTTTGACATTATGGTCCATCTCATTGTCCATCTAGTTCGAGAAATTAAGCTGTGTGGTCCAAGTGTTTTTGAGGTGGTGCTATCCTTTTGAGAGATATATGGGCACTTTGAAGGATAAAGTTCGGAATCCCGCACAACCGGAAGGTAGTATAATTCAAGGGGTTGTGGGTGAAGAGATCAGTAATTTTGTGGCTGAGTATTTTGCTAGTGTTGATCCTGTTGGACTTCCGACATCCCGACACGAGGGCAGACTTGAGGGCAAGGGCACAATTGGTTCAAAATTGATCACACCTTCCGTAGAAAAGCGTAAACAAGCTCACTTATTTGTATTGCATCACGTAGCGCCTGTCCATCCTTATTTAAATGAACATATGGAGGAATTACGTGTTAGCAATCCTGGAAAAGGAGTTAGTGCATTGACGCAAATGCATAACAAGACTTTCATTGATTGGTTTCATAAACGAGTAGTGAATGATTTGGATGAAAGTGTTCCTGAAACGATCAAGTGGTTAGCATTTGGTCCTCGTGAAGCCGTACGCTCTTATGAGGGTTATGATATTAATGGGTATACGTTTTGGACTGAACGTCAAGATCTCGAAGTCAACATCGCAACAAAATAGTGGTGTTTCACTTGTGGCGTCGGCTACACAATACGCAAGCTCGAAGGATAAGTCGCCTGTACATGCCGAAAGCAATTATTATGGGCGAATAGAAGAAATATGGGGAGCCGGACTACTTGTACTTTTAATATTTGCCTCTTGTGTTGCAAGTGGGTTGACGATAATTGACATTGCGTAAGAAAAGATGATCCTTGCGGATTCACTCTTGTTGACCTTAGTCGTCTACGTGAAACCGAGGAGCCATTTGTAATTGCATCACAAGTTAAGCAAGTTTTTTTTGTAACCGATCCCGCCGATAATAAGTGGTCAATTGGTGTACCTGGTAAAAGGAGTATCCTCGGTATTGGTGATGTTGATAATGAGGAAGAATATGATGCATTTGAGGACCTCCCCCCTTTTACCTATCCCGAAAATAGTGTGGAAGATGATGTGAATATGTCGGAGAACTATATGCGTGTAGATCACACGGAAGGGATACATGTACTTGAGGATCCTAAGAAACGGCGGAAGGTCAATAAATCATGAGA
Source organism: Beta lomatogona (assembly GCA_947646795.1). Lineage (NCBI taxonomy): Eukaryota > Viridiplantae > Streptophyta > Magnoliopsida > Caryophyllales > Amaranthaceae > Beta > Beta lomatogona. Next base: position 7,653,722 of record CANSNZ010000089.1, read on the forward strand.
CATAAACTCGAGTCCGTGTAATTTCTCCAATTTGTAACTATTATGTAGATTTTTAGGCTTATTTTTTGTTGTAGGTTGAATTTGGGGAACGAAAAGGTCATTTTAGGGCTACATGGCAATGATGGAGTGCAATGGGGGGCAAGTAGTGGTGGTGGTGGTGGGACGTGTTACAAATGTGGAGAGTGAGGTCACATGGCAATGGAATGCTCTCCACATTTGTGACACTTTCCACTCTCTCCGCCGCTACCACCGATGGGCATTCCATTGCCATGTGACCCGATTCTCGGGTCATTTTAGGCCTATTTTAGCCTTTTCGCTTCCGATTCGTACTATATGAGTCATTTAACCCCAAATTCTTTTTGAACATGATTATATGAGGTATAATGTAAGTATTATGTAGAGTTTTAGGCTTGCATTTGTTGTTGGTTGCATTTCGGGAACGAAAAGGCATTTTAGGCCAATTTTAGCCTTTTCGCTTCCGATTCGTACTTATCGAGTCATTTAACCCCAAATTCTTTTTTAACATGATAATATGAGGTATAATGTAACTATTGTGTAGAGTTTTAGGCTTGCATTTGTTGTTGGTTCCATTTCGGGAACGAAAATGTCATTCTTAGGCCTATTTTTGCCTTTTACGCTTCCAAAGCGTATTTATCGAGTCATTTAACCCCAAATTCATTTTCAACATGATAATATGAGGCATAATGTAACTAATGTGTAGATTTTTAGGTTTGCAATTGTTGTAGGTTGAATTTTGGGAACGAAAAGGGCATTTTTGGCCTATTTTTGCCTTTTCGCGTCCAATTCGTACTTATCGCGTCATTTAACCCCAAGTTCATTTTGAACATGATAATATGAGGTGTAATGTAACTATTATGTAGATTCTTAGGCCAGCATTTGTTGTAGGTTGTATATCGGGAACATAAATGTGATTTTAGGCCGATTTTCGCCTTTTCGCGTCCAATTCTTGTTTCTCGAGTCATTTCACTCCATTTTATTTTTCAATATGATAATATAAGGTATAATATAACTAGTGTGTAGAGTTTTAGGCTTGCATTTGTTTTTGATTGAATTTCGGGAAGGTATATGTCATTTTTAATCACTACTAAATACGGTAAATGATTGAATTCTTATATTTTGTGTTTATTCCTTGGTTGTTTTGCAAGGTTTATATGAATAACACACCACGTTTGAGGGCCTTCACCACAGATGAATTACATGAAGTTCGGGATAAGTTGGCGTCCCACATTTGTGATGATTGCTTATGATACATCTACTAGTTTGTATCAATTCTATGTACACTTTTTACATTATTAAATATATACATATTTAAAGTTAATTATTACGTTCAAAAACTTGTCATATATTATTGCAATTTGATCGGTTTTTTTTGTGTCGAAGGGAGGTTATGGGTGGAAGTGGGGGGGGGGTGGGCGGGGGGTGTCTTTGGGCTGGGGGGGGTAGGGGGCGGCGGAGGTGGCGGGGGTGTCTTGGGGGGCGTAGGGGTTGAGGGGGCTAACGGGGGTGTGGGTGAGGGCGCGGGGCGGCGGGGGGTGGGTGGGGGTGGGGTGGGGTGGGTGGGGGGTGGGGTGGCGGGGTGGCGGGGGTGGGGGTGCGGGGGCTAAGGGGGGGGGGGTGGGGGGGATGCCAAGGGGTGGCGGGGGTCGGGTGGGTGGGGGTGCGGGGGCTAACAGGGAGTGGGGGTGGCAGGGCCGGGCGGTGGTACGGGGGTGCGGGGGTGGCGGGGGTGGCGGGGGTGGGGGTGGCGGGGGTGGTAGGGCGGGCCGGGGTGGCGGGGGTTCTTTGGGGGTGGGGGTGCTTTGGGGGTGGGGGTCTTGGTGGTGCGGGGGTGGCGGGGGTGGTCTTTGGGTGTTGGGGGTGGCGGGGGTCTTTGGGGTGCGGGGGGCTAACGGGGGTGGCAGGGGGCTGGCCGGGGTGGCAGGGGGTCTTTGGGGGTGGGGGTGGTGGTGGTGGGGGTGGCGGGGGTGGTGCGGGGTGGGGGGGTGGCGAGAGGGTGGCGGGGGGTCTGGGGGTGTAGGGGGCTAACGGGGGTGGGGGTGGCGGGGGTGGCGGGGGGGTCTTTGGGGGGTGGGGGTGCTTGGTGGTGCAAGGGGTGGCGGGGGTGGTGCGGGGGGTGGCGGGGGTGGTGGCGGGGTGGTGGCGGGGGTGGGGGTCTGGGGGGCGGGGGGGGGGGCTTTGGCGATTTAATTTATTTTAAAAAAAAAAAAAATTTTGAATGTGAAGGGCTGCGGTTTTAGGCCTAAACCGCAGCCCTTCACTTTAATAGGGATAAGGTTTAGGCTTAAAACCGCAGCCCTTCATTTAGAGAAGGGCTGCGGTTTAAGCCGAAAACGCAGCCCTTCAAGCTTAGAAGGGCTGCGTTTTGGGCCTGAACCGCAGCCCTTCGTTGTGAAGGGCTGCGGTTAAATCTATTGAAGGGCTGCTATGGAAAGGGCTGCTGGCCAAAAACGCAGCCCTTCCTTGTTTTTCCACTAGTGATCATAGTTTAACTTATTTTTGTTTCTGTAATTGTTATGTAAGAGCGAGTATAGCTCAGTTTAGTTTTTTGTGTTTGTTTGGTTGTATTAGCATTAGGCTGTACTTTCGTTTTTAATTAATGCACATTTTCCCCGTTGTAAAAAAAAAAAAAAATGAGGTTATTGATACCGATTATGGGGTGATGGGTCACTAATAATGTTGCACCATCAATGAACATGTGAACAAGGTTCAAATCGAAAACTGATTTACGTAGTTTAGTTATTCTCTCTAAAATATCAACAAATTAAGTATTTCTCCATTCAAGTATTTATCCACGTAGTACCAAAATCGAACAATATGTCGAGCACTCAACTAAAAGAGCCATTAGCCTATAACCATGCTACTATCTATCTATATAATTCAATAAAGCAATAAGGATTTGCTTAGGTGTCATGAGCAAATTAAATTGCTGACTTGTCAATCCTTTGTATAAACTTCAAACTTAAATTTGATGATGTGTAAGTTCATAAACCAACATATATTCATATAAGTAAAAACATTTTAAAAAGAAAACTCTTAATCAAATTTCAATTCATAAGAAATCAAAATTGCTAAACCTATCTAACTAACTTAATTAGGTCCAATTACACAAAATCATATACCAACTAGTTAGTGATCTTAACCATATTCAGTGGTCAATCACAATGTGAGGGTTGCTAACCTTCAACAGCAAATCCTTTTGCCTATTAACAAGATTCTTAAATTCCTGAGTAAAAAATATCTGACCATTCAGCAAAAATAAGAGGTGGTTTCTTTCATCTTCCCATAATTGTTGGTAACTCTTAAACTCTTCCACCACCTTTGAAATCTCCTCCTCCTCTTCCTCCAACTTTTTGCACATCTCTTTGAGTTTTTCTTTATCTGCTTCCTTTATAACATCCTTCATATATTATTTCCTCTCCTCCTCCAGCTTGTCGCATCAATCTTCGAGCTCTGACAACTTCCTATGGTAGTTAATCTCACTAGTGTATTCAACAAGTAGTGCTCTTTCTTCATCAAGTTCTTCCATAAGTTTCTGTCTCTCCTCTTCACACTTCTCCCTCTCATTCTCAAACTTATTTTGTTCTTGCTGCAGTTGCATTGATAATAAAGACATGGAATCTTCCATTTGCTTTAACTTCTCTTCCGTTGATTCTTCGGAAGTAGCTCCCTGCATTACAAGCATCATGATAGGGTAAATTAGCAATATGATCTCAAGATAAGTTTAGCATTCCACCTTTAGAAAAATGCTATTCAAGTCAAATCATATTTCAGGAGGAATAGATATTCTTGGTGTAATTATTGCATTACAATTCTTGAATACTATCCTTCCCACATATAGTGTAATTACCAAAATGCCTCACTCGTCTCACGGACAAAAATTTAGCTAAACTATTACTTTTGTTTTGAGATCGTCCCGATAAGGCCCCAAACTCATCCACCCACTTGTTTCTATATTTTTTTTTTTTTTACTTTGTTAAAAGCTTGTACAAAAAGTGATTACTTCATAACGAATAAAAGAGAACCAAGCAAGTAAAACTTAACCAGATGGCCATATTCATTATCCTCCAAGATTTTAGAAAGATTAGGTTTAATTTTGTATAGTTCAAATACATCACCGCTCCCCTAGGATAATTATTATCCCTATCCCTTTCGGAGATTAATATACCTACCCATCGGATAAACAATCCATTAAATATGGACAATTAAAAAATTAATTAACTCTGCTGAGTTAGACTCCACTAATTATTAATGTCTATCCCTACTTTCCCTCCTCACATCATCACTAGGTTTTTCATTCTCCTTCCAACACCACCAATCACCTTTCATCAGTTTCATGCTATCCCCTATTATGCCTCTAATACAATACTTGCAATGCAAGTAATAAGGTTTGAATCCTAAATAAAAAGTCACAAAAACTAAAATAGCATTTAATATCAACTATGCTACGGTATATAGTGTATACTTTTGCAAAATATAGTAGATATCTAAAATCATGGGGGCCATGTCCCATCCCAACCCCCTTTGTTTCGCCACTATGAAGTGTGAACTACATAACTTTGATGTTTAAATAATGAAAATTTTTAATGGATGTCATTGATGAGAATTTAGGGTTTCTAATAGCCTCACTAATAGTAGGCGTTTTTAGCAGATTTTGCAATAAAATCGTTTAAGAAGAAATCATCGCTCCGCTCAAAGTTCAATTCTTCACAATCTTTATCTATTTTTTTTCAACAGGAAGTATCAACAAATAATTGCTAGATTTGCTACCATATATACACTTGACTATATATTTTTCCTCCACCAAAGTACTTGAAACCCTAAATCACTTTGATAACACACCACTAACAAAAACATAAATATTACAGAATAATCACAATTTAATACAGTACTTACCCAAACAATATGAGGAACATCTGAAAAGTATAAAGAATTACTCCTTAAAAAGATAATAGCAGCAACAAGCATTAACTTGTGAACAAGCGTGGAATAGCTTTTCACAAACAGCGCACATAACACCAGCATACATCCCCATATCTCAAAGTCTATCACGGAACAAGTGCGCAAGCTTAGCATCAAATATCATTATTAATTATTTTCTCCCTCACGATTGATTTAATTCAATGCAAAAGTTTTTTCTTTTTTTTTTAAAGCTTTTTTGGTCTCTTTATAATCCTTAAATAGTGGTGATTTCATACGATATATGTATATAACACCGCTAATCTTGAGTTAAGATTTCATTTCCAGATCTCATACGAATTCTCTCATCTTTTTTTAGTTTTAAATTTTTATCTTTATCATACAGTTTTCTTGTTGCCGATATATGCCTTTATCTATGTTTGGTAGGACTAGTCTAGAACAAAAATGTGGAATCACAAGCTAAATTATACTTCATCCATTTCTCAATAAGAATACATTTTGAATTTCACGCTTGCCAGTTGCCAGCAGAGAGCATTCATTGTACACCCAAAAACCGGGTGTACCATGTACATGGCACACCTAGGGCCTGTTCTCATCGGTATAAAGCAACCAAATTGAACTGAACTTATTGCAACTGAACTGAACTGAATTAAATTATAACTAATAGTAATGATAATAATTTAGCTATCATTAATTAATAAATATAAATAAATAAATAAGTAATAGTAATAACAATATTAATATAATATAATATAATATAATATAATATAATATAATATAATATAATATAATATAATATAATATAATATAATATAATAGATATAATATAATAAACATTAATTGATAATAATAATAGTTTTTAATAATATAATATGTTAATATTTGATAATAATTACTATAATAATAAAAATATATTTTAATAAATAATAAATTCATAATAATAAGTTAATAATAATAATAAGTTATTAAATAAAATAATAATAAGTTATTAAATAATAATAATAAATTTATAAATAATAATAATAATAATAATTGATCTACTAATAATGATAAAATCTCCCCCCGTTTCATTTTAATCTACACACTTACACTTTTCACGCATGCCAATGCAAAACTTTGAGGACATATATCTTTAGTTTTGTATTTGTAAGAATTATAAAAAGTACATTTTAATAAAATACATGTTATGATGAATCTAACAAGATCCCACATGACTATATTTTCATTCGCGTATAAATTTCAAATGATGGTCAAAGTGAAATTTGTGAATAGTGTAAAATGTCAAAGTGCGTAGATTAAAATGAAACGGAGGGAGTATTGAATAATAATAATTAATAAGAATTAAAAAAATTAATGAAAATAATTAATAATAATAATAATAATAATAATAATAATAATAATAATAATAATAATAATAATAATAATAATATAATAACAATAATAATAATAGTAATAAAAATACTAATATTAATGATAAAATAATCGTAATTGTAATAATAATAATAAAAATTATCATTGTTTTATTATCAGAGAAATAAATTAGGAACTGATTGCAACTGAACTGAAATGAACTGATTGCAGCTGAACTGAACTGAACTGAAAATAAACTGGGGAGAACAGACCCTTAAGCCTTCTATCTTGCTCATTTGGAGTCTTCTTTTATGCGATTTTTTGCTCATTTGGAGGTTTCAAGTAAGCAATGAGCAAAAATAGAGTCTTGGGCATATCATGCTCACCGTACACACCTTGTATTATCAAAGCACAATTTTGACCATTACTATCTCTAATTATTTATTTGTAAAAATTATAAAATTAGATATTATGATAATATTAAACAAATCTAACAACATTTTATATTATCTTTTTTGTTTTCATATATTAAATAAAAAAAGGGTCAAAATAAAATACATAAATCAAGCATAAGTCAAAGTGTCTCATTTAATAAAAAACAAAGAAAATATGTTATACCCTCATGTCCAAAATCCCATTTAAAAAAGTTTCATTTAGTGGATTCCAAGTGTTTATCATTGTGGTTTGTGATGAAAGAATAATTTTCCGTAATAGTCTTGGTTACAACAACTTTTTATCACTTTAGCGCAAAATTGGTTAGCAATAGCAAACAGTACTCCACAAGAGCAACAAACTTTGCTTCATCAATCGTCGTCGATCACACGTCTTTCCATCAGCTATTTTATCCTTTTATTCAAACTTTCGGGGACTCGACATGCATATTTTATTACATAGTATGTTGTGTTTTGAACTTCGAATATTTTGATGATAATAAACACCATATGCTATAACATGAATATTTGTAACTGTGATCGAGCTATCAAGATTGAATGATGTGAAGACAAAGAAGCTTAGGTCTAGTTTTATTAATTCATGTGTATGCAATGTAATTAACATATTAGAACTTGGTGCTAAAATCAGAAAGGGAGAGTTTTGATAAAACAAGATTTTCGAAAAACAGTTGTAATAAGAAAATGATTTTTATTTTCGAAAATCGTTTTAGAAAGAAAAAAGATTTTTATAATTAAGGTTTTGAAAAGAAAAAGATTTTAATTTCGAAAATCAGTTTTAAAAAGAGAAATTGATTTTAAAGAAAACGTTTCTTTAAAAGATTTGTGAAAAAGAAGTTTAATAAAAAGAGAAAAACTGATTTTTAATTGTGATACAGTTTGTTTGATAAAAACTGATTTAAGATATGATTTAGAGTTGATATAAGATATGGAGAAGTCCTTATAATCAGTTTTTATAAAAGATAAAATTAGTTTTTGAAAAGGAAAAGATATCTATCCCTTTATTTTAGGAATAAAAATTGTTCAAAAAGATAATACATCTTGGAGAAGTATTCTTATTTAGTTGATGAAATTATATAAGGGATATAAATCATTATAGCAAACCATGTTTTCAGATTTACGAGATTAAGATTTTGAGAGCTGAAAACGATCTCCCAGAGCACAGTGTACGACACAGAGTTCTAGTAAGTTAATGTCTCTAAACAAAGTTTGTAACGATCCTCTATATGCTTGAATAAGAAGCACCCTTTTGAGGAATCATTCTTTCTGTAATTTTTCATATTATAGAGAGTAACAACACTTAGGGTTAAGTGTTGGGGAGCACTACTAGAGTTAGTAGTGGGGGAATCGAATTGTATCAAGGGTTTGGTATTTTACAATTCAAATAATAAAAGAGTAGTTTATGTGGACGTAGATCTCAGAGGTGAGATTGAACCACGTTAAATTCCCGTGTCTTATTATTTGATTTTATTTGTTTATTGTTTGATACAATTTCGTTCGAGAAAAAAATCAATCGGAGAGTTTACGAGTGAATAACACAGTGCACAAAAAACGTGGCCCAGTTTTAATTTTCCTTGAGACCATTTCCTCGTTTCAAAACAAAAACGCGTGGCTTTTTTATCCCATTTCAGTCTTCTTTCATCCTCTTCCCAGACTCCCACCCACCCTCTTCCCTCTCTTATGAAACCCTAATCCCAGCCACCCACCCTCCTCCCTCTCTCAAACTCCCAATTTCACTTCCTCTTTCATCCTCTCCTCTCCTCTCACTTCGTTTCTTCGTCGTCGTCTCCGGCAATTCCTCGTCGTCTCTCCTCTCTCCTCTCTCGTTCTCTTGTCCTCTCGTTACTCAAACACCACCACCACACATCCTCCTTTCTCCTCTGAAGTTCTCAAACGCCACCGCCAACGTCAACGCCAACGCGAAGCCACATCCTCCACGAAATCCTAACCACACACCGCCAAAGCCAACAACGACCGCGTCCTAGTTTTCTCAAACCTTGGTTTTGACTTCAACGACGCCCAGATCTGGTAGCCGTCGAAACGCCGACCACCACCCACACACGCAATAAGTGGTTTTTTTCGTTTTTTAGTTGATTTTGTTAATTTTTGTGGTGATTATTATCGTGTAATTTCATATTATTCTAGACCTAGGTTTAATTTCGTTTAATTCTCGTTTTTCGTTTCTTATTTTTCTGTTAATTAGTTTATGCTCAGTAATTTTAGATTTGGTTAATTACTTTATGTTTTTCATTTATGTAATTTATATAATTTATGTTTTGTAATTTCGGTATGCTAATTTTTTAGTTTAAATTCGTTTGTATAAATTTGTTGGAGTTATGAATTGCGGTTGTTGGAATTGAATTGTTTTGTTTCGCTGGATTTTCGTTGTTGTATTTCCTTATTTTTGGTTGCTGTTTTGTTTCGCTTTTGCTGCAAATTTTTTTTTATTTTTCAAAAAACACATAATCTGATGCGGTCATTCTTGAAAACCGCATCAGATTCTCACCATACTGATGCGGTTTTTAACCGCATCATTTTTTTTGTTAGCTGCTGCGGGCCCATCTGATGCGGACCAAAACCGCATCAGTAAGCCCGATTTTGACCGCATCAGATGGGCTTTTTTCCACTAGTGTCTATGGGGAAAGAACATCTTGACAATTTGATGGAAGAAAAAGACGCATCAATTAAAGGGGAACATGAAAAGGTTGGAATGAAACACAAATACGTGAAAGAATGAAAATTACCGATTCACACTGTGCAAGGCACAGTGCCAAGAACTGTATCAAAAAGAAAATGAGCGCCGAATTAACTTATTGTCTTTGATTTCTTATTGATTGACTCTAGTATTATTGTATGGTCTGACTCTCCTTTAAAAATAAAAAATGAAATAAAAAAGAGAAGAAAGGAGAAAGAATGAATAGAAAAAGAAAAGAAAAGAAAAGAAGAAGACAAGGAGAGTAAGACACTTGTGTTAGATAAATCTTAGAGTTCCATTCACAGATGAAAAACATTATCAAAGTTTTGAAGATCGTCATTTTGAATTCCAGTGAAGATCAGTTATATTTGGAAGGGAATAGATTGTTCAGTGGCACAAAAACACACACAGTGCCACAGTGAAGAAAGTCCTATGATGTTTATTTGCGGAAGTTGAAAATATGAAAAGAAAGGTTTAAACACTTGTTGAGCCAATTGCCATTTCAAATCTTCAAGCTTGCATTACCTTTCTTTATCTTACTTTCTTAGCTATCAGCCATGATCCTTCATGATTATTTCTTGCTTCATAATTTCAAAAGGAGGAAGATGGGTATAATACTTAAGCTAATGAATGATAATGAATGAAATTTGGTATGTTAGCTATTGGATTATGGTGATTGATGTTGTGAATGGTGTTTAGTTTTGTCTCTCTACAATGATTAATGATGCATTATTTGAGGGGGAAGTATTATGTGTTTATCATCATCAAAAAGGGGGAATTTGTTGTGTTTTGAACTTTGAATATTTTGATGATGATAAACACCCTATGCTATAACATGAATATTTGTAACAGTGATCGAGCTACAAGATTGAATGATGTGAAGACAAAGAAGCTTAATGTAATTAACATATTAGAACTTAGTGCTAAAATCAGAAAGGGGAAGTTTTGATAAAACAAGATTTTCGAAAAACAGTTGTAAAAAGAAAAGGATTTTTATTTTCGAAAATCAGTTTTAGAAAGAAAATAGATTTTTATTTTCGAAATTAAGTTTTGAAAAGAAAAAGATTTTAATTTCGAAAATCAGTTTTGAAAAGAAAAATTGATTTTAAAGAAAATGTTTCTTTAAAAGATTTGTGAAAAAGAAGTTTAATAAAAAGAGAAAAACTGATTTTTAATTGTGATAAAGTTGTTTGTTAAAAACTGATTTAAGATATGATTTAGAGTTGATATAAGATATGGAGAAATCCTTATCTTATAAGAAAAGAAGGAAATCAGTTTTTATAAAAGATAAAATTGGTTTTTGAAAAGGAAAAGATATCTATCCCTTTATTTTAGGAATAACAATTGTTCAAAAAGATAATACATCTTGGAGAAGTATTCTTATTTAGTTGATGAAATTATATAAGGGATATAAATCATTATAGCAAACCATGTTTTCAGATTTACGAGATTAAGATTTTGAGAGCTGAAAACGATCTCCCAGAGCACAGTGTACGACACAGAGTTCTAGTAAGTTAATATCTCTAAACAAAGTTTGTAACGATCCTCTATTTGATTGAATAAGAAGCACGCTTTTGAGGAATCATTCTTTCTGTTATTTTTCATATTATAGAGAGTAGCAACACTTAGGGTTAAGTGTTGGGGAGCACTACTAGAGTTAGTAGTGGGGGAATCGGATTGTATCAAGGGTTTGGTATTTTACGATTCAAATAATAAAAAAGTAGTTTGCGTGGACGTAGATCTCAGAGGTGAGATTGAACCATGTTAAATTTCCGCGTCTTATTATTTGATTTCATTGTTTTATTGTTTGATACAATTTCGTTCGAGAAAAAAAATCAATCGGAGAGTTTACGAGTGAATAACACAGTGCACGTCACTGTGTTATAAGAGTGTTTTTTGCGAAAATCGATTAGTTTTAGCCACTCAATTCAACCCCCCCTTCTTGAGTGTCACCTTGTGTTCCAACATAGTAGTATTATCACTTCACCTAAATTACTTTCTCCTGGTATTATGTTACTTAGGCTATGTTTTCCTCATGTTAATAAGATAAGTTTTAAAGTTAAGCTAAATAATTCAAGTTCAGCAAATATAAGTTAATTAAGTAGAAATAAGTTCCATAAGTTAAACTAAGCAAAAATAAGTTAAGTTAATAAAAAATAAGTTAGATTCAACAAATATAATTTAAGTTCAGCAACAATAAGCTGAGGAGAACAGATCCTTAGTGTCATCATTTTCCAATTCAGTTATTTATAAATTCGGAAATTCGAATTGCTTGTGTTGAGTAGCTTTACGCACCCAGTATGACAATTCACAAGTTATAAACATTTTTTTTCATATAGAAAGAAAAGGATCTCAAGGTAAGTTCACCTCTTCTTTCAAAGAGTAGGTAAGGAGATGGTGTGCCTTGATCTAGGTTAAGACCACAAAATCTACATGTATCCCCATTAAACTACACCATGAGCTTATTAACTATTAAAACATTTACATAGATAGTATAAGGCAAGATTGTAACATATGGCTATTCATCCTATAAACTCTCGTCTTAATGCAAATAATTGAAAGTAAATGGAGTCCAAAACTAAACAAACAACTTATTCAAAGGATATGTTTGATTTTACCTCAATGATGTTAATGTGTGAATTTTTATTTTATAATACAAAATTTAAATTTTAAAACATTTTTGAATTTTTCATATATTAGTAGAGGGGTCCATATTATCTTTATTGAACCGGGCCTCTTTGACAAATGAATCGTCCGTGTCACAACAAATTAGACTCTCCGGAAACAAATTATACAGAGGTGCGTGGAAACTTTTTCTCTGGAAATATGGCATAACAGTTTAACGACCAACGCCAATCTCGCAGAGAAGTATTGGTAATTCAGATAACTGCCCCATTTGCTTAGAAGAGGCTGAAGATTGTCAGCATCTGTTTAGAAATTACCCCCTCGCTCTGGAAGCCTAGCAATTTGGGGATTTAGGCTCCCTTCCTCCCGATCCTCTGCCACTTTTATTTCGGGATTGGATTGTGCATAATATCTACGCTATCATCAAAAGGAAGGGACTAATGGTAATCTTATTTCCAAATATGTTGGGGTTCTTTGGGATATCTGGAAAACAAGGAATAATCAAGTGTTTAGGCATAGTCGAGCTACGATTAAACAACACATAGATGAAGGTGAGCTCCAACATTCGATCTTTGTGCAAGATGATCAAGGGGGCCCAACACAAATCTCTCATAGGTTTATTTGTGCGAACTTTGGTACACATTATCATTCTAATCCAGCTGTCCTACTTCGAATTGATGGTGCGTGGGATAAACGCAATCACCAGGCTGCAGCGGCTTGGACGGTCGAACTTTCCACTTCTCCTTTTTTCGCTTCACAGGCTCAGGTGTTGCGTGCTTCTTCAACGCTTCAGGTTGAACCCAAAGCTTGCCTTCAGGGTCTCCTCTGGGCTACTACTGCTCCATTTACAAGCGTCTTGGTTTATACAGACTCAGAGCTTCTGGTGCGACTTGTTAGGTCTTCCACCTTCCAGGATATCGTCATCCATCACACAATAGTAGATATTAAGAAATTAGCTGCTACTATCTAATGGTGCAAAATTTTGAAGGTCAGTCGTCAGGAAGTTTCTTTAGCGCATGATCTCGCGAAGGAGTGCCGCAATTCCAGCTTTCCTTTTATTTATCATTGATGTTCTTTTGTTCTTTTGCTTGTTTTTTTTTCTTGTATGTTTTCCACGTTGTCAAAAAAAAAAAATCCTTGTAATATGGATCAGTTTGCTGAATCTTATTTTCTTCCTTTAGTTTTGAACTAGTTTGTAAACTTGTGTAATGCACTTCTTAATTAAGGGTGAATATCCTATTAAGTTTCTATGCACATACGTATCATAATCGGGTTTCAATCATCGTCAACAATAAGAAGGAAGTTAGTGTACGTTGTGATGTTAGGCCTTTAGGTTGGACTTCGAGAGTGGGCGGACAACTCATAGAGTACCTACTATAAAAAGAAATTTCATATACATGTGCTTGGATTTCATTTACTTTCCTCTCACAAAAATGAATAAGTTCGCTGATTAATTGATAGTTATATGCAAATCATTAATTATTCCTTTAAACTATTGAGCTCTATAACCTCTAGTTCTACATCAAATAATGGTACGTCTAGCTCTCTCTTACATTACAAAGTAATGAAGAAAAACAATCCGCGTATTAATTTTATATATTTTTTTTTTTTGATTAGGAGATTAAGTCAGCCCAAGGGCTAACCCCTACAAGGCTACTAGCCTGTAGGAAACACCAACACATTGGCTGGTAAGGCATGCATAGCATGCGAAAGAAACACCCCAGCATAATGCTGGGGATAAGGATCGAACGCCTGACCTCAGGGGCCAAGGGGGAGTGCTCTATCCACTTGAGCTAACTCCTATCCTTGCGTATTAATTTTATATGAATAAAGATATAGAGTAACATTACAATCTGAAAGTTTTTCCTCGAACTTTTAAACATAAAACCATATATTGTATTTCATAAGGGAATAAATAACAAATTTTTATATGAAGTCACACCCTTAGTTGATAACTTGATATAAGTTACTTAGAGGGTGTTCTTTTCAACTTATTTATGAATTTATTAGAACTTATCAGAGCTTATTAGACCTTATATTGTGAGTATGTCAAACCTTATTTTGCTGAACTGAACTTATCTAAACTTCTGGATTTTATTAGTCTTTATTGGACCATATTTGAACTTAATTTTTCTTATAAAGGCTTGTTGCACCGATTATTAATACTTCCTCCGTAACATAATAACTACAACAAATAGGTAATATTTGTGAGGTATAAAATATTCATTTGTTGCAGTTATTTTGTTACGGATGAAGTATTAAGAAGCATGAATTTTTCTTGTTAACTGCCAAAGAGAAGAATCGTATAAATATAACACCATGATTTAAGGCAATCAATCAGCAATAAAGTTGAAAATAGTCGAACAAAACATGTTCTAAATTCTAATCACAACGTGTATACAGAATTACTAATAAATGAGTAGTACTTAGCTAGTAGAGTTATTATAATTGGAGTTGTTAATACATCAATGGGGTTATTTATGAAGAATAGGTTTAGGATAAGGGTTATTAATAAAGTTTTAATGAGAATACTGATAAAATCATAAAATTGCACCTTTATTTGAGCATACACTTCACAAATAGTTCACACAAGAGGCACACACAAAAGGCAACAGCTTAGAGATGATGTTACTGGCCATTGCAAAAGAAATTCAAGTCACATTTCTAATTAAAGTTCCCCCTCCTCCCCAAAATAATGTATATCTACTTTTGCAAACCAACCCCCAATATTAAGAAAAGAAAAAGATTGTGCACTCAAATTCTGCTCCATTTTTCATCTGAAATGTCAAGTGTCAATATAAACTATAGTATATAGCACCATAAGAAGTTATGAACATAGTATAATATATATATCAATAAATCTTTTATGCTAAAGATATGCTTTATTTTTAATGTGGTAGAATTTGATTGGTTTATTAATCAATTTAACCTTTTTCTTAGGTGTGAACCCTCTCAAGATTCTTAATTTCATTTCATACAAAACCGCCTAATCCCATTAATTTGGTGCGTCAATTTTCCAACACACCAAGCATCTTTTTATCATATTGATCATCACACCTTTTTTTTTTCCTTTTTGATAAGACTTCTCATTACACTTTACTTAAAGAGAATATGATTTCATGTTCTCCTTTTTTATTTATAAAACGTACACACCTGAAAAAATTAGATAAAGTAGTCCCTCCCATCAAAAGGGGGATGAAAGAATGTGTGCCTTCCACACGCCAAAAACCCTGGCCTATAAATTCTCTTAACAACCTAAGTGTGCCCTCCACACTCTCTTGCCTTAAACTTTGGATGTCCTAAAGAAACTCATATTATCCTACTATTTTTCCATCTTTCCTACAAATAACACTTCTATGGCTTCTGATCACTCAAGCAACAACAAACCCTCCTTCAACCAAGTCAAGCCTACAACCACAGCTAGCCTCGACGTCAACCAAGAGCCCGATGGCCCGGATTACTCGAAACGGGCTCAGTGGCTTCGAGCCGCCATCCTTGGGGCTAATGATGGCCTCCTCTCCGTTGCCTCCCTCATGATTGGGGTCGGGGCTGTCCGGCCCGACCCAGGGACAATGGCCCTAACCGGGCTCGCTGGCTTGTTTGGTGGGGCTTGTAGCATGGCCCTAGGAGAGCTCGTGTCAGTCTGGGCCCAGCGTGACGCAGAGCTTGCTCAGCTCCTCCGCGATCATGAGGCCCAGCCCGGCCCACCTGGCATCTTGGAGGATCAAAAGCGGGCTTTGCCAAGCCCGCTAAGTGCGGCAACCGCCTCGGCTGCAGCATTTGCGGCCGGAGGAGGTGTTCCGCTCTTGGCGGCCGCCTTCATAAAACCCTATAGGGCAAGACTAGCCATGGTGCTGGCCACTGTGAGTCTGGCGCTATTCGCCTTCGGATGGTTAGGGGCCTTCCTTGGCAAGGCTCCAGTTTTGAGGTCATCATTAAGAGTTCTAATAGGGGGATGGGTGGCCATGGGGGTCACTTTTGGGTTAACAAAGTTGGTTGGTTTGACAGGAATCTAGTTAACTAGAAGTGTGGTTTAATATTTCATTATATTGTACTAGAAAACTACACGGTATGTACACTCATAGAATCAAATGTGCATACTTGCATCGTTGCATTGAATAGTAACAAAAGCCATGTTTACATGCATGCAAAGTCGTTATTATGGTATACAGGCAATACAGCTATACAATTGACATGTGCATGCAAATTTGGGCCTTCCCTAAGGCATCAGTGATTGAATTAGGTCTAATGCACTTAATGCATATGAAATAATTGCAGTTTTGGTTGATTTCCATGTTTAGTTCACCTAAAATTTACTGATATGAACTTATTTTTTCTGATCTGATCTGAACTTATTTTTTCTGATCTGATCTGATCTAATCTAATGTGATCTGATCTAATCGAACTTATCTTTTACAAAATATATTATTACTCATATTATTATTACTTTGTATCTCATTACTAGTATTACTATTACTATCATTTTATTACTATACACAACTTTCAATAAAAATAATAATAATAATAATAATAATAATAATAATAATAATAATAATATAATATAATAATAATATAATAATAATATAAATAATATTATAATAATAACAATAATAATAATAATAATAATAATAATAATAATAATAATAATAATAGTAGTAGTAGTAGTAGTTGTAGTAGTAGTAGTAGTAGTAGTAGTAGTAGTAGTAGTAATATAGATAACATAATAATAATAGCATAATAATAATAGCATAATAATTTTTTTTTTTTTGAAAAAGAACACATTAGTATATGAATACAATTAAAAATAAAATACCAAGAACTCTTGGGTCCAATGGTATGACTTCCTACCTCCCATATGGGAGACCAAGGTTCAAATCTTGGTGGAAGCATATATTTCAATATTGCTGTGGGTGGGGGAGGGGTATTGGGGTTTGTTGGGTCTCTAGGTGAGTGACCCTGTGCGAGGGCAGCCTAAAGAAAATTCATCTTATCATGGGGTTCCCGAAAGGGGCCCAAAAAAAATTTAAAATAAAAGAACACACATTTTAGGTAAAAAAAAAAGATATTGTTCATGGTAAAGAGAACATATTATTCATGTTCAAGGTCTATTAATAATAAGAATTTAGGTAGTAATGAAAAGAACATATAATAATATTAAAAAAAGAACATATACTGAAAGAGCATACAAAATCTATTTAAAGAACACATTTTAAAAATAAAAGATAGATGTTATTTTTATATTGATGACATGTTTGGATTAAACTAACAACATATTCTTTGTTATATCAACAAATTGTTCTTTTTTTATTAGAAATAAACCTATAAATAATATATAATCATATGATCTTGAACAAAATGGTTAAATATTCTTCTTATATCGTTTTCTTGTTCTATATAAACTTTGTTTTTAATGATAAGTTGAAATCCTTTGTAGGAAAAATTTTGAACGTGATGACAACACCATTAGGATATCCCATGCTACTCATGTTTTAGATAAACTAGTAACATATAATTTATATTATTCTACCAAAATTGTTTTAAAAAATAATCATCATATACTATTGTCATGTTCGTTACATGTACAACATCAAAAAGAACATCACATATCAAAATTATTAATTAGAACAAATATTAAAAAGAACACGTATAAATGCCAAAAGAACATTCTTCTTCTTGAACACAAATAGCTTCAAATAGTGATATCAATGACATTTATAATAATAGCAACGCCATTAATAATAATTACCAATATTAATAATTAATAAGTACAACAACGACAATAATAATAATCTTTTTGAACAAATGTACTAGTAAATAGTAATAGTAATCGTATAAAGTATATTAATAATAATAATGATAATAATAATAATAATAATAATTATTATTATTATTATTATTATTATTATTATTAATATTATTATTATTACAATAACAATAATAGCATTAGTAATACTAATAATCATAAATAATCATGATAATAATAACAATAATAATAAGTTTTTAAATATAAGCATAATCTGAACTTATCTGATCTTATCTAAACTTATCTGATCTGATATGAACTTATCTGATCTGATCTGAACTTATCTTATTTGATCTGAACTTAATTCTTCTGATCTGATCTGATCTTATTTCTTTTGACCTGATCTGATTTGAACTTATTTCTTCTGATTTGATTTGATCTGGTCTGATCTGATCTGATCTGATCTAAAATATGCAAAAATAAGGTGAACTAAATACAGCCTAAGTCCGGCATATTTGATCAGTAGTATGTGTTTTGATATTTTTCATAGTTATGTACGCAACAAGCCAACAATTATAGTTTTACTCCTTACGGCTCTTCGTTAAGGAGAAGCATGCACCTATATATTGAAGCATATAATTTAGAATGCATGCAGTAGATATACAAAAATCAATATATATATATATATATATATATAAAGGAAGAACTTTTCGAGAGCATAGGGAGCTCCTCAAGATTTCGAGGCCATAGAGCGCGCCACGTAGGATTGCCATGTCATTAATTATTATTTTTATTTTTTACAAAAATAGAGTTCTACAAAAAATTAAATATGTATAAGGAGTTTTGGATAAGCGAAGATTAGAGTTTGATTTTGAATTAACAACCCAAATAATTATATTATGTAAATTGCGTATAACTTTTGCTACGTAATTCGTAATATTATAATTTTTGTACCATTGGATAGTGCTCGAAATATACTTCGAAATAAGATCCATTTACAATATAGTTCGACAACTTATGAAATAGAGAGCGCCACGTAGGATTGCCATGTCATTAATTAGTTTTAAATTTAAATATTATAAAAAATAGATTTCGAGGCCATAGAGCGCGCCACGTAGGATTGCCATGTCATTAATTATTATTTTTATTTTTTACAAAAATAGAGTTCTACAAAAAATTAAATACGTATAAGGAGTTTTGGATAAGCGAAAATTAGAGTTTGATTTTGAATTAACAACCCAAATAGTTATATTATGTAAATTGCGTATAACTTTTGCTACGTAATTCGAAATATTATAATTTTTGTACCATTGGAAAGTGCTCGAAATATACTTCGAAATAAGATCCATTTACAATATAGTTCGACAACTTATGAAATAGAGAGCGCCACGTAGGATTGCCATGTCATTAATTAGTTTTAAATTTAAATATTATAAAAAATAGAGTTCTACATATATTTAAATACCTAAAAGTAGTTTTGGATAGGGAAAATTAGAGTTTCATTTTAAATAAACAACCTAAATTATTATATTATGTAAATTGTGTATAACTTTTGCTACCTAATTCAAAACATTATAATTCATCTACCATTGGAGAGTGCTTGAAATATGCTTCAAAGTAAGATCCATTTACAATATAGGGTCACCAAATCATGAAAATATTTAAAGAATAGAGTTTTACATAGATTTAAATGCATATAAGGAGCTTTTGATAAGGGAAAATTAGAGTTTGGTTTTGAATTAACAACCTAAATTATTTTATTATCTAAATTGTGTATATTAATTTTTGTACCATTGGATAGTGCTCTAGATATGCTTTGAAATAAGATCAATTTGCAATATAGTTCTACAACTTATGAAATATAATAAAATAAACAACAATGTAAAATTGATAGTCTGATTTTAAATAAAAAATCTAAACTATTATACAATGTAAATTGATTATAACTTTTGCTACATAATTCGCAATAATATATATTTTTTATCGTCGGAGAATGCTCGAGATATGCTTTGAAATAAGATCTATATACAATATTGTTTTACAACTTATGAAAATGTATTTATTTAGATGAACAATAACATATTATTTATTCTTTATTTTAAATATATAAAAATAGCGTATTATACCTGACAATACTAATTATGTCTTTAAGAATCATACTTTTAAAAATTGAGTTATATAAAGATAAAAAATTCATATCCATAGTGTTGAACCTATAACATTCCATGATGGCATTACATGAAGAATCAAATGAAAGTTTGTCATTGAGATTGCAGAGGTATTATGCAATTAACTATTATTTTATTCCTAGAATATTTATTGCATACATAATTATTTATGTTTTTTTCCATATATCTATATGTAAGATCTTATTTTTTTTCCATGAACTTAATTCTACTAAAACTATTTGGAAATCAAGATTCGCGTTTCTAGACTGTTTAAGGTCACGGATCATAAAAAAGGAGGAAGTTTGATAAGTCTTGATATGGTCATGATTGATGAAGAGGAATTTTTTTCTCTCTTAAATAGTATTTTCAATTATTAATAGAGGTTAGTTTTACATTTAATTAATTTTATTCATGAAACTATCATTATGATCTTCTTTTTTGCTTTTTCATCTTCCATTCTATATATGTTAGTGTTTATGTGCTATATTCAAAGTTGAAGTTGTGGCTGACACTCATGGTTTTTTCTATTCTTTCTGTTCTGCATCTATTAAATTATTACCCTCGCTCTACTTTCTTAAATTATCATTCGGGTATTATTCATGTTAAAACTGTGTTAATTATTGTTAGTCATACCTATTATTAGGATACCATTTAATAATAGAGTTAGTTACAATATTTAATTGGATATTAAAAATTATAAAATTTATATATCGTAATAATAAATCTAGAAATTGTAGTATAATGACAAATACTTCCCTGTTCTTTTTCTACTACAACAATTGGTGTGAGCATGGTTTTTAAGGAAATAAAAAATGGGTGATTTAGCATAGAGGTACCCCTTTAGTTAACTAGAGTAGGGGATAAATAATCCTTAATAAAGTAAACGCAACTTTATGAGGCAATTTAGATAATTAATGAGGGTTTTATTAACATAAAATAAAGGCAATATTATCAACAATAGTTGTTTTTGTTTTACCAAAAGTGAAATGGTTGCAAAAGATGAAACTACCCAAAGCGGTAATTGTTGTAATAGAAAAGGAATGGAGAAAGTTATAAATACAATAGTGTTGAAAAATCTCATTTCACAGCAACACAAAATTGACAATAATATTAACAAAAAAATTTACAAAAAGATAAAATAAGCAACAACCCGTGCAATGCACGGGCTTCAAAACTAGTATGTTTATAAAACAAATGTAGGTTAAACAAAAAGGATGCATCAAGCACAAGTAGGGATGGCAATGGGTCGGATCCACCTGGACTCATACCCGTTTATTTTTACATACCCACGGGTCCTAAATGGAGTCTAGCGGGTCCACGGGTCCTAAATGGGTCCTTTTTAGTTTACATCACATTTTTGAATCTATGTAATTAAATTTTTTCGACCTAATATATATAGGTTTTGGCATCCACGGGTAAAGCATTATCTAAACAAAATTTAAAAATTAACTCATAAAATCTTAAAATGTTACAACTTACAAAGTTACAAGTCTTAGATGGAGTCACAACACTAACGAGTTCACAAAATCACAATTCATAAAACCTTAGAGTTTAGGTAATTTTTTTAATATGTAAACGGGTCTACGGGTCGGGTCAAAACCGGGTTTGGGGCTAACATATGTGGACCTGGACCCAGACCCAACCCATGCTCTCCGGGACTCAGACCCGACACGGACCCGTTGGGTCTAAAAAGTCTGGACCCAGATCAGTATAAATGGGTCGGGCCCTAGCGGGTCTGGTCGGGTCCAGGACCAATTGCCATCTCTACAACCTTATAGAGATGCTTTCTCACAGAACCAGTAGGGGAAAACCCAAAAGCCATAATAATGAGCATGCATCAAACACATTGTACCCGTCAAGCTTGCCGTGAGTGGGCTACGTTCGCAAAATTTGATATGAGGCACCAATTAGCAACTAACCAATTGAAACTTAACGCATGATCTTTAACTATTAGTTTGCCAAATACAGTTAAATAGTAGCAAAATCTCAAGCTCTTGAACCTTTAACCATCGTTGTTTAAACACTATACATATTGTGAAGCAGTGAAGGCAATCATATGAATGAAGTGCTTTACTGGTTATACTATGTGGAGAGTTCAAAACCTAGCTAAAATCACCAATATCAAGGTGGGCCGACCCATCCAATATAATTCAAATAGATCACTTTTGATCGTAGTTGGACAGTTGAGCTGACCAAGTTTTGGCCTAGAGAGATCATCGTAACAAGCTAAAAGGGCTCCCGTGAAAAAAAAAAAAAAAAAAAAAAAACAAGCTAAGGGTAAATATATGTAGGGATAGCAAATTAGCAATTCAATCCCAATCTCATTCCCGTCCATCTCGATCTGGAAAAAAAATCGACCTAAACTGAAAAATGTGATAATCCAATTTGAATGCTATAGGTGGAACCCAAGTAAAATCAGTCCCTAATCTGATTACTAATGTCATTTCATGAACTTATAGATTAAATCTACATTACATTACGACAATTATGTTTGTATTATTTAACAAAACAAGTATATACATAGTAGTAAAAGTATATTTTAATATATTATTTTTTTGTGTTTTTAAGTGATAAAATAATCCCAATCCGATCTAATATGAGGCAAAATAATCCGATGAATAAAACTTATATTCAAATCCAATCCGAATAAGGCTGGTCGAATGTGCAATTGTAACATCCAACCCAATTCGGCTGGTTGCCGTTCCTATATTTTACCCAAAAAAAAGTCGATGTTATGTCCATTATTTCTAGTTACCTGGCTATTATGTTCTAACTAGTTATTAGGCTCGGGCGATGCCCCGGGTTATTAATATTTTCATGTTAAAAAAGAGCATCAAATGTTGCATAGTTCATTGGATAGAACTTTACTATAGTAACTTGAGGTCACGTGGCCGAATCTTGTAAGAAACATGTTTCTAATTTTTAAATGTATGTTGATGACATAGAACGAAACAACTAAAGGGAGAGTGTCACGTGGCGTGTATACTTACTTTAGAACGCCTTTTAATATAATTGTATAGATTGACTAAACCATTGACAAACATAAAGATGGGCCGGCCTGACCAAAACACGTAGGTTGACTTCCTGGTTGGGCTTTCACTATGCGTGTCAATCGAATAATCCAACCTAACTTGCAACTAATAGCAGTACATAGAGAGGGTGAGAGTACAACAATAAAATGTGTACTACAACTATCAACATTACTCGTAGTTGTACCGGCCATTACGGCATTACCCTCAAATTAGTACTACTGCACAGCATCATATTGCAGTTTGTTAGTCAATCAATTAACGTGCACATCATCATGTCCCAAACTTTCTATCTATATATATCTACTTCATGTAAACATTGTAAACCTCAAAGTATGCCCACTGATGTCATGTGAAATTCCGCATCCTTGATCTTATAAAGGTTTCTTCTCCTAAATTCCCCTATTTTACTTCATCAACAAATATGTCACAATAGCCGATCAGTCGGCATATTATTAGAATTTCTAGGGCATTTTTGTAATTTCACTATACGTGTGCAAATAGTGTTGATAATGAAATGAGGTAAGATGTAGTGAGGAATGGGAACTAACAAGAGATCAGAGAGATTGGATAAAAGTCGGAGAAGAAGCAGTGTAAGGATAGAGCTGCTTAGCAAACTACATTTTCATGTGTTTTGGCTCTACCCTTGCACTGCCTCTTCCCTGGCTATTATGTCTCCTCTACATTTGACCTTTAACCTTTGTCTTTGCCCAAAGGCCAAAGGCCAAAGGCATGTATACAATGTAATATTTATTTTTTGACATGTAGAGAAAGTGCAAAGTTATATTTTAAAATCCATGTAAGGCACCAGTTTATATATACTTCCTCTATTTTTTTAGACGCAACATCTGTTTTTTTAGTGAGTAGTTTAAAATAATCAAATGTTGCATTTAAAAAACCAGAGGTAGTATCAATGAATGTGTGTAGTTGTGCATGTGAATAGTTATGTTCATATATTGACAGGGAATTTTCATGTTGAAATAGGCTTGGATGGTTTGAAAATGATGATGGTGTGTCTAGAAACGTAATGCTTACATATATATTTTCTCCATTATTATAATTACTATGTATAGGTAGCACACAAATATTATTGTAATGAAAAACGTAAATAGTTGGAGACCATTGGTCACCACTACCATGTGAAAAAGTAGATCTGTAAGAGGAATAAGTTACTAATTATGAATATGTAGAGATTAATATGAAACTTTTAAAAATGGGAAATGGAGTGATTACTATAGTATTGATTATTGAAGAAGTATATTTCTCTTCAATTTATTCAATAACAGTATAATTTGGTCAAAATAGACAGTAACACATACCATAAGGGTTTCTTTGTTCTTTGATACATAAAATTAGTAGGGTGACCCACATTTACCTATTATATATTTGGATAAGCCCCCTAATTTTAATACTACCTATGCTTTTTTTAGATGCAACGTTTGCTTTTTCATGCATGTTACCCAAAACGTGTCTTTAATCATTAATATTTCTAATTGTGTATAAAAAAATTATAAAAATTTGACATATGAAGTATAACACCTGACCCATACGGAGTCGAGTCTATCGTCACCAATGCGCATCCAGGGCCAACAACTGTCCTCAATAACCAACACAGGTTCTTCCGACGCATTTTGTCCTTACTCATTGCACCCTGAGAAACTATCCAGGAGGTCACTCATCCCTGGACTACTCCCAGCCAAGTACACTTTACTGTGGAGTAACTAAGAAAATGAGCTGTATAAAACAAAGATGCATCTTGTTGGAATGAGTAGCATGTTAAATACCTTTAAAAC
Source organism: Beta lomatogona (assembly GCA_947646795.1). Taxonomy (NCBI): domain Eukaryota; kingdom Viridiplantae; phylum Streptophyta; class Magnoliopsida; order Caryophyllales; family Amaranthaceae; genus Beta; species Beta lomatogona. Next base: position 7,678,512 of record CANSNZ010000089.1, read on the forward strand.
AATCATGAGGGGTGTTACATACACCCCCACTTGATGATAGAAACGTCCTCGCTGCGCCTAATAACTCCACATATTCGGCCACAACGACCTATGGGTCTCCCCAGCCTGGAATCTAATCACATATTCGACCACAACCGATGATATAGCTCCTAGAATCCTCCCTCACTAGGCGACTAATCTTGGATTGATTATCCACATGATCAGCACGCGGTCGTGGGGTTTCTCTGATACAATTTGTAACACATGACTTATACGGAGTCGAGTTTATCGCCAACAGTGCGCATTCAGGACCAACAACTGTCCTCAATAACCAACATAGGTTCTTCCAGCGCATTTTTCGCCAACTCATGCGCGCCCTGAAATATTTCACAAGAGGTCACCATCCCTGGACTACTCCCAACCAAGTACGCTTAATTGTGGAGTAACTAAAGAAATGAGCTCCCTAAAAGAAAGATGCATCTTGTTGGAATGAGTAGTCTGCTAAATTCCTTTAAAGCAATCATAAAGGATATTACATGATATCCTCGCATTAAGACGAACTTAGCTAGATTCCACTTGACTATTTTATTTCTATATATATATATATATATATATATATATATATATATATATATATATATATATATATATATATAGATAATGGTGAGACAAAAAAATCAAAGTTGGTTGATAAATAGTGTACAAAATCCAAATGTTGTATCTAAGAAAACAGAAGAAGTATCTAGTAGTGGAGGTATCTACATCACATGAGTTGATTGGCTTAGATGGTGTCGGATTTTTATCTGAGTTAACATGACTGTTCTTTACAAACTAACCCAAGTAATTTATATGACAATTTATGGTCGTACAAGGATTGAGTATAAACTAGAGATAGACACACTTGAATCTAATCAAACATTCAAATTTTGATAATTTCAATCATGGCTTGTCAAAAAAAGAAAAGAAAAAGACCTATATATAATAGTGAATACCTAAGGGTATATTTGTATTATATTGTAAACCTTATTTTATTATAAATAATGCCAGAGTTCCCTAAAAGGGTGAGCCATATCATTTATCTCCACATGGTATCAAAGCCTAGATTGGATCTATTTTGTATTATAATTTATAGGTTTTTCATGCAACTAATAAATGACCTGAACAACTGGACGTTCATTCCCAATGAGGATTTATCATTGTTTACCTTCCAGTCATCCATCACCCTGCTCGTTTGTATAGTGATAATGTGTATGCTTCTCAGTTCTCATACGATTGTTAATGCTCTTCCACATGATCTTAGCAAACACATTATCACTGATAATCATTTGTTAGGGAGTGTGTTGTTCATGGTAATAATTAGTTATGTTCCTACTCATTATCAGATAGCTATCAGAGCTACAGTCTTACTAAGAATATGTCTCTTTAGCATTTTGAGTTTTTGCTTTTTGATCTACATGTGGTTTCCCTTACTGATTAAAGGGGTGTAATAACGAATACCTAAGAAAATATTTATAATATGATGTAAACCTTAGTTTATTATAAACATATTGTGGGGGGTTTCTAAAAAGGTCAACCATGTCATTATCTCCGCCAATATACATTTTAAAATTTATATTAGAATTTCTCAAGTGAGAGCTGATGAATTTGTACTATTCTATGGTGATGGGAACAATCTGACAAATATTATGAGATTGGATCATACAAAAAAAATGAAATGCTAAACACCCCCCAAAACTTCTTAAAATCGCCCAAAAAAAAGTTGAAATTACATTTATAACCTTTCTTTCTTTTTCGCTAAACCCCAACCCCCACCACCAGCCACCTCACTCCACCACCATCCACCTCCTGCCACCACCACCCCATTGCCATAACCACCCACCAATAGCCCCCACCCTCCCTCGACCCCCACCGGCGGCCCCCCACCCCCTACAAGCCCCACGAGCAACACCCCAACCCCCCCGCAACCCCCACCGCCAGTCCCCACCCCCCATAAGAGCTGCAAAATCGACACCACGCACTAGCAGAAATTGGCACCACCCCGGGATTTTTTTTTTTTAATAATTGGGCGATGGGGAGGAACGTCTGGCCAGGACATTTCTCCCATGGCCCGAACGTATGACCTGGACGTTCGGGCCATTGGAGGAACGTCCTAGCCAAACATTCCTCCCTATCGCCTAATTATATAAAAAAAATTTGCGGGATGGGTGGTGGAGGAGGTGCTGTTGGCGGTGGGTGGTAGAGGTGATGGGTAGTGGTGCAGGTGGTGCCTGGTGGTGGCGGGTGGTGGAAAAAAGAGAAGGGGTAAAATAGTCTATTAAAAATTGACTTGGGGTGATTTTAAAAAATTTTAGGGCGACGTTTAACACACTCCAAAAAATCTATGAAATTATGTTTTTTTTTTTTTTTAATCTGGAATTATCTCCTTAGCAATTTAAAATATTGAAGGCACTTGTTGTTGAGTCATGTTGACAGTTGACATTGTTGGTGCGGTGGTCTGAAGTCTGAACGCTGAAGGATCTACTCATCTCTAGCCCATAGCAGTTCAGCTTAGCCCATTCTTGCCCAGGTTGTACGAAGTCGGTACTCCGTGTGGGCCACAAACGGAAAATATGTCGATGTTCATCATAGATAAGAGGGTTATTTGTTATTATAATTAGAGTAGGTCTTCGGTCAGACCGTTTGACAATTAAGTTAAATGTCAGACAAGGCCCAAACGCGTGTAATGAGGCCGAAAACGCGACTCAAACATGCGGACCCTAAGAAATCAAGACCTCGTCAGTCTTTTCTAACTTTTTCACTTAAAGCATTAACTTTTACCCCAAAAATAATAATTAACAGAGAACCTTAACTAGTACCTGAAAAATCGTAACTTTTAATTCAAAATCATAACTATTAGAAAATCATCACTATTAACCCAAAAGGCAAAACTATTAACAAGAAAACCATACCTGTCAACCCAAAACTATAATCAACCAATATACCATAATCATAAGCCCAAAGCAAGAATAACTTTTTTATCCAAAGCTATAACTAATAATAAAAAACAATATCTATTAGCCAGATTACCATAACAAATAACAAGAAAATCATAACTATTTAGTGTTTATCGAAAAAAATCATATATCATCCCAAACACTATAACTAATAGCAGAAAAACTATAACTAATATTGTGTAAACAATTATTAATAACTAAAATAACATAACAATTAACCTTATAAATATAACTACTGGCTTAGATGCATTAATAACCTGAGCACTATACTTGATAACCAGAAAACTATAATTTTATCCAAAACAATATATAAGATGAAAATTATAAATTATTACTTAAAAACCATAACTTATAATAAAATAAACATAACTATTAACCTAATAATCAGAAGTAATTGCCCAAATAATACCATAACTAGGTAGCCAAATGTCATAACTAGCTAAAAAAAATTGTAACTATCAACTCAAAATCATTAACCTAATAATCATAATCATTTATTCTAATACCATTATCATTATCCAAAATCATAACTTTTTAAACAAATAACTAGTATCCATACATAACTGATAACTATTAACCCAAATTAATAACCAAATAATTTTAACAATTTACGCTGATTTCATAACAAATTAGTTATAAAACTTTAACTTTTTACTCCTAAAGGCTACATAACTATTACCCTAAAAGTGTAACTATTTGTCTAAATACCATAATTAATACCCAAGAATCATAACTTTAGAGCTAATAATTGTAACTATTTGCCTAAATACTATAGCTACTAAATTTAAAACCTTAACTATACTCAAAAGGCGCTACTTTTAATCGCAAAATCCTAACTAGCAGAAAATCATGATTATTAACTCAAAAATCATAAGTATTAACCAAAAAATCATAACACCCAACCCAAAACCATAAAATCAACCAAAATACCATAAGTCCATAACCATCCATACATGCAAATAAGAGAGGCAATTATAAGTTACAATATATGGGGCTACACTAGCTTTTAACATCCGATCTTGAATCGAAAAGCTTCATAGTGTTTACACTTGTTCATATTCATATGCAAAGAAATCAGCGTATAATCAGTGAAACGATCAGGCAATATGCACTTAAATCCCCACTCATTCAACAATTCTCCAGCCTTTTCCGCATCTCCGGACTTGCAACAACCATGAATCAACACATAATACAACATGAAGATTAGGCTCAACCCCAAGTTTTTGCATCTTTTTAATTATTTGTACATCTTCCACATACTAGAAGTAAACCCAGCCTTAGCTTCACAAGTGAATTTTCATGTTCACAAACACTTGAATTGTATCCTAGGGAAACGCGTGGGGTAGAGTCTTAGAGACTTTGGGGGGCATTGGGCTTTTTTTTTTTATTTTTTATCACTGGGCTTATTGGACTCGTCTGACAGTTATTTAAGTGTCCAACGGTCTTATACAAGAATTTGTGTTATTATTATCATTGTTGTTAAATATCTACTTTAATTACTAGGCAAATTGAGGATCAAGTTTATAGGCATCTCTTTGTTTCTTGGTATGACATCTCATGATTATACTCTAATAAGTTCAAAAATACTCACACTCAAACTCTTTTAGCAAACAAATTTAGGATGATGATAGATAAGATAAATATTTAGATTAATAAGAATAATTTCAACATGTAATAGCCTAATAACTCCTCTTATATATGTTTACAGTATATCATATTAAGGGTGTGTTAAATTAATAAGAAAATTTTGACTTTTCTTTATTGACTAATCTTAACTTATTTGAGTAAAACAAAATTTATTAAAACTTACCGGAATTTATGGAGACTGATTAGATCTTGTTTTATAAGGTGTTACAACTTATTTGAAACTAATCGAAATTATTTAAACTTATCTTAACTTAACATATTTGATCTAAAATAAGTTACAATAAGTTGAATTAAATCGTATGACTTCTAATAAAAAGAAAGTAGTTTCCAGAATTGGTAAACTTTGATCAGCCATAATAAAAGAAGATGGATGGAAATATATTGTCTAAGCGTGCTTACTATTTGGGTTTCTTCTATATTTAAAGCTTATATTGTAGTTTTCTTTTAGTCCCTTTTTGGTAGGAGCCTAGGAGGAAAAGAAAAGGTCAACAATGCATGTATAAGTATCTAATTAGGCAGTTTTCTTCCTAAATCTTAAGTGTCATTTTCACTCTTTCAATTAACTAACTTTCTTCCAAATAAATGCTACGTAAAAAAGACATACTCCGTACATGCTAAGTAGTTTTTTTGCAGAGATTTATGTTAAGTGCAATTGTGGGAATGAGATGCTACAAGTAGAAGATACTTATATGACCACAAAGAATTATTTCACTCACATATTTAGTGCAAATTAAATACAATAAAGCCTTGTAAAGAAAAATAAAGAAACCATTTGCCAACCTTTTACTACTATAGAGTTCCAATATTTTTTACCAGTCCCGGCCTTTAGCATGTTCAAAGTGGGACATGGAACAAGGCCTCACTTTCAAATGGGCCTCCAAATTGAAAAAAAAGATTCCTTAAACACAAAAGGCTTGAAGCTGATAGTCAAAATGTCTGCAAGTTTTTTGAATTCAGCTCTTCTTGAATGTATCAAAAGATTTTGAAGTGAAAAACTTAGTTTGATGCATGTTTGTTATTTGGTTTACTTGCATATTTTTGTGGTTTCTTTTAATTTCTTTTATATAGGGGCCTATTTTTCAGTATTAGCACAGGGTCTCCATATTGTTCGGGCGGGTGTTGTTTTTGACTTCCGTTAATTCATTGCTTATAGAATCAAACCTAAAATGCTTCGAATCCCGTACGCTTTGGTATCCTATAAGTAGCTTTGCATTCTTGAATTTTAAAGAAAAATTGGGGAGGACTTTGGTATCCTAGTATCTAAGCTACCTTTGATGTGTTTTTGATTATTTAAGAAATTTTTGAGTGGGGTAGGGGTAAAGGACAATTGAAAAGCTCAACCTTTGTTTTTCTCTGATGGGAAAAGCTCAAACCTTATTATCATGTCTATATATGTTTTACAATAATCGAAAATTTATCCTGGCCATTAATATTTTCCTGATTTCCATTTTCAGATTTAGATATCTAAGCTAATAAAAAAAATAGTTCATTTACCCTTAAGCAATTAGGATTGTAGCTCAAAAGTGAACCAACAATTCTCAAATGGAATCATTTTTTTTTTGCCTTGAAACATTGATCAAACCCCAAAACAAACACTTAATTTACTTTAGTACAATTAGAGATCGATCACGTGAAATAAATATAGCATATCCAAAAACTTTCAATCTAAGAAGTCTAATCTATTTACATCACAATTATTTATATAAAAAACGATAGAATTAATTTAATTTGCTTTTTCCCAATCAGACCCCATATATTAAAACTTTACGAAATTAACATTAGATAAATGGGCATCTTACATCTTAAACTGATATTCGAATCATTCCTACATTTAGATTCTCAAAGTCAGAGATATACCCATTCACCAACATCCAATAAACTTTTGATTCACAATGAAGACAAAAGTAGGTTTATATAGTGATTTAAGCTTTTTAATAACAATAACATATATGGAATCGACATTTTAAGGGTACATGATGAATGATAATTCTTCATAAACAATGACAACTTAGGTAATAGAAACACGCTCATCTTCATTCTTCACCCTTACCCATGTTATAGTGTTCCTTTTTTTCTAATTCTTGCGTACTCTTTTAATAGCATCAATACCTCTGTCAACGTAAAATCCCATTTGTCCATGTGCAATCTTACACTGAGAAATGCTTCTTGGTCTTACCATACTTTTGCAGGAATCTATGATAAATCATAGGATGCTTTTCATCAAATACTGCTAAAATAATAGTTTGTCGTATATTGTACGTATAAATTATAAATAATGCTTTAAATGGCAGGAAATTAAAGGGAAACCACTATCATATGATATGATAAGTGGATTAAAATGACTTTCCCTTTCCGCAAAGTTAATAGATTCCAATTTCTACATGTCCGGTCCTGGGGTTTTGCCCCTTTCTGTCGCCAAAAATAAATTAAAAAGAGGTTTTTAATTTCTAAATGTCCAAGTACAAATGTTCATATAACATACTTGAGAGATCACATGTTGCGGTTTTGGGCTTGTTGGAAAAATCTGGACAAAACGAATGATTAACTCGAACGCTATTATGAGCACCATGAAAAACGTTTGGCAATTGACTCATGGGGTAGATATAAGTAGTATTGGAGACAACATGTTCGTTTTCCAGTTTCACCATTGGCGTGATAAGAGAAGTGTAGTCGAAGGGCAACCATGTCACTTTGATAGGCACGCAATTCTCTTTGGCGACATTCAAGGGAATGTTAAACCTTCAGATGTGCAATGCTTCGACTTACGAATGTGGGTAAGAGTATATAATCTGCCCTTCAAGGGGAGATTGAATATCTCTAATGTGGAAGCTATAGGAAAAAAGATTGGAAATTTCATCAAAGCGGACACGTCAGGATCCATGGGGATTGATAAGTCTATCCAACTAAGAATCCAAGTGGATGTGCGCAAACCTTTGCTCAAGAAGATTAAAGTCAAAATGCGTAGTGGAGAGGAGGATTCCTATGACATAAAATATGAAAAACCACCCTTATTTTGCTATTTTTGTGGTCTTATGGGCCATGGTTTGAAGGATTATAAGGGATGTAGAGATGAACTATGGTGGGTGGCTAAAAGCCTCCCCATGGAAACACAACAACATAGAGGAGGAAGAAAATCGAGTACGAGGTGGGGGATAATGTGCTCGACGGCTGTTTATAACCAAACCAAGATTGCTTCCCCAGTCAGGTTTGAAGGAGATTGTGAGTGAGGTTATGGGGAAAATGAAGGAGTGTGCTATTGCTGAAAACCGAACAGAAGAAGGGAGTATGGTGATGCATACAATACATGAAAAGCTCCCTGAGAATGTGAGTAGTGAGACTGCTAATACTGGGACAAGTGTAGGTGATCATCAAAAACTAGAGCTCCCAAAATCTGTGAGCAGTGAGAATGTAAGTGCAGGGGTAATTGGAGAGGTTGTTAATCAACAAGCAGACCTTCAAGGTGCACAAACGGGTAGGGAGAGATGGCAAGGAAAAAAGAAAGGGTGGAGGAGAATTCAGAGAGAAGGAATAACTGATGAGGGGTCAAGTTTGCTGTAGATAGGAGTGAGAAGAAAGGAGATAGAGGATGAGATAGGGAATGAGCAAAGGGAGAGGGAAAGTTGTGGGGTAAAGAAGAAAATAGGGGTGGACGTGAGTGTGTGGCAAGGAGCAGGTATGGAGTTAAATGACCAGATGGAAGAAGGGTATTCTAATCAAGTGGCGGGTCCCACACAATGGACCCTCGGTGCTCAATGAGTAACATGTTATCTTGGAACTGTCGGGGATTGGGGAGCATCCCGGCAGTCAATGCGTAGCGGCGCATTGTGATTAATGAAAAACCCCAGCTAGTTTTCTTATAGGAGACTAAACTTCATAGTAATGAGATGGAAAAGGTGAGGCTCAAATTGAACTTTAAAGGTATGCTTGTTGTGGATTGTGTGGGAGATGGTAGAAGGAGGAAAGGGGGCGTTGCATTGCTATGGAGGGAAGGATGGGACATAACAATCATGTCTTTCTCAACAAATCACATTGAAGCACTGATATGGCGTGAACAAGGAGTGCCTTGGCGCTTCACTGGAATATATGGGCATCCTGAATCGGAGAATAAAAGGAAAACATTGGTGCTGCTGAACTCTTTGTACAAAGGAGATGGTGTCCCTTGGCTTGTGGGAGGTGATTTTAACCTTATGCTTTGGTTGATGGAGAAACAAGGGGGGTGTGAGTTCAGTTATGAGGAGGCTTCTTTTCGGACTGCTCTTGATGAGTGTAGTCTAAAGGATTTGCATTTTGTGGGATACCCGTACACATGGACGAATAATCAAGGAGGAAAAAGCAACCTTCAGGAGCGCTTGGATAGGTTTGTTGCGAACAATGAATGGTGTGAGTCCTTCGGGAGCTCGTTTGTTACACACCTAGAGAAAAGGAAATCGGATCATCTACCAATCCTTTTATGTATGTGTACCCATTTCTCGCAGAGAGAGGAGAAAAGAAAGCGAAAGTTATTTCGTTTTGAAGAACTGTGGACGAGGGAGGAAGAATGCGGGGATGTCATTGAAGCAGCGTGGAGTAAAGGTGCTGATGCGAGACGAAATTTGGATCATGTGTCTCGTGAATTAGGGGAATGGAGCAACCAGAACTTTGGTAATATTGCTAAAGAAATGCGTGCTCTCAGACAACAAATGAGCGAGCTTATGGCGAGCGATCCAACCCCTCAAAACCTTGATCGAATGCATGCTATAAACATTAGAATGGATGAATTGGAGTTTAGAGAAGAGGTGTATTGGAAACAAAGAAGCAGGCAGGAATGGCTTAAACATGGGGGAAAAGATTCAAAATTTTTCCATGAGAAAGCTAGGCAAAGAAAGGCGAGAAATAACATCACCCGCCTTCGTGATAGTGCCGGGGTTTTGTATGAAGATGAAGCAGATATTGCTGAGGTTCTTATTGGGCATTTCGATTATCTATTCTATGCAAATAACAACATTGATCCATCCCCGGTTATAGACAAAGTCCAAGCTTTGCTATCGGCCCCTATGCAGCATATGCTAGACGAACCTTTTCATAGAGAGGAGATCAATGAAGCTTTGAAGCAAATGCATCCGACAAAAGCCCGGGGCCTGATGGTATGTGCGCTCTTTTTTATCAAAAATTATGGAGTATTGTAGGCAATGATGTTGTTGAGAAAATTTTAGATTTCTTGAATAATGGCAATGACATTGGTGATTTAAATCAGACTTATATTGCTTTGATTCCAAAGAAAAAGGAATGTGAGTCCCCTGTTGATTTCAGACCAATAAGTTTGTGTAATGTATCATACAAACTCATTTCTAAAGTTCTAGCCAATCGAATGAAAAAAGTTTTACCGGATATCATCCATGAGTCTCAAAGTGGATTTGTTCCGGGAAGACTTATTACTGGCAACATTCTTGTTGCTTATGAATGCTTCCATTAACTGAGGAAGAAAAAGAAAGGGAAGAAAGGTTATATGGGGCTCAAATTTGATATGAGCAAAGCTTACGACAGAGAAGAATGAGAATTCTTGGAGAAAATTATGTTAAAGTTGGGTTTTCCAGGGCACTTTGTTAGACTGATTATGAAGTGCGTGACATCTACTTCATTTTTTATCCTTTTGAATGGACAACCCACCCGTTCTTTCACCCCCATGTGAGGCCTTCGTCAAGGGGACCCTCTCTCCCCATTCTGTTCATTATATGTGCTGAAGGATTATCTACTCTTTTGAGAGATGCAGAGGCAAAAAGGGAAATTCATGGGCTAAAAATTGGCAAGAAGGTGGATGCAATATCGCATTTTTTTTTTTTGCAGATGATAGCCTGCTTTTCACAAGAGCAACAGAGGAAGAAGTTGAGAAGATAATGGAGATTCTTTGTATCTATGAGACTGCTTCAGGCCAGAAACTGAATATGGAGAAATCAGAGGTGTCCTTTAGCCGAAATATAGAACAAGAAAAGCAAGACTTGCTTCAGATGAAGTTACCATTTAAGGCAGTAGAGGAACACGAGAAGTATCTTGGTCTACCTACTTGTGTGAGTGGATCGAAGAAAAAAGTTTTCAAATATATTCAGGAGCGGGTTTTGAAGAAGTTAAAAGCGTGGAAATAAATTTTTTAATCTCATGCTGGAAGAGAGGTGCTTATTGAAGCGATTGCTCAAGCAATTCCTACATATGCAATGCGATGTTTCAATATTCCTCTTAGTATTCTGAATGAGGTTGAGAGCATGTATAGGAATTTTTTCTAGGGTCAAAAGAAGGAGGAGCGAAAGTTGTCTTGGGTATAAGCGTGGCACAAATTGTATGAAACAAAGAAGAATGGTGGCTTGGGTATGCGGAACCTTTCGGTTTTTAACAAGGCTCTCCTAGCCAAACAGGCGTGGAGAATTGTTAAATACCCAAACTTTTTGATGGCAAAAACTTTGAAAAATAAATATTTTTCGCATTCATCTTTCATGGAAGTCAAAGAGAGTTCTATGGCGAGCTTCACGTTGAAATCCATTTTGTCTGCAAGAGGTTTACTTGAAAAAGGTTTAGTGAAGATTGTTGGTGACGGGAACAATACTGCTATTTAGGGGGACCCGTGAGTTCCCTCCCTGCCTAAGTTTCGAGTGATACGTCGAAGTGCAGGGGTGGATGGGGAGCCGAATTGTGTTCGCGACTTAATAGAGGATGGTAATTGGAATGTGGCAAAGCTGAATCAAATGTTCACAACTTGGGAGGTGGATGCAATCACCAACATTCCATTTCCGAGAACTCACTGCCTAGAGAGTTGGGCATGGCACCACTCAAAACGTGGTGTTTTCCTTGTGCGGAGTGCCTATTACATAGCGATGGAAGAGAAGAAAAGAGAGCGTGCCTCCTCTTCGGGGAATGACTCTCAAGTGGTTTGGAAGAATTTATAGGAAGCCCAAGTGCCGACAAAGGTAAAGCTCTTTGCTTGGAGAGCTCTACAGGAGGGTATAGCAACTCACGAAAATCTGTCGAAGAGAGGAATTGAAGGTGACCGTCAATGTCCAATGTGTGGGGAGTCTACTGAAAGTACAATGCACGTTTTGCTGGAGTGTGGGGAAGTTAAGAGAGCGTGGCGATTATCACCACTAAGAATAGAGGTTGCGGATGGAGCCTTAATTTCTTTTAAGGCTTGGTGTGACAAAATGTCAAATGTCATCTCTGATGAGCATTGGTGGGCAATTTTTTGGAGTATTCTTTGGGGTGTATGGCTTCGACGAAATGCTTGGGTTTTTTATCGAAGGAGGGTCCTTGTGGAAGATGTTATTGCAAAGGCTGTTGGGAGTGCGATGGAATACCAGGAGGCAAATGGAAAGAATGAGCAGCGACATGGTGAGAAAGGTTCGAAGGCCAAGTGGACTCCACCTGAGGCAGGGAAAATCAAAGTGAATACATATGCTGCTGTATATGAAGATGGCAAAGTAGGCTGTGGAGGAGTAATGCGTGATGAAGATGGAGATGTGATGGGGTCTACTTGTCTGCTACTTGATGGAAGATATGAAATTGATGTAGCAGAAGCGGTAGCTGCTCGTCATGCTATAACAATTGCCATGGAAGCAGGCTTTCAGTGCCTTGTTGTAGAAAGTGATTGCATGAAACTCATCAACCATTTGAAGGGAAGAACTCGTGAAAATTCTAGCTTTGGAAATATTGTCTCTGACATTCTTAGTTTAGCTAATTTATGTAGTATTATTTCTTATAATCATATTGGCAGACATGGGAACAAGGTTGCGCACAAACTTGCCCATCTAAGCCGTAGTTATAGTGAAATGAGAGTTTGGTTAGAGGAAGTGCCTTTAGAGGCTCATACTCTTGTAGTTGCTGATATGATTTCAGATGAATAAAACTAGCTTACTTTTCCCGTCAAAAAAAAAAAAAAAAAAAAGAGAGAGAAATTAAAAAATTGAGAAGTCCGGGAAGGGGAGAAGAAGCACACGAAAATTTATGGCTTGTTGGGTATTTACTCTATGTTAATTTTTTTTTTGACGGGATACTCTGTATTAATCTTAATGGATTATATTAGCGGATTCGATTAACTTATTATATTGGGTAATTGTTTTAGAATTTATATATATATATAAAACGATTGGGAATTAATTTTAGACGATAGTAATTAGTGTATATTTATTCTTCTAATTTTCTACAATTGGAAATTAGGTTGTATATTTGTAAGTTGGTTTACAAACCTCTCTTCAAAAAGTTGGGATAAGGGCTTTTTTCAAAATTTGTAGATCGAGTACAAGCAAATGAAATTCTGCTTGTAAAAAAATTCCTCATCAATAGCTGCTTGATTCAGCAAATGCAAGGGGGCTGCGCTGTATTGCTCGATTTGGTTACGTTCATTGTAGTTCCTTCGAAGACGAATTTGATTTAGCCTTGTTTAATTGTATCTTGTTTTTCTTTAATACCTATTGTAGATGCCGTTTGGCCTTCAATTAATGAATTTTCTCTTTCAAAAAAAAATAGCAGTTTGGTTGGTCAAACCTCAAATTTACTTCCTATTGCTAAACACCGAGTACAAATTATGTGGGCAGCTAAAGATTGCCATAAACTTTCCCCGACCCCGCCAAACACTCTATCTATTCTTCCCTAACTCACTTTCTCTCTCATCCACCAACCCGCTTTGTCGCCCACCACCACTATTCATGCCATGTCTCACCATCTAACCTGCAACACTTGTTAATAACAAATATATATATGTCGTTGCCTTCATGTTAGGATATTTAATATCTTTATATATCTTTTAGGAATATTTTGTGATAGTTTCCTAATTCTAGCCAAACACTTGTATTATATATACTTGATGAGGGATGATAAATCACTAACGGATAGTGGGTTCACTATCCACTATCCATGGCAAAAGTGTAATTTATGACAAAAAGTTACATTTAATTCACACCAACATTGATTGTTTTGTATGAACAAGTGTTTCAAGCACATAAACATGGGTTGGTTTAACAATAACAAGTGTTTTAAACACACAAACATGGGTTTTAATAAATATCAAGTACTTTTTTTGGGAAAAGCTGGCGAAAGCACGCAAATCGAGACAACTTTTACTTTTTGTCAGAAATCACAATCTTACTTTTTGACAAAAGGTTACATTTAATTCACACCAACGAGGCTTAGTTTTGTGAGTAACAAGTGTTTCAAACACATAAGCATGGGTTGGTTTATCAATAACAAGTGTTTTTGATACTTAAATATGGGTTTATAAGATTTCAGGTTTTCACTTTTCCCCCGATAACACTAGTAGAAAAACATTGAATTGCGGCGGTCATTAAGTGGCCTATTGTTGCGGTTTCAGTCGCGCCGCAATTAAGGGTGCAGCAATAAGTAATTACCTATTGCTGCGGTTTTTTACCCAAAGCCGCATCAATAGGTACAGGTAAAAGAACAAAAAAATAATTTTTTTTTTTGGAATTCTGGCACTTTTAAATAAACTCCAATAACTAGAATATTATTGCATGACAATTTTTCAGATGAAGATAACAAAATATATCTACAATCAAAATTATATCTACAATACAAAAACAAAGAACAAACCAAGATAAATCGCAAAAAATTAACAAAAATTCCAGATCTGAAATTCAGCCAACGAAACTGATGGTATTGATTCCCGACCGCCAAGCTTTTGTTAGTTTTCAACAAGATCGGCGACGTGAGAGGACTCGAAACCCGAGAGCTTTAATGGAGTGAGAGGGAGGAGAGGTTTGACGTTGGACGTGAGAGGACTCGAAACCCGAGAACTTACGACGATGGCGCAGGACGGTGGCCACCGCGCCACTTACAGCGTGAGAGAAGTGAGATTGAGAGAATTAATTAATCATCACGAAACAACCTGATATGAAAACCTAGCAAAAAAGACACTACACTTTGTTCAATACAACAAATCAAGCATACAAAATTAAATAATAAGAAATTAACAAACTTTAAATGAGGAGAGAGAAAGAAGAACTCAAACCGTATGTAGCGTAATCGGCACTGGAGAGAGTGCCAAAGACGGTGAAATGACATAAATCGCGATTTGGAAGGCGTCAGAGTGGGAGAGTAGCGTGAGATTGTGGGAGGGTGAAGGAGTGAGGCGGTGAGGGAGGGTTAATTAATGAGGGAGGTGAAAAAGAAGGTGAGAGATGAGAGAGATGAGAGATATGATGCGATGAAGAAGATGAGCGAAGAAGAAGGTGAGAGATGTAAAGGAGAAGAGAGGCGTTTAAGCGTGAGAGATGTAGAGGATGATTCTAAAAACGGCGCCTAGTAAGTATGAAAGAGTTAGAGACGGGGCTTATAAATTAAACCTAAATACTGACCAAGGATCTATTGCTGCGGGCTTTTTAAAAAAGCAGCAATAAATAAATAAAAAATAACATTTTAATCCATTGCTGCGGTTTTTTCCCAAAACCGCAACAATAGGTTATTTTTGTTGGGTATATGGTGTCATATGGGGCTCAATGTGTGTATGGTGTGGAGATGAGGTTGCGTGAAGCTCGTTTGGCGTCAAACGGCTGATTTGCAGGCCCGCCCGATCGTGTCGGGCAGTGTCGCCCGATGGGGCGGAGTCGATCGTCTTGGCAGAGGCATTGAAGCAAGGCGCCCGATCAGGCGAAGTACCGAACTTCATCGGGCGAGCGGTCGGGCCCGGGAGTAAAACTGGTTTGGCATTATTGACCGCCCGATCGGGCGGATGTCGCCCGACCCGATCGGGCGGAGGTTAAATTTGACGCAGAGGGACGATTTTACGAGTTAAGTTATAATTAGGTTTAACCTAATGCCAAAACTAGACTATTATTCATCATTATTCATAGATTCAAGAGAGGAAAAGCTAGAGAGAGATCTTAGAGAGCTTTTGTAACCTTCTTTTGAATATTCATCGATTCCTAGTGCATATTCATGGTTTTTCTCCAGTTCTTGGGTTTCCACGTTAAAATCCTCTTGTGTCTTTTATTGCTTTTGTTCTTTCGTTGTTCTAGTATTGTTTGCTATAACTTGCTAGAATGCTATTCAATAGGACCTACAAGTGGTATCAAGAGCTAGGTCGGATTATTGTCTAGATCTAGAAGTAATTATCAATGGAGGATGCGAAGATCAAAATTAAGAAGTTTGATGGCACAGATTTTGGATATCGAAAGATGCAAATTAAAGACTTCCTATATCAAAAGAATCTGTATCAACCCTTGTCTGAGACGAAGCCTATAGACATGGAAGAGGCAAAGTGGAAGGTACTCGATAGGCAAGCACTAGCGGTGGTGCGTTTGACATTGGCTCGGACTGTGGCCTTCAATGTCAAGGATATCAAAACAACGGCGGGATTAATCAATGCTCTGTCAGATATGTATGAAAAGCCCTCGGCTATGAATAAGGTATATCTGATGCGCCGTTTATTTGATTTAGAGATGAATAATGGTAGTTCTGCTGCTGAACATATTAATGAATTTAATTCAATAATAAGTCAGTTATCTTCGGTAAATATTGTCTTTGATGATGAAGTGAAAGCCTTAATTTTGTTGTTCTCCTTACCTGTTGCTTGGGAAACTGTAGTAACTGCTGTTAGCAATTCTTCTGGTAAAGAAAAATTGGTGTATGATGTTGTCCGTGATCTGATTTTGAGTGAGAGTATTCGAAGGAAGGAGAGTGGAGAATCATCTGGAGCATACAATACTGAGGGTAGAGGGAGGGGAAAACAAAAGGGAAAAGGAAAGAACTTTCAGGGTACATCAAAGTCTAGGGGCCAGAGTAAGTCAAAAGGCAGGGCTAGTATTACCTGTTGGAATTATGGTGAGAAGGGTCATCCAAAGAGGGAGTGTCCTCATCCCAAGAAGAAGGGTGGATAGTCTGACCATAATGATAAACAGGAGGATAGTGAAAACTCATCGATTTATTCTGCATCGAATGAGATTGATGATGCTTTGGTCCTAAGTGTTGATAGTCCCATAGAGTCGTGGATCCTAGATTCGGGGGCATCGTTTCACTCTTCACCTATGAGGGAGCTGTTTCATGACTTTAAAGCAAAGAAGTTGGATAAGGTCTATCTTGCTGATGACAAGACCTTGGATATCATGGGGAAGGGAGTTGTGATTGTCAGGACTGCGAACGGGGGAACTTTAAAACTGCATGATGTTAGGTACATTCCAGGACTAGCAAAGAATCTGATTTCTGTGAGTCAACTGGACTCATGTGGCTACAAAACTGTGTTCTGTGAGGGAAAATGGAAAATTTCCAAAGGTTCCATGATCTTGGCTAGAGGTACTAAGATGGGAACACTATACACTATTGCAGGGTGTACAAGCATGGTTGCTGCAGCTACAATGGATGAGACTAAGTTATGGCATACTAGACTTGGTCACATGAGTGAGAAAGGGATGAAGATTTTAGCTTCAAGTGGCAAATTGTCAGGGTTGAAATCAGTTGACATGGAATTTTGTGAGAGTTGTGTCTATGGCAAGCAGAAAAAGGTGACTTTCACAAAAGCCAAGAAATAGTTGAAAATTGAGAAGCTAGAGTTGGTGCACACTGATTTGTGGGGGCCTTCCCCAGTCAGATCCCTTGGAGGCTCACGTTATTTTGTTACTTTCATTGATGACTACAGCAGGAAGGTATGGGCTACTTCATGAAGAGGAAATCTGAGCTTCATGAGACCTTCAAGAAGTGGAAGGTTGAGGTAGAGAATCAGACTGAAAAGAAAATTAAGTGCATTAAGTCTGATAATGGAGGTGAGTATGAATTGGCAGAGTACACAAAGCTCTGTGAGGAGAATGGCATCATTCTGAAGAGGATTGTTCCAGGGAAACCTCGACAGAATGGAGTCGCAGAGAGGATGAACAGGACACTGACTGAGAGGGCTAGAAGTATGAGGTTGCATGCAGGGCTACCAAAAACATTCTGGGCAGATTCAGTTAGTACAACAGCTTACTTGATCAACAGGGGACCATTAGTTCCATTGGAGTTCAAGCTACCAGTGGAGGTTTGGAGTGGGAAGGAGGTAAATCTTTCTTTTCTGAAATTATTTGGTTGTGTTGCTTATGTTCAATCTGAGAAACGCGACAAGTTAGACCCAAAGGCCGTTAAATGTTATTTTATTGGGTATGGTTCTGAGAAGTATGGGTATCGGTGTTGGGAACCTAAAAGTAGGAAGATTTTGAGACACTATGATGTCACTTTTGATGAGACTAAGGTGTACAAGGATGTTTATGGTGATAAATCTGAGATTACTGAGCCAGTGGGAGCTCAGGAGGAGGAGTTTGTGGAGACTGAAGGCATTGATGGAAGAAATGTCATTGTTCTAGAACGGGTTGAGCAACATAGAGATGAAGCTCATATTCCTGCAGGGTTTGATTCAGATGAGTCAGATAACTCACAGCAAGGTAATTCAGATGGTGCTACTGTCACACCACCAAGAGGCTCCAGTTCTAGTACAGGGAGAATAGTCTCTCAAGTTGACTTGAGAAAATCCACAAGGGTGTCCAAAGCACCTAATCGATATTCCCCTTCTATGTTTTATTTGCTACTAACTGATGCAGGTGAACCAGAATCATAAAAAGAAGCAATAAATTCGGACTGACTCGTTTAAGTGGGAGTTAGCCATGAAAGATGAGATGCAGTCCCTGGAAAAGAATCAGACATGGGAGTTGTCTGCATTGCCTGCAGGAATGAGAGCACTTAGCAACAAGTGGATCTTCAGATTGAAGAAAGAGCCTGATGGAAGTGTCAGGTATAAGGCGAGATTAGTAGTAAAGGGGTTCCTACAATAGGAGGGCATTGACTACAACGAGACATTTGCTCCTGTTGTAAAGTTGACTACTATACGTATCTTGTTGGCTATTCTTGCTGCTGAAAATTTGTTCTTAGAACAGATGGATGTTAAGACCGCGTTTCTACATGGTGATCTGGATGAGGAGATCTACATGAAGCAACCGGATGTCTTTAAAGTTCGGGGAAAGGAGAATTTGGTGTGCAAGCTCAAGAGGAGCTTATATGGATTGAAGCAGGCTCCGAGACAGTGGTACATAAAGTTTGACACTTTCATGTGTAGCAGCGGGTTCAAGAGAGCTGATAGCGATCATTGTTGCTATTTTCAGAGGTATGTAAATGATTATGTTTACTTACTTCTGTATGTTGATGATATGCTAATTGCTGGTACAAGCATGGAGGTGATATATAGTGTGAAGGGAAAACTGTCACAGAAATTTGAGATGAAGGATTTGGGTGAATCTACAAATCTTATGTATGAGGATTTTCAAAGACAAATCTACTTGCATGTTGAAGTTGTCTCAGGAAGATTACATTCTAAAGGTACTTAAATTGACCTCAAATTGACAAGGGAGCACTCACCAACTACAGAAGAAGAAAAGGAGTGGATGGCCACTGTTCACTATGTTTCGGCGGTTGGTAGCTTGATGTATGCCATGGTTTGCACACGGCCAGACATTGCTTTTGCAGTGGGAGTTGTGAGTAGGTTTGTTTCTAATCCGGGAGAGAAACATTGGGATGCTGTGAAGTGGTTACTAAGGTATTTGAAGGGCACTTCAAGTATGGGGCTTTGCTTTTGGAAGAAAGGAGTGAGGCTTGAGGGTTATGTTGATGCTGATCTCAGTGGAGATATCGATACTAGCAAAAGCACGTCTGGATATGTCTCTACTGTTGGTTGTACTGCAGTGAGCTGGATGTCCAAGTTACAGAAGTGTATCTCTCTGTCCACTACAGAGTCTGAGTATGTGGCTATGTCTGAGGCAGGTAAGGAGATGGAATGGCTTATTGGTTTTCTTGAAGAAATGGGCATTAAACAGGAGAAAGTGGTACTTTACAATGATAGTCAAAGTGCAGTGCATTTGGCTAAAAATCCTATGTATCATTGTAGGACTAAGCATATTCGTCGGAGCTTTCACTACATCAGGAGTTTAGTGGAGGAGAATGTGTTGTGTCTGGAGAAAGTGTTGGGTGCTAAGAACCCATCAGATATGCTCACTAAGAGTGTGAGTTGTGACAAACTAAGGTTGTGCCGAACCTTAATTGGCCTTCAGTAATTGTTGATGAAGGTGGTGTTTTAGGAATTGAGATGAATGAAAAGATGATGATGGTATAAGGTATTCTTCACTTACACCTATCTCCAAGTGGGAGATTGCTGGGTATATGGTGTCATATGGGGCTCAATGTGTGTATGGTGTGGAGATGAGGTTGCGTGAAGCTCGTTTGGCGTCAAACGGCTGATTTGCAGGCCCGCCCGATCGTGTCGGGCAGTGTCGCCCGATCGTGTCGGGCAGTGTCGCCCGATCGGGCGGGGTCGATCGTCTTGGCAAAGGCATTGAAGCAAGGCGCCCGATGCCATCAGGCGGTCTCGCCCGATCGGGGCGAAGTACTGAACTTCATCGGGCGAGCGACCGGGCGAAGGCGCCCGATCGGGCCCGAGAGTAGAACTGGTTTGGCGTTATTGACCGCCCGATCGGGCGGATGTCGCCCGACCCGATCGTGCGGAGGTTAAATTTGACGCGGAGGGGCGATTTTACGAGTTAAGTTATAATTAGGTTTAACCTAATGCCAAAACTAGACTATTATTCATCATTATTCATAGATTCAAGAGAGGAAAAGCTAGAGAGAGATCTTAGAGAGCTTTTGTAACCTTCTTTTGAACATTCATCGATTCCTAGTGCATATTCGTGGTTTTTCTCCCAGTTCTTGGGTTTCCACGTTAAAATCGTCTTGTATCTTTTATTGCTTTTGTTTTTTCGTTGTTCTAGTATTGTTTGCTATTACTTGCTAGATTGCTATTCAATAGGACCTACAATTTTAAACATTTTTTTTATCACGCAGTATATTACTGCATATAGCTAAAACCGCAGCAATTTGGTGAAATTCTTTTAGTGTAAATTACCAAAATGTCCTGGACAGTGGATAGTGAACAGACTATCCGTTAGTGATTTATCATACCTCCACTTTGCTAAAAACACTATGCGTGAAGTTTTTAGGGAAAAAATAAGAGAGGTAAAAAGTGGACGAAATAAACTTATACCCTAGAAATTTGCACTACCTAAGGGAAATGGAAAATCAATCTCCATATAGGCATCGATAGGGTAAGAATTTACTTATGGCTATAAAATCTTGCTTCTAAGTTCTACCTAGGGGCGGGCGAATTTCCTTCCGCTAGCTTGTAAGTTTTTACTTGGTCCGAAAAAATTTAGGTTGGTGAAGAAAAGAATAAGGAAGGATTTGGGAGAGGAGAAGATGGTGAGTGTGGACTGTGGAATGAATGAAGAGTGTTGAAACTATTCAAATTAAGACGACACTTAAAAAAATACTCCGTAGGACGAATTCTATCAACTTGATTTATACAACTAAGTGATGTAACGTATAATTAATCCCGCTTTCTATGACCTGACATTAATTTGCCTGGTAACATGGTACATGCTTGTTTCCACCGAAAAGGGTCATGATTGATTGATAGCATTTTTTGCACATACAAAATTCACAAGCCTCCAGATTGTTTTGAAATCATTAGACCTACAAGTTTCAATTATTGGAGAACAGTCAATATTACATACTAGTAGTATATACATTTTAAGTTAATGATAATTCTATTTAAAAATTAAGCGGAATTTTACAGTGGTATAAAGATAGAATATTGATCAAGATAAGTGGAGATATCTGTTTATCAAAAAGAAAGAAGGAAGGAAAGTGGAAATATCTCAAGGTAGATTATAACAGATCTACCTTGTAGTAATATTTACCCCAAGATGTACCTTGTAGTAATATCTCAAGGAAATGTCCTTCATTGTAACAGATTACGGATTACCTCAAGGAAATATCCTTCATTGTAACAGTTGGCCAGCCAAAATAGTAGTAATATTTTTGGAAACTATTACTATTGTGATGTTTATCTATTGATCAAGTTACTGTATGAAGCCCTAGTCAACAACTAATTATTGCAAAATTGTTAGTTGTGATGTATTAATGGTTGGTTGTTGGAGATTAGTTGTCAAAAGTTGTATTTTCAGTTGAACTAGTTATTTCTTATACCAAATCGCTATTTACCACCCGTATTTACTAAAAATCGCCCGTATTTTTTCCTTAAAATTCCCCCCATACCCCTCTCTTTTTACCCCACTCTTACTCTCTCACCTCTCACACTACCACCACCCGACCACCACCACCACCTGACCACCACCACCACAACCACCACCTGACCACCACCACAATCATGGACCACTGCCACCACCGGAGCACCACGAAGAACAGAATGTGGTTAGTTTTTTTATGAAAAAAAAATCAGCCACCAGTGCACGGTAACGAATGAAAATTCTATTACCTCCATGGTGATAATGAATGAAAATTCCGTTAATTTTCATCTGTTACCGTGGGTTTTTCCAAAAAAAAATTGATATTTTTTTTTTTTTTTGAAAAAAGCCATGGTAACGAATGGAAATTCCGTTACCACCAAATTCCATTACCATGCAAAAGTATAAATTTTTTTTTTTTGAAAACAACCATGGTAACAAGATTTTCGGTGAGAGTGGTGGTGGTGGTCGTCGGTGTGGTGGTGGTTGTGGTGGTGGTGGTGGTGGTTGACGTTGTGGTGGTTGTGGTGGTGGTGGTGGTGGTGGTTGCTTTGGTGGGTGGGTGGTGGTTGGGGTGAGGTGAGAGTGAGTATACATAGGGGTAGTTTAGGAAAATCTTGAAAAAAATACGGGCGATTTTTAGTAAATACGGGCGGTAAATAGTAATGCCCTTCTTATATTAGCCAGAATATGTTTCCAGATCAAGGATAGTCATCTTCCTTGGTTAGTCCCATTTTTTTGTATTATTTTATGTGTCACTCAATATTAATTGTCCATGATATTAGATTTAAATAAACTTCTTACTTTTTTAAAAATTAAGGCAAAATAATTGACATTAACCAAAGATGGAGTGGCACAACTAACTATACAAATAAGTGAGACAAAAGATATTTTCCCTCTTACCATTGGTGACCACCATCATTCAATCACCCCACAATATCATGTCGCAACCATATCATTCAAATTAGCACCACATTTACAATCCTTTACCTTGCATTTTACTCCATCCGTCCCATAATATAGTGCTTACATTCCTTTTTGGGTGTCCCAAAATGTTGTGCCTATTTCATTTTTTATCAATTTGGATAGACTAAATTATCCTTAATTTTAACACAAACTTTTCAAAATACCCCTACTTTTCTTTCAAAATGTGTGTCTCTATTTATTACTTTACACCATTCCAAGGAATATTTATTGCTTTTAAATAGTTCCAAGACAAAAGTATTTCATTAGATATTTTTTTGGAGAATTTTATTACTCTCTCCATTCTCCTTAATTCCCGTGAAAAAAAAAGAAGTAATCACTATATTATGGGACGGAGGGAGTATTAAATTTGTTGGGCCACTATCTTGTTGATCTTCAAAATACACATATACTTTTTGAAGTATTTGTCGTATTTGTAAATTTACCTTGATTCCTTTCATCCATTTCCACAAGCATTCATTGTACACCCGAGTGTACCCTGTGCATTGTACACCCGGGTGGACCATGTGCATGGTACATCCAAGAATTTTTTTCTTTTATTCTCATTTAATTTGCTTATTTCCTCATTTGGAGCTCACCTTGTTGTGCTAATCAATTTTGCTCATTTCAACTGAGTTAAAATTAGCCTTCGGTGTACCATGATGCTTATGTATACCCGGGTGTATGATAAAAGTTGTATACGATCTATGTATATTTCGTATCTTTTGTCCATATATATAGTTAGAGTGTAACCAAGCTTGCTTGATGGAGGTGGTGGGGAACGCACCTTGTGACTCTGAGATCACAAGTTCGAACTCCACTACCTACTTGTGCGTGGGAGTAGGGATTCCCTTATATCCTCCTATTCTGAAGCGTTGACCTGTGTAATCGGGCTGGCTGACCTGCGAGAGGTGATGGTCCAATTTGGTCCTTCTACTTAACAAGAGATTCCTGGTGGGGCCCTATATATATATATATATATATATATATATATATATATATATATATATATATAGTGTAGGAATAACAAGAAAATATTTGTCACAATTTTGAAACAAGGGAGGGATAGAAGATTGATGTGAAAATTCAATCTCTTCTAAGTCCTAATAACTATCTACTCCACTATGAAGGCTCACCACCTCTATTCCATGGAAAATTACTCAGTTACTAACAATTTAGTCAAAGTTTTAAAACATTGACTATATTTTATATATTGTACAAATGAAAAATAAAAACATATAGGATGTTGTTAGATTCATATCAATGTGTATATTTTATTTTTTATTATTTTAGAATTTATTGACATATAATAAAAAATAATAGTCAAAATTGTTCATTAAAGACTTTGTAAAAGACAACTAAATAACTATTCATGGAACGGAGGGGTAATTAGCATTGACATTAATATCAAGATAAAGAAAAAATATATATAACCATATTCTTTGGCAGTTATTGTTGTATATCTACTAAAAACAATTTAGTACTGAAGCTTGTACAAAGTTTTTTTATTTTCTTGAACGATTCCACATAGTAGTTGACTTCTTATAAAATATAATCTCTCCGTTTCTTTTTAATTTACATACTTCACTTTGGAAAAGAACCAAGGTTGAAGTTTAGAAGTGACATAAACTCAACTTTAGAGAAATAAACCTAGTTGTTATCCCCTCTCCTCTCCTCTCTCTATCTTGTTTTCACAGAAAACCCTGTAGAGGGGCTGCCATGGATTTTTTCTTCCATGAAAAACCCCTTTTTCTCTCCTATTTGCAGTTTCTAGTTTGTTTTCTTACTTTTTTTTTGCTATTTCGCTGTTTTCAATAAGTCCCATATGTGTGATGGCTCTAGTCCCCTTTATGGGTTTTGTAGTCACCCCCTTCACGGTGGATGTATTAGTTTGGTTTCTTTGTGTTTTAGCGGGGTTTGGATTCTTGCTCCAGTTGAAGGTTGATTTGTTGATAGGATTCTGTGCGGGATTGCAACAGTAGTCAGTACTTCGTGTACAATCGACTGAATTAACTTTAGTTCTATATCAAAAATACTACATCAAATTGTTAGACCCCCTCGTAAAAGACTGCATTGGACAGCGATGTGAAAGGGGTTGTTTAGACGGTTATTTCTGCTCAACGGTCGTGGTTTTGCCAGCTTAGACTTAAGTTATATTCAATTCGATTTGTATTTTTTAGTTTTCAACTTCTATTATAGATGTTGTATGACTTCATTTTAATAAATGAATTTTCACGTAAAAAATGTTCAGAAGTGAGAGAGAGAAACTCAAAAGGTAGAGAGATAAATTATAGGGTAGGTTATCTCCTACAAAACAAGCTAAGTGGAGTTAATTAGGGTGATGGCGGCCAGTTATTTTATTGAAACACAAGATTAATATAAACTTTTACAGAAATTCTTGGGTGTATCTGTTGCACTATAACTTATGGTGTAACAACCTATAAACCACCACTTTTTTTGTAAAAAAAAATAAACTCAAAAGACGTCAAATAATTCATGTCATTATTTGTGTAGTTCATGTTATTATTGTTGAAGTCTGTATCAATATGTACATGTTAGGTTTTGTTATACAATAAGTTATAGTGTAACATGTTACATCCAAAACGCACTCAAACTTTTAATCTCTTGTACTTGTAAACTCCACTATAAAAGGCTTGATTAAGACTGTTTTTATTCATCAGAAATAGTTCCTTCAAAAAAAACATCAGAAATAGAAAAATTAAAATTTTTTATAGAAAAAATAGTAATGATGCAAATGATTTCCTTTACTGAAACTAATCTCTTTCTAAAAGTCAACCAGATTACTATTTTGGCTTCCACAAACGAGAGGCCAGAGTTAGCTAGACATTATTAGTTGACTTTTTAGAAAGGAGATGCTCGATTGCTTGGGGCCTGGGGGTAATTAAGCATTTTTTTTAAGTTGGTAAGATGAAGGATCCTACTGAATTGGTACTTTGCACAGGTATAACCAGTCAGATTTGCAGGTCAGACTCCTTAGAGGAGGGGGAGTCTTAAGCAAGGCAATCTTAAAATGATAAACCGTCGATCAATTAAAGAAAAGTGATAAAAAAAATGATTAGTTGCATATTTGTACGAAACTCATTAGAAGTTAATGAGTAAAAACTGGTTTTTTTTACTTGCTAAAATTATTAAACTTATTTCACTAAATTTAATTCTTTTTAGAAACGAGAACAATGCCTGATCATTACTCATCACCTCTTTTCAAAGGCAAACAAATCTGAATAACGCATTCACGGCTTCACCTAATTATCTGAATATTTCTCCTAATTGCAGACCCTTACCACAAAATTTATACATTATTATATACGATTACACTTCATGCATGCATAAATAATACTTCGACTATTTTGTTGACCAGGCCCTGTCGACAAAAACTCGACATTATTTACTCCATGCATAAATTGACGCATAGCTATCTTTGTTGACTAAGCTACGCCTATGAGGGAGGAATCGGTATTAGATCCGACTTCTTAGCCTATTAGTCATAAATCGAGATCGTACGGAGATTATACCATTGTACCATATAGCGTTAGTTTGCTCTCATGTAATTTAATAGGAAAATATGTCAATAAATACTATACTTCGGCATTTATTTTAAATAAATATTTAGGTTGTCCAAAATTTTATTTAAATACAAAGGTTGACTACTTTTTTTTAAAATCACTACTGTTTCTGCCTAGAAACTAGTCAAAAGAATTGAAGTGTGCTTAGAGAGTCTAAAATTCCAAGTGGAAGTGAGATCCCGAGTCTTGTCACCGGAAGTCCTACAAAACAGTAAAATTGGCCGGGGGTTTTTCCGGGAACGCTTCTCCGACGCTCAAGTCAGTTGGGTTAGAAAGAGAAAGTGAGTAATTGTAGAGAGAGATGCTCCGGTTTTGTTGGGTGAGAGTATTCAATACATGTTCATTGATTAGACTTGTTGCTTTTATAGTGTTGGAGATTTTCCAGACAGGAAACCCTATTGGGGAACATCCCAACCTTTAGGAATGATGTCTCCTTTTTATGGAAAAGCTCTTTCTAACCTAAAAAGATGATGGGCTCCTTGAGAGTATACCATGCCGACTTTTCAGGTGGGCTTTATAAAATATTATTTGACCTGTTCATGGGTCATTAGCCCCACGCTGGATAACTGGCTATGGAATGACCCTTCTTTTCAAAGACAATTGTTTAGTGGAATTTCCGAGTATTGCTGAGATGTCGTTTGTAGGCTTGACCCCGAGAGCTGTTGAGGAGATCCCCCTGGCTCGTTATTGTTTAGGAACCCTGCTTCCCCAAGCGTATAACCGAGCTGCAGGTCTTGATCATCGACCATTCCCAAGAGGGGGGAGATTCGAGGGTAATCCCTACCAGCCCGAACACTGACGTTAGACCCAGAACCAACCCCGAGTGGGAGACCTATGCCCTTTGGAGTTGCGGATCCCAAGTGACATGGTGTAAATCTAGAGTTGGGTAACATCGTTTGCCTGTCATTGTCCCGAGCTGGGCCGTGCGGAGTACTTAGCCAATTGAGCCTCCTGGTAAGGCCAAGGGGGTCACACACCAACTCGGGGGGGCAATAAGATGCTCGTGGTGACCCTGAGTCGAGTGTTTGAGGTACTTAGCCATATATTGGCTAAGTATTGATCCCCTTGGCAAGGCCAAGGAGGTCATGCAACAACTCGGGGGGCCAGTAAGGTGCTCATGGTGACCCCGAGTTGGGTTTTGAGGTACTCAGCCAAATATTGACTAAGTATTGATCCCCTTGGCAAGGCCAAGGAGGTCATGCACCATCTCGGGAGGCCAATAAGGTGCTTATGGTGACCCCGAGTTGGGTTTTGAGGTACTTAGCCAAATATAGGCTAAGTATTGAGCCCCCTAACTAGGTCGAGGTGGTCATGTACCAACTCGGGGGACTAATGAGTCCAATAT
Source organism: Beta lomatogona (assembly GCA_947646795.1). Classification (NCBI taxonomy): domain Eukaryota; kingdom Viridiplantae; phylum Streptophyta; class Magnoliopsida; order Caryophyllales; family Amaranthaceae; genus Beta; species Beta lomatogona. The sequence continues at coordinate 7,706,089 of CANSNZ010000089.1, forward strand.
GATGATCCCGAGTTGGGTTTTGAGGAACTCAGCCAAATATCGGCTAAATATTGAGCCCTCTGGCTAGGCCAAGGTGGTCGCGCATCGTCTCCGGGGGCCAACGAGGGGCCTATGATGATTCCGAGTCGGAGCGCGTTGAAGGTACTTAGCCAATTTGTGGAAAATACTATTGGGTTGGTTGTACCCCGAGTAGGGAATATTTTGAGTTGACCTGGGACTTAATCATTTCAGATTGTTAACCGTTGACTGTTTGACCGTTGACCTTTTTTTTACTGTTGACTGGGTAGCTCAAAAGTTGGCTGGATTTTGGTTTTTGGGCCTAATTTGCAACTGGGCTGCTCTCTTTTTCAACTTAGATTGGGCTCTGGGACCTCTTGATTGTGAGGGTTCTTAGGCCCATGAGGGAGGTCCATAGGTTGTCGTGACGCGGAATCTGGAGATGGTCTATATAGGAGAGGAGGAGCTTCATTTATCCGTACTTCCAATCATTTGTGACTCTCTCAAAAACTTCCTACTCTCTCTCTAGAATTCTCTGCCTCCTGTAACTGTTCCAGTCCCTAGTTCGAGAGTCCCCGAGTAACTGTTTCGGTCCCGAGTTCGAGAATCCCCGAGAAGGTACGCTTTCCTTAATAGTATTCTGGTTTTCCTTGTTGATTTTTAAGGATAAATAGACCTTCCTAGGATGGATCCCGAGTCAGAGTCGAGTATTCCCGCCACCTCTCCGTATAGACTTTCAGAGGAAATACGCGGAGTGGATGGTTTCTTAGTTAGCACTCGAATACCGTGCGAGGGCCCTTCGGTTATCCCCGAGGCGGTCCCCTTGACGAGCCCCTCATATTCTTTAAGCGTAGAGGACGAGGGGGTAATCCCGGGTCCTTGGGATATGTCGGTCGCCCATAAGTCTTGTAGTACCAGTTATTTCTGATGGTGTAGTGATGGTGTCCGAAGAGATTGAGGATGAAGTCCCGAGCACCTCAGGTTAAGAGTACCCTCCCTTAGATCCCGAGAGTGGTCCTCATACTTACATCCTTGACCCCATATTTATGAAATACATGGAGAGGAACGCCAAGCATGTCTTCTGGATTCAAGATCCGTACTTCGTAGTACGTGCGAAGTATACCGAATCAGTCCTGACTGCTCCGGTGGGGTGTGTGTCGGTCTACCAGCAAGGATCTCAATAAATGAATTTGTGGCCATTTGTGAGTCTCTCAGGGTTCCCCCGACCCTGCGCTTATGGCGTAATATGTTCACCCTGATGTTAGGCCCTGTTGATATTCATGGACCGGGGTGGTTCCGTTTCAAGTGTAGGGCTGGTTACAAAGTTGTTCGTGATCCCCCTCGAACTAAAGGGGCTTTAGGTGGAACTTCTTCCACATATATTCTAGTGGTGAGTGGGGGATCCCTTTCCTTCCTTCTGAAGGGGGTCCTCGTTTTGGCCTTAATCAGACAGTCCCCGAGATGTCTCGACAAGAGGCGATTGCGGGAGTCTACTTCTCTACTACGCCTAAGACATTAACCGGGGACCTATCCTATGTGCCCAAGTATTGGTTACCTACCCGCTACGAGATACTGAACGAGATGTTCCTGGCAGCAGCGGGTTTGAACTGTAGCTGTGATAAGGGTAATCCCTCCTGATTAATTGTATGAACTTGTTTTTATGCTAAGTGTTGACATTTTTACTGTTTCAGTTATTGCCCGACATCGGTTGGATCCCGAGATGGCTGAGCGATACATCGATAATGCTACTCTTACTCTGAAACTGCTGGATGAGTTAGACGGGGAAACAATGACAATCCCTCCACCTCCAAAGGTGAGTTGCTTCATAATATTAGCCTTCATAAAGTATCCCGACTTGTACTAATTCGCGCATCTTTAGGATACGGATCCCAAGAAGTTAAAGAAGCCCCATGTCCGTTCTCGGAAGTTGAACGAGGACATTGAGAAGGCCCGAACGTTGGAGAGGACACACTCGAAGACGTCGGAGAAGGCATGCTCGGGTATATCTACGGGCCGTAAGAGGAGCCCGAGGACCTGCACATCGATTACATCGAGGTCTTCGACGAGCCTTCACCCAAAAAATCCCGAACTGACCAGATAGGTCAAATGTTCCCTTCACTTCCACAACTAAGCCCCAAAAGCTGGCTAGGGTGAAGAACGCCATCCGGGAGATCTACACGGATGTCGATGATGAGGCACTCCTGGCCCTTGGGCCTGGGGAGGTCAACGCTTTTTATGTGTCTTGGCTAGAGGTACGTGTTCTCCTGAGTGTGCTCTGGGTTTATCGCTTAGTTACTGATCATGATCTCTTCTTTTTGCATACTTCTATCCGGAAGACTTCGGTGATCAATCGCCGAGCTTAGTTCGAGGAGAGCGTTGCCACCTTGACCAAGGAGGTGGACACGCTAAGAAAGTAGGTCTTTGACCAGGAGGCAGAGATCACGAAGCTCAATGCTGAGCTTGAGAGCCAGAAGACTACTTTTGAGGCTGCGAGCAAGGCGGTCAATGAGATGGATGCCCTGAAGGAGGCTTAGAAGCTCGTTCAGGCTTCTCTCGAAGCCATTACATTCGAGCGCAATGCTGCTCAGAAGAGTGTTAGCGACCTTCAGATCAAGCTCAATGAGGCTTTAAAGAAGGCCAAGGCCTCCAAACATAGTTTGAAGAAGGCCAAGGCCAAGCTAGAGAAGGTGAGGGAGGAGTTCTTGAAGGAGTGGAAGAGATCTTCTGAGGGGTTGAGTTATCTGGGCAAGATGGCCTCCGCATCCTATAGTCTCGGGGTTCGAGAGACAAAAGAGCGCCTCAAGGGCATCCTCATTGGATCCAATTCTTCTTTGGATTGGGACGATGTCGAAGCCGAGTTCGACCGTCGTATATATGAGGAGGGAAAGGAGCAGGGTGATGCTGCTCAAACCCCTGGTGCTTCCCGAGTCCAGGGTGCCTCCTCGCAGCCGGATGCTGCTGTGACCGAGGTCCCTAATCTTGAGACCTTTGTCGCCGCCGAGAACGCTCCGACTTCCGTGGCTCCAACTAGTGATGCTCCCATATTCGAGGCTGCAAACCCCGAGGGTCATGGCTCCGCTAAATTGTCGGATGAGGATGGCGAGGATAGCACCAATAGTTCTCTTGACAAGACTCTAGCTGTTCGATCTTTTTGTTCTTCAACTTAGTATTCTGGGATCCCGGGAGTGATGTTCTTGGGAATCCTTTATTTTGTATCAACTGTTTATGATCTATGAATGAATTGTTATTTGCAAATATTATTTCATCTGGTTGAATGCAACTTATATCCCGACTGAAAACTTAAATAAGTTGTCCCGACTTGAAAGCATGTTGAAAATGTTAGCCATCTCTCACTCAAAACTTAATAAACTCTATGGGGTACAACTAATTGCCCCGAGTTGTGTCTTACAAGATGAAAATAGGGGCTCAACCGCTCAAGTGTGGCCCAACTTACAAGATATGGCTCAAGTGTGGCCAAATTACAAAATGCGTCTCACGCGTGGCCAAATTACAAAATGCGGCTCAAGCGTGGCCAAATTAGATATAATACTTCTTCAAGTTGTCTGCATTCCAAGGTCGGACCAATAGAGTTCCTTCTGGTGACCCAAGTTGATAGGTGCCCGGTTTGATCACCTGGGTAACTCTGTAAGGTCCATCCCATTTTGGCCCGAGCTTCCCTTTAAGGTGCGCCAACCCCGTGGCTTCGACTTTCCTGACCACCCAGTCGCCGACATGATTTGGCCTGGTTTTGACCCTCAGGTTGAACTGCCTGGCCACTCGTTGCTTGTTGCGGCTGGACTTGAGTAGGGCGTTGCCCCTAGACTCTGGGACTAAAAGTCGAGGTTTACTCTCTTTTCTTCTTTGTTCTGTTCGTGCTCGTAGAAAGTGATCATTGGGGAGGGTTTTTCGACTTCAACCGAGAGAACAGCCTCACTACCATAGACTAGGCCGAAGGGCGAATGTCATGTGGCTTCCTTTACAGTGGTCCTTGCCGACCATAGTACCCCCAGGAGGTCATCTATCCATAATCCCTTGGCTCCCTCTAGTGATTTTTTTATCCCATTGAGCACAACCTTCTTGGCCGCCTCTGCCTGACCATTCGTCTGAGGACGGGAGACAGCTGGGAACCTTGTCTGGATCCCAAACCTTGAGCAATAGTCCCGGGTTGGGCCACTATTAAATTATCTCCTGGTGTCTGAGACAAGTGTTTTGGGTACTCCGAATCGGGTAATGAGGTTCCATGTGAAGTTATGCACCTGCTTGTCGGTTATGGAGGGAAGAAGGTTCCGCCTCAACCCATTTGGTGAAGTAGTCGATGGCCACTAGGAGGAACCTTCTCTGCCCCGAGGCTGCAGGGAATGGCCCTATCAAATCCATCCCCCAGTTATCACAGGGTAGTATAGCTTGTATGGTTGTCAAAGGATTAGTCGGGGCCCGTGGGATGTCCCCATGGAGTTGGCAGTTGGGACATTTCTTCACCAACTCCATGGCATCATGCTTCAAGGTAGGCCAGTAGTATCCGGCTCTCAAAGCTTTTCCATTAATAGTCCTGGCCCCCTGGTGGCTGCTGCTAGGGGTGTAAGTAAATTGGACTGGATTGGACTTTGTCAAATCCAAATCCAGTCCAAAGTTTTTTGGACTCAAGAAATTGAGTCCAAATCCGATCCAAACTTTTTTTGAGTCCAGTCCAGTGTAGTCCAGTCCGAAACTTTTTTCTTGAGTCCGAATCCAATCCAGTCCAGTCCGATTATTTTATAATATTTTTTTTCCGTTTCAGGTTCACAATGTTTTCTAATAACTAAATCATTGAAATTTGAAAAATTGGACTCATTACATCAATTTCTCATAAAGTAGGTTACATATATCTTTACATCTTTAAAGTCTTATCAAAATGCAAATTACATAATACAAAAGTGGATAAACGAGTCAAAGTAACTTTTGGCTTTTCAGTTTTCAATTCTCACTTTGGACCTTCGGATGGTAAGTGAAAGTTCTTACGCCAGGTAAAAGAATTTAGGGCGTGAATCTTAAAAGTCCAAAATTTTAACAAAAATGTTAAAAAAAAAATTTAAAAAATATACATTATATGTATATTATATGCTAAAATATTTATTGGACTGGATTGGACTTATTGGACTCCAAATGGGTGAGTCCAAATCCAGTTCGAAAATATCTGGACTCGAAAATTTGAGTCCGAATATAGTCCAATCATTTTTTAGTCCAGTCCAGTCCGATAAGTTTGGACTGGACTGGATTGGACTCTGGACTTTTCGCGGTCCACTTACACCCCTAGCTGCTGCAGGCTCCCTCATGAATTTTCCGAACGATGTAGTTTCCTTCGAAAGGGGTGACGCACTTGAGTAGCAGGTGAGTGTAAGATTTTTTGTACAAGTTCCCTTCATGCCAGATAAGCCAGCCCGACTTCTTCTTCAGGGCCTCTGCCTCCTTCTCCCCCGAGGGCAGTGTGCCATCTTTGAGGAAGCCTATGATTTCTTCCATCCAAGTGTCGGTTCTGTTAAGGGTGCGCACCTGTAGTGAATTAATGCTTGGCTGCTCCAAAATTTCCCAGATTATGGTTCGAGGGTCAGCCCGTCTGCCGAGCTTGCCATTCAGACTAAGGCATCTGCTTGCTGATTTTCCGATCTCGGGAAATGCTTTATGCTGAATGACGACAGTTTTTTAAGGAGCTCTCTGGTTTTATTGAGGTACATCCTCATGTTGTCTTCCTTGGCCTCAAATTCCCCCGTGACCTGTCCAACGATGAGCTGCGAGTCGGACTTAGCAGTCACTGACTGGGCTCCCGAGTTGATGCAAATTTGGAGGCCAAGAATTAGGGCTTCGTATTCGGCCTCATTATTCGAGGCCAGGAAGTCAAACTTAACAACGTACTCCATTTTGTCCCCGACAGAGGGTATTGACAGAGGATATTTTGGTCGTTGGACAAAACTCCTAAATCAAACAACCTAACTAACCAATAACCTAAGTATAATGGCAAGTAAGGGTCATTGTTCCACAAGGAGTAAGGGTAATCACTGAAAATGTTAATTATAATAAGCTAGGCTAAGATATAGGGAAGAGATTTGTCAATTATCAACTAAAAACTATTAAACAAAAGGAACTAGGGTAGGGGAATTCACCAATTATTTTAATCATGAAAACAAATAGGCAAATAAGGGGGTAGTATAAAGAGAATGAATCAAATGGATCATCTAACATATCCCTAATTACTCTTTCAAGCTAAAGAGGGTTACTCAAATTGGAGATTATGTCCTATTTTCATGCAACAAACCCCCAACTCAAGAGCATGAATAACAAGATGACTAAATATATCCCTTAACTAAAACCCCTATTTTCATGCAAGTTTAGTTAAGTGAACAAATAGGAAGTCAACTCTTCAATTTCATCTTTCAATCCTTCATTGAAGTGGCTAATAATTAAGTTTCCATGGAGGCCAATCACATAAACCAACAATAAAACCCCTATTGATCATTTAATTTCATTTTCCAAAATAACCCCAAATATGACCCAAAGGCACCCAAAGGCACCCAAAGGCTCATGATATCATTAATGGCTTCATCCCCTCCCAAGCAAAATAACTACTCACAAATCATAATAAATTATAAGAAGTGAACTAAATAACAAACTAAAAACATGAAATCAAACACTAATCTAGGATGAACAAGTAAATAGAGTGAAAATGACATGAAAATAGATAGATAAAGTAACAAAACATGAGAGAGAGTAAGAAATTCTCATTCAAGTTGCAAGGAGTCTCCAAATCTTCAAGTTTCCTTCTTAGATTCTTCAAAATCCAAGCTTTCAACAAGTTTCTCTCACTTCTCTCTCTAGAAGATGAGAGTTTCTCTCTCTAAAAACCCTAACTAAAACCTCTAACTAAGCTTATGGAGGCTAGCTCTCCTCTCCCCCTTTCAAAAGTTAGGGATCCTTTTTCTTTTAAAAGATTTAAACATTACATCATTAAACGGCTCGAAAAACAGAGATTTCCGCACAGATCAAGTGGCGCGGGCGCTCCATATAGTTTGGAGCGGGCTCTCCATACAATTTCACGCAGGCAGAAGGTTTCTGGGCCTCCAGCGCGGGCGCGCTAGACAATACGGAGCGGGCGCGCAGTTCTGGCAGACGCACCCGACTTCAAACAGCCATATCTCTTTCATTTTTCATCGGAATTGGGCTTGTGACCACTCGTTGGAAAGCTATCGAGCCAAACTTTCATCTAAAACTTGAATCACTGAAAAATATTTTGCGTGATGAAAGTTATGGCCGTTTGAATACAACCCTTATGCACAAATCCTTCCAAAAGCTCTTATTTTGGTAAAATTGCTCCACTCTATGCTTGGTGTGTGGTATGGAGACCTCTAAGGTGGATTCTTCAACATCAAACACAAATAAGCATTACCAAACCATATATAAATAGCCAAAATAACTAATATTCACAAATAAGCTACAAATAACTCAATTACTCTATATTAAGAAAAATAAGCTAGAAAGTGATAAATGAAGAGGAAAAATTACTCTAAACATGAGGAAAATAAGGTATTTGAGTGATATAAATATCACTCATCAGGTATGATTACTAGCCCCGCGCCACTGCCTGCTTTTGTGGCCGACCCATCTACATGTAACTCCCATGACTCTCTTTCTTCAATGCCCGTGGGTCGAGAGCTGCATTCACTGATGAAGTCTGGTAAGGCCTACGCCTTAATTGCTCGCACGGGCTCATATTCTAGCCCGAAGGCTGCCAGTTGGTCTGCCCACTCGGTCATTCGAGTTGAATGATTTCTGCTTTCAATCACTTTTCTGATTGGTTGTCTGGTCGGGACCTTAATGGGATGAGCTTGAGAATAGGGCTTCAACTTCCTGCTTGCCATTACCAACGCAAAAACCATCTTTTCAATCTGGTTGTACCTTCCTTATTCAGCTCCTCTGAAGGCGTTGCTAATGAAGTACACAGGATGTTGGGCTCCCTCTCTTTCAGCCACGAGCACCGTGCTGAAGGTGTACTCCAAAACCGACAGATAGATGTACAGTGTTTCTCCCGGCAAAGGAGATATGAGCTTGGGCAACATTGCCAGATGCTCTTTCAACTGTTGAAAGGCCTATTCTGCCTCGTCATCCCACTCAAATTCCTTCCTATTCAGTGCTCTGAAAAATACTAGACTTTTTTCGGCTGAGCTGGAGCGACTAAGTGTGGCTAGGCACCCTGTTAGCCTTTGGACTTCTCTCACGTTTCTGGGCGAAGTCATGTTTAGCACCGCAATGATTTTGTCGGGGTTAGCCTCGATTCCCCTTTCGTCAACCAGGAACTCGAGGCACACTCCTCCTTTCACCCCGAAAACACACTTTTTCGGGTTCAGTTTCATGCCATGACGCCTCAGAGTGCTCAGTATCTCTGCCAAGTCCCCAACATAGTCTGTTGTCTTCTTACTCTGGACGATCATGTTGTCCACATAAACTTCGAAATTTCTCCCGAGTTGCTCTTCAAAGATCTTGTTAATAGGTAGCCCCTGCGTTTTTTAGCCCGAAGGGCATCATCTTGTAGCAATATACGCATTGGGCGGTGACGAACATTGTGTGTACCCGATCCTTTTTTGTCATCGGGATCTGATGATAGCCCGCATTAGCGTCCATGAAGCTGAGCAACTCATGACCGGCGGTTGAATCTACTAGCCTATTAATTTTCGGTAGGGGGTGATTGTCCTTGGGGCATGCCTTGTTCAGATCAGTAAAATCGACACACATGCGCCAGGCTCCACTGGCCTTTTTCACCAAGACAATGTTAGCCAGCCACTTCGCGTACTGGCATTCTTCTATAATCCCTGCCTCTAGCAACTTTTTGACCTCTCCTGCGGCAGCCGCATTCCTTTGGGCCCCTGGTGCCTAAGTTTCTGCTTGATAGGTCGGAATCCTTCCTTGATATTCAACTCGTGGCATACGAAGTTGGTGTCGAGCCCATGCATATAAGAGGCGGAGAAAGCGAATACAGCTTAGGATTTTCTAACAGGTTGATCCCGAGACCAGTGAAAGTCTCCCCGGGATCTTCCCTCTTTCTCTTCCTCGGGTGTTCTTCTTCTGTGGTGGTATTTAAGTTCTTGAAATTGTTAGTGTAACATTCCCGGGCTGTCTGCTAATCTCCATAGATCTTCCCGACCTGGCCATCGTTAGTCTCATATTGGAGGAGTAGCTGGTATACCGAGATGGCTGCTTTAATCATGTTCATGGTGGGCCGTCCCATGATGGCGTTATAAGGCAGCGGCGTATCTACCACCAGGAAGTCGACTGGTATGCCAGCTTTAGGAACCCGAGGGGGTATACAGATCCTCCCCTGAAGCCTATCAGCGGCTGGCTGGTCGGGGTTACATCTTTCTCAGTATACTTGAGCTTTCACAAGCAATCTAGGGTGATGATATATGCTGATGAGCCACTGTCCACTAGGATCCTTTTGACCCGAGAGTTAGCAATTTTCATCTCTATGACGAGGGGTCGTCATGGGGTGCATGAACGTGCCGGTCAGGCTCCCCAAATTTTATGACGGGACACCCTGCCTTTGTCGGGTCAATTTCCAAAACCTGATGTTCCATGGCCTGGAAGTGGGCCTTGCGGGCTCGGCCGGTTAGGCCGCCTGACGTGGCCTCCCGCAATTACCCCGACATACCCATCTGTGTTATCATTATCGTTGTGTGCCTCCATCTCTTTCCATTTCACCTCCCGGGATTGTTTTATGTACCTATTCACTTTCCCTTGATCATCAAGGTGATCCAAGGTTTCTTCAGCTCCCGATAGTCCTTGATGGTATGCCCGCACTCTCGGTGGTACTAGCACCACAGCCGTTGATCTCTCCTATCTTTTGATGTCTTCATGGGGGGAGGTATGGGCAAGACTGACTTGTGCTTGAGGTCCAAGTAAATTTTCCCTCGGATTTTGTTAAACCGAGGGTCGTTCCCGTGATCTGTGGTTCTCGGGAGGAGCTGTTGATTGTTCTTGCTGCTCTTGTTGGACTCCCGGTAAGGGACCTCTTCTCTTCTTTTCTTTTCTTAGATTTCTCGACTACCAGCTTACAGATGTCTGAGGCTTGTATGAACATTTGAGCCCGACTCATGGCCTCTGTAAAGGTAGTGACCTTGTTCTCCACCAACGACCATCTGAACTTCCCGGGTCGTAGTCTTGACATGAAGGTGGAAAAAGCTACTCCGTCTTGGAGGTTGGAGGTCGGAGATCTTGAGGGATTCCTCATTGAATCGCTCGATGTAATCAGCCAAGCTCTCATGCTCTTGCTGCTTGATTGACATTAGGTGGATGCTTGTCATTTTATGCCGACGTCCCGCGATGAAGGGCTGATGGAATAGTGTTCTAAGATTGAGAAGTTTGTGATTATGCCAGGAGATAACCCCGAGAACCAGCTAAGGGCCAACCCCTTGAGCGCTGTCGGGAAATATCTACACCAAGCGGCTTTGCATCCGGTCTATACGCTTCTTTGGGCCTTATATTCTGCCATGTGGTCGCCGAGATCACTGTTTCCCGAATACTACTCGATCAGAGGAACCTTAAACTTGCTGAGATTTGAAACCTCCATGATTTCCCGACTGAAGGGTGTCATGAAGTTAAGTACCCCTCGGTTAACCAAGACGGGGCTCCTGTGCCGAGGGGTCCCAAGTCCGCTTCGTCCTCAGTCGTTGTCTTCTTAGACCCGAGGGGGGATCCTTTCCGCCCCCTCCGGTGAGTTCGAGAATGAGCTTGCTCTTCCAGATGGGTCTTATCCTGATTGGCTCTTCTCCTGTTGTTGATTATGTTTCGGGCGTCTTGCTCTTGCTTGCGCCTTCGGTTGTAGAGCCTAAAATCCCGAGTGGAAGTGAGATCCCGAGTCTTGTCACCGAAAGTCCTGCAAAACAGTAAAACTGGCCCGGTGATTTTTCGGGAACGCCCCTCCTACGCTCAAGTCAGTTGGGTTAGAGAAAGAAAGTGAGTAATTGTAGAGAGAGATGCTCTAGTTTTGTAGTGTTGGGGATTTCCCAGACAAGAAACCCTATTGGGGAACATCCCAGCCTTTAGGAAAGTTGTCTCCTTTTTATGGAAAAGCTCTTTCTAACCTAAAAAGCTGATGGGCTCCTTGGGAGTATACCATGCTGACTTTTCAGGTGGGCTTTATAAAATATTATCTGACCAGTTCATGGGTCCAAACAACTACCAGTCATTTATACTAATACATACACCATATCATATATATAGGCCTATATTATTAGGCTACTAGCCCATTCACTCATTTTACTCCAGGCTTTTGTATACAAAGATTAGAAGGCACTCTCGAAAGAATATCATTAATTACTTGCATCCAGGACACAAATGGTTGCTGGTTAAGTGATCCTACTGCAATTAATAGAGAATATATGCGTCACTTAGAAGATATTGTTCAACAAGAACTCTATATGGAGGACTCAATTAAGATTGATAATTATGTCCTTCGTGAGTCAAACCTTCCAAAGTTGGATCATTGTGTCTAGGGGTGCTTATCGAGCGAGCCGAGCCCGAATAGCACTGGGCTCGGCTCGAGCTCGTTTAACTTTTCATGGGCTCGGCTCGAGCTCGTGATTAGAATTTGCGGCTCGAGCTCGGCTCGTTAGCTCGTTTAGGCTCGACTCGTGGGCTCGTTTAGGCTCGGATCGTGAGCTCGAATAGGCTCAGGCTCGGCTCGTGAGCTCGTGAGCTCGATTGTGGCTCGAGCTCGATTGTGGCTTGTGAGCTTGTTTAATTGCTTTTACCTTTTCTTTTTATCTTTCTTCTAATATATACTTTAGTTAGTATCTTAAAAGGATTACTTAATATAATTTTTAATATATATAAATAATTTTTTAATATAAAATATTTTTTTAGTATAAAATAATAATCGAGCTGCTCACGAGCTTTACGAGCCGAGCTTTGCCTAGCTCGGCTCGGCTCGTTTAAGTCTCGAGCCGAGCCCGAGCTCGAGCCGAGCTTCAACGAGTCTAGCTTTGACCGAGCCGAGCCGAGCCCGAGCTGCTCGCGAGCTTGTCAGGCTCATTAATTGTGTCATTGCTACTCTCACTAGGGAGTAAACTTCGAGTGAGATCAAAGAGGCAATGTTTTCATTAGGTAAATGTAAGTCTCCTGGAATGGATGGATTCGCAGCGGAATTTTATTAGCATCCATTGGGATAGAGTGGGTGTAGACGTTGTTAAAGGCGTGCAACATTCTTATAATACTGGTCATATATAACCTTAAAGCATGGAATATAACTATGCTCATCATGCTCCCAAAGATAGATCAACCTCAAACTCCCAACCATTTGCGTCCAGGTAGTTTATGTAACACGCTATAAAGTGTGTTTCCAAATGTTTGGCAGCACGAGTAAAAAATGAGCTTCTTATAATTGATTTCAGATGCTCAACATGCCTTCTTACCGAGGAGGTTGATGAGTGATAGTACTCTTCTGACCCATGTACTCATACACTTCATTAACAACCGTAGGAAAGGGAAAACCTCCTTTGCGATGGTGAAAATTGATATGAATAAGGCACATGATAGAGTGCATTGGAAGTTGTTAATTAAAGTGCTCCAGAATTCTGGTTTCCCTAACCATTGGATACATCTCAATTTCCATTGTGTCTCAACTATTTCCTATTCAATGCTATTAAATGGGAAATTATTTGAAAGCTTAAAGCTTTCATGTGGTCTCAGGTAAAGTGACCCCCTATTTCCTCATTTATTTCTATTTTGTATGGATATTTTCTCCAGAATGCTTACTTTGGGCTAGGATTTTAAACTCTTTAAGGGTATTAGCCTCTAAAGAAGATCTCTAAAGATTTCCCATCTTTTTTTCACGAATGATGCTTTGCTTATCTTCCAAGCCGATACTTGACAGGCTAAAGTCGTATCACCTTATCAAAAATAACCTAAAGTCCACTAACAAGTAGTCAGAGAAGTCAGGATCGAATCCACAGGGAGAAAGTTATATTATTGTATCAAAATTCTAATATTATACTAACTAAATCAGTTGAAAAGGGGTGTGTGACTAAACTAATAGGCAAATGACAGAACTAAATATGAAGGTAAGAATCAATTAATAAAGAACTAGGATTATGGATCACTATGCATATAATTCGGGAAATCAGAGACGAATAATAACTACCCAATAAGTCAATTTATCTAGGGCACATGTAATTTCTCTCGAACATTACCTCCCTCAAAGATCACCTAGCCGCTCTCGCATGGTCAAGGATCACTATGCCTAATGATTGAAAGCCTATACGAAATCTCTCCTCTCGAAGTAGATTCAATATTGCGATAATAGAAATACAAATCAGGCCTAATTCATAAATCTAGCATGAACGATTCAATCACAGGAAACAATTGAAATAAAGGGGTAATTATACTAATCTATCAATCCCTCATTGCATACATAGATCCCCACAATCCTAGAAATAAAACTACTCACTCATGCTTGAGAAAACAATAACAAAATCAATATAAAAATTCATACTTTGAACTATTGCAAATAACTAAGAAATTAATCTAATCAACAATAGAGAAAACAATAAAGAGGATTACCAAATTGAAGAATTATATTAAACTTGCGAATAATCCAAAGGTTTGATCTTGAGTTCACAATGAAAAGTAGTAAAACTAGGGTTCTTGAGAGAAACTATGAGAGAATAAGGATTAAAAACCCAGATGAATAAAATATTCTCTAATTTTCCCATTTATACTAAGTAGCCCGAAACTCATTAAATGAGCGCGCGGAAGAGAAGCCCGATCGGGCTGAAAGCAGCAGCAGAGATCCAAAACTACGCCTCTCCCGATTCAATCGGGCCGACACGCCCGATGAAAACGGGCGGCACACCAACTCTGAGCATCTAGCGCACAACACCGCCAAGAACGCCCTATGACATCGGGCCGACCCGCCCGATCGGGCTCCTCAACGAAATAACGACCGGGCGACAGAGCCCGATCGGGCCGCAACAACAACTGGTATCACCCTAGCCAGCGCCCGATCGTGCTTTTGATGCCCGATCTGATCGGGCTCAGGTCCGTTCTTCATTCTTGGCTCTAAATGCCAAGTCTTCAATTCTTCTTTGCTCAAGGATCCCGGAAAGTATCCTCGGGACTTTGAAACTCCGCATAGAACCTCTCCAGTCCAGTGTAACGGTCAAATAATAGTAGAAAATAGGGAGATAACTCCCTAAAACCTGCAATCAGACACAGAACAGAAAACCACAACTAGATGGAGAAAGTTAGCATAAAATGGCTCCTAAGAGCACCATTGATACACATTTTAGCTCAAATATAGGGGGAAAAACACTATATAAAACCATAACATCAAACTCCCCCAAGCTAAACCTTTGCTTGTCCTCAAGCAAAGCACAACATGAATAAGAATAGGATTGCTTCACCCCTCAGATAGGAAAGTTTAAACTCAATTATTTCCAACTCAAAATCGTTCAAGCAAGCAAAATTCAAGTTCAGTTGCTCATATCACCTGATTACCAATCACTTAAGTAAACCATCAAACGCAGCTACCCTACATATCATGCAAATCTTGAAAAGGTGCTCACCGAGGTGTCACTCCTCTCAATTTTGTGGCAGGCAAAGTATGTGCCCGATCTCTCACCAACCCAACCATAATAGCCCTTCCCACTCACACTCTCATGTGTTTAGGAAGGTATAATATCGCTCATCGTAATCAGGTCGACTCAAATAACAAACTTAATCTTCAACTTTGGCATATTGACTCAGTATTATTCCAATAAACAATCAAACACGTGCTCAAAAGGTCTTTCTCAGGGTTGTAATGGGGTTCGGGTAAAGGTACGGAAATTATTTAGGGAATGTGGTGGAAAAGCCAAGAAAGGGGAGCAAAAAACACTATTAGGACTAAGTGTGGTCGAAACAACTCCCATGGCATCAACAACATAACCAAGATAACAACCAACTCTTGAAATTTCACGAACCAACCAATAATTGCATCTTTCAACATAATTTCCAATGCTTTGAAAGTTAATGAGTGAAGATCATAGAAATTTTTCAATTCTTTTTGTTTTTTTTTTCACTATCATTTTTCACTTTATTTTTTTATTTTTCTTTCTTTTCTTTGTATCAAATTATCATTATTTTCCAACCGCCCTACGGAATCAACCACACAATATGATATAAACTTAACAAATGCTCCCCCAAGCTAGGCTTGGGACAATAGTCATTGCAAAGGCTCAAGGTGTGTAATGTGGCTTAATATAGATCCAAAAAGAAGTCATTAGGCTCAGCGGGGCTAGGGGGAAAAATTGATTCATTAAACAACTCTGGGGCTTAAAAATTAAACAAATGAACGCCTCTATCACAGCACATGCCTAAAGTCACCAGAAATCAACGAGTACAATGCCAAAACCCAGATAAGAGTGCTACGAGGAACTAACACACAAGAATAGACCGGATATAGACATAAATCCGAGGGCTAGAATGAATCCTCACAATCTAACCAATTCAAGCATGCAGTTAAAATAGGCACTTTATCATCAAAATTCACTCAAGATCAAGGCAATCAGAGATCACATCACAACATCCCAATCCCAAATGCCCAACTATCCAGTATAAAGAGTTAAATCGTTTTTCAAAACAAAGTTCGGGGCACAGGGAAGCAATCAATCTATTCGTATTCAACTCATATTTTTGTGTGATTTTTCATTTTTTCAAAGCAATTAAACTAACTTAACTAACCTAAAAAGCAATAAAAACAAAAAGAAAACAATACTAATACTTACAGAAGTCCTCCCCCAAGCTGAACTTGGCAATGGCCTCATTGCAACAAGGGAAAGGAAAAGCATGGATATCAGTCATCCATGGAAATGTCCTCACCATCATCATCCTCACCTCCATCATCTTCACCTCCATCATCCTCACCTCTGCCACCCCTACTACTGGACCCTGGCTGGCTGTAACTCGGGTTCTAAGTGTACCAAGATGGGTGAGCATCTGTTTCTGCAATTGTATGCAGTCTGCAGTAGTCATTGTACATGGGATATAGAGCTAGGTGTTGATCATTGGCCAATGTATCAACACGCTGGCTAAGGCTCTGGAGAGCTGCAGAGTTGGCATCAACCCGCTGACCGATGCTCTGGATGGCGGTAGAGTTGGCAGCAATACCAGACTCCATCCGCTGGAGCATGCTCATCATTTCCTGAAAATCAAAAGAAGGAGGAGGAGCAGCAGAATATGGGGAGGGGGAGCATCAGAAGTAGAGGCAATATCAGCAGAATGAGGGGGGCGGCGGTGAAAGGTGCGCTGGGGTATCTCAGGCACGGGGGTGGGAAAGTCAGAACCAGCAATGGGAAGGTGGTAATGGGGTTGCCCAGGTCTAATTTTTGCTAAGGGACTAGGTAGCTCAACAGAGCGCCTCCTATTGATGCGCCACTGATATTTATCCCCAGCCCTCGCTAACCAATGGAGGCGATCTAGGAAAGCATAATCCATGAAGGTGGGTCCTATGGCTGGCTGGTAGCGAGACTCGTCAAAACCGGGGATTTTCCTAGCAAGAAGAGTCACTAACCCCCCATTTACAATGGCACGAGAGGTCAAGGTACCGTCCGCTCTCCTCTTGAGGTAAGTGGTAGCAATACGCTCCATCTGGAGCGCAACATGATGAGGGATGTTGTATTGAAAATGGTCAGGCGTCCCTTTAAGCATGTAGCTTCCAATTAAGTACAGTTCATCCCCCCTGATTAATTGTCCTTCCACCCGCCCAAATAGTGTTTGTGACATAAATCGAACCCAAATTTTAAAGATGGGTTGGTGGATGTATTTGCCCTTGCAATGTTGGAGGGTGAAGTCATTTCCATCACCAGTGATGGCAAAGTAGGTGCTACGATGGTGGTAGTTAGGGGGGTGCCCAATCTCCCCACCACATTGGACTCGAAGAATCCGTGCAAATTCCGGTAAAGTTAGGTGGAAATCCTGATTTAGCAGTCTAAAGGAGACATATGAGACGGGTCCAGTTCGGGGTTTGGTAACCTTAAGACTACTATAAAATTCATAGACCAGTACAGGATATGTATTAACATGCACGGAAAAGAAAGATTCCATCCCTATTATTTTCATGAAATCCTTGAATTCAGAGGCAATACCCAATTTATTCAAAAATTCAACATCAAGAAAGTGGGTAGGACTCACCTCGCGCCCTTTTAGGCGCTGAAACCTTTCACGCTGCTCCGGCGACGAAAAGATGACATCCGGAAAAGTCTCGTCCCGTGGTGGTGGTGGTGGTGGCCCGGTGCCGGATCCGCGACGCCTCCTCGAACTCATGTTGCTTGGAAAATGTAGAGGACTTCACACCCACTCTAATGAGGAAGCTTTTCACTCACTTTAATGGTGGAAGGAAGGTGGAAGAGGATGGATGGGAGAGATGGAGTGAAAGAAAAATGAAAAGGATGGAGTAGGTAATTAGTTGGGGAAGATGAGAGGAGAGATTTTGTGAAGATAGAAGTAGCTTGGATTGGAGGTTGTCAATGGTGGAGGGAGAATTTGGGGAAGAAGGTGAGAGTTGGGGGTTAGGGCTTGAAGAAGAGAGAGAAAGAAATTGAGAGATGAATGAGGAAAAGTGACTGGGAGAAATCCCGATTTAATGAAACAGCGACATATGGCCCGATCGGGCGAGTCGAGCCCGATGACATCGGGTTTTTTTTTTCTTTCAGGGAGCATAATTCTTATTTCGGGCCCGATCGGGCGACTTCGCCCGTTTCCATCGGGCGTCAGACTTTTATCGTTCCAGGAACTGACGGTGTGCTGCCCGATCAAGCGTATGTGCCCGATTTTGTCGGGCGATTTGGTTTTGTCGTTGACGGAAGATCGCCCGATCGGGCGTAATGGCCCGATCCAATCAAGCGCTTCTTTTTTTTCCTTTAGCCCAGATTCCTTCTCGGGCCCGATCGGGCGGTAAGCACCCGGCTTTATCGGGCTGATGCCCAATAAGCTTTTTCATCAAAATTTTGCGATCCTTTCATGGTTAAACGGACCAAGCTATTCCTAGAAAAGTTCCTGTACACATATAGCCTCAAGATGATGATTAGTACCCTCTCACTCTCTTACCAAAACTACGACACTAGAAAAACTAAAAACTAAAAACAAAGAAAAAGAAGAAAAGGAAAGGGGAAAATCGGGTTGCCTCCCGAGTAGCGCTGGTTTGTAAGGGTCCCGCACGACCATAATGCCGCATCCCTCAAACAGAAGGGGAAGGGGGTTGGAGGTATAACTCCTCCACAGATCCAGCAAGAGCTCTTGTATGATAAAGCTTTAAGCGTTTGCCATTAACCTTGAATTTTTCACATGTTGCATTCATCACCTCAATAGAACCAAACTTGTTAACATTAGTGACAGAAAATGGACCAGACCACCTAGACTTCAACTTACCAGGGAAAAGTTTTAATCTAGAGTTGTACAATAAGACCTTGTCACCAATTGAGAACTCTCTACTCAAAATTTTCTTATCATGCCATCTCTTAGTGCGCTCTTTGTAGAGACGCGAACTATCATAAGCATTCAGCCGGAGTTCATCAAGTTCATGAATCTGCAAAAGGCGTTTTTCTCCTGCTAACTTAGCATCAAAGTTCAACTCCTTCACAGCCCAAAAAGCCTTGTACTCTAGCTCAACAGGTAAGTGACATGCTTTCCCATAAACTAACCTGTAAGGGGTGGTGCCAATAGGGGTCTTAAAAGCAGTTCTGTAAGCCCATAAGGTGTCATCTAATTTGTCACTCCAATCCTTCCTAGATTTAGCTACCACCTTCTCTAAGATAGTCTTTATCTCACGATTAGACACTTCCACCTGCCCACTTGTCTGAGGGTGATAAGATAGGCCAGTCCTATGGTAGACACCATACTTTTTAAGCAGAGCCTCGAAAGTGCGTTTGTGAAAATGAGATCCACCATCACTTATGACAACCCTTGGTACCCCAAACCGTGGAAAGATAATCTTTTTAAACATTTTCATAACGACTTTGGAGTCGTTGGTTGGTGATGCAAGGGCTTCTACCCACTTAGACACATAATCAACATCAACAAGTATGAAATTATTGCCAGATGAAGAGGAAAAGGGGCCCATAAAATTAATACCCCATACATCAAATAATTCAACTTCCAAAATGGGGGTTTGGGGCATCTCATGTCTTCGGGAAATATTTCCCGTTCGTTGGCATGCATCACAGGACTTAACAAAGATACTAGCATCATGAAATAAAGTAGGCCAGTAAAAACCAGATTGAAGTACCTTAGCAACGGTTTTGGAGGGCCCAGCATGGCCTCCACATGGCAGGGAGTGGGAGTGCTTCAGAATGTCATGCACCTCCTATTCTGGAATACATCGCCTATAGATGGTGTCAGCGCAAAGCTTGTACAGTAGAGGGTCGTCCCAAAAATACTTTTTAGCCTCATGGAGGAATTTCTTCCTCTGCTGGTAACTCAGCTCTGGTGGAGTCTGTTCACTCACACAGAAGTTGGCGAAGTCGGCATACCACGGGGTGACAGAAGTGACTGCCAGGAGCTTATCATCAGGAAATGAGTCATCAATGGGTAGATCTTCTTCCATGTCTTCATACTGCAATCTGGACAGGTGATCAGCAACTACATTTTCGGCTCTCTTTTTACCTCTGATCTCTAAATCGAATTCTTGGAGCAGCAAAATCCACCGAATGAGTCTAGGCTTGGCCTCCTTTTTGGCTAGGAGATACTTCAATGCAGCATGGTCGGAATAAACAATGACCTTAGACCCAGCAAATAAGTCCTGAACTTGTCCAGTGCATAGACCACAGCTAGAAGCTCTTTCTCAGTGGTGGCATAGTTGACTTGAGCTTCATCTAGTTTCTTACTAGCGTAGTATATTGCATGGAGGATGTTGTCCTTCCTCTGACCAAGCACAGCTCCCACAGCATAGTCGCTAGCATCACACATAATCTCGAAGGGAAGGTTCCAATCCGGAGATCGAATGATCGGAGCAGTAATCAAAGCTTGCTTGATCCTGTTGAAAGATACAAGACAGTTATCAGTAAACAGGAACGGGGAATCCTTGAGGAGCAACTGAGTAAGTGGTTTAGCAATTTTAGAGAAATCCTTGATGAAGCGGCGATAAAACCCCGCATGACCAAGAAAGCCTCGCACCCCTTTTACATTCACAGGAGGGGGCAATTGTTCAATCACTTGAATTTTTGCTTTATCCACCTGGATGCCACGTTCAGAGATAATATGACCAAGTACCACTCCTTCAGTAACCATGAAGTGGCACTTCTCCCAGTTCAGTACAAGATTGACATCTTCACACCTTTTCAAAACTTTAGCCAGATTTAGCAAACATGCATCAAAATCAATTCCATACACGCTAAAGTCATCCATAAACACTTCCATAATGGACTCAATGAACTCAAAAAAAATGGCCATCATACAACGTTGGAAGGTGGCGGGGGCATTACATAATCCAAATGGCATCCTTCGATAGGCAAAGGTACCATAAGGGCAGGTAAAGGTGGTCTTCTCCTGGTCATCTGGGTGGATTGGGATTTGGAAGAAACCTGAATACCCATCTAGATAACAGAATAAGAGTGACATGCTAGTCTTTCCAACATTTGGTCAATGAAGGGGAGGGGAAAGTGATCCTTTTTGGTGGCAACATTTAATTTCCTATAGTCAATGCACATACGCCAACCTGTTACTACTCTTGTAGCAATTAATTCATTTTTTTCATTTTTAACAACAGTAGTACCTCCCTTTTTAGGAACCACTTGAACTGGACTCACCCACTTGGAGTCAGCAATGGGGTAGATGATTCCAGCATCAAGCAATTTCATAACCTCTTTCTTAACCACTTCCTACATATTGGGGTTCAAACGACGTTGGCCTTGTATACTAGGACGATGATCATCCTCTAAGTGTATTCTATACATGCAGAAGTCAGGGCTTATGCCTTTCAAATCATTAATATTATATCCAATGGCTTGTTTATGTTTTTTCAGAACAGACAAAAGTTGAGACATTTGACCATCATTCAGTGAAGCACTAACAATCACAGGATAATTTTCAGATTCATCCAGAAAAGTATTGCGCAGAGAAGGGGGAAGAGGTTTCAGTTCAGGTCTCTTTACCTCTACCGGTTGAGTATCATATACTAACCGTTCCTTGTCATGAGTGGTAATACCGTCAAGCTCTTCACATGTAAGAACCGCTTCCCTGTCATCCACTGCAACCTAAGGGATTACCATCACCTGTAGAAGATGCAAAACAAAGCAAAGCCTCCAGAGGATCCCGCAGAAGGGATTGAGGCATATCATCGTTAACTAGCACATCAATGACATCAATTCTATAACAGGCTTCCTCTACCATGGGACTTTTTAAGGCATTGGTCAAACTAAAGGTCACCTTGTCATCTCCCACAGTTAAAGTTAATTTCCCATTCTTAACATCTATGACAGCTCCAGCAGTATGAAGGAATGGTCTCCCTAAAATAATTGGGATCTGAGTATCCTCTTCCATGTCAAGTACAACAAAATCCACAGGAATAAAAAATTTACCTACTCTCACAGGGACGTCCTCTAGGATACCTAAGGGGTATTTGACAGAACGGTTAGCCATTTGAAGAGTAATATTGGTACATTTTAAATCTCCCATGTCAAGCTTTTTGCATACAGTAAGGGGCATGACACTAACACTAGCACCCAAATCACATAAAGCCTTATCGATAAAAATGGTGCCAATGTTACAAGGGATAGAGAAACTCCCTGGGTCTGTCAATTTAGGTGGGGACTGATTATGCAAAAGAGCACTACATTCCTCAGTGAAAGCTACAATCTCAGTTTCATTAAATGCTCTTTTCCTAGTCAGAATTTCCTTCAAACATTTAGCATATGCAGGAACTTGAGTAATAAGTTCAGTAAAAGGGACAGTTACCTGCAGATGTTTCACTATCTCTAAAAACTTACCGAGCTGATGATCAAGCTTAGTCTTCAATAGTCTATTGGGGAACGGTACCTTGATCACAGGAGTGGAAGGTGGAATTTTTCAGTTACTGTCTGCTTCTCTGCATTGCTGGCCTCCTTAGGAACTGTGGAATTGTCAGTGACAGCTTCATCCTTGTCGGACCCAACCGGATCATCTTTAGGCATCTCTGGACTATCATATCGCGTTCCACTCCTAAGAGTGATGGCATTGGCAGTATCTCTTGGTTGCATGGGTTGTGAAGGTAACGACCCAGGCGGCCTACTAGCAGAAGAACTAGCCAACTGAGCTAGTTGAGTCTCCAACATCTTGTTATGCGTACCCAAGTTTTCCAACTGAGCCTTTGTGTCGGCTTGAAAGGCAGTAAAACCATTCTGCATCTGAAACATCATATTCTTCAGCTCTGTCATGGCTGGGTCAGTAGAAGGAGCAGGTGGTTGTGGAGCTTGATTTCTCTGAAAACCAGGAGGAGCTTGTTGTTGAGGTTGATATTGTTGAACCTGATTCGGTGGGACATATGGTTGTTGAGGTTGAGGATTCAATATTGCTCCTATATGAGAGGTTGGGGGTGATTTCTGTACCCGGGGTTGTAAGTGTTAGAATATGGATTGAACTGGCCCCTAGGTTGTGACTGAAACGCATTAACTGCCTCACAGTTGCTCCCGACATTAGAAGATAGGAGCGCAGGGCACTCTTGACAGTTGTGCCCAGGTATCCCACAAGCATCGCAAATGGGAGCAATATAATTAGAAGCACTAGCCATCGCATTAACACTTATATGGGAGGAGTCATTACCTAGCTTCAAGGAATCAATCTTCTAGTTTAGAGCAGCTAGTTGCCCGGACAATAAAGAAATGGCCTCGACATCATGTTTCTCTCCCTTCTTCATGGAGGAATGAATGGTAGATGCTTGATTAGAAGCGAGTTTCTCCAGAAGTTCATACCCCTCATCAATGGCTTTATCCATGAAAAACCCACCGGAGGCTCCATCAATTACCCTCCTTGTATCTGCATCAACTCTAGTGTAGAAAATCTGACACAAATACCACTGGTCTAAACCATGATGAGGACAAAGGCGTTGCAGATCCTTGAACCTCTCCCAAGCTTCATATAATGATTCTCCAGGGTCTTGGGTGAAAGTTACTATGGCATGACGCATATCTGCAGTCTTTTGGTAAGGATACCACTTGATGAGGAAGATTTTGGATAGTTCTGCCCAGGTGGTGATGGTAGAAGGCAGCTTATTATACCAAAATAGTGCTTTGTCGCGTAGAGAGAACCCAAATAGGATGAGTTTCATATCATCGGCAGTAACACCAGCTTGTTTCTGAGTAGCACAACATTGAAAAAACCGCTGCAGGTGCTGATTTGGGTCTTCAGATGGTAACCCAGCAAACTGATTATTCTGAACCATATTCAGAACATGAGACTTAATTTCAAAGTTTGTAGCAGCAATGGTAAGCATCCGAACCCCACTGGGTACATTGTCAGGCGAAGGTTGTGCATAATCTCTGATGGTTGGTTTAGCTTCGTCACCCATTATAGCAGTTATAGGTGAAGATGGTGGAGTAGGTGTCTTTTGGGATGGTGTCCCTGCAGACAACTTCGCTTGCTTAGCTTGCTTTCTGAGTCTACGAGCAGTCTTTTCAATCTCCGGATCAAATGGAATGAGATTTGAGGATTTCAATTTCCTGCTCATACACCAAAAACACTAAAACAAACGTGAGATGCTCCAAAGAACAGGTGTTCTTCAGAGTAGAGGTTAGTGTAATACTATAATTCAGACAAAATAAAAATAAACCGTCTCCCCGGCAACGGCGCCAAAATTTGACAGGCTAAAGTCGTATCACCTTATCAAAAATAACCTAAAGTCCACTAACAAGTAGTCAGCGAAGTCAGGATCGAATCCACAGGGAGAAAGTTATATTATTATATCTAAATTCTAATATTATACTAACTAAATCAGTTGAAAAGGGGTGTGTGACTAAACTAATAGGCGAATGACAGAACTAAATATGAAGGTAAGAATCAATTAATAAAGAACTAGGATTATGGATCACTATGCATATAATTCGAGAAATCAGAGACGAATAATAACTACCCAATAAGTCAATTTATCTAGGGCACATGTAATTTCTCTCGAACATTACCTCCCTCAAAGATCACCTAGCCGCTCTCGCATGGTCAAGGATCACTATGCCTAATGATTGAAAGCCTATACGAAATCTCTCCTCTCGAAGTAGATTCAATATTGCGATAATAGAAATACAAATCAGGCCTAATTCATAAATCTAGCATGAACGATTCAATCACAGGAAACAATTGAAATAAAGGGGTAATTATACTAATCTATCAATCCCTCATTGCATACATAGATCCCCACAATCCTAGAAATAAAACTACTCACTCATGCTTGAGAAACCAATAACAAAATCAATATAAAAATTCATACTTTGACCTATTGCAAATAACTAAGAAATTAATCTAATCAACAATAGAGAAAACAATAAAGAGGATTACCAAATTGAAGAATTATATTAAACTTGCGAATAATCCAAAGGTTTGATCTTGAATTCACAATGAAAAGTAGTAAAACTAGGGTTCTTGAGAGAAACTATGAGAGAATAAGGATTAAAAACCCAGATGAATAAAATATTCTCTAATTTTCCTATTTATACTAAGTAGCCCGAAACTCATTAAATGAGCGGGCGGAAGAGAAGCCCGATCGGGCCAAGTCAGCCCGATCAAATCGTGCTGAAAGCAGCAGCAGAGATCCAAAACTAGGCCTCGCCCGATTCAATCGGGCCGACATGCCCGATGAAAACGGGCGGCACACCAACTGTGAGCATGTAGCGCACAACACCGCCAAGAACGCCTGATGACATCGGGCCGACCCGCCCGATCGGGCTCTTCAACGAAATAACGACCGGGCGACAGAGCCCGATCGGGCCCGCAACAACAACTGGTATCACCCTAGCCAGCGCCCGATCGGGCGTTTTCTGCCCGATCTGATCGGGCTCAGGTCCGTTCTTCATTCTTGGCTCTAAATGCTAAGTCTTCAATTCTTCTTTGCTCAAGGATCCCGGAAAGTATCCTCGGGACTTTGAAACTCCGCATAGAACCTCTCCAGTCCAGTGTAACGGTCAAATAATAGTAGAAATTTGGGAGATAACTCCCTAAAACCTACAATCAGACACAGAACAGAAAACCACAACTAGATGGAGAAAGTTAGCATAAAATGGCTCCTAAGAGCACCATTGATACACATTTTAGCTCAAATATAGGGGGAAAAACACTATATAAAACCATAACATCAATACTACTTGTACTGATTTAGCACAAATCACTCAGAGATCTTGTAGGATTTAGTGGGGAAAGTTGAATCTTGCAAAGTTAATTATTAAGTTTAAAGCAAATACAACGAGTGAAGATACTTGTTTATTCAAATCTATCCTTGGTTTTACTCAAGTTAGTAATTTAGGAGTTCATTTAGGCATTCTTGTGGACATAATGAACTCCAAATCTACTCATTTTAGCTTTCTAGTTGATAAGATTGCAAAGAGAATTCATTCCTGGAATAAGGTTCCTCTTAAGCAAGCTACAAAAGTAATTTTTGTTAATTCAATTCTAGTTGTTGTGACATCTTATGTTATGTCTATCCTCACAATCCCACAAAGCGCAGCTACAAAGATTGACTCTCTTCTCAATACCTTCTTGTGGTCTCACTTAGGTTCGCACGGTGTTGCCTCTGTGAAAAGGTACTACTTCATTACCCAAAGGTTTGGGTGTTTTAGGCATTCGTTCGATTGGTTTATTGAATGAATGCCTTCTTATTAAACAAGTGTGGATAATGAGCAAGTTTCCCCACCTCCTTATTTCGAAGGTATACCAAGCTAAATCACCTCTAGCTTTCTTCACTCGGAAAGTAGTAACTTCTATTCCCCCTTATTCTTCTTCGGCTACGCGTAGTTTAAGAAAAGCTAAAGCTTTGTTATTTAGAGGATGTGCGTGGAAACTTAAAAATGGGAGATCTACTCGTGCTTATTCGTGCTTTCGCAGATAAATGAGTTTTTGGGCGAATTCCAACTGTTGAGTCCAATATTATTTGTATCAAGCACAACAATTTAGAGTGAATCATTTCATTGATTCTGTTTCTAACTCTTGGAATAGAGAGGCAATTCGCAATACCTAGATGCTAACATATAGCTATGGAATTACTTTCTAAAGAAGAGAGTGACTATATGTATTGGCTGGGACACAAGTCAGGGTTGTTCTTAAAAATACTTATGCGTATCTCCACCAACATCATGTTGAGCAAATAGGCAACCACATGCCTAACTCTCTTCAGTCAAAATTTCCAAAGATTAACAAAATCCTATGGCATTAATCTATCCCTCTAAAATGAAAATATTTCTTGTGGAAGGCTTTGTACAATGTTGTGGTAACTAAGGTCAATCTGGGTAAACGAAGCATTCAAATTCTTGTGCGTTGTGATTTATGACAGAATGTAGAAGAAGATCAATTTCATCTTTTCAAAGCTTGTCATGTTGCTAACGACTTTTGGCTCCAAAATCAGCTTATGGTTCATAGCATCAACTGTGATCCTCAACTCCCAATCGAGTGGATTGCAAAACATATCCAGCTCTTCTATAGCGAGGATAGTATTCAAAGTTCTGGACTTACCTTCTTGGTTATTGCCTTGTGGAGTCTATGGATTCATCGCAATAATCGGATTTTTGAAGGTCATTTAGGGGAGTCCCAAACTCTCCAAGTGTTAATTCGGGAACATGCTCAACTCGAAATTAGATGGAGCGTGTAACAATAGCTGTCTCATCTTCAATTCCTTCACCCTCATGAGCAAAGCCAGTTGTACCTACCAGGTTTCCAAATGGCAACTCTGGGATTGCATAGAAGAGGGAGAATGGAGTGCTCTACACAGATGGACGGGGAGTGGAATTCAAGTTCTAAACAAATGGGTTTTAGGTGGTGCCTCAATGAGACTAATGACACTCTAGAACAGGAATGAGGTGGTTATGGTATTGCTTTTTCTGCATTGCAAGCGGAGGCTACAGCTTGCATCAACGTTATGTGTTCGGCTAAGGATATTTTTACTGATTCGGCTAATTATCTCATTTTTTTTACATGGTGTCTTACAAGTTGAAGTTGAGCTTAGGTAGACTATTGCCGCCATCCATGATCTAGCTAAAAATTTTACGTGGTCTTCTGTTCTTAAAATAGGGAGAAAAGATGTCCATAGGGCACACACAATTGCCAAAAGTTGTGTGGCTATGACTACTTTCTAGTATCCTCCTCTGTATTTACTTTCTTTTATTTCCTTTCGACCATTGTCAAAAAAAATGTCCATAACTACATTCTACACAACTATTATCCTTTTTAAAAGATGGGGTCATGAGAAAGAATAATATTGGTATCTATGTGTAAGATACATCACCAACTACCATCAGATATCAATATGTGGATATTTTTTTTTTATAAGGTAAGGAAAAGAATTTTAGGTGGCCCTTCGCACGAGGGGAACACCTAAAATGTCGTGTACAAGGATGGGATTTAACGAAGAATGTAAAAAATCTACAATAGTGTAATCTGAAGTAATTAAATGGCCGACATTAGCAATCCAATCTGCTGCTCTATTCGCTTCTCTGAAAATATGTCGGAGCTTCCAGGTATGGAAGTGAGTGAGCTGCAATTTTATATCTTGAATAATGTTTGCAATCTGCCAGGGAGGCGACCAAACTCCTAACACCGCGTTGATGACTAAGAGATTGTCGCCTTCAATTTCAATATTTTTGTAACCTGAGGCGAGGGCAAGCTGGATGCCTTTTTGGAGAGCTGAAGCCTCGGCTATAACAATAGGAGCATAGCCGAGGTTGGAAGCTTTTGCTTGAAGAACATGGCCTTGAAAATCTCTAATTATAATTCCTGCTGCCGCTGAGGACGATCGAACCGAACCATCAAAGTTTAATTTTGGAAGGAGAGTTCCGGTGGGGACCATGCGACTAGTCGGGATGAAGAGGTAGTAGTGGACTCCGGAGAGGGAGTTGGATGAGAGTGGGGAGTACCTGCGAGAAGACACTGGTCGAGATAGAGCCTGTGAATCCAATCTTCATAGTAGAAAGTGGCTTTGTGAAACACATTGAGAATGTCAAGGGAAACATTGTTAAAAATAATGTCATTTCTTGCCTTCCATAAGGTCCAAATGAGGAAAACAACTTTAGAAATTAGAATTTTGTTAGCTTTGTGTGTTTGGAGATCATGTAAAATTGATTTTGGGACAAAAGAAGAATGTAGCCATTGCTTGGTTTGGGGGAGTTTCCAGAGGAATTTAGTTTTCGAACAGTTTACAAAGAGGTGGTCAATGGTTTCCTCTTGAAGGAAACAAAAAGAGCAAGTGGAGATGGGGATAATTTTCCTTTAGTGAAGGATGTGACGAACTCCAAGACTGTTGTGACAAATTTGCCAGAGAAATATCTGTAATTTGGGTGGAATATCAAGTTTCCATATCCAAGAGAAAGCCCATTTTTCCATATTGGGCTCTAGGTGGTGAGCGATCCAGGTAGTAGATTTTACGGTGAAATTGCCGCTTGGAGTGGGTCCCCACACGAGTTCATCTTGGATGTCCGAGAGAGGAATGGGAATACCTTTTATAAAAGTTATAATATGGTTAGGAACAAGGGAGTTGAGAAGAGGCAGGTCACAAGTTTTGTCAGTTGAAATAAGATTGACCACCTTGAGATCCATATTAACTTGAGAGGGGTTGACCTTGAGGATGGTGAGGAGGCTATCTGAAAAAAGCCAATTATCTTGCTAGAAGTTAACTAGTTTGCCATTGCCTATTTTCCAGCGGATGCCTTTTCTTAAGATATTACGTTGTTTTAAAATATTTTTCCAAATAAAGGAGGCGTTAGTTTTGGGTTTGCAATTGAAGAAACTTTGGCTGGAAAGATATTTATGTGAAACAAGATGTACCCAAAGATTGTTTGGATCTGTTAAAATTTTCCATCCTAATTTGGCTAAGAAAGCCTGGTTGAGTGGTAATACTTTTCTGAAACCGAGACCCCCTAGAGCTTTGGGACGACAAATTTTGTCCCAAGCAACAAGAGGTATGGCGTTTTTTCTTTTTGTTGTCTCCAAAAAAATTGCCTATGTAGTGTATCAAGTGAGGAGGCAATTTTTGTCGGAAGAAGAGAAGAAGAGCATAAGTAAGAGGGAGAGCCTCTAAATTAGACTGAATTAATGTATGTCGCCCTGCTTTGGAAAGAAAACCAGCTTCCCAACTATTAATACGTTGTTCTGTCTTTTGAATGACATTTTTGAAATCATTTGTGGTGGGGTGGTAGGAGGAGAAGAAAACTCCTAGATAGCGTCCTAAAGAGGAAGTTGGTAGCATATTGAAATGAGCTGCTAAAGAAGTTTTTCTAGTACTTGTAACATGCTTAGAAAAAATAATTGCAGATTTGTGGAAATTAACTAATTGTCCGGACTGAGCACAAAAGTTATCGATTAAAGAGTTAAGGTTATTGCAAGCCGTGGAAGTGGCCTTGCAAAAAAGTAGACTGTCGTCTGCAAACATTAGGCACGGGATGCTAGGGCCGCATGGAACAAGTTTGAACCCAATGCCCGCATTGGATTGTTGACTAGCGAGAGAGAGCTTTCTTATAAATACTTCGATACAAAGAATGAACAAATATGGAGAGAGGGGATCTCCTTGTCTTAATCCTCGTGACGGTTTGAACCATGGGGATGTTTCGCCATTGATTTTGATTGAATAGGAAACTTTTGTGACACATTCTCGTATCCAAGCAATCCATTGAGGTGGAAAGCCATAGGCATGAAGACATTTCCAAAGAAAGTCCCATTCGATACGATCATAAGCTTTTTCCATGTCTAGTTTTAAAGCACACCAGCCAGTTTTACTTTGTGACTTTTGGAATACATTAAGAATTTCTTGTACCATGAGGATGTTATCGTGAATGGAGCGATCTTGCGTGAAAGCGTTTTGTAGGGGGGAAATTTCCCTTTTTAAGATTGGGGAGAGACGTTGGACTAATATCTTGGAAATAGCTTTGTAAATTGAATTGATGAGACTTATCGGGCGAAAATGGTTTGGCGTTTCTGGATGATCCGTCTTCGAAATTAGCGTAATAATCGTGTGGTTTAAGGAGGGTGGGAGCTTGTCGTGATGGAAGAAACTTTGGATGGCGAGACAAACATCATTTTCTATAATAGGCCAGTATGCTTGAAAGAATTTGCTACCAAACCCATCGGAACCTGGGCCTTGTAAGGGTTAATGTCGTTAAAAGCCGCTTTTATTTCTTGTTTGGAAACTGGAGATAGAAGGGCTAATTTATCCATGTCATTGACTATAGGAGTGAGGAACTCGAGGTTCATTTGTCTATTTGGATCAGCTGTAGAGGTGAAACGTTGTTTGAAAGAATTGGTTAGGAGTTGCGAAATTTGAGATTGAGAATCTACCCAGATATTGAGTTCATTTTTGAGTCTATAAATTGTTGTCGAAGCAACTGTTTTTTTCATTTTATATATTATGGAAGTATCGGGAATTTCGATCCCCTTGGACCAACCATTTTTTCCTGCTAGCGGCACCCCAATGCCTCTGACCATAGAGAAGAAGTTTTTCACGTTGTTTAATGAGACGGTGAATATGATTCTTGAGAATTGGGTTGAAAGGTTGTTGCCATAAGTTGACCTGAAGATCTTGGATTTTATCTTCATTGTCTAAGAGCTTGTTTTGCGTATGATGAAAACGTTGTTTGGCCCATGATTTTAAGGCTGTTTTAATACGGGATAGGCGATGTTGGACACGATAAAAACGTGAGCCTGTTATAGAAAGAGTCCAATATTTTTTTACTATTGAGTGGGAGTCTTGTTCTAATGCCCAAAAGTTTTGAAAGCGAAAAAGAGAAGGCGCTGTTTTCGGTTTGTCATTTGAGGAATAAAAAACGGGTGCATGGTCGGAGACTGAAAAATTTCCATATGAAATTGTGCCTTCAGGGAAGTCATTTCTAAAAGAATGATGAGCAATGGCTCGATCAATACGTTCGTAGATGAGTTGATTTTGTATATTACTTTTCCAAGAGAATGCGTTTTGGAGACGCGGAATATCAATTGCATTCGTGTGGGTCAGAAGTTGTGGTAATCTCCTTAGTTGATGGGGAAGTAAAGGGCGTCCCGAGCTTATCTTGTGAAGAACATCTCATTAAAGTCACCTAGGAGGATCCATGGAATATTGATTTGTTGTATATCATTTGTTAGTTGAGCCCAAAAGATATCTTTTTCGTTTTCTTGAGCAGGGCAATATGCTCCTATTATGGAGTAGTTTTTAGTGGTCGGTTTATAGGTAATAGACAATTTAGCATAGCGATCTGTAGTAGCGTGACTATGGAGTATTATGTTTGCATTGTTCCAACAAATCCAAAGTCCCCCGCAATGGTTGATGCCTTGATGGGATCAATTATTATTTTGTTTTCAAAATGTAGAGCATTAAGGATCCTTGTGCTATTGCGTGAATTAGTAAGTGTTTCAAATATGAAAATGATGTCTGGTTGAAACTTATTTTTTAAATAAATCAATTTCGCAAGAACATGGGGCTTTTTTCCCCCTTGAATATTCCATGTTATGATTGTCATTTAAAAAATATTGATGTAAAGTGGTACTTAGTCTTTGAGACAGAAAATAACCATTTTGAGTTTTTATGCCCCAGTCGCAGTAAATGGTGTAGGTCCAGAACCCACACTTTACAATGTCGTGGCTGTCTAACTAAAACGAGGCACAAAATATTTTCCGGAGGCCCAGGAAGTCTTGAGGTGCAGCAGATCCAACAAAGAAGACCAGAAAAAAAATAGCAGAGAGTGAGTCCAAAATTCTTTGTAAGAAAATTGAGGAAAAAAGTAGAGCAAATATTGAAGGAGAAAAATCCCCTACGGCATTGGAGTGATAAAACGCTCGAGTCAGTTGCGAGTGATAAAACACTCGAGTCCAAGGAAGATGATCAATGCGTAATAATCTAAAAAAGGAAGGCGAGTTTGTAATATATTCGAACCTGAAAATCCGCATATACTCCAATTGGTTGTAATGAGGGTGAAGAGCCTGGAACTTGATTATGTGAGTACCAGTGGAAAAAAAAAACATAATGTAGACTGAGTAACAATAGATGGCAAGAGATTGACATCAATTTGTAATGAAAACCATAAGAGAAATAAGAAGAAAGAAACGCTACAATTCCATAACAGGAAACAAAGTACAGCAAATTAAAACCCCCTGAAACTATGTAATACATGAATCTACTAAGCATGGGGGAGAGATAAACTTATGAGGGTGCCTAGTAGTTGGGATAGTATAATTGAGAACACAAAAGCTAGGCATTAACAAAAAAAAAAGCACAAAAAACCCTCATTGTAGAAAGCAAAAACATGAGTAACAAGATGATCATGGATTAGGAGAAGGAGAGGAGGGAAGCTGTTCATACATCTCCCTCTTACGCCTCTTTGGGGTATCACTGGTGTCTTCAGCAGCTTGGACTTCACTGGTGGTGCATTGAAGAGAAGCAAACTCAGTCATGTCTGCGTCAAAACCAACGTGGGGGTTGTGATGGATGACACCAAGAGCCTGAAGAAAATCTTCGTCAATGTCATCTTCGCCAGGGTCGTTGAGATGGTCAAGGAGATCAACCAACGCAGAAGGGGGGTTAAGATGCAGGTCAGCATCACAAGAAATCTGAAACTCAACGAGAGAGGCAAAAGCGTTTGCTAGGGGGAGGGTGGGGGGGAGGTCTTTGGAGGTGGAGGGGGTGGTGGTGGAAGCATAGCATTATGGAGAAAGGCTTCATTGCAGTAGAGAGAGTTATCGGTGGTAGGGGAGAGTGTAGAAGAGGTGCCTGATTTGTGAGGGATGGTCTAACGCCCCGGTAAGAATGGAAGTTTGGTCGGTGAAAGCGTTGTCTTCTTTGAGGCTTAACAAGAATCCAGTCATTAGAGTGGGGGTTAACAGGAGAGTTGAGGTTATTGGCTTCCATCTGAGCCACCACAAGCTCAATGCATGGCGCGGGTTTCTGGGGAGAAGTGTTTAAAAAGTGGTCTTTGGCGCCACACAGAGGGCAGACCTCGTGAACACCTTCATAGGAAAGGAAAAACTCATGGGAATCATTTTCAGCAGTCATGGTAATGGACCTAGAAATTGGCTTGGTGATATTGATGTTTAAACAAACGCGAGCAAATTGTGCTTTTTCATCGTTTTGGAGGGTGAATCTGTCTAGCTTGATAAGGTGGCCTATTTTTTGGGTGAGAGTGGTTAAGTGAGTCCATGACCAAAACTCATTCGGAAGAAACGGAATCTTCACCCACTGGTCTACCTGAGTGATGCTAGTGAAGAAAGGCTTGAAAAAGGGTCTCCATGGGAGAAGCACAAAATTTAAACTTTAGACGAACCAAGGTCTACGGTCCCAGACATCAGCTTTGTCGAGGGGATTGGAGAAAAAGATAAGAAACCACCCATTTGCTAAATAGCGAATAGAGACTTCCCCATGAATGAATTTCCAGTCTCTCCTAAGGCGGTTAATGACAGCAGGGGTAGGGATGGGATCACCCCATACTTTTCAAAAAAGACAGGAAGACCTAAGTTTGTCAAGGGTGGCATCCTCAATTATGGGAGCTTCGACAGTTATACTTGGGGTAGGTGTATTAGGAAGGTCTGAGATAGGAGTACCTGGGTTCCCTGGTTGAAGGGGAGGGGGAGATGAACAGTCACTGTTATGGCCCATTGGAAGGGGTAGGGAGATGGTAGAGGGGATGGACGGACTAGGACTGTGGTCCATAGGGGCAGTTGGAGGTGATGAGGGCCTATGAGGGTCAAAGGAAACGGTATTAAAAGTGCTAGCGGATTTGACGACATCAGCGTAGTTGCGGGGAGGGGTATCTGACATGGGAGGCAAATAGGATTGACGAAATTTGTGAGGAAACTTAAGAGTAGCTAAGTAAATTGGTTGAAGGAGTGAGGCTGAGTGAGGTAAAGAGGACGGGTATTTATAGTCGAAATTTAGGGGGGGCAGTGGAGGAGAGCTTGGAGTGCAAGCAACTAAAGACCATTATGAGAAAAATAGGAAATCGAGAAAAGAGAGAAGAAGTAGAGCAGTAGAAAACAAAAAGACCCAAAAAAAAATTAAGAAGGTTAAGCATTAAGAGTACAAGGGGAATCATCATGAATAAGAGACAATTACAATAACACATAATGAAATTTCCATAAGAAAATAGAAAGAAAGAGAGTGAGAAGAACTTCCCTGGGGTTGGTTTGATACTGGCAGTGTCTTGACAGAAGAGAGAGAAAAATGACAACTCCATTATGATGGGCTTCCTTGCAATTCTATTGGGGGTGACAATATTTGTGGGGATTAAAATTGAAGAAAAATCGCGAATTTTTCGCTGCATTTCGATGTAAAACGAATACGCTCTGTTTCGATCGCCGATTTGTTATCATTGCTATTAACAGTGGGTAAGATTTGGCAATTAAAAATTCGGTTGAGAGAGGGGGTTAAAGATTGGGGGATCTTGGGAATAGACACGAAATAGGCGTAATTAGGATCCTTTTTAGAGAGGTAATTATAGTTTTTGGAGGCATCTGTTTGGGAGGAAAACGAAGCGTTAGCAACAATGGAGTAAAGCAGGAGGAGATTGAGAAAAATGCTGACGGAATACGCAATAGTGGAAGTAGGCTTTAGTGTTCTCCTTTTTTTTTCTTTTTTGGTTTTCTCTTTCTAGAGAGCAATTGCACCTCATGATTCTCTCTCATCTCATGAAAGCACTTAGTTAGAACATTCTGATCATCAATACGTGGATATGTTGGTACCATTTTTGTGTTAAAATGGTACTAATTATGTGTTAAAACGGTACCACTTTTTAAAAAAGGTTGAATTGATATTAACTATTAAGAAGTGTTTAATTGGTACTTCCTTTGTTTGTTTTTAGTTTGCTCAATTGGAATCTTGATACTATTCACAATTGGATAAAATCATCTAAATTCTTCTCAATATATAAGATAAAATATAATCATGGAGGTTCTTGTTTGATTCATCTCATTGAGTACTTTATTGATATTCAATCATTATAACTTTTACTAATATGTGATGAATGATATCTATATAAATATATTAAAAGGCGTTCCTAAACAAAGAACTGTGCCACGTGGCGTTCTCCCTATGGAGTTTTAGTTCATGTAATCCATGTACAATAAAAAAATTAGAGATTGCATAGTATAGGTTTTGATCCCGTGACCTCAAGTTCATATACTAAAGTTTTAACCACTAGACCAAGTTGTATTTAGTGTTATCATATTAAAGTACAATATTAATAAATGAAATTTTTTCTTACCCAGGGCATAGCCCGGGCCTAATAACTACTTTAAGATCAAAAAAGGTAATTGACAAATGCGCACAGTCAAAACATGCAAACTAAAAAAATACGAAGGGAATACTAAAAAGTGAGTAAATGGTACTAAATAGTGTTCGAGAATTTGTACTAGATTAAGTACCAAATATACATACAACAATAAATTGTAATATAAATCCTTTCAATCTATCTGTTATTCATAAATCTATGAGGTTTTTAGCTTGTTTTATAGATCTTTTGAATTTAGATATTCAATTTGTGGTGATTTTCATTTATGCACCAGCTCAGAAGGAGCACAAAAATGCATTTTGGAGTGAATTGATATCCTATATTAGTTCGCTCTCTTCTCCTTTTATTATTCTTGGTGATTTTAATGAGATTAGTAATGCATCAGATAAAATGGGAGGTGCTCCCTTCACTTCTTCTAGATCTTATTACATGCAAAACCTGTTTAGTAATGTAGCTTGCACTGAACTCTCCTTTGTTGGTCATGTCTTTACTTGGCGGAAAAAAAGGGTTGGCCCTAATAATATTCATGAGAGACTGGATAGAGGTGTAGCAAGTACCTCTTGGTTGGGATTATTTCCCCAAGCTTCTCTTAAACATCATATTTTCACTTCTTCCGATCATTGTCAAGTTTCACTTGATTATCTATCTCAAAAATTTTCTAAGGCTCC
The DNA here is from genome assembly GCA_947646795.1 of Beta lomatogona. NCBI lineage: Eukaryota > Viridiplantae > Streptophyta > Magnoliopsida > Caryophyllales > Amaranthaceae > Beta > Beta lomatogona. Next base: position 7,742,174 of record CANSNZ010000089.1, read on the forward strand.
TCCGTTTAGATTTGAAATAATGTGGTGTTCAAGGAAAGACTATGATACTCTAGTTAAACGAACTTGGTGTACCAAATTCAATGGTTCTCATATGTATAATCTAACAAAAAAATGTAAACTTCTAAAAGCAAATTCCAAAGAATGGAATAAATCTCAATTTGGTAATATCTTTAGACAATTACGCCAGGTAGATATTAGACTTGAGGAAATTCAAGCTATACTTATCATTGATCCTCTTAATGTAGCTTTTCAAAATCAACAGGAAATTTTTTTAAATAAGAGAACCAAATTGCTGGATTACCACACTACTTATTGGAAACAGAAAAGCAAAACTGACTATCTAATGTTTGGGGACACGAATTCAAAGTATTATCATACCCACGCTACTATTAGAAAACATCAAAACCAAATCAAAGAATTTACCACGGAAGACGCACAGGTTATTTCTCAACCTATGCTAATATAACAAGAAATAACAAAAGCTTTCAGAAAAAGATTTGTCTCTAACTCTAGATGTTCGTTTGATCAAAATGTGGATTTTCGTCTTCTTTCATCTGTAGTATCTAATGATGATAATCAATTTTTAATTTCATCAATCTCCCATGAAGAAATTAAGGATGCGGTTTTTGGGCTTGCCCCTGATAAATCCCCGGGGCCGGATGGATTCCCTCCTTATTTTTTTCAGAGATATTGGACTTTAGTTGGGAACTCAATGTGTCGTGCTGTTCAAGCTTTCTTTCACTCTGGTCATATGCTCAAGGAAATTAATCATACATTTCTTGCCTTAATCCCCAAAGTTGAAAATCCCTCCGATGCAAATCACTTTCGTCCTATAAGTTTGTGTTCCACTATTTACAAAGTTATCTCTAAAATTATCACAAACAGATTGAAAATTACTATGGGTAAAATTATTCACCCCCTTCAAGGTGCTTTTGTCCCAGAAAGACTAATTCAAGATAACATTCTCATTGCTCATGAAGTGTTTCATTCTTTTAAGAACAAAGCAGGAAAGGAAGGGTGGATTGCGATTAAATTAGACATGGAGAAAGCTTATGATAGATTGGAATGGGACTACATTTATACCACTTTAGATAAGTTGGGGTTTAGCCCAACTTGGATTGGTTGGATTCGTAGTTGTATTTCTACTGTTTCGTTTTCAGTCCTAGTTAATGGTATTCCAGGGGAAAGATTTTTTACCTCTCGTGGGATTCGGCAAGGGGACCCCCTCTCCCCATATCTTTTCATTCTATGTGCTGAACTGCTAGCTAGAGAATTTTCTGAGGCCAGTAATTGTCCTGGAAATCTTATAGGAGTTACCTATTGGCAGATCGAGAGTTAAAATACCTTTTCTTACCTTTGCTGATGACACTATGATTTTTGCTAAGGCAACCGATCTTGGCTGTATGAAAATTAGGCAAATTTTAGATAAATATTGCTCGATGTCAGGGCAACTTGTTAATTATCATAAATCTGCTTTCCAATGTTCTCCAAATGTTATTGATTCTGATAAAGTAAACTTTGCTGCAATTCTTGGGATGCAAGAAACTTCAGATCTAGGTGATTACTTGATTCTGATAAAGTAAACTTTGCTGCAATTCTTGGGATGCAAGAAACTTCAGATCTAGGTGATTACTTGGGCTGCCCTATCATCAATTCTAGGGTCACTAACGAGACATTTGTTGGGGTTGTTTCAAAAACCGTTCAACAACTTCCTAAGTGGAAGGCCAATTCTTTATCTCAAGCTGGTAGAACAATTCTTATTCAGTCAAATTTAGCTTCTAAAGCGAGTTTCCAAATGCAAAGCTTTACTCTTCCTAAAAAAGTGCTCTATAAGTTGGATGCAACTTATAGAAATTTCTTTTGGAATAAAGATCCTTCTTCGAAAACGGCTAATCTAATAGGTTGGAATAAGGTTTGTCAACCTAAATCCTTTGGGGGCGTAGGTTTCCGAAAAGCTGAAGTTTCTAATGTGGCTCTCCAAATAAAATTATTATGGAAAATAATCTCAAATAAAGACAATCTTTGGGTTAAGTTAGTTCAGCAAAAGTATATGAAGGATAAAAGTATTTTTTCATGTAAAATTCCTTCTAATGCTTCTTGGCAATGGAAAAATCTTCTGCGTCATCGTCAAATATTTAAACAAGGTGTTAGATGGCAATTGGGAAATGGCAAGAACATTATGTTTTGGTCCGATAATATGGATCTTTCGGTTCCCTCTTCTCTCTAAGTTTCATCCAACTCTAAATACATCGAAAATCTTAAGGTTGCGCTCAAACCTAAACGTAAGGACGATGATTCCCCCACCCTTAGATTCGAGCTCACCGAAAAAAAAAAAGGACAACAATAATAACCAGAAACAACACGAATCAAAATGTCACTACACACACTAAACTATCGCTCTCCCAAACCTCCAAAAGATGATTAAAACTACTACTACTACAACTAATCTAAAAAGCAAGCCATGGAACAAAGACAAAAGGAATATATTCCATGCTTACTCCCAAAAACAAACAATCAACCAAAAGAATGTGAAAGCCAACTTTAAATAGATCTTCACAAAACAAAGGATGAATTCACTAACAACCCAAAACGCTTTAACCTTATGACACCATCTCCGGCAAATGAGTTTCCAAAGTGTATAATTCTCTCTTAATTCTCATTTTACCTAGGACCTTTCGGTTTTTTTCCTACCTTCCCACTTTTTTTTCACCCCACCCCCTTCCCCCCCAAAAAAAAACCACTTTTTTTAAAAATTTCCCTTTTTTTTTTTAAACCAACCCCCCCCCCCCTTTTTTTACCCCCCCCCCCCCCTTTCTTTTTAAACCAACAAAAAAAAAAAAAAAAAATAATAATATTTTTTTTTTTTTTTTTTTTTTTTTTTTTTTTTTTTTTTTTTTTTTTTTTTTTTTTTTTTTTTTTTAAATTTTTTTTAAAAAAAAAAAAAAAAAAAAAAAAAAAAAAAAAAAAAAAAAAAAAAAAAAAAACAAAAAAAAAAAAAAAAAAAAAAAAAAAAAAAAAAAAAAAAAAAAAAAGGAAAAAAAGAAAAGAAAAAAAAAGGAAAAAAAAAACTCAAAACAAAAACAAAACCAAAAAAACACAAACCAAAAACCACAAAAAAAAAACCCAAAAAAAAAAAAAAAAAAAAATTATAAAAAAAAAAAAAAAAAAAAAAAACAACTTATTAGTCCTCCAACGGTTTTCTTTGTGGATTTTGGTTAATTAAGATTGGTTGTGGATCTTTTAGTGGGTGGTGGTGGGTGAAAGAAAATTTGTTGTGGTGGTGGAAATTTGATGAAAAATAAAGGAAAAGAAAGAAAATAAAGGGGTCTCGGTTGCCTCGAGGTGTTGTTTAAAGTCGTTAGCTCGACTTAATACCTTAAGCTTAATCATTGGGTTTGTGTCCATGTGTGACAATGGTGGTTCCATGTCAATCTCCACTTCAAGTACCTAAAATTGATTGAGAAGAACTCTTGAATGCATCGTTAATACCTAGCTTACTAAACATGGTTGAGCATATAACATCGATTATATCCCAAACCTAGCATTAAGGCAACAACAAACATCAACTAGTAGTACTCTAGCTAATTCAAGTCATGACCATTAATATAAATGTTTAAAGCTAGACAATAACCAAGATATAAAGTAGGAAATAAACATTCCCAAAGAGTTTAAGAACAATCATGCTTTTGTCCAAAAAAAAAAAAAGAAAAAAAAAGAAAAAGAAAAAAAAAAAAAAAAAAAAAAAAAAAGAAATTTTTTATAAAGGCCAACCAAAAAAAAAAAAAAAAAAAAACAATCCAAAAAAACCCTAAAAAAAAAAAAAAAAAAACTTCCAACCCCCAAAGCGCCCGGATGCGTCCACCCCCGCCAAAAAAAAAATTTTCCTACTCTCTTTAAATAAAGTAAGGAGTAAAAAAGGAAAAAAAAGGAAAAGGGGAAAATAAAAATTAAAAGGGTAAAGATAAAAAAAAAAAAAAAAAATAAATAAAAATAAATAAAAAAAAAATAAAAAAAAAAAAAAAAAAAAAAAAAAAAAAAAAAAAAAAAAAAGACAAGAATAGAGAAATAAAAAAAAAAAAAAAATTAAGAAAATAAAAAAGAAAAAAAAATAAAAAAAATGAATTGATAAAAAAAGAAATAGTGATTTTAAACTAAAATTAGATTTTAAATTAAAAAAAAAAAAAAAACAAGAAAAAAAATAAAAACATAAAAAAAAGAAAAAAAAAAATAAAAAAAAAAACAAAAAAAAAAGAAAAAAAAGAAAAAGAAAAAATAAAAAGAAAAAATAAAAAAGAAAAAAAAAAAAAAAAGAAAAGAATAAACAAGAGGGAGGGGAGTTTTGAAACTCCTTCTTGTTCCTGCCTAGTAAAGTAAAGTTTATTGCTTCTACTATTTTACCTTGGTCAATGCATGAAAACAAAAACTAAAAAAAAAATTCAACTTGGATATTTTTGCAAACCTTAAATTACAACAAATCCTTTAGAATGTCTAAATCACAAGAACATCGTATAACTTGAGCGCATCAATTGCCCCAAACTCCTTACATTAGTTCCTCCTAGTATGGTAAAGATTATTGCTTCTCTTTTTATTCCTTCGTCTAATCAAGAAGACAAATTGGTGTGGGGGCTAACTTCGGATGGCCATTATTCGGTCAAATCAGGTGCTTCTCTTATCCAAAATCTTAATGGTTATAATGATCTCAAGGTGGAGTACAATTGGATTTGGGGTATTTGTGCCCCTTCTAAGATTAAAAATTTTCTTTGGAAAGCTTGTAATGATGGGCTTGCCTCTACTAGTCGTTTGGAAAAAAGTCATATTTTTGTGCCGCAAAATTGTTGTTTCTGTAATAATCCTACTGAGACGACTTGTCATTTGTGTTTTGAATGTCCTTTTACATTAGATGTGTTTGCTCACTTGGCGAATAATTTTGAATGGCCTATCCTTCCTTCGTGGTTCCCTTCTTTGGAGCTCACTTCTTTTCGTTCGGCTTTAGAAGCTTGCCATAGTTGCTTGTCTATTGCTCATCTTACTCAACTCTCTATTGTTTGGTGGCATGTTTGGTATTTCAGAAATAAACTCATTTTCAATAATGAGAGTGTTTCTTTCTCTCAAGCTAGTTTTATCATTAACTCCTATGTTAACAAGTGGGATAAAGCTGTTTGTTCCAATTTAGTTATTCCGTCCCCTAGCTTTTCCCCTATCAAAATCAATAAGCTGCCTTCTCGTTCTGGTAAGAATCTTATTTGGGCCCCTCCTGATGAGGATGTTGTTAAGTTAAATTTTGATGGTTCTAAACTAGATAATGGGCAAGCTTCTTATGGCTTTGTTCTTAGAAATTCCCAAGGTGAGGTTTTGATGGCTAGTGCCAAATCTTTGGGAGACTATCCTTCGATTCTAATAGCGGAAGCTATGGGGTTGCTTAAAGGCATTAAAGGGGCAATTTCTCTCCATATTAAGAAGATTGTCATTGAAGGAGATAATATCACTATTATTAACTCTATAAAGCCAAATGGTATTCCGCCGTGGTCTATTGCTAATATTATTGTTGATACAGGTTCGCTTTTGGAACAGTTTGATCAAGTGTCGTTTCAACATTGTTATCGGGAGGCCAACCGAGCAGCGGATTTTATGGCACACAAGGGTCACTTCTCTTCCAATGTGTTATTTTGGTCTCCTCCTTATTGTATTGATTTTTCCCTTCTCATCCGCAAGGATGTTTTAGGTTGGCCTCCGGATTAAGGAGGGCAACTTAAGGTTTTTTTCTCCCCAAAAAAAAAAAAAAAAAAAAAAAATACATACAACAATAACACTGTATACTCAAATGATACCAATCTGCCTAGCAAATGATACCATTTTACTTGCAGTTTGGTACCAATCACGTCTGATGAAGTCTTTAAATATATCATCAAATAGATGCCTATCACAGCTAAGATTAGGGAGTGGAGCCATAGACTTTTCCTCTCTTTTTTCCTTCTTTTGTTGTTATTTTTAAAAAAAAAAAAACTTTAGTAGTTATTGCCTATGGTACTCAGACTCGGGGACCCATGTTCGATATGGACACTTGTCCGACTCGGCTATTTTGTGGATTTTTTTAATTTTTTGGCCCAAAATGATGTGTTTCCGTGTCTCACTTATGTCTGAGTGTCGAGGATTCGACACGGATACTTGAGTTAAAATGAAGAGTGCGAGCAACATAGGTTATTACTACAATCTCTATTATATAAGCCAAGGGAGGAGGTATGGTGTCCCCCTTTAAAATGACTAGAATACCCTCTAGTAATTTAAAACAATGTTTTCTTTTTATAAAAAAATTACATAAATGAGAATATATGCAATTTCCATATGGAATAAGTCAAAAATGGAATATGCAATCACCATTAATAACTTGACAAAATAGATTGACACAATCAATTCACGAAATTAATTAGAATCTTAAATAAAAAAAAAGTGAGTGATATGTCCTAACATAATATTTCGTATTCACAAAGTTCAAACAATATGGTTTATTAACATTTACAATCGTTAAAGAACTATACTAAAGCAGCTAACAAGGAATTATTAAATCATCGACCAAATTTTTCAGTGATGGTATTGAACAGTTTAAAATCGGTCATCTTCAATTTAAAAAGATAATAACATCTACAAAATAACTTTTATAATTTACATCACTACCAAAATAATTTTAGATTAAAAAAATATATTCATTCGTACATATAGCTACATAAGATTGTTGACGCACGCATCGCGTGCATATATGATTAGTACTTCACTAATCAACGGGGAGTGTCATATTTGCCTGCGTTGGGTAGTGGGGGGAGGGGGTTGCCAAAGGTTTTCTTTTTTCCTCTTTTAAGTTTATTTTGACAAAAAAGAGCTATCTACGTTCTATAGGGTAACCATAACCAATAAGAGTCTGCCAAGAAAAAAATGGTTCAACAATAACATCACAAGTTCATAACGTATAGACCAAGGACCATTGGGTCCAATGGTTTGGCTTCCTATCTCCCACATGAGATAACAAGGTTCAAATCTTGGTGGAAGCAAAATTTCAATATTGTTGGGGGAGGGGGTTTGGGGCTTGTTGGGCCTCTGGGTGAGTGGCCCTGTGTGAGGACCGCCTATAAAAAATTCATCTTAACACGGGTTCACGGAAGGGGACCAAAAATAAAAAAGTTCACAAGGTATAATATCCGTCACAAACGAACAAAAAAAATATCTAATGGGGAAAATGTTTACTGACACCGCAATCCACAAACAAATCTAACCCCCTACCCCCAAAAAAGTAACTCAAAAAAATAATTGTTTAAAAATGCTAATGCTAGTGGGTTTCGTAGTCTTTATACGCACTAGCTTTTTCCATATAATTACTACCTCTCTTTTTTTAGTTGACCCGTTTCCCTTGAGCACACGTGCCAATACACTATTTTTAACATTTATATCTTTAATTATCAATAAGCAAAAATTACAAAAAGTTGATATTATGAAAATATACATTAAGACGAATCTAACAAGATCCCACATGACTATATTTTTCATTATGTACAAATCACAAAAGATAATCAAAGTTACACATGTGAATAGTGTCAAAAGTCAAAACGGATCATCTAAAAAAACGGAGGAAGTAGTTTTTAGGCCTGGGCTACCCCCCGCGTAATGACATTTTTCATTTACTCCATCCGTCCCGGAATAGTCTGAACACTTTCCTTTTATGTTTGTCCCAAATTAGTTTGAACACTTCCATTTTTGGCATGGTCTTAATATATTATTTCTTTTATATTCCTTTGACCCACACTCTATCTTTTATCAATAAAAAGTTACACAACTTTCTCTCTCCTCTAATAAAAAAGTACCCCACCAACTCCTATCACATCCATCATTTTCATTTATTAGTATTTTACATTGAAATTATAACACCAAACATTATTTAGTTTAGTAGTTAAGACTTTAATATATAACCTTGAGGTCATGGGATCAAATCTCATACCATGCATTTTATAATTTTTTATTGTAAGTGGAGTACATGAAGTCAATACTCTAAGGGATAGCGCCACGTGACACTGTTCCTTGTTGATGAACACATTTTAATATACTACCTCCGTCCCAGAATAGTCTGAACACTTTCCTTTTATGTTTGTCCCAAATTAGTTTGAACACTTCTATTCTTGACATGGTCCCACCATTAATATATTATTTATTTTACCCATCTTTGGCCCACACTTTACCTTTTATCAATGAAAAATTACCCAACTTTCTCTCTCCTCTAATAAAAAATATCCCACCAACTCCTATCACATCTACTTTTTAAATAAAATAACATTTGATAACTAAACCACAACTTATTACCTTAAACTACGTGTCCAAACAAGTGTTCAGATCTTTTTGGGACGGATGGAGTATTAGTATAGATAGATTTGTACCTATGAGTCCTATGTATTACTATTACTTATTAAGCATGTGGCATGCACTAGTTAAAGGGTGATAATTGATAATAAGCCGAGCTGAACTTGTATTAGTAATTTCTTCCCTTTAATCATTGCACTTAGGGGTGTGTAAAGACCAGGATCGGACCGGAATTTGGATCGGACCGGACCAAAGATTCCGGTCCAGTCCTCGGTCCACAGAAAATCCTGATTCTGGGTTTTCGGACCGATGGACCGGAATTTTCGATTTTTTAGAAGAAAAAAAATTTATATGTTAAAAAAAGTTTAATAGGTATAAAGTTAGAAAGTTAAAAACATACTATTTATTACCTTTAGGAATATTGTTATAAAATTATTAAATTTTAATGTATTTAATATATAAATTTGTTTAAATCAAATAAAAAAAAATTTTTTTAAAAAATATAGATACCTGTCCAACCAGTCCATAACCTGACCGGACCGGAATTTTTCAGTCCAAATTTTTTCTAGATTACGATACACTGGTCCAGCCGGTTCCGGTCCGGTGCACACCCCTAATTGCGCTTATATCTAAGTTGAAGCTAAGTCTCGAGTTATTTTAGTGGTTGTTTGGTATACATGGGAATTTAATTCCCATGGGAAGTTCCATTTTCTAGGAAGTTATTTCCCTTTTGTAATTCCTAGAAAATTGACTAATGTGGTTGGTTGACATTAAGGAATTTGTAATTCCCATGAATTGATGTGGAAATTTTGAATGGCCAAAGGGGGGGTAGGTGAATAAATTCCCACAAATTTCCCATGAAATTTCTATTTTCTCCACTTTTAGTCAACCAAACAACTACCCAATTTAGAAAAACATGGAAATTATTATTGCCTACATTATTTCTTGTATACCAAACAACCACTTAGGGTAAAAAAATTTCAAATTCATGAACTTAATTTAATATCAATTTGAGTTCAAAAATTATAACCAAGTTAATTCCTTTTTAATGTTATAATATCTCAATTAAAATCTTTTTGTTAACAATTACATATCCTCATAAAAATTATAAAATTTTCTTGTCATTTATTATACATCAAAATTTTGAAATATGTAAAAAAGAAACTAATCTTAATTATGTCGAGCGTATTCATGAGCCTATAGAGTCTATTCACGATGCTTTAAATTACAAACTAGTTGTTGGTCCGGGTAATGCCCATATCATTTTACTTTTTTAATGTGTTAGATTATATTTTATACTATTATAACATAATCCTGAAACATCACATTTTGTGATAGTTGCATTAGTGTAATATATTAACTTGAACTAATTAGCCATCGTCTTACACTGCTAAGAAAAATCGAATGCTACTTTTTACAGGACATTAACCAAACTAAAACCTTCATTTTCAATTTTTTTTGGTTAAAGCCAAACTAAAATATTTCAACAACAAATAAATGACGATAAGTCAATTTGATATACACTTCTAGAGTTGTTGAAAAACACCTGTAGTTTAGACCGTATCCATTTTTTGTTACTGATCCAGTAAATACAATCAAAATCTAATTAAATATGATGACGAAAGCTAAACATACTGTTTTATCCACTTGTCCAACAAGTAAGCTGTAGGCTTAGCTTCCTTGTCGAGCAAGTAAATTAGTATCTTGAGTGTTCTTCAGCTGGAGACTTGTGCAACGATGTCTGAATCCTCTTAGTCCTTGGTCTTTGCTCTGCTCCCGAACCTGCATAAAGGGACCCACCCTGGAGGTTTGGGTGGTGGTTCCCCCTCCGATGCTTAAGTCAGTTTTCAGGGGTAGTAAGAGAAAGTAGAGATAGAGAGAGAAAGTGAGAGAGAATTTTATCAGAGTAACTTTGCACTGTTTGCATTGAATGAATGTTTCTCCTGATTTCATGGGTATTTATAGTGATAGCAAGTTGACAGCTAACCTTAAAAACTGACCTACAATAGTGGCCTCTGATTGGCTGAGGAATCAGATCATGACACGTGGCAGACAATGACTGGTGGATGTCTATTAACCACTCTCCTTCAGCCATTTGGCCTCGTTGGGCTCGACTGTTGGGCCAGAATTTAAACCTCTTACCTCAGCTGAGTGTATCCCAGAGATTCAAGGCTTTTCTCTTTTTTAACTAAGGTGACACGTGTACGACTCTGATGAGCCCAAGTGTCTTCAAGAGAGCCATCGATGTTAGACTACAACATTTGCCCCTAAAAAGGCTTTTACTGTTGGCCCATCTGACGGTTAAGGCCCTTTTACCCTCAAGGTAGTTCAATTTGAAATGAATTGACGCGCCTTCTTCTTTGTTCTACCGGTCATATTCGACCGTTGTATTCTTTTTTCGGTCATTCTTGACCGGCTCCGCGGGTTTCTTATCCCTCTATAAATAACCTTGGTGTGAAAACATTCAATCATTTAACACCTCGAACAAATTTTTCTAGAGAGAGAAGCTCTGCGAATTTTCTAGAGAGAGAGAGAGATCGTCCAGCTTCAGCATTCTTCACCGAATCGCCTAGACGTTCTTAGCAGGTATCGTTTCTTTGATCTTTTCATTCTTCGTTATTCTTTATTTTTTCTTAGAAAATCAATAAAATGGAATCATCTTCGTCAAATAATCCTAGCCGACCAAGAGCTTGTCTTGACCCTAGAACCGATACTTCTTCTTCGGCGCATTCTAGAGTTGGGCACATATATTTTCATAGTTTTGGCCGAGAAAGTCAGACGACCCAGTCTTTACCTGTGCAGGGTAATCTGGCGCGCGTCAAGCAAACGGCCCGTCTAAGACGAAAAGCAATAATCCCATCAAATAGCTCGGATATGGAGGAATCCACTGGACGGGTGCCAGATGAGGCAAGAGAGGTCCAAAGTGCTCAGTTTTTGGACAGGCCTCCTGTCGACCATGATGCAGAAAACTCCGAAATAAAAACTGAGACCAGTACTTCTGGCAAGGACGCCGATACGGCGGAGATCGGCGAAGGTAATAATGGTAGCGATCCTGAGGCTGCCGAAGAATCAGACGAGGCTTCTACTACCTCGTCGGAGATTAGGAGACGTTTAGGTCCCCTTTCTGATTTAGTTAACCGTAAGTGGTTAGAGAAACTAGGACCAGACCCTAATTATTTGTCGTCTTTCATGCCCATGCCGGGCTTCTCCTTTGTCATTCCTAATAACGACGCGACGATCCTGAGTGCTCCTAGGAGCCATTTCGCCGTCTATAAACTGGCCTTAGATGCGGGATTGAGGTTTCCTCTTCACGACTTCGTAGAACAAGTGCTGCAGCACTACCACATCGGCCATAACCAGCTGGCTCCAAACGCTTGGCACAACATCCTGACGTTTATTGCCGTCTGCGAGCTACGCGGCCTAGCCCTTTCCCTTCAAGCCTTTACCCATATCCATTATGCGGCTAAGGTACCTGGGGCCGTGGACGGAGCATGGCTTAGCATCTGCAACCGTCCAGGCTTCATGACTGCTTGGGGAAAATCGTCAAAGATGCACGAGTGGAAAGTCGATTTTATCTTTTTACGGGCGTCCAGCGACTATGTCACAGAGAGCTACAGATATTATAATAGATCCGTCACTAATACTGGGCGGAAGCAGTCTTGGCTGGAGTTGGAGGACAGCTTTGACGAGGAGGTGGTGGAGTACTTCAGAGTGAAAGAGTACTCCAGGCCCGGCCAACGATCTTTTAAGGGGCCATCTAACTGGATACCCTTTAAGGAAATGTTTTACCAAGACGACTTCTTGGTCGCTGCCGGCTTGCGGTTGGCTGAAGATAAAGGTATATTTAAAATCATCCAAGTAAAACTCGTCGTCCATAATTCATTTGACAAACACATTTTTGTCCTTATTTGCAGACTCGGCCAGACAACGCCTTAAAGCATCTTGGACGGGGGAAATCAGTATGTCCAAATTTACAGATAATCTGTGGAAGGAGTATGCAAAGAGTAGTGCCGAGAAAAGGGCAGAAACATTGGTAATTTTTTTTTTTTTTTTTTTTTTGCCGAGTACCATAGGAGCTCGTCCGGAGTTGGCATCCAAACTTCTTGGACGAGGGTCACCCAAGCAAGTTGGTGTCCAAAGTAATTTTTGGACGAGGGCCACCCAAAGAAGGAGAACGTCCAGACTTGGATGGTCACCTTCTTGGGACCATACTCGTCCAAAAAATGGTGTCCAATTTTTGGACGAGGGTCACCCAAAGAAGGAGAACGTCCAGACTTGGACGGTCACCTTCTTGGGACCATACTCGTCCAAATATTGGTGTCCAATATTTGGACGAGGGTCACCCTAAAGAGGGAGAACGTCCAGACTTGGACGGTCACCTTCTTGGGACCATGCTCGTCTAAAAATTGGTGTCCAATTTTTGGACGAGGGTCACCCAAAGAAGGAGAACGTCCAGACTTGGACGGTCACCTCCTTGGGACCATACACGTCTGGATTTTTGCATCCAATTTTTGGACGAGGGTCAACCATAGAAGAACGTCCATACTTGGACGGTCACCTTCTTGGGACTATACTCGTCTGGATTTTTGCATCCAATTTTTGGACGAGGGTCAACCATAGAAGAACGTCCATACTTGGACGGTCACCTTCTTGGGGCCATACTCGTCTGGATGTGTTGTTATAGTATTTATTTTTGTTCCTTGGACGATCGATCTGAGGCCTTTAATTTTTTGCAGAAAAATGCTCCTACAAACAAACTTCCACCTGGGAAGTCGTCCTCGTCCAAAAAGAGGCCAACTACCGCCGCTGACCAGCCTTCAAAAAAGAAGCCTAAGGGCTTTACAAGGAAGAAGGCGGATAAGACGGCTCCTGCTGGCGAGAGTGGGGAGAAAAGCATGCCTCCCCCACAAGCCAAGGCTCTTAAAAGGGAGCCTTCGACTGTTGGCCCGGCCGAGGAGGGAAAGGGTGCGCATGCAGCTGTTCCGCTCAGCGTTTTGCCGGCCGATTCTACTGAGGTCAACCCAGAGTCCGCCTTGGCTGTGGTTGCACCGGAAAGCCAGGCCGCTGCCGAGAACTATCCAGGGTTCAGCGGCTCGGTGGCTAAGCTGGTGCCACATATGCCTCTAGCTGTTAGGACGGCATCACTTTCGTCTGGTGAGTCGTATTACCCCAACATAGTTAGGACGATGCGGGTCGGTGGACGGTCCATGAGTCCGTCCAATAGACAAGCCATCGTCTTTCCTATCAAGATTACTGACTCTCCCCCTCTTTCAGATAAGGGCAAAGGCCCTGCTATTCCCCCAACTCCTCCCCTTGCTGATTCGGACGAGGAGTCTTCTCCTGCTTTCGCCAAAATGTCAAGGCTGGAAAAAGAGCGGCTTAAGCAGGAGCTCTTCAAATGTTACCCTGAATCCTACATTAAAGGATTAAGGGGAGCGTCTGTCGGGCATGTGGGCTACATGTCTCAGCTTGCTGCCGAGGTATTATTTTATGTCGGCTTTGATATTATACTTGTACAAATTTTGACTCTTTAACCCGTCTAATAACCTGATTTGTTTTCATTGTTCCAGCTTCTGGCTCGCAGCATGCTAACTGAAGAATGGGCGAGGAAGCTGAGAAAAGAGAATAAACACCTCGTCCATCTTGCTACAACGGCCGGCGACAAGGCCATCCATGATATTGAGATGGCTAATACACTCCATCGTCAATCTCTGGAGGCTTTGGAGAAAAGATCAGCCCTTCTGGAGTCAGAAAACAAGAATTATCTTGTTACTATTAATGACATGTTCAAGGAACAGGACCGTCTGAAGATGATCATTGATGTTGTCTCCACTGATCTAAGGGATGAAAGAAATGCCGCCCTTCTCGCCGCTGCGCAGCTAAGGAAGGAGAATATTCTTCTGAGGGCGAGAACTGCCCGTCTAGATAGCCAGGCGGCCAAGGCCTTCGATGATGCCAAGGAAGGGTTGGAGCAAGTCATCGAAACGTCTAAAGGCTGGGCCGTCAAGGCCTTCGAGATGCTGGCTGAGGCTGACGAGGTTCCCACCTTTGTGCGTCGTCTGGAATACCAACAGAGTGTCCATCGGGCTATGGTATGCGCCGAGGAACCTCCGGAATTCTTTGAGTCGGACGACGAGGCTGCAGCCGAGGGTGGGGGGCCTGAAGACGAAGACGAGGATGAGAAGCCTGAGGACAACCAAGAAACACGCGCTGAAGATGAAGCCTAGCTTTAGGTTTATTTTTCTAAGTTTCTTGGCTTGTCTGCCGTTGTAGTCTTAGCTCTTCAGTAGCCTTAAGTTGTAAATTTTTGCTATTGATATATATGAAGAACTTTTTGCCAATTGCTTCTCTTATTTTCGTAAATTCCAATTTGACCAAGTATAATATCAACTTCGTCATGATCGTTGAACATCCTTGCAGCTGTTTTAAGAATAGGCTCGTCCTGAACTATTGGACGATCTTCCTTATATAAATAATACAATCTTGTAACACCTGTTCCTTGCCCTTTGACGATCGAGAATATTGCCATCCTTGCCCTTGGACGATTACCAGTTATTTCATGAAATATCCAAGTATTTGTTGATAATCGTCCTTGATTTTTTGGACGATCTACTTGATTAGACGAGTCCTGCCCAAAGAGGGAAGACGGCCAATGCACGTTTGAGTTGTGGACGAACCACTTTCATGCCATTTTGCTCGAGCTACCAACATTCGTCCTGCATTATCAAACCATCACAGATGCATCTATTGGCTAGGTCCTGGTTTTTGGACGACCTGCTCTCTTTAGCTCGTCCTATAGGCTTCTATCATCCCCCCTTTCTTGGGCTTAGCTCAACCGTACATGGAGGGAGAGCCAAGGTTCAAGAAGGAGAGCGGCCATCCTTGGCTGAGCCTGCTGAAGTTGATCGACGAGCTTGAGATACATGTTCAAAGCATGTTTTAGCCGGCTTCCTTGAGGGAGCAACACTCGTCATTAAGTAGCGATCCCTTACTAGGGTCTGGACTACTTAGTTGTCCGTGCTTTTGAAAATAAGTTTCCTTTACTAAGGTCTTATTTCAGGCCAGCTTTCTCTCAGAGACTTTGACGTTACTCTTACTAGAGGTTTTGTCAATTTGACGGCCATATATGCATTATATTTTTGGCCGGTCTCTTTGAGGGAGTGATGTTCGGCGTAAAAGCGAGCAATTTTGACGTTCTGTTTTTGTTTGTATTTTTGTCCAAGTTATTGTCACTTTTAGACGAGTAACTGATTTAATGCCCCAAAGTGAAGTAACTTGGTGAAAATAAACAAAGAGATAAGAAAGTAGGAATTGTATTATATGGATTTTGCTTGGCTGAATGCCAAGATGCATGTATACAATTCTTTTCTTACTAACATGTGTCGTGGCACTTTGGAGTAACTACAAAGTACCCTACAGGTATCTGACGAAGATCTGAGTTAGACGTGGTACTTCTTTAAGTTGTCTGAATTCCAAGTACGCTGAATAGGTCGTCCATCTAGATCTTGTAGACGAAAAGTCCCACTGCGTATCTCCTAGACAATCAGATAAGGTCCTTCCCAATTTGGTGTTAGCTTCCCCAACTCTTTAGCTCGTCCAACAGCTTCCATCTTTCTGAGAACAAGATCCCCCACCTTGAGCGGTCGTCTAACAACTCTTTTGTTAAACTCCCGAGCCATTCGCAGTTTGTACAATTGCATTCTTAGCAAGGCATTGCCCCTGACTTCTGGGACTTGGTCCAAAGCCGTGCGCAGTGCTGCCCAGTTGGCACCCTCTGTGTATAACATGACTCGTAGGGTGGGTTCTTCAACCTCAATGGGCAAGACGGCTTCAGTGCCATAGACTAACATGAAAGGTGTCTCGCCTGTAGAATTCTTAGCGGTTGTTCTAATGGACCATAACACCAATTGCAGTTCTTCAACCCATTGTCCTTTGGCGTTATCCAGCTTCTTCTTGATTCCATTTGATAGAATCTTGTTTAAGGACTCGACTTGCCCATTAGCTTGTGGGTGAGCGACTGCCGCAAAGTGAGCTTTGATTTCTCTTTTCGACTGACCACTCTTTCGGCTTAGGCGTTTGAACCGTGGACCATTATCAAAGACGATTGACTGAGGCATGCCAAAACGGGTTATAATGCTTTTCCAGATGAAGCCCTTGACGTCGTTTGTTGTTATTCCTCGCATGGCCTCTGCCTCTATCCATTTAGTGAAGTAGTCCACTGCCACTATCACAAACTTCTTTTGCCCAGCGGCCACAGGGAAAGGTCCTAGGATATCCATGCCCCATTTGGCAAAAGGCAGAGGGAACAAGATCGGGGTTAAGTAGTTGGACGGCTTCTGATGCACATTTCCATGCTTCTGACAACTGTCACACTTCTTTGCATAGACTAAAGCATCCTCCTTTAAGGTAGGCCAGTAGTACCCCGTCCTTAAAGTCTTCTCCCCTAAAGCTCTTCCCCCAATGTGAGAAGCACAAGCTCCTTCATGGAGTTCTTTCAGAACCTCCAGACCATCTTCTCTGGTGACGCACTTGAGCAGAGGCCGGTTGAATGACTTCTTGTAAAGGGTCTCGTCCCATAGCTCAAACCACATGTCTCTTGCCTTCACATACTTAGCCTCTATAGGATCTGAAGGCAATCGCCCCGTCTTCTTGTATTCTATGATTGGCTCCATCCAGACAGTCCCTCGGCTGAGAAACATAATCTGCTCTTGGTCGATGCTCTTTTTGGGTTTGACTTCCCAAAAAACTGTTCTTGGCACATCACCTTCAGCCGAGCTGGCCAATTTCGAGAGAGCATCTGCTTGATGATTTTCTGACCTTGGTACTTGGTCGAGGACAAATCGTTTTAGTGGCTCTATCTCATCTTTGATCAGTCGCATGTATTTGCTCATTGATGCTTCTTTGCATTCAAAATCTCCATTAACCTGGTTGACGACTAAGAGGGAGTCCGATTTGGCCTCGATCCCAACAGCTCCAGCCTTGCACATTTTGATTCCAGCTAAGAGTGCCTCATATTCAGCTTCGTTTGGAATCTTAATGCATATTCAAACTTGTCCCCTTCGGGAGATTGACAAATGATTCCTGCTCCACATCCATTGACTGTGGACGATCCATCAACCATGAGCGTCCAATGCTTCCTTCCTCTAGCTGGATCAGATATTGGCTCTATGGTTGGCCGAGTAAGCTCAACTATAAAATCTGCCAAGGCTTGCCCCTTGGCTTTCCTTGGTTCAAATGATATATCAAACATGTCAAGCTCAACCGCCCATTTTAGCATCCGCCCGGCGGCTTCCATCTTCTGTAGAACTTGCTTCAAAGGTTGATCAGTGTAGATGATTATACTGTGTGCCAAGAAATAAGGCCTCAATTTTCTGCTGGCCATGACTAGGGCCAATCCAAACTTCTCGACTGGAGTATACCTATTTTCCGCATCTTTGAGCACATGACTCACAAAGTATATGGGAACTTGGACGGTCTCTCTTTCGGCCGAAGGACGGCACTCACGGCTTGAGTGGACACCGCCAAGTATACAAACAGTTTTTCCCCTACAATTTGGACTTACCAACCTAGGGAGGCTGCCGAAGGTGATCTTTGGACGCGAAGGGCTTGCTCGCCTCTCTTGTCCATTCAAACTTGGCCTTTTTCTTGATCGTGGCAAAGAACTGATGGCACTTGTCACCTGACTTAGACAAGAAACGTCCAAGGGCAGCCAAGCAACCTATCAGTCTCTGCACTTCCTTTGTCTTGGAAGGAGACTTCATATCTAGAATAGCTTGAATCTTTTCGGGATTAGCCTCTATACCCCTCTGGTCCACCAAGAAACTTAAAAACTTCCCTGACAAGACCCCAAAGACACATTTGCTGGGGTTCAGCTTTAACTTGTATTTCCTGAGAGTTTCAAAAGTTTCTCTCAAATCACCGACATGGCTTTCCTCTTGACGGCTCTTGACTATCATATCGTCAATATATGCCTCCATGTTTCGTCCCAACTACGGCTGAAAAACATTATTGATCAATCTTTGAAAAGTGGCCGGAGCATTGCGCAGGCCGAATGGCATCCTCACCCAGCCATACAGTCCTTTTTCAGTAATGAAGGACGTTTTGTCCTGATCCTCTGGCCACATCGGAATTTGGTGAAAACCTGAATAGGCGTCCATGAAGCTCAGCAAAGCATGGCCGGCTGTGGAATCTACCAGACGATCCAACTTAGGCAAAGGGAAGCTGTCCTTGGGACAAGCCTTGTTGAGGTCTGTGTAGTCCACACACATTCTCCAGGTGCCATTGGGCTTTGGCACCATAACCACATTTGCTATCCAGTATGAATAATAGGTTTCTTTGATGAACTTGGATTCCAACAACTTCTGAACTTCTTGGTCGACCGCCTGGTTTCTAGCCGGTCCCAAATGCCTCTTCTTCTGACGAATAGGTTTCAAATTTGGATCAACATTCAACCGATGGACGGCTACTTCCGGATCAATTTCGGGCATCTCTTCAACGCAATAGGCAAACACATCTTAAAACTCTTTCAGCAAGTTGACAAGATGACCCTTCAGATCAGGGCTGAGCGAAGATCCAATTTTGAGAGTCCTCTCTGGACGAGCTTCATCCAGACGGACCTCTTCAGGAGCTTCTACTGGCTCTGGACGTTCTACTGCTAGTCCCATGATGGCCATGACCTCTTCAGACGAGGAGGGTTCTTCCTTGATGATTTCATATTTTCTCTTCTTGCTGAGGAGATGTTCAGACGCCTTCCTTGAGGGAGCAAGAGGCGACTGAGGGCTCTCAATGGTCAGCTTTAACGCGGCGACTTGGTCTTTGACAAATCCAGACGTTTTCCTCTCGCTAACCATCTTCGTCTGATCTTTCTCTATTCCAGACGTTTTCCTTTCGCCAGCAACTTTCGTCTGATCTTCGCTGCCTATCTTCCATGATGACGGCTTGAGGGTAGTCAAATAACACTCCCTAGCCACCTGCTGGTCTCCATATAAGGAGCCAATCTGGCCATCATCACACTCATACTTCATCAACATCAGGTGAGTTACTATGACTGCTTTGACATGATTCAGAGTTGGTCGTCCAAGAATGACATTGTAGGCTGTCAAGTCTCGGACCACCAAGAACTTGATAAACAAGGTTCTAGCTGCATCCTTCTCTCCCACTCGAACGGGCAAAGTTACAGTCCCCATTGGATGGATGACTCCTCCCCCAAACCCTATGATGGGATGGTGAACGGGAACTAAGTTCTTCTCCTCAAACTTTAGTTTGGACAAGCAATCAGCACTAATGATGTACGTCGAACTTCCGGTGTCAATCAGGATCCTTCTTACTCTCAAGTTTGCTATTTTCATTTCTACAACCAAGGGATCATCATGGGGAGTCCTCAACCTGCCCCGATCTTGCTCACTAACTACCACCCTTGGGAAGGGCTCAGCCTTTGTCTGATCTGCTAACAAAACTTGGCCGAGCTCCCTAAGGTAGTTTTTGTGCCCTCTATTGGTTGGTCCCCCGACAAAGAAACCCACCGGAGATTACGAGAACAACATCTTCGTCGGTGCTTGCACTCTCCTTCTTCTTGCCATGCCAATCATCTTTCCTCGGAAACTTCCTTCCCCCTTGAGGCATATAGGAGTTCATCTTTCCTTTTCGTGCTAACTCCTCCAAAGCTCTCTTGAGATGCTTACATTCATTGGTCTCATGACCCCAATCTTTGTGGAAGTGGCAATACTTGCTCTTATCCCTATTTCTATAAGGGGTTTTCATCTCAGCTGGGGCCTTCAACTCATACTGATCCTTAATCTCCATGAGGATGGAGTATTGGTCTTTGTTAAACTCAACAGGATTGGATGAGGATGGCTCAGCCCCCTTTCTCTTGCTATTTCTAGACGAAGTGGTCTTGGAGGTTATCGCCCAAGTCTCGGCCTTCTTGGGGTTATCTTCTTTGGCTGAGCAACCTCTTCAGGCTTCTTAGACTCGGGATGCTTTGCCTCAGCACATACTTCGGTGGCGTGAATAAATGCTTCCGCTTCTCTTAAAGCCTCAGCAAGAGTGGATATTTTCTTCTTAACAAGATCAAACTTGAAACTTCCTGGCCTTAGACCCCTGATGAAGGCGTCGAAGGCTACTCCAGCATTAAGATCTTGGATCTGAAGTGCTTCTAGGTTAAATCTCTTAACGAAACTTCTAAGAGCCTCCTTAGGTCCTTGAATGACCTTGCCTAGGTGCATGCTCGTCTTCTGCTCTTTTTTGTTGGCAACAAAATGACTAGTGAATAAGAAGCTGAGCTCAGTAAAGTTGTTGACTGAATTGGGGGGGAGATTGTTAAACCACTTCTGCGCTACTCCTTTCAAAGTAGCTAGAAAATTCTTACACCAAGTAGCGTCGTCCACTCCTTGGACGTACATCTGATGCTTGTAAGCAGACAGGTGATCGTCAGGATCAGTAGTTCCATCAAAAGGCTCAATAGTTGGGAGTTTTACCTTTGGGAAGGGGGGCGTCTCCATAATCCTGGCCGAGAATGGAGTAGGCCAGTTGATTTGGAGAGCTCCCAGCTGTCCCTCAATGGGTATGAACTCCTTGCGATATTCTTTCATTACTGGATTGGATGAAGTGTTGGCTGGTTTTGGACGCCTATAGACCATGGGCTGAGCCACGGTCTTCTCCTGTCGTGGATGAACAAGGGAGTGGCTTAAACTTCGGCCCTCCCCTCTGGACGACAACCTCAAAGGAGGGTCTCTCAGGTATGGGGTAGATCCTGTAGCTGAACGTTGCAAAGCCGCAGCCCTCTTTGCCTCTAAGTAATCCCTGGCGTCGGTTTCCATTCGGTGTCCACTAGGATGGACATGGTCCTGGGTCCTCACCACCAGGTTCCAGTCCATCTTTCTTCTCTGATCAGTATCCTCTGGCCGCTTTCCTCTTGCTGTCCTCCTAGAGGGTTCCTGACGAACCTGTCGACTAGGACCTGGACGATCTACTTGAGAACGTCCTCTAGGACGAGGTGCATTGTTAGCATCTGGCTCCGGGTAGTGATGAAAAAACAGCATATTGCTTTTAATCTGCTCCTGGACGACCGCCGCCATCTTAGTCTGAAAATCATTCAACACATTCTCCAGGTGGGGGCGATCCATTGGACGATTCAGATTCACTTGGATGACTCGGTTCTTTGGCTTGGTCCAGGAACATTAACAATGGACGGGGGTCTATCTCTTCCTCTAGGTGGTCTTTCATGCTCCACCGTATCTTCGACATTAACTTGAAGGCTTCGATTCCTGGCGATGTTGGACGATTGACAATCAGTCATCGTTGCGTCTCCCCACAGACGGCGCCAAATGTTTTATCCACTTGTCCAACAAGTAAGCTGTAGGCTTAGCTTCCTTGTCGAGCAAATAAATTAGTATCTTGAGTGTTCTTCAGCTGGAGACTTGTGCAACGATGTCTGAATCCTCTTAGTCCTTGGTCTTTGCTCTGCTCTCGAACCTGCACAAAGGGACCCACCCTGGAGGTTTGGGTGGTGGTTCCCCCTCCGATGCTTAAGTCAGTTTTCAGGGGTGGTAAGAGAAAGTAGAGATAGAGAGAGAAAGTGAGAGAGAATTTTATCAGAGTAACTTTGCACTGTTTGCATTGAATGAATGTTTCTCCTGATTTCATGGGTATTTATAGTGATAGCAAGTTGACAGCTAACCTTAAAAACTGACCTACAATAGTCTCTGATTGGCTGAGGAATCAGATCATGACATGTGGCAGACAATGACTGGTGGATGTCTATTAACCACTCTCCTTCAGCCATTTGGCACTGCTGGGCTCTGACTGTTGGGCCAGAATTTAAACCTCTTACCTCAGCTGAGTGTAGCCCAGAGATTCAAGGCTTTTCTCTTTTTTAACTAAGGTGACACGTGTACGGCTCTGATGAGCCCAAGTGTCTTCAAGAGAGCCATCGATGTTAGACTACAACACATACGATTGATAGTCATTTGAAAAACATATACTTCTAATACCTTCGTGGATGTAGGATGGAATGGTGCAAAAATATAATTCGATTTTGATCACCATTCTATCCTACGTGGATGCCAAGTCAAAAAATTATTTCCGGTGCTACCGTCCACGTAGGATATATGATGCAAAACAATAAATTTTTTAAATTGCCTTAGTTGGAAACCGCTAAGCTGAGTAGCGGTTTACTCAATCACACCTCTACTCTGAGTAGTGGTTTTGTACGAAGAAGAAAATATAAATAGAAGAAGACAATAACGAAACCACAAAGGGAAATAGGACATAAGTTTTTCATAACCAATCAAGAACAGAAATTTCACCCAAAAAAAGACAATAATACATCTAATAAATCGATAATAGCAAAATCATATATTTTATACCCTTTTTCTCAAATCCAAACCCGTAATTTTCCAGCAAATTATTAAATGTGTGATTTTTCTTATTTTAATAAAGGAATTCCCAATGAATAAGGATGGAAAGCATAATAATAGAAAAAATCAACAAATATTACCCATTTTTTCAACAAATTAAATGGATGCCTTTAATTTGTTAATTAAAATAAAAACATAGAAATTTTGGGCACCTTGATCACTTATTGTATATGGGTGAGAAAATCACGGCGGCAGCTGCCACTGATGCGATGATGGAGGAATTCAGAGAATCACCTCTAGTGGGACGAATTGAAGTTGAATATAGATACAGAGTAATAGAGAGGGAGGAGAAAATCAAATGGAGGTTATTAAAAGTGGTCGGCATCGCATGGTCTTGTGGCCACGGATGCAGCGGAGGATGCAAATGGGTGGTCGCGATGGAGGTGTAGAGAGAGATAGAGAAGTGTTATTTTGTGTTTGGGAAAGCGTAGAGAGGGAGAGAGCAGAGTAATAGTGTGGGTGAGCAAACCACTATTATCACTAGCGGTTTCCATAAATGAACCGCTAATGATATTAGCAGTTTTGCTCTGATTTTTTTTCTTTAAAAAAATGTCCTCTACACATATCCTACATGGACAATAGTGTCAGAAATAATTTTAGACTTGGCGTAAATCGAGAATTTGTTTTTAAGCTAGCATTATTTAGGGAAAAATTATATTGCCTCCATTTTCTTTTACTTGCAACTTTTGAGATTTTGCATTATTTACTTTCTTGCATTTGACTTCCTTTGGTGATTTATATATAAGGCAAAATATAGTCATGTGGGATCTTGTTAAATTCGTCTTAATATATTTCCACAATATATAACTTTTACATATCTATAATTAGAGATATGAAGGGTTTAAAGTTATGCATTTGTGTACATGAAATAATTAAAAAGTGTTGCAAGTATTATTTTATGATAATAGCATTAAGCAAGTTTAGCATTGTCTTTTGTAAATTAGTAGCGATCTATGTATGAACTATCCATAATACTCATTATGTTTCATACAGATTTACTCGTCTTTTTCAGTGTGTTTTGCAAAGATATACTTATATTTTTCTATTTTTGAAATTAGACCCACCATATCTATTTAATACTTTTATACTCACATCTCTTTACCTTATAATTGTTTTGCCCTCCATCCCCACCTTTTTCATTTCTCTCAGTTCCGTGTCATTCAATTTCTCGCTCTCATGAAAACCAAAATGAGTAGTCTATCTATCTATACTAATGTATTAAAACGTGTTCCTTAACAAGAAACTATGTCACGTGGCGCTATCCCTTAGAGTTTTGACTTTATTTACTCCACATACAATAAAAAAATTAGATTATGCATGATATAAGATTTGATCCCATGACCTCAAGCTTGTGTACTAATGTCTTAACCACTAATATCCTTTAGAGCTTTGACTTCATGTACTCCACATACAATAAAAAAAATTAGATTATACATGATATAAGATTTGATCCCATGACCTCAAGCTTGTGTACTAATGTCTTAACCACTAATATCCCTTAGAGTTTTGACTTTATATACTCCATATACAATAAAAAAAATTAGATTATGCATGATATAAGATTTGATCCCATGACCTCAAGTTTTTGTACTAATATCTTAACCACTAAACCCAGTAATTTTTAGTGTTATAATTTCAATGTAAAATACTAATAAATGAAATATATAAGTACCCGAGGCATAGCTCGAGCCTAAAAACTAGTTCTATGTGAGATAGAGGAAGTAGATTTTTTTGTTGATAATGAGGGGCTAAGCCCCAAAATAGAGGGAGTAGATGGAAAGATCTCGGGAGAGCTACAATTAATGTATATATGTATATTTATGTCGTCTTTTTTGTGCCTTTGTTATATACTTTTACCATTGTTAGATAAACAAATCAACTCTAATGGTTAGAGGGCTTGTTGTTATCAATAAATATAGAAAAGCATAAATATGTTTACAAAAACCATGATCGCAATTTATTTATTTAATTTATTAATCTTTTGGCTTTTTTGGTTTATACAATGCATTAATTCAAGCATACATGCGTGATGTGTGCATGGCAATTGGCAATTTGGCATGGTGAATGCCTTCAAACTTTAAAGTAGTTCCGTATTGCCGTGAGTTAACAAATCTTTCCAAAACTTTCGATTACCACAAGTTTTTGCACGGGACCAACTTGTGAAAAGATCAAAATCCCCATCAAACATAAAAGCGTGTGTCTACAATTTTCATGCTTCATTATGTATACAACCTCAAGAAAAAGATGCTTCATCATATATGGTGTTGGATATTTAGAGTATCGGAGTGTTGGTTTTCATGGTTCGTTACGTTAAGTCATATAGGATAAGGTGTCGTGACTTGAAGTAACGTGTGAATTAGAGTTGATTAATGTACGTGATACATTAGTGAGAGAGCGCTCGCTCGGATGGAGCGTTCGCACAAAATCGGCAGGAACTCGGTTTACAAACGCGAAGTGAAGAAATGGGTGGAGGAGCGCTCGCTCCTCCTTGGAGCGCCCGCTCCTAAGAGGAGCGCTCGCTCCTTTGAGGAGCGCAAGCTCCTGCTTGCCTTCGCTTGTTTGCGGCTTTTCGAGTGACGGTTATTGCCGTGTTTTTGCTTCTTTATAATCGTTGCAAAGGCTCTAATGATCATATCTAAGATATATGTGAATGAAAAGAAACCAGAGAAACTCTCTAAAAGTTCCATAAGCACAAGTTTTCTTCATTGGATCAAATTCTTATTTCTTATTCTCATTCTACGAATTTCATAACGAGCGTGATCTTCGTTGTTCTTCTTTGTATCTCGGAAGTGAATTCCTTGTAACCCGTGCTCAGTGTAGGGTAGGAATATTGCTTTTGGGAAAGTGTCCCAACACGCCTAGAAGATTCATTATTCATCTTGTAATCATCTTTGTCAAACCCATTATTATTTTTCTAACAATCCAAAAGCAATATTACTTGAAGATGGCTACGGTTCGTGAGATGACTTCGAATTTTCAGAAACTGGACAAGTTTGAAGGCGTGGGTTTCCGTAGATGGCAGAAGAAAATGCACTTCCTTCTCACTTCTCTTTCGGTTGCATATGTTTTGAGTACTCCAAAACCCGAGTTTGTGGAAGAAGAAACTTTGGAGGCCTCAAGGAGAAGGAACAAGTGGGAGAACGATGACTACATATGCCGTGGTCACATTCTAAACGGTATGTCTGACACTTTGTTTGATGTCTATCAATTCTATGAATCTGCTAAAATGCTTTGGGATGACCTTGAGTCGAAATACATGGCCGAAGATGCATGCATCTAGTAAAAAATTCTTAGTTAGCAATTTTAATAACTTTAAGATGGTTGAAACTAGGCCAGTGATGGAACAATTCCATGAACTCCAAAGGATAGTAGGAAGTTTTAAACAACACAGTATTAGTATGGATGAGACATTTATTGTATCTTCAATAGTTGACAAATTACCACCAAGTTGGAAGGATGTTAGGAATACTCTTAAACATAGTAAAGATGATATGAATATGGAACAATTGGGTGCTCATCTTCGGATTGAAGAGGGCATTCGGGTTCAAGATGGACAAAAGGAGGTAAATCCTAATTCTTCTACCATTAACATGGTGGAGGATGGAAAATCCAAAGACTCAAATCCTAAGAAGAGGGCTAACAATTACACCAAAGGCAACAATTCCAAAAAGCCTAAGAATGGTGGAGTTGGTCAACAACGTGGTTGTTGGGTGTGTGGCAAGCCCGGACACTTCAAGAAGGATTGCTTCCTTTGGAAGAAGAAGATGAACAAAAGGAATGAGCAAGGTGGAGGGAAAGGCGAGTCTAGCCAATCCCAAGCCAAACAAGGTACTTGTGCATAATTTGCATGTAATTCGGGTTTGAATTATGTGTGTATGATTTCTGAAATCTTTTGTGTACAGGATGATTGTTCATGGTATATCGATTCGGGAGCTTCAAGGCATGTGTGCAAGGAGCGGTCTTTATTTAAAACCTTCAAGGAGGTGGACAATGGAGAAGTTCTATACATGGGCAACGACTCTACAGCTCAAGTTCTTGGTGTAGGACAAGTAGAGTTAGTCTTTAGTTCCGGAAAATCTCTAGTGTTAAGAGATGTTGTATTTGCTCCGGAACTTAGGCGTAATCTTGTATCTGGAGCTATCCTGAATCGTATAGGGTTTAAAATGGTCTTTGAGTCGGACAAGTTTATTTTATCTAAAGGTGGTTTGTTTGTTGGTCTTGGTTATCTTTGTAATGGTATGTTTAAACTTAGCATTTCGAATGCTTTAGTTAACAATGTGTGTGTTATTAATGACAATTCTTCTCTTTGGCATTTAAGACTTGGTCATGTTAATTATAGAAAGTTATATTCTATGGCTAAGGATGATTTAATTCCTTCCTTTGATCCAAGTATTGAGAAGTGTAGGACATGCATGTTAACAAAAATAACCAGGAGTTCTTTTCCTAATAATGTGGAAAGAGATACTAAATTGCTTGATCTAGTACATAGTGATCTTTGTGATTTTCATAGTACACCGTCTTTAGGAAACAAGAAATATATAATAACATTTATAGATGATTATTCACGGTTTTGTTATGTATATTTGTTGTCCACTAAAGATGAAGCCCTAGATAAATTTGAGATCTATAAAAATGAAGTGGAATTGCAATTAAGTGACAAGGTTAAACGGTTTAGAACCGATAGAGGTGGTGAATTTCATAATCCTAGTTATTTCCAAGCTTTAGGAATAATACATGAAACAACCGCGGCTTATACACCACAACAAAATGGTATAGCGGAAAGAAAGAATAGAACTTTACAAGAAATGGTAAATTCTATGTTATCCTATTCTGGTTTGAGTGATGGATTTTGGGGTGAAGCGGTTTTAACTGCTTGTTACATTTTGAATCGTGTTCCAATGAAAAAGAACAAAGTAACCCCTTATGAATTATGGTACAAAAGAAAACCAAATCTAAGTTATATTAGAGTTTGGGGATGCAGGGCAATAGTTAAAGTGCCGGAACCTAAACGTAAAAAGTTAGGTGAAAGAGGAGTTGAATGCATCTTTATAGGGTATGTTGTTCATAGCAAATCCTATAGGTTCTATGTTATAGAACAAAACGACTTTTGGTCGGTTCACACTATTGTGGAGTATAGAGATGCTATTTTTGATGAAAATAGATATTCATCGGTTCCTAGACCAAAGGATATAACTCCAAGTACCGAAATTCAGGAAATTGATCAAACTAATGATCAAGAGTTAGATGAACAAATTCTAGATGAGAATGTTGCATCTACATCGTCACAACCTAGGAGAAGTAAACGGGTTAGGAAAGAGAAATCCTTTGGCCCGGATTTTCATGTATATCTGGTTGAGGGATCAAGAAATAGTGTTTTAACTAAGTTTCCATATGTTTATAATGTGGAAGGGGATCCTTTAACATATGATGAGGCCATGAAGTCTCAAGATGCTCCATTTTGGAAGGAAGCTATTGATGATGAAATGGACTCGATCATGGGGAATAACACATGGGTTCTAGCGGATCTACCTCCTAAATGTAAACCAATAGGGTGTAAATGGATTTTCAAGAAGAAAATGAAAGTCGATGGTACTATTGACAAGTTCAAGGCCCGGTTAGTGGCACAAGGCTTTTCCCAAAAGCCGGGTATCGATTATTTCGATACATATGCACCCGTAGCTCGAATCTCCACTATAAGGTTATTGATTGCTCTTGCGGCAATCCATAATCTCGTGATCCATCAAATGGATGTCAAGACTGCATTCTTGAATGGAGAGTTAGATGAGGAGGTTTACATGAGACAACCGGTTGGGTTTGTTGTCAAAGGTCAAGAACAAAAAGTTTGCAAGTTAATTAGATCTTTGTATGGGCTAAAACAAGCACCTAAGCAATGGCATCAAAAGTTTGATGAGGTAGTGTTGTCTAACGGTTTCAAATTGAATAATTCGAGACAAGTGTGTATATAGCAAATTTGATGACAATGGTCATGGTGTAATGATTTGCTTATATGTAGATGACATGTTAATATTTGGAACCGATTTATCCCAAGTTGAATGGACTAAATCTTTTCTTTCGTCTAAGTTCTCAATGAAAGATTTGGGGGAGGCGGATGTCATTCTAGGCATTAGAATTGAAAGAAGCAAAGGTAAATTGAGTTTGTCTCAATCTCACTACATCGAAAAGGTTCTTAAGAAATTTGATGTTAGTGGTTGCTCTTTTGTATCAACACCAATGGATCCTAGTGGAAAATTATTACCTAATGAAGGTAGTGCCGTGTCTCAACTTGAGTACGCGAGGGTGATTGGATGTTTGATGTATGCTATGACGAGTACTAGGCCGGATATCGCATTTGCGGTAGGCAAACTTAGTAGGTATACTAGTAATCCTAGTATGCTACATTGGCAAGCTATTCGTCGTGTCTTAAGGTATTTGGGGAAAACCAAGGACTATGGTTTATCCTACAGTGGATATCCTTCGGTTTTAGAAGGTTATTCTCGATGCAAGTTGGATCTCTAATAAAGAGGATCATTCTTCTACAAGTGGATGGGTATTTCTACTTGGAGGAGGTGCGATTTCTTGGGCTTCCAAGAAACAAACTTGTATAGCGGATTCCTCCATGACTTCGGAGTTTATCGCTTTGTCTTCCGCAAGTAAAGAGGCGGAGTGGTTAAAAAATCTCATGATTGAGATTCCTTTGTTGTCAAAACCGATATCGCCGATAGCGATTCATTGTGACAACGATGCTGCTTTAGCAAGAGCATATAGTCAAGTATATAACGGTAAGTCAAGACATATTGGTGTGCGGCATAGTTACATCCAAGGACTTATCAAGGATAGTGTTATCACTGTTGACTATGTACGTACAACGTATAATCTAGCGGATTGTTTTACAAAGGCCTTGGCTAGAGATAATGTAAAGAGGATGGCAATCGGTTTAGGATTGGAGCCCCTCGAGAATCACGAATGAGGGAATCTTAACTTAACGCCCAATATGACGTTGGGTCCTAAGTTCAATAAGATTAATTCTTTCATTTGGATGATTGTAGAACTTTTATTCATCCTTGTTTTTAGTTCTATCACTGTGTTGTATAAGGAGGTTGTATAACTTAATAGGTCTCTTGTTTGTGCTTTTCACAGTAGCATGTATTTTAGAGATCCACCTATGTAAGTGTGAAGTTTAGCCGCTTCAAGGAGCTACTGGGGCATAGCTTTGATACACTTATGAATAGATATGGACACAAGGCTTTATGTGTCGGTTTATAATGAGTTTAAGTAATTTATCTTGTGTGTATGATATCTCCGGGTTTCCATTATGTATTGAAATTGGTTCAATCGTTAGCGACACCAATTGGATACGGTTACTTGGAATGTGTACTGTACTATGTGGAAGTTCAAGTTTTATACACTTTCATTTATGCATGAGATGTATTTGTTGCTAATGATGTATGTGCTAATTATACAATTAGATACTCTAAATGGGGGAGGATTGTTGGATATTTAGAGTATCGGAGTGTTGGTTTTCATGGTTCGTTACGTTAAGTCATATAGGATAAGGTGTCGTGACTTGAAGTAACGTGTGAATTAGAGTTGATTAATGTACGTGATACATTAGTGAGAGAGCGCTCGCTCGGATGGAGCGTTCGCACAAAATCGGCAGGAACTCGGTTTACAAACGCGAAGTGAAGAAATGGGTGGAGGAGCGCTCGCTCCTCCTTGGAGCGCCCGCTCCTAAGAGGAGCGCTCGCTCCTTTAAGGAGCGCAAGCTCCTGCTTGCCTTCGCTTGTTTGCGGCTTTTCGAGTGACGGTTATTGCCGTGTTTTTGCTTCTTTATAATCGTTGCAAAGGCTCTAATGATCATATCTAAGATATATGTGAATGAAAAGAAACCAGAGAAACTCTCTAAAAGTTCCATAAGCACAAGTTTTCTTCATTGGATCAAATTCTTATTTCTTATTCTCATTCTACGAATTTCATAACGAGCGTGATCTTCGTTATTCTTCTTTGTATCTCGGAAGTGAATTCCTTGTAACCCGTGCTCAGTGTAGGGTAGGAATATTGCTTTTGGGAAAGTGTCCCAACACGCCTAGAAGATTCATTATTCATCTTGTAATCATCTTTGTCAAACCCATTATTATTTTTCTAACATATGGTGTGTATTCACTTACCAATATTGTAGCCACCAGCCATTACTGGTAACACACGTAACTAACCACCTCTATATTGCAAAAAACTACTCCTATCAACCTAATTTTTGGCCCCCCAAAAAGAAAAAATCAACCTAATTTTGGAGACGATTCATAAATATCTCTTTATTTTGGTAGAAAAAATGGGCAAAACATATTCCTCCTTTCTATATGTAGGTGTCACACTTGTATTATGTAATCTGGTCGGCATAAGTTGATAAGATAACATATTGACCAACTCAAAATCATGATTCAGCTAAGCATCTTTGATATATTATTAATATCTTAACCTCTTCTTTTTTGTACTTTTACAGTAGAATAATAAAGATGTAATCTTTGCTAGTAATTTCGGCATTCTTCTCACCACTATCAATGTCTAACAACGAAATACACAATTCTTGTAATGCTAATTTTTTAGTATCTATGTGGAGATCTCCTTCTCTTCTATGGGAGTTGTGGGTATGTTTAAATTTTTCTCTTCAGGTATGAGAAATTGTTCTCATTGGTTGAAATTCAAGACTCAACATGAAGGTATTGGAATATCGGATGCGGTTAACATGGCTCGATCAAGAATGCTCTTCCTAAACTATGTCAGAATGATAGACTTTCTCATCAATAGCTGCTTGATTCAGCAAATACAAGGGGGTTGTGTTGTATTGTTCGATCTGGTTCATTGTAGTTTTTTCAAAGACGAACTAGTTATGAGGCCTGGGCTACGCCCCGGGTAAAGAAAATTTTCATTTATTAATATTATACTTTAAGATGATAACACTAAATGATATTTGGTCTAGTGGTTAAGACTTTAGTATATGTTCTTGAGGTCCCAGGATCAAACCCTATAATACGCAATTTCTAATTTTTTTATTGTTGTGGATTGCATGGAGTAAAATTCCCTTAGGGAGAGCGCCACGTGGAACCGTTTCTTGTTTAGGCACGCCTTTTAATATATTAGTATAGATAGATTTGATTTAACCTTGTTTGATTGTATCTTGTTTTTCTTTAATACTTATTGTAGATATCGTTTGGCCTTCAATTAATGAAATTTCTCTTTAAAAAAAAAATTTCTTTGGGTTAAGAGGGGGAGTAGTAGGAAATTATGTTAGCAAGCCGTACTTTTTTTTTTTTTTTGATAATTAGCGGCTTTTCATTACTAAGCAAAAGCTTGAGCAAGTACAGCAAAATGTCCAATTTTACAAAATAAGACCAATCCTTAGGAGCCTTGGTCAAACAAGAAGTTTCAAAACACCAAAATATTTCAAAACTTAAACCCAAGCTAGAAACTCATCATTTCTATCTAAGCCTTGTTTTGCTAATGAATCGACAACAAAGTTACTGCTTAGCTTCTTCCCTTGTGGGAGATTATCACATCACCCTTCAATGCTAAACTCCTTATAAAGTTAAGGATGAAGTTCAAATTCCACGGCCCACCCGAAGACTCATTGCACCACTTAACCGCATTAAGCGAGTCCGATTCAATACAAAACTTTGAGTTGGAAGTACGATCATTGCTCAAATGGATTTTAATAGCGCAATGAATTGCAAGGATTTCAGCTCTATTTATTTCCATTGTGGGAATAGGCGAGTAAAATAAGCAGATGACGTTTCCAACATGATCACGGAGGACGCCCCCTATTGCTGATTTTCCGCGGAATGGATGAAGCGATGCATCCACATTCCACTTGAGAAGATCCGAAGGTGGAGGGGACCAGCCAATTGAATTCAAGACCGATGGAATGAGTCGAGGGACAGCATTAGAAGTATGCCATAGAAGATAGCAGCGGTTTCTGATAATGTCTTCGGAAGAGTAGGGGAAGGGGTCCACCCAACCCTTAATCCACCAGCTCAACAGGGGTTAGCAAGCCGTACTTTCCCTTCTCTTTTAGATAGCAACTAGATATGCAATCTTAAAGCTTAATTACATATAAACATTTTATATAATTTCTGAACCGGTATTAATTTTTAAATTAATGAATAACAAAATTACGCGTCAATCAATGTTATTAATGTTCGATTTAATTTAGGAATAATTGATTTAATGATACAACCTTTTATAGATTAATTTTTAATAAGTCAACATTTTAATTATTCTTGAATAATGCAACCTTTTGGGGTATTTTCTTTTAATAGGTTTTGACGTGTGGATAATCAGTTTGTTTAGTAAGCCACATTTCCTTGCTCGTCCATTGTTCCCTCCCCTTGCCTCCACGCCTCTACTTCTATGGTAAAGCAGTTTAAAGTCATTTTGACTCACTAGAAGCAGATATGGTATAAAAGGTTGCATTATTCAGGAATAATTGAAAGATTGGTTTATTAAAAATTAATCGATAAAAGGTTGTATTATTATAATCAATTATTCCATCATTTCCACTTTAAAATCCTTATATGCAACCTTAATGGCGGTATATATTATTTTCCTGAAATAAGAGTTCACTTTTAAATCCTTATGTGAACTCTTGAGAACTTTTCATAATTTTTTCGTAATTTCGAGAACCTGTTTTTTTTTTGAACTTTTTGAAATAATGTTAACTTTCATGAACTTTTCTTGACTTCTCTACTTAATATGAAATGTTATTTAATTTTTCTAAATTACTTTCTAGTGCCAAACACGGCCTCTTATCTTAGGGACTGTTCTCCCCAGCTTATTTTTCAGTTCGGTTCAGTTCAATTCAGTTCAGTTTAGTTCCTAAATTATAATCATTACTATTATTTAGTTATAAGTTAATTCAGTTCAATTGTTTTATTCTGAAGAGAACGGACCCTTCCATGAAATTCGTTTAATGTTCAGATTATTCATATGAAAATTTTAAATTAGTGAATTTTTCAAAAAGGAAATGACTTAGCCTTTACAAGGCGATCTATAAATATAATACTAGTAGTATGAATGAGCAGATAAAGAAACGCTGCATCTTTGATCTGACTTAGCTGTAAGTAGATTATAATATTAAAATAATTAACTATGCCACAAGAAACGGTCAACGTCTTTGAAACTGAATCGTATACAAGTCCACTAGTATTTTCCAATTGACGGCTAGGAAAGAAAATTCGGTTCTTCTTCTGAAGTCATAATATGCACAAAGTATACTCGTCAATTGCCATGAGACGACAATCCCCTCATAAATATCGTGATCAACTTGTTTCGGAATAAACTTTGCTTATCAAATGGTACATTAGCTATACCTATTACTTATTAGGCTACTACTCTCCCCCTCAACAACAACAAAAAGCCTAAACATTACTACTGCAATGTTCTCCCCAACTTATTAAAATAAACTAGTGTGTGGTTCGGGCGTTGCCTCGGAGGGCTATTGTTTAATTTTTTGTATAGTTTAACTATTGTTTCTATTGTTTATCGTGTGATTTCATTTATGTCGTTTGTAATACCATGTAGTTTGTAAGCTGCTTTATGCAATGGATAATCTCGATCGAAATTCAGTGTCATTCTTACTTTTAGGACAATAGAAATTTGTCAAGTGCGTGTCAAAACAATAATCATTACTTTGACATGGGTTAACTAAAGACAAATTCACAACCAAACTGTCATTGATTAACATAATCATAACTTTTATTTGTCAGAATCTGTTTAACTTTTTTAATTGCATGACTTGCTCTATCCACCTACCCGACGTTTAATCCAACACTACATGACCAAATTGAATTACGCTCCATATCCTGTTAGTTCCATGAGTAACTACTTCACACACCAGCATCAGTACAACTATACAATAACATAGAAGTGGATTGATGTACTCAAAACTCTTGATGTATAATCTATCTAGAAAAGAAATAAAAGATAAAACATGTGTTCGTATTAAATTTATACCAAAGGAAAAAGAGCGGAAGATGAACATATTACCTTGCAAAGTTGATTGATTAGAGAAATCCTCAGACAAAAAAAAACTAAGAGAAAACGAATCAGTTAAATAAACAAAAGAGAATTGAAAAATAAAGTTCCATCTATCCTAAAAACCAAAAAAAAAAAAATGCCAGATTAGCTAATACTTTCTTGAAGAGGAACAACAAAAGTTTGGGGATCATACAATTACCATAACTGTTAGTTATATATATATATACATATAGAGAGGGGGTAGATTTCAGTTAGAACTTATGCAATTACTGAATTGATAATTAAACTTCAATGTGCAATGAGAATATTAACAGGATTTAGGAGTGATTAGCGAATTAAATTATATATGCAATCAATGGATTTGTGCTAAGATTAACAGTTTCACTGACCGTCTGACCTTTGAACTTCATCTCTTAATCCGTATTCTCGAACAACAATTTTAAAGTTCGATTAGTGGCAAGAATAATTTGTACCACTGACCCATTAATTACGAAGTAGAGGAAAGTAACATTCATGGTGAATTTCGAAAGGGGAGATGAACTAATGGATGACTGCAAAAAATAAACTTGGCTGCAAGTAGGCATTGACTACCACATTACTAAATTCTTTACAAACATATTCATTATTTTGTGGAAATATGAATCATTAAAAGGTGTTAGCTCAGATGGTGAGTCTTTAGAAATTCTTACCTAAGGTCATGGGTTCGAGCTTGGGCTTGAGCATATTCACTTTTTAAATAAAGATCATCTGACTTATTGTTGGTTAATTGTACACGTGGCAAAATTCTAGTGGGGGAAGGAGGGTGCCACGTGGCGCATAGACGTTGTCAAGCACACTTTTTAATATATTTGTATAGATTTCAGTAAAAAATTAAAAATATGTTAAAAGTTCAACAAAAATAAGTTATGTAAAAATAAGTTCAATTCAGCAAAAATAATGTTCGGTAAAAATAAGTTAAGTTTAGCAAAAATAAGTTAAGTTCAACAAAAATAAATTTAGGTTCAACAATATTTACTTTAAGTTTCAGCAAAAATAAGTTGAGAAAAAATAAAGTCAATAAAAATAAGTTAAATTCAGCAAAAATAAGTTCAATAAACATAAGTTCAACAGGAAATAAGTTAAAAGTCAGCAAAAATAAGTTTAATACAAATAAATTCAGCAAAAATAAGTTAAGTTAAGCAAAAATAAGTTAAGTTCAACAAAAATAAGTTAAGCTAGGCTTTGTTCTCCTGATCATCTTATTAAAATAATTTTAAGTAAAAATAAGTTTAATTTAGCAAAAATAAGTTAAGTTAGGCAAAAATAAGTTAAATTCAATAAAAATAAGTTAAGTTCAAATAAAATCTACTCTAAGTTTCAGCATAAGTAAGTTTAGTAAAAATAAGTTCAGCTAAAGTAAGTTAAATTCAGTAAAAATAAGCTAAATTCAACAAAAAATAAGTTCAATAAAGATGAGTTCAACGAAAATAAAAATTAAGTTCAGCAAACAAAAGTTAAGTTAAGTAAAAATAAAATAGTTAAGAAAAAATAAGTTGAAGAGAAATGAGCCTTAAGCAAAAATGATTTAAGTTAAGAAAAAATAAGCTGAAGAGAACATAGTGGATATTAACTTATCATAAAATTATTTTTAATTATATATCTTTACTGGGTAAATTTATCAATATCCACTAATTTTCTTTTGGATAAATATATCATAAAACATAACTCATTTTGAAATAAATAAATGCTTATGAAAACTCTATTTTTTTTAGATAGAATCGACTTATTTCCAATTACATATAGGTTTTACATATATTTGGAGCTATTTTTTGCTTTTATTGGAGAGTTTTAGATGATTAACCAGTTTTTAGGCCTGGGTTACGCCCTGAGTAATGACATTTTCATTTATTAATATTTCACTTTGAAAGGATAACACTAAATATGACTTGGTTTAGTGGTTAAAACTTTAATTTATGAGCTTGAAGTCACTGGATCAAATCTTGTACGATGCATTTGCTAATTTTTTTTATCGTATGTGAATTACATGGATTCAAAAATCCTAATGGAGAGCATCACGTGGCACCGTTCCTTGTTTAGGAAAGCCTTTTAATATATTAGTATAGATTTAATAAGTAAATAAATAGTCTTGGTGTAGGTAGGCCCATACATACTGACATGCAATAAGACTTACAATGTTTCATGAAAAAAAGAAGCAAGTGTTACAAAAATATGTTACAAAAATATGTTACAAAAAACATGATATAAATCACTTACGACCCGTTTGGTAAGAGGTCTAAAATAGTGAGAATGGTAATCCATTATAGTGTAAATTTGTACTAGAAATCCAATGTCATTACCTATGGTAATGCTACTCCATCCCAAGATATCCATTTTCTTCCTAAAATCTCATTACTATCCATTACCACTTGGGAAGGTGGTATTGGGTGGTAATGGAAATTTATAAGGGGAAACCCATGTTTTGTGATAAAGTTTCATTCCCATGGTCATTGACATGATAAGTTCTTTACAAATTTACACTAAATTTCATTATCATTACCACTATTTATGACCACTAACCAAACGGACCGTTAGGGTTTGTTTGATACCTTTTGGTATTTGTATTTATTTATAATTTAAAAGGATATATAAAGGAAAAAGGTGAACGTAAGATAGCAAGGGTTTGTATTTCTTTCTACATAAATGGCACATTATTCGGGAGAAAATCAGTGCAAATATCCAAGGGTGGTTTATCGAGGGAAAAATTCCCCCGAACTTGTGTCAAGCACTAATTTGCTTAATACCCAAAGTAAATCCCCCTGAAATTGTTAACCAATTTCGCCCCATTAGCCTATATAACACTGTCTTCAAAGCTGTCACGACTCATGAAAGTCCTTGTCCAACGCCTAAAACCGTTCCACCCTTCTTGGATTACCCAAAATCAAAACAACTTCATTAGGGGCGGGGGGACAAATATTAGTTTGGCGGTAGCTTCGGAAGTGTTACCTAGCTTGAATAAATAAGAAGAAGAAAAGGCTGGGTGGTTTGCAGTTAAAATAGACCTTGAAAAAGCTTATGACCGGCTTTAGTGCAGTTTCATTAGGGCGTGTACGTCTAGTTGATCATCTCATTGATGAACACTCTATTAATCTCATCATGACCTGTACGTATAACAAACATGCTCATAAATGGGAGAAGATCGGAGTTCTTACAACACTCAAGAGGGCTCAGACAAGGAGATATCATGTCCCCTCTCATCTTTAATCTCTTCTTAGACTCCCTCTCCTCATTAATTAATTAATAAAATTTGTCTAGATAAAAAAAAAACATGCACTCCTTTCGGGGTAGGTAAGAAGAAAGTCTCGATTTTCCACCTCTTATTTGCTGATGACCTTCTCCTTTTTGGCAAAGTAGATGGGAGACTTCTTTCTCGGCTAGGCAAATTCTGAAAAATTTATGCGATATCCCTGGTAAAAAAATTAAAGAGGATAAGAGTCGCCTTGTCTTTTCTCCCAATACCTCCTTCGACCATAAGAACCTATTCCAGGAAGCCCTCCGCATTAACGAATCTCCTAATTTAGGTTTATACCTAGGTCTCCCTCTTTCCCATAAAAGACCAAGGCGGAAAGAAATCTAATTTGTAGTGGATAAAGTGAGAATTAGATTGGTCTCCTGGAAAATAAAATTCCTCTTTAAAGCTGGTCATTAGTGTCTTATCACTTCAACCCTCAACGCTATCCCGACTTACTATATGCAAGCCACTTTCTCCCAATAGCTACCCTGAATGACTTGGATAAGATATGTTCTAATTTCCTTTGGGGGGGAAAGATAAGAAAAAGAAACTCTATCTGGTCTCCAAAAACGTCACATATCTCCCTAAGCATCTAGGAGGCTTAGGTATTCAGAACCGTAGATTTATGAACAAAGCTTTTCATGGCTACGATAGGTTGGAAAGTTAGCCAAGGCTCGAATACCTTAGCAAAACAATGCATCGAATCCAAATATATTTTACCCACGTTATTTCCTTTGATAAAGTACTAGTGGAAAAAAGTTCAACCGCTCCAGTCAAAATAGGCCTCACAGATCCGGTTATTGGTCCGGAGCGATTGGGCTCGGCGCGCTCGACAAAAGTCAACTACTCTGATCGAAAACCGGATCAGTTACCCCATTAAGTGCTTCGATTTTAGGTGAAAATCGGATCAGTTAATGGGTTAACTGATTCGGATTTTCACCCAAAATCGGATCAGTTAAGTCCCCAAAAAATATATGTATTTTTTTTGCATTTTCTCATTCTTAACTAAAACAACATTCTCATCCTAAAAACAAAATCAACGTTCTCATCCTTCTCCCAGTTTTCCAAATATCCTTCTAACCCTAATTACTTATGCTTTGTGGCGAAATCACGTTAAGATGATGAGGCCAATTTAGAGTAATCAATCTCATATACACAATTTAGAGCCAAAATAAACCAAATTGCAACAAACGATAACAAGCAAACGAAAGTACAAATCAAAATAAGGCATTAAATATACACCATAAAAACCAAACTGAAATATACACAACTAAAAATAAAAACGAATAACCCTAAATCTGGAATTGAAAACGAAACTAAAAAAACAAAAAAAATTGTGAGTCTAATTACAAAGCTCTAGAATTAGAAATAAAACTAAAAAAAAGAAAAGAAAAACCTCATAGATCTGGAATTACAAACAAGATTAAAAAAAGGAAAAAAATCAGTAATTGAAAACTAAAAACCTCGAACTTTCGAACCTACAAACAAGATGTTGAAAGCGACGAAGAATTTCATCACACTTTCGAACCACCGCTGTTGAAAGCAAATTACAAATCTGTCGAAGGAAACGAGGAGTTGTTGACCTTGGAGAGTGAATTGGTGCTCCCCGCTTCCGCCATTGTTGGAGTTGTTGTTGTTGACCTTGGAGAGATGGAAACGAGGAGCTGACGACGCCATTTGAGGAGATGGAATTAGGGTTTTGGTGAGTGGAGGATGAAAAAGAAGGTGATAATTCGTCGGAGGAGGAAGAAGAAGAGTCGAATCTGCCGAAGATTGAAGGAGGAGAGAGAAAGAGGGAGTGAAAGACATTAAGTCAGTTTCTCGTCTTCGAAGCGATTTTCCATTGACAGAAGATTGAAGGAGGAGAGAGAAAGTTAGGGGGAAAACTGGAAAGTGTATGTAAGAACGTGGTGGACTGATAGAGGTGAAGACGTGGTGGACTGAAACTGAGACAGGAAATGGAGATTTGAGATTTGAGAGGGAGGTGAGGAGATGGAGATTTGAGATTTGAGATGGAGGTGAGGAGATGGAGATTTGAGATTTGAGATTTGAGAGGGAGGTGAGGAGAGAGGAGATGGAGATTTGAGACGGAACCCTAACCCGTGAGAGAGGGAGGTGAGGTTGAGTGAGGCGCTTAGGGTTTGTTTTATTGGGCCAGCGCTTTTAGGGGACGTTGGGCCAACGGTTTTGGCGAGTTGGGCCAACGCACATTTACTGATCCAGTTATGCGAATCGGATCAGTTACCAGAAAACCGGATCAATTTTTTGTTAACTGATCTGGTTCACTAAAGAACCAAATCAGTAAATTTGCCGCGATTTGCCTCCCAAAAATATGGACGATTTACGGATCCGGTTTTGTTAAAACCGAATCTGTTGTGTTGTGACATATAAGGTTTTTTCCACTAGTGAAGTGTCTCATGTATGGTGTAGCATTGGCCATGATGGCCCCTTCTTGTTAAGAGTTGTGCCTGGAGAATTGGAGATGGAACTACCATCTCCTTGTTTAATGATGAATGGCTCGACCTTGGTCCCATATGTGGTCTAATCATGGGGACCCTTTCATGGGATCGGAGGATCAAAAGAAAAGAGTTATAGTGATTTTTCCTTAAATGGTCAATGGAACTTTGATAACCTTGGCATCCACCTCGTTGATTCAATTATGGCTTGAATCCTTAGCCTTAGCATCCCTAAGGCTAATAGAATTGACCGCCCTTTCTCCAAATTCACCTCCGTCAATAAATTCTCCCTTGGCCTTGCTTACGAAGCGGACCTCCCTAAATCCAATTTTCCCAATTAACATATCCTGGATTAGGTCCTCTTTAACTTCTCCCGGGATCAAAGTTTTCATGTGGCTTAGCGTGGCATGGAAGATTTTCCATGTCTTGACCACCTCTTTAAGTGCTCCATAGCTTACTCCATGTTATGTTCAAGGCGTTATCTTGCTCCTTAGTCTATCTTGCACATGCTTCATGACTGTCCCCTTGTCTCCCCAATTTGGGATTTTAGGCCACCAAGAGTGGCTAAGTTTTCACCTCTCAATCCCTTCCCTCGTTAGAAATACTCCTTGGAGGTGTGTCTTCCTCATCCTTTGCTTCGAAATATAGAAATCTCCCAAAATGAGTGTATGCTTAATAGTCTCTTCTTTTCTCCTTGACTATTCTTTCCTCATTAACTAAGCCTTTACTTTGGCTATACACCAACACTCCCCCTCCCTGCCTCTTGTTCCGCCGTTGAACCCTCTGAACTTTTCCTTAGCTCCAATTCCCTTGTGTAGTGTGCCTCATTCTTGGGTTACTTGTAAGGTTGACGCTGCCTTTAGTGGTCCTAACCTCCCTTGCGGTATTATGGTTTTTTTTTTCCTAGACCTAGATTCTTCATGGGTTTCCGGGTTCGACAAACAAATCATGGCTCCCAATCCCCTTGTGGCATAATTTCTCATAATCAGGGAAGCACTAATACAGAGTGCAACAAATGGTTTTGATATACACCTCATTTACTTCGGTTGCCTAAATGCGATATCCTTTCTAAATGACCATTGTGTTTTCACTTGTGCCTATTCCTCTGTGTGGTTGTAGTGCAGGTAGGGGTGGCAATGATGCGAGTCGAGTTCGAGTTTGAGCTAACTCGACTCGACTCGTTAGCATTTCGAGTCGAGTTTGAGTTGAGTCGAGCTCACTCGAGTCGAGTTTTGATCGAGTTTTGACCGAGCTTTGACCGAGTCGAGCATTGATCGAGTCGAGCTTTGACCGAGTAGATTTCGAGTAGCTTGCAAGTGTCTCATGTTAAAAGCAACAATAAGGTGAAATATGTTGAATTTAGGTATTTTGCTATTGATAATTGGGTATTCGAGCTTCTCACGAGTTTTCGAGTCGAGTATCGAGTTGCTCA
Source organism: Beta lomatogona (assembly GCA_947646795.1). Taxonomy (NCBI): domain Eukaryota; kingdom Viridiplantae; phylum Streptophyta; class Magnoliopsida; order Caryophyllales; family Amaranthaceae; genus Beta; species Beta lomatogona. The sequence goes on from CANSNZ010000089.1 coordinate 7,784,114, forward strand.
ACTCGACTCACCAGCATCTCGAGTCGAGCTCGAGTTCGATTCGAGCTCACTCGAGTCGAGCTTTGACCGAGTTTTGACCGAGTCGATCTCGAGTAGCTCACGAGTTGTCTCGACTCATTGTCACCCCTAAGTGCAGGGACCTGATGGAAGCTTTTGACGAAACCCAACTTAAGCATGTTCCACGGGAGCATAATTGTATAGCCGATTGTTCGGCTAAGATATGTAAGAAGACTTATGACGGTAATTAGGATTTTCTTCCACCACTTAGTTATGTACTAAACATTTCAGTTTCGGTTTATAATGGTCCTTAGCCCTGAACTCTTTATTGCTTCATTATTACTATCTTCACCAAAAAAAAACTTGTGAAGAATTATACTATTATCCAAATTTCAGTATTGTATTCCATATACTAGTATATAAATATTTCTTTATATATCCTTTTAAATTATAAACGAAAAACAACCTACCGGAATAAGTACCTATATATAATAATAATAGTTCACCCATGAAAAATTATATAGCAATATGAAAATAACCAGTTTTGAAGCCCGTGCGTTGCACGGGTTGTTGCTTATTTTAACTTTTTGTTAATATTATTGTCAATTTTATATTGCTGTGAAATGAGATTTTTCAACACTATTGTATTTATAACTTTCTCCATTCCTTTTCTATTACAACAATTACCGCTTTGGGTAGTTTCATCTTTTGGAGCCATTTCACTTTTGATAAAACAAAAGCAACTATTGTTGACAATATTGCCTTTATTTTATGTTAATAAAACCCTCATTAATTATCTAAATTGCCTCATAAAGTTGCTTTTACTTTATTAAGGATTATTTATCCCCTACTCTAGTTAACTAAAGGGGTAGCTCTATGCTAAATCACCCATTTTTATTTCCTTAAAAACAATGCCCACACCAATTATTGTAGTAAAAAAAGAACAGGGAAAGTATCTGTCATTATACTATAATTTCTAGATTTGTTATTACGATATATAAATTTTATAATTTTTAATATCCAATTAAATATTGTAACTAACTCTATTATTCCTTGGTATCCTAATAATAGGTATGACTAACAATAATTAACACAGTTTTAATATGAATAATACCCGAATGATAATTTAAGAAAGTAGAGCGAGGGTAATAATTTAATAGATGCATAATAGAAAGAATAGAGAAAAACATGAGTGTCAGCCACAACTTCAACTTTGAATATAGCACATAAACACTAACTCATATAGAGTGGAAGATGAAAAAGCAAAAAAGAAGATCATAATGATAGTTTCATGAATAAAATTAATTAAATGTAAAACTAACCTCTATTCATAATTGAAAATACTATTTAACAGAGAAAAAAATACCTCTTCATCAATCATGACCATATCAAGACTTATCAAACTTCCCCCTTTTTTATGATCCGTGACCTTAAATAGTCTAGAAACGCGAATCTTGATTTCCAAATAGTTTTAGTAGAAATAAGTTCATGGAGAAAAGAATAAGATCTTACATATAGATATATGGAAAAAAACATAAATAATTATTTATGCAATAAATATTCTAGGAATAAAATAATTAGTTAATTGCATAATACCTCTGCAATCTCGATTTCATTTGATTCTTCATGTAATGCCATCATGGAATGCTATAGGTTCAAAACTACGAATATGAATTTTTCATCTTTATATAACTCAATTTTTAAAAGTATGATTCTTAAAGACATAATTAGTATTGTAGGTATAATACGCTATAAGTAACATAGTTTTTAACATGAATAATACCCGAATGATAATTTAAGAAAGTAGAGCGAGGGTAATCATTTAATAGATGCAGAACAGAAAGAATTGAGAAAAACATGAGTGTCAGCCACAACTTCAACTTTGAATATAGCACATAAACAGTAACGCATATAGAATGGAAGATGAAAAAGCAAAAAAAGATGATCATAATGATAGTTTCATGAATAATAATAGAGTTTTATATATTTAAAATAAAGAATAAATAATATATTATTGTTCATCTAAATAAATAAATTTGCATATGTTGTAAAACAATATTGTATATAGATCTTATTTCAAAGCATATCTCGAGCACTCTCCGACGGTAAAAAAACTATACTATTGTGAATTATGTAGCAAAAGTTATAGTAATCAATTTACATTGTATAATAATTAAGATTTTTTTATTTAAAATCAGACTATCAATTTTACATTGTTGTTTATTTTATTATATTTCATAATTTGTAGAACTATACTGTAAATTGATCTTATTTCAAAGCATATTTAGAGCACTATCCAATGGTACAAAAATTATTATACACAATTTAGATAATATAATAATTTAATTAGGTTGTTAATTCAAAACCAAACTCTAATTTTCGCTTATCAAACGCTCCTTGTATGCATTTAAATTTATGTAAAACTCTATTCTTTAAATATTTTCATGATTTGTGACCCTATATTTTAAATGGATCTTATATTTTGAATTAGGTAGCAAAATTTATACACAATTTACATAATATAATAATTTAGGTTGTTTATTCAAAATGAAACTCTAATTTTCCCTATCCAAAACTCCTTTTAGGTATTTAAATATATGTAAAACTCTATTTTTTATAATATTTAAATTTAAAACTAATGACATGGCAATCCTACGTGGCGCTCTCTATTTCATAAGTTGTCGAACTATATTGTAAATGGATCTTATTTCAAAGTATATTTCGAGCACTATCCAATGGTACAAAAATTATAATATTCCGAATTACGTAGCAAAAGTTATATGCAATTTACATAATATAATTATTTGGGCCCGTGCATTGCACGGGTTGTTGCTTATTTTATCTTTTTGTAAATTCTTTTGTTAATATTATTGTCAATTTTGTATTGCTGTGAAATGAGATTTTTCAACACTATTGTATTTATAACTTTCTCCATTCCTTTTCTATTACAACAATTACCGCTTTGGGTAGTTTCATCTTTTGTAACCATTTCACTTTTGGTAAAACAAAAGCAACTATTGTTGACAATATTGCCTTTATTTTATGTTAATAAAACCCTCATTAATTATCTAAATTGCCTCATAAAGTCGCGTTAACTTTATTAAGGATTATTTATCCCCTACTCTAGTTAACTAAAGGGGTACCTCTATGCTAAATCACCCATTTTTTATTTCCTTAAAAACCATGCTCACACCAATTGTTGTAGTAGAAAAAGAACAGGGAAGTATTTGTCATTATACTATAATTTCTAGATTTATTATTACGATATATAAATTTAATAATTTTTAATATCCAATTAAATATTGTAACTAACTCTATTATTAAATGGTATCCTAATAATAGGTATAACTAACAATAATTAACACAGTTTTAACATGAATAATACCCGAATGATAATTTAAGAAAGTAGAGCGAGGGTAATAATTTAATAGATGCAAAACAGAAAGAATAGAAAAAACCATGAGTGTCAGCCACAACTTCAACTTTGAATATAGCACATAAACACTAACATATATAGAATGGAAGATGAAAAAGCAAAAAGAAGATCATAATGATAGTTTCATGAATAAAATTAATTAAATGTAAAACTAACCTCTATTAATAATTGAAAATACTATTTAAGAGAGAAAAAAATTCCTCTTCATCAATCATGACCATATCAAGACTTATCAAACTTCCTCCTTTTTTATGATCCGTGACCTTAAACAGTCTAGAAACGCGAATCTTGATTTCCAAATAGTTTTAGTAGAATTAAGTTCATGGAGAAAAAAAATAAGATCTTACATATAGATATATGGAAAAAAATATAAATAATTATGTATGCAATAAATATTCTAGGAATAAAATAATAGTTAATTGCATAATACCTCTGCAATCTCGATGACAAACTTTCATTTGATTCTTCATGTAATGCCATCATGGAATGCTATAGGTTCAAAACTATGGATATGAATTTTTTATCTTTATATAGCTCAATTTTTAAAAGTATGATTCTTAAAGACATAATTAGTATTGTCAGGTATAATAAGCTATTTTTATATTTTTAAAATAAAGAATAAATAATTGGTTATTGTTCATCTAAATAAATACATTTTCATAAGTTGTAAAACAATATTGTATATAGATCTTATTTCAAAGCATATCTAGAGCACTCTCCGACGATAAAAAAAATATATTATTGCGAATTATGTAGCAAAAGTTATAATCAATTTACATTGTATAATAGTTTAGATTTTTTATTTAAAATCAGACTATCAATTTTACATTGTTGTTTATTTTATTATATTTCATAAGTTGTAGAACTATATTGTAAATTGATCTTATTTCAAAGCATATCTAGATCATCCAATGGTACAAAAATTATTATACACAATATAGATAATATAATAATTTAGGTTGTTAATTCAAAACCAAACTCTAATTTTCGCTTATCAAAAGCTCCTTATATGCATTTAAATCTATGTAAAACTCTATTCTTTAAATATTTTCATGATTTGGTGACCCTATATTGTAAATGGATCTTACTTTGAAGCATATTTCAAGCACTCTCCAATGGTAGATGAATTATAATGTTTTGAGTTAGGTAGCAAAAGTTATACACAATTTACATAATATAATATAATTTAGGTTGTTTATTCAAAATGAAACTCTAATTTTCCCTATCCAAAACTACTTTTAGGTATTTAAATATATGTAGAACTCTATTTTTTATAATATTTAAATTTAAAACTAATTAATGACATGGCAATCCTATGTGGCGCTCTCTATTTCATAAGTTGTCGAACTATATTGTAAATGGATCTTATTTCGAAGTATATTTCGAGCACTTTCCAATGGTACAAAAATTATAATATTCCGAATTACGTAGCAAAAGTTATACGCAATTTACATAATATAACTATTTGGGTTGTTAATTCAAAATCAAACTCTAATTTTCGCTTATCCAAAACTCCTTATACGTATTTAATTTTTTGTAGAACTCTATTTTTGTAAAAAATAAAAATAATAATTAATGACATGACAATCCTACGTGGCGCTTCTATGGCTCGAAATCTATTTTTTATAATATTTAAATTTAAAACTAATTAATGACATGACAATCCTACGTGGCGCTCTCTATTTCATAAGTTGTCGAACTATAATGTAAATGGATCTTATTTCGAAGTATATTTCGAGCACTATCCAATGGTACAAAAATTATAATATTACGAATTACGTAGCAAAAGTTATACGCAATTTACATAATATAATTATTTGGGTTGTTAATTCAAAATCAAACTCTAATTTTCGCTTATCCAAAACTCCTTATACGTATTTAAATTTTTGTAGAACTCTATTTTTGTAAAAAATAAAAATAATAAGTAATGGCGTAAGCAATCTTATGTGCGCGTATTTCTATGGCGCCGAAATCTTGGGAAGGCTCCCTATCTTTCAGAAAAGTTTTTTTATATATATATATTGATTGATTGATGATTTCCCACCTTTCCATCTCCATCCTCTCAAGGATAATGAATCGAAAGCCAGAGCTCAACATGGCTTCCACTTCCACCACTCAAAAAAAAAAAAAAAAAAAAAACACGCACATCACAATTTAAGAAAAGAACTTTTCAACTCCCTCCACAAAATCTCAAGATATATTATTTTCTCTCATTTTTTTTTATTGATATTAAATACTTCTTTTAAATTTAAAATTTAATCCCACTACAAATTCTGATTTTCCCTACCTTTTCTCGGATAACATCTTATTTTCTCCTTACTTTTTTTTCCTTCAAAATAATTTTATCATTAAACCTCTTTCATCCCACTACAAATTCTAATTTTCCTATTTTAACTCAGATAACTAAAATCTAATCTCCTCCTATCTTTAATCTTTCCAATTATAAATATACTTAAAAAAAGATCCGTATCAACAAAAAAAAACATCCTCACAAAACAAAACAAGTCTACTACTATTAGCATCCATCCCGTAATATTCCCAATCGCCAGTTACACGCATCTCGCTCTCTTTTTATATCATCTTCCATCTTCTCTCACTCTACTCTCCCACTTTCTCTCTCCTCCCCTGATTTCCCCCCTTTTTTCTCTCTCCTCAACCTTCGACTTTAATGGCGGAATATACGCCGTTGCACAACGACGTCGAACAACCTCCGTCTTTACCTCCTCCGCCTGCTCCTCCTCCGATGAACGTCACCGGAAAATCCAAAACCTCGCGCGTCGCTTCTCTCGACGTTTTCCGTGGACTTTGCGTCGTTGTATGTTTCTGCATTGTTTGATCGGTTTTCGGATTCCGCGTTTTTTTCTTGTTTCTTGAGATTTTGTCCTCGAATTTCTTGATTTTTGTCGGTTTTGTTTTTTTGTACAATTTGACGGAGTTCTTTTTTGTTGTTTCGAAACAATGAGATTTTGATTTTGTTTTTCCTAGTACTGTAGAATTTGATCGATGAAAAAGAAGATGAAAAAGTTTAGTTTGTCAATTGTTTTGATTTGGCGTATTTTGTTGTTATTTCTGGAATTATCCGTCGGAAAAAAACGAATTTTTTAGATTTGTCATTTACTAGTTCTGTACAATTTCACGATCTTTTTTTGTTATCTGAAAAAAAAGGTTAATGTCAATTATATCCTTTTATGTAAATTCAGCTGATGATGGTGGTTGATTATGGAGGTCCAATATTTCCTTCTATATCACATGCGCCTTGGAATGGATTGCATTTAGCCGATTTTGTCATGCCTTTCTTTCTCTTCATCGCCGGACTTTCTCTTGCCATTGCTTACAAGGTAAATCTCTTTTTATTTCTTATATATTAGTGAAACACTTCTCTGCTTTTTAGAACGGGTATATTTTTGTGTTAATTTAGTCTTTTTTTTATTTCTATTATAATTATTAAATTTAGGAAAGTTGAATTGAATCTTATTGTAGTATTGTAAATTTTTGGTTGTATATCAGAAAGTTGGGGACCGGATGGATGCGACAAAGAAGGCAACATCAAGAGCTGTGAAATTATTTATTTTAGGTGTTTTTCTTCAAGGTATGTACTGTATAATAGTATATATCTGGCGCACCACTTTTTATTTAATTTAATTTAATTGTGATTGTACTATTACAAGCAGAACACCGAACTACTTCATTAAATGCCTATTGATTGAATGTATGATTTTTAAGCTCAAATTGCAGAAGACAAGTTATTGTTGCTTATTACTCCTATATAGGCTAAATAACTTTTTGGAATCACGCTTTAAATCTTGACTTTTAGCCTTTGAGGTCAAACGAAAGTTGTTTATGTTTGTTCGTTTCAAGTAGTTTTGACTGTATTTCTTGCTGGAATCTCGTCAGACATTTTATTTTAGACTAGTCTTTGATTAATGATAGCAATGCATTATGTTGGAAAAATATCTACTGTATGTAACAATCTCCCGTTTTGGATATGGATCAATTATTTTTGTCTTTTAGTTATGGTTTTGCACTTGTGTTGACCATCTATATTATTGTCCTTCATTGAATGTTTCCCTCAAATCATGAGTTACTACTTAGGCCCCGTTCTTTTGTACGGAGAGAAATTGAATTCAATTGAAGTGAACTGAGAGAAACTAATACGGCAGAGAGTAACTGAACTGAAAATAAGTCCAAAATAACAGGGCCTTACTGCTAAGGTTTTATGTAGAGCCATGTTGTAACAATAAAACCAGCAAAGATGTAATTTTTTTTTAATGTATCTCAGGTGGTTATCTTCATGGTGCCAAGTCGTTGACATACGGTGTTGATATTATGAGAATACGCTGGATGGGAATCTTGCAGGTTTGTTAAATTTACAAGAAGTCTCTAGATTTTGAGAATTATGTAATTAGTGTTGCTAGGTTAAATATATAGTAGTTTGATTAAGCTCCCGTCATGAGGGCAGAAAATAGGAGATTGAGCATCCATGTTAGACTAATCTTATAGCTTTGGACTTTAGTTTATTTAAAACTTTAAATGGATTGTGATTTTTTTGTCATATGTTCAGCGGATATCTATTGCGTATCTTGCTGCTGCATTATGTGAGATTTGGCTTCCATGTCAAAATTGGAGAAAGTTCAGAATTGTTAGAAGCTATTTTTGGCAGTGGTAAGATCGTCTCACTAAACTTGAATCCATAGTATATATTTGGTTATCTGAAGTTATAATCCACATTGCTATCAGTTCAATATTTTGAGCTGCCTAGGCCATTTCTCAATTATAATAGTGCCTTGTTCCTTTCCAGTGTATTCACTTTCTAATCATTCTTGCTTTTAGTGGTACTAGCCTTGTATGCACGCAATGCGGCGTGCGAAATCATATAAAAAATTAAATTAATTGTGTAGAAAAACTGTCTTTGTATATTTATTTTTTCAAAAAGCATTTGTTTAGTTTAAATGTGGTATTTTTTTTCTTTTTTTCCCCATTTTTTTGTTTAAATGAAGCAGGTAGTTATCCCTTAATTTTTTTTCTTTTTTTCTATTTTTTGGTGTTCCCCCATGTGTTGCTATATATAATGGAGATTGGAGCTGGTGTGCTCGATTTTTGTAATTAGGACCAAAGTTATTAAAATCGCGATTCAAATCTTAAAATCTTACGATTTTACGATTCAAAATATGGTAGACGATTCGATTCACGATTCTAGACGATTCTATACATTTCTGTTGACTAGCGAAAATCTCGCAAATTTAAATCATGCTAACAAAGCAAATAATAGATATATATTGTCAGTTATTACTATATAGTGGGTAAACAACTATTTTTTCTAATTTTTAGATCTTTTAACTTATAATTTTAGCATATTCAATGAAGATTGAGTGTAATATTTTGATCATACGCGTTTGTAGAATCTTACGATTCTACGATTCGATTTTACGATTCGATTCCATAGGTCGTTTCCGATTCAAATTAGAATCTCGATTTTAACAACTTTGATTTGGACCTTTAATTGTGATTTTAGCCAGTGGTCGTGTAAATCTAGAAGTATTCTTCTTAACCTGGGGTTTTCGAAAAGGGCCCCCCCTAAAAAATGTAAATCTAGAAGTGAACCAAGGACCCTTGGGTCCAATGATATCCCTTCCTATCTCCCACGTGGGACACTAAGGTTCAAATCTTGGTGGAAGCAAAAATTTCTATGTTGGGGGGTAGGTTGGGGTACTTGTTGGGCCTCTTTGTGAGTGTCCTGTACGAGGGCAGCCCAAAGGAAAATTCTTCTTACCATGGGGTTATTATACGTGGAGAAGATCAAAACAGTTTAAATTACAAAGCTTATAGGGTCTAAGTCAACATCATGCCCATCCAGCTGCAATACATGCTCTCAACAATTCCATGATATGTGAGATTTTGTGGACTAATAACTTCATCGCGACTTGGATTTCATAGTTTTTTTTGTTAGAAAAATTGGAGTTGATTATAGCTGATCCTTGTTTGTGAGAGTCTGCTAGAATCTGAATTTAGTTTGTGAATAATAATATGCTTTATTACAATCCTATTTACTGAATCTTCTGGACAGTCTGGGAGTTAATTGGATTTAAACTTTTTAATTGAATATAAATTCATTACAGCTAACAACTTATGCTAATATAATTTTGTTGTGCAGGTGTGTCACTTTGCTTTTGTCCTCCATATACATTGGAATTCTGTATGGCCTATATGTTCCTGATTGGGAAGTGAGTATGTCAAACTCTGGTTCATTTGTGCCTGCTGTTAATGGTACTGATGTCTACAAGGTGAGTGTTTGAAGTCTCCTTTGTTCTTATTTGGTGTCTCTTTGAAAAAAATCAAAGGAATGAGCTACCATGCATATATAAATTCAGACCTTAAAAAATGGCGCTCGAGGAGTGTCTATATGCATTATGTTAATCATAAACTTTGTTTACCGGTAGAGATGTTTCTTTTTGACCTTGAGTTCATGGGACAGAACCCACTAGTGGCTTTTTGGGGTTTTCCCTTCTAGATTGGTTGACCGGTAAGAGATGTTGGTCCGGTAGGGTCCTTAAAGAGGAAAAATGCAATGATTGTTGGTCCAGTATGGTCAATCATTTTGGAAGGTTTATCGTAGAATTTTTAAATTCAGAAAGGTGATACATCATTGCTGGTCAAATTTTATTGATGTATTGAAATTTGTCCATGCATGTTAGATTCTTAAGTATAGAGAATTTTGTGTACTCTGATCATACTTTCATGACTAGAGTTCTGTTATAGTACTATTCCGTCCTTGGTTAGTCTTACATATGCCTATCATCCTCATCGTGATGGAACACCTGGCTCTATATGGATACTGTACCATCAATCTGAGATTTCTTATTGTAATTCTTTCAGATGAAATGTGGATCGAGAGGTAGCATTGGCCCTGCCTGCAACTCAGCTGGAATGATTGATCGCTATTTCCTTGGTATTAATCATCTCTATATGAAGCCTTCTTTTATAAACTTGAAGGTACCTTCTGAAATTCATGCAACTCGTTTTCATTGTTTCTTTAACTCATTGAATCAGTATATGTCCTTTTGTTTATATTTATGATTGTAATCTTGCTTTTAACGCAGGTATGTAATAAATCCAAGGATGGCCTAGTACCTGAAACTTCACCTTCATGGTGCCATGCTCCTTTTGATCCAGAAGGAATATTGGGGTAAATATACATTATTTTCTACTCTTTCTTTCTCTTCAATAGTAAAATTCCGTCCTTGTTTACTCTTACATTAGTTACATATATCTTATCTATTTAACATGGGCTAAAATTAATTATACTCGTATGCTAGATCTAAAAGTAAATGGGAGCATCATCTCAACAAGTATTTTAGCTGGTATTAGGATAAGTCGAAATCCCATTGAAATTCCAAAATAATCAATGTCCTAACTATATCCAACGCATTCTAATTAGTTGGATGAATGAATCACTTCAGTGTAATTGTATATTATAGACGGACCTTGTTTTAAAGCATTAATCAAGCTATTTCTATTTCTAATCGTACAAGAATAATATTTATGAAGTTTATATTAAAAGCTAAACTCCCTGTGTCCTGATTTTTATCCAATTTTTTTCCTAATCTTCGAGGGAAGTAACAAAGTAGATCGAAAGAGTGAGTGTGTGAGTATGAAGCCCAACTCTAGAAAAAAATGTACACAGAAAATTTTACCAAATAATAAACTAAACTGGGATATTCCAAAATTGCATTTGTATCTTGTAGCAAATAAATTTGGATGGAGGGAGTAATTTACTTAATTATCTCTAGTAGGTTACTCGTAAAGCAAACTCTATTTTTCTCTTATATGTATTTTTTTTCTCTAAAATTATATTTATTTATCCTCAAACTAATAATTATAAATTATGGTATGACACTCTTATTTGCGTGCTCTATACTCTCGAAAACTCTCCTTGGTTGATATATATATCTATTTTGAAAAATTGAACTTCCTTCGATGGAGCACTGAAGCCAATCCTACAGCGAGGAAATCATCACCTCATAATCCTCCAGTTTTTAGATAATACTACATAACAAAAGATTAACTTAGTAGGTGTCCGACATGGATGGTCTAGATTTTTTTGAAATAACAGACAACTTTCTCAAGTGGAAGCCATATGGCATCTGATAATGAAATTCAATATACATGTCTGTATGAGCAATTTTGTCTGGTATACTGGTCCGTTTTGTAGTCCCTAATTTCACTGTGTCGACTTAATTTTTTCAGAAATGAGATCTGTAATTTTTATAACATATTTGAATGATATTCTAAGTTCTTGTACAGTTTTTTCGTGGAAGAACTTCATCTTGCATTAGGATTTTCAAAACTACTGATAATTATTGAAGTGCTGTGTTACTGTGTACTAAATCTCTTAAAAAACTGATCTTAAAAGATTCTTATCTGAGAATGCTAGTACTAGCCAATGATGTTTTGAAATTCTTTTCTAGTGCTCGATTATGTTTAATTAACACTTGTTATTTTGTTATGACAGTTCTCTCACTGCTGCTGTGACCTGCATTATTGGACTCCAATTTGGTCACATTCTTGTACAAACACAGGTCCGAACTCAAACCAATTTACTGGCTGATATGACACACGTGCGCACAAAAACACACTCAAACACAAAAATTATAATAAAAAGCAACAGGGGCTGGTAAAACCAACTACCTCTCACTTTGAAAGATGGCTGCATTGGTCATATATTCATGATATTTAGTGTGCTTAGCAACGTATTCTACTGCTACCGAGTGCGAGGGAGAAACAGGGGGTAGTATGAATAACACAAATGATTTCTGTATTTGTTGTATATTTTCTCTATTCAGCCATGACCAAGAAACACAAGTATGAATCACTTCTCTTATGCAAAGTATGTCTTTCTTTTACTTGGGCATGGAAGACATATGTAGACTGTTAAAGATTAAATTTTTTTCTGACTTGGGAAAGTATGAATCACTTCTCTTATGCGAAACTAACAGTGAGGTGTTTCAGGATCACAAGGAGCGGCTGCATAGATGGTCCATGCTTTCATCGTTCAATTTTATTCTTGGACTATACCTTGTCTTCATGGGTACGTGTCACTCAATGTCCAGTTTGTTTCTTTTTTTTGTTTGGAATCTTTACTTAAGCTGCATCGCCACTACATCTTGAATATGGTTTTCTGGTAATCGGGTCAAATATATGAAAATTGTATATAATTTTTCTGTTATCGTCTTATATTTATGTTAAAATTTTTGTTAGTATCTAAATAACTCTTGGGTAGAGAGGACAAAATGTATCAAACAAACAAACAGTATTTAACCCCGATCAAATGTATAGGACCTTATTATATATAAATCGAGAGAGTATACACTTTGTACCAACCTGTACATATGACTCCTGAACCACAAGGCTTGGGACTTGGTGTACAGATTTAACCCTCCTACTAGAGGGCAACACCTGATATCCCACCTCGTTCGTTTAAAAAATTCAATGCATCTTTGTGAATGTTACTAACTGCAATTTGGGGTCTGTTATGTTGCATAATTGTGTTTGTTGACAACCTGACATTGTACTCTCACCTTTATTATCTCTTTGCTAATAAAATTCTGTTCGAGAGATTTTGTCTTATGATCTCATATTCCCATTTTGTGGTTTGAAACTGTTTAAATTAGCTTAAAGTTTAAGTTATAAAGTAGGTAAAAATGTATGTGACCTTTATCAAATTCTGTTCGAGAGATTTTGTCTTATGATCTCATATTCTCATTTTGTGGTTTGAAACTGTTTTAATTAGCTTAAACTTTAAGTTATAAAGTAGGTAAAATTGTATGTGACCTTTATCAACTTTTATTTTCCATAAAATTTCTACCATATCAATATAGTGTTTCTTTGTAAAATTACTTGATTGTATTTATAAAGGGTAATATAGGACAGTTTCATATCTACTGTATAGATAAATAAAAGATTTCTTCTTTAATTGCTTATCTTTTAACACTTCATCTGTCTTACTTTCAGGTATTCCCTTGAATAAATCGCTGTTTACAGTCAGTTACGTCCTTGTTACTTCAGCTTGTGCAGGATTCGTATTTTGCGCATTTTATTTATTGGTAGGTCACAGAAGTGGGGAGCTTTTACCAATTTATAGATTTGTAATCAAAAAACCCTTTGCAGTTTTTTAATGTATACGTTGTTGATTGCTTCTCTGTAGGTTGATGTTTGGGGATACAGGAGGGTGATGTTTGTATTGGAGTGGGTGGGAGTTCATGCTTTGAGCATTTTCGTTTTATTGACTTCAAATATAGCAATTGTTGTGCTTCAAGGATTTTACTGGAAAACACCTGAAAATAACCTGGTAAATACCACAAACTGTTCCAGCATTTTGGAAGTTTGATGCTATGTGAGGGAAATTGTGGATAGTAACAGTTAATGCTTTGTGATGACGCTGATTGATTGTGTAACTTCAATGTCCAACAGATTCATATGGTTATCAGCTGCTTCGTCCGGCAATGACACACACTGTTTAACTATTATTTCCTCATTCTCTACGGTATGCCCTGCTTTGCTTATCTTCTTAGCCCTATTATTTTGATTCAAATTTGGTGTTAGTTTCTGTTCCCCTGGAAGGTTATTAGACTTGGGAGACATTTTCATTCGGTATTTCTATCACTTACGGTCTTAACTAAAATTTCATTTCAAACCCAGTTTTCCTCCCCTTTTTGCTTGCTAAATAGTATCACTTTAAGTTGCCATCACAAAAAATGGTAAAGTATTAGATACTAATATATGAGTAGTAAATATGAAAGACAAAGCAATAAATACCTGTTTTCTTAATTTTTTTTTGTGTTTGTTAAGTGTTACCAACGTAATTGGATGGAGGGAGTACTTTATCTACTTTGCTTAATTTTCTTTCAGCTTGATGACAACTTCAGCGATATAGTCTTATTATCATAAAATTGACATAGTGCAGCTGCATTTGCTCCACAGAGATTGGGGAAGTTGGAGTTACAAACCACTAGAGGTTCTTGACTATCACAATTCACAGTGGCTGAAGCTTCTTATGGTACCTGTTTATACTTGTGAGTTGTGAGCCATATTACCACAGTAAAACACACAGTTCTGTTGATGCAAACAGTTGCATCTTATTTCCAGGGCGTTGTATACATAGGCCAGAAGATATTCCTGATGGTTTTGTGGCTTCAGGAGTAAAGAAGGAATGGACGGCGTATATCAGGCAGAGTTCATGGACACAATTCTCGGTTGTGCATAACTATTGACAGTGCCAATATGAGTTTGGGGGGTATAGAATGATTGAAGGTTCAGAATCTAGGCGTTACTACAATAAGATAGATTCTGAATAGGCAAAATTAATTATATCTAATTAAATGTGAGGATGGATGTATATAAATTTATTATACAGTGATTTAATTATATTGATAACACGATTCATGTCCAGGCTATTGAGGAGGTTTCTAGATTTGTTGCCTCTCTAATTTTCCCTCTAGCTACGTTCTTTTTGTAGTATCCGATGTAGCTGGTCTCTATGACGATTTTGTGCGGAAGTTTTGGGGGTTTAATATGAGCGAGACTAAATTCTTTTTGTATATGGACAAAACAAATCAGGTTGGAATTACTTTCATTGTTGGACAAGAAGTTGGAACCTTTTTTTTTTTTTTACATTTTTGTATGTGAACTTCATTTCCTTGATTTACTTATTGTTGATAATTTTATGTGAAACTCTATTCCCCCTTGTTGATTCTTGTTTGGTCGGCTATTATGCTGCGGGCTTCTCTAAATGTTTGCGTAACTACGTCCATTGTATCAATGTGACAATCATAATCAACTTTGGGCTTGGTGACCTGAATCTCCATCTTCATAATTGATTTTTTGTAGTGACTTTCTTCTACTGATGATAACACATTATTTCGCTCAAATTATGTTTTCAATATCGGTCTTTTGTTTTTTCCTCGTGTCCTAGATGGTTCTGTAGATAAATTGATTTCTATTAAGAAAGATGTTTCGTTAGAGCAAGATGTTGTACTTCAGTACTTGGTATCATGGTATGAGAGCTGAATAAACAAAGCCATTACTGAAGGAGTAGAGATTTGTATTAAGATTTTAGTCGAATTCATATTAGGGAATGTTGCTACGTAAGTTTGGTTTTGCCCGTTTAAAAAAAAGAACTCAGGACTTGGGTTGATGGGCCTCTTTGTTGGGTGCTTTAGTGAATGAAAATTGTCCGAAAATTGTCCATCGTGTGTTTCCAAAGGCTAATTTTGTATAGTGAATGGATTACAAAGAAAAATTGGTTTCATCGTCATGTTTCACTACTAAATATACATGTATCCTAGTACTAATCACATTTTCAAATTTTAGGAAAAAAGCAAAATTTTAGCAGGTGATTAAGTAATAAGTATATTGCATTACTGCTCCATTAAAAGCTTTAGATCTTTGGTTTAACCACCACCCCCCCCCCCGAACACCTTGTTTCTGACAATTTAATAGCCTATGTGCAAAATAACAAATAGGGGCCCTAATACGATAATAGAAAAAAATAATATAAAATTCAAGGGTGCAATATATATAATTTATTATTACGCTTATCAAGAAAGCTACAAAAGCATCACATTTCAATCATATATATATATATATATATATATATATATATATATATATATATATATATATATATATATATATATATATATATATATATATTAGAATTTCAAGTACCCAAATGATCATCTAAAAATGTCTACAAGCAAATCTAGATGTCAACCACTAATAATAGTGTCTATATATATCCTTAACGTATTTTTCTCAATGCATAATTTAACCTTTTTTGCGTCTAGTAAAATCCGCATTCCGATCAAGAGGAAATTGAAATTGAACTAATAACTTTTTTTAGTTTTCGGATGGGAAGTTGAATAGACATGAAAGGTGTTCATTTTCACAGAAAAGGAAGTTATGTGGTGGTATTGGAATAGGCTGCGCATTCATTCATCTACTTTTGAAGGGCTTGGGCCAAGAGCAGTTCCCTGGTCCTTGGCCCTGGAATTTCCAAAATTCACTAAAGTTTGAACTATAATCCTTTTTCCAACAATCCTTCGACAACTACACCTCACCACTACCACTAGTAAGAATGGCGACATCGCTAGTCCCCACCCCCCTTCTCTGTCTCTTGTTTTAAACATAATCCAACCCCCTCAAAAATTTTATTCGTCATATATAGCCTAAGCAAAAAATTAAACAAAATTTTCCAAGAAAAAGTTGCAATAGTTCCAAACATCTACTAAATGGATATATTTGCAATGCATGAGAATTACATATTTTAAATGAGAGCACAAGGAAGAGGGAGAAAAAAAATCAAAAAAATTATCAACTTTATTGACACCATGTTTTATTTTATTAAATATGAATCATTTAAAATAATGTCTACTTATCTGAATTTATTATAGTTGTGAATTGAATTTATTAGAGGTCGTGTCAAAAAAAATTTATTAGAGGTGAATATATCTTAAACAAGTAGAGAGGGAATCTGAGTAGTGTAAAACGAATGATGTCTAGAGAGAGAAACCTAGAGAGAGAGAAACCTAGAGAGCAAAAAATCCAAAACCATCAATGGACTACTGTCCATCGAAGGAAACCCAAAAGACGTCAACCTACCGCCACTAAAACTTGTTTTATCAATCACCTTCCTCCATCATCCACTATCTCCGATATTTCATCAATCTTCAAAATTCATGGAGCTATTGCCAACATATACATTCCCTACAAGCAAAAAAATCCAAATCACAATTTTGCTTTCGTACAATTTTACCACCCTCAATCCCTCCTCACTGCAATCAAAGACGAAAATGGAAGAAAAATTGGAGCACATCAGCTATCTGTATACCCTGCAAAACTTGATAGACCAATGACTTCAACTCATAATACCAATTTTAACCAGCACCAAACACCCAAAACCAAACCCTTGCATCAAACCCACCAAACAAAAACAGCCCTCCGTGATTATAGATCCTATAAAGAAGTTGCAAAACCAATCACAAACCATGGGAACCACAACAAATATGAGCCAAACCCCCATAACAAAAACCAAAACCCCGACCCACTGAAACCTACTCAGCACATCCTCCCTTTTGAAGAATTTATTCAGACTGATAACATTATCAAACCTCAACCCTCAGAACACAGAGTAATGAGTTCAAGAGCCTTAGGAGAAGAAACGGAGAAATGTCGTCGTTCACTCGGCGCAATTGACATGGATGGAGATTATGTTGCTGCCATAAAAGGTCAGAAATGTGAAGAAAACTCAGAAATGCTCCAGAGGAGTGCCATTGCTATGTCATCATCATCTCAACCTTCCGAGGTAATCCTTAATCACATCCTCTCAGAAGGGGTAAATTGTCTCACAATTAAATCAATGGGTGGCATGTTACATCTAGTTACTTTTGAAACTTTTGAGGATAAAAAATCTTTGATGGAGAGTGGTTGGCTTCTTAGATGGTTTTCAAAAATTATAAACGTAAATGATGAAAGTGCATCTTTGTGGAGGGAAACTTGGATCAATATATATGGTGTTCCACTCATTGTTTGGGGTTATGAAAACTTTTTCAACATTGGGTGTGTCTTTGGAAGAGTAATCTCAGTTGATTATCGGGGCTTTGAATGTACACGAATTCTTGTTTTTACTGATTGCCTCTTTGAAATTAATTGTAAAATGTCCATGGAGATTGATGAAAAAAGCTACTCAATTTTCATCTCGGAGAAAAATCAAAATTGTGCTCATAAGTCTGATGATAATTATGATACTCTAAGTCCATGGCATCCATCTCCAGGTTCGCCTTCCCCCAGCCATGCAGCCTCTGAGCATGAGAAAACCAATAGTCACTTTGGAAAAGAAATTGTCCATCCTGACCTCGAAAAAATTAATGACAAAATCAATGAGCAGGCCCCATCTCATAACTCCCCTGTTACTCCAAAACAAGTCCCCGACATTGATGACGTGAATTCCCATGACCCCAGTCACAATCACTGGAATGCCAATCATCAGCCAACCAAATCATCGAACTTATAATTAACTGTCCACTCTCCTATTCAATCGCCTAATACAAACAAAACTCCACCTTCTGTCAAAAGTAAAGGCCAAAAATCAGCCCATGTTAGTGCTTCTGACAATCTCAGCCCATTAGCCAACCCCAAAACCTTAAAAAGTTTCCTGAAATTCCATGACCCGCTTCCCAAGTCCAATGAAATGATTTCAAATCACAAAGCCCAACAGAATGGCCCCCCTCCTCATACCACTTCACCTTTTTCCCCCATTTCCACCCACAATCAATTTGGGCCTCTTATCAGACCTAAAATCACCTCAATCTCATCCTCTTCTACATCTGGGCCTTTATTCCCACCTGGTTTTGAAACCTCAATACCCACACCGATTAAAAATGCCCACTCTAAAAAGAAAAACAAAAAAGCAAAACCCTCCCAGCCTGATCCTAGTCTATTTATCCAAGGTTCTTCTCATCCTCCTTCCCTCTCTCTTCTTAGCCAGCAATTCCAATTTTCTGCAGCGGAAATTCTTAAATTCGCTGATGAGTTGGGCCTTGTGTTCCCTGGGTCAAGATCTGAACTAGAAGATAGAATCAATCTCATTCTTAGCCGTCAAAAGGCTGAATGGAACCCCTATCCTCAATAACAGTGCTCAAACCATCACAAAATCCATCACAAAATCCGGAATGATTATTCTGTCGTGGAACACTAGGGGAATTGGAGCAAAAGTCAAAAGATCCCTTCTCAGAAACCTCATTAGATCTCATGATCCATATTTTGTCTTTATACAAGAATCCAAAATAGAGAATTGCTCACAAAAAATAATCTCTTCTTTTTGGAATGACCCGAGCATTGGATGGTCTGCCAGCCCTTCAATTGGTTTATTAGGTGGACTCATCTCCTTATGGAACATCTCCCACTTTACTTTGGAGGAATGTAAGGTGCACAAACACTGGATAGTGTTAAGTGGTCAACTCAGAATTTCAAGTTTTGAATGTTCTCTCATAAACATCTATAACCCGTGCTGTGTTGAAGGAAGAAAAGAGGTATGGGCGGAAATTATTGAATTTCAAAGATGCAAAAAATCTCCTTGTTTGATAATGGGGGACTTCAATGAAACTCTATCTCACCTGGATAGAGGTAGCCAACGGATCAACAATCAAGGTGCTGCCGATTTTAATGATTTTATTGAATCATTGTCTCTAATGGAAATCTACCCGAATAATGGTGGATATACTTGGTTCCATGGTCATTCAAAAAGTAAGCTCGACAGGATATTTGTTGACACTGAATGGGTGTCGAAATTCCCTGACCTCAAATCCTCGCTTCTCAACAGATCGATATCAGATCATCGTCCCCTCATGGCTTCCACTATTGATCAAAACTGGGGCCCCCGGCCCTTTAGATTCATAAATTGTTGGCTATCAAACCCTCGATGCATGAAAATCATAAAAAAATCATGGTTCGATTCCAAGGGTCTGAAACCTCACAAAAGACTCAAAGCTCTCAAACTGAACCTCTGTGAATGGAATAAGTCCGATTTTGGACATATTGATTCCACCATCAGCAAATTGGAGGAGAAAATTGCCAACTTTGATGCCATATCAAATTCTAGGTCTCTTGATGAGACTGAGATCCTTGAGCGAAAGCTCTGCCATGTTGATTTGTGGAAATGGCTAAAAAATAAAGAGTCTCTTTGGGCTCAAAAGTCACGTGTTCAGTGGCTTCGAGAGGGTGATAAAAACACCAAGTTTTTCCACACCATGGCTTCGATCCGAAAACGAAAAAACAATTTCTCATCTTTATTATTAAATGCTTCTAACCTTGTTACTCCTGCAGATGTAAAGAACGAAGCGGTTTCTTTTTTTAAGAAACTATTCAAGGAAGATCACCCAATTCGCCCGACTTTTGAGAACCTTGAGTTTCAAAAACTCCTCCCATGCCAGATAGAAAATCTCATTGAAGCAGTTACTCATGAAGAAATAGACTTGGCTGTTGCATCATGTGATAGTCAGAAATCTCCAGGCTCAGATGGTTTTAACTTCTACTTCATCAAGAATTCATGGGATGTGATAAAAAATGACTTCTATGAAATAGTGGAAAAGTTTTGGGCTTCCGGAACTCTTCCAAAAGGGTGCAACACTGCTCTTGTGGCCCTTATAGCAAAAGTCGAGTCTCCCTCTGGTTTCAAGGATTTCAGGCCAATTAGTATGATTGGCTGTATCTATAAAATCATCTCGAAGTTGCTTGCCCGACGGTTACAAAAAGTCACGAATCATCTTATTGGGCCATTCCAATCTTCCTTCATCAAAGGGAGACAAATCCTAGACGGGGCCCTTGTAGCAAGTGAACTTATAGACTCACTCAAGCGCTCGAAAAAGGAGGCAGTCATTCTTAAATTAGACTTTCACAAGGCCTTCGATAGTATAGCCTGGAGCTTTATTGATTGGACCCTCACTCAGATGGGATTCCCTCTTAAATGGCGACAATTGATCTCGGCTTGTGTTACCACTGCTTCGGCCTCCATTCTTGTTAATGGTTCGCCAACTGTCCCATTCATGCTACAACGTGGTCTCCGCCAAGGCGACCCTCTGTCGCCGTTCTTATTTGATCTTGTTGTGGAAGTTTTGAACTTGGTGATCAAAAAAGCAATCTCCATGAATTTGTGGGAAGGCATCAAAATTGGAAGAGACGAAATCATGATATCTCACCTCCAATATGCCGATGATACCGTTCTTTTTTGTCCCCCTGATATAATTTCTTTGATCAATGTTAAAAAAGCACTTATTCTTTTTGATCTTGCCTCAGGATTGCATGTGAATTTCCACAAGAGCTCATTAATGGGAGTTCATGTCCCGGATTCATGGTTAAGAAATGCTGTTGAAATCTTGATGTGTCGTCAAGGCTCCATACCCTTCACGTATCTCGGACTGCCTATTGGGAGCTCTACTCACAGGTTGGTTGCCTGGGAACCTATTCTGGAGAAAATGAGAAAAAAGCTTGCTGCATGGAAAGGCAAGCTTCTTTCATTGGGAGGACGTATTACCTTAATCAAATCTTCTCTTGCAAACTTGCCTCTTTACTACATGTCTATTTTCCCGATTCCTAAAGGGATTGTGGAAAAAATCATTAAAATCCAGAGAAATTTCTTGTGGAGTGGTTCGGTTTCAAGGAATTCAATGCCCCTTGTGGCTTGGAGTCGACTTATACTTCCCAAAATTCTTGGGGGTCTAAGTATTGGGAATTTGCTTCATCGCAACATTGCTTTGCTATTCAAGTGGATCTGGAGATACTTCAATGATTCACAATCCTTGTGGAGAAAGCTTGTTCAATCAAAATATAAATACTCCTCCTCCCTTGTGATCATTGATTTGAAAATCCCTACCAAAGGAGGGCCATGGCGTGATATCTGCAAATCAATTCTCTCTCACTCGACTGCAAAAGAATTTGTCCACTGTAAAACTCGAAAAAAGGTGGGTGATGGATCCTCAACAAAATTTTGGCATGAAATTTGGATCGGGCCATCCACGTTAAAAGCCCAGTTCCCAAGGCTATTCTCCATCGCGTCTCACCCAAATGCAAACATTGCAATGTTAGGTTTCTGGGATGGCCATTTATGGCAATGGGCCTTCAGCTGGACCCGCAATTTCAGGCCCAAAGATTCCATAGAATTTTCGGCTCTTCTTTCGCTGCTTGACGAAGTTGTTCTATCACCCCACGAAGAGGATTACCTTGTATGGGCCCCTAATAAAAAGGGTCTATTCTCAGTCAATTCTGCCACATTTGAACTTGATAGGAGGACATGCCCCTCAAATTCAGACTTCATCAAAAGTGTGTGGAGTGGTTTGGTTCCTCACAGAATAGAGGTATTCACTTGGCTAGCCCTCATTGGAAAGATAAATTCCAGAGAAAAACTTGAACACATTGGAATTATACCATCTTCGGACGCTCTTTGCATATTTTGCCAATCTCACATTGAATCTATTAGTCATCTCTTCCTCCATTGTACTTCTCATGGCAAATATGGATATGGTGGTTAAACTTGTGGGATCTTCAATGGGTATTTCCTTCTCACCTTAAAGATGCTTTCTTGCAATGGAAATACAAAAAATGTGGCTCTTTCTTTAAGAAAGTTTGGTGTGCAACTTTCTTTATCATCATTTGGTCTATATGGAAAGAAAGGAATTCAAGAATTTTTTGTAACAAATCTTCATCTCTTAATGAGATTCGTGATCTAATTCTCATGAGACTTGGATGGTGGATCAAGGGTTGGAATATTGCCTTCCCTTTTTCCGCAGGTGATATTATTCGAGAGCCAAGATGTCTCCAATGGCAACCTTCCTCACTTAGCTTCCACCTCAAATCATCAGTTCTTGACCCTGCCCTTCATCTATGGTCTGCTCCTCCTTCTGGATGGATCAAATGGAATGTTGATGCCTCATATGACTGCCGCCTTAATCATGCAGCTGTTGGAGGGGTGCTAAGGGATGACAAAGAACAATTTATGGCCCTTTTCTCCAGTCCTATCCCTCAGATGGAGATCAACTCAGCGGAAGTTTTCGCAATCCTTCGAGCCATAAAAATTTCCATATGCAGTGATCGAACAAAAAGTTGCAACATTATCATTGAGTCCGACTCAGCAAATGCGGTGCAATGGTGTTCAGTGGACTCGGGTGGTCCATGGAATCTTGCCTTCCCTCTCAATTTCATTCGGAATGCCCGTAAAACATGGCTTAACCTGAAGATTACCCATAAAGGAAGAGAATCAAATCATGTTGCGGATTGTTTGGCCAAACAAGGGTTGCGAAGAGATGCCGAGTTTATTGCGTGGTTGTAGCCCATGATTAGCCAATATTTTTCAGATAGTGGGGTTCCTTTGATCTGGTTGTATGTACCTCTTTAGAGGATGATCTTCCTAAAATTCATAGTAGTAGCTCTTATTTAAGGCAATCAATGTATGGTTCTCCTCTTGGGCTTGAAGCCTTTTAATAAAATCCCCTAAATTATCAAAAAAAAAAGTAGAGAGGGAATCTAACAATGATTGAGTAATAGTTGGTGTAGGGCTTGTTTGGTTCAAATTATATAATGGAAAGGGAATGGAATAGGAAAAGAGAAGGGGAATGGTAACAAAGTTTATTACCTTTATTGGGTGTTTGGCTCAAGTCATGGAATGGGATAAGGATGGTAACTATTACCACCAAGAAACGGATTTAATTACCTAAAGGGGAATGGAAAATAACAAACTAAGGGGAATCTATTACCAACTAAGTAATGGTAATGAATTGAAGAAAGGTTCAAGAAACAAGAAGAAAGGAAATATATAATTGATTATTGTTTCTTGAAGATTAAAAATATTAAATGAAATATGCTCTTAGTATCAATAACCGTCTTATTAAAACTTATGCTGCATTTAATAAGCTTATCTTACAAAATTTTGTCCAAAATATTCTTGTCGACCTCTAACACAATGGCACATGAGTCCAATAACATTCAACAGGATAGTGATCCCAATATCACAGTCACATACAGAGATTACAATGTACTACATTTCACCTCCACATAACAAAATACTATTTTGAAAAAGAAAATATGTCTTGTCTTTTCGTTATTTGTCATGACTTCCAAGCATAATCTCCTTATGATTTAGAAGACAGTAGTACAGCCGCAATGCTCTGTAAAAGCTTATGAAGCATGTCCATATGATATGAGACTTTGTTTACTCTAATTTTCCAGCCTTTGTTTCCTGCCATCCCGGCTTTTAGCAGTCAATATACCATACTCTGGAAAAGCTTATTTGATTATTATTGATTTGGTTTAAGACATTTTGACAAGCTCAATGACATTATATAAGTTTGGTATTAGTAGGGATGTCAACTGCGTGGGGCGGATGCGGAGAATGGTTCCTACACATCCGCACCCACATAAAAGCTCATTCACATCCCCGCCTCACCATCTATTGCAGGAAAATTTACAAATTTATCCCCTCCCTAATGGGTACATATCTAAAATTGTCCCTGCCTTACCACCCGACCATACCTGTCCAACTATCTTACCAAATTCTTCGACCTTAAACACATCCTGCCACAATATAATATAATAAAAAAGTGAAAATTTGATAAGTCATCACTAATAGATGAACTATCTAGTCATAAATTCAATCTGACAATACACTCTTTGCAAAATAATATAAGGGAAGAAGGAGGGTGGGCGTGGATGGGGCAAATATAACATAACATTCACACCCAACTCATCATCCATGGCGGGTACGGATTTCATGTCCATCCTCGCCCCATCATCCGCCAATCCTAGAGCCATCGCTGCCCAACTGGGATGGGAATGACTAATGAGGAGGGTCTCCTACTTGACCCACCCTATTGACATCCTTAGGTATTACTACAAACAATAGGTTATACAAGAAAAGGATATAAAATACTAGCATTTATGATATACAATTATTATTATTATTATTATTAAAACAAGTTTGGATCTTAGACCCGAATGATGGACCCATTTAAGAGACCATTTCGAATGGTTTTGAATTGTATGAACTTGTAGTAAACTTCTTTTTGTATTAAAATGGTTTGTAGTAAGAAATTTCTAGATTTCACTACAAATATTAAATTTGGGGTGGATTTTGATGAGAAAAAATAAGAGGTATTTTGGAAAGATAATATATGAGCCATTGATTTTGTATTCAATGGTTGATATGCTAGCTCAAACTCTACCTTGTAGAGTTTTTTTTAGAACTCTAGAGGATCCAAACACGTTTTTAGGTGATTTGAAATTCATAAAAAATCAGTTTAGAATATAGATATCATCCTCAAGAAAAAAAAAAGTCGCATAAACTTCACGTAATATACTGTGTAAAAGAAAATGATAGTGGTGGGGTTGTTTGGCAATCGGCTGTTGGCTGGTTTAGTTGGCTTGTTTGACTGGCTGGAAGCATTGGCTGTATGTATTGGTTTTTTAAATTGGCTGTTTAAGCTAGCTATTTGCAAAAGTATTTGGCAAAATTAATTGTGGCTGTTGGCTGTTTATTAGAGAGTTTGTAGGCCAACAAGCCAAAAGTCAATCCAAAAAGCTGCTATAGGTAGCTTTTTTATTTTGGCTTAAAAGCCAGCTTTTCAGCCAGCCAAAAAGCTAATAACCAAACACTTTTTTTTTTTTGATCAAATTGAAAAGCCAAAACCCAATGAAAAAATTATTTACCAAACATGGCCAGTGTCTTGAACCGATAATGATGATTGATGATATACTATTGTTATTATATGTGCAACTGTTGAGTAGTGGATACTGTCCAGGCAAAGGCACGCAAACCAAAACTTGGTAGCTTTAGTCTACACGCATCACGATTTATGAAATAATTCCACCTTTTTAAATTACAAATATGCATTGGCCATAATACTTAAGATATAGGGGATTACAGATTAAGGGGTGGGAGGCTCCCTTATATCATTCACGTATATAGCATGAGCAAAACATGATATGATTAGAGGTGAATGATTGTCAAATAATATTATTATACAATAATTCTGATTTCCTTAAGTAACTTAATCAATGAAAATCTTGATAATCTATCGCTCTTTCCATCATTTGTATGATTAATGTTCAATCTGACTTTAAGTAGTTAGTTTTTTGGATGAGTTTTAACATCAATTCGTTAGAGAACACAATAATTTAAACATTTAAAATGTTAAATTGATTTTTCTTAGATAACACATAAGTAGAAGTAGAACGACCTTTTATATGCCAATAATAAGAGTAAAATACAAATAGGGGGACTCACCTTTCGTATTTTTCATCGTTTGGGGACTCACCTTTCGTATTTTTCATCGTTAAGTGATTGTCAACCATGGAAAAGTCAAATCAGATAAATTAACATTTAATTAAGTAATTATCTTAAATTCAAACGGTCCCACAAACCAAAACAAACAATGGCCCTGTTTGGCAATTAGTAAATAGTTGTTAGCTGTTAGCTGATTGTATTAGCTGATACCTAATAACTGATTGTATTAGCTGATTTGACTAGCTGATTGTTAATTGATTGTGTAAAATGACAAATAAGGACATTAGCTTAATATGTTACGTTTAAGGATACCTATGTAAGGGTAGTAATTTTAGATAACTTTAGGATATAAATGTAATTTTTTCTTTCATTCTCAAACCTCTAATATGAAAAAGCTCCTCCCCCAACTTTTTCAAAAAGAGCTTTTTGATCCCAAAAAGCTATTCCAAACCTCTCTTTACCAAACACCCAAATTAGAGGATTGACTAGTCAAATCATCTAATATGACTTCAAACCTCTAATTTTACCCCAAACCTCTCTTTACCAAACAAGACTAATATAAATTAAAAGCGTCATTCTTCCAAAGAACCTGGTTGCAAGCTACTCAAATTAGCAATACTACATCTTCCTACTTTAGCCTCATCTTTCTTCAAAACCCAACCAACTACAGACAAAAAAATCAATCTTTCTTCAAATCCCAACCAGCCATAGACTAAAAACCATCAACCTTTCTTCAATCCAAAAAAAAACCATATTTCTTCAATTATTTATTAATTAGTATGTCACCGGAATATACCATAGTAGTCCCCAAATGATAAATTATAAAGGTGAGTCCCCAAACGATGAAAAGTACGAAAGATGAGTCCCTGTATTTGCATTTTACCCCCAATAATAATGATGCGAAGTCACTTTGAATGTCAAATGGAATTTTATTATGGACGAGAGTACACAATTTATATGAATTATTAATAAATGTTGAATGTTTAGTTGTTTACAAATGAGTGTCTAATAGTAATGTTCCTAACCATAATCATCAAAGATTATATATGTTATAAATTTCTTTTGCGTGATATTTTTCTATGATTAGAATGTTTATACAATTATACTTGTGTAAAATCTTTATTGAACATATAGCATTTGTAATTCACAAAATAGTTATAAGTATATGAACGTGATAGATAAGATGTGAGGTCAAAATCAAAATGTCAAGCTCATACAAGTAATCTCTCTTTTTTTTTCTTTCTCTCAAACAAAATAATATGTCCTTTCTTTATTAAATTTTTTATATTCTGTAATTTTGTTTGTTATGTTTGTTATTTCATAGTCTCTGATATACACATTTACCATTAGTTTATTTAATTATGTATTAGTAATAATTAGTAGTATGATGAAACAAAAATTAATATTCATTGTATATTAAAATTATTCTTATTTATTGTCAAAGTTAGATAAATTAGATTTACTTGACTTTGTATTATATAAATTGTCAATTTTGAAAATTGTATGGAAAATATTAAAATTTTCTTTAGAATAAAGCAAAGTCTTCTAAAGATTATTTTCTCATGGACCAACATGCTCACTAATACTATATATCATCTATGTCTTGTAATGTTGTAACATGGTTGATCTATAAGAGAAACCTCAGGTTCAACTTGCACCAACTAATTTTTCCCAATTTTTCTGTAAACAAACAAACATTTCTTTATTGTTAATTATGTCATAAACTATTAAACCTTGGCAATCTTTATCTAGAAAATTATAGACTGTAATATCTTTAAAATTGTTTTCTTCCTATAAAATACAAACCAAACCCCATAACAGATGTATTTACTGCAAGAAATAAACACAATTAGTTGAATACACATTGTATAATCAGATTTGAATCCTCATCAAATGCGAATAATGTTCTATGATATAGTACTTTAATATTGCGTGAACACAAGACAACCAAATCTATTCACATGCAAATACAGGATGAGTTAACCATATTTAAACCAAGCAAATGAGCAAAACTATCTTAGTTGTAGAAAATAGAAATCATCTAAGAAAGATATCCAAAGATTTGGCGGCATATTCAAACAAATAATTCCCTAACACAAGTCCAGAAAGTGAAGGAACCTTTTCTAAGATGAATAACGGTGGGCCAAAATGGGGGTAAGGTAGGCCTTGCTGCCCTACTATCTAGACATTAACATTTTGAACTTTGATTGGTAAAGGGCTGCTATTCTTTCCCAAATTTTCTGCCTCACAAGTCACAATTACATGACCGTTAACGGCAGGGTGAGGCCAAAAGTTGAGCTACAACGGCTGGAGAAAGAGAATATCCAAATCTAGTCGTTTTATTAGGTATGTTATGTTTAGCTAAACTTGTCATCCTTGTTTTAAATCCATAGAAACATATTGGATCAATTGGACCATAATGAAAAAAACAAGATCTAATATGTATGATTATGTAAAATTGATTTTAAGAGTGTCTATCTGACTCAATGCCACATGTCTTATGTTATGAATATCACGACAATACAACTTACTTTTTACCAAAGAGGATAATCTACGCTTATAATAATAGTATTGCTAATAATAATTATAATGTAGTGTTTGAATTCGGATGAATCATTATATATTACAATTATAAGTCGTAGAAGGCATTTTAAGGCGATGTAAAGAGTATCAACCAAAGCGGGAGTAATTCCAAGGCCTCTAAAGCTCTTGAAAAAAACCCAAGACAAAATAATATCCACGTTAGAAAAATCCTGAAATAGCCACAAATAGGCAAATTTGAATGCTTTATAACACAGGCTTTCGGACATTCTCAGGGCCCAAACAACAAACTCAACCAGATGCGTCTTTGGGGTCATACAAGACCCTTTGAAATCTTGTATATATATCAAAGAGCGAGCATATGATGCAATGGCCTTCATAATTATTTCGAAGTTGAACTTGAAAGATGCAAAATAAGTCGTAAAAGGACTTTTTAGGCAATGTAAAGGGTACAAAGACTATGAACCAACCAAAAGTCATTCCAAGATATTCTAAGGCCTTTAAAAAGGTCCAAGGAAATTTTATGGTGGGATTATTCTAGAAATAACCTAAATTGAGCCAAAATTGAAGTCTATAACACACTTATAGACATTTTCGTTCAAGCTCCAAAAAACACATATGTGATACATCCTAGGGCCACAAGTGACCAACTTAAAATCATATCCATGCCTAAGAGCGGTAATAGGATGACCTTCAAAGCTATTCCAATGTAGAATTGGAAAGTTGCAAAAGAAGTGGCAAAAGGAACTTTTCAAGGCAGTCTAAAGATACCAAACACCCGAGGTCATCCCAAGGCACTCTAAAACCCTCATAAAGGTCCAAATTAAATTTACAGCCAACCTTGAAAAAGCTCACCAATAGCCTCATTTTTCCAAATTTGAAGGTTATAATACAAACTTTTGGACATTCTTGGGGTTCGAACAACATACCCGATGGGATACCTGCTACGACCATAAGAGACAATTTGAAATCATAATTATGCCAAAGAGAGAACATATGGCTTTCAAAGCTCTTTTAGGGTTGAATTGTAAAGATGCAAAAAGACGTAGGACGTAGTTTGAGACAACGTAGAGGGACACAAACACCCGAGAGTTATTTCAAGTCATTCTAAGGTCCTTGAAGAGGTCGTGGGGCCTGGACAATAAATCCCATAAGATGTGTTGCATGGCCATAGGAGAACATATATAATCATATTCATGCCTAAGACTGGGAATATGGGGACCCAGAATATATCTAAGGTTGAACATAAAAGATACAAAAGAAGAAGTCAAAGGAATTAGAAAGGCAATATAGATGATATATACCGACCACCCGAGAGTTCTCTTATGGCATTTCGAGACACTCAAAGAGGTTCGAAACAAACTCATAACATTCTCTCTTAACCCTTTTTGGTTTTCCTCCACTTTCTCTCTCAGTCACTTATAAAGAAACGAAAGAAGTATTAAACAAGTTATAGAAACATTTTTTAAGTCGTTGTAGAGCCTTTCGATCACCCAATTGCAAATTTGACTCAACTTGAAATATATATTTAAAAAGTAAAATATATATAAATTTAACTCAACTTATATAAACATATCAACACAACTTATTAGTGTATGGGAGTCGCCAACAATCGACCGCCATGATCTGCCTTGTCGACGTACCAATAGCTGACATCAACCAATCTTCGTGTCTTGCAACTCATGGACCCAAAGTGTTATTGGCGACCAAGGTCGAGGCCGCCATCGCCATTGTTGGCGGCACTTTACGTTATGAGCAAAACAACATGTTGATGAGCAATAAAGGTGAAAACATATCAGGCTGCCTAGGTTCCGACATGGCGGTACTAGGTCCTTGATACGACATGTACAATCCCTTGGCATGATGGCCGCCTTGTTCAGTAATAGATTTTGATTGCCGTCGTAGCACGACAACACCTTAGCATAATGAACGTCATGTTCAGTAATATAGATGTCGGCTACCGTCGTAGCGCGACAACACCTTGGCATGATGGCGGCCATGTTCAGTAATAGATGTCGATTGCCTTCGTAGCACGACAACTCCTTGGCATGATGACCGCCATGTTTAGTGATAGATGTCAACAATCATAAAAGATATGTAGATCAATCTAATAAGCATGTCATAGTTGTTGCTGACAAGGAAGACCTTGACAAGGAAGACCTTGCCGACATAGGCACGTAGATACGCATATAATCGTACACGTGTATAGACGAGATCGTACAACAAGGAACCGACCTACATGGGCTATAAAAAGACCATCTGCACTTTTCTCGAGGTACTCACTTTCAGCTTGCGTGCACTTTATCTTGTCGACCTTGTCTGACTTAGTTACGAGAGTGGGTTTCATCGGCAACCCCCGTGGTCCGTCATCTTTTGTTACTTTTGCAGGCACGCGACAACTATTTGACCGCCAACTCCAGTAAACGCCAAGTCTTGTCATCCCTCCAAAGGTCATCAACCCTTGACATCCCTATTTCATACCCGAAATAATTAGATTTTAATAAAGCTTATATAAATTGATCAAACTACTCTAAACTTTTTTAAAAAATTCTTAGTTTATATAGAATGTCGTGAGTCTACACTTTGGGAATAACAAAGGTCAATAACAATGGTCAATAACAGCTTTAAATGTCTATAGTTTAATATTTTAACGATCTCTTTTGTCATTAGTTTAGCAGTTTGCAAGTTTCTTGCTGGTGCATGCCTTATTTGTCGTTTGTACTTAATTTATGATTTGTTATTGAGCCACTTCACCTAGGGAATAGATTCTTCATTTCTCTTCCTGGAGAGAATTTTTATTACTTAATTTGAGTAATTAACTAGTGTATACTTAGAGAAAATAAAAGAGAATGATTGACGTGCAACAATATTACAAAAGCCAACAAAGGTAACTAAAAAGTAGAAAAAATGAAGTGGAAATGACAAAAAGTTATCTGAATATAAATATTGAACATTACTTTACAAGGTTCAAGATTCTTCCCTAAGCAAAAATTTCAATATAATTAGATTCTTTCTCAAACCTTTGTCGTTACTTGTTTGGTTAACGAGACCCATTTTCTTGATTATTCGAAGCTGAAATTCTCTGCAATATTCTGCATTGACAATTTTTCTCATCAATAACAATCAAAGAATTTCAATTCTAGATAAGAAACAAAACAGAGTATATTATGAGAATAACTAGGCAATATAATGACAATTTGATACATAATGCACAGGCTTATGTTTCTTTTTTTTACTTGCACTACTAAATGTGATTAGATCTGGCAAATTTTTTTGACCCAAACACTTAACCAGTATGTGCTCAAGTGTTTACAAAGTAACTAAAGTGATGTTTAACTAAAAGAGCTTCAATTAATCTGAATTGAACCTCAATTCATTAGATCCAAAACCAACTTGACTAACTGATTTAAGTAGATGAGATGTTAACGTTCATGTGACGCTGATCTTCACAAATAAAGATTGCTAATAGTAATAGAGACTATAATGTTTCAATAGCCCATGACTTTATTATTGCAATTGATGTCCTATGATTTTCCTCTATACAAATATATTAAAAGGCGTTCCTATTTAAGGAACGGTGCCACATGACACTCTACTCAAGCTTCTAATACACATGTTTATAATCTTATTTAAAAATATTAACAATATGTAATTACTAGGATTCGAACACATAACCTTTGAAATAAAATGTGAGAGTTTAACCACTAATCCACTACAATTTCAATGCTTAATTTTCAAAGTAAAACATAATAAAGTCTTATAACTATATGTAATCATAAAGACATAGACAAGCTTTTTAATTATTAACACTTTTATTAAGTGATAACATTCTCTTACCCAAATTCCATTGAAATTGTTATAATATCCCCGGTTCCTTAGAATTTTTTTAAAAAACAATTTATCATGTCATAACGTCCATTTTTCAATTTTGCACTAGACAAAATATTAAGAAAAGCTAATAAAATCAAGTATGAGATTTATGAATAATAATATATTTGATAATTGTAACTAACCCGAGGCATCGCTCGAGCCAAATTACTAGTTATAAATGAAAACCAGGCATTAGCTGATACTCCTATATAAACTCTTGCATGCTGCATTTCAACCATTTTAAATCTTTTAGCAAGAGTAAGTTCATAATAACCGTTTTTTATAATATTAAATAACATGTTCCAATAATGCACCCGAATGACAAAAAAAAGCTATGCCAATTATTGAAAAGTTGGTTTTGTTTGTCCATGCCTCGTTATCAACATGCATGAAGTTTGTGGCCAGCCGGATAATAATAGAAATTAATACATTTACCTATTTACGTACAACATAATTGTGGGATCACTTAATTGTTTTCAACGTCTTGTATTTATGGAATTTTCGTGTGTCATGCCAATATATACAGCTTAAAAGTTATTAAGAGTTATATTTGGATTTTTATATAATAGATGTATTATGTAAACTAAAGAGCATAAAACATGTACATATGCTATGTCAAAATGGAGTGACCAACAATTATATGAATATAAGAAAAATTAGTGGACAGGATATAATTTGAAACGCAGTAGTAAATTAAAGTTTAACTATAATCCACGAGTTTCCTAGAAATACCAGTAGTTATGCAGCAAGTTCTCCAGTTAGGACAAAGAGCTTTGTATAAATGACATATAGACACAAGAGATAGATATAACTATGGTCCTATTTGGCAATTAGCGGATAGTTGTTAGATGTTAGCTGATTCTATTAGGTGTTTGGTAAGAAGCTGATAGCTGATTGACACATAATTGTATAAAATGACCAATAAGGATATGTGCATAATCCATTGTTGTACTTTTTATTGTTTTATTAATGTAAGTTTTAAAAACTTTTGGACATATATGTAGTTTAGCCCACTCATTGCCAAACCTCTAATGTCAAAAAGATCCTCCCCCAACTTTTTCAAAAAGAGTTTTTTCTTGCTCAATCAACTATTTGAAACCTCTCTTTACAAAACACTTAAATTAGAGGATTGACTAGTCAAATCCTCTAATATGAGTTTAAACCTCTAACTTTGCCCCAAACCACTCTTAACCATATAAGGTTAATAGAATATAAAACTATTCTTGGGATTCCAACCATCAGCTTAAGTTTTTATTGATTGAGTTGTCCTTTGACATGGTACCAGAGCCAGCGTGCCATAAAGGTCACGGGTTCAAATCTCATCCACCCCTCATTTCTAAGTGGAATATTTAGCGCCAAGTATGAGGGAGGCTTGTGCTGCATCCACACTTCAAGCCCAATGGGCTTTCGCGTGAGGGGGCGTGAGAGTATAAAGCTACTTCTGGGACTCCAACCATCAGATTAAGCTTTTGGTTGAGTTGGTCCTTTGACAAAGGCCTATATAAGATCCTATACTTTGGAGATATCCAAAAGATTTAAAGAAATAAATAGTTTTTATTTTAATCTATAATTACCAAAAAGAAGCTTTATAAAATATTTTCTTCAAATCTAGAATCATGAGATGATAGAAGATTATGAAACACAAATTTCAAACTGAATTATTGTGAATTAACTTATAGTATACGTAGTATATCTAAAAGCTTGATGTGATGATGAGGCAATGTAATGAAATTTTGTAGAAAATAAGATATGAATAAGGAGAAGTGTACAAGGAGAAGTGTACAATTTTATAGTGAATTCCCCAATTAAGTAGCCATGTAGTATGAATTCTGAATCTCTAACAAATATAAACCATTCTAGTTCCTATAAATCATATGCATTCTTTTAGGAGGATGAAAATATTAATAAAGATATTTCTTAAACATCATTAAACACATATAGAAAATATATAACCATACAATTAAGTTATATGGTTTAGCTGCTGTGAGCTATTATGAGATGTTTGGATGATTGACAACTCAGCTCAACCCTTTTATCTCCTGTATTTGCGCTTGTTAGAGATGTAAAAGTTAGTTACAAGTTTGTGAGAAATAAGATTTCGTCACTTTCTTTTCTTCAATTTTACTCTCTAAATTTCTCTCTATATTTGATCTGTAATTCAATCTAGCTGATTGAATTCACATGGTATCAGAGCTAAAAAGGTCGAAGGATCAATCAATACATTTATTGAAGATCAAAATCTTCAACATTTTCTTCAGTTCATATGATTTTTCATCTTCCTGTTAAACTTACCTAAATTTTCTCAGAATCTTTGATATTTCCTGAAATTTTCTGCAATGGAAGAAGTTTCTTTTGGACGACAGAATTCAACTAATTCTACTCCAATTGGTTATGCTGATCAATACTCCCTCCGTCCCAGAAAGATCTGAACACTTATTGGGACACGTAGTTTAAGGTGATAAGTTGTAGTGTGGTTATCAAAAGTTATTTTATTTAAAAAGTTGATGTGATAGAAGTTGGTGGGGTATTTTTTATTAGAGGAGAGAGGAAGTTGGGTAACTTTTTATTGATAAAAGGAAGAGTGTGGGTCAAATATGTGTAAAAGAAATAGGAGTATTAATAGTGGGACCATGCCAAAAATGAAAGCGTTCAAACTAATTTGGGACAAACATAAAGGAAAGTGTTCAGACTATTATGAGACGGAGGGAGTATTTCTTAGGTTATGGAGATCATCCAGAACAACAACTTGGATCTCACAATTTTAATGGAGATAATTTTGTCAGTTGGAATCGTGTGATTCGTATGGCTCTTGGAGCTAAAAATAAGTTGTGTTTTGTTGATGGATCATGCAAGAGACCTGCTGTTGATGATCCAAATTTACAGAAATGGATCAGGAATGATCATATGGTTCAATCATGGATCATAAATTCCATGGATAAGACAATTTCTGAAGGATTTTTGCTACAACAATCTACATGCCAACTATATGAGGAAATTCTTGAGAGGTATGGACAATCAAACGCTCCTCAATTGTTTGAATTACATATAAAATTAACTTCAATTCAACAAGATTCATCTTCTATAGTTGAATATTACTCTCAATTGAAGAGAGTTTGGGATGAAATTCAACTGTTAGAGGCATTTTCAGATTGTGAATGTGGAGCATCGAATAATTGTTCTTGTGGATTGCTTAGAAAAGTTCTTGCTGCTGATAAAAAACAAAAACTAATTCTATTTCTTGCTGGTTTGAATCTCGATTTTGCTTCATCTAAGACTAATATTCTGAGCATGGATCCATTACCTACAGTGAATAGAGCTTATTATATTCTGTTGCAAGTAAAGAAACAGAATAAGCTTAGTGATTGAAAAACATCAAGTTTCTTCTCATATTGGTGCTTTTGCATCTATGAAGCAAAATTTTCATCCATCTCCTTCTTATAACACTGGTGTTAAGAGAGATTTTAAGAAGTTCAAGGCAGAAAAACATGATATAAAGTGTACTCATTGCAAGAAGACAGATCACACTGTTGATCAATGTTTCAAATTGACTTGAGTCATTCCTCACTGGTTCGCAAATCTGAGAAGTAAACATCCTGGAGGTTCAAGAATGGCAGCAAATGTTTGTGAAATGTCTACTATTGATTTTGTAGCTGATAGTCCATTGAAGTTTGGGACTCAATCCTCTAAGCAAGAAGCTAAAGTAGATTCATCATTGGTGAATGTTGTGTATAATTAAGGAGATGATGAAGATGATGAAGAATCAATCTGCAATTGGATAGAGCTCTTCTCATTCTATCAACTTTGCAGGTACTATTATTGTTTCTAATGATGAAACTTTGCATTCTTCATACAGTCACCTGGATTGGATTGTGGATACAAGTGCCACATATCATATGATATGTGATAAATCATTATTCCTTGATTCAAGGTCTTATCTCAATCTATTAAGGTTGGTTTACCAGATGGTAAACTTAAATTGGTAACACATAATTGGTTATGTTCATGTCACACCTAACATTCATATTTCAAATCTGTTTTTGCTTCCAGACTTCAAACATAATCTCCTCTCTGTTGGCAGATTGTTAGATGAACATCATTTGCTAGGTAAATTCACTCCTAATTCCTGCATTTTTCAGGACCTTACAACTAGCCAAGTCAAGGCAGTTAGGAAAGCTGGCTTATACAAGTTTCAATATGATTTCTCTACATCATGTTCAACATCTGTTCAATTGAGTACTGCTTTACATGCTCAAACTTCTTTACTTTCATTTGTTGTTTGTCATTCTAGACTAGGGCATCCCTTTGTTCATAATATGACTAAAATGAGATCCTTGTTTGATTGTAACATTTATTGTTCTTTTGATTGTGAAGCTTGTGTGTTTGCTAAGATGCATAAATTTCATTTTCCTATATATGAATCTCATGCTGTTGCTCCTTTTCATTTGCTACATGTAGATTTATGGGGGCCTTATTTGACAATCTTCTTTGACTGATGCTACTTATTTTCTTACTCTTTTGGATGATCACACTAGAGTAAAATGGACACATCTTGTTCATTCTAAAACACAAGTTCCTATTATTCTTTCTCACTTCCTAGCTTACATTGAATCAGTTTGGCATGCATTTGAAAATGATTAGGAGTAATAATGGGACAGAGATTATCCAACATTCTTGTGCTCAATTGTTTGCTAACAAAGACATTATTCATCAAAAAAGCCTTCCTGGAACTACCTGACAAAATACGAGAGTGGAACGTAAACATAGGCATCTGTTGGACACTGCTAGAGCTATTAGATTACATGCTCATTTACCCATTAAATTATGGGGTGATTGCTTACTAACAGTTGCGTATTTGATAAATCTTAGGCCTACTCGTGTGTTGAATTGGGAAACTCCCTATGAAATGCTCATGAACAAGCCTCCCACTTATGATCACTTGAGAATCATTGGTTGCTTATGCTATGTTGAACACAAAACTTCAGATAAGTTTGCACCTAGAGCTTCAAAATGTATCTTTCTAGGGTATCCTTATGCTCATAAAGGTTACAAGTGTTATGGTTCAACTAATCACAAAGTTGTTTTGAGCAAAAATGTTAAATTTCTATAACACGTCTTTCCTTTTGCACCTAATATTTCTCTTTTTGTCTCTGCTCCTCTTCCTACTTCTCCTATAGTAAATCCTGCTATGAGTCCAGACTATCATGACGATATTCCCATGTTCTCTACTCCTTCTTTTCCTACTTCATCATCTGACATATCTTCTCCTTCTCTTCCACATCCAAATTCACCTATTATTTCTTCTCCTTCTACTGAGTTCACAGAACCAGAACCTTCTAAACACTCTATTGTTCCTAACATCACCTACACTTCACCCTCCTATAATATTATTTCTAACATCTCCAATAATTTTGTGCTTGTATGTGTGATACCATTCACATAAGGAAAAATTGACAATGAGGGTCTGAAGTTTGGGTGATGATTTTTAAAAGGGCTGAACTATTGATTAACCTGTGTCGGTCCCTACTTTAGAGGGTTTTAACTTTTACCGGGCCTCGGTGACTTGATACTATTGATAATTTTTAATGCAACCATAATTATACCCATTTCATTAGTGCATTAAAAAAAAGTCCCGACACACATTAAGAAACCGATTATTGGGTTCAATAAGTTCGAAATAAAAGAGAAAACACGAAAAAAATCAAGGAAAAATGGAATCTAGTAATCCCACCTTTGGCACATCTTCTGAAAACAATCCCACCTCATCGAAATCTGGAAACAATCCCACCTTATACCCCAATATTCTTAAAACAAGCCTTTTTACCTCCAACCTGTTTAACAGGTAATTTTTATTTTCGTCCTTTAATCTCTCTCTTCCCACCATGACCACCACCCCCTAAGCCTAGCCCCCTCAACCAGCCCCCAATCCCTTCCCCCCACTGCCCCCTCCCCCCCCCCCTCTTCCTCCACCATCGATTTCGCCCTCCCCCTTCACCGCCGATTTCCCAGCCCCCACCCCCTCTTCCTCCACCGCTGATTTCCCCACCCCCTCTTCCTCCACAGTCGATTTCGCCCTCCCCCTTCATCGTCGATTTCCCAGCCCCCACCCCTCTTCCTCCACCGTCGATTTCGCCCTCCCCCTTCATCGTCGATTTCCAGCCCCCCCCCCTCTTCCTCCACCGCTGATTTCCCCACCCCCTCTTCCTCCACCGTCGATTTCCCCCTCCCCCTTCACCGCCGATTCCCCACCCTCACCCATTTCTCCACCTAAATCAATTACGTCGCCATTATGTAGCAATAAGGTGTTCCGCCGTCGATTTGATCGAATCCCGGCGCTAATTGTTGCCTTCTCGCCATTGATTTCGTCTTTGTTTCAAAGTCGCAGTCGAAGTCAATTGAAGGAAGATTCATGTCAATGCGCGACGGAGAAGGGGCGGCGGCAATGCGCGCGTCGGAGGAGGGAGGGAGGGGCTGGGAAAGGGAAGCAATGCGCGACCGAATTTTTGGGTTTCAAAGCGAAGACTCACACTTTGGGTTTGGGGACTGTGGGTTGCGGGGGAGGAGGGGGAGGGGTGGCGGGTCATGGGAAGGGGATGTGTAATTCCGGATTTTGATGGAAGGGGAAGGGGGCTTCACGGGAGGGGGAGGGAGGTTACTGGGCTGCGGGGAGGGGGGCGTGGGTGGTGAAGTAGTGGTCAGGGGGTGGGGTGGCTGTTATGGGAAGATATGGTGGTTGTTATGGAGGTAGGGGTGGTGAGGTGGAAGATATGGTGGCTGTTATGGAAGATATGGTGGTTGTTATGGAGGTAGGGGTGGCAGGGGATGGGTGCTCCGCCAGGGGAGGGAAGACCAATCAAAAGGTGACACGTGGCAAGTCACCTTCTAAAATAAATTGCCAATTTCACAAACCGGTAAAAGGCTTATTTTGAGAATATGGGGGTATAAGGTGAGATTGTTTCCAGATTTCGATGAGGTGGGATTGTTTTCAGAAGATGTGCCAAAGGTGGAATTATTAGATTCCATTTTTCCAAAAATCAAAGTAGAAAACGTAAGAATTTTATGTCAATCTTAAAATTGCTAGATTGATTGGGCACGAATTTCAATATGTTTATAAAATCTTAATATCTCTTATTTCTTTTATGTAAAAAGTTATAAAAAATTGATACTATAATCTACACATCGAGACGAATCTAACAAGACCACACATGACTATATTTTTACTTATTAAAAAATCACAATAATTGATTAAAGTTGGTAGTTAGATTTCCTAAAATAGAAGTGTAGCAATTAAAAAGAAACGGAGGGAGTACTTCACTAGTTAGTAATTTTAGTACACTCCCTCCACTAGTTCGCAAATTAGATCATGGGGAAGGGAGTAGGATGAGCATCCTACACCTTCCCCTAAGTGACGTCGTTTTATTAGTTTTAGGAGAGCCAAAAATTTGGCTGGCTTTTGGCAGTATTTTTGAAAGTGGGCCAGCTCCCCCATTTTAAGCTTTTGTACTTTGTTGCTTACATCACTCACTCATTCACTCTCTTTCTCTCTCATTTATTTTTCAAGAACCATTTCA
Source organism: Beta lomatogona (assembly GCA_947646795.1). NCBI lineage: Eukaryota > Viridiplantae > Streptophyta > Magnoliopsida > Caryophyllales > Amaranthaceae > Beta > Beta lomatogona. Next base: position 7,824,351 of record CANSNZ010000089.1, read on the forward strand.
ATTCTCTCTCTCATTTATTTTGTTCTTCATTTATTTCTCCCTGATTTTCATTCATTTCTATCATAAATTCCCAAAAGTTGATATTTGGTTTTATTTTCTGTTTTGCATTTTTAAAATTTTGCATGTTGAAGCAATTTTTTTGATGTACAAATGCATATGGTTTGTTGTACAATAATATACGAGTGTACATTTTGTATTTTTCAGTGATCAAAGTAATGACCATCAGTGTACATTGTGATTTATCCTTATTGCGTTGGTTGTGGTACCTTTTTTTGATTACTAGCTCCACCTACAGTTGCATGTACATGTATGTACCTTGCATGTACACTTTCTTGACATTCATGTACATTAACTGGTTTATAATCATTTTGTTATGTGTTGACCTTTTGTTTTAATACCTATATTGAGTTTTTTTTTTTTTTTGTTTGTGCCTATAGAATATGTTGAGTCTGAGACATCTAAATTGATACTCAAAGAGGTGGCTAATGACGAAGAAGCTTACAGATTATACAATGACTATGCCTTTAAATGTGGATTTGGGATTCGTAAGGCCAAAGTTTGTTGGAGATATGATACAAAGATCATTAGACAATGATTTTTAGCTATGCATGCATGTTAGTGAAGCTAATGTACATTTAGTCATACACAGTGAACATTAACACAACTGTAATGTACACAAAACAAAGTCAGCTATATAAAATAACTTGAACATTCAGTCATAACAACATTGTACATTCAGGCTTAGTAATTGAACAATCTTGCTTGAACATTTGTACATTGAGTCATATCTAGTGAACATTCAATCAAACAATAATGTATATATTTTGAGTTATAACCAGTGAACAATATCAGCTTCATAAAATACCTTGAACATTCAGTCATAGTAACATTGTACATTCAAGCATAGAAATTGAACAATCTTGCTATAACATTGTACATTGAGTCATAACCAGTGAATATTCAATAAAACAATATTGTACATTGAGTCATATCCAGTGAACATGTTGAATTTCATCACTTTGAATTGTGGCACCTGGTGCACTATGAGGTATGGGACTGTAATTGTACATATTGAATTTCATCAGTGAACAAACATCAACACACCAGTGTACAAAGAAACAAAGATTGCAAATTACTCACTTGACATCGCCTTCGAGGAATTGGGTTACTTTCAAATTTGGGCCGCCATTGTACATTTTGATTTTGTTAATGAACAACCACGAAGCCAAGAATGTACAAAGAAACATAATAGAATAAAAGTATTTATTTGGCATCCTAGTTGCATGTAATGTTTCACTCTCACTTGTGGGACTGTCAGTGTCATTGTACATATATTGAATTTTAATGAACAACCATAGTCTATCATTTGTACCTTTACCCCAGTAATGTACAATCAATTTCACTTAATGTACAACAATGTAAATAATAAGAAGTAACCACAGTTTGTTTGCATGTTCATAAAAATAACAACATAGTTCATATGTTCAATGGAAGTCCATTATTGTACAACAGAAAGATTAACAATGTAAGTCAATTGTTCAAATCAAATTCCATCATGCAGCCCCATAAAATCGCCAATAACACACAGTGAACAATAACAGACATCCAAAGTACAATCCTTGTGATATAGTGAACAATGTGTAAAGACAGATCTTCAAAGTAGAGGTTCAGATAGTGGATTGAAAATATGGAGGTTATGGAGTTTTTGATTTTTTTTGAGAGAGAAAATGTAGAGGGAAGTGAAATGATGGAGGTTGAGTGTGGGAAAGAGAGAAGTGGTGAACAGTATATCAGGGGAAATGATGGCGGTTGACATCAAATCAGTTATTAAATAGTGAATAATAACTATCAAATCAGTTACTTTTTGAATTTTCGACATGTACACTGGAAATAAGGGAATGTACATTGACTGTCAAATCAATTACTTTTTGCATGTTCATTGGTGCGTTTTATTCTTCTCGCCTTGCGTTTTGGAGCTGGTGTAGGATGAGCTTAGTAATTTTAGCCCAAAAAGTTATTTATCTTTACATCAAAGTCTTAAGAATTTGCATAGAGACATATCAGAGAACTTTATGGACAAGGCCACAAAATGAAAATGGCATGTCAAAGCACATGGACACACACACAGACTCTCATATTATCATATACGGTATACCATAGTTTGGTGCAATAAACGTCAAGCAAAAAATGGAGAAGCTGAGCAAAAAAAAAAAAAGAAAAGAAAAAAAGAATTTTCGGTAGAGATAGGAAAGAATGAGAAGAATTCATGTGAGGTAGAAAATAGCAAAACGAAGAAAGTGACAAGATAGAGGGTATAGCCGTTAGAGAGGGCAGAGGGGACGGTGTGAGAGTGGTATTGGCTGGATGCCAGCCATATTTGTAACTTGTGTCTAATAAGCAAATCTCCAACCCTACCTAACCCAACCCAACACTGATGACTGATGAGTGATGACTGATGAGAGAGAAACCGACCCACGATGATTAGTCCTCACATGGTCTCGGTGTCTATCTTGGTCCCACCCTTTCAAATTTCATTTTTTCCAAATCTATGCTCTATTTTGTGGAAGAACATAGAACTCTAGTAGTTCACAAAATTACAATTTGGGTATCTTTGGCAAAATTGGCTATTAGTACTATATTAGTTAGTATTAGCCGTTGGAGATTAATGTTATGTGTAGACACAATGAGAGGTAGAGAAACTTGTAGAATAGTTAGAAAAATAGTCCTAATTTTCATCCAATTATATTGTAAAGCTACCATTACTTTACTAGCAATTATTAAGAAAGTATTTGCAATAAATTAACATAATTAATTGTCAGTTTTGTAAAGACGTCCACTTCATCTCGTTTATTATACTCATACCTACACATAAATACTCTAATACATGCTCTATGCTCCTAAAATATTTTGTTTGTCCTCCTATGTCGCATATTGATTCCAAATTATTATATATACATAGCATAATCCTTTAAAACTTGAATTTCAACATTTTTACCATAAGAAACCAACTGGAGAGTCTAATAATAATAAGAAACAATTTAGGGCTCGTTCATTATTGTTTTCTGTTTCCAGTTTTCAGTTTTTTTGAAAACCAAAAACAAAAATGTGGAAACCAGAAAAAGTAGTTTCCAGTTTTCTGTTGTCAGTTTTCAAAATTGACATGTTTAGTAAGAATATGACTAATTTTAAGTTCATTATACCCCTTATATCATATGACTTTTATATTCATAAAACCAAAAACTGGAAACATACAGTGATGCCGAACGGGCCCTTAAATTTTTTACTTACTTTATCTAAATATTGGTTATCATTTTGCAACTATTGAAGGTAACCAAAATAAAAAGAAAAACATGTTATTGAAAAATCACATAAGACATGTCACGGTGCCACATGGATTACCAGTTAGTACGATAGAGTCATGAGATTGCTAATAATACACCTGTTGAGTTACCAACGACAATTACCAAGATTGTAATAAGACCATTGTTAATCTCTTTTAACTATATGAAGATACTGATAAGAACATGTAGTGTTACTTATAATGATGCAACATTATTTAAACGTGAGACATGTCATACAAAAAAACAGCTTGATATATAAATTTTTACAAGTTAAGTTAGGCCTCGTTCTTTTAGACTGAACTAAACTGAACTGAAATGTAGAGAGTAACTTAATTACGAGAAACTGAATTGAACTGAAAATAAGTCCAAAAGAACATGACCTTAATATGTGTTTTTTTCTCCTCGTATTAATAAAATAAAGCATAACTTTACATTTTTATTCCAACCATTAACACAAACAATAATTAAACACATCTCTATAAAACCTTAATCATTCTACATTACCCCACATGTACCAATACAATATACACTACAATATTACAAAATTCCTCCAAAAAAAAAAAAAGAAGAATACCACAAGCTTATCCACACTTCTAGTAACATCTTTTATACAATCCCCATCGTCTTTATAAACCCTCCCCACCACTCACTTCTCCACTACTTCACCCTCTTCAAAAATAAAAAAAAACCCTAGACAGAGAAACACAAACACAAACACAACACACAAAAGTAGAGAGAGAAAAGAAAAATGACTAAGGAAGTAAGTGAAGAAGCACAAGTTCATCAACATGGAAAAGACTACGTTGATCCACCTCCAGCACCATTGTTTGACATGGGAGAACTCAAACTTTGGTCGTTTTGGAGAGCTGTAATTGCTGAGTTTATTGCAACTCTTTTGTTTCTTTACATAACAGTTGCAACTGTTATTGGTTACAAAAATGAGACTGACCCTTGTGCTACTGTTGGTCTCCTTGGTATTGCTTGGTCTTTTGGTGGCATGATCTTTATTCTTGTTTACTGCACCGCTGGTATTTCTGGTTAGTTTTTTCTCACCCCTCTTCTAAGCTTTCCTCTTCATATTTTTACCTCATTTTGTTCTACATAACAAGAAAAAGTGTGTTATTTTTTTGTATTTTCTTGTAGAAATTTTCTGGGTTTGTTTTAAAATCATCAAAACAGAGTCATATAATGTTAAACCTTGTGCTTTACTCCATATATTTTCTGGGTTTGAGATTATTTATGGTTATTTTTCTACTTGGTCTTCAAAAATAACTAAAGCAGAGTCATATAAGCTTATTTTTTGTGATTTGCTCTTCATATTTTCTGAGTTTGAGCTCATTTTTGTTTTTTTGTTTTATTTTACTTTATGGGTCTTCCAAAACAACTAAAACTGTGTCATATGTGCTTGAATTATGTTCATTACTCCATATATTTTCTAGGTTTAAGCTCATTTTTGTAGTTTCTTTTATAAATCGTCTAAAACAACCAAAACAAAGTCATATAAGCTCAATATTTCTGCTTTTGTTCATGTAAAGTTTTCCAAGAGTTTGATCTCATTTAAACAATATCACCGTTTATAATCCTAAGTAACTTTACATACTAATTTCAGCTAAAATATTCATTTTATTAAAGTTCAATAAAATCTAACATAATTATTTTTCTGTAACATTAATCAGGAGGACACATCAACCCAGCAGTAACCTTCGGTTTGTTCCTAGCAAGGAAGGTTTCATTACTAAGGGCATTCTTCTACATGGTGGGCCAATGCGCAGGTGCCATCTGTGGTGTAGGGTTAGTTAAGGCTTTCATGAGTGGGGCCTATGTTCGCCTAGGTGGTGGGGCCAACTCTGTACAACCTGGGTACAATAAGGGCACTGCTCTTGGAGCTGAAATTATTGGAACTTTTGTTTTGGTTTACACTGTTTTCTCAGCTACTGACCCTAAAAGAAGTGCACGTGACTCTCACGTGCCTATCCTTGCTCCTCTTCCTATTGGTTTTGCTGTGTTTATGGTTCATTTGGCTACTATTCCCATCACTGGCACTGGTATTAACCCTGCTAGAAGCTTTGGAGCTGCTGTTATCTTCAATGACAAGAAGGCGTGGGATGACCATGTAAGTTCGCCTTCTAGTCTCCTAATGTTTTTTCTCCTTACCTTCAAAAAAAAAAAAAAAAAAAAAAGAGTTCGCTTTCCTTTGTACTAGGATATTTTCGTCATTTAAGTTCTTTGGTTTATCTTTTTAAATGATTTGATTATTATGACAAGGGTATTATAGTCATTTAAGTTTTTGAGTGGTCTTGTTTTTGAATGATTATTGTGACAAAGGGTATTTTGGTCATCTAAGTTCTTGGGTGGTGTTTTTTTTGAATGATCATTGTGACAAGGGTAATTTGGTCATTTAAGTTCTTGGGTGGTGTTTGTTTTTGAATGATTATTGTGACAAGGGTATGTTGGTCATTTTAGGTTGTGTTATGCAAATTACTAATGTTTAAATTATTATACAGTGGATATTCTGGGTTGGACCATTTGTGGGAGCATTGGCAGCAGCAGCATACCACCAGTATATCTTGAGAGCAGCAGCCATTAAGGCTTTGGGATCATTCCGAAGCAACCCCACCAACTAAGAAGTAAGAAGAATTGGAAGAAGAAAAGAAAAAAAAAACAAGGGAAAAAAATTGATTTGTTTTTTGTGTGCAGCATCAAGTATGAAGAAGAAATATTGTTCAGTTATTCTCTCTTTTCTCTAAGTCTTTGCTCTTTTTTTTTTGGGTAAATTTTCCTCTTGTAATTCTTGGGTATGTGAAGTAAATTATTGAGTTAGCATCAATCAATGTCTCTATTATTGCTCATCATCAAGTATTATCATATTTTACTCCTAATGGCCAGTTTGTCTCATGCTTCTTTATCAAATTACCTTTTGTTAGGACGAAAATGCCCTAGGTATAGAAAGGAAGTCTTTTGATTAGATGATAACATGTATTGGTATAAACAAGTTATATTCCAGTTATCATCTAATCAAAAGATGTTTTCGTCCCAATAAGGTTTAACACGTTTACAAACAAGTTATATTACAGTTACAGCAAATTCAGATAAAGTCTAATAAGTTTAGATAAGTTAAAATAAATAAAAATAAGTTGATTACGTCGACTGTCATTAGTGTAACTCGTTCATTCTCAAGATTCAACTGAGATTCTCATTGCTTTATTAGAAGCGTACAAAGGGCAACAATTTGTTTTCTTAGCTTTAATCATACTTAGTAATTTTTGATACTATTAATATAATGTTTAAAGTTGCTCTTTACAAACTTTCAAAAGAGAAATAGTAGAAATAAAGAAAAAGTAAACACAATTTAGTCTCAATTATTAGTTATATTATCTTCAAGTCTTGGCTAGTGAGCAACATAGCATCTACATGTAGCACCACAATTTTCTACTAGTAGTAGAGTAGCAATAGATTTTACTAAATTCATGCAAAAAGAACCAAAATATAGATAGGTCCAAAATAGTATGTGTTGTCATATCACATGCAAAGACACCATCAGCAAACCCATTTGCTGGACGTAGAATTTACTCATTGAGATAAGAGGCCACGCAAACTAAGGACACTTGTCAGCTAATCATTGAATTACACAAGAATTTACCCGTTACAATTCTTGAAAATCGTGCAATATGGTGACACGTGTCAGTACAACATAGGGGATTACCAGTAACTGTTCCAACCAAAAACAACCAGTGGTGGTTTGAAGAAAGTGTAATTGTAGAGTGAAAAAAAAGCTGGTGAAGTTTGGTCACTTTTTGACTAAAGGCCAAACAAAGCGCAATAAAGTTTTAAGCAAAAAGATGGAAATAATGCATAAATTTGAGCTTAAAATCCATAATTTAATGTTCGTTAAGACATGGGCCTTGCTAGAGTATTAAAGGGAAAGATCACATGGGGGGAAGTTGGGGCCATATTCAATGATTTATGTAGGGGAGAATATAATAATGGAATGATCTTTTCGTTTTATTTATTTTGATTTTCTAGTATATGAATCATGAATGTTTATATAATTATAGTAGTGTTTTCTAAATAAATAAATAAATAAATAAAAGTTGATTTCAGTGAGGTAGGGATTGCAAAGTACACCATCTCTGATATCTGTCACAAGAACAAATTATGTAAATAGTAGTCAAGGCTCAAAAATCAGAATAAAATCTGCATTTGACTAACAAGGATCTGACAAATACGATAATTTTTCTATCCTTGGTTGTTATTTTCATTGATATAATCTTTTGTATCGAATTTCTTGTCAATTTTGGATAATAGATGACAAGTTGTAATACGCTATCTAATGCTGTAGCTATTATATGTTGAAATTATGACCAATAAGTTAAGAAACGACATAAACTTAGCTTGAATTTATCGCTACTTTCATTTCGTACAAATTTATGGTGATAGATACTCTTATTGATGAATTTAAAACATCTATGGTGATTGATTGAGAAAACACCAATGAAGCCATAAATACTTATTTTTGAAGTGGAAAAGAATATATACAAGGTACTTAAACGTTTTCAAAAAAAAAAAAAGTACTTAAACAAGTGAAAAATCTATACTAATATATTAAAAGTCGTGCGTGACAACACATACACGCCACGTGGCACCTCTGTTGCTCTACTAGAATTGTCCAATGTGTACGTATGTCATGTCAATTAACAAAAGTAAAATTAGCTTGCAACAAGATTTGAAGACGTGACCTTTTATTATTATACATAGCACAATTACCATCGCAACCAACTTTTAATCATGCTTTAAATGTCCATAGTATTAATATTTGTACCTTTTAAATGTTGAGTTTTCTTTAATATAATACGAATGAAAAAAATACATATTAAGTTTGGAAAACAATACCATCCGGGCCCAAATACTAGTTAGGTTATACATAACCTGCTTTTATCAAACACTGTGGTCATCAAGCGAGGATGGGATCCGAGAATGAGGGAGTAGAAGAGTGGTAATCCCTTTCATCTTTCACCCACATGTTGTAGGTTCGGTTCTCATTAGCGGGTTTGGGGGGTTTTGGGGTAGGTTGTATTTAGGTGCCCTGTGAGAGGGCGTTAATGTAATTTATCTTACCAAATTTTAAAAAATTAAAGGGAGGACGGAATCCCAAGAAATTCATAGGTAATTAATTTGAAAGGTACTTCTCAACAACATATTCTACATTAATATTCAATGGAAATAACAGAATGAGAATGTAATGCTAGATTATTATACTCCTATAGGGTCAGACTGAGACATCAAAGTAGCTAAATTAAGTTCATTACCAAAAAAAGAAAACCCCTAGAAAAAGTTATTTATATGCATAGTTTAAATGTTGAATACAAAATCTATTTTAAAGTAGAAATTAATCTTGTTATAGAAAATATTCTTGCATAATTTGAATACCATATTGTTGTTAGGTATCTTAACTAATAAAGGTTGCAAGCCAACTCATTTTTTTTGTTCTAAATTTTTGTTCTTTGATTTTTTTTGAAAGAAAAGGCGGGACAAATATATTAAATCAAGTCAAGTTCCACCAAAATCAAAATAATTTAGGAAAAGAGAGAGCCTAGGGATGACAATGAGTTGAGACAACTCGCGAACTACTCGAGATCGACTCGGTCAAAACTCGGTCAAAGCTCGACTCGAGTGAGTCGAATCGAACTCGAGCTCGACTCGAGATGTTGGTGAGTCGAGTTGAGCAACTCAATACTCGACTCGAAAACTCGTGAGAAGCTCGAATACCCAATTATCAATAGCAAAATACCTAAATTAACATTTTTCACCTTATTGTTGTTTTAACATGAGACACTTACAAGCTACTCGAGATCTAATCGGTCAAAGCTCGACTCAGTCAATGCTCGACTCGATCAAAACTCGACTCGAGTGAGCTCGACTCAATTCAAACTCGACCCGAAATGCTAACGAGTCGAGTCGAGATAGCTCAAACTCGAACTCAACTCGCATCATTGCCACCCCTAAGTAAGCCATACAACTTCCAAAAGAGGATCGGAATCCCACATAGCTGGTAAAAATGCAACAATAATTTCCCGCTTAACATATGAATTAAACTTAAAACTAACCCCAAAAACAAACAAAGATACTGTTACCATCAACCCAAAGTATACAACTCATGTTGAAATGACCTACAAACAATTCTAGTGCATTATGATTGATGACCCTTGTCAATATCATAAGGGTATATAATCCTTTAAGAATAAAAAAGGTGCAAAATTGCAAATTCCAACTTGTAAATCACCAACTTTTGTTTTTAACAAGGAGAGCAGATAGCAAAAAAAGGACCAATATGGAATAGTGAAACAGAACAGAGGTGGAGACTTATCATCTTGTGGACCACAATTTTGGGCCTACACCTCTTATTTTGATGCTCCTTTTTTAAGGGGGTTTTAATAACAAATCAAAAAAAATGAGTGGTCCAAAATCAAATCATCTTATCTCTAGAGACTTCTGTCAAACTTAGCTTGAAAGTCTTTAACCTCATCTACTTGCACCTTTACCTTACAAAAACAGAGTTTTTACAGTTGCAAAATGACACAAGTCACGTGCAATGCAGGGTTCATGAAGGTGGGACACATTTGCATAGGGTGCTCTTTTCTACGGAGTGGGTTTTTGGTTGGAAGCTGTAAAAATAGCACAAATAGCTAGGCCAATAGTAAAAAAAACCAGCCTAGACTAATGGTAAACTTTAAGATAGTTTTTACCATAAAGGTCCCGAAAAGAAGCAAAGTGAGTGTGGACTAGGGAGGGAGTCAAGAAAGTTAGTTGTGCGATTTGAGCACTCCAACGGGCAAAAAGTTATTGCTAAAAGAGTGGTAGTAAGTAACTAGTATGGTTATAAAGATAATATGAGAAAAGTATGGTTATAAAGATAATATGAGAAAAGTAAAGAGATGAAGACATTCAAGTTATGGTTTTTCTTTGTTTCCTTTCTTTTTGGATTTTTTTCTCTAGATAATGCTAGAGTAAAAAGAATTTTTCCACTTTATAGTGCTTTAGAAAATATTTCTCCATTATCGTCCATGTAGAACTAGACAACACATATTATTCTTTTAGTTATTGCCCCAAAACAAAAACTCTACACCAATTAGCGGTTTTCCTTGCTGCTTTAGAAAATATTTCTGCATTATCGTCCACGTAAAACTAGACAGCACATATTATTCTTTTAGTTATTGCCCCAAAACAAAAACTCTACACCAATTAGCGGAACCGCTAATTTGATTAACAATCGAATATGTAAAACTGCTAGTTCAGTTTGCACTTTTTACTTGTTCAACGCTAATCAAATTCGTGGTCTATCACAGCTACTGATTCCATAGCACCAACCTGTCAAAGCTCATCCTTTGGGACATGAAGTATCCATTACCAGAATTCAGATGCACCATCAATGTCACCCTCAAACATCTCCTCCAACCTCTTTTATCTCTCTTGGTGCTGTGGTGTTTTCCATTATTCTCTCTCTTCCTAAAACGGTGTTTTTCTCCTTCTTCCTGCAAATGATGTCTATGGTATATCTTGCGAGTAAGATCGGAGACTTTGGAAATTAAAAGATTTTGGTTGGATACTCTTCAGTTGATAACATAATTTTACTTTAAGGGTGCGTTTTCTTCACCTGAAAAAACATGAACTTATCTGAACTGAACTTTATAGATCTGATTACCCTTATTGGAACTTAATTTTTGAGTGTTGTGTTAGACTTGATAAGACCTGATCAGACCTGATTTGGACTTATTGGACATAAAACTCATTTTTTAAGGTGAAAAGAACACACCCTAAAGCTATCTTGTGTCCCTTCGAAGACTCAGACCAGTCAATTATATTAGTAGGTGAATCGCATATGTACGAGAAAGGTGGCTAGAGTAATTGACTAGTTCCCCAACTTCCAGGTGGGAGTCAGGGATCAAGTCTCACCAAGCTCATTCTAGGGAGGATTTTTCCCTTTTCCCCCCTTCCTAAGATGGGCTTCTTATCCAAAAGAATTCCAAATATACGGCAAGTTTTACAGAGGGAACCACTAGCTCAACTAAAATTTATTAAAGTAAGATGCTAATTGAGTTAACAACTTAGTAAACGACAAATCGCTACTTTAATTAGCAATTTACCCAAGGACACCGCTAGGGAAATCAACCAGTCCAATCTTTTCTGATTCACGTAGCAAAGAAGCCTGGTTGTTTCTAGTAAAGTAACAAATCCCCCCACACTCTGTCCTTACGAGGGCGGTACGGTCAAAATTATTTTCCAAAAGAGTGTAAAGTGAGTTTTTATTTATTTATTTATGTTTTAGCATTATGTAAGGACGAAATTATTATGACCCCTACATTATTATGATTATTACTTAGGACTATGGAGTACTTGTTAGTGTTGGATCGGAAAGAGAGGAAATTAATACTTACCAACTCTCCCCTAGTGTAGAGTAATAATAGATGTCACAAATACTTATGTAATCATATTCCCTTTCCGTTATCTTTTCCTCTAAGCATCAGACCTCCACTTATGTACCACCGCATTTAGACCATATTGGCTTATTCCCATATTACCCCATAAATTAATAACCCTGTTCAAGGGTGGACAAATTGGCGAAACTAATCATGCCAATAGACTTACTTTCCAAAGGCTAATGGAAACCTCACCACCAAACGTCTAATTGATGCCTATAAGATCTTAGTATGATCAAACAAAATTAAAGGATAGTACCAAAGGGGACATCTAATGGTCACTTAAATCATCAACGCGATACAATGTGTATGAACAGTGTGATGGCATGGCATCCGTGTTGCATTTGGTACTTTGCTATCGGACAGGATCCTTTCTCGTGTATATAGAAGTAGAACTGCCCATCCAATCCTACAGTGAAAACAAGACAATGCTTGCTACATTAAGCTAAAAGGCCAAGATTTCCTGCATTAACTAACTAGCTACTCTCCTCAAAGTTTAAATTCGTGATCTCACCCAAAAAAAAAGGTAGTAAAAACATCAAGTCCCCGCCTCCCAGATGTTCCTGTTAATCCCACACTTCAGAATTGGACAGGTGATATCCGCGAACAGTGCATGTAGCAGGGAAAATGGGGCTCTTGAATCTGATATATAAATGCAAATAATTTCGAAATAGAATTACTCAAATAGGTAATTACCTATTCTTGCATGCCAACACAATTTGTACAACAGAAAAGCCAAAATATATAGAACGCTGGTCCCTCGTCAAGATTCTTCAGAAATGAGACTCTTCCAAAGAGAAGGCTGTCACCCTTCTTGTCCACAATCAACTTGTCCATTACTCTACTTACTTAGATGAACCTGCTGACAAGTAAGAGAATATGCGCCAGTAATATTAGACAAAATAATTATATCTATGTACATTATTGAGGCTACAAGTTCTCTTTAAAATCTGACATTATGAGCTGAAATATTGGGTCTCTCCACCTTCATAGTCCCCTAAATGGAAGGACACTAACTTTTCAAAGGTGCCTAAAGGATGGACCAGACACAACAGAGCGACGACCCGGGAGCGACTAAACGACAACCACCATATATAACTAGCAACGTGGATGTCCATCACCTTTCAACATCTATGATTGATAATTTTCCTACAAATTTTTCCTTCTTAAAACGACTTTGGGAGCAACCATATCATATCATACTAACACAAGTACATAACACTTGTAAATGTTATAGTATATCAAAGGAGAACAATAACTAGATAATTCAAGTCAGATAACAGTTTCACACTGTCAATTTCCAACCAGGAGCTACTCATTGATCGAACCCTAAGAATGGCTATCACGACGCATCGTTTTGATAGCAACTTTTGGTCCCAAGCTCTCTGTCAGTATGTCCATTAGGCATTAGACATGTTTTGCAGAAGATAGATTTCAGATTAGGAATAAGAAAAGCAAGAAAGATTCTTTGCAATTACTGCATCTCTTCCAAAATTATGTCATGTTTCTATATCTCAATACCAGAAGGATTCAACTATATGTAAAAAAGCAGAAAGCATGGGACTAGATGTACTATTTCTAATTCTAACAGCACCACCAACTACCCAACCACCAGCTTTTCCCTCCTTTTCATCCCCTCTTCTCCCAGCCATAATAAAATTTCACCCCTAAAGGATATTAGGATAGTACTGTTTTAGACAACGGCAGCACCACAGCCTTTTAACAAACATAGAGTACAGTTTAGATCGGGTCAACCAAAATCTAGACTAGTGTCTAAACATGTTATAACCACAAAATGATGATAAGAACTGGGTTTCTTTTGTTTTATTTCTCGTTCCTCTTCATATTTTGGAGTTAATGGTGGGTTTAAGCACCTGGATAATCTGTAGACACCTCCTAACAATTTCAAGGTAGGAAAAATATTTACAGTTCACATGATAAAAGTTGTAATTGGAAAAGCAATTAATAAAAAAATTCATTCATCCATACAACAAAAATTGTACACAAATTAATTCCTGAAAGAACAAGACTTCTACAAGCAGATCAGCAGCTCGAACCTTAAGATCATGCATGAAAAGAGCAGCAGAAAACATTGCTAGTGTACCTCAGTCAGGTAATGCAGTTCCCCTTTCCAGATTGTTCTTGATCTCCAGTGTGTATTTACCAAATGCCCGTTCGATTTTCTTGTTGAAATGTTCATTACGGTCATTGATAGAGTCAATATCCTTCTCTTCATGAAACTTCCTCCTCCTACTAAATGACGTACGCTTCTCATCTCTATCCTTGAGCTCCTTAACCATTCTATCGATCTTGTCTTCAGAAATCTTTGGGGCCTGCATATCCAAAAAGAGAAGCAAATATCATAAATGAGAAGCAAAAGTTTTAATCGTCAATAAAAATCAGGATCTGCAATACATACCTTCCCATATTGGAGGCTTGAAGCCTCCCGATAAAACTCAGGATCCTGTTCTTTCAACTTGTTGTATTCTTCAAGGTCAACTTCCATATTTTTTGTCCGCTTCTTGTATGCATTGTACAAAGATTTTTGGTTAAAAACTGCATCAATAAACCATGGTAAAAAGAAAATGTCAATACGAGTTCCTATCACAAGCATTTATTCTAAAATCCAAGCATTCTGTCCAGAAGTTAGTACATCTGGAATATCCTTAAACTCCATTTTTAATTGGAACATCATATCTCAAAGAGAAGAACATCACACTAATGCTCTCATGAAACTTGACAAAGAAAGGTGAAGGAAAGTCCAGCAAAATATGAAACGATTGTAATACAAGAAGAGCAGAGAAAAAAAATACACTCCTGCACCTTCATGAAACGATCAGCAAACTCACTAAATTAATAACCCGCCATAGAGAGGAAGTTAAATATTTCAAATCTAAAAAAAAATGATTATTTGCTAACATTTGAAAAGGGGTTAAAAATAAACTAAATATTAATAGTGAAAGCATATTAGACACATGCACTGCACACGCTTGAAAGCTAATAAGGAAATACTTGAGTACAATTAATCTATTTATGATGATGATCTGCATAAGCTTTTGTGTTGTTTGTATCAGAAAATTACAATGGTCACTTGCATCAGTGACTTACAAACTTGAAGTCTCTTTCAGAAAACATCCAACTCTCAGGTGCATGCTCAAGTATCAAAAGAGCAAACTAGAGGGTAGTCAAACCTCAAGAACTAAATCGTCATCCTCTTAAAAGCATTCTCTTGGAAACCAAGTTCTCTTATTTACGAAAAAGATATTAAGCAGAAAGTGCACAGCAATCATACAGATGAGAAATGTCAAGGTGAAGCAGACAGCACTTCCTTTTTTACAGGGAACTGATTTCCCTGTTCATTAATACTCTTTATGGTCTGTTTGGGATCATGGATGTCATTTCAAATTCTGGAATTGGGCAAAATGTGTTGTTTGGATATTTCAAGAATTTGGATTTGTATTTGGCCCAAATCCAAGCCATTAATGACATTGGTCCATGTTTATGAATTTCAAATTCCAACTCAAATGACGTGATTTCAATTCCTCATTCATTGTTTCTCTCTCCTCTACCATTACCCCAACCCCAACCCCAACCACCACAACTCTCTCTCCTCCGCCTTGTCAGCGTTTCTCCCTCCTCCTCTAATACCGTCGGCTTCTCGCGACCATCCTCCGGCAATTGTTAAGGTCGAAAACCTATGTTTTTGAACAATTTCCAAAACAAATTTTTGATGTTATAAGCGATTTGAGGTAAAAAAAAATTAGTTTTTTTGCTCGGTTTGAGGTGAATTTTATGTTTTAAAGCTTTGATTATCTCAATTAAACTACTTTGTCAATTTGGAATCTAAAATTATTATTTTTCATTCAAAAAATTAAATTGGGGCAAAATTTAGGGTTTATAACTTCAAGTAGAAACTTTTAATTGATCCACAAAAAGCAATAACATTACAATTTGAATCAATATGGAACGCTATTTCAGATGTAATAGCATAAAACTGAATTTTTTTCTTTTGCTTGAAGAATTGATGTCTTTATTTTTTGTTCCAGTATTTTCGAACAGTTCACTTGATGTTGAAAAATGAAATTCTGTAATTTCCCAAACACATCTTTTGGAATTGAATTCTAAAATTTTAAATTCTAAAATTGAAATTCATCATTTGAAATGAATTGCTTGTTTCCGAAAGCAGCCTTAAGTAATTTAGTTACTACATTTTGGATATAAGCTAAAATTACTTGTCCAGGACTCACCATCCCATCCAACTGGAGCTGGATCTTTCTCCCATTTCTTATATTTCATCTCCGCTGCGTCTTGTGTATCCAGCATGTATGCCTTTGTCATGTCCAAACCATTAGCTTCCAGAAGTCTGCCAACTTTTTTCTTCCTTTCTTCTAACCATTTTTCTTTGGACACACCCCTAGACTCAGTAGGAGCTTCCATTCTTTTTTTCTCCGCCACCATAGCTGTTTGATTGGCTTTTCTGGCTTCATTCTGCGAAAATTCAAACAGAATTGCAGGTAATAAAAGTTGCAAAAGGACGCAGAAAAATTAGGAAAATTTGTCAGAAACAGCCTTTTAAATACAAGTTTTTGCGAGAAACAATCTTTATAAAAAAATCTGGCAAAATAAGACCTTAAGAAGAAAATATTTAGCGAGAAATAACCTCGACCCATTTTCCGGCATTGACCAAGCATTTTTCAATGTTGACTCGTTAAAACCAAACATGTGGAGGGCAAGTGAACTGCATCTCTTATGTTTCAACTCAGTTTTTCTCCATTTTTCGACATTGACCAAATATTTTCCGACGTTGAATTCATCGGTATATGAAGGGAAATGGGGTAGAAACATGAGAAATGAGGATTACGTGCATTGCCATGTTTGGTTTTAGTGAATCGAAGCCGCACAATACTTGGTCAATGCCCTAAAAATGGGTTAGGGTTGTTCCTCAAAAAAAAAATATTTTTAAGGTCTTATTTCGCCAGATTTTTTTTAAAAGGTTGTTTCTCACAACAACTTGTATTTAAAAGGTTGTTTCTGACAAATTTTCCAAAAAATTAACACTCATGAAATCGAAATTCAGATATTATGTATAGCCAGCATATGTAGGGAGGAACTCAAACTTTGGGGTTTGCACATACTCACCATCTTAAGCCTTAATTCAAACAACTTCTTCTGTCTACCAGTAAGCGTCGACAAATCAACTTCCGGAATAGCGTCAGCAGTATGTTCATCAGCACTGTCAGCATCCTTTCGAGTTCCTACTTCTTCCTTGTATAATTCTTCAAGTTCATCAGAAGCAGCTGGATCGAGCTTGGTTTGGCTCCCACCAACTCTTGTAACATCTGTAAACATTCAGTAAAACAGCTAAAAATATCAATCATCGCCTCAATATGAAATCCTCACCACTAAATTCCTTTAAATTTGCTTAATTACCACGATAAATCTAAATACCTGTTAAGTAACTATAGCAAATTTAGCAGAATGCAATATAGGACATTTTCTGGAGAGAGGGGTGAGGATAAAATGCTATTAATTTAAGTTGGTAGAACAATGCTTAAATTAGGGTGCAACATAAAAGAGGCACGTAAATTGAAAATTCAGACAGCCATACAACTTTGACGGAAGTACGTGACAGAATACCTGCGAAATTCTCAAGATATATATTAAATCAATGGTAGCATCATCTCATGGTATCCCTCCCACCTACTAATAATTGGCATTTCAATGTCAAATGTGCTTTTGGCATCCAACTCTAAATGGCGATTAAAAAACTACTATTTATCATTTATTGAGGAGACAAAGCTTTTGGTGACTTTCAGCCACTATATCTAGGTATAAGGCACAAATACAATAAACTTAAACAAGAGACACATACTGCCATCTATCTTGTAGATCTCTAAACATTCAGTAACAAATTAGCAAAAAGAAAATACTAAGAAAAGAGTCCATGGATAATTATCAGCCTTTACCATTTTATTCATTTACTTCTGGAAATCTTTACAAGTGAATATTTCTTGAAACTTGGCGTTAAAGGTCTATTAATGTCTTATTTGATAGTTGAATAAGAGGTGAAAATAGAATACAGCACTAGGACTCGGTAAATTAAGTTTCCATGTCAAATTTAAGATGCTCATTGCAGTCAGTCTTATATAAAGCTATTGGTCTAGGATTCTGCAGCCAGTACACATCTGATGCAGGCTCAATAAATCTGCAGAATTAGGCTAATACCAAAAGCTAGCAAGGTAGTTACCATATTAAGGGAAGGGCCTAACATATCAATGCACCCAATATTGTTGGACAAAACACTGGTAATATTAGCGATTTTGTAACAAACAATTCTAATCAATCATAACTAACAAATGCTCAAATTAGATGAACCTTGAAATTGTGCAAGACAAGGAACTATGTAAGCAATGCCTCTCCATGAGAGTCCATGCTATCGTTCTTCACTCTATCAGCTAACCGTTCTTCCAAAGAGTGCCACTCTAATGTATTCTTCACAAGATAAAAGGTTCCCATGTAAGTTAAAACCAAGGTTTGCCAAGTATTCTTACTCTTGTTTGCATCAACAACATCAATTAATAATAACAAAAGTCACTCAAGAGTCAAGTCTAATTGCAAAGAGCATAAATACTTTCTTAGATGTTCAAGGTGATGCCTCCCCATGACATGAGCAATCATGTATCTCTTCATTCACTATCCAAGGATCAAATCTATTTTGCAACACATCGCTTTTATCAAATTCAGCATAAACTTCCATCTCTTGCAGTAAAATGTCATACTACCATTCCTATTGATTCGTTTCGCCAAAAAAAGCAATTAAAATAACAATTCACTGTAAGATTTGACCTAGAACATCTCATTAGAAAACAAGCAAAAATTATTAAACAAAGAAAAGAGACAACACCTGTTTTGCTTTCGGTGAAACGAGCTTTGGCTTCGGCAATCACCCTGAAGCAATAATCAACGCATTCATGGTATGGGTTTGACGCATTCCTGCAATCTGGGTGAATTCCTCTTTCCACACCCATCAATCTTATCTCCTCTGCTACCTAAAAAGCACAAATCCCAACAAAATTAGGGTTTATACACTTGAATAGTAAAAAGGGGAACTTACAATTAAGCAACTAATTGCAAAATTTAGGTTGCGTAGAATGCACAAAACAAGAAAAGATTGCTAGTTTGCAACAAAATTATTGATCACAGAATAGAACAATTGAAGTGGGGATTAACATATATTAGGACGAAGGAAAAAGAGAATTGTACCAGATAATTAATTGAAATTTGAAACGCAGATGAGCTAGATTTCTTATAATCAGCTAATTAAGAGATTTAGAGGAGTTCTTTTTTTTTATTATTATTAAGAAGCTGAGAAAATAGAGAAAATTGGGGGGAAACGAGCCCTAGAGTTACGATAATTGCTGGGAAGTGGCGATGAAGCGAAGGGTAGGAGTTCTTTTTCTATGGGTTCATCCTAAACCGCCACCGTCGAACCGGTGGCTTTGCCTTTGCTTCCCCTTTTTAACACAAGTGCATGTAAATTTGAGTATCAAGGTAAAGGCGCAAATGAGTTCTAGAGATGGCCAACGGTGCGGGCCGATCTAGTCAGTCCATCTCGCCTTGTTGGTCGTTCAAGCCAGGCCAGACCCATGAACAGCCTGGCCCAGAATCGTGAAATTGTTAAATGGGTCACGACTGATTTTTTTGAGCCTAGCCCTTGGAAGCCCGCTAACCAAACCGCCCACCCAGTCTATGGATCACACCAGCCCAGTCACCCCGCAAAACCATTAATATTTCTATTTGTTTTTATTTAAATTACTATCAAACTGTAAATTGTAATGAGTAATATATAATGATAATAAATGTTATATATTAATATATTATTAACATTATGCATCGAATCATGCTGAATTAATTTGTTTAAACAATTTTTTATATTGAAAAACCCGCTATCCCGGTCCAGACGATCAAACCTGATCCATGAACAACAAATGCCCAGACAAGACCTTCATGGACCGAGCAAACTGGCCCACCAGACCAGTCCGTCCCCACCCCCACGAAACTCGTGGTCTGGTCCTGGGCCATGGCGCGCCAGCCCAACCAGCCCAAATCGCTCAAACCTGCTCCATGAACTGCAAAATCCAACTTTAGTGTCATGAAATCTACGGAAATCTACAAAAATTGCTAGTGATAAGCGGTGGTTGACACTCGTCGAAAACTCATTGTGAATTCTAACCTAATCAAGATTTAGTGTTTTGATCTTTTCATATTCTAACTTTAGTGACATGAGGTCTAGCCTCATCCAAGTTTAGTGCCCGGGCCTATTCATATTCAAACTTTAGTGCCCTTTAGGTTACTTCATCCGTCTTTTAGTTGCTACATTCCATATACGGGCACTATTCACATGACAACTTTGACCTTAACTTCTTTAATTTTATATACGTAACGAAAACATAGTCCTTTGGGATCTTGTTTGATTCCTCTCAATTGTACTTCCCAAATATATTATTTTTAAATTTTTCTATTACGAATAACTCAAAATATTAAGACTTGAAGTGTGTCTTGAGAACTGTAAAAAATAGAATGTGGCAACAAAATAACGACGAAGGGAGTATAAAACAGTCCAACTTTAGTGACTCGAGGACTGGCGATTCTAAATTTTCGTCAAGGCCACTTGTTAATGTGTTAAAATCAAGTATTCGTTGTATTAAACGTTAGAGCACAAATAATCATTACTTCATAACCCTTGCCAATTAATTTATTTACTATGTTCTAGCACTTAAGTATAATTTTTATTGATGCAAAAGAGGGACAAAGCCCGTACAAGAAAACTAAGAAATGAAACGGGGAGTAGTAACTCCCATGATGTCCTCACGAAGAAGAGTGATTATCTCTTGCGGAGGCGCATTACGATACATCACTTTCTCCATTTGGGCAACACCTAAATTAGTAGTCTATCAACAACTTTATTTCCCTCCCGATAACAATGAACAATACGAAATTCCCACTCCGAAGAGTTAATGAATGCTTGGCAAGACTTGATGAGACGATAGCATTCACCATCATGGTGGTCTGCATTTTGGAAGGCTTCAACATACGCTTTGTTGTCCATCTGTAATTCTAGCTTGGTTATTCCCATATTCTTCGCAATTTCAAGACCAAGGGCTGCTGCAAAAATCTCTGCCTTGTAAGCCGTGCATGTCCCAAAGATAGCAGTGAAGGCTCGAATAAAAGTACCTCTACTGTCTCTGAAGATACCCCCTCCACCAGCAATACCATTCTCCCCCTTTGAAGCGTCATCAGTGTTGAGACAAATCCACGAAGGAGGTGGAGCCAGCCACCTAATAAACGCTTCATGTCTGGAGTTATGCAGCATTCTATCATTCTCAATATTATTCAAGACCAGTGTCCTCCAAGTTTCATCAACACAAGCTCGCAAAAAAGCTCCAGTATCCACAGGGATGTCATTAGTGTTACCAAAAGTCACACAGTTTCTCCATCTCCAATTCCACCAAAGCACCAAAGCAAAGCATGTAGCCTATTTATTAGAATAAATTAGCCCATCAACTTTCAAGTTCTTTACCATTCATGATTGAAAATTGCCTTCAAAGAATGAGGGGTAATTGGCAGCACCACCAATATTATCCCAAATACTTCTCGCTGCGGGGCAGTCAAGAAAAAGGTGAATAGGGTCTCATCCCTATTAAGATTACAACGGCAGCCTCTGGAGTCATCTGTAAGATGGCGAAACATTCGGTTGGAGTTGGTTAAGAGACGCTCATGAAGTGCGAGCCATAAGAACACACGCACATGTTGCTGCACAGAAGTGTCCCAAACAAGCTCCCATTTTGGATTAGAAGGGATGGTATTATCCTCCATCATGATTGATAACGCATACTTAATAGAAAATCCCCCTTTTGTAGACTCTTTCCAATATCTAAGGTCTCCACTCTCTGGATCATCAATAAGCTTCAGTGTTGCAACTTTTTTGAGTACCAAAGCAGGATGGGTGTGTACAAATAAATCCCAACGCCAACCCACACCTCTTTCCCACATTTCCTCCACCGTATATCCATCTGTCGCGTCTGGGATTGGAGCGATCACAAGTTGACGAAAGCAAATGTCGGAGGCCCATCAATGATCCCAAAACAATGTACTTCGCCTATTTCCAATTGCTACAGCAGAGCCCTTGTTGACCCACTTAGCATTCTCAATAATGCCACGCCAAACATGAGACATATTAGAGGTGGGTGCAAACATATCTATGTCGCAACGCCCCTTACAATACTTACTTTGAAGCACTCTAGACCAAAGAGCATTTGGTTATGAGAGAACTCGCCAGCATAGCTTGGTGAGAAAGGCCGAGTTGGCTTGGCTCGAGGACCGTAGTCCCAGTCCCCCTTTATTTCGAGGAAGTTGCAGCGTCTCCCATGAGAGGAGATGTATGCGCCTCTTTTCTTCAGTGCCTCCCCAGATGAACTGTCTAGTACGTTTGTCAATTTCATCACAAGTGACTCGAGGAAGCTTTGTAGTTTGCATTGAATAAGTGGCGAGGGCAGTAATAGTTGTCTTAGCAAGAGTGATTCGACCAGCTAAAGACAAATATTTAGATTTCCAACCTGAGAGTCTTCTTTCAACTTTTTCACATAGATGCGCATAGGTATATCCCGAGTGACTCTGCTAGTCAAAGTAGGCATGCCTAAGTACAATCCCAAATCATCCGTAGCCTCCATACTCAAAGTTTCACAAATATTATTTCTCTTTCCCAACTACACATTTTTAGAGAAATAAACACGTGATTTTGCGAGACTAACCTTTTTGACCCGAAGCTGCACAGAACCGATTCAAGCATTTGTGAATTATTGAGGCTTGATTAGTAGAAGCTTCTGCAAAGAGGATGACGTCATCCGTAAAGAAGAGATTTGACAATTTTGGACCACCTCTACTTGCATAAATAGGCTTCCATTCACCTCCAATAATTGCTTCTTCAATAATTTGGTTGAGCCTTTCCATGCGGAGAACAAATAGATAAGGTGACAGAGGGTCACCTTGGCGAATTCCCCTAGTAGGAGAAAAAGTTTCAGTAGATTCACCATTCCATAAAACTCGCATAGAAGGGAGGTGACACATTCCATAATAACATCAACCATCCGGATAGGGAAGCTCATATCATTGAGAGTATCTCTGATGAAGGTCCATTTGAGACGGTCGTAAGCTTTTTCAAAATCAATTTTTATCCTGAACGATCACAATGTTGTCTGTAATCTGTCTCCCTGGGACAAAGCTAGTTTGAGTGTTTGAAGTGATTTTAGGGAGGAGGGGTTTAATTCTATTCACAATGGTTTTTGTGATTATTTTGTAGAGAACATTACAGAGCCCTATCCGGCGGAATTGGGACGGCAATTCAGGTTTGTTAACCTTTGGTATCAACACCAGAAAGGTGTCATTCAACGTACGAGGTAATCCTTTCCCCTCCAAAACAGACAACACAACCTTATAAACATTGGGTGCAACAAGGTTCCAATTTTTCTGAAAAAATAAGGCTTGAAAGCCATCCGGTCCCGGTGCCTTGAGAGCCCCCATATTTTTGACAACGTAGTCAATGTCACAGGTGGAGTAGGGTCTGTTCAACTTGTCCCAATCTTCATTCGAAAATTCAGTACTAACCCCCGTAGGAATGTCGTACTCTTCACTATTACCATCATCCATAAAGAGATATGCAAAATAATTTACCACAAGCTGTTTCACACTATCCTTGCCATGAACCCACTGGTCATTAGGGTCTTTTATGGCTGCTATTTGATTTTTCCACCTTCTAACCATAGTACTGAAATGGAAAAACGTTGTGTTTTGATCGCCATTTTTAATCCAATTCACTTGAGCCTTTTAATACTAAAGCAATTCTTCCTGTGCAAGAATAACATCCAGGTCCCTTCTCAAACGAGATTCAAGTTTAATAAGACTCAAGTTTCTGCCATGTGCCAGGGATTTTTGGATGCCATTGATGCGAGCAAGTAATGTGCGTTTTTCGCGAAAGATGTTGTGGAAGTGTTTCTTATTCCACTCTTGAAGAGTGTTCGAAAAAGTTGAGAGAAAAGGCACTAGAGGTGCCTCTTGATTCCAGTATTCTTTCATAAACTCCGCAAAGTGTTCATGTGTCAGCCAAGCTGCTTGAAAACGGAGTGGACTATTTAAAGAAGCAAGAGGAGAAAATCCATTAGGCGAGATAAAAATAGGACAATGATCAGATTGCAGTACTGGTAAATGGCGCATTCTTGCAGCATCAAAGAGAATACTCCATTCTGGATTACAGAGAGCTCTATCAAGACGAGCACTATGCCAAGTTTCAGGAGAGTTACCCTTGGACCAAGTATGAGATGGCCCTGAAAATTCTATCTCAAGTAAATTGTTATCTTCAACCCATTAATTGAACTGGCGGCTCCTTCGAGAAGTATTAGCACAACTAGAGCTTCTTTCCCAACCAAATTTCGTTTCATTAAAATCTCCAGCAAGGAGCCAAGTTTATTATTGCTGTTTGCAAAATCTTGAAGATGATGCCATAAATCTTGTCTGCGTGTAGGATCAGGACTGGCGTATATAGCTGAAAATTACCAGGGAGTTTCACCTGTTTTTGTGATTTCCATAGTGATATATTGGTTACTGTGTTCAATGGGGTCAATAATGACGAGTTTTGGTTTCCAGAACACCCATATCCCTCCACTAAACCCCTGAGCATCAATTCTAGTGTGACCATTATAACCAAGGATGTTAGCTATTTTTTGTGCGTGGCCACCCCCCATATGAGTTTCAACTAGAGTTAACACAATAGGCTTATGAGTACGAATAAGTTCTTTAAGCACAAACAAAAATTCACGACTTCCCGCCCCTTGTACATTCCATACCATGCACGTAATTAGGTAAGAGTTAACAGTTAAATTATGGTTGCTATTCATTAAATCAGTTGAGTTTGGATATACCGATTTGTAGGCATCAGAGAGATAAGGGATAGCTTGCTTAGTTGCATTGGGAAACTTTAATGTTATCCGCAGTTCTGGAGTCGTCCATGACGACATCATCCATGAATGAATCTCCACTTCGAGCTTGTGGATCAGGGGGTCTGTTATGCCTAAGTAAGGTTCCGTCATCGGATACCCCGCACATAGGATCTTCTCTGGTGGGATTTGGAGGAAGGTGGGAGTTGGGGTGGCTTGAGTCATTGCTTAGGGAGTTGAAAGATGGGAGCTTGTTACTGGCTGAGTTATGGCTTTGTGGGGTTTGAATGCTGGAGGCGTGTTTAGTGTTAGGATCAATAGGTTTAAAATTTTCTTTTCCTACGCTGAGCTTGGGATTAGGAGTAATTGGGGATTCAGTAATTGGATCATTGGTAGGATTTTTAAGGAAGGATTTGGAATGTGAGCTGGCTTCTTTTTTAGAGTTTGCAGAGATTTGACTTTTCCCATAAAACTTCCAACAGCAAAGGACGTAATTTGAGGAGATTCAATATGGAAAGGATTCTCATTATTATCAGTAGGAGAAGATTGGGATGACTTGCCTATGTCAACAGCATCCGAAATAAAAAGGTAGAGTTTCCAACGATTGACCAGTGGAGGATTCGGGATTGATATCCTGATCTTTTGGGTTTTCCAAATTTTGATCCTCAAAAATTTCAAATCTGGAACCTCCCGCCTTGGACTGTTGGGGAATGGTTGTTGTAACTGACGTGGGGATTCTTCCAGGATTGCCTCTAACTGAATCAGGTGGTGGTTTATCATTTTTTGGAGCTCTCCTACGTGGTATAGGTTTCTTGACTAACATCCAGGAGCCAAAATCATCAACCATGACTGGAGACTTTGGATTGTTAATTCATTTGAATGATCATTGGAATTGTTTATCCCATCAGCTTCCATATCAGTTGAATTCGGATTTGTACTGTTTCATTGATCAACTTAATGACCAATTTTCCCGCATTTAAATCAAATCAAACAAAGACCTTCGTATTGAATCTTCCACACCTTCCCTCTCAACCAGAATTTCGATAAAAGAGGCTTAGATAGATCAAGTTCAACACTCAAACGCGTGAACTGAGCCCTTTGAGCCAAAGCTGTGTTATGATCTATACGAGTGACTTTTCCTATCTTACTTCCTATATTCTGGAGGAATTCTTTATCGAAATACTCCACAGATAAGTGAGGTATACAAACCCAAGCAGTGAGGAAGCGCATTGGGGCATGATCAGGTACAAAGTTGGGGATCCACTTCCTGATGGTTAGATAATTATCATCTAACATCCATGGTCCCTGAGTAACAACGTAGTTATAATCATCCAAACATGAAAATCTCGCAACGAAATAATCATGTTCAATGTCAGTAAGTGTAAGGCCCCCTTTCAATTCCCACTTCTTTTTCAATCTTTTTCATTAGTGACATGTAGCCAATCTTGCTATGGAACATCTTGATGATCAAGGCATGTTTCCAAGGTTGGCGTAGCCTTTTTTCTCTTCTTAGTCAGGAGAATGACTGGGCAGTGAGGATCATCATCTGGAAACTCATCATCATCATAAAGTTCTTCATCTTCATCTGTGATATTGATTGGATTATGAATAAATCCCTACATTTGGCCAGAGGCTACCATGTCTCTGAAGGATACTTGTTTGGTTGAGCCTGGAATTGGTTTGTTTGGAATGGTAGTCTGATCAGTGGTTTGGGAGGGGAGGATTTTCAGTCATGGAATCATCTTGGTTAAAGATGAGGTGTGTGATCTTTCGCTTGGGTTTTTTAGTAGAAAGAGAAATCAAGTCTCCTTCTTGGGGAGAAGGAGGAAGTTTGAGAGAATTTTCAGTCATTGAGAGAATATAAAAACAGATTTTTTTTTTTTTTTTAACTATGAGGTATTTATTGATGTAACTGCACAACACTTAAGTACAATGAGAACATAATTTTGACACATTAGTATTGAAATATGAACATTATTTAGACCGGAGTTTAACACCATTAGCCCTTGCAAGTTACTAAAGTTGGATTCTTTCATAATCTAAGGCACTAAAGTTGACTTTTTTCCTAATCTTAATTAGGGCACTAAAGTTGGATTTTTGTAATCTTAGGGCATTGAAGTTTATTCTTTCGTAATCTTGGGACGGTATATTAAAGTTAGATTATTTTATAACCTTAGGGCACTAAAGTTGAAATATGAAAAGGTTGGTAATAAAATTGGATTAGGCTAAATCTTAGTTAAGTTGTAATATGGAAAAGTCATGGAATTAAACTTCAATTAGGCCAAACCTGCAGTAAAGTTGGAATTTTACATTCATTTAAGTTGCATCAGATCCCCTTTTCACAAATTGCTTCCTTCGACATTAGTATTGTTAAAATAAGCAAATTGAAAATATTTCAATATATACTAATATACCTAGCTTGTTACTTTTATTTAATGGAGCAACCTAAAAGTAAATGCCTTTTTTTTCACGTCTAAATACCACCCTATATTTTGTATACTCCTCCAGACCATTCTCCCATTCCCTCCTTCATTCCCCCTCTACTAATCACTCTCATCTCTCTCTCTCTCTCTCAGACACACACACACACCTGTGCGCACATATACTAATCCCTTTCGCATTCTTCCATTTCCTCTATTGAAGGACTCGTCGGCACTAGAAGGAATCCAAATGTTCCGACGACCTCAAGGATACATTTTTTTGTTTGAACAAGTATGGACTTTTCTGAGACGGACACCTGATCATAGGTTCAGGCATCTGTGATAGATGCGTAGTAGTTTTTTCTCAATTTTTTGAACATTTTATAAGATGCTTTTTTTTACTAATTTATGACTAATTATGAATAATTATTTTTTATTCATGAGATATAAAATAAAAAATATGACATGCTTCCATAAAAAAATAAAATTTCCCAACCAACTTTTCAGCGTCGCCAACAACAATAGTGGGTAATGGGTGGTTGTCCTTCAATGGTGGCAAGGCAAAGTGAGGGAACATGAGAGTAAGGATGAAAGGGAAAGAGGGAATTAGGGAAAAAAAGCCTTGTATCGTAGTATAAAAATACAGGACGTTAGTAAGTAAAATTAGAACGGAAAGTAACATATACCTTTTTGTCTTACACGAAAAACAAATTGTATAGGATATGTATCTCTAACCTGAACTATTTAATGGTATATTAGAATTTAACAACACAACTCCTAAATACACTTGTCCCAGTTCCATATTTTTCCCTAATACATAATATTTCAAACTTGATTTATACACAAAATGGCATTTCATTATTACTCCATCCGTCCCAGAAAGATCTAAACACTTGTTGGGACACTTAGTTTAAGGTGATAAGATGTGGTGTGGTTATCAAATGTTATTTTATTTAAAAAGTAGATGTGATAAGAGTTGGTGGGGTATTTTTTATTAGAGGAGAGAGAAAGTTGGTAACTTTTTATTGATAAAAGGTAGAGTGTGGGCCAAAGATGTGTAAAAGAAATTATATATTAATGGTGGGACCATGCCAAGAATGGAAATGTTCAAACTAATTTCGGACAAACATAAAAGGAAAGTGTTCAGACTATTCTGGGACGGAGGTAGTATGTTAATTATACTGTTATTTCTCTTGTTTAGATACTCTATGTCTCTCTTAACGCTTCATCATCGTAACTCTGCCTTAACATTACTCCTAACTCCTTTAATTTGAAACCTTACAAAAAAATAATTTAAAATGAAGCTTGCAAGGTTTTATGCCTTGAATCTCGTCAAAAGGAGTTTTCGCAGGCTCGCCCGATTAGGTCTGGCAGGTTTGTCCGACTGGGTGGGGTCGCTCGTCTCAGCAGGGGTTTAAAAGCAGGGCCCCCGATTGGATCGAGCGTGCTTACCGAATTACGACCGGGCGGCCAGCGCCCGATCATGCCCGAGACAAATATGGATTGGCGAATTACCGCCCGATCGGGCGGACGTCGCCCGACTTGATTGGGCGGTGGGGTTTTTGACGCGGGATGAGCGATTCCAAGTCGGGCTATATATATACTTAACCTAATTCATTTAAAGTCATTATTAGTGTATTATACACATCTGTAATCTGGAATTCCTCAAGATCAATAAAACTATTCTCTCTCTCTGCCCGTGGATGTAGTCAACACATCATTGGTGAACCACGTACATCTGTGTGTTCTTTATTGCTTTTCTGCATTCAATATTTGTTCTTTCTCACATCCGTTATAACAAATTGGTATCAAGATCATTGTGTTCGATATGAGTGAGAGAGATGTCTGGGATGAATGTGAAAATCGATAAATTCACTGAGAGAAATAGTTTCAGTCTGTGGCAAATCAAGATGCGGGCTTTACTGAAGCAACAAGGGTTGTAGGCAACGTTAGCAAAGAAGTCATCGGATTTGGTTACCGTTGAGATGACCGTTCTGGAGGAGAAGGCACATTCAACGATCATGTTGTGTCTTGCTGACGACATCATCACTGAAGCCGCGGAGGAGGAAACCGCATCTGGTTTGTGGTTGAAGTTGGAGAGTTTGTACATGACAAAATCTCTAACCAACAAGTTGCTTTTGAAGCAACGTCTGTTCAGTCTGCGCATGAACGAAGGTAAACCTAGATCAATTAAATACAATTTTGTTAGAATTGCGTAATATTGATGTTAAGGTGGAGGATGAGGGTGCTGCTGTAATTCTTCTTGTTTCTTTACCATTGTCATATGAGAATTTTATGCAATATTTTGTTGTTGGTAATGATTTTATGTCCCTAGAAGAGGTTCGATCATCTTTGCATACTAGGGAATTGCGCCATAAGGCAACTGGTAGTACAGGTACAGATAATCAGGCCTCTGGATTAGTGGCCAGTAGTAGTAAGGGACATGGGAATTCTGGGAAAAAGAATTTCAGGAAATCCAAAAATTCCAAAGGGGGTCCTAAACCTAATGATATCTGTAATTACTGTAAGGAGAAGGGACATGGGAAAAAGGAATGTCCTAAAAAGAAGCATTAGGAAAATAAATTCGAATTTTGAGGATGATCTTGCTTTAGTTGCTAATAAACAAACACATTGCAATGATGTGTGGGTTATTGCAACTAGAGCGTCGTATCATATGAGTCCTAGTAGGGAGTGGTTCACTACTTATGAGCAGGTAGATGGGGGTAATATTTCAATGGCTAATAGTGCAGTCTGCAAGATAGTTGTAATAGGCTCTATCAAGATTCGGACACATGATGGTACATTTTGCACATTGAACAATGTTAGGCATGTTCCACAGATGACCAAGAAGCTGATTTCACTTAGTCTGTTAGACAGTAAGGGGTTCAGTTTCAGAGGTGGGGGTGGAGTTGTGTATGTCTGCAAGGGTTCAAAGGATGTGATGATCAAGGGGGTCAAGTGTGGCACTTTGTATATTTTGCAAGGTTCTACTCTCTCAGGTTCAGCTGCTGTTGCTTCATCTGAAATTCAGAAGGAGGATATGGCCAAGCTATGGCACATGAGACTTGGGCATATGAGTGAGAGAGGGTTGGAAATCCTCTCCAAGGCATAAGGTCACAAATCTTGAGTTTTGTGAGCACTGTGTTTTAGGGAAACTACATCATAGCAAGTTTCCTAAGGGCATTGATAGAACAAAAGGTACTCTGGATTATATCCACTCCGACTGTTGGGGTCCTTCACGTATTATGTCATTGGGAGTGTTTATGCTAAAAATTGCACTAAGCGACGATTATTGGTTGGGACGTCGATAACTAGACTAGAACAAGAATAATAAAAAGACGAATATAAAAAGAGAGAAGACACAAAAGATGGTGACGCGGAAAACCCCCATGAAGGTGGGTAAAAACCGCAGGTGGTTATGAGACCACCAATCCACTATGATGTCGGGGGTTAAAGCCATTGTAATTACAAGTACATATGACCGTGTATACGTAGCTATTGCGAATATAAAAGCATTGCCATAAGGAAATATAAATAAACTTATATGGACGGTTATAGCTTGGCTATATAGTATGAAATTAGACGAGTGAAACTCTCTCTATGGGACTGCCTCTGTATGACCCAAGCTGGATATTCTTCACAATAGTATGTATGGGTGATTTAAATATAGTAGTAGTAGGTAATGACTATTTGTTGGAATCGTTGTATGGAAGCAGTGACCCATAGTCAACTCTCCTCCTCCATTCTTCCTTGTACTGCTCCCCTTTTATAGAGCTTCCAGTAAGTCTTGCACCACTAAGAGCCTCCCCTAAAAAATAGGAAGCATATACAACTCCACGATTTGGCATTCCAATGAATGTGGATTAATTTGAGATGTAGATACATTCACACTACTTCTGTGCTAGACACGTTCTGCCCAATTTTAGGAAGCACTAGTAACATCTTGCTTGATTATAGGGGTTGTTATAACAACCTTGACTTAGTCTGTTGTCCCTGGCGTCATCAAGCTAGTTTAGTGGAGTCGGGTGTTGCTTGTCAGCGTCGGACGTCGGCCGTCAGCGTCATGTAAAATATGGCCATAACAATAGCCCCCATTTTCCTAATTGAAGCATGCCGGAGATTAGGAAAATAAGCTTCATGTTTGACTTCATGTCTACAGCTCTTCTCGCATCCTTTGCTAGAGATGTGTGTCTTTTGTACGATGACTTTCATTCATCGTCATGCCTGTTGACGTCTTTGATCTTTGTTAATCGTCATCTCATAGTCATTGGCTTACAAGAGAAGCTATATGAACGCGACTTTGAAACTTTGTCGTATCGTAAATGAGTGATGTTTGTCGTTGAAGATGATCTAGTGTCACAACTAACGCTGACATTAGTAAGGGATTACTTCATAGGCGTCGTACACTGGTGTTAGAGTCGTTCAAGGTGCCTTGGTTCTTTTGTCATCGTATGTTTGCTGGCGACATGAACAATAGAAAATCTCGGAATGAATACATAGAACGAAGTCAAATCGTATGTCATTTAACATATCGTAGGAGATATCTGGCGACATGGCCACTTAAGATGTCGTAGAAAGAATTCTGGCGACATGGCCACTTAAGATGTCTTAGAAAGAATTCTGGCGAGATGGCCACTTAAGACGATGTCGTAGAAAAAATTATGGCGACTTGGCCACTTAAGACGATGTCGTAGAAAAAATTCTGGCGACATGGCCACTTGAAGCATCATCGAGGGAGATCTGGCGAAATGGCCATCTAAATTGTTGTGGGATGAAGTCTGACAATAAGGTCGTCTAGAGTATGGTGGAACAAAATCTGGCGATGAAGCCGCTCAAGATGTCAAAGCATGAGATTCTGGTGTCCAAGCCTTCAGAATGTTTTATTATAACGTTAGTCATTCTGTTGTAATCATTAAGGTTCTTTTCAAGCTGCCTTATAATTGATGTCGCCTTGTTTTGTCATGATGCATATGCTATGTCATAGGTTACACATCATAAAAGAAACATGTATGCATGTCTTCATAGGTGCAGACGCTTTGTGTGTTTGAACATATGCATGCATTAGCTCAGGATACAATAGCTTAAGTGAACAAATGAAATAATCATAGGTGCGTCTGTGGATACACAATGTTAAACTCAAAGTTCTTACTAGATGCTTTAGTAAATTTAGGTGTAAATACCTTTGCATGTCGGTATGTCATCATAGCAAACTTATGTCATCTAATGTCACTTAGCCAATGCATTATCCATTTTTACGAAACTTCATTTACATTGAAACACAGATGTCATGACATATAAATTATTTCACCATCGAAATATATAATGTGTGTCTAAATGCGTCTATGCACGTCTATGTGTGTCGTTTAGGCGTCGCGTGTAAATACGACGTGTGGTGTGAACATATGTATATTTTTACCTCATGATGTAATGTTTAAATATGATAAATGAAGTGATCGTTAGTGTGTCTGCCGATATCTGGCGTTAAACTGTATGTGCTTAGTAGATGCATGTGAAAAACAAAAAATGAGTACCTTTGTTATGTCGTCATAGCTGATAATTCATGTGAAATGATGTCATGTGATGCTATTGACTCGATCCATGTTCCATGCTTTGGGAACTCGTGTAATCCACGTTTGTGACATCATGATTCATCCCTATGTCATTCTGGTGCTTAGCGATTATCATTGCGTCCTCTGGTGGCAGGCATTATATCGTGTATAGATGCGCTTCGTGTCGTCTTCTGACTAGCGCCACATCGTCTTCTGACTAGCGTCTCATCGTCTTGAGGTAGGCGTCGCGTCGTTGCGAGACAAGCGTCGTGTCGTCGATCTGGTGACAGGCGTCACGTCGTCTAGAGACAAGCATCACATCGTCGTCGTGTCGTCGGTCATGAACTCTGCGAAAGAAAGGATACAACAACGAATGTTCTTTTGATAACCAAGTTAGTAGTGCTTGTAAGGACCAATATAAACATGTGTAATAGATAAGAAACACAATAAAGCGTTCAAATGTTAGCAATAAGTAATTCATAGGGGTCAATGATACGAGTAAGAATTGCAGAAATAGATTAGAAATTGTTTAACTGTCGTCATGAGTTTTAGCAACGTTAGTGACTGGTCATGGTACACCAATGATTTGTTCTCGTCATAGCGCCTCAGTTGTTGACTCTATGCTGTCGTCCCCTAAGATTTGTAATATTTGAGATTCTATGTCATTTACCATCATCTAATATATGGTCTCGCTTGCCTTTAACATACTCGTTGTCTACTGCTCTGGACGTTGACGACGAACGCTGGTTTTGGTGATGAATGTCTTATATAGTGTCGAACAACTGATGTTTGGCGTTTGGAGTCAATGGACAAGGTTACTTCTCAAGAATCAGAATTTTGTCAATGTCATTGCTACATGATTGATCTGCAAAACTAGTTGTAAACGCAATGGCTCTTTGGAGGCGTAAGTAAAAAGTATTTTCAGAAGTATGATAGAAATTTATGTATTTCAAACAAAAGATAGTCAAGACCATCGACACACATGTAAGGGATGAAGAGAATCATGAGGGTGTAAAAAACAGAGATGAACAATTGCAAAGAATAAAGTGAAACAAATGAAATCAACAATGAAGAAGGAACAAAATTACTTGAAGATTGAGTGACTTTAGGATCGAGTACTCATTGATGATGTTTTGATACCCGTATGGATCGTCACATTCCTAAGTGTGGGTGTCAAGTCCATTCGTCAACTGATTTTTGTCATCACTGTCGTGACCATATCGTCGCTTTCATTGAACTTGTCATCATTATTGTGACGACGATCGTAAGTGTCGCCATCATTGTGTCAGACGGTTTTCAATCTACATTTTGACGTTAGCTTTGAATGTCTTATTGTTTGTAAACTTAAAAACATTTCAAGCAATCCTGGTGAAGGGATTAAGTCCTGCAGTTGACGTTAGTTCAAGCAAATAATAATAACCTCTTTGTCACTTCCCGACACAGAAGAGTTGTCATTGAGCTAATAAATAAAATAAGAGTAAATGCTATTGTAGTTACGTAATAGTCAAGTTTAACGGATAATTTATGTACTAAGTCTTCATCCCATTCATCTGAACCATAGCATAGAAAACAATAAACTGAAAAAGTTTTGTAGCATACCTATGTGGCATCGACAATGATCACAATTTGCAACTTACTTGACGACGTTAATGGCAAAAGACGTTTTAATGTCAGACTTTGTCATGCTGGTGTCAGCCCCTAATGTGGTCTTTGACTAACATTGTACCTGTAAATTCTATAAGCATAAATAATTGTTAATCACTTCCGAAGTCATGACAAAAAAAATATCATAAGTTACAATCTAAAAGTCACAACAATTAAATCATACTATCATGTCCCCCTGTGGTGACTTTAGGACAAAACAAAGGTCTTCACATATCGAACTTAGTTTTGGACTGAAGTTAGCCACAAAATTAGATGCCGCTTGTGACTTTAGGATTGTCCTTGGGCAGTAACTGACAGTGTAGAACCTTGATGCTATAATCTATTCTCCATTCGTCCTGACAAACTTCTGTTATCTCAAAACAAACAAATTGATGTAGTTAGTCACGTCCGAATCCGGAACAACTATAAATTGATACCCTGATGTTAAATTGTTGTTTACCAAATCAAAATGTAAGTAACCTTAGAGAGAATTACCTTATTGTTACGCCAAGTAAAAATAACTTACTAATGTGTCGCACGGGTGACGACCATTACTAAGAAGATGTTTTTGGTGCAAGACTGGCATTAAGATGACGCCATGGAATGAGGACCGATAGGAAGGTGACATTGTTGCTGAGTCGGTGTCAAATTGCTTATGACGACCACTTTCACTTGTCCCCCTGTGGCGACTTTAGGACAACAGCAAATTCTTTTTTCGTTCTTTAGTAGATCGCAGCCATCTATCATTATGATCTCCATCTGTAATCTTAACTTATCTTGAAAAATTACTCAGAATGTAGGTTAGTCATCACCAAAATTGGGTGATTTATAAGCTTCGTTATAATATTAAATTTTTGTCGTAAACTCTACGTCGTAAACTTAACGCATAGAAGCATTCATTTACTTTGTATATGAAATACTTAGTTATCTATACTTCACACACATAAGATAATACACGTAAAAATCAGCTTATTATTTTCTTACTTACTCTACTCCTAGAAAGGAATGAATAGTATAACTAAAGTATAAGATTACTTAGTAGTAACAAATATGTCAAAGCTTAACAAAGTCAAAGTTTGCTATCTTTCATTTGTCATAGTTTAACTAGAGCTGATCAACTCCAGCCCGGCCCGACCCGATTTTGGGCCGGGTTTGGGCAGAATTTTTTGGCCAGCGGTCGGGCCCGACCCGATTTTTTTTTGCTTTGGGACGGTCTTTGGGCAAGCCAAAAATGACTTTAAGTCTAATTTTTGGCCCGTCTCGATTTTGGCACGAAAAGCCGGCTTTTTTTGCCCCGAAATAGCGGGCTTTGGGAACAAAATTTTGGCTCGAATTACGGCCCGACCTGGCCCAACCAATGGCCAATTTTTTGTTACCCACGACCCGGCCCGGCCCATGATCTCCTCTAAGTTTCATTTAGTACTTGTGGAAGGTTTCATCCACGTTGGCAAAATAAAATAAGTAATACTAACCTTCACTTTAGAAGATTTTGAAATTTATATTGCAACAACATAGATTTGGGCAGTGTATGGATTTTGACATAATCCTTCCCTTTGTCGCTGAACATCGACGGCTAGTGTTACTGTCACCTGCCACAACTCAATGGGACCAAGAAATGTAGTAAGTTTAAATTATACAAGAATAATTTTTTTTACTTTGTTTATGACATCCTCAAGGGTTGATGGCCTTGTGACAATGGTTTGCGTATGCCACACCACTCTTGTCAGGTTCATCTAGAATTTCTCAACGTTTTGATGCATTCCATAGCTTGACATCATGACACACTTCGGTTGCAATTGATATGAATACTCCAAAATGATACTTCAAAATGTACGGATATGAATATTTCGAAATGGGTTTGGATGATATCAAAATGATGGGAATTGAACTTTGTGTTTTGGAAGGATTTTTTTGGATATGTGTTTAGAGAGGAAATCTAGCCATCATCCCCACGGAGGGCGCCAAATTGTTTATGCGACGATTATTGGTTGGGACGTCGATAACTAGACTAGAACAAGAATAATAAAAAGACGAATATAAAAAGAGAGAAGACACAAAAGATGGTGGCGCGGAAAACTCCAATGAAGGTGGGTAAAAGCCGCGGGTGGATATGAGACCACCAATCCACTATGATGTCGGGCGTTAAAGCCATTGTAATTATAAGTACATATGACCGTGTATACGTACGTATCTATTGCGAATATAAAAGCATTGCCATAAGGAAATATAAATAAACTTATATGGACGGTTATAGCTTGGCTATATAGTATGAAATTAGACGAGTGAAACTCTCTCTGTGGGACTGCCTCTGTATGACCCAAGCTGGATATTCTTCCATTAGTATGTAAGGGTGATTTAAATATAGTAGTAGTAGGTAATGACTTTTTATTGGAATTGTTGTATGGAAGCAGTGACCCATAGTCAACTCTCCTCCTCCATTCTTCCTTGTACTGCTCCCCTTTTATAGAGCTTCCAGTAAGTCTTGCACCACTAAGAGCCTCCCCTTTTATAGAGCTTCCAGTAAGTCTTGCACCACTAAAAGCCTCCCCTAAAAAATAGGAAGCATATACAACTCCACGATTTGGCCTTCCAATGAATGTGGATTAATTTGAGATGTAGATACATTCACACTACTTCTTTGTTAGACACGTTCTGTCCAATTTTAGGAAGCACTAGTAACATCTTGCTTGATTATAGGGGTTGTTACAACAACCTTGACTTAGTCCGTTGTCCCTGGCGTCATCAAGCTAGTTTAGTGGCGTCGGGTGTTGCTTGTCAGCGTCGGACGTCGGCCGTCGGAGTCATGTAAAATATGACCATAACAGGGAAGTCACAGGTATTTTGTATTTTTTGTTGATGACTTTTCAAGGATGACCAGGATGATCATAATGAAGTCAAAAGGTGAAGCTTTCAAAAATTTCAAGTAGTGGAAGGCTTTGGTGGAAAATCAAACTGGGAAGAAGATCAAAAGGCTACGAACTGATAATGGTCTGGAATTTTGTTTGTCTGAGTTCGATGAGTTCTGTAAGAATGAAGGGATTGCTAGGCATCATACTGTCAGGGATACACCACAACAGAATGGTATAGCTGAATGAATGAATCAGACACTTCTGGAGAGAGTTCGGTGCATGCTCTCTAATGCTGGGATGACTAGAAGGTTTTGAGGGAGAAGCCATTAGTAAAACATGTTATCTGATCAACCGTGGACCTCACTCTGGAATCAATCTCAAAACACC
Organism: Beta lomatogona; assembly: GCA_947646795.1. Taxonomy (NCBI): domain Eukaryota; kingdom Viridiplantae; phylum Streptophyta; class Magnoliopsida; order Caryophyllales; family Amaranthaceae; genus Beta; species Beta lomatogona. The sequence goes on from CANSNZ010000089.1 coordinate 7,862,004, forward strand.
ATATGAGATGTGGTCAGGTAAGCCTGCAGATTACACTAATATGCGAGCTTTTGGTTGTAGTGTTTACTATCATGTAAATGAGGGTAAATTAGAGCCGAGAGCCAAAAAGGGAATGTTTGTAGGATATGGGGATGGGGTGAAAGGTTATAGAATTCGGTCCCCGTCTGAGGGTAGGGTTATACTTAGTAGAAATGTTGTCTTTGATGAAAATTCTATGGTTAATCCTATTGTGAAGTCTATTATTGGACCAGATATTGTTAGTGTTGAAGTGCAGGTGGAGCAGCAAGTCACTCATGATGAGAGTGATGAAACACATGAAGATAATCAGCACATTAATTCTGAAGCACCACAATCTTCAACACCAAGTGAAGAGGCGCCTAGACTTGCTCGGGAACGTCCTATGATGACGAATTTTGGGAAACCCCCAAATAGATATGGTTTTGAAGATATGGTGGCTTATGCACTGCATGTTGCTGAGGAGGTAGATGTCTATGAGCCATCTACCTACAAGGAGGCAGTTACATGTATGGAGTCTAACCATTGGCTTGCTGCTTTGGGAGATGAGATGGGGTCACTTCATAAGAACGAGACTTGGGAGCTTGTGCCTAAGCCTCAACGGAGAAAAATTGTTACTTGTAAATGTGTTTTCAAGAAAAAGGAGGGGATGACATCTGCAGAGGGGGTCAAGTATAAGGCTCGAATAGTTGCAAGAGGGTTCACACAATGAGAGGGAGTAGACTACAATGAGATTTTTTCATCTGTAGTCAGACATACTTCTATTAGGGTGCTATTAGCAATAGTTGCACATCAGGATTTTGAGCTTGAGCAACTGAAAGTTAAAACAACTTTTCTACATGGAGAGTTGGAAGAGGAGATATACATGGCTCAGCGAGATGATTTCTAGGTTCCGGGGAAGGAAACTTCTGTTTGCAAGTTGAAGAAGTCCTTATATGGGCTAAAGCAGTCTCCGAGGCAGTGGTACAAGAGGTTTGATAGCTACATGATGGAGCTAGGCTGTAACAGGAGTTCATAGGATTGTTGTGTGTATCACAACAAGCTGACAGATGGATCTTTCATCTACTTAGTAATGTATGTAGATGATATGTTGATAGCAGCTAGGAACAAGTTGCATGTTCAGAAATTGAAGGAGCTTCTCAGTGCTGAATTTGAAATGAAGGATTTGGGTGCGGCTCAGAAAATTTTAGGTATGGAGATTTATAAGGAGAGGGCTCAAAAGAAGCTTTTCTTGTCACATAAAGGCTACATTGAGAAGATATTGTCAAGGTTTGGCATGTCAACAACAAAACTTATAGATACTCCAAGTGCGGCGAATAGTCATTTGTCCGTTGCTTTTTGCTCCTAAGTTTGCTGAGGAGAAGGAGTACATGTCTCGAGTTCCGTATGCTAGTGCAGTAGGGAGCTTGATGTATGCCATGGTTTGCACTAGGCCGGATGTTGCACATGTAGTCAGTGTTGTTAGTAGGTTCATGGGTGATCCTGGTATAGAGCATTGGCAGGCAGTCAAGAGGATCTTACAGTATCTTAGAGGTACGTCAGATATTTGGTCATATTTATGGTGGCGATGTGACATGTTTAGTCACAGGTTTCTCTGATTTTGATTATGCTGGGGATGTGGAAGGTAGAAGATCTATGACTGGTTATGTTTTCACTCTTGGTGGTTCTATTGTGAGTTGGAAAGCTACTTTGCAGCCTACGGTGATTTTGTCCACTAATGAAGCAGAGTATATGGCCTTGACATTTGCATCTAAGGAGGGAATCTGGTTAAAGGGGTTAGTCAGTGATTTGGGTCTACATCATGATCAGGCGATAGTGTATTGTGACATCTTGAGTGCGATATGCTTGGCCAAGGATCAAGTTCATCATGAGAGGGCTAAACATATTGATGTCAGGTATCATTTTCTAAGAAGTGAGACAAGAATTAAGGTGAAGAAGGTAGGTACAGCTGATAATCCTGCTGATATGTTCACCAAGCCGGTTCCACAGAGTAAGTTTCAACATTGTTTGGACTTGCTCAATGTTCGAGGTTGTTAATTGCCCTTTGGGGAAAGTCTAGGGCCCTTAGGGGCTAATCTGGTGTCCTTAAGGGAAAAATCTGGTCTGGTTGTCTTTCAGGACAAGTCTGGTTGCAGGGAGGATCTGGGCACTGTGATCAATGCATCTGTTCATCTGGTTATCTGGTTCATTGTGAGAGGATTCAAGTCAAGGTGGAGATTTGTAAGATTTTATGCCTTGAATCTCGTCAAAAGGAGTTTTCGCAGGCCCGCCCGGTCAGGTCGGGCAGGTTCGCCCGAACGGGCGGGGTCGCTCGTCTCAGCACGGTTTAAAAAGCAGAGCGCCCGATTGGATCGGGCGGGTTCGCCTGATCGGGCGTGCTTACTGAATTACGACCGGGCGACTAGCGCTTGATCGTGCCCGAGACAAATTTAGTTTGGCGAATTACCGCCCGATCGGGCGGTGGGGTTTTTGACGCGGGATGGGCGATTCCGAGCCGAGTTATATATATACTTAACCTAACTCGTTTAAAGTCATTATTAGTGTATTATACACATCTGTAATCTGGAATTTCTCAAGATCAATAAAACTATTCTCTCTCTCTGCCCGTGGACATAACCAACACATCGTTGGTGAACCACGTAAATGTGTGTGTTCTTTATTGCTTTTCTGCATTCAATATTTGTTCTTTCTCACATCCGTTATAACAAAGATTGTACGTAACCCTATTAAATAACTAGTTATAAAAGCTTAACTAGTATTTGGGCCCGGGTGTTGCCTCAGGTGGTACTTTTTTCCGAACTTGATATACATTTTTTTCCATTCGCATTAAAATATAATAAAGAAAACTCAACATTTAAAAGGTACACATATAATAATGTGGACATTTAAAGCATGATTAAAAGTTGGTTGAGACGGTAATTGTGCTATGTATAATAGCAAGATGTCATGGGTTCAAATCTTGTTGTAAGCCAATTTACTTTTGTTACTTGACATAACATATGTACACATTGGACAATTCTAGTGGAGTAAGAGAGGTGCCACGTAGCGTGTATACATTGTCAGATACACCTTTTAATACATTAGTATAGATATAAAACTTGTCCGTGACCCAGATTAAAGAACGATTATTATATTATGTCCATTGTTTGGATACTTTACATCTTTCTTAAATCATCTTAACGTGTCATCATCATAAGTCTCCGTTAACATTATTACTCTTTACTGCTCTAATTTGAAACCTTAAAAGAAAAGTAGTTTCAAGTTACAACTCAATCTAATCCACCTCTTAACATCTACCCAAAAAGTATCTAAATGAGCATGATGAACGCAAGACTATCAATATTACGTACAAATGGAAAAGAAAACAAAAAAAATGCACCTAGCTCCTATGAAGAAGTTTAAAAATTCAAGAGAAGGGCATAATAAGCCTCTTATCATGCTTCTCTCTGCCACTGATGCCAAGTAATCAATGTTTCATGGCAGTAGAATATTAACAGAAAATGAATGAAAAACTTAGGCAGTTACGCCATCTTAGCTCATGCAAATCGTTCCTTCCATCATTAGAGCATTATTTTTTCCTTCTTTATATCATCATATTATTTCTTTTAATAAAGTTTTACTTTTAATTTCATTTACAATTAATCAATCCTTTTGTTTTCCTCCAACCTCTTTGCAACATATTAATATATATATATGTTGCTTCCTACTTTCACGCCTACACTACACTTCACCTACCAAGTTAACAGGATAAAACAACACCCTTTTATTGCTAATCCCTACCTATATATAATTACTCTTTTGTAAAAATGATGAAATTTCTTCATTTTTCCCCATTTTCTTAGCATCATATTATTATTTCTAAAGATGAATGATGAAGGATTAATTTGACGAAAATTCACCAATTTATCACATCAAATCAAGCTTAATTAGGTCATTGCATGGATCTTTGTTTCCATATAATTTGCTTTGTAATTTGTTCTTGGTTTGCCTTTCTTCTATATGTCATACTTTGTTTTGCTGAAGGAGTTAGTCGCCTAAGGAGCAAAAGAGTGCACTCATTTTTTCAAGGTATATTATTCAAACTCTTCTCAATTTTTCTCCCATAATTCTTTTGCATGAATTTTATTCCTAGATGGAGAAAAGTTAGATACACCATTAAGAGGTTCGGAGGTTGCTCTGTAGTAAGTTACTAATAATGACAAAATAATTATGTAGAGACAGGCAATTAAAGATCCTTGCTCAAGATTATATTGTGCACTTGAATTAGTTCATATTTAAGACACTTGCTAATTTCTTGCATTTTCCCTAGCCACCAAGTAAATAAACTAATATTAATAGATCAAATTTTGAAATAATGATAGACACATATCAAATTAGTAAGCCAGTTTAGGTAAAGTCATGAAACTATAGTCAATTTTAAGTCCAATCCTTTTGTTGATTATCTTATTTTGGTTATTTTGTATTTTGTGTCAAAAAACTTTGTACAATATCCGAAATCGGAAAAATTATTCTAATCAAATTTAGCTATCATGTTATACAACAAATATTATTATTGCATTGAAATTATTTCAAAAGCTAACAATCTTAGTCATATGTTGAAGACAACATGAGCATCATGTCAAACCCTATGGAGAGGCTAAGGCAATTGGTCAACTCCAAGACTTGGGACTATTGTGTCCTTTGGAGATTGAGTGAAGATCAAAGGTAATATAATTATTGTTTTTCAAAAATATATTATTTATATAATCATATTATTTGAGATAATGGTTGGTCCAACTTAAATGTACATTACTTCTATTGATTATTATCCCTCTTTATTTTATTTTTTCATCAGGTTCCTAGAGTTTATGGACTGTTGTTGTGCTGGGAATGATAGCTGCATGGAAAATGCTAATAACAATGTTGGAGAAGAGTTTTTGTTTCCTTGTAGAGATATGATGTTTCAGCACCCAAAAACAAGGAGTTGTGAATTACTTGCTCAATTGCCCTCTTCTCATCCCTTGGATGGGTACTTCTCTTTTGTTTTTGTATTGGTGTGCTTGTTCTTCTTATTGTTTTCCTGCTATAATATTTATTTACCATCTGACAATATGGCTTATTATATAACACAGGATAAATATGGAGATCCTAATATCAAATCAGCTCAAATGGTTAAATTTCTCAAATGTCTCCGATTTAAATGTTAGTGAAGTAAGTTATGCTTCAATTACTTTTACGTATCTTTTAATTATGTATGAGTCATATCTTGATTATTTCGTTCATCCGAAAGTATCAAGAATGGTGCTTCTAGTCCAACGCATGATGAACACACTCCCCTCCAGGCATCTGTGATGTATCTTGCATGCGCTAGACCAAGAGCACCCGTAATACTTCTAGTGCACTATATTGGTAGAATTCAGCTCATTATGAATCATTAGAATTTGCAATGATACAATTAACATCTAACAAAGCTCTTTCTTTATGAGATTAAGTTACATATCATCTTAAATAATTTACGATTAATCAACAATTCTAGTTTGTTTCAAACAATAAATTTTCATTTTGTACTTCATCTACTTCTTACAGGTAACCATGGGTACAAAAGTTCTTATCCCAATTTCTGGAGGACTCGCTGAACTATTTTCTGATAAACAAGTAATAATTATGAAATTTCTCCTTTTTTCTTTAAACTACAATCTTCTAATCTTATATTAAGTCCATTTTTGTGTTTTGGGTTGTGAAGATGAATGAAGATCAGAATGTCATAGACTATGTTATGACACAATGCAACACCTTGATGGACCAAACAACAATAAGCAGCTCGAGCAACACATGTGCCGGCTTCTCTGTGAACATTAACATGATGAATGAGCTCCAATCCAATCCCACATTATCTGATCAAAACAATACCATTCAAAATATCAATATTAACAATGAATCTCAATCTTCAATGAATTTCTTGCAACAATTTAACTATGTTTCTGAGACTAACAAAATAATGTCTAGGAATGATTTTCTTGAGGGAGCAAATGACTCATTTCAAGCTGAGAATCATCACCAACTAAATTCCTTCAAGCCTTTGTCAGATAATGGGTTTGAGGACCTAATGAACAACCCTAATAACTTGCATAATTTGCATGTTTTGGATCATTCAGCCCATGGTCGACAACAAGTGGATGAAAAGGGCCCAATATCAAAGCATGAGATGGGCCGGGCTGATTCTGTCTCAGATAGTGATCCACTTGATGAAGAAGATGATCCTAAGTATCATCGAAGAAGGCCCACAAAAGGCCCACAGTCCAAGAACCTTGTGGCTGAGAGGAGGCGAAGGAAGAAGCTTAATGAGAGGCTTTACCTTCTCCGCTCTTTGGTCCCTAACATTTCCAAGGTAAAATTTTATGTATTTATGAAATAACTTACTAAGTCCAAAAAACTTACTAAGGTTATACAATGTTTTGGATTATATATTAGGATAATCTCCAAGGGGCTATAATCGGTTTATATATGTATGTAATATTTGAATTTCTTAGATCAAAATTTATGAACTTCGACCATATTTATATTGTTAATTTATACAAAATATTATTGCCATTTAGAAATTAGGATGTTGGAAGATTCACTTTGATTTATATTTTAAAAAATGCAATTTTTTATAATTTTTGTTGGCAGATTCATTTCGATTTGTATTCTAAAAATTGCAATTTTCTCATCATTTTTCTTCACGCTCGTTCAAAGTTTGAAGTACCATTTGTACAACTAAGAATCCCCTTCCTTAAATGATTTCTTCTTCATATAGGTAGATATAGGATCTATAGGGCAATTACTTAGAAGTACAATTTGTGCAACAATCCTTATGATATTTTATAACTAAAAAAAAAGATGTGTGTTGAAGATTGTAATTAGTCACATATTGCACATTTGCATGTAATGAAAAAACTGAGAAGGTATGAAATGACATGCTAATGTCATGAAATTGGTACTTACTAAGTTTACACAGCTTTACGCATAATTTGGTAATTTGGTAAGCATATAAGACGTTAATGCAATGTATACTAACATCCTTGATGAAATTTTACACACTTATTTCTTATAAAACTGTTAGTTGGATAGAGCTTCAATACTTGGGGATGCTATCAAATATGTGCAAGAGTTGCAAAAGGAAGAAAAAGACCTCCAAAATGAGCTTGCAAGGAATTCTGATGACGAAGATCCCAACAGCGACATGAATATCATTGATCATTTACATCATCATCCTCACCAACTTCATCAAACCAATTTCTCACCAGAAGTCTCAACTATTTCACACGGGCCAAGGTTCGGGCCAGACTATGATCAAGAAAAGCCTAGAAACGCGTATCAAATGGTAGGAGCACCCGAGGGCTTCAGGAGAAGCCATGAATTTGAAAGTGCTAATGACAAAGCACAACAAATGGAGGTAGTCTTAGCTTTTCATAAAATTGTCGTCACGTTAATTTTTTAAGGAAAAATTCACAAGAATAGTTCTAGATAATTATAGTGTTCCTCTTCTTATGTACAATCTCCTATGTAGCTAGTTGACTAAATTTTCACACGTCATCATTTGACCTTTTAATTCAGTCATTATAGGTCACATGATCATCTTGGAAATTAAAAGCCTTCCTATAATTGGGATTAATTTCTTGAATCTTTATCCTTATTCTTTGTTAAGATATATTTTCTTGCTTTCATCACTAATAAATGCAGGTGCAAGTGGAAGTTGCTCAATTAGAGGGGAATGATTTCTTTGTGAAGGTGTTTGGGGAGCAAAAGAGAGGTGGATTTGTTAGACTAATGGAGGCTTTACACTGTCTTGGTATGGAGATAATCAATGTGAATATGACCAGTTGCATCAGTCTTGTTTCCTATGTTTTCATTGTCAAGGTATGTATTATTAATTACCATGCATCTTTCACTATTATACAATTACTACTTATCACCATAGTTTTCATCCTTTCTTTCCTACAAAGATAGGCATGAGTTATGAAAAATTTACTTTGATCACTAATATATTACATAGGAAAGTATATCATCCATGTTAAGATTAATTGATCACTTTTATAATATTATCTTAAAATTTATTTATCAGTATAAACTAAGAGTAATTTACTGTCAAAGTTTGTCCTTGAACATTTTGCACGCTTTATGATAAGAATCGTAGAGGGAGTATATATAATCTTGTTTTGAACATCTAATAATATATATACTTATGTCCCTTTTATTTCATTTGGCAACTTTATGATAGAAGAGGGATAGTGAAAATGTGCAAGCGGAATACTTGAGGGACTCATTGCTAGAGGCAACGCGTAATCAAGCAGGATTTTGGTCTGAGATGGCGAAAGCATCATCTGAAAATGGAAGTGGAATCGATCATCTACACCAAAATCAGCATTATGCAATGCAACACCATCTTCACAACAACCATATAGGGCCTTTCCATAACCACTTCCATCACCTTAGTAACTGAATAAAAGGGTGGTTTACATAAGCTATTAATTATGCTTAAGCAACTTAATTATTAGTAGAAAGTCTTTATTCTGTGAGCTTGCTATTAATTTTGAATAAAGAAGTAAAACAGCATCTAGTGCTTAATTATCATGATTAGCACCTTGATTGCCTTGGTTCTTTTTAATTTTTATTTTGACGGGATTGGATTTTTTTAATTACCTTTGGTCTTTGGTATCATTTGAAAGTTATTTATATATTAGTTTTTCTTACAAGTTTTTTGTTGCAACTTTTTTTGATTGGTTAAAAATATAAATGTGGATATGACATCAAAATGGCTGAAAGAGCATTGTAGTTTAAAGTTGAGAAATCTCTATAAAGTCCACTGAAATACTCCCTCCGTCTTTTTTTTCCTTAGCTTGTTACATTTTTCATAAATAAACGTCTCTTTTCACTTATAAGCTATAACATTTCTTTATTTGGTAACTATAATCTACAAAAGAGTACCAATTTCCACTTTATTTTTGTCAACTTCCTACCTATAGCTCCTAAATAATTGTCATTTTCCCATAAAACTATGGCTCCCAAGTCCCACCACACCGTTTCTTCTCTCCAAATATTTATGACACAACAATGTAGCCAAGTAGTTAAGGTTTTATGGAAGATAGAATATTAATAGAAATTGAATGAAAAGATAGACAGTTAAGCCATCTTAGTTCATACAAGTCGTTCCATAATATTGGGTCTTATAAGAAAATTTTATTTTCAATTCATTTACAACTAATTATCCCTTCCCCTAAAAAAAAGCCCCTTTAACCATCTCCAACCTCTTTGCAACATATAAATATAAAGCTTTCTACTTTCACGCTTATACTACACTTCACCTACCTATAGTTAGCAGAAAAACAGAATTACTCTTCTTTGCTAACCCCTGCCTACATACAGACATTACATAGACTATCTTGTAAAATAATAAGATTTCTTCATTTCTTTTTTCTTTTCTTAGCATCCTATAACCAATTCCAGAGATGAATGATGAAGGATGAAATGGGTATTTTCAATACAGATGACGAAGTAAATTCTTTAGTTCATTAGTATCAATTACTATCAAGTCACGCTTATTAGGTTATTATTACTTGGATCTTTGTTTCCATATAATTTGCTTTGTACTTTGTTCTTGGTTTGCTTTTCTTCTATATGTCATACACTCATACTTTATTTTGTCGAAGGAGTTAGTTATCTAAGGAGCAAAAGAGTGCACACTTTTTTTGCCAAGTATATTATTTGAACTCTTGAACTCTTCTTTTTCTTTCCTTAATTTCTTATTATGAATTTTCTTAGTATAAATTATTGATATATCGATAAAAGGTGTGACCTATAGAGTATTAAGTACCACCCTAGGAAAATATTGATCATATAGTTAACCATAGAGATTCCTCTGCTTAACATGATTACCATTTACTCCGCCGTTGATTCCCTTTCTTATTTGGTGTAATTTCGAGGGTTTTACACTACAAGAAAGGTCGTATTTAACGACGGCTAAAAGCCGTCGGTAATATAAGAAAAACCGTCGGTAAGACATCAACGACCGCTAAGCCGTCGGTAAATGGCAGTCGGTGCACAGGTGGTCGCTGAATTTGGAATCAACGACCGCTAAGGGCCTGTTCTCTTCGGCATAAAACTATTGAACTGAACTGAACTGAACTGAACTGAATTGAACTGAACTGAACTGAATTTGGAATCAACGACCGCTAAGCCGTCGGTAAATAATTTAACGACGGTTTACTTGTAATCAGCGACCGTTCCGAAAAACCGACGCTGGTACCAAACCAACGAATGTTTTAAACAGCCGTTAAATCAACGACGGTTTGGAACCGTCGTTGATTTACCGACCGTTTAAAACCGTCGGGAATTCCCCAACGGTTATAAACAGTCGTTGTATGGGCCACATCAACGTCTGTTATAAACCGTCGCTATTATGTAAAAGCAGTCGTTGAAGTTGAAGTCCTTGGGTGCATGTTGATTTAATGTTTAGCTGTCGTTGTTTTCTTGAAATAATATTATTTAGAATATTTTTGTTGTTACCAATAATTAAACCTGTACCAGCACAGCTGCATGCTTGTGGACCACACTAAAGCTGTTCCTCCATCGCATTCAATTACAAAAATATGCAATTTTGATATATATTACAATTTGCATTGATACTTGTAATTTGCATTGATACTTGTATAATTACATGAAATAGATTACAATTATGTACACAAAATAGATCCCGATGTCAGGAAATAAAGTAGAAGTCTGTGTTTACAAAAAATATATATCGACAAAGCTGGAAACTAATAAGCTAGATGCCGATAAATATAGACACTAAATGTCTATAGTTAGACAAACTACCTAGATTAAATATATGTACGCAAAATAGATCCCGGTGTCGAGAAATAAAGTAGAAGTCGGGTTCCAAAAAAAATAACCCGACACATCTAGAAACAAAGCGAGATGCCGATAAATATTGACACTAAATGCATAAAAGTTAGTTACCTAGTTGCCGAGACCAAAAACACTACACTGTCAAGGGTGTCTGTGTAGCACTACCGCCACCACCAAACCCTGGGTCATCGTCCGGTCTGCGATGTGGAGGGGGGCTCGGGTTGCAACCTCGAGGACATGTGGCCGAAACTAGACATGTTCCTCATCATTTCCTCAACAATGGCCCGACTTGACGCTTCCACCCGTCGTTGCGACCATTGCCTCCACCTCTTCCATCCGCGCAGCGACCTTTTGCCTCCACTCGCGCCTCAATCCGAGATAAAATGGACGGCTCATATGGTTGTGAAGAGCCGCTATCTCCTCGCCCGATGAAGAGTTGTAGTACAAATGATCTCCCCGACCCAACCCCCGAACTTTTCCTCGGTTCCTCCCCCAACTTGTCTCCCAATACAACGGATCGGGGTTTGGTGTGTGACCCCCGAGTGGTACAATGATCCAGCTTCTTCTTGTACGTCTCCTGCATTTGGTTAAATATACTCATATTCAAGTAAAATAAAGTGGGTAAAATGGCCTATATTAGCCTACATTTGGTTCTAACTTTCCTACTTTGTGTATTTTCAATCAAAACAACTTATAAATACATTAAACTAACTACATATATGATGTTTGAGGTGATTATAACTTAAACTAGCATCAAAGTACTCGTATTCATTCAATTTCAAGTAAAAAGGCCTAAAATGGCCTATATTAGCCTACATTTGGTTCTAACTTTCCTACTTTGTGTATTTTCAATCAAAACAACTTATAAATACATTAAACTAACTACATATATGATGTTTGAGGTGGTTATAACTTAAACTAGCATCAAACTACTCGTATTCATTCAATTTCAAGTAAAAAGGCCTAAAATGGCCTATATTAGCCTACATTTGGTTCTAACTTTCCTACTTTGTGTATTTTCAATCAAAACAACTTCTAAATACATTAAACTAACTACATATATGATGTTTGAGGTGGTTATAACTTAAACTAGCATCAAACTACTCGTATTCATTCAATTGCAAGTAAAAAGGCCTAAAATGGCCTATATTAGCCTACATTTGGTTCTAACTTTCCTACTTTGTGTATTTTCAATCAAAACAACTTATAAATACATTAAACTAACTACATATATGATGTTTGAGGTGGTTATAACTTAAACTAGCATCAAAGTACTCATATTCATTCAATTGCAAGTAAAAAGGCCTAAAATGGCCTATATTAGCCTACATTTGGTTCTAACTTTCCTACTTTGTGTATTTTCAATCAAAACAACTTATAAATACATTAAACTAACTACATATATGATTTTTTAGGTGGTTATAACTTAAACTAGCATCAAACTACTTGTATTCATTCAATTGCAAGTAAAAAGGCCTAAAATGGCCTATATTAGCCTACATTTGGTTCTAACTTTCCTACTTTGTGTATTTTCAATCAAAACAACTTATAAATACATTAAACTAACTACATATATGATGTTTGAGGTGGTTATAACTTAAACTAGCATCAAACTACTCGTATTCATTCAATTGCAAGTAAAAAGGCCTAAAATGGCCTATATTAGCCTACATTTGATTCTAACTTAAACTACCATCAAACTTTTCAATCATATTTGCCTATAAATATATGTTTAGAAGTATGTACCGAGATTTGCTTTGATTTCTTGTTTGCTGGAATTTCTCCTTTTCCAGGAACAGTCTTGAAATGAGTCTTCAAGAACAACTCGGGAGCAGTAGGGAGTACTCCTCCTCTACTCTTTGCCTGTAGACATTGTTGAATTAACAAAGGCTTTATGGAACATATTCATGTAAATTACACTAAGTAGTAGGTATGAAACATATTTACCATCTTCCTAGCATGATGTGCCGCTGAAATAGAACCCTGAAAGTGTGACGACTCAATTGGATTAGACAGGGAGCCACCTCTTCGGTTCTTCTTCGCCTGTTCAGATTTTTCCCGAAATGTTGGGTCTTCACTTCTCTTCTTCATGTCTTCGTATATCGTCTCCCCCAACCATTTTGGCCTTTCTTTGGCTTTCTTAACCACCCAGTATCGCAAGTCTCGCAGACGAGATGAAGCTTTTTTCTTGTAATCCTTCCTCACTAGGCCTTCTAACTCAGGAGGCCATTCGTAAATACCCTTTAGTCAAACATTAAACATATTTATATTAATAAAGTAATATAATCAATTTCATTTTTCATAATTCGATTCATACATACTGTGAAAATGTTCCACCAATGCGTCTTTGTTGCAGCATCGACCTCACTGTAATTGAACCATGGTTGTCGAAAATGGCCCTGGAAAATGTCAGTGATGGACCCACTAACCTTGTTATCATCAAACCTGAATTGAAAACCAAACAAACACGTGAATTGTGAATATCATTGCATACAAATATCATGAAATGAAGGCTTGCGAACTTACCACAATCCAGTAGGGCTTAAAACCTTTCTTGGTGCACGGTTCGAACCTTCACCTTCCTCTGTATGAGTGATCGGAGTCTCCGGTACGTGGTCACCAATGTCACGTGCCTGTGAATCATCTCCCTGTGTCTCTGACATAGGGTTCTGGCTTCCTTGTACATCTGGTGACTGAAAAAGCTCCCTCGGAGTCAAAGTCCCACGACCTTGGCTTCCACCTAAGCCACCTCGACCTCCGCGGCCCTTAGGATTAGACATGATTACCTAAAATGCAAGAAAGTAGAAACGCGCAACATTAAAAAAAACACAATAAAATGTAAGTTATTTCTTAACCCCCCCTGCTGGCCTGCCTTCCCCCTTGCCCTCTCCCCCTTGGCGGCTGCCTCCCCCTGCCTTCCCCCGCCCCTCTCCCCGCCCTCTCCCCCTGTTGGCTCGCCTCCCCCCCGCCTTCCCCCCTCACTCCCCCTACCCTCTCCCCCCGCTCTCTTCCCCCTGGCTCGCCCTCTCCCCCTGCTGGCTCGCCTTCCCCCCGCCTTCCCCCGCCCTCACTCCCCCGCCCTCTCCCCTTGCTGGCCTGCCTCCCCCCCCGCCTTCCCCCGCGCCTCTCCCCCCCTGCTCTCTTCCCCCTGTTGGCTGCCCTCTCCCCCTGGCGGCCTCGCTTCCCCCCTGCCTTCCCCGCCCTCACTCCCCCGCCCTCTCCCCTCGCCTCCCCGCTTTCCCCCTGTGGCTCGCCTCTCCCCCGCTCTCTTCCCCCCGCCCTCTCCCCCCTGCTCTCTCCCCGCCCTCTCCCCCTCTTGGCTCGCCTTCCCCCGCCTTCCCCCGCCCTCACTCCCCCGCCCTCTCCCCGCTGGCTGCCTCCCCCCCCCCGCCTTCCCTCCTCACTCCCCCTGCCTTCCCCTCGCTCTCTTCCCCCTGCTGGCTCGCCCTCTCCCCGTCGGCCTCGCCTTCCCCCTCCCTTCCCCTTTTGCGGCTCGCCTTCCCCCTCGCCCTCTCCCCCCTCGGGCCTCGCTTCCCCCCCCGCCCTCTCCCCTTGCTGGCGGCTCGCCTTCCACCCCCTCGCCTTCCCCCGCCTTCCCCGCCCTCACTCCCCCTCCCCCTCCCCCTGCTGGCCGCCTCCCCCCTGCCTCCCCCTCGCCTTCCCCGCCGGCTCGCCTCTCCCCCTCGCTCTCTTCCCCCGCCTCTCCCCCCCGCTCTCCCCCTTGCCTCTCTCCCCCGCTGGCTCGCCCTCTCCCCTGTTGGCTCGCCTTCCCCATTGCCTTCCCTTCCTCTCGCCTCTCCGCCTCCCGGCCTCGCCTTCCCCGCTTTCCCCGCCTTCCCTTCCTTCCCTGTCGCTGCCCGCTCTCCCCCCCGCTCTCTTCCCCCTGGCTCGCCGCTCTCCCCCTGTTGGCTCGCCTTCCCCCGCCCACTCCCCTCGCCCTCTCCCCCTGCGGCTGCCTCCCCCCGCCTTCCCCCCCGCCCTCTCCCCGCCCTCTCCCCCTTCTCGCCTCGCTTCCCCCTCACTCCCCGCCCTCTCCCCCTCACCCGGCAGCCCTCCCCGCCCTCCCCCTCCACTGCAGCCCTCCCGCCTCCCCCCCTCACTCCCCCTGGCGGCTCGCAGCCCCCTCCCCCCCCCCGCCCTCCCCCTTTTGTTAGAATGTTAGTGTTAGTGAAATAGGGAGAACCAATAAACACAAATAAACTCCATACAAATAAAGAGCATATATGAGATTTTATCAAAAAAATCCATTGACATAATGTAAAGTTATAAAATTATAGATCATATTCATATAGAGTCCCTTGTATGTCTACACAACACATTACTAGACATACTATGGACGTAATTAAATAAACCTTTCAAAAGCAAGAATAACAATGTCTAGGTTACTCAAACAGGTAGGCCTGCAGGTGCAGAATGGATCATGTTACTCAACAACAGTAAGAAAAACTACAGATGGAAATGTCATAACAAGTAATCTTCAACATTTCATTACAAAAGTCCTATATTTTTATTGAAATGTTGTCCTTAATACAAGCTATGATATACTCAAACAAATCAAAGTGAATTCCCATCCTCGCTTAGTTCATCGTCACTATCGTCATCCCAAAAACCATCATCGTCATCGTCATCATCCTCGCTTTCTCCGGACTCGAAACTAGACTCTTCTTCATCATCACCTGATGGGGCTTCAAACAAAATTTCTTCGTCATCTCCTTCAACACACTCGACATCATTACCACCTTCATAATCGGGAATATCATTTGGATCACAAAGCGTTGGAGTCCCAACACTTGTCTCCTGAAGGAAGTCGAAGTCAACCGGAGCATCAATCACAGACCTTGCCTTTGTCCTAAACACAGCCCACCATTGAGCACGATCTCTTTTCAAGCTTGGGTACGGTGCGAAATATACTTGGCTAACCTGGTATGATAGCACAAAGGGATCAAACTTGGGGTATTTCTTAGTGTGGTTGACTTCAACTAGCTTGTATTGATCGATGTTCATTCCCCTCACATTGTCCATTCAATTGCACTTGAACAAAACAGTGCTATATTGACTACGAGCACCGGTAAACTTCAATTCAATAACATCATCTAGAATCCCAAAGAAATCACTCCCACCGTCATTAGACACACACACTCCATAATTCATGGTGGATTTGTGGTTGCTTGATGCTTTTGTTTGGAAATTGTATCCATTAACATAGTATCTATTCCAAGTGCGAACTAATGTCGAAGGACCCATTGCCAAAGCAAACAGTACATCATCATTGGGTTTGTCTTGAATAACCTATTGAAATTCATTCATATTGTTAATACATTAACATTTCTTGAATAACCTATTGAATAACCTATAGTCACACAAACTCACTTTCGATCTAAACCAATCAAGGTATTCTGCTTCATGTTGCACCCACACATCCTCCCTACGTAGAGTAGGTCGAATTTGAAGAATGTGGTCCTCGAAATCCCTTACAAACATAACAATTGTTAATGTCTAAATTTAAATGAAAGTTAAAATTAAAAATAATATGATTAATAACAAGTGTTTTACTTCTCAAATTCTTGTAAGATGCCTGTATTTGCTAACACATATAGGTGTGAACGTTGTAGTTCCACTTCAGTTAAAAATCGTGTTCCTCCTGCATTAGACGGCCGACCACAATTAACCCCGAATAGCTCGGGACGGTTTCGTCGAGCATCTTATCAAGTTCATCATTTACATTACGGCCTCGAATCTCGTGTCTTAGTATCCACTCCTTGCTGAAAGTAGTTTGAACAGAAGTTTGCAATCTCTTCACACAAGTACGCATTACAAATAGAACCCTCCACACGAGCCTTGTTACCAATTTTGCGTTTCAAATGATTGAGGAACCTAAGAAGGTGGTTATAAAAAAGAGTTACACAATTGCGAACAACAATAAAAAAGGATATATGAAAATGAAGGATAAGGTACCTTTCAAAGGGATACATCCAACGGTATTGCACGGGACCACATAGCCTAGCTTCGCGTGGAAGGTGAACTGGTAAGTGTTCCATGGAATTGAAGAATGATGGTGGGAAAATCTTTTCGAGTTTACAAAGGATCTCGGCTATGTCCTTTTCCAACCTTTCCATGTCACTTACTGTGATGGTGGAGCAACACAAATCACGGAAAAAAAGGCTAATCTCAGTGA
Organism: Beta lomatogona; assembly: GCA_947646795.1. Taxonomy (NCBI): domain Eukaryota; kingdom Viridiplantae; phylum Streptophyta; class Magnoliopsida; order Caryophyllales; family Amaranthaceae; genus Beta; species Beta lomatogona. The sequence goes on from CANSNZ010000089.1 coordinate 7,879,060, forward strand.
CAACTTTCCACACATGAACCGGAAGCAACTCCTTTAATGCAATCGGCAATAATCTTTCCATGAAGACATGACAGTCATGGCTTTTCATACTTGTGCGGCTTACCGGATTGCATGTCCACACATCTTGTTAAGTCGGAAGCATAGCCATCGGGAAATTTCAAATCTCGACCCGGTTGCATAATACTTTCCTTTGGGACTTGTCCAGTGCGAAAGGTGCTTTTGGTGGAGTTTCTTTTCCGTTCGCATCCTTGGTGACATGAAGTTGAGGCCTTTTGCACAATTTAGAAATGTCTTTTCTAGATGCAACGGTGTCTGTTTGTCTGTTTTTTCACATCCATAAATGTGTGAATGAGTTGGTCGAAGAAGTTTTTCTCAATGTGCATGACGTCAAGGTTGTGACGAAGATGCAGATCTTTCCAGTATGGGAGCTCCCAAAGACAGCTTTGTTTGAACCACCCATTTTTCAACTTTTTCAAAGCGTTAAGTGCATCTGGTCCATCTGTAGCCTTTGGCAAGTCTTTAACACATGACCACAATTCTTCCCCAGACATGATGTGTGGTGGAGACCCTTTTTCAACCTTATTTCTGCAAAAAGCTACTTTGTTTTTACGAAAAGGATGATCTTCGGGGAAGAAATTGACGGTGACAATCAAACCAAGAAACTTTACCCCCATGCTCGAGCCAAAAAGCTTTGGATTTATCCATACAATAAGGACAAGCCTTTTTCCCGGTAGACCAGCCGGATAGCATACCGTAAGCGGGAAAATCATTTATTGTCCAAAGAATGGCGGCACGCATATTGAAATTTTGTTTCCTAGAAATGTCATAAGTAGTTGCTCCAACATCCCATAATTGCTTCAATTCCTCGATTAAGGGTTGCATGTACACATCCAAGTTTCCCTTCGAATTTTTAGGACCAGGAACGAGCAACGAAAGGAACATGAAGGGTTTTTTCATGCACATCGATGGCGGCAAGTTGTACGGGGTTAAGATGACCGGCCAACATGAATATTGACCCCCAAACTTTCCATGTGGACCAAACCCATCGGTACACAAACCGAGCCGAACATTCCTAGGCTCAGATGCAAATTCGCCAAATGATCTATCCAAATGCTTCCAAGCTTCACTGTCGCTAGGGTGAGCCATTTTGTCTTCGACTCTTGGATTTTTGGCATGCCATGTCATTTCTTCAAACAACGTTCTTTGTTGCATACAACCTCTCGCAATCTCGGTGTGATTGGGAAATAAATCAAAACTTTCATTGGAACTAAAGACCCCTTAGAAGTCCTCTTGTATCTGTCGCTATTGCACACTCTACGTCTGTCCAAGTGTGCATCAGTTCTCCAAAACAGCATACAACCTTTGGGGAAAGCATGAATCTTCTCGTGGGGAAGCTCTAACCCTCCAAGATCTTCTTCGTATCGTAAAATGTGTTACTCATGTTGTTGTTGCTAGGTATTGCTTCTTTCATTAATGAAGCAAAAGCATCAACACACCTATGTGGCAAATTGTACTCACACTTCAAAGATACGATTCTAGATGCCATTTCCAACACAGACATGGAGCTCCCGTCGTACAACGGTTCCTCGAAGCCTTTAATAGGTCAAGAAACACCTTTGCTTGAGGATTAGGCTCCTCCTCCATTCCACTAGGCTCTTCAACAAGTGGACGGTTCCGGGTTATTCCCAAGAGCATCGAAAACCATTTCACGGTACGGATTAGATATCTCTTCGCGGGTTGAGGTAACTCTTCACCATGAGAATACCAACCGTAGTAATCAGGTATAAAGCCCTTGCTATACAAATGCACTTTAACCGTGTTCTGCGTCATGCATACGTCTGTTCTTGCATTTCGGACACGGACATCTAACTTCATCCTTACCTGGGGTTTCGGGATTGACTTTGCAAAAATCAATGAATTCATCAACCCCCTCAAGAACTCGGGCCTCAAGTTACGCACATTGTCATATCTATCATACATCCACCAACGCTCCTTCCGTTTCATGGTGACCAATTCTACAATTCTAAACCATTTCAATGACAATACTCATTAACAACCAACATACGTACAATTAAAACATATTCGTGAAATACATATAGGGCCTAAAATGATGTCCAAAGGTCCTTATCACTCCAACCTAACCCATTCTTCGACGTCTAACCCCACTAGTGAATGTATGCCAACTATTCGCTTCTATGTAAATTCCGGCAAAGATTTCCCATGAGTTCTCCAAGTACACAATGTCGCCTTCGTAAAAGCTTACATATGTACCCGAGAGAACAACATAGAGAAACAACATCACCGGAAATTACATAGAATAGAACAAAAGGCATACATTCACCACCTAAGTGAGGTCAAACGTCGAAGAACAGTCCCAATCGGGGACTATTCAAGATATACTCCTAATGAGTATACCTTGAACGGGTATCTAGGCACATGATGATGCAAACATATTTATTTAAACACTTAACTTTAATTTATAACCTCATCCAAACTATTTCCACGAAAACAAATATGTCAAAAACAATATAAACAATTTAAATAGTGTAAACTAGATAAAGGAATGTGCAATAACTAAATTATTGTCATAATTATATAGTTTTTAACTTTTATAACCTTTAATAAACGAACCACTATAAAAACTATTGTGATAATTATATAGTAACTTAAACTTATACAATTAAAGTAACTTAATCTTCAAAGTAATATAAACTAAAAAATTATATAGTTTTTAACATTCTCTAAACAAACGTTTTTTTAATACATTATATTTCATGATGAAAAACTTACACAAAATTTAAAATTTAGAATTTACATGAACGAAAACAATATAATTTGAAGACAAAATATGGTAAAAAATTGCTACTAACCTTACAATTAAGCCAAAGAGAAACACCAAAGTGCTACGTAATCCTACATCATGTAGAAAATCAATTATTCAACGGCACCTTTAAGCGTCAATTTCTACTAAACGAGCAACTCCAATAATAAGTAACTAAAATGAACTATGAACTTTGATTAAAGAAATCACTAAAATCTTTGATTAAGCGTCAATTTCTACTAAACGAGCAACACCAAATCACTAAAATCTGACTATGAAATTATATGAAAAAATAATAAGTAGTATGAACTTTGATTAAAGAAATGATTTAATATAAGATCAAACACTTAAATGAAGAAATATACATAAAATAAAGCAAGACTAACAAAATGTGAGTAAAAAACTGACAAAAACAAGATTCGAATTTTTAGGAGAAATAACAAGAATTAGCAAAAACCAAATTTTCTGGGTTTAGTTTCATGAGTACACAAATTATTAAAAAAAAAAAAAAAGATATTGGCACTCGCTTACCACCGGCGAAATGTAGGTCCCAAGAAGAGTCGATGCAACTTCGTCGCCCAAGGTCGTCGCCGAAGTTCACTTCTCTCACGAGGAACAAAACCCAATTGTTAGGGTTCATGAGTACAAAAATTTAAAAAAAAAAGGAGAAAGTAAAGCTTACCGCCGGCGAAGTGAGGTGGAGGTGGGTTTCGTCGCTGCCGGTGGCTGGAGGAAGGAGGAAAGGCAGGTGGAGGTGGTTTCGTCGCTGCTGTGCTCGCCCAAAGTCTTTCCCTCCTTTTTTTTTTTGTTGAAAATAAAACCCGATGAAACACCAGATTCAATTAACCCCCCCTTCAGAAATCAACGACCGTTTCTAACCGTCGCCCAAGCTAAAAAACATTCTGCTTTAATTCCGCAAATTCAACGACCGCTGTTAGCCGTCGTTAATTATCAACGACAGCTACACCGTCGTTATATGATATAAAAGCAGACGGTAGTCAACGACGGCTTAAAGCCGTCGCTTAATATGGATTTACCGACGGTTTTCCTAGCCGTCGCTGATAGGCCGTCGTTATTTTGTGATTTTCTTGTAGTGTTATTTGTTAATTATCTCATAAGTTTTTCTTTTGTTATGACTCTCATGTTTTAGTGGTATAACCTAGGGGTATCAATGAGCCTAGCTGGCTAGCAAACTATTCGAGCCAGCTCAAAATTTTATAGAGCCAAGCATCGCTAAGTTCGATATGAAAAGTTTGTGAACAAGCTCAAAATATGTTTTACCTATATTATTTTTTCATATTATAGAAATTAAATGAAAAGTTATATTTTACTGGTGCACTATACTTGTGAAATATTTAAAGTAAGTAGTCTAATTAACCTATTTATAGAATATATGAAATGTAAATTTTTAACTCAAATTGAGTTTTAAGGTAATTTGAACTAGAAAATTTAAGCTAAAAAAAGCTCGAGACTCGACTCGAGTTCGAGTAAAAGTGTTATGAGCCGAGCAACCCCATACTCGGTCTCAATTCGGCTCGCATGACCCTACTTCTTCTCACCCTAAAAGTTCTTCTCACTAACTTTACTCTTCAAAGTATGAGAAAGCAGGAAAATGGTAAACAAAATCTAGATGTTTTGAGACAAGACTTTGAGTCACGAAATCAGGGGCAAAGAGCATTTAGATAAAGTAAGTCAAGTTGAAAGAACAATTCAACATTAGATAAAACCAAGTCAATTTTTTTAAATTAGAGCAAAAAGTCAAAAACCCATGCAAAATCCCTCTACCCCGATCGGATCAAGAGTGAAAAACATATTAAGGAAAGCAAAAATCCACCAAAAATTCAATCTATAAGCATTAAGATGTTGTATACTTGTATTTCACCCTTTTTTGGAACAAAAAGATCATAAAAATTGAAAATAATAATTAAAAAGTAAACATGAATTAAACAATATAAATTAACATAGACAAAATTCCAATAAGGGGAAGGCAAAACCCTGCATACATATGCTTCCAAGATGCAGAATTGTTATTAATACTGGAAGGGTTTGTTGAGGAAGAGTTGACAAAATTTGTGGTAGTTGCTGAAACATTAATGCCAAATCTCATCCCCAATTGACAATGTCTATCTACCGCGCATATAAACCAATATTGTTTTGCTTCTTTAAGCTCCACGTGATCATCACCACTATCATACATTGCATTCACTCCACTGCTTGTATTACAAGATCGAAATGTTTCCCTCGTTACATCATATACATTATGTGATATTGGTGTGTATCCGAACACTGCAAAATTATCCAAAGTTCGATATTCGTTATATACTTATATCTGGAATTAACGGTTACATATACATGTGATTTTTAGATATACTATTGGTTTATAGTTGAATCAACCGTCTTTAAGGATTGCTAGAATAGTTTGAATAATTTTGGCAACCATGTTTTATAGCTGACAATTGGGCCCACAAAATATATCTACGAGCATATAACTATAACCTAATAAAACATATAATAAACTTTTTTTTTTTTTACAGGGAAACGTCTAATAAACATCGAGCATATCTTGTAACACGAAAAGGAAAAGTAACAACAATTTTTTTGACGTTTTAGAGGAATTGAGGCCTTGACTATTGAGGCCATATTTTTTGTGGAGGCCAGGTCATTTTGGACACTCTGCTAGATCGACAACCATGAGGGTTGAGGAATGGATCACAAGAGGCAATTAGTTTGGGGGATAGAAGATCATCATGTATATATAGTATAGACTAAGACTAGCATATAAATATGCTCTTAATAAGTCTTAGGCTTTATTCAGTGGTTGACTTTGTTGATTATTGATGAATTTGATTAGCAAAAACTAAGATATATTGAACCACATGGTGTATAAATGCAAGAAATTAGCTAGTGTTCAATATGGTAAATTGAACAGATGAAAATAAAAAGAAAGAAATCATACCAAGAACATCACCAACACTGAAATTGAAATTATGTGCCCAGGAAAAATAATTAAAGCCATCAGTCCACCGGTTCTCATCACCTACTGTGATAACTTCAGATTTGGCAATGGTGAAAACCAGAGAAGTCATAAATAAAAGAAGTAGCATGATATTCAAGTAGTTGGAATAAGATTTGGATGTCTGAGTTATAATACCCATATCTTGTTTTGCTTGGCTTTCTTTTTGATCGGAGGCTATAAATGGAGAATAATTGGTAGTTGGACGAAGAAATGTTCTTTCCAAAACAAAATATAATTGTCATATTGTTGTACTACTATATGTATGTCTATATATTTCGTTGACATGGCAAACTGCCTACGCCCCGTACTAAGATTAACCTTTTGACTTATAAGACTCGAGCAAAATTACAATTGATCATAAACTAACAAACCTTATTTAACTGACCTAAAAGCTAATGTAAGTAATATTAAATGGTATTTTTTTTTTCGAAATTTCCTTAATATTATGTGAATACAACCAAAAGCTGGATATAATGTTAATTCAGTGTTTATGGATTATAGTTTTCATCAATCTTCTATACTAATATGACACTCTCCTTTGAAGCTCTAATTCAAATGCTCTATCTTCATGTCAAACCCCTCAATTTGAAAAAATGTTATGTAGTTACAAGGTATCGAACACGTGACCTTCGAAATTAAAAGTGAGAGCTTAACCATAAATCCAACATAACATCATTGTTTAGTATTTCAAAATAAAATATAGTAAGGTCTTGTAATAATATCTCATTAAAAGACTTACACAAGTAATTAAATACCTAATACATTTATGGTGATAACAATAGACGACTATTGAACACATAAACTCTTACTCCAAGTCTCCAATTCCTTGTAGAAAGTTAAGCTATTACTTTCATTTCCAAACTTCTAATGGTTTATTTTTCAAATCATGACATCAATTTTTCCTCATTAGACAGAATTTACGGCAAGAAACAACCCGGGGCATAGCCCGGGACACTCACTAGTTGTTGTACCAAAAGTTGCGTAAACTAGAACATATTCACAGCAATAACATATACAGTAGGAGCAAAAACTCCTAACATGATGGCATGAACTATGTGATAAACGAGTATAATTCGCCATTGTTCTCCAATAATAATGTACTCAATAAAGATGAAATCATATAGGCTTTTTAAAACCCTAAACCACTCTCAACAATGAGTCTTCTTATAAGGATGTTGTCAATCAAGAAGGCAGACTACATGACGATCGCAGTTCGGACGTGCACATTGCATATATGTACCTTTTCCTTTTAAGTGATTATATATATCCTAATGTTTAGCATTTACAATGTATTGTAGTGACTTTTGAAAAAATTAGCATTGATTAATCAAATTCTAAATCTCAATATAATGATTGTTATATAATTAAAAATAAAACAAGCTAGGATTCTTGCTTAGGCTCTAATACCATGCGTGTTAGATAATGTAAACACCCTAACTTGGGGAGAGATCCATTGAGTAGTTACAAGGCATTACTCCTAATTATGTTAGGAACCTAATGAGAGCAGGATTATTACACTTTACAAAAGAATATTAAACCTAGGAGGAGAAATCTATCCTCAACTACTTTTAACCAGCTAGTGTAACTTCGGAGTCCTGATGGGTTTTCTTTGATTGTCAATAGGAGAGCGATAACAATACAATGATTTAAGGTAGACAAGAATTTCACTATTGGGCAATAAATTCACTGAAATACCCATCAGATTCAAATGTACCAAAAATAATCAAAAGAATGATACTTTTACACATGACATTCAAGTCTAGAATGTTGACTGCATAGCATAGTTCTACTATATGTGAATTACTCTTTTAGTTCTAGCATTGTTTTGGATGAAAGTCTAGCACTTTAGAGAACATATGCTAACATCAAAAGCATTGACAACATACATATATATAGAGTATATAGTTTGAAAATATGATCTCATGGAGCGAAATAAGTGTATTAACTAGTGATCTAAAGAAGTTTCTTGTTGCTTTTATCAAAACTATTTTTTTTTTGGCACGTGCACATTTTGATTTAACTAGTATTATAATTTAATAAATAATTTATGATACCTAGACAAAAAAATACTTCAAACTTATATCAAGACCAATTCCATTTCCTTGAGATTATGACTCTGGTTAGATGAAAGGAATTATAGGTTCTATATGGAGCCCTATTCGTGATAGTCATTGTAGGAGAATTGATGTTTAGATATTTTTGCGATTATCTTATATATACATATTTTCAAAAAATTTATCATTCACAAATTCTTTTAGAATGAATTGAGAATTTATAAATTATTGATGGAGAAGCAACTTTTCACTATTGGGAAAGATTGCAACAATTTCTTGTCTAATATCCCAATCCCGGCCCCCTGCCTTTAAGGTTATAATTAATCTTTATTTTTTTTCTTCTATCCATTCCCCCTAATCCCTATCAACAAACACCCTATATGTTATTTCAAAATTTGGGAAAATATTGAACCGGGAACTTGTTTGATAATGTGGATTACCCTACAACAATATTAGCAACTTATCTTAGCGCCAAAAAAGAAAGGAAAAATGGCCCGTAATAATCCAACATTTTACCCGTCCGCTCAAAATGGTCTCAACTTTCATTTATTATATAATAGACCGTACTTTGGGGGGTATTAACTTTTGGTGGACCATAACCTGCTACTATAGGTCAGCCATTTTAACGGTTACTTTTTCCATTAAATTTTTTTCCTTTATTTTCCTGCTTCATTCCATCTATTTAAACTAATTTCCTCCCCAATTCAGAACCCTTACTCATGTTCTTCCCTATCATAATTACCAATCTTAATCATTGAATTCATCAATAAATGGCTATTTCATCTTCGAATTATGGTTCCGCATCAAGTGGAAGGGTTTGGCCTGTGTTGAGATGTTACCACAATGAAATTTCGCCCCTGAGAACTGTGAAGCACAAGGGCCCTAACTTGGGAGGAAATTCTATGGTTGCATTCACTTCGCAGTAAGTTATGTTGATGAAAAAAATCAAAATTTTGTTTTTTCGTGATTTTTATGAATTTAATTCAATTTTTTTATTTTTAAAAAAATAACTAGGAACACTGTGGGTTCTTCATGTGGGAGGATGATGTACGTCGTGGTTGCACAGCAGAGATGGAGGAGATGAATTACAGGTTATTGGAGACGGACACAACCATTTGTGAGCTTCAGTATCAAAATATGGAGTACTTGAAGGAAACAGTTAAGAGGTTGAAGGCCAAGATTTGTAGTCTTCAAGTGAAGGCAAAAATTAAGGTCTAGCCCAATTCAAGCAACACTAGAAGAAAAAAGCCTAAGGGTTGCGGTCAAAAGTGGTCTAAGGGTTGCATTTTTTGACCGTAGCACCTAGAGTAGCAGCCCTTAACATCTAGGAAGGGTTGCGGTTAAGAACCGCACCCTTGGCGAAATAAGGGCTGCGGTCGTAGGAAAACCGCAGACCCTTGGCCAAATAAGGGCTGCGGTTAATAGGGAAAACCGCAACCCTTATTTGGCCAAGGGCTGCGGTTTTCCTATTAACCGCAGCCCTTGTGTAATTTTTTTTAATAAAAAATTTAGCTATATTATATATATATATATATATATATATATATATATATATATATATATATATATATATATATATATATATATATGCTCGTTCCCCGTGTCGCTGGTTCCTTGCTGCTTTGCTTTGTACCATATTACCAACCTCATAATGCATATAGAGTTCCCAATTATATAATAATTATATATATAATAATAATAATGTTAAAGAGTACATATTAAGGCAAAATTATATTAATTCTAATAGTAAAAGCTACATTAACGCAACCGAATAGCTTGCCAACTTGTTTCGAACTTCTAGCTAGTTATTGCAAAATCCTAACCAATGTATCATAGACAATCTTCACAAATGTAGCTTGCCAACTTGTTTCGAACTTCATCCAATTCTTCAATTGTAAATTCATCCAACTTTGGTGCGTCGTTATCAATGTAAACCTTACAATAATATGAATATAATAAATTAATAAGATCAAGTCAAACATTTACAATATATAATAACAACCAGCTTCTTGCAATTAGCTAAACAACCAATTTTCGAGTTGATTTTGTCAATTTTTGTAAATTTGAGCTATTTTACTTCCCAAAACTAACTACTTGTTACATATAGGATTAAAACTAACACACACCACTTACTTTATGCATACTTGAAGTGTTAATGTCAAATTTAGGTGCAAAAGATTAGAAGTTTAATTTTTAGGTTCGTTTCGGGGTCGATTTTTGTGAATTTGAGCTATTCACTTCCCAAAAGTAACTACATGTTACATATAGGAGCAAAACTAGCACACACCACTTACTTTATGCATACTTGAAGTGTTAATGTCAAATTTAGGTGCAAAATATTAGAAGTTCAATTTTTAGGTTCGTTTCGGGGTCGGTTTTTGTGAATTTGAGCTATTTCACTTCCCAAAACTAAATACATGTTACATACAGGAGCAGAACTAACACACACCACTTACTTTATGCATACTTGAAGTGTTAATGTCAAATTTAGGTGCAAAAGATTAGAAGTTCAATTTTTAGGTTTGTTTCGAGGTCGATTTTTGTGAATTTGAGCTATTTCACTTCCCAAAACTAACTACATCTTACATATAGGAGCAAACCTAACACACACCAGTTACTTTATGCATACTTGAAGTGTTAATGTGAAATTCAGGAGCAAAAGATTAGAGTTCAAGTTTTGGGTTCGTTTTGGGGTCGATTTTGGTGAAAAATCCAATTTCTCACCCAAAATGAACTTACTATTGCAACTACAACTGAACCAAACATATATCACTTAATCTATACATATTTGAACTATATATGTCAATTTTAGTTGGAATTGGTGAAAGTACCAAGCTCCGGGTTGATTTTTTTGATTTTTGTGAATTTGAGCTATTTTACTTTCCAAAACTAACTAAATGTTACAAATAGGAGCAAAACTAACACACACCACTTAATTTATGCATACTTGAAGTGTTAATGTCAAATTTAGCTGCAAAAGATTAGAAGTTCAATTTTTAGGTTCGTTTTGGGGTCGATTTTAGTGAATTTGAGCTATTTCACTTCCCAAAACTAACTACATCTTACATATAGGAGCAAAACTAACACACACCACTTACTTCACGCATACTTGAAGTGTTAATGTCAAATTTAGGAGCAAAAGATTAGAGTTCAAGTTACGGGTTAGTTTCGGGGTCGATTATGGTTAATTTATGCTACAATTGGTTTCCAAAATAAACTAATTCTTACCTATCAATTTAATCTAATTAAATAAACTAATTAGTTACATACCTTTTGAAGATAATCGATGTCAGTGCAACGGTTGACTATATCAAACATGTACCTCAACACGTAATAGCCACAATCAACACCATTCTTTTGTTGCGGACACTAAAATTCACCAAATTCTAACATCCAAAAACATTGATCATGTTAAATTTAGAGTACGAAAATAAATGGTTCGACGTAAGATTCACCAAAGTAGTTACCTCAACTGATATCCAAAGAGGAGCTTTTCCTAATCGAAGTCCAAGTCCACAATGCTGCTTCATCACACTACATCAATACATTATAAGATGTATATTTATATGTGTGTGTGTGTGTGTGTGTAATATTAGGTACACATATTGTTCTAGTTAAGTTACCTATTCAATAGTGACTTGACTAGTAAGGTCCGTGGTGGTTGTCGACGAAGAGAATCAAAGTGGTAGACGTGATTCTTTGACAAACATATCACAATGAGCGTCCAATGGAGACTACATAAGGAAATAATATAAAGTTACTTATTCAACAATTTGGTGAATTTTGTTATCGATATATGGAACAAGAATGAACTTCTCTCCTAAACAAGGAAAAAAAGTTATAGAAAATAAAGTAAAGCATCAAGTTTGGTGTAACAAGCTTACGTTTCAATATATGGAACAAGGATGAACTTCTCTTCTAACCGACGTGATTGTTTGAAACTACTATCGATATATTCTTTCACATCGGCTTTGTTTTTTAAACAATTGTCATCTCGCATCATACTTGGACATAACCAACCAAACTTTGTCTCACTCATTTTTTCATTCAATTCAGTACACAATAACCTGAGAAAGCATATAATAAAAAGTAAACATACTTATCATGGAAGTTGAAAACTATTATAAACTTGTAAAGTAAGATATGTATCACCTCATGAAAGCTTGTATCATTGTTCCACTCAACATTTCCCCACGTAAGAATTCTTTAACATCGTCTTTGGAAATCCATGTAGATGACTCATCAGTGTAGTTGAATTGTTCCTTCCCCAAAGAAACATGTATTGGAGAATTCTCGGGCAAATCGCTAATGCACTCATGCAACCAATAACATGCCTTAGTAAGGCCTTGCACCACCAACGGCTCGAGAAGTGGATTGTTTGACATACTAACTTGGTCATCGAACACATTTGTTTCACTTTCATTACATCCAATTGCCTCCTTAGCCATCTTGTTGGGTGAACCGGCCTTTTTAGCCTTCTTGTCATGTGAACCAGCCTTCCTTAAAACCTAGTAAAAAGTAAAAATAAGAATATTACTAATTATTATATGACATAGAAAAGTAATATCATCGAAGTTGATTATTACATAAATTCACGCATACATATATATATATATATATATATATATATATATATATATATATATATATATATATATATATATATATATATATATGTTTATCGGTGTACCTCATCTGAAAATCGCACCCATGCACGCGGCCACATAACATAACTACCATGGGCGTCACTCAGTGTATGTAGACTAACCTCCGGTTTTGGCATCGGAAGACCTAAGTCTTCAAAATCAGGCTCAATGTAGTCGATGCTCACCACATAGTGATCATTGTTCACTATCTGATGATGCACTCGTACTCGATCACCAGGAGGTTGTGCATGGCCACTAGCTACCACAATCAGACTATCATAATCATTTTCTTGAACTAATAGTCGGCATGGGGTCTCCTTCTTTGAATCAAAACAAGTCATTAATAGTTAAGCGATGAAACAACATTACAGTTAGAATTGCATGCACTTAGGGACAATATATAGTTGTTTAATACAGCACAGTGATTAAGCGTGATAAATTAAACCAAATAAAGTGATTACCTTCAACTCAGGTATTGGTGGATTAGGTGCAGGTATCGTTTGATTATCCGATGTTTGTGGAACACCGATCGGCTGGCTAGATGGAACATCACTACCTTTCTTCAATGGGAATGTCGGTAAACCCATTTGCTCCATCATGGCATTGAAGTTATGTGTCATCTCCTCTCTAAGCTCCTCCCGAATTGCAGATTTGATAGCCTCCATATCAACCGACGCCGAATTTACACTACTCGCACTTGATTTTGATGTTGTGGTGTATTGTTAACCATATGCCTTTCGCACGCCGAGCCAGACACCTCCCACGCCCCTCACACGACCACTATGGTCCTTTCCTAGAGTTTTGTGCGAAGCACCCATGTGTGCGGTAGGAGTGAAATCACCGGTTGCCTCCTTTTCCTTCAATCTGATCTAGAAATTAAACAACAACATACAATTGCACGTTAAAATAAAAAAAAAAACAAAACGTACCTCCGAAGAAGTTGCCGGCAGCACTGGTAGCCATGGGCCAGCGGCAGACGGGCCGGCCCTGCAAAGAAAGCAGCCAGCCATATTGCCCGGCGGCCGCTGGCAGCGCCTGCCGCCACCAAGGCAAGCGAGGGGGGGGCAAGTGGGGCCTGTGCGGGGGGGCGTGTAAGGAGGGGGAAAGTGCGGGTGTGGGGTGTGGGGTTACTTGAATGGATATAAACGAAAAACACATCAAATGGCCGAAATACGCCTAAAATGATCTTTATTTTCCCGAAATCCAACCAACAACAAAGTAGCACCTATAATTCTACTTAATAGCAATATTTTAGGTTATATTATCAGATTCCACAAGAAATTGGAGCCCAGTGACTCAAAATATTCGAAAATGACATGAAATGGCCGAAATAGGCCTAAAATGATATTTACGTTCCCGAAATCCAACCAACAACAAAGTAGCACCTGTAAATCTACTTAATAGCAATAGTTTAGGTTATAGCATCATATTTCACAAGAAATTGGAACAGTGACTCAAAATATTCGAAAATGACATGAAATGGCCGAAATAGGCCTAAAATGATATTTACGTTCCCGAAATTCAACCAACAACAAAGTAGCTCGTATAAATCTACCTAATAGAAATATTTTAGGTTATATTATCATATTTCACAAGAAATTGGAGCACAGTGACTCAAAATATTCGAAAATGACTTGAAATGGCCAAAATAGGCCTAAAATGATATTTACGTTCCCGAAATCCAACCAACGACAAAGTAGCTCGTATAAATCTACTTAATAGCAATATTTTAGGTTATATTATCATATTTCACAAGAAATTGGAGCCCAGTGACTCAAAATATTCGAAAATGACATGAAATGGCCGAAATAGGCCTAAAATGATATTTACATTCCCGAAATCCAAGCAACAACAAATTAGAGCCCATGATTGTTGTAAATACTTACATTCTACCTCATATTAGCATTTTCAACACAAGTTTGTGGTTGCATGAATCGAAATACAAGGAAAGGAGATTTTTTATGTACCTATAATGGCATTGGCTATCTTTTCTGTAACGGGATCAGGTAACACTCTGTTTCCCTTTGCATCAACCCCATGCATCGAACACCACCAATCAAGGACCCTGTCTGGTTGACGAGCCGGTGTAACTGATGTGGTTGTAGAGCTAGTTGTCGTTGTCGAATCCAGTGTAGGGTAATGGGCAAACATCCACTTTTTTCTCACCTCATCGTAGGAATGGGCACCCAAATGATGATAATATTTCCTTGCTTTTGCACTCGCACTTTTTGTCTCACGTCTTGCATGAAAAAACACACAATTACAAACAAAATATTAGGTGTTATATACAATCATACTCGAGCTCAGTGTGGTAAATATAATTAAAATCCTTTGCTTACAACAGCTTTCGAGGTAGTATTTTTGGCAACAAATGCTTCCCACTCTTCAGGTTTGATATTTCTCCATATCTGATATGGTAATCTGGTGGGTTCCTCTGAATTTTCCAATGCAGCCTTAGCTTCGATTTGCTTTTCTCCCCCATTAGTTTTCTTCTTCTTTGTACCCGTTCTTTTCCTCCGCTTAGTGATCCATCCGGACACTAACTTAGCCTTGAAATCTCGAAATCTCTGAGCAAGCGCGGATAATAATAGATTCTTCTTGGCTTCATCATCTTCGATATTAAAGAGATTCTACAAAAAAAAAAAGGCACAAAAATATTAGTTTCCACATTTGTTGTAATAAATTAAATTCTAACATTAGTACTACATACACATACATTTATTTAAATAAGAAACTAAATGGTAGTATGAAACTTACCATAGTGTCATTCCATAGTAATTTCTTTATCCCCTCGGGCACCTCTTGCCATGAATGCAAAATGGAGAGCCTCCGGACGCAAAGGCCAATATGTTTGCCATACTTAGAACGCCACACACCACAAGGTTGACCCAAGCTATCGTACTCTACAGTCATATGCAAGTGAGTAGCATTTATTGACTTTGTAGGTCCTCTTCCCTTTCTCTTTTTCATCACTTGCGATTTTCTTTGTTGTTGATTTGTTTGTAACTCCCGTTGTTGACCTTCTTTCCTACGAACTTGTTGTGCTTTCACAATTGTACCAATTTGTGGATGAAGTTCTTCACCGGTAGATCGAGTTTGTACATAATCCTTTCCTCGTAAAGCATTTCTATCCGCCATTGCCTCAAACCTTGTTATCCTATTTTCTTCAAGATCTCGATCTTCGAGATCACCTTTATCTGGGTCCTTCCTCACATCATAAGATTCATCCTCGGTTGTGTGTCCACTAGTCGTGATCTCATCCATATGTATTAATTATCCCTGAAATTATAAACACATAGAAATTAAGATATATAGTTAGGTTTAAAAAAGTAACAAATTGAATAAGAACCAACAATGCAACATCGGAAGTCGGCGGCCCGGCGGCGCAAGCAAGCTTCGACACGGCGGCTTGCTTGCCGCTCCTCGCATTGGGGGGGTGCAAGGGGGGGGGAGCGGGGGGCTGGGCAAAGGGGTGGGGGGAGCGGGGGTTGTGCGGGGGGGGGAACGTGCAAGGCGGGAACGGGAGGCTCGAAATATACAAAAAGACATAAAACGGCCGAAATAGGCCTAAAATGATATTTATTTTCCCGAAATCCAACCATCAACAAAGTAGCTCGTATAAATCTACTTAATAGAAACATTTTAGGTTATATGATCATATTCCACAACAAATTGAAGTAACATGACTCGAAATACACGAAAATGACATGAAACGGCCGAAATAGGCTTAAAATGACGTTCACTTTTCCGAAATCCAACCAACAACAAAGTAGCACCTATAAATCTATTTAGTAGTTGTATTTTATGCAATATTATCATATTCAACCAGAAATTGGAGTCACATAACTCGAAATACACGAAAATGACATGAAACGGACGAAATAAGCTTAAAATGACGTTTACTTTCCCGAAATCCAACCAAAAACAAAGTAGCACCTATAAATCTACTTAGTAGTCGTATTTTATGCAATATTATTACATTCAACAAGAAATTGGAGTCACATGACTCGAAATACACGAAAATGACATGAAACGACCGAAATAGGTTTAAAATGATGTTTACTTTTCCGAAATCCAACCAACAACAATGTAGCACCTATAAATCTACTTATTAGTCGTATTTTATGTAATATTATTACATTCAACAAGAAATTGGAGTCACATGACTCGAAATACACGAAAATCACATGAAACGGCCGAAATAGGCTTAAAATGATGTTTACTTTCCCGAAATCCAACCAACAACAAAGTAGCACCTATAAATCTACTTAGTAGTCATATATTATGCAATATTATTACATTCAACAAGAAATTGGAGTCATGTGACTCGAAATACACGAAAATGACATGAAACGGCCGAAATATGCTTAAAATGATGTTTACTTTCCCGAAATCCAACCAACAACAAAGTAGCTCGTATAAATCTACTTAATAGCAACATTTTAGGTTACATGATCATATTCCACAACAAATTGGAGTATCATGACTCGGAATACACGAAAATGACATGAAACGGCCGAAATAGGCCTAAAATGACTCTTACTTTCCCGAAATCCAACAACAACAAAATAGCACCTATAAATCTACTTAGTAGTCGTATTTTATGCAATATTATTACATTCAACAAGAAATTGGGCTCACATGACTCGAAATATACGCAAATGACACGAAATGGCCGAAATAGGCCTAAAATTACCCTTACTTTCCCGAAATCCAACCAACAACAAAGTAGCACCTATAAATCTAGTTAGTAGTCATATTTTTTTTGCTATATTATCATATTCAACAAGAAAATGGAGTCAGATGACTCGAAATATATGAAAATGACATGAAATGGACGAAATAGATATAAACCTGTGTATATGTCTCATGCTTTGTTGACCTTCCGCCGTTTCTTAGGAGTTTCAACATGTATCCCTTCCGTGTGATCAACACGCATATAGTTCTCAGACATATTTACATCATCTTCCACGCTATTTTGAGGATAGGTAATAGTTGGGATGTCCTCAAATGCATCATACTCTTCCTCATCCTCAACATCACCAATGCCCAGGATACTCCTTTTGCCAGGTACAACAATTGACCACTTATTATCAGCAGGATCAGTTACATAGAACACTTGTTTATCTTGTGATGCAAGTACAAACGGCTCTTCAGTTTCACGTAGACGACCCAAGTCCACAAGAGTGAATCCGCAAGGATCATCTTTTTTTTACGCAACGTCGATTATTATCAACCTAATTGCAACAAAAGAGGCAAATATGAAAAGCAGAGTAGTCAAGCTCCCATATTTCTTGAATTCGCCCATAATAGTTGGTGGCAGCAAGAATGAGAGACTTATCTTTCGAGCTTGCGTATTGTGTAGATGACGCCACAAGTGAAACACCACTATTCTGTCGCGATGTCGACTTAAGATCTTGACGTTTAGTCCAAAACGTATACCCGTTAATATCATAACCCTCATAAGAGTGTACAGATTCACGGGGACCAAATGCTAACCACTTGACTGTTTCAGAAACATTTTCATCTAAATCATTCACTACTCGATGATGAAACCAATCAATGAACGTCTTATTATGCATTTGCGTCAATGCCCTTATTCCTTTTCCAGGGTTGCTAACACGTAATTCCTCCATACGCTCATTTAAATAAGGATGGACAGCTGGTACGTGATGCAACACAAATAAGTGAGCTTGTGTACGCTTGTCGACAGAAGGTGAGATCAATTTTGAGCCAATCGTACCCTTGCCCTCGAGTCTGCCCTCGAGTCGAGATATCGGAACGCCAATAGGATCACCACCAGCAACATACTCAGCCACAAAATTACTGACCACTTCAGTCACAATCGCTTGAATAATGCTACCTTCTGGTTGTGCAAGATTTCGAACTTTATCCTTCAAAGTACCCATATATCTCTCAAAAGGATAGCACCACCTCAAAAACACTGGACCACACAACTTAATTTCTCGAACTAGATGGACAATGAGATGCACCGTAATGTCAAAGAATGCAGGGGGAAAATCATCTCAAATTTGCATAAAGTTTCAACTATTCTAGCCTGC
Source organism: Beta lomatogona (assembly GCA_947646795.1). Classification (NCBI taxonomy): domain Eukaryota; kingdom Viridiplantae; phylum Streptophyta; class Magnoliopsida; order Caryophyllales; family Amaranthaceae; genus Beta; species Beta lomatogona. The sequence goes on from CANSNZ010000089.1 coordinate 7,897,659, forward strand.
AAGTCATCGAGTGTCGACGGTTGTAGCACTTTGCTGCATATTGTATGAAAAAATGAACAAAGTTCTGTAATGGTGTGCCTCACATGCTTTGGAAGTATCCCACGAATTGCAATCGGTAAGAATACTTGCATCATGACATGACAATCGTGAGATTTCATACTCGACAACTTCAACTCACCATTTAAGGTAACAAATCGCTTCATATTCGATGAGTACCCAGTTGGAACCTTAATGCCATACAATGACTCGCAAAAAATCCGTTTCTCAGCTCTCGACAGCGTGTAGCAAGCTGGTGGCAAATAATTCTTCTCCGAATCATCCACCTTTTTTCTTTTCCCAGTTTCCTTATCAACCCTTTCCTCCACTGCTTTCTTTTTCCTTCCGTCCCTTTTTTGAGCCCACAACTCTGATCGAAGCTTATTTTTTTCCAAGTGAAGACGTGAAGCTTTAACATCCTTTGTCTTGTCCGGAATATTCATAAGTGTCGCAAGAATAGCATCACAAACATTCTTCTCTATGTGCATGACATCCAAACAATGTCTGACCTTTTAATCTTTCCAATATGGAAGTTTCCAAAAAATAGACTCCTTTTTCCATACTCCTGTAGTTCCATCAATGTCACTCGCAGGTTTACCATAGATCGTTTCAATGCCCTTAACCTGATTATAAACTTCAGTACCAGTTAATGGTCTACGAGCAACTTCCTCTTCAACCGTCCCATCGAAGGCCTTTTTCTTAAACCGATAGGGATGGTCGTGTCTAAGGAGCCTTCGTGTGCGCATATAGACATGTTTGCAGCCCTTAATGTGTGCAGACTTCATGTCATCTATACAAATCGGGCACGGTTTTTTTCCTTTGGTCTTATACCCAGACAAGTTCCCATAAGCTGGAAAGTCGTTCATTGTACAGAAAAGCATGGCACGCAGAGTGAACATCTCATTAGCATACGCATCAAATACCGACACTCCTTCGTTCCACATTTTCTGTAAATCTTCAACAAGTGGTTGAAGGTATACATCTATGTCATTTCCAGTTTGTTTCGGCCCCGATATGAGAAGCGACAACATGATGTACTTGCGTTTCATGCACAACCAAGGAGGCAAGTTATAAATCACTAAAACTACTGGCCATGTACTATGCTGAGAACTAAGATTGCCAAAGGGGTTCATGCCATCCGTACATAATCCAAGCCTCAAATTCCTATCCTCGTTACCAAACGGCTTATGCAACCTATTGATACTTTTCCACTCTGGGGAATCAGCCAGATGCTTCAACAAACCGTCTTTCTTCCTACGATCTGCATGCCACCGCAAATTCTTCGCATCTTTTTTTACTGAGAACATGCGCTTAAATCTAGGTATTATGGGAAGATACCACAACACCTTAGCTGGTGTTCCTTCACTACCCCCAGCTCCTTCACGCCTGTACCTTGACAATCCACAACGTGGACACTCATCTAAATGCTCATACTCATTACGATAAAGCACACAATCGTTTGGACAAGCATGTATCCTCTGGTACTCTAAACCGAAAGGAAACATGAGTTTCTTAGCATAATAGTTCGACTTTGGCAGTTCATTTCCATCAGGGAGCATATGAGCTTAAACTTCCAACAACGACGTGAAACTACAATCCGTCCAACCTGCTTTCGACTTAATATTGAAGAGTGTTGTGACAGCGGAAAGTTTGTGTACTTCGTACAACCTGGATACAATGGCCTTTCAGCAGCCTCAGACATAGACTCAAACATACGAGGTCGTTTGCAAGACTAATCTTCAACCTCTTGTATCATATCGTCTACGATCTCTATCATCATCCCCATATTCATCATCCCCATTCTCATCATCCTCGAAATCATCACTTAATCTATCCTTCTCTTCTTCACATACATCGTTCATTATTCTACAACTTCTTGCATATCTCCCCTCCTCACCATGCCAAACCCATACGTGGTATTGAGGCCTAAACCCACGACGAAAGACATGTTCCCTAAGCATATGAATAATACTAACTGGCGGGCCGCGGGTGCGTCGTCGTGCACCGCGCCCGGCCAAAGATAAAATTTCTCCTACTCTCTTTTACACTAAACTAGTATAAGGGAAGTAAGGGTCGTATCCACAGGGAAACAGGGACGAGTTTAGTACTCAGCGTGATTCAAAACCTAGATTAAGCTAAGGGCCGAGAAACCTAATAATAATAACAAAGGGGGGTTTCAAGTAGATTATAACTAAACTAAACTACAACTAATTAGCATATAAACAAAATGAGAAATCAATTATAGGAAGGACCTTGAATCCGATTAACATCCACTTCAATTCATTATCGATCATTGAACATCCACTCTAATTATTTCCATTATTATCTATTGTCGAGAATTAATCTCGTGCTCTCCTTATTCTTAGTTGAATAGCACGATCAGCGTGACTATAAAACCCTAACTAAAGGATAACCTAGTCCGATCTGCGTCTAAGTTCAATCCGATAGCAGCAATAAACACAGAGAACCAATAGACCTGCTAACGTCATACAAGCGATAAACATTTAACAGTTAATTCAATTTCCCCAAGAAATAACCAAGATGATCTGCATCTAAGTTACTCCCTAGTTTGCTACCAATTGATAAAAGAATAAAACAATCCGATTCTATTCTTAAATCTAGCATTAGATTAATTACACAATCAAACTAGTAATATTCCTAGCATAATCATGCAAAAACCATAGAAAGCAAGCATGGAAATTAAACCATAATCAAAGGAATTAAATAGAGGGGAAAGATCTCACAATAATGCTTGAAGCTCCATATTAATCTCGTTCAAGAACGGTTCAAGCTACAATCGGCATACCATAAGCCAATCCCATAATTGAAATCTACAAAAACTAAATTAGAAAATAAAAACTAAAAAGAGAAGACAACAAGAGAGGAGTGGAGTTTTGGAAACTCCATCCCCTTGTGGCTGCTGCCCCCTAGGTCTAAAAACAAAGTTTAGTATTTATACTAAGGCTCAAAAGTCAGCCGACATTTAGACCGACCTAGGGGTCGCGAGGTGCGATACAGGTCGCACCGTGCGATAAGCTACTGCCTTCGCAACGAGCTGAAGAGCTGGGCCAAAACCACGCAGGTCGCACCGTGCGAGGAATCTCGCGAGGTGCGAGCTGGAGGTCGCGAGGTGCGACCATGCTCGCGAGGTGCGAGCTGCTGAGCGCTGGGCTGCTTGCTTCGAGCTGCGATGGGCGCTGGGCAGGCTGGCTGCTGGGCGCTTGGACGAGCGCTGGGCTGACGAGCTTGGGCGAGGCTGCTGGTGAGCTGGGCGTGCGATGCTTCGATGGGCGAGCTTGGATGGGTTGGCGATGATGCTTAGGCTTGCGGTGATCACGAGAGCTTGGCTCGGATCAAATGCACTTCACCTTGGAAGCTCGGAATACATGACGTTAACACAAATTATCTCGCAAAGCTCCGAACTTACGCTAAGAGCTAAATAAGACACGAATGTTAACAATTACAATCAAACCCCTAGCAAAGTGCACCTAAAATACCACAAGAACATCGTATAACTTGAGCGCATCAAATACCCCCACACTTGAACTTTACTCGACCTCGAGTAAACTCAAAATGAGGATCACCAAATGAATCATCACCCAAACTAACGACACCAACCTACACTCCCCATTAACTACATCATCATCATCACATCTTAACAACATCCGCTCAAAAACCTAAACGTAAGGGACGATGATTCCCCCACACTTAGATTCGAGCTCACCTGAAAAATACAAAGACGCGACAACAATAATAACCAGCAACACCAACACGAATCAAAATGTCAGCTCACGACACACTAAACTATCAGCTCTCCCAAACCTCAAAATATGACCTACTACTACAACAACTAACTTAAAATAGCAAGCCATGGAACAAAGACAAAAAGGGATAAATTCCATGCTTACTCCCAAAAACAATCAACCAAAAGAATGCGAAAGCCAAAATAAATAGATCTTCACAAAACAAAGGATGAATTCACTAACCCAACCCGAAAACGCTTTCAACCTTATGACACCATCTCCGGCAAATGAGTTTTCAAAGTGTATAATTCTCTCTTAATCTCTCATTTTGCCTAGGAGCCCTTTCGGGTTTTCATCCTAGCTTCTCACATTTTTTCATCTCACCATCTTACCCGCTCAATATAAGCCACTTTTTTGCATAAGTTGCCCTTTCGGGTTTTCAACCTATCCGGGCCCCCATTTTTGCCTGAGTCGCCCACCCTTGTGGGTTTTCAACTCAGCGGGTTTCATTTCATCACTTTTTTTTTTTTTTTTATATTCTTTTTCATTTTTTTTTTTTTTTTTTTTTTTCATTTTCATTTTTTCATTTCCTTTTTTTTTTTTTTTTTCAAATTGAAAGTAATATATACAACATAGATACATGAGAATGAGAATACCCTCCCCCCTACTTAAACTACACATTGTCCTCAATGTGTCGACAATTAAAAAGAAAAAGTATACTGAAAATAGGGGGGGAAATTTGAAAATCGGGTAAATCGAAGATCGATGGTCAAAACTCATGAAAAGCAATCCGTCAAACTCAAATTTCTTAACAACACCAACTCAAATCTCCTAACTCAACTCACAACCCGCTCCCTCGAATCACTCAAACAAATGACAAGTTCAAAAGTTTTGAATTTTTGAGATTTGCTCCTAGCTTAAGAGATCGAAAAGATACATTAACAATCTCAATCCTCTAGTGTTACCAACTCCTAGCTATTGAAGTCCTCCCAACGGGTTTTCTTTTGTGGATTTTGGGTATAAGTGAATTAAGATTGGTTGTGGATCTTTTTAGTGGTTGGGCGGTGGGTGAAAGAAAATTTGTTGTGGTGGTGGAAATTTGATGAAAAATAAAAGAAAAAGAAAGAAAATAAAGGGGTATCGGGGTCTCGGGTTGCCTCCCGAGAAGCGCTGTTGTTTAAAGTCGTGAGCTCGACTTAGTACCTTAAGCTTAATCATTGGGTTGTGCTCCACGTGTGACAATGGTGGTTCCATGTCAATCTCCACTTCAAGTACCTGCAAAATTGATTGAGGAGAACTCTTGCAATGCATCGTTAATACCTAGCTTACTACAACATGGTTGAGCATATAACATCTGATTATATCCCAAACCTAGCATTAAGTCAACAACAAACATCAACTAGTAGTACTCCTAGCTAATCCAAGTCATGACCATTAATATCAATAATTAAAGCTAGACAATAACCAAACAATAAGCCGTCAAAAGCTTCAATCAATCATTCCCAAGATAGTTTAAGCAACAAGTTCCATGCTTCTTGTCCAAAATACGAAAGTGAAATACATAGAGCTCAATGGAAGATGTAAACTAGAAACTCAAACAAAAAGGGAATTCTTTATATGAGTGGCCAATCAAAAACAAAGAGCACAAGCAATTCCATTCAAAAATCACACTAAATACAAACAAGTAACACCGTTTCCCCGGCAACGGCGCCAAAATTTGGCGGGCCGCGGGTGCGTCGTCGTGCACCGCGCCCGGCCAAAGATAAAATTTCTCCTACTCTCTTTTACACTAAACTAGTATAAGGGAAGTAAGGGTCGTATCCACAGGGAAACAGGGACGAGTTTAGTACTCAGCGTGATTCAAAACCTAGATTAAGCTAAGGGCCGAGAAACCTAATAATAATAACAAAGGGGGGTTTCAAGTAGATTATAACTAAACTAAACTACAACTAATTAGCATATAAACAAAATGAGAAATCAATTATAGGAAGGACCTTGAATCCGATTAACATCCACTTCAATTCATTATCGATCATTGAACATCCACTCTAATTATTTCCATTATTATCTATTGTCGAGAATTAATCTCGTGCTCTCCTTATTCTTAGTTGAATAGCACGATCAGCGTGACTATAAAACCCTAACTAAAGGATAACCTAGTCCGATCTGCGTCTAAGTTCAATCCGATAGCAGCAATAAACACAGAGAACCAATAGACCTGCTAACGTCATACAAGCGATAAACATTTAACAGTTAATTCAATTTCCCCAAGAAATAACCAAGATGATCTGCATCTAAGTTACTCCCTAGTTTGCTACCAATTGATAAAAGAATAAAACAATCCGATTCTATTCTTAAATCTAGCATTAGATTAATTACACAATCAAACTAGTAATATTCCTAGCATAATCATGCAAAAACCATAGAAAGCAAGCATGGAAATTAAACCATAATCAAAGGAATTAAATAGAGGGGAAAGATCTCACAATAATGCTTGAAGCTCCATATTAATCTCGTTCAAGAACGGTTCAAGCTACAATCGGCATACCATAAGCCAATCCCATAATTGAAATCTACAAAAACTAAATTAGAAAATAAAAACTAAAAAGAGAAGACAACAAGAGAGGAGTGGAGTTTTGGAAACTCCATCCCCTTGTGGCTGCTGCCCCCTAGGTCTAAAAACAAAGTTTAGTATTTATACTAAGGCTCAAAAGTCAGCCGACATTTAGACCGACCTAGGGGTCGCGAGGTGCGATACAGGTCGCACCGTGCGATAAGCTACTGCCTTCGCAACGAGCTGAAGAGCTGGGCCAAAACCACGCAGGTCGCACCGTGCGAGGAATCTCGCGAGGTGCGAGCTGGAGGTCGCGAGGTGCGACCATGCTCGCGAGGTGCGAGCTGCTGAGCGCTGGGCTGCTTGCTTTGAGCCGCGATGGGCGCCGGGCAAGCCGGGCCGCCGGGCGCTTGGACGAGCGCTGGGCTGACGAGCTTGGGCGAGGCTGCTGGTGAGCTGGGCGTGCGATGCTTCGATGGGCGAGCTTGGATGGGTTGGCGATGATGCTTAGGCTTGCGGTGATCACGAGAGCTTGGCTCGGATCAAATGCACTTCACCTTGGAAGCTCGGAATACATGACGTTAACACAAATTATCTCGCAAAGCTCCGAACTTACGCTAAGAGCTAAATAAGACACGAATGTTAACAATTACAATCAAACCCCTAGCAAAGTGCACCTAAAATACCACAAGAACATCGTATAACTTGAGCGCATCAAATACCCCCACACTTGAACTTTACTCGACCTCGAGTAAACTCAAAATGAGGATCACCAAATGAATCATCACCCAAACTAACGACACCAACCTACACTCCCCATTAACTACATCATCATCATCACATCTTAACAACATCCGCTCAAAAACCTAAACGTAAGGGACGATGATTCCCCCACACTTAGATTCGAGCTCACCTGAAAAATACAAAGACGCGACAACAATAATAACCAAAGAACACCAACACGAATCAAAATGTCAGCTCACGACACACTAAACTATCAGCTCTCCCAAACCTCAAAATATGACCTACTACTACAACAACTAACTTAAAATAGCAAGCCATGGAACAAAGACAAAAAGGGATAAATTCCATGCTTACTCCCAAAAACAATCAACCAAAAGAATGCGAAAGCCAAAATAAATAGATCTTCACAAAACAAAGGATGAATTCACTAACCCAACCCGAAAACGCTTTCAACCTTATGACACCATCTCCGGCAAATGAGTTTTCAAAGTGTATAATTCTCTCTTAATCTCTCATTTTGCCTAGGAGCCCTTTCGGGTTTTCATCCTAGCTTCTCACATTTTTTCATCTCACCATCTTACCCGCTCAATATAAGCCACTTTTTTTGCATAAGTTGCCCTTTCGGGTTTTCAACCTATCCGGGCCCCCATTTTTGCTCGAGTCGCCCACCCTTGTGGGTTTTCAACTCAGCGGGTTTCATTTCATCACTTTTTTTTTTTTTTTTTTTTATTCTTTTTCATTTTTTTTTTTTTTTTTTTTTTTTTCATTTTCATTTTTTCATTTCCATTTTTTTTTTTTTTTTTTTCAAATTGAAAGTAATATATACAACATAGATACATGAGAATGAGAATACCCTCCCCCTACTTAAACTACACATTGTCCTCAATGTGTCGACAATTAAAAAGAAAAAGTATACCTGAAAATAGGGGGGAAATTTGAAAATCGGGTAAATCGAAGATCGATGGTCAAAACTCATGAAAAGCAATCCGTCAAACTCAAATTTCTTAACAACACCAACTCAAATCTCCTAACTCAACTCACAACCCGCTCCCTCGAATCACTCAAACAAATGACAAGTTCAAAAGTTTTGAATTTTTGAGATTTGCTCCTAGCTTAAGAGATCGAAAAGATACATTAACAATCTCAATCCTCTAGTGTTACCAACTCCTAGCTATTGAAGTCCTCCCAACGGGTTTTCTTTTGTGGATTTTGGGTATAAGTGAATTAAGATTGGTTGTGGATCTTTTTAGTGGTTGGGCGGTGGGTGAAAGAAAATTTGTTGTGGTGGTGGAAATTTGATGAAAAATAAAAGAAAAAGAAAGAAAATAAAGGGGTATCGGGGTCTCGGGTTGCCTCCCGAGAAGCGCCGTTGTTTAAAGTCGTGAGCTCGACTTAGTACCTTAAGCTTAATCATTGGGTTGTGCTCCACGTGTGACAATGGTGGTTCCATGTCAATCTCCACTTCAAGTACCTGCAAAATTGATTGAGGAGAACTCTTGCAATGCATCGTTAATACCTAGCTTACTACAACATGGTTGAGCATATAACATCTGATTATATCCCAAACCTAGCATTAAGTCAACAACAAACATCAACTAGTAGTACTCCTAGCTAATCCAAGTCATGACCATTAATATCAATAATTAAAGCTAGACAATAACCAAACAATAAGCCGTCAAAAGCTTCAATCAATCATTCCCAAGATAGTTTAAGCAACAAGTTCCATGCTTCTTGTCCAAAATACGAAAGTGAAATACATAGAGCTCAATGGAAGATGTAAACTAGAAACTCAAACAAAAAGGGAATTCTTTATATGAGTGGCCAATCAAAAACAAAGAGCACAAGCAATTCCATTCAAAAATCACACTAAATACAAACAAGTAACACCGTTTCCCCGGCAACGGCGCCAAAATTTGGCGGGCCGCGGGTGCGTCGTCGTGCACCGCGCCCGGCCAAAGATAAAATTTCTCCTACTCTCTTTTACACTAAACTAGTATAAGGGAAGTAAGGGTCGTATCCACAGGGAAACAGGGACGAGTTTAGTACTCAGCGTGATTCAAAACCTAGATTAAGCTAAGGGCCGAGAAACCTAATAATAATAACAAAGGGGGGTTTCAAGTAGATTATAACTAAACTAAACTACAACTAATTAGCATATAAACAAAATGAGAAATCAATTATAGGAAGGACCTTGAATCCGATTAACATCCACTTCAATTCATTATCGATCATTGAACATCCACTCTAATTATTTCCATTATTATCTATTGTCGAGAATTAATCTCGTGCTCTCCTTATTCTTAGTTGAATAGCACGATCAGCGTGACTATAAAACCCTAACTAAAGGATAACCTAGTCCGATCTGCGTCTAAGTTCAATCCGATAGCAGCAATAAACACAGAGAACCAATAGACCTGCTAACGTCATACAAGCGATAAACATTTAACAGTTAATTCAATTTCCCCAAGAAATAACCAAGATGATCTGCATCTAAGTTACTCCCTAGTTTGCTACCAATTGATAAAAGAATAAAACAATCCGATTCTATTCTTAAATCTAGCATTAGATTAATTACACAATCAAACTAGTAATATTCCTAGCATAATCATGCAAAAACCATAGAAAGCAAGCATGGAAATTAAACCATAATCAAAGGAATTAAATAGAGGGGAAAGATCTCACAATAATGCTTGAAGCTCCATATTAATCTCGTTCAAGAACGGTTCAAGCTACAATCGGCATACCATAAGCCAATCCCATAATTGAAATCTACAAAAACTAAATTAGAAAATAAAAACTAAAAAGAGAAGACAACAAGAGAGGAGTGGAGTTTTGGAAACTCCATCCCCTTGTGGCTGCTGCCCCCTAGGTCTAAAAACAAAGTTTAGTATTTATACTAAGGCTCAAAAGTCAGCCGACATTTAGACCGACCTAGGGGTCGCGAGGTGCGATACGGAGTCGCACCGTGCGATAAGCTACTCGCCTTCGCAACGAGCCGAAGAGCTGGGCCAAAACCACGCGAGTCGCACCGTGCGAGGAATCTCGCGAGGTGCGAGCCGGGAGGTCGCGAGGTGCGACCATGCTCGCGAGGTGCGAGCCGCCGAGCGCTGGGCTGCTTGCTTCGAGCTGCGATGGGCGCTGGGCAGGCTGGCTGCTGGGCGCTTGGACGAGCGCTGGGCTGACGAGCTTGGGCGAGGCTGCTGGTGAGCTGGGCGTGCGATGCTTCGATGGGCGAGCTTGGATGGGTTGGCGATGATGCTTAGGCTTGCGGTGATCACGAGAGCTTGGCTCGGATCAAATGCACTTCACCTTGGAAGCTCGGAATACATGACGTTAACACAAATTATCTCGCAAAGCTCCGAACTTACGCTAAGAGCTAAATAAGACACGAATGTTAACAATTACAATCAAACCCCTAGCAAAGTGCACCTAAAATACCACAAGAACATCGTATAACTTGAGCGCATCACTAACCTTGCTCACATTTCCACAATCTAAACAAGGAAAATAAAAGTCGACTGCTCCAGAAGATGCTTGATATTCTAATGCAGATTTACAAAATTTTGAGACCCCATTCACAAACTCAATCGATTCACGGCTACCATACATCCAAGTACGATCCATCTCATTCAAGAAAACCTCTAATTAAACACAACCAATTATAAGTATCAATTATTTAAGCACATTCACATGCAAGACAATCACATATTGAAAACACGCACATACAAATGGAGGCTACGGGAGTCACATATGCAAATGTATGCAAGCATCCGAAGGTCCTTATCACTCCAACCTAGCCCATCCTTAGACGTTTAATCTCACTAGTGAATATATGCCAACTTTTCAATTCTAAGGAAAATCCGGCAGCATTTCCCTACAGTTCTCCAAGTACACAATGTAGATAATTGCTTATCTACATATGTACACAGAGAACAATGTAGAGAAATGACAAGACAAGATTTTCCTTAAAATTGAAAAGAAGACATACATTCACCACCTAAGTGAGATCAAACGTCCAAGGACAGTCCCAAACAGGGGACTATTCAAGACTTACTCCTAATGAGTAAGTCTTGAACGGGTATCTAGGCATATGATTGATGATGATGATTCATATAACTTATACATTTCATAGCTTAATTAAATTGTTTTCATCCAATCTCATATCAAGAAATATACATACACATAAATTGAATCTACATATATACACAATAAATAAAGATATTTAATGAATTGTCTTTATCATAAATACATACCAATAACAACTAATATGGAAATTGATCTCTATATATCCTCTGCACTATCTCCTAGTTGATTTGCCGCTTCCAATATGCTAATATCTAAGACACATAAAACCGACAAAAATTGTTAGCATATAGTAATTGCAAATTGCATATTATTATAAGAAATACATTAATATATATAAATTATCATATCTTACCCACATTGAAACAAATTACAACTAATTTCTCATTTAAACTATTAACAAATTATAAATGAAATATGTTCGCATTAAACTAAGTTAATAGCTAATGTAGCTCATCAAATAATTCAATTAACAGATTTTCGGGTTTCGAAGCACGACCCTTTTGTGTAACTTCTTTGCAAATGCAGCTTAAAATTAGATGGCACAGTTGCACATTCAGTCGTAACTTTTCTGCAATTTCAGTCCCACTCAAACGCTCAACACATTCTCTTCTCCCAAACGAATATAAACAATTGATTCGATTGCATCTACTGAATAGATAATCACAGTAAGCATTAATGAAACGTGTTTGTAATTCAGAAAATCAAATCAAAAATTTTATGCTAAGTTTTCTGTTTGCAGTAAAGAATTCCAAATGATAAAAATGAAATTGAAGTAGGTTTTGCGAGTTCAAATTGAGTACTATTATTAATTAGAGAATACCTGAAAGTCAACTCTCATGAGTTTATAGCATTTGCAATTAAGATGAACAATTGAACAGAATTCGCCCGCCACGGTTTTCTGAGATCCAATGACCAATACCTTCAAGAGTGGTTAGAGTGGAGTGGACCCTAATGTAGTGACACGCAACTGCGTTAGAGGGGTTGGGTGGCGCGCAGGTGAGTGGCGCACAGGTGGCAGGCGGTCAAGTGGTTGGTGCACAACGGAGGGGAGTGCTCAGGTGGTTTTCGGCAATGCAACGTTGTTGCGTGGGGAGGAACTCGCTGCTACACGTGGCATTTTGCTTCTGCGTGGTGCGGTTGGGGTGGTACGTAGGAGGGTGGTGCGCACAAGAGGGTGGTTCAATTCGCAAGGTTAGGGCTCAATTGGAGGAACTCGTTGCTGCGTGGAGAGGAGAGGGAGTGAATGAAAATTAAATGTGTGGAGGGAAGAAATTAATGAGCGCTGTTAGTTTGGGAGAAAAAAATAAAACAAAGGGCTGCGGTTGAGTGGTAAACCGCAGCCCTTCCTTTAAGGGTTGCGGTCAGGCCCAAAACCGCAGCCCTTTATTGCCCAATCTTTATTGGAGGTGGGGTAAGTGGACAGTCCATTACAGGCTAATGCCTTTCACCTGTGCATGGTGGGATGCACCATGCATATGCTCTTAGGTACATCTCCCTCTTATGGTGTTCAGCAACATAGTCCTCTACCTCCGTATTGCAGAAGTAAATGCAGGACACAGCATGACAGCATGGGATGCCAGTCATGTCCCACCTTCTACATGTGCAAGTCCTCTTCTCTATGTCAACAATAAAGCTATCTATAAACTGGTTCACTTGGAACAAAGTTGCAGAAGAAGGACATAGGAGGCAATTTGCTGCCAATTCTTTCTCTTTCTCAAGTTTAACTTGAACCCTAGGACAAATTTTTGCACTAGACTTCTCCATTTCACTTTTTTTCATAACTAGTCTCTGCATTAAGGCAACCCTAATATCATCTAGCATATATATCAAATGTTTCACCATAGCATTTATAATTTATCCATTGAAAGTTTCTGCAGGGTTATTCAATATGACATCTACTTCATTTCATCGCCTTTGAATGTCCTGTGCCACAAAGCAAAGATGTGCCGGGCACAATGCACGTGCTCTGCTTTTGGCAACAACCTTGCAACTATACTCAGTATATCCTATACATTCAGACAAGGGATTAATTCAGATAAGTGTAATAAATTAGTGAAATATTTGCAATTGTAAATGTAAATGGCAATAAACTGACCTGATTTTCATCACTTAGTATGGCTATTCCATCACCATCTTGCAACTGTAAATGGACTTGTAACTCTGTAATGAACCATTCCCATGAACTTGTGTTCTCTCCCTCTACAACTGCCCAAGCTATGGGGTACATTTGGTCATTACCATCCCTACCCACAGCTACCATGGGTTGGCCCCCCAAAAAGGTTTTCAAAAAACATGCATCAATGCATATAACCCTCTTACATCCTTCTATCCACCCTTTCTTTAGTCCATCAAAACCAATGAACAATCTCTTGAATATTGGTGGTTTGTCCTCATCACTATTGTCAGGCAAAAGAACAAAATGTGACTCTAGACTTGCTACTCTCAATGCTTGAATGTACCTCCCTAGCTTGTTATAATGATCTACCATTGACCCATGCAACAGTTTGTGGGCTTCCCTAAGTTTGTAGGCAAAATCTTTGGACACAACAACCCTGTAAGCCTTCCTAATGGTCTCTTTTATCTCAGCTGCTGGCCAGTGAGTACTAGATTTGAAGACCTCAAGCAAATGTTCTGCTGTCCAAGTGCTTTTCAGCTGTATATTTTTGCTCATGTTCTTGCAACATGTATGCTCATTGTGTACAGTCTTCACAACAAAACATGCCCTTCTACTGTCCCAAGAAGAGTATAGTTTGAAAGGGCATCCAGCAACGCAACAAGCACCTAATCTCTGCCCTCTTTTCTTGTTACTGATATTAAACCTCAAGTTTCTACCTTGCATAATTGCAAAGCTTGCAACAGCTTGCTTGAAAGACTCTCTATTTGGGAACCTTTGCCCCACCTTCCACTGAAAGGTCCTAAAGTCCACACTTCCAGTATCAACAGCCAAAGACCTTCTGCTTCTCCTATGAATTACTTCCCCTTCTCCATCACTTCCCTCTTGTGTGTGTATTTCATCCTCAGAGTTCTCATACTCACTCATATAACCACCCTCCTCTGCCTGTCGATCATCAGATCTAGACCCCTCTTTGCTCTTAAAAGCAATAAAACCTTCTTCTGCCTGCTTTCTTAGTTCCTCCACAAGCTCTAACAACTTGTTCTTGTAAACTTTCACCCTATCCTTTGCAGTTATATACTCTTCATCACCAGTGTATACTTCATCGTCATCAAGCTCTTCAGGCTGCTCTAACTCATCCTCAAACTCATTGAACTGTTCATCATCACCCCTTTCTTCAGTCCGCTCTAACTTATCCTCACCTTCAATCTGCCTCCCTTTCCCCTTATCAGCCTAACAGTCACCCTCCTCATCACCTTCAGGCTCATACAATGGATCAGTGTCACTACTAGAGCTTAACTGATCACCATACAGTTCTTGCCAACCAAGGGGGCTATCTGGCCTGGGATCATTCCAGTACTCATTAGGTATATTGTGATTGGCAGTTGAGGTTTTTGTGTTAAGAACAGTTTTAGCAGGTTCAGATGTGTGAGGATGGGAGATATTGTGATTGGCTTCCTTTGAGTGTGTATGATGTTTCTGTGGAGCTGGCTGCTTGTTTGTGTCAATATGCACATTGCTAGGGTTATCATGTGCATTAAGAATGGGTCGTTGGTGGGTGGAATCAATATGCACATCTGCTTTTTGTGTATTATTTTTAGATAAGAATCTTGGACTGCTCCTAGTTGAAGAAAAGTTGGCTGACTGTGTCTTTTGTGGGGCCACTTTTTTGGGGTTGGGTTCTTCTTGTGGGGTATCTTTGGTTTGGCTACGAGATTTTAGTGGTGCCCTTCTTGGGGTGAGTTTTTGGGGTATGTTCTGAGTTGGTTGTGGCAGGGCTAACACATCATCAACAACTTGAGCTTCATCTACTCCATGCAAGACAAACAAATCATTGGACCTTGATTTTTCAACAATCTTAGTCATATTCCTCACCTCTGCATCATCATACACCCTCTTCAAACCATCATCCATTGAACAACCAGGTATCAAGTAGTAAATCATTTCAATTTTCCTATAACCACCACACTCCTTTGCCATCTTTTCTAAAAAAAACAGGATAATTCATTAGGATCAACTGGGTATGTTTTACCATCCCCTCCCACATACAAGGTCCCATTTTTACTTGACTTAAACAAGCCACCATGCCAAAACCGCAAACAAACCCACTCCATCATAAGCTAATTTCCAGTTAACCTATCCACAAATTCAAGAATTCAACAACAATACATGGCAACCAACAATAAGAAGCTAATTTCCACAAATGTATAAAAAATTCAAATTCGAATTTCAAAAGTAAAATGAGAAAATACCTGCAATCGTCTTTAATGGAGGTTAACTGATTTCGAATCCAGCTAATTTCTACAAATGTACTCCCAATCCAGCTCAACAAGTAGCTAATTTCAACTGAAATTAAAAAAAAAGAAAAGTAGAAGACGAAGAGACGAAGAGGAAGGGAAGAAAGTCATTAATGGAGGTTAGAGCAAAATAAGAAAGAGAGAAATCAGTAATGTCATTTAGGTTGGGGTTTGGGAGGGAAATAAAACGCACGTGAGTTTCACGTGGTTCAGGTTAACCTGCTTCTCAGGTTGCCCATGGGTATGGTCCACCAAAAGTTAATACCCCCAAAGTACGGTCTATTATATAATAAATGAAAGTTGGAACCATTTTGAACGAACGGGTAAAAGGTTTGATTATTACGGGCCATTTTTCCAAAAAGAAACACATTAGCAACATATCTTGTTTGGCTCATGCAATCCATTCTTTATGGAAAAAAAAAATATTTTCAGCTCAATAGTTTTGACACAAAGTTTAAACATTTAGTTTCAACCTAGTATATGGGCGGACACGAACATAACTGTTCGTGAACAGTTCAGAATCAGTTTGGTAAAATTTCGTCGAGCTCGTTTCTTTTATTGGTGAGCCAAGCTTAATATTATAGTTAGAACATTATTAAACGAGCCAAATTCAAACTTAATGATGTTCGGCTCGAGAGCTCGTGAGCTTATTAATTTAAGGAATATTACACATTTTTTTGAGATTGATAAGTAATTGTTACACCAATAAAGGCCCAATTGATCAATTTGATGATAAAGATAGATGGATTTTCAATACAACTTGTCCAAGCGATACACTAATTGAAAGTCAATTAATATTAATATCAAAATTATATATATAATCCTTTTTGTTGGCACATGTTTTAACTAGTCAAGTTCAAAACTCTGTTTAATTAATTTATTAAAGAACAGACAAGAATTTAAAAAGTCTCCCTCTGGCGTCTCTGTTAGGGTTTGAGCGTTTTGTCGTGGTTTTCCACCTTTTTCACTCGATTTTTCGAGCTTTGTGATCCTTCTTGGGATTGCAGCCTGTCAGTATGGATGATGAGATAATTTCACGTGTGTCAAATATGAAAATTATGGCGGAGGAAGACTCAGTTATCTCCTTCGATGCAATTCCAGTGGACGAAACCGAGCAAGACATTAATTTGTCGTTGGTTGGGAAAATATTTACAGTGCGAACCTATAACTTTGAAGCTATGAAACGAACACTGAATCAGATTTGGTCCCTTTCAAAAGGAGCCCTTTTTCGTTCTATTGAGAACGGGTTATTCGTTGTGCAATTTGCGAATGCGAGGGACAAAACCAAAATGTTGAATGGTCGCCCATGGACCTTTGACCAGCATCTTGTGATGCTGA
The DNA here is from genome assembly GCA_947646795.1 of Beta lomatogona. Taxonomy (NCBI): domain Eukaryota; kingdom Viridiplantae; phylum Streptophyta; class Magnoliopsida; order Caryophyllales; family Amaranthaceae; genus Beta; species Beta lomatogona. The sequence continues at coordinate 7,914,570 of CANSNZ010000089.1, forward strand.
ATGAAATTGATGGTAGTATACAGCCCTCGAACATCTCGATGGCTCGGTGCCCATTTTGGATTCGGCTATACAACCTGCCTATGGGCTGTAGGTCGGTTAAGCATATTCGGCTGGTTGCAGGGAGTGTGGGGGAAGTATTAGAAGTGGAAGTCGATGGTGTTATGTGGAATTCCTCGGCTCGGGTACGAGTACTCGTTGATGTAACTAAGCCGTTGAGACGGATTCAGAAGATTTCTACAAGTAATGGGGTAGCCTTGGTCGAATTGAAATATGAAAGGTTGCCTACATTTTGCTACGCTTGTGGAATAATAGGTCATATTGAGCGGGACTGTATGACGGTTGGGGATGATGAAAGGGGGGAGGAGAAGCAGTGGGGTTCATGGATTAGGGCCTCCCCGAGGCGTGGTAGGCAGAAGTTGGAGGACGAAGCAAAATTTTTTTTGAGTTGTGCTCGGATCATAAAGTTTGAGAGTCCTTGTAAGGACCTGCCTTTGGGGGAGGAAGGCGTTATCTCTTCAGTTCCCAAAGTAGCTGATCCCCAAGGTGTTGTTATTCATGGAGTGGAGCATGAAGATCAAGTAGTCCATCAAAATTTTGTGGAGTTGGAGTCATCAGATAGCTTTAAGGGTAGTCCTATCTATCAAGCCTCGAAAGCTCTAGAGGAGGAGGGGGTAAGCAAAGAAAATGAGTTGGGTGCGCAAAAGGATGTCGAGACTTCCGCGCAAGCTCCAGATATTAGCATCCCTGAAATGTGTTATGTAAGTGTTACACCTCCCTTGACTTTTTCTGTTGGTTGTAATGCTACTTCTAAAGAGTCTCGCAAGGTTACTTTTGTTAAGAAAAAAAGAGTGGCAATTAAATCCAAAAGTGACATTAAACAACTAACGGGAGTTAATGATGGTAATTTGTCAAACTTGAATGATTTTGTTGTTGGTAATGAGAAAAGGAAGTTAGTGGATCATATGTTGATTGATGATGATAATGACTTACTGGAGCATGGGAGTAACAAACCTCGCATGGTTTTAAATGGGGATGTTAGTAGTGGATTGGCTACTGTTGAGGCGGAGGTTGGCGAGACCCAACCCCGCCCTTCATTATGAATCTTCTATGCTGGAACTGTCGGGGTTTGGGCAACCCCCGGGCAGTTCGAATGCTCCGTCAATGGAGTGCTGTACATAGCCTGGATTTGTTATTTATCTCGGAAACAAAAATTTGTGGTCAAGCGGCAGAGAGTCTAAAGCTTCGGCTCGGGTTTTCTAATGCTCTTAGTGTGGATAGTGTTGGCAAGTCAGGAGGTCTTTGTCTCTACTGGAAAGGGGAAAAAGTTAATTTTTCTCTTGTTTCTTTCTCGAGAAATCATATTTGTGGAGACATTGTGGGGGAGTCAAATGTGGTGTGGCGCTTTGTGGGGGTGTATGGGTGGCCGGAAACTGCAAACAAGTTTAAAACTTGGGAGCTACTCCGTTCATTCACTTCCTTTGAGGGGCCGCTGGTTTTTGGTGGTGATTTCAATGAAGTGTTGTGTTCAAGTGAGATTAAGGGAGGGGTGGAGGGAGAGAGGAGATCCATGCATGGGTTCAGGGAGGTTATGGAGGAGATGGAGCTACGAGATTTGGGGTATAGTGGTGCTTGGTACACGTGGGAGAGAGGCACGGACCCTCGGTATAGAATCCGTGAGAGGTTGGATCGTTTTGTGGCTAACTCCTTGTGGTGTGCTCAGTTCGCTAATGCAAATGTTGAGCATTTAACAAGGTTCAAGTCTGATCATACAGCAATGGTGTTGAGGGTGGGTGGAGTGCAGCAACGTAAGACAAAAAAGAATAAACGTCGTCACTTTGAGACAGCATGGATGTTAGATCCTCAGTGTGAAAAGATAGTGCAGCAGGCCTGGCTTGCGAATGGTGACTGTAACTTGGTGGAGCGTATTGATCAGGTAGCATCTGAGTTGAGAATTTGGAGTGGGGGGCGGTTCACCAACTTTGGGCAGAAGATTGCAAAGGTGGAAGAACAGTTGAAGGCGGTTCAGCAATATACGAGTGTGGAAGATAGCGAATTGAATGGGAAGTTGCATGCGGAGTTGGATGATTTATTGGAGAAGCAGGAGGCTTACTGGTACCTTCGCTCCCGTGTTTCTGAGCTGAAAGATGGTGATATTTTCATCATAAGGCTTCCCAACGTAAGCGGCGCAACTACATTGATGGTCTTTTTGATAATGACGGTGTTTGGCATGATGATGCGGATGATGTTGAACGAATCATTGGTGATTTTTACAACAATTTATTCTCGTCTAATCAGCCTTCACAGACGAGTATGGATGAGGTGCTAAACTTGTTGTCCACGGTTGTAACTCCGGAGATGAATGAAACTCTTCTGCGCCCTTGTTCGAAAGAGGAGGTCTGGTCAGCGTTGAATCAAATGCAGCCTTGTAAAGCTCCAGGTCCAGACGGTATGCATGCTATTTTTTATCAAAAGTTTTGGCATATTGTAGGGGATGATGTAGCTTTGGCGGTTATTGGGATTGTTCATGGTACTAGGCCCCCGGATAGTGTTAATAAGACAAATGTGGCACCGATCCCGAAAGTTAAATCTCCTACTCGTGTGTCGAATTTCGCCCTATTAGTCTCTCGTAATGTAATATATAAGGCGGCATCGAAAGTGTTAGCTAACCGATTGAAGCCGATTTTACCAGAGATTGTGTCGGAGAATCAGAGTGCTTTTGTTCCTGGTCGTCTGATTACTGATAATGCTCTTATTGCTTTGGAGATCTTTCATTCTATGAAGCACAGATCTCGAGGTAGGAGGGGTTCTATTGCTATGAAGTTGGATATGAGCAAAGCATACGACAGAGTAGAGTGGTGTTTTCTTGAACACCTCCTGTTGAAAATGGGATTTGCGGATTCTTTGGGTCCGTTTGATTATTAGCTGTATTTCTTCAGTGCGGTATTCTTTTGTGGTGAATGGAAATGTGTGTGGTGCTGTGACTCCTTCTCGGGGTCTCAGACAAGGGGATCCCATATCCCCTTATCTCTTTATTCTGGTTGCCGATGCTCTATCGTTTATGTTGTCTAAGGCCTCCTTAGACAGACGAATTCATGGAGTTAAAGCGAGCCGGAATGGTCCTGAAATTTCTCATCTTTTGTTTGCTGATGACAGTTTGCTTTTTGCTAGAGCAACCCGACAGGAATGCACAACTATAGTTGATATTCTCAACAAATATGAAGCGGCTTCCGGACAAAAAATTAATATCGAAAAGTCGGAGATTTCTTTTAGCAGGGGCGTATGTGCTGAGCAGAAACAGGAGTTGGTAGATTTTTTGGCCATGAGACATGTGGACAGACGCCAGAAATATTTGGGAGTACCGACACTAGTTGGAAGATCTAAGAAGCTAATGTTTGCAGAATTGAAGGATAGAATATGGAAGAAATTGCAAGGTTGGAAGGAGAAGTTACTTTCGAAAGCAGGGAAAGAAGTCCTATTAAAAGCTGTAGTCCAAGCCATTCCGACTTATCTGATGGGTGTGTACAAGGTGCCTGCTAATGTCATTCAATCTATTCACTCTGCCATGGCTCGTTTTTGGTGGGGGCTACAAGGAACTGAGAGGAAGATTCACTGGAAGAGTTGGGAGGCTATTTGCAACCCCAAGTGCTTAGGTGGTTTGAGTTTCCGTGATTTAGGGGTCTTTAACGAAGCTCTTTTAGGGCGTCAAGCCTGGAGACTAGTTCAATGCCCTCAATCTCTTTTTTCCCGAGTCATGCAAGCTAAGTACTATCCTACCTCTGATTTTCTCTCTTCATTTTTGGGGCCGGTGGGAAGTTACTCATGGAGAAGCGTTTGGGGTTCTAAATCTCTTCTCAAAGAGGGATTGCTGTGGAGAGTTGGTGATGGTAAGAAAATCAAGATTTGGGAGGATCCGTGGGTGTGTAATGGTGAGAGTAGATATATTAATGGTGGTCCTTTTGAGGGTGTGGAGTTAGTGAGTGATCTGATTGACCCCCTAAGGAAGGAGTGGCGTACGGATTTTATTATGGAGTCATTTCAGGAGGGGGATGCACGGGCCATTCTTAAAATCCCTATTAGTGAGCGTTTGCCGGTGGATGATATTACTTGGGCTTTTTCAAAGAATGGGAAGTACTCTGTCAAAACTGCTTATATGATAGGGAAGTCGGGGAACCTTGATAATTTTCACCAGGCTTGGGTGAATCTTTGGAGTCTAGATGTGTCCCCAAAGGTACGTCACTTTTTTTGGAGGGTATGCTCTTCTACTCTTCCTGTTAGATCTCTTTTGAAATACCGTCACTTGATTGAGGATGATTTATGCCCCCTTTGTAAGTTGGAACCGGAGACTTTGACACATGCTCTCTTCACATGTTCTCTCGTAAAGGATGCGTGGGAGCTGGCAGGTTTTGAAGACTTAGTGCCCAAGTTTGAGGTGGACTCGATGCTGGAGGTTTTTGATGCTTGGGGTGCCGCGAAAGATGACCGTGTGGTGGAACTTTGTTTCCTTGCCTGGATGGTTTGGTTTAGGAGAAATCAGGTGGTTTTTGTGGATAAGTTGCTGGCCAACCGACAGGTGGTGGATCGAGCTCGCAAGGCTAAAGCGGACTATGGGTCGTACTCTAAGTCCATCTATGGGTCAGTGGCTCGAAGTCGGGGTAGCAGCTCCAGGGTCTGGGTTGTGCCTCAGGAGGGAGTGGTGAAGATTAACGTGGATGCTAGCGTAGGGGATGATGGTTGGGTCGGACTTGGAGTGGTGGCGAGAGACGGGAGAGGTAGTGTGTTGTGGGCGGCATGTAGGAGGGTGCAGGCGTGGTGGCCCGTCGAAGTTGCAGAAGGGAAGGCTATGTGCTTGGCGGTTAAGTTGGCAAAGATGCATAACCATCATCATGTGTTGTTTGAAACGGATTGCGAAACTTTATTTTCTCGGCTTCGAAGGGTGCTATTTTTTTCTCCGCTCTTGATGCGGTGCTAGAAGATATTTTATTCCATAGTAAGGATTTTTTGACAGTGTCGTGGTCTCATGTGCGACGGGAGGGCAATTATGTTGCTCATCACCTAGCAAGACTAGTTCCTTTTGGTGTCGAACAAAGATGGGAGTGTCATGTTCCCGCTGATGTAGCTCCATATGTTCTCATGGACTCTTTGTCCATTACTTAAAACAATTTCTGCTCTGCTTTTCCCCTCAAAAAAAAAAAAAAAGTTCAAAACTCTGTTTGAAACTCGAATTATTCTTCTCAAACCAAGCTTGAACCTGCTTTTTAAGTTCGAGATGAGCTCATATTCGAGTGTGAACTTGATCTCGAGCTCAATAAAATTAATCAAACCCAAATCAAGGTATGCTAGAGTTTGTATCGGCCCGGGATCGGCTCATGGCCAGCCCTAACCCCCAGTAGTTGAGCTCTCTATTGCTTACTTCCCCGATCAAACTTCTTTAGATTTCTTTTTTGGTAAAATTTAAAATTATATTGGTCCATTTGCTTTTGACATGAAGGGTTAAATAATATTGAAAAAAGTCTTATTGCATAGAATATAGATTTGTAACTGTAATGTTCAATGACCATCATATAACAATATTGTATTTATCTATATTACTCCCATTCGTTTTCTTTTGTTGTTCTTGTATTCTTCAATGGGAAATTTCAATATGTTGCTCCTATTTTGAATCTTGTGATACATATAGTGTCATTTTATGACTTAAATTTTCATTGGTTTTAAGCTACAAGAAATGTATTCACACTATTCAATAGTCATTTTTCACTCTTGGGAAATACCCACTGGCAACCCTATACTATGGAACATTTGCAATGGTAAACCGTTTTCAGTTTCAAAAATAACCAAATACTTAGTAATATTATACAAAGTGACCTTAATGATGGTAAAATCGTTAATTCCACCGTTAGTTTTATTGGTAAAAACTGTGGTGGTTGGGTGGGATGTCAGTGGGCTGGATGGTGGTTGGGGGTTGGGGTTAACCTGGGTTAGGTAAACCAATAAAACTAACGGTTGAATTAACGGTTTTACCATCATTAAGGTCACTTTTGTATAATATTACTAAGTATAGGGTTACTTTTTAAACTGAAAAAAAAGGGTTCACCATTGCAAATGTTCCACAGTACAGGGTTACCAGTGGGAATTTCCCTTCACTCTTTTATCCCTTAAACTTTTGTCTTATTGGTTGCCAAACATAAATTAATTAAAAGGGCTAGAATGTTTGTCTTTAATTAATTATATTTTAATTAAAATAGTGAAATCTTGATGATTTTTTAAGTTGCATTGATTTTTTTCCTAATCCAAATAGGAACAATAAAAATAAATGGAGGGAGTACATTATACAAAAGCAAAAATAAACTAGAACACATACCTTTAAAAAAAATTCCGCCTTAATGATTCACATATATATATACATATATACATACATACATATATACATACATATATACATACATACATATATACATACATATATACATACATATATATATACATACATATATACATATATACATATACATACATATATACATATACATACATATATACATATATATATATACATATACATACATATATACATATATATATACATATACATATACATACATATATATATACATACATATATACATATATATATACATATACATATATACATATACATACATATATACATATACATACATATATACATATATATATACATATAAACTAATATTTAGGCTCTTTCTTTTTATGAACTTCTTTTAGACTCAATCCCTTTTGCTCATAATAAACCTTAATCGGTTAATAACAATTCTATCAGCTTTCATATAAGTACTGCTAATCCGCTCTGACAACCCTTAAGCACTTAAGCATAATTAAATAACTTCATGTTTTTCAACCTCACCACATAGGTTTTATGCATCACGCCCTCAATGCCTTCTCATTTTCAACGGCTAAACGGGCTCCTGCTACCAATTGTCTCTTGGTTTCTAAACATGATTCTACTTAATCGGGGAAAGCATAATTAAGATAGCATACATCCTATATAGAATTATAGAATCATCTTAACAGATCTCAGTATTATTATAAACTAGGGGATTGAATTTAAATTTAGTTCATAAGAAAAGGGGTTACCTTATCTGCTTCCATAATTGTCTGTAAAATATCTTGATGAACTAGCTCTAAGTAAGTAACTCCGATCTTGTGAATAGTAAGCTTATGAATAGTAAGCTCTGATACCAACTATGGGGGATGAAGCGTGATTATTATTTGAGAGAAGAAAAGTTAGGGAGAAAGGAAAAGTTGTAAGTGGTGAGAAGCTTGCTGATGATTTTGCCTCACCAGATAACTCTTATTTATAAGCAAAGGATTACAACGGTTCGTACAAAAACTACATACTGTTACAAAACACTATTTGCTACAGTGAAAAGTGCTACAGTAAAAGTACTGTTCACTATTCACATATTTTTAGCGTTAGCCGCCTAACTTTTGTCGTGTAGTAACTATTACAAAGTTTATCTGTTACATGATAAAATATCTCTATTTTACAGTGCTTATCTTAGTAGACAGATGTTTTATTCTGGTACGCTGTGTTCTATCTCTGTAGTTGATACTGCAGTGTTAGATGATTCAGCTCTATCTTCATAACTATCCATATCTTCGATTATTGGTACAGTCATTTGCTTAACTCCACATATCTTACATGAGTGGCTATTATTTTGTTGCATCCAACTGCAATATCTCTTCAAAGTATCTTCAGTTAGAAAATTCCTTGGTAAATATCGTGTAACTGGCGCTTGATCTGGGTGGAGCAGGCTCCATATCCATGACTTAATGGTTTCGACCGCATCATGGCCATATGTTATGCTTTGAGAGATAATTAGTGTGTTTAACTCCTTATGGTTTATCCAAACATAAGTCTTGACCATGTTAATCAAGGCTTCATAAATTGCTTTTATCTTGACTGCCCTCTTTTCCCTGAGGAGATCTGGTATCTCATGGTGGTTTAACTCTGGCTGGGCCTTAATTTCTTCAGGGAGGATAAAATGTGTTGTACAACCCATTTTAACAACCCTAATACATTGTTTTATCTCAGAAAAAGTAACTTCGCCTGGGGCGGTATAGCATCTTACAAAAATCATAGGGGATTTTGTAATATGCAAGTAACTTTTAGCTGCTTTATATAGATCAGGAATTGATGATAGCTCTTCTCCATTCAGTGTATATACTGAATTAAGAAGGCCATAATCATAAGCTGTTTTGATTAAATTTGCATTGCAACCAGGCAACGCTATTAACTCGTTTACCCTTTTTAAAGGGTTTATAACATATCCACCTTCGATTTCTCCATGGCGGTCTTTTGTGGTTATTTCTGGGAAGGTATTTAGCCTATTGGCAATAAGTAAGAAATAATCTATATATTGGCGAACTTGAGGGATCATTGTTTGTTTGGTACCTAAGGTTAATTTTTCCTTAAAAGAAGTGGTATCTGGTATCAAGCTTGGAAAGTTTATTTCATTGATAACTGGAGTAGGGTTATTGGCTTGATTGGGGTTATAGGTTTGTAGGGACATACTTGTGCTGTTAGGTTCAAATGTCGTTTGGATCTAGAAATACTTAACCGTTTCTTTACTATTTCTAGGTCTTCATAGTTTGGTTTTGAATATAATTTTAATCCTTTTTCGATAGGTAAAATAAGATCTGTAAAAGGGGTGTCTATAGTAATTGGTCTCAATTTATTTTTGGTATAAATTTGATGTTGGTCTGTTAAAATATAAGCATTCTTACATTGTACTGTCATAACTTTTGATCCATTGGTCATGTTTATTCCACTTAGCATCCAATATAATACTAATGCTTTTTCTATGTTTTGGTCAGTTAAACTTATAGAATAATTTGGTTTAATTATGAATCTTACTTTCTGATAAATAAGATTTCCTTTGAGTTGTGCTATAATAGCTTGTTCTACTGGTTCTTTTATTCTGTCATCAGCTAATTCTAACTCTAAGGGAGTATCTATTCCTTCTTTAATACATGCTTTTATTATTATTTCGATGGCTGCTAGTTCTACAAATCTAAATGTAATTGGTTTATTTTTTAATGTATTGTTAATTTTTGTTATTTCTTCATTTAATACTTCTTGTGTTATTAAAGGAACTCTAGTATTTCCTTGTACTTGGGTTATATCTATAACATGTTCTCTATCAGCTATAACTAAATATTCTTGCTTTTTCCTTTTAAAATACTTTGTTAAATGTGTGAAGTCAAATTTTTTCTTATCTACTATTTTATCTTATAAAAACTATATATTGACAACATGATTTCATTATTATCTTTGATATTATTTATAAGTTGTTCTTCGATTTTATCAAATTTATTATTATACTCTGTTTTAAGATTTTGTATTTCGTTATTAAAATTATTTTCTACTCTATAGACTTTGTCTAAAATTTGTTTGGTATTAAGATGTATATATTATTTTAATATATTCTCCATTTTTCTCATTCGTTCATCATATTTTCTTTCTAGTTTCTCTAATTTTTTATAAATATCGTTGATTGTTTTGTTATCCTGATAGCTACATTCTATGTTTGTCAGTTGTACTAAATTATTTTCTAGCGCTAATCTTCTTTCTCTATCAAATTCATTTTCTAATATCATTTGTTTTCGATCTTTAATTAAATAAAATGTGCCTTCACTAATTTCTGCAAATTGTCTATTTGATTAGTCTTATGTATTTTAAATGGACCGTCTGGATATCTAATAATTTCTTCTTCAATGATTTTTTCGTTATTATTCATTATTCTTCTTGTTTAAATACTCTTTCATATTCTACTTCGATTTTCTTTCTTAAAAGTAATTCGGGAAATAACTGTGAATATTCTTTAGTGATCTTCTTTCCTAATATTTCGTAACCTTGTTCTTCTAATTCCATTGGTAACTTAGTATTACTTGACTCTGGTTTGTCTGATGTATTTTTACTTTCTTTTAGTAATTTTATAATTAATAAAATATTTGTATTAATTGTTTTTAAATTAGTTCCTATAATTCTATTCTGAACATTTAATATGTTATCTCTCGTTTTTATATGATCTTTAACGTTATTTATTTGTGTTTTAATAGTCATATTGAATATATCAATTGTTCAAGTTCTATTAATGATTGGCTAAGTTCTATTTGTTTTAAGAAATCTATTAATTTTTTAATTTCTAGTTGTATTTGTACAATTTTATCTATCTTGATGTGTTCTTCCTGTAATATATCGATTAAAATATTCCTTGAGTCAAGATCTTCTACTCTAGCTGCGTGAATATGAGAAATTCTTATTTGTTCTTTTAAGTTATCAATTTTAAATTGTAAACCATAATTTATCCATTCAACACGTAGTTTAACAGTTTTTATTAGAGAACTCATAAGCTAAGTAAATAATCAGGCAAATATTTAAGCAAATAAACACGTGAATAGGTAATTAATCTTTTTCTTTATGAACTTCTTTTTAAGACTCAATCCCTTTTACTCATAATAAACCTTAATCAGTTAATAACAATTCTATCAGCTTTCATATAAGTACTGCTAATCCGCTTTGACAACCCTTAAGCACTTAAGCATAATTAAATAAATTCATGTTTTTCAACCTCATCACATAGGTTTTATGCATCACGCCCTCAACGCCTTCTCATTTTCAACGGCTAAACGGACTCCTGCTACCAATTGTCTCTTGGTTTCTAAACATGATTCTACTTAATCGGGGAAAGCATAATTAAGATAGCATACATCCTATATAAAATTATAGAATCATCTTAACAGATCTCAGTATTATTATAAACTAGGGGATTGAATTTAAATTTAGTTCATAAGAAAAGGGGTTACCTTATCTGCTTCCATAATTGTCTGTAAAATATCTTGAAGAACTAGCTCTAAGTAAGTAACTCCGATCTTGTGAATAGTAAGCTCTGATACCAGTTGTGGGGTGAAGCGTGTTTTTAGAGAAGATAGAATAGAGAAGAAATGTTGAGAAAAGAAATGTGGAAGTGTAGTTAGGCAAGTGCCTTCTGATGATTTTGCCTCATCTGATAACTCTTATTTATAAGCAAAGGATTACAACGGTTCGTACAAAAACTACATACTGTTTAAAACACTATTTGCTACAGTGAAAAGTGCTACAGTAAAAGTACTGTTCACTATTCACTATTCACATATTTTTTGCGTTAGCCGCCTAACTCTTGTCGTGTAGTAACTATTACAAAGTTTATCTGTTACATGATAAAATATCTCTATTTTACAGTGCTTATCTTAGTAGACAGATGTTTTATTCTGGTACGCTGTGTTCTATCTCTGTAGTTGATACTGCAGTGTTAGATGATTCAGCTCTATCTTCATAACTGTCCATATCTTCGATTATTGGTACAGTCATTTGCTTAACTCCACATATCTTACAGAGTGGTTATTATTTTGTTGCATCCAACCGCAATATCTCTTCAAAGTATCTTCGGTTAGAAAATTCCTTGGTAAATACCGTGTAACCGGGCGCTTGATCCGGGTGGAGCGGGCTCCATATCCATGACTTAATGGTTTCAACCGCATCATGGCCATATGTTCTGCTTTGAGAGATAATTAGTGTGTTTAACTCCTTATGGTTTATCCAAACATAAGTCTTGACCATGTTAATCAAGGCTTCATAAATTGCTTTTATCTTGACTGCCCTCTTTTCCCTGAGGAGATCCGGTATCTCATGGTGGTTTAACTCTGGCTGGGCCTTAATTTCTTCAGGGAGGATAAAATGTGTTGTACAACCCATTTTAACAACCCTAATACATTGTTTTATCTCGGGAAAAAGTAACTTCGCCGGGGCGGTATAGCATCTTACAAAAATCATAGGGGATTTTGTAATATGCAAGTAACTTTTAGCCGCTTTATATAGTTCGAGAATTGACGATAGCTCCTCTCCATTCAGTGTATATACTGAATTAAGAAGGCCATAATCATAAGCTGCTTTGATTAAATTTGCATTGCAACCAGGCAACGCTATTAACTCGTTTACCCTTTTTAAAGGGTTAGTAACATATCCACCTTCGATTTCTCCATGGCGGTCTTTTGTGGTTATCTTTGGGAAGGTATTTAGCCTATTGGCAATAAGTAAGAAATAATCTATATATTGGCGAACTTGAGGGATCATTGTTTGTTTGGTACCTAAGGTTAATTTTTCCTTAAAAGAAATGGTATCTGGTATTAAGCTTGGAAAGTTTATTTCAGTGATAACTGGAGTAGGGTTATTGGCTTGATTGGGGTTATAGGTTTGTAGGGACATACTTCGTTTGAAAGGGAGTTAACTTTTCTTGTGATAACTCGGCTTTTATATTTTTGGCTAGTGCCAATATCTCGCTTGCTCCATATTAGGATTGCTTGGAAGTGGCTTCTCTTTTCATAGAAGCAAATTCTTCCATTATCTTTTTGAGTTGTATCTTGAGTTCCCGATTTTCTATAATCGGTTGTTGAACTATGTCTTGAGAGATAGTCTCGCAAAACAGTTTTCTTTGGTATTTAGTAATTCAATATTAAACTCATATTGGTTAATATCCGCCACAATCCTGTTTATCTCCTTCCTCGTAATTGAATCCTGCAATTTTTGGGTTAGCCAACTTTTAACAGTTTTATTATCTGTTCTGATTATAAATTTACTATAAACTATATAACATTCAAATTTTTTAATTCCATATTTTACTGCTTTTAACTCTTTTTTATTTATATCCCAATTGATTTCATTTGCTTTAAATGTTCCTGAATGATATCTGCAAACATATCCCTTTTTATCATTTTTATATCTATATTTTAATACTGCTCCGTAACCGTTATTAGTATCACTAGCATCTGTTTCTACTATCCATGTAAATTCTTTGTCTTCATCGGGAAAACTTAGTTTTGGTAACTTTCTGACTAATTCTTTAATTTTTTCTAAAGTTTTTGTGTCAGTATCATTCCATCTAAAATCGTAGTCTTTCTTTAGTTTTTTAGTTAATGGTTTAGTATATTGTGATAGTTTAGGGATAAATTCTCTAACATGATTAACTATTCCTAAGAACTTTTGTAATTCCTTTTTAGTATTAATTTCTTGTTGAAACTCTATAATTTTTTGAGCTATATGGTCTTGCATTTTTATTCCAGCTTTATCTATTTCAAATCCTAAGAATTCAATCTGAGTTTTAAATAATTCCATTTTCTTTTTGCTTAAAACTATACCACTGGTTTTAATGATTTCTATAAACTGTTCTAATAACTTATAATGTTCTTCTTGAGTTTTCGAATAGATTAGTATGTCATCAATGTAGACTACACAATTTGATAGTTGATTTAAATATTTATCCATAAATGCTTGGAATCTACCTGGGGCATTTTTATATCCAAAAGGTAATACATTCCATTCATAAAATACATTAGGGACTTTGAATGCTGTTAATTGTTTAGATTATTCAGTTAATTTTAATTGGTGAAAACCACTTTTACAATCAAACTTTGAAAAATAATTGTAACCTTGTATTTGCCTCATTTTAAGTATCTTATTAGGTATGGGGTACTTATATGTAATTGTTTTTTCATTTAGAATTCGATAATCTATAACAATTCGGGTTTTACCTCTTTTTTGTTCGGAGTGATTATTAACTATAAATGCACTGCTACTATGTTTTGAGTTACTTGGTCTAATTAATTGGCCAGCTAATAGTTCCGTTATATGCATTTTAAATTCCTTTTCATCTCTTTGGGTATTATTAAAGGGTTTTTGTGATATTATGCTATTCGGGTCTTTTAATGTCATTTTTATTTCCGTTTTATGCTTATACCAATTTTCTAAAGGGTTATCACTACATAGTTTTTCTAGTTGAGTTTTTAAAGGAGTAAGCTTATCTAAATGGAGTATACCAATTTCTATAATTTCAAAGTTATTAATATTTTCTTTCTTGGTTGTCATTTTTGGGACTAATTGAGTTTCTTCGCCTAGTTTACATTTTTCCCATTCTATTGGCATTCTTTCTCTATTTTTGACTATTTTAGCTCTTAACTTATGTTTACAAGGAGTAAATAATGTGACAAATTCTTTACCTATACAAAAAGGTTTATATTGGTTAAGGAAGTTAGTTCCTAGTATGATGTCTTTTCCTATTAGTTCGAAACAGTATACTTTAGGTATAATTAATATTTTATTCCAAATTTGTATTTTCACCTTTGTTTGATATAAGGTAATGTTACTACTATTGTTATTAAACCCATTGATTCTAAATGGTGTGTTTAATTTTTTCCATTCTGGTAAACAATTTTCTTTCATTATTGTTGGTTGTGCTCCTATATCTACCATTGGTGTATAGTACCTACTTTTATATCCTTCAAAGATTATTTTTATAAGTATATAGGTTAAATTACTCATGGTGATTAAGAATTACTAAGTCATTTTTTATTTTATGTAATCGCTGTTCTAATATTTATATGTCTCTTGTTTTTTCTTGTATCTTTTTAGAATATAATTGTATACTATAGTGATGACAACCTGCAAATCTAACGTAGTTTAGTCGTTGACTCAGATAAACCTTTTCTTCTTTTGCTATTTCTAACTGTTTTTGTAATTTTACTAGTTCAATTAGACTGGGAATATTGTTATTCATTCATTGTTTTAGTTTTATATTGGTTTTGATTATATGTAAATTCAAAATAGTCTTGGATTATCTTCCATGGCTTAACCTTTTCTAAGAAATCTTTTCCTAATATTATTTTGTTATTTAGGGTTATAACATATTCAATGTTTATATCTTGTAGTGCAATCTTTGTTGTTAGGGTAATTAATCTATTAAAATTTTCATTGATGTTAAGAGATAGTTTTTCTAATGGAATATAATTATTTTCAATGTTGATGTCTATTTGTGCTGTTATGTTTTTTGTTCCTATTTGTATAATTATATAATGTTCATATGATTTTAGTTGAATAGGTAGACTGTCAATTAAATGTCGTTTGGATCTAGAAATACTTAACCGTTTCTTTACTATTTCTAGGTCTTCATAGTTTGGTTTTGAATATAATTTTAATCCTTTTTCGATAGGTAAAATAAGATCTGTAAAAGGGGTGTCTATAGTAATTGGTCTCAATTTATTTTTGGTATAAATTTGATGTTGGTCTGTTAAAATATAAGCATTCTTACATTGTCTTGTCATAACTTTTGATCCATTGGTCATGTTTATTCCACTTAGCATCCAATATAATACTAATGCTTTTTCTATGTTTTGGTCAGTTAAACTTATAGAATAATTTGGTTTAATTATGAATCTTACTTTCGATAAATCGGATTTCCTTTAAGTTGTGCTATAATAGCTTGTTCTACTTGGTTCTTATATTCTGTCATCGCCTAATTCTAACTCTAAGGGAGTATCTATTCCTTCTTTAAAACATGCTTTTATTATTATTTCAATGGCTGCTAGTTCTACAAATCTAAATGTAATTGGTTTAGTTTTTAATGTATTGTTAATTTTTGTTATTTCTTCATTTAACACTTCTTGTGTTATTAAAGGGACTCTAGTATTTCCTTGTACTTGGGTTATATCTATAACATGTTCCCTATCGCCTATGACTAAATATTCTTGCTTTTTCTTTTTAAAATACTTTGTTAAATGTGTGAAGTCAATTTTTTTCTTATCTACTATTTTATCGGGTGACAAAGTAAATCCTTCATATTTTAATGAATTATATTTTTGCAAATCAAAAATAGCTCTTTGATTTCTATGTTGTTCCGTAATATCTTCATCATAATCAACTTGTTGTAGTTCCTTACTCATCACTATCAATTTCAATATTATCTGTTTCTTCATTACTTTCTTCATGGCTTTCTATTCCATTGATTTCATCATTATCTGTTTCATATTCGAGCACATATATTTCTTCATCTCGGTGGTATATTGGTTTTGCCTAATTCATATTCGCTATATGGAGTTCAATGAAATTTATATTTTTAATATTTTTAGTATTATTTCTATTTGTCTTTATTTTGCATTCTCTTGCTATATGACCTATCTCGTCCACAATTGTAACATTTACATTTTTTGGGGTTTTTTGCATATTTATAAATTTTTCTTTTAATAAAGTAATTTTTATTTGATCTTTTCTTATTTTTATATTTTCCATATGGTTTGAATTTTTTATATCTTCTTCGCATTAATTGAGGTCTTTTTGCTTTATATCTTGTGTTTAATTTGTGACATCCAAATTTAGGAGTTTCATATCTTTTACAACAGTCATTAAATTTAGCTTGTTTTCTAAATTCTTTTTGGTTATTAACTTCCATACAGTAATTTTTATACCATGCTTGTAAATAAGCTATTTGTTCTCCTAAAGTTCCTGTTTTAGGTTCTGTGTAAAAAGCTTGTTGTACCATAGTATTTATAGGTGCTGGTAATTTTTCAAAATATAATTTTCGAAATACAGCTAATTGTTCAGGGGTTTCGGTTCCTAATTCATAATAATTCATTTGAAATGCACAAGTATATTTATTTAAATCTTCTGGACACATAGAACATATTTGCATATTATAAAATTGGGACTTGCAATATTCTTTTTTAGCTATAGCATATTTTAAATCTGTATTTGGATTACTAAATTCTCTTCGAATTATTCTCTCATATTTTTTCAACATTTGAATAGGATCTGTCATCTCAGTTCCTTCTATTTTGGTACTTCTTAGTTCTGTTAATTCTACTATGCCTATATTATTTAAAAAGTTTTTAGCTATTCCTGTTATTGTGGCTTCAATATAATTTGCTGCCGCACTAACGTGTATTTTAGCTTCGATTAATTTAGCAGTTATCCTAGATACCCAATTTTGTATATCTATTTCAGCGTTTATGGAACAATCTAAATTTAAGGTTTCTCCGGCTTGATTATCTCTTGGTATGTAGTCGTTTTCTATTTTTCTTCGATATTTCCATATATAGTCGTTATTTTTATACTTGTAATCATAATATTTTTTCCTTTTAAAGGTAGGTTTATAACTTCTATCAGTTTCCATATGATCATAATTGCCATCGTTGTAGACTTTTGTGAGTACATTAATTTCTTCATCGTTATCTGAGTTAAAGTCGGCTTCTAAATAATTTGAATATCTAAATTCTTGACTGGATTGTTCAGAACAAGTTTCATCATTATCTTGTAACACATTTATATTGTTTACGTTAAGTCTTTCAATTTTCGTAGTTAAGGCTTCTATAACAGTATTATTTAGGGTCTCGTTATCTGATTCAGGGATTTATGGTATTTCAAAGTTATTAATATTTTCTTTCTTGGTGGTCATTTTTTGGACTAATTGAGTTTCTTCGCCTATTTTACATTTTTCCCATTCTATTGGCATTCTTTCTCTGTTTTTGACTATTTTAGCTCTTAACTTATGTTTACAAGGAGTAAATAATGTGACAAATTCTTTACCTATACTAAAAGGTTTATATTGGTTAAGGAAGTTAGTTCCTAATATGATGTCTTTTCCTATTAATTCGAAACAGTATACTTTAGGTATAATTAATACTTTATTCCAAATTTGTATTTTTACTTTTGTTTGATATAAGGTAATGTTACTACTGTTGTTATTAAACCCATTGATTCTAAATGGTGTGTTTAATTTTTTCCATTCTGGTAAACAATTTTCTTTCATTATTGTTGGTTGAGCTCCTGTATCTACCATTGGTGTATAATACCGACTTTTGTATCCTTCAAATATTATTTTTATAAGTATATAGGTTAAATTACTCATGGTGATTAAGAATTGCTAAGTCATTTTTCATTTTATGTAATCGCTGTTCTAATATTTCTATGTCTCTAGTTTTCTCTTGTAACTTTTTAGAATATAATTGTGTACTATAGTAATGACATCCTGCAAATCTAACGTAGTTTAGTCTTTGACTTAAATAAACCTTTTCTTCTTTTGCTATTTCTAACTGTTTTTGTAATTTTACTAGTTCAATTAAACTGTGAATAGTGTTATTCATTCATTGTTTTAGTTTTATATTGGTTTTGATTATATGTAAATTCAAAATAGTCTTGGTTTATCTTCCATGGCTTAACCTTTTCTAAGAAATCTTTTCCTAATATTATTTTGTTATTTAGGGTTATAACATATTCAATGTTTATATCTTGTAGTGCAATCTTTGTTGTTAGGGTAATTAATCTATTAAAATTCTCATTGATGTTAAGAGATATTTTTTCTAATGGAATATAATTATTTTCAATGTTGATGTCTATTTGTGCTGTTAGGTTTTTTGTTCCTATTTGCATAATTATATAATGTTCATATGATTTTAGTTGAATAGGTAGACTGTCAATTAAATGTCGTTTGGATCTAGAAATACTTAACCGTTTCTTTACTATTTCTAGGTCTTCATAGTTTGGTTTTGAATATAATTTTAATCCTTTTTCGATAGGTAAAATAAGATCTGTAAAAGGGGTGTCTATAGTAATTGGAAGAATGGAAGAATCTATTAAAATAATACATCTTAATACCAAACAAATTTTAGACAAAGTCTATAGAGTAGAAAATAATTTTAATAACGAAATACAAAATCTTAAAACAGAGTATAATAATAAATTTGATAAAATCGAAGAACAACTTATAAATAATATCAAAGATAATAATGAAATACCAAAAATCCCTGAATCAGATAACGAGACCCTAAATAATACTGTTATAGAAGCCTTAACTACGGAAATTGAAAGACTTAATGTAAACAATATAAATGTGTTACAAGAAAATGATGAAACTTGTTCTGAACAATCCAGTCAAGAATTTAGATATTCAAATTATTTAGAAGCCGACTTTAACTCAGATAACTCGGTATTAATTTCTAGTTGTATTTGTACAATTTTATCTATCTTGATGTGTTCTTCCTGTAATATATCGATTAAAATATTCCTTAAGTCAAGCTCTTCTACTCTAGCAGCGTGAATATGAGAAATTCTTATTTGTTCTTTTAAGTTATCAATTTTAAATTGTAAACCATAATTTATCTATTCAACACTTAGTTTAACAGTTTTTATTAGAGAACCCATAAGCTAAGTAAATAATCAGGCAAATATTTAAGCAAACAAACACGTGAATAGGTAATTAATCTTTTTCTTTATGAACTTCTTTTTAAGACTCAATCCCTTTTGCTCATAATAAACCTTAATCAGTTAATAACAATTCTATCAGCTTTCATATAAGTACTGCTAATCCGCTTTGACAACCCTTAAGCACTTAAGCATAATTAAATAAATTCATGTTTTTCAACCTCACCACATAGGTTTTATGCATCACGCCCTCAACGCCTTCTCATTTTCAACGGCTAAACGGGCTCCTGCTACCAATTGTCTCTTGGTTTCTAAACATGATTCTACTTAATCGGGGAAAGCATAATTAAGATAGCATACATCCTATATAAAATTATAGAATCATCTTAACAGATCTCAGTATTATTATAAACTAGGGGATTGAATTTAAATTTAGTTCATAAGAAAAGGGGTTACCTTATCTGCTTCCATAATTGTCTGTAAAATATCTTGAAGAACTAGCTCTAAGTAAGTAACTCCGATCTTGTGAATAGTAAGCTCTGATACCAGTTGTGGGGTGAAGCGTGTTTTTAGAGAAGATAGAATAGAGAAGAAATGTTGAGAAAAGAAATGTGGAAGTGTAGTTAGGCAACTGCCTTCTGATGATTTTGCCTCATCATATAACTCTTATTTATAAGCAAAGGATTACAACGGTTCGTACAAAAACTACATACTGTTTAAAACACTATTTGCTACAGTGAAAAGTGCTACAGTAAAAGTACTGTTCACTATTCACTATTCACATATTTTTTGCGTTAGCCGCCTAACTCTTGTCGTGTAGTAACTATTACAAAGTTTATCTGTTACATGATAAAATATCTCTATTTTACAGTGCTTATCTTAGTAGACAGATGTTTTATTCTGGTACACTGTGTTCTATCTCTGTAGTTGATACTGCAGTGTTAGATGATTCAGCTCTATCTTCATAACTGTCCATATCTTCGATTATTGGTACAGTCATTTGCTTAACTCCACATATCTTACAGGAGTGGTTATTATTTTGTTGCATCCAACTGCAATATCTCTTCAAAGTATCTTCAGTTAGAAAATTCCTTGGTAAATACCGTGTAACTGGCACTTGATCTGGGTGGAGCAGGCTCCATATCCATGACTTAATGGTTTCAACCGCATCATGGCCATATGTTCTGCTTTGAGAGATAATTAGTGTGTTTAACTCCTTATGGTTTATCCAAACATAAGTCTTGACCATGTTAATCAAGGCTTCATAAATTGCTTTTATCTTGACTGCCCTCTTTTCCCTGAGGAGATCCGGTATCTCATGGTGGTTAACTCTGGCTGGGCCTTAATTTCTTCAGGGAGGATAAAATGTGTTGTACAACCCATTTTAACAACCATTAGCTGCTTTATATAGATCAGGAATTGATGATAGAGTTAATAGCGTTGCCTGGTTGCAATGCAAATTTAATCAAAGCAGCTTATGATTATGGCCTTCTTAATTCAGTATATACACTGAATGGAGAAGAGCTATCATCAATTCCTGATCTATATAAAGCAGCTAATGGTTGTTAAAATGGGTTGTACAACACATTTTATCCTCCCCGAAGAAATTAAGGCACAGCTAGAGTTAAACCACCATGAGATACCAGATGTCCTCAGGGAAAAGAGGGCAGTCAAGATAAAAGCAATTTATGAAGCCTTGATTAACATGGTCAAGACTTATGTTTGGATAAACCATAAGGAGTTAAACACACTAATTATCTCTCAAAGCAGAACATATGGCCATGATGCGGTTGAAACCATTAAGTCATGGATATGGAGCCTGCTCCACCCAGATCAAGCGCCAGTTACACGGTATTTACCAAGGAATTTTCTAACTGAAGATACTTTGAAGAGATATTGCAGTTGGATGCAACAAAATAATAACCACTCCTGTAAGATATGTGGAGTTAAGCAAATGACTGTACCAATAATCGAAGATATGGACAGTTATGAAGATAGAGCTGAATCATCTAACACTGCAGTATCAACTACAGAGATAGAACACAGCGTACCAGAATAAAACATCTGTCTACTAAGATAAGCACTGTAAAATAGAGATATTTTATCATGTAACAGATAAACTTTGTAATATTTACTAAACAGAGGTAACTTAGTATTACTTGACTCTGTTTTGTCTGATTTATTTTTACTTTCTTTTAGTAATTTTATAATAAATAAAATATTTGTATTAATTATTTTTAAATTAGTACCTAAGTGTTCGTCTTTGTCTAGTTCACTCATAAGCATAAAGCTGGTTTTCTATTTAGCTTATAATTTTTATAATCTTTTATGATTTTCTTAACCACTTCTTCTTGTTCTTTAATTTGTATTTCTAGTAATTCTAATTGATCATCAAAAGGTTTTAACTCTTTTTCATAGTCATAATTATCATTTAACGTTGCTCGTTCTAATATTTGTAGTTTATTAATGATGGCTATTTGCTTTTGATTACTTAATTCTAAACTTTTAATATCCGCTTGCATAAGTGATATAAAGTATTGCCAATTAGCTTTTGTCATTGCTCTGTTTACTTGTGATTTAGTACTCATACGTATAATGAATTTTGTAAATCTTTAAGTTCTTGTTTAGCTATTAAGTTTCTATTTTTCTTGTCTTGTAACTTAATTAAATATTTTCTCAAGGCATCTTTTATTTCATTATCTTTTCTTCTGTAAGCTTCATATAAGTAATCTTCAAAATCATCTATTTTATCTTGTATAATTCTATTCTGAACATTTAATATGTTATCTCTCGTTTTTATATGATCTTTAACGTTATTTATTTGTGTTTTAATAGTCATATTGAATTTATCAATTGTTCAAGTTCTATTAATGATTGGCTAAGTTCTATTTGTTTTAAGAAATCTATTAATTTTTTAATTTCTAGTTGTATTTGTACAATTTTATCTATCTTGATGTGTTCTTCCTGTAATATATCGATTAAAATATTCCTTAAGTCAAGATCTTCTACTCTAGCTGCGTGAATATGAGAAATTCTTATTTGTTCTTTTAAGTTATCAATTTTAAATTGTAAACCATAATTTATCCATTCAACACGTAGTTTAACAGTTTTTATTAGAGAACTCATAAGCTAAGTAAATAATCAGGCAAATATTTAAGCAAATAAACACGTGAATAGGTAATTAATCTTTTTCTTTATGAACTTCTTTTTAAGACTCAATCCCTTTTGCTCATAATAAACCTTAATCAGTTAATAACAATTCTATCAGCTTTCATATAAGTACTGCTAATCCGCTTTGACAACCCTTAAGCACTTAAGCATAATTAAATAAATTCATGTTTTTCAACCTCACCACATCGGTTTTATGCATCACGCCCTCAACGCCTTCTCATTTTCAACGGCTAAACGGGCTCCTGCTACCAATTGTCTCTTGGTTTCTAAACATGATTCTACTTAATCGGGGAAAGCATAATTAAGATAGCATACATCCTATATAAAATTATAGAATCATCTTAACAGATCTCAGTATTATTATAAACTAGGGGATTGAATTTAAATTTTGTTCATAAGAAAAGGGGTTACCTTATCTGCTTCCATAATTGTCTGTAAAATATCTTGAAGAACTAGCTCTAAGTAAGTAACTCCGATCTTGTGAATAGTAAGCTCTGATACCAGTTGTGGGGTGAAGCGTGTTTTTAGAGAAGATAGAATAGAGAAGAAATGTTGAGAAAAGAAATGTGGAAGTGTAGTTAGGCAAGTGCCTTCTGATGATTTTGCCTCATCAGATAACTCTTATTTATAAGCAAAGGATTACAACGTTCGTACAAAAACTACATACTATTTAAAACACTATTTGCTACAGTGAAAAGTGCTACAGTAAAAGTACTATTCACTATTCACATATTTTTAGCGTTAGCCGCCTAACTTTTGTCGTGTAGTAACTATTACAAAGTTTATCTGTTACATGATAAAATATCTCTATTTTACAGTGCTTATCTTAGTAGACAGATGTTTTATTCTGGTACGTTGTGTTCTATCTCTGTAGTTGATACTGCAGTGTTAGATGATTCAGCTCTATCTTCATAACTGTCCATATCTTCGATTATTGGTACAGTCATTTGCTTAACTCCACATATCTTACAGGAGTGATTATTATTTTGTTGCATCCAACTGCAATATCTCTTCAAAGTATCTTCAGTTAGAAAATTCCTTGGTAAATACCGTGTAACTGGCGCTTGATCTGGGTGGAGCAGGCTCCATATCCATGACTTAATGGTTTCAACCGCATCATGGCCATATGTTCTGCTTTGAGAGATAATTAGTGTGTTTAACTCCTTATGGTTTATCCAAACATAAGTCTTGACCATGTTAATCAAGGCTTCATAAATTGCTTTTATCTTGACTGGCCCCTTTTCCCTGAGGAGATCTGGTATCTCATGGTGGTTTAACTCTGGCTGTGCCTTAATTTCTTCGGGGAGGATAAAATGTGTTGTACAACCCATTTTAACAACCCTAATACATTGTTTTATCTCAGAAAAAGTAACTTCGCTCTGGGGGCGTATAGCATCTTACAAAAATCATAGGGGATTTTGTAATATGCAAGTAACTTTTAGCTGCTTTATATAGTTCGAGAATTGATGATAGCTCCTCTCCATTCAGTGTATATACTGAATTAAGAAGGCCATAATCATAAGTTGCTTTGATTAAATTTGCATTGCAACCAGGCAACGCTATTAACTCGTTTACCCTTTTTAAAGGGTTAGTAACATATCCACCTTCGATTTCTCCATGGCGGTCTTTTGTGGTTATCTTTGGGAAGGTATTTAGCCTCTTGGCAATAAGTAAGAAATAATCTATATATTGGCGAACTTGAGGGATCATTGTTTGTTTGGTACCTAAGGTTAATTTTTCCTTAAAAGAAATGGTATCTGGTATTAAGCTTGGAAAGTTTATTTCATTGATAACTGGAGTAGGGTTATGGGCCTGATTGGGGTTATAGGTTTGTAGGGACATACTTCGTTTGAAAGGGGAGTTAACTTCTCTTGTGATAACTCGGCTTTTATATTTTTGGCTAGTGCCAATATCTGCTTGCTCCATATTAGGATTGCTGGAAGTGGCTTCTCTTTTCATAGAAGCAAATTCTTCCATTATCTTTTTGATTTGTATCTTGAGTTCCTGATTTTCTATAATCAGTTGTTGAACTATGTCTTGAGAGATAGTCTGCAAAACAGTTTTCGTTAGTATTTAGTAATTCAATATTAAACTCATACTGGTTAATATCTGCTACAATCCTGTTTATTTCCTTCCTCGTAATTGAATCCTGCAATTTTTGGGTTAGCCAACTTTTAACAGTTCTATTATCTGTTCTGATTATAAACTTACTATAAAATATGTAACATTCAAATTTTTTAATTCCATATTTTACTGCTTTTAACTCTTTTTTATTTATATCCCAATTGATGTCATTTGCTTTAAATGTTCCCGAGTGATATCGACAAACATATTCCTTTTTATCATTTTTATATCTATATTTTAATACTGCTCCGTAACCGTTATTAGTTTCACTAGCATCTGTTTCCACTATCCATATAAATTCTTTGTCTTCATCGGGAAAACTTTGTTTTGGTAACTTTCTGAGTAATTCTTTAATTTTTTCTAAAGTCTTTGTGTCAGTATTATTCCATCGAAAATCGTAGTCTTTCTTTAGCTTTTTAGTTAATGGTTCAGTATATTGTGATAGTTTAGGGATAAATTCTCTAACTTGATTAACTATTCCTAAGAACTTTTGTAATTCCTTTTTAGTATTAATTTCTTGTTGAAACTCTATAATTTTTTGAGCTATATGGTCTTGCATTTTTATTCCAGCTTTATCTATTTCAAATCCTAAGAATTCCATCTGAGTTTTAAATAATTCCATTTTCTTTTTGCTTAAAACTATACCACTGGTTTTAATGATTTCTATAAACTGTTCTAATAACTTATAATGTTCTTCTTGAGTTTTCGAATAGATTAGTATATCATCAATGTAGACTACACAATTGGATAATTGATTTAAATATTTATCCATAAATGCTTGGAATCTACCTGGGGCATTTTTATATCCAAAAGGTAATACATTCCATTCATAAAATCCATTAGGGACTTTGAATGCTGTTAATTGTTTAGATTCTTCGGTTAATTTTAATTGGTGAAAACCACTTTTACAATCAAACTTTGAAAAATAATTGTAACCTTGTATTTGCCTCATTTTAAGTATCTTATTTGGTATAGGGTAATTATATGTAATTGTTTTTCCATTTAGGATTCGATAGTCTATAACCATTCGGGTTTTACCTCTTTTTTGTTCAGAGTGATTATTAACTATAAATGCACTGCTACTATGTTTTGAGTTACTTGGTCTAATTAATTGGCCAGCTAATAGTTCCGTTATATGCATTTTAAATTCCTTTTCATCTCTTTGGGTATTATTAAAGGGTTTTTGTGATATTATGCTATTCGGGTCTTTTAATGTCATTTTTATTTCCGTTTTATGCTTATACCAATTTTCTAAAGGGTTATCACTACATAGTTTTTCTAGTTGAGTTTTTAAAGGAGTAAGCTTATCTAAATGGAGTATACCAATTTCTATAATTTCAAAGTTATTAATATTTTCTTTCTTGGTTGTCATTTTTTGGACTAATTGAGTTTCTTCGCCTAGTTTACATTTTTCCCATTCTATTGGCATTCTTTCTCTATTTTTGACTATTTTAGCTCTTAACTTATGTTTACAAGGAGTAAATAATGTGACAAATTCTTTACCTATACTAAAAGGTTTATATTGGTTAAGGAAGTTAGTTCCTAATATGATGTCTTTTCCTATTAATTCGAAACAGTATACTTTAGGTATAATTAATATTTTATTCCAAATTTGTATTTTTACTTTTGTTTGATATAAGGTAATGTTACTACTGTTGTTATTAAACCCATTGATTCTAAATGGTGTGTTTAATTTTTTCCATTCTGGTAAACAATTTTCTTTCATTATTGTTGGTTGAGCTCCTGTATCTACCATTGGTGTATAATACCGACTTTTGTATCCTTCAAAGATTATTTTTATAAGTATATAGGTTAAATTACTCATGGTGATTAAGAATTGCTAAGTCATTTTTCATTTTATGTAATCGCTGTTCTAATATTTCTATGTTTCTAGTTTTCTCTTGTAACTTTTTAGAATATAATTGTGTACTATAGTAATGACATCCTGCAAATCTAACGTAGTTTAGTCTTTGACTTAAATAAACCTTTTCTTCTTTTGCTATTTCTAACTGTTTTTGTAATTTTACTAGTTCAATTAAACTGGGAATAGTGTTATTCATTCATTGTTTTAGTTTTATATTGGTTTTGATTATATGTAAATTCAAAATAGTCTTGGTTTATCTTCCATGGCTTAACCTTTTCTAAGAAATCTTTTCCTAATATTATTTTGTTATTTAGGGTTATAACATATTCAATGTTTATATCTTGTAGTGTAATCTTTGTTGTTAGGGTAATTAATCTATTAAAATTCTCATTGATGTTAAGAGATATTTTTTCTAATGGAATATAATTATTTTCAATGTTGATGTCTATTTGTGCTGTTAGGTTTTTTGTTCCTATTTGCATAATTATATAATGTTCTTATGATTTTAGTTGAATAGGTAGACTGTCAATTAAATGTCGTTTGGATCTAGAAATACTTAACCGTTTCTTTACTATTTCTAGGTCTTCATAGTTTGGTTTTGAATATAATTTTAATCCTTTTTCGATAGGTAAAATAAGATCTGTAAAAGGGGTGTCTATAGTAATTGGTCTCAATTTATTTTTGGTATAAATTTGATGTTGGTCTGTTAAAATATAAGCATTCTTACATTGTAGTGTCATAACTTTTGATCCATTGGTCATGTTTATTCCACTTAGCATCCAATATAATACTAATGCTTTTTCTATCTTTTGGTCAGTTAAACTTATAGAATAATTTGGTTTAATTATGAATCTTACTTTCTGATAAATAAGATTTCCTTTGAGTTGTGCTATAATAGCTTGTTCTACTGGTTCTTTTATTCTGTCATCAGCTAATTCTAATTCTAAGGGAGTATTTATTCCTTCTTTAAAACATGCGTTTATTATTATTTCGATGGCTGCTAGTTCTACAAATCTAAATGTAATTGGTTTATTTTTTAATGTATTGTTAATTTTTGTTATTTCTTCATTTAATACTTCTTGTGTTATTAAAGGAACTCTAGTATTTCCTTGTACTTGGGTTATATCTATAACATGTTCTCTATCAGCTATAACTAAATATTCTTGCTTTTTCCTTTTAAAATACTTTGTTAAATGTGTGAAGTCAAATTTTTTCTTATCTACTATTTTATCGGGTGACAAAGTAAATCCTTCGTATTTTAATTCATTATATTTTTGCAAATCAAAAATAGCTCTTTGATTTCTATGTTGTTCCGTAATATCTTCATCATAATCAACTTGTTGTAGTTCCTTACTCATCACTATCAGTTTCAATATTATCTGTTTCTTCAGTACTTTCTTCATGGCTTTCTATTCCATTGATCTCATCATTATCTGTTTCATATTCGAGCACATATATTTCTTCATCTGGTGGTATATTGGTTTTGCCTAATTCATATTCTGCTATATGGAGTTCAATGAAATTTATATTTTTAATATTTTTAGTATTATTTCTATTTGTCTTTATTTTGCATTCTCTTGCTATATGACCTATCTGTCCACAATTGTAACATTTACATTTTTTGGGGTTTTTTGCATATTTATAAATTTTTCTTTTAATAAAGTAATTTTTATTTGATCTTTTCTTATTTTTATATTTTCCATATGGTTTGAATCTTTGATATCGTCTTCGCATTAATTTAGGTCTTTTTGCTTTATATCTTTTGTTTAATTTGTGACATCCAAATTTAGGTATTTCATATCTTTTACAACAGTCATTAAATTCAGCTTGTTTTCTAAATTCTTTTTGGTTATTAACTTCCATACAGTAATTTTTATACCATGCTTGTAAATAAGCTATTTGATCTCCTAAAGTTCCTGTTTTAGGTTCTGTGTAAAAAGCTTGTTGTACCATAGTATTTATAGGTGCTGGTAATTTTTCAAAATATAATTTTCGAAATACAGCTAATTGTTCAGGGGTTTCGGTTCCTAATTCATAATAATTCATTTGAAATGCACAAGTATATTTTTTTAAATCATCTGGACACATAGAACATATTTGCATATTATATAATTGGGACTTGCAATATTCTTTTTTGGCTATAGCGTATTTTAAATCTGTATTTGGCTTATGAGTGTTCGAATTATTCTCTCATATTTTTTCAACATTTGAATTGGATCTGTCATCTCAGTTCCTTCTATTTTGGTACTTCTTAGTTCTGTTAATTCTAATATGCCTATATTATTTAAAAAGTTTTTAGCTATTCCTGTTATTGTAGCTTCAATATAATTTGCTGCCGCACTAACGTGTATTTTAGCTTCGATTAATTTAGCAGTTATCCTAGATACCCAATTTTGTATATCTATTTCAGCGTTTATGGAACAATCTAAATTTAAAGTTTCTCCGGCTTGATTATCTCTTGGTATGTAGTCGTTTTCTATTTTTCTTCGATATTTCCATATATAGTCGTTATTTTTATACTTGTAATCATAATATTTTTTCCTTTTAAAGGTAGGTTTATAACTCCTATCAGTTTCCATATGATCATAATTGCCATGGTTGTAGACTTTTGTAAGTACATTAATTTCTTCATCGTTATCTGAGTTAAAGTCGGCTTCTAAATAATTTGAATATCTAAATTCTTGACTGGATTGTTCAGAACAAGTTTCATCATTTTCTTGTAACACATTTATATTGTTTACATTAAGTCTTTCAATTTCCGTAGTTAAGGCTTCTATAACAGTATTATTTAGGGTCTCGTTATCTGATTCAGGGATTTCTGGTATTTCATTATTATCTTTGATATTATTTATAAGTTGTTCTTCGATTTTATCAAATTTATTATTATACTCTGTTTTAAGATTTTGTATTTCGTTATTAAAATTATTTTCTACTCTATAGACTTTGTCTAAAATTTGTTTGGTATTAAGATGTATTATTTTAATAGATTCTTCCATTTTTCTCATTCGTTCATCATATTTTCTTTCTAGTTTCTCTAATTTTTTATAAATAACGTTGATTGTTTTGTTATCCTGATAGCTACATTCTATGTTTGTCAGTTGTACTATATTATTTTCTAGCGCTAATCTTCTTTCTCTATCAAATTCATTTTCTAATATCATTTGTTTTCGATCTTTAATTAAATAAAATGTGCCTTCACTAATTTCTGCAAATTGTCTATTTTGATTAGTCTTATGTATTTTAAATGGACCGTCTGGATATCTAATAATTTCTTCTTTAATGATTTTTTCGTTATTATTCATTATTCTTCTTGTTTAAATACTCTTTCATATTCTACTTCGATTTTCTTTCTTAAAAGTAATTCGGGAAATAACTGTGAATATTCTTTAGTGATCTTCTTTCCTAATATTTCGTAACCTTGTTCTTCTAATTCCATTGGTAACTTAGTATTACTTGACTCTGTTTTGTCTGATTTATTTTTACTTTCTTTTAGTAATTTTATAATAAATAAAATATTTGTATTAATTATTTTTAAATTAGTACCTAAGTGTTCGTCTTTGTCTAGTTCACTCATAAGCATAAAGCTGGTTTTCTATTTAGCTTATAATTTTTATAATCTTTTATGATTTTCTTAACCACTTCTTCTTGTCTTTAATTTGTATTTCTAGTAATTCTAATTGATCATCAAAAGGTTTTAACTTTTTTTCATAGTCATAATTATCATTTAACGTTGCTCGTTCTAATATTTGTAGTTTATTAATGATGGCTATTTGCTTTTGATTACTTAATTCTAAACTTTTAATATCCGCTTGCATAAGTGATATAAAGTATTGCCAATTAGCTTTTGTCATTGCTCTGTTTACTTGTGATTTAGTACTCATACGTATAATGAATTTTGTAAATCTTTAAGTTCTTGTTTAGCTATTAAGTTTCTATTTTTCTTGTCTTATAACTTAATTAAATATTTTATCAAGGCATCTTTTATTTCATTATCTTTTCTTCTATAAGCTTCATATAAGTAATCTTCAAAATCATCTATTTTACCTTGTATAATTCTATTCTGAACATTTAATATGTTATCTCTCGTTTTTATATGATCTTTAACGTTATTTATTTGTGTTTTAATAGTCATATTGAATTTATCAATTGTTCAAGTTCTATTAATGATTGGCTAAGTTCTATTTGTTTTAAGAAACCTTTTGATGATCAATTAGAAGTACTAGAAATACAAATTAAAGAACAAGAAGAAGTGGTTAAGAAAATCATAGAAGATTATAAAAATTATAAGCTAAATCGAAAACCAGCCTTATGCTTATGAGTGAACTAGATAAGGACGAACACTTAGGAACTAATTTAAAAACAATTAATACAAATATTTTATTAATTATAAAATTACTAAAAGAAAGTAAAAATACATCAGACAAACCAGAGTCAAGTAATACTAAGTTACCAATGGAATTAGAAGAACAAGGTTACGAAATATTAGGAAAGAAGATCACTAAAGAATATTCACAGTTATTTTCCGAATTACTTTTAAGAAAGAAAATCGAAGTAGAATATGAAAGAGTATTTAAACAAGAAGAATAATGAATAATAACGAAAAAATCATTGAAGAAGAAATTATTAGATATCCAGACGGTCCATTTAAAATACATAAGACTAATCAAAATAGACAATTTGCAGAAATTAGTGAAGGCACATTTTATTTAATTAAAGATCGAAAACAAATGATATTAGAAAATGAATTTGATAGAGAAAGAAGATTAGCGCTAGAAAATAATTTAGTACAACTGACAAACATAGAATGTAGCTATCAGGATAACAAAACAATCAACGATATTTATAAAAAATTAGAGAAACTAGAAAGAAAATATGATGAACGAATGAGAAAAATGGAAGAATCTATTAAAATAATACATCTTAATACCAAACAAATTTTAGACAAAGTCTATAGAGTAGAAAATAGTTTTAATAATGAAATACAAAATCTTAAGACAGAGTATAATAATAAATTTGATAAAATCGAAGAACAACTTATAAATAATATCAAAGATAATAATGAAATACCAGAAATCCCTGAATTAGATAACGAGACCCTAAATAATACTGTTATAGAAGCCTTAACTACGGAAATTGAAAGACTTAACGTAAACAATATAAATGTGTTACAAGATAATGATGAAACTTGTTCTGAACAATCCAATCAAGAATTTAGATATTCAAATTATTTAGAAGCCGACTTTAACTCAGATAACGATGAAGAAATTAATGTACTCACAAAAGTCTACAACGATGGCAATTATGATCATATGGAAACTGATAGAATTTATAAACCTACCTTTAAAAGGAAAAAATATTATGATTACAAGTATAAAAATAACGACTATATATGGAAATATCGAAGAAAAATAGAAAACGACTACATACCAAGAGATAATCAAGCCGGAGAAACTTTAAATTTAGATTGTTCCATAAACGCTGAAATAGATATACAAAATTGGGTATCTAGGATAACTGCTAAATTAATCGAAGCTAAAATACACATTAGTGCGGCAGCAAATTATATTGAAGCCACAATAACAGGAATAGCTAAAAACTTTTTAAATAATATAGGCATAGTAGAAGTAACAGAACTAAGAAGTACCAAAATAGAAGGAACTGAGATGAGAGATCCTATTCAAATGTTGAAAAAATATGAGAGAATAATTCGAAGAGAATTTGGTAATCCAAATACAGATTTAAAATATGCTATAGCTAAAAAAGAATATTGCAAGTCCCAATTATATAATATGCAAATATGTTCTATGTGTCCAGAAGATTTAAATAAATATACTTGTGCATTCCAAATGAATTATTATGAATTAGGAACCGAAACCCCTAAACAATTAGCAGTCTTTCGAAAATTATATTTTGAAAAAAATTACCAGCACCTATAAATACTATGGTACAACAAGCTTTTTGCACAGAACCTAAAACAGGAACTTTAGGAGAACAAATAGCTTATTTACAAGCATGGTATAAAAATTACTGTATGGAAGTTAATAACCAAAAAGAATTTAGAAAACAAGCTAAATTTAATGACTGTTGTAAAAGATATGAAATACCTAAATTTGGATTCACAAATTAAACAAAAGATATAAAGCAAAAAGACCTAAATTAATGCGAAGACGATATCAAAGATTCAAACCATATGGAAAATATAAAAATAAGAAAAGATCAAATAAAAATTACTTTATTAAAAGAAAAATTTATAAATATGCAAAAAACCCCAAAAAATGTAAATGTTACAATTGTGGACAGATAGGTCATATAGCAAGAGAATGCAAAATAAAGACAAATAGAAATAATACTAAAAATATTAAAAATATAAATTTCATTGAACTCCATATAGCAGAATATGAATTAGGCAA
This sequence comes from Beta lomatogona, assembly GCA_947646795.1. NCBI lineage: Eukaryota > Viridiplantae > Streptophyta > Magnoliopsida > Caryophyllales > Amaranthaceae > Beta > Beta lomatogona. Next base: position 7,947,181 of record CANSNZ010000089.1, read on the forward strand.
AACCAATATACCACCAGATGAAGAAATATATGTGCTCGAATATGAAACAGATAATGATGAAATCAATGGAATAGAAAGCCATGAAGAAAGTAATGAAGAAACAGATAATATTGAACTTGATAGTGATGAGTAAGGAACTACAACAAGTTGATTATGATGAAGATATTACGGAACAACATAGAAATCAAAGAGCTATTTTTGATTTGCAAAAATATAATTCATTAAAATATGAAGGATTTACTTTGTCACCCGATAAAATAGTAGATAAGAAAAAATTTGACTTCACACATTTAACAAAGTATTTTAAAAAGAAAAAGCAAGAATATTTAGTCATAGCTGATAGGGAACATGTTATAGATATAACCTAAGTACAAGGAAATACTAGAGTCCCTTTAATAACACAAGAAGTGTTAAATGAAGAAATAACAAAAATTAACAATACATTAAAAACTAAACCAATTACATTTAGATTTGTAGAACTAGCAGCCATTGAAATAATAATAAAAGCATGTTTTAAAGAAGGAATAGATACTCCCTTAGAGTTAGAATTAGCTGATGACAGAATAAAAGAACCAGTAGAACAAGCTATTATAGCACAACTTAAAGGAAATCTGATTTATCAGAAAGTAAGATTCATAATTAAACCAAATTATCCTATAAGTTTAACTGACCAAAACATAGAAAAAGCATTAGTATTATATTGGATGCTAAGTGGAATAAACATGACCAATGGATCAAAAGTTATGACAGTACAATGTAAGAATGCTTATATTTTAACAGACCAACATCAAATTTATACCAAAAATAAATTGAGACCAATTACTATAGACACCCCTTTTACAGATCTTATTTTACCTATCGAAAAAGGATTAAAATTATATTCAAAACCAAACTATGAAGACCTAGAAATAGTAAACGATTAAGTATTTCTCGATCCAAACGACATTTAACTGACAGTCTACCTACTCAACTAAAATCATATGAACATTATATAATTATACAAATAGGAACAAAAAACCTAACAGCACAAATAGACATCAACATTGAAAATAATTATATTCCATTAGAAAAACTATCTCTTAACATCAATGAGAATTTTAATAGATTAATTACCCTAACAACAAAGATTGCACTACAAGATATTGAATATGTTATAACCCTAAATAACAAAATAATATTAGGAAAAGATTTCTTAGAAAAGGTTAAGCCGTGGAAGATAAACCAAGACTATTTTGAATTTACATATAATCAAAACCAATATAAAACTAAAACAATGAATGAATAACACTATTCCCAGTTTAATTGAACTAGTAAAATTACAAAAACAGTTAGAAATAGCAAAAGAAGAAAAGGTTTATTTAAGTCAAAGACTAAACGACGTTAGATTTGCAGGATGTCATTACTATAGTACACAATTATATTCTAAAAAGTTACAAGAGAAAACTAGAGACATAGAAATATTAGAACAGCGATTACATAAAATGAAAAATGACTTAGTAATTCTTAATCACCATGAGTAATTTAACCTATATACTTATAAAAATAATCTTTGAAGGATATAAAAGTAGGTACTATACACCAATGGTAGATACAGGAGCACAACCAACAATAATGAAAGAAAATTGTTTACCAGAATGGAAAAAATTAAACACACCATTTAGAATCAATGGGTTTAATAACAATAGTAGTAACATTACCTTATATCAAACAAAGGTGAAAATACAAATTTGGAATAAAATATTAATTATACCTAAAGTATACTGTTTCGAACTAATAGGAAAAGACATCATATTAGGAACTAACTTCCTTAACCAATATAAACCTTTTAGTATAGGTAAAGAATTTGTCACATTATTTACTCCTTGTAAACATAAGTTAAGAGCTAAAATAGTCAAAAATAGAGAAAGAATGCCAATAGAATGGGAGAAATGTAAACTAGGCGAAGAAACTCAATTAGTCCAAAAAATGACAACCAAGAAAGAAAATATTAATAACTTTCAAATTATAGAAATTGGTATACTCCATTTAGATAAGCTTACTCCTTCAAAAACTCAACTAGAAAAACTATGTAGTGATAACCCTTTAGAAAATTGGTATAAGCATAAAACGGAAATAAAAATGACATTAAAAGACCCGAATAGCATAATATCACAAAAACCCTTTAATAATACCCAGAGAGATGAAAAGGAATTTAAAATGCATATAACGGAACTATTAGCTGGCCAATTAATTAGACCAAGTAACTCAAAACATAGTAGCAGTGCTTTTATAGTTAATAATCACTCTGAACAAAAAAGAGGTAAAACCCGAATGGTTATAGATTATCGAATTCTAAATGAAAAAACAATTACATATAATTACCCTATACCTAATAAGATACTTAAAATGAGGCAAATACAAGGTTACAATTATTTTTTAAAGTTTGATTGTAAAAGTGGTTTTCACCAATTAAAATTAACTGAAGAATCTAAACAATTAACAGCATTCAAAGTCCCTAATGGATTTTATGAATGGAATGTATTACCTTTTGGATATAAAAATGCCCCAGGTTGATTCCAAGCATTTATGGATAAATATTTAAATCAACTATCAAATTGTGTAGTCTACATTGATGACATACTAATCTATTCGAAAACTCAAGAAGAACATTATAAGTTATTAGAACAGTTTATAGAAATCATTAAAACCAGTGGTATAGTTTTAAGCAAAAAGAAAATGGAATTATTTAAAACTCAGATTGAATTCTTAGGATTTGAAATAGATAAAGCTGGAATAAAAATGCAAGACCATATAGCTCAAAAAATTATAGAGTTTCAACAAGAAATTAATACTAAAAAGGAATTACAAAAGTTCTTAGGAATAGTTAATCAAGTTAGAGAATTTATCCCTAAACTATCACAATATACTGAACCATTAACTAAAAAACTAAAGAAAGACTACGATTTTAGATGGAATGATACTGACACAAAAACTTTAGAAAAAATTAAAGAATTAGTCAGAAAGTTACCAAAACTAAGTTTTCCCGATGAAGACAAAGAATTTACATGGATAGTAGAAACAGATGCTAGTGAAACTAATAACGGTTACGGAGCAGTATTAAAATATAGATATAAAAATGATAAAAAGGAATATGTTTGCAGATATCATTCAGGAACATTTAAAGCAAATGAAATCAATTGGGATATAAATAAAAAAGAGTTAAAAGCAGTAAAATATGGAATTAAAAATTTTGAATGTTACATATTTTATAGTAAGTTTATAATCAGAACAGATAATAGAACTGTTAAAAGTTGGCTAACCCAAAAATTGCAGGATTCAATTACGAGGAAGGAGATAAACAGGATTGTAGCAGATATTAACCAGTATGAGTTTAATATTGAATTACTAAATACCAAAGAAAACTGTTTTGCAGATATCTCTCAAGACATAGTTCAACAACTGATTATAGAAAATCAGGAACTCAAGATACAACTCAAAAAGATAATGGAAGAATTTGCTTCTATGAAAAGAGAAGCCACTTCCAGCAATCCTAATATGGAGCAAGCAGATATTGGCACTAGCCAAAAATATAAAAGCCGAGTTATCACAAGAAAAGTTAACTCCCCTTTCAAACGAAGTATGTCCCTACAAACCTATAACCCCAATCAAGCCAATAACCCTACTCCAATTATCAATGAAATAAACTTTCCAAGCTTGATACCAGATACCATTTCTTTTAAGGAAAAATTAAACTTAGGTACCAAACAAACAATGATCCCTCAAGTTCGCCAATATATAGATTATTTCTTACTTATTGCCAATAGGCTAAATACCTTCCCAAAGATAACCACAAAAGACCGCCATGGAGAAATCGAAGGTGGATATGTTACTAACCCTTTAAAAAGGGTAAACGAGTTAATAGCGTTGCCTGGTTGCAATGCAAATTTAATCAAAGCAGCTTATGATTATGGCCTTCTTAATTCAGTATATACACTGAATGGAGAGGAGCTATCATCAATTCCTGAACTATATAAAGCAGCTAAAAGTTACTTGCATATTACAAAATCCCCTATGATTTTTGTAAGATGCTATACCGCCCCAGGCGAAGTTACTTTTTCTGAGATAAAACAATGTATTAGAGTTGTTAAAATGGGTTGTACAACACATTTTATCCTCCCCGAAGAAATTAAGGCACAGCCAGAGTTAAACCACCATGAGATACCAGATCTCCTCAGGGAAAAGGGGGCAGTCAAGATAAAAGCAATTTATGAAGCCTTGATTAACATGGTCAAGACTTATGTTTGGATAAACCATAAGGAGTTAAACACACTAATTATCTCTCAAAGCAGAACATATGGCCATGATGCGGTCGAAACCATTAAGTCATGGATATGGAGCCTGCTCCACCAAGATCAAGCGCCAGTTACACGGTATTTACCAAGGAATTTTCTAACTGAAGATACTTTGAAGAGATATTGCAGTTGGATGCAACAAAATAATAACCACTCCTGTAAGATATGTGGAGTTAAGCAAATGACTGTACCAATAATCGAAGATATGGACAGTTATGAAGATAGAGCTGAATCATCTAACACTGCAGTATCAACTACAGAGATAGAACACAGCGTACCAGAATAAAACATCTATCTACTAAGATAAGCATTGTAAAATAGAGATATTTTATCATGTAACAGATAAACTTTGTAATAGTTACTACACGACAAGAGTTAGGCGGCTAACGCAAAAAATATGTGAATAGTGAATAGTGAATAGTACTTTTACTGTAGCACTTTTCACTGTAGCAAATAGTGTTTTAAACAGTATGTAGTTTTTGTACGAACCGTTGTAATCCTTTGCTTATAAATAAGAGTTATCTGATGAGGCAAAATCATCAGAAGGCACTTGCCTAACTACACTTCCACATTTCTTTTCTCAACATTTCTTCTCTATTCTATCTTCTCTAAAAACACGCTTCACCCCACAACTGGTATCAGAGCTTACTATTCACAAGATCGGAGTTACTTACTTAGAGCTAGTTCTTCAAGATATTTTACAAACAATTATGGAAGCAGATAAGGTAACCCCTTTTCTTATGAACTAAATTTAAATTCAATCCCCTAGTTTATAATAATACTGAGATCTGTTAAGATGATTCTATAATTTTATATAGGATGTATGCTATCTTAATTATGCTTTCCCCGATTAAGTAGAATCATGTTTAGAAACCAAGAGACAATTGGTAGCAGGAGCCCGTTTAGCCGTTGAAAATGAGAAGGCGTTGAGGGCGTGATGCATAAAACCGATGTGGTGAGGTTGAAAAACATGAATTTATTTAATTATGCTTAAGTGCTTAAGGGTTGTCAAAGCGGATTAGCAGTACTTATATGAAAGCTGATAGAATTGTTATTAACTGATTAAGGTTTATTATGAGCAAAAGGGATTGAGTCTTAAAAAGAAGGTCATAAAGAAAAAGATTAATTACCTATTCACGTGTTTATTTGCTTAAATATTTGCCTGATTATTTACTTAGCTTATGAGTTCTCTAATAAAAACTGTTAAACTACGTGTTGAATGGATAAATTATGGTTTACAATTTAAAATTGATAACTTAAAAGAACAAATAAGAATTTCTCATATTCACGCAGCTAGAGTAGAAGATCTTGACTTAAGGAATATTTTAATCGATATATTACAGGAAGAACACATCAAGATAGATAAAATTGTACAAATACAACTAGAAATTAAAAAATTAATAGATTTCTTAAAACAAATAGAACTTAGCCAATCATTAATAGAACTTGAACAATTGATAAATTCAATATGACTATTAAAACACAAATAAATAACGTTAAAGATCATATAAAAACGAGAGATAACATATTAAATGTTCAGAATAGAATTATACAAGATAAAATAGATGATTTTGAAGATTACTTATATGAAGCTTACAGAAGAAAAGATAATGAAATAAAAGATGCCTTGAGAAAATATTTAATTAAGTTACAAGACAAGAAAAATAGAAACTTAATAGCTAAACAAGAACTTAAAGATTTACAAAATTCATTATACGTATGAGTACTAAATCACAAGTAAACAGAGCAATGACAAAAGCTAATTGGCAATACTTTATATCACTTATGCAAGCGGATATTAAAAGTTTAGAATTAAGTAATCAAAAGCAAATAGCCATCATTAATAAACTACAAATATTAGAACGAGCAACGTTAAATGATAATTATGACTATGAAAAAGAGTTAAAACCTTTTGGTAACTTAGTATTACTTGACTCTGGTTTGTCTGATGTATTTTTACTTTCTTTTAGTAATTTTACAATTAATAAAATATTTGTATTAATTGTTTTTAAATTAGTTCCTAAGTGTTCGTCCTTATCTAGTACACTCATAAGCATAAGGCTGGTTTTCGATTTAGCTTATAATTTTTATAATCTTCTATGATTTTCTTAACCACATCTTCCTGTTCTTTAATTTGTATTTCTGGTAATTCTAATTGATCATCAAAAGGTTTTAACTCTTTTTCATAGCCATAATTATCATTTAACGTTGCTCGTGCTAATATTTGTAGTTTATTAATGATAGCTATCTGCTTTTGATTACTTAATTCTAAACTTTTAATATCCGCTTGCATAAGTGATATAAAGTATTGCCAATTAGCTTTTGTCATTGCTCTGTTTACTTGTGATTTAGTACTCATACGTATAATGAATTTTGTAAATCTTTAAGTTCTTGTTTAGCTATTAAAGTTCTATTTTTCTTGTCTTGTAACTGATAATCCCCTAGTTTATAATAATACTGAGATCTGTTAAGATGATTCTATAATTTTATATAGGATACAAATTTGGAATAAATTATTAATTATACCTAAAGTATACTGTTTCGAATTAATAGGAAAAGACATCATATTAAGAACTAACTTCCTTAACCAATATAAACCTTTTAGTATAGGTAAAGAATTTGTCACATTATTTACTCCTTGTAAACATAAGTTAAGAGCTAAAATAATCAAAAATAGAGAAAGAATGCCAATAGAATGGGAAAAATGTAAACTAGGCAAAGAAACTCAATCAGTCCAAAAAATGACAACCAAGAAAGAAAATATTAATAACTTTGAAATTATAGAAATTGGTATACTCCATTTAGATAAGCTTACTCCTTTAAAAACTCAACTAGAAAAACTATGTAGTGATAGCCCTTTAGAAAATTGGTATAAGCATAAAACGGAAATAAAAATGACATTAAAAGCCCGAATAGCATAATATCACAAAAACCCTTTAATAATACCCAAAGAGATGAAAAGGAATTTAAAATGCATATAACGGAACTATTAGCTGGCCAATTAATTAGACCAAGTAACTCAAAACATAGTAGCAGTGCATTTATAGTTAATAATCACTCTGAACAAAAAAGAGGTAAAACCCGAATGGTTATAGATTATCGAATTCTAAATGAAAAAACAATTACATATAATTACCCCATACCTAATAAGATACTTAAAATGAGGCAAATACAAGGTTACAATTATTTTTCAAAGTTTGATTGTAAAAGTGGTTTTCACCAATTAAAATTAACTGAAGAATCTAAACAATTAACAGCATTCAAAGTCCCTAATGGATTTTATGAATGGAATGTATTATGAAACTTAGGAAAGAAGATCACTAAAGAATATTCACAGTTATTTCCCGAATTACTTTTAAGAAAGAAAATCGAAGTAGAATGTGAAAGAGTATTTAAACAAGAAGAATAATGAATAATAACGAAAAAATCATTGAAGAAGAAATTATTAGATATCCAGACGGTCCATTTAAAATACATAAGACTAATCAAAATAGACAATTTGCAGAAATTAGTGAAGGCACATTTTATTTAATTAAAGATCGAAAACAAATGATATTAGAAAATGAATTTGATAGAGAAAGAAGATTAGCGCTAGAAAATAATTTAGTACAACTGACAAACATAGAATGTAGCTATCAGGATAACAAAACAATCAACGATATTTATAAAAAATTAGAGAAACTAGAAAGAAAATATGATGAACGAATGAGTAAAATGGAAGAATCTATTAAAATAATACATCTTAATACCAAACAAATTTTAGACAAAGTCTATAGAGTAGAAAATAGTTTTAATAACGAAATACAAAATCTTAAGACAGAGCATAATAATAAATTTGATTAAATCCCAATTATATAATATGCAAATATGTTCTATGTGTCCAGAAGATTTAAATAAATATACTTGTGCATTCCAAATGAATTATTATGAATTAGGAACCGAAACCCCTGAACAATTAGCAGTCTTTCGAAAATTATATTTTGAAAAATTACCAGCACCTATAAATACTATGGTACAACAAGCTTTTTACACAGAACCTAAAACAGGAACTTTAGGAGAACAAATAGCTTATTTACAAGCATGGTATAAAAATTACTGTATGGAAGTTAATAACCAAAAAGAATTTAGAAAACAAGCTAAATTTAATGACTGTTGTAAAAGATATGAAACACCTAAATTTGGATGTCACAAATTAAACACAAGATATAAAGCAAAAAGACCTCAATTAATGCGAAGAAGATAAAAAAAATTCATATCATATGGAAAATATAAAAATAAGAAAAGATCAAATAAAAATTACTTTATTAAAAGAAAAATTTCTAAATATGTAAAAAACCCCAAAAGATGTAAATGTTACAATTGTGGACAGATAGGTCATATAGCAAGAGAATGCAAAACAAAGACAAATAGAAATCGATCTTTAATTAAATAAAATGTGCCTTCACTAATTTCTGCAAATTGTCTATTTTGATTAGTCTTATGTATTTTAAATGGACCGTCTGAATATCTAATAATTTCTTCTTCAATGATTTTTTCGTTATTATTCATTATTCTTCTTGTTTAAATACTCTTTCATATTCTACTTCGATTTTCTTTCTTAAAAGTAATTCGGGAAATAACTGTGAATATTCTTTAGTGATCTTCTTTCCTAATATTTCGTAACCTTGTTCTTCTACTCCCTCCGGTTCCGAAAGATCTTCCTTGTTACTGTTACTACAGATACCAAGGAGGATCAATTTGTGTGGGGTCTTGGGTGGGTAAAGTAAGAGGGAGAGAGAGGGTTAAGGAAAATAAACAAATAAAAAGGTGTAAAGTAGGAGAGAGAAAGGGAGTAAAATTGATTTAATAGTGTAATGGTGGACCATATGATAGTCACATGAGAGGGTAAGAAGGGGAAAAAATTTGCCAAATAAGGAATAAAGTAAAAGAGGGAAGATCTTTTGGAAACGCACTAAAACAGAAAGAGGGAAGATCTTTAGGAACCGGAGGGAGTAATTCCATTGGTAACTTAGTATTACTTGACTCTGTTTTGTCTGATTTATTTTTACTTTCTTTTAGTAATTTTATAATAAATAATATATTTGTATTAATTATTTTTAAATTAGTACCTAGGTGTTCGTCTTTGTCTAGTTCACTCATAAGCATAAAGCTGGTTTTCTATTTAGCTTATAATTTTTATAATCTTTTATGATTTTCTTAACCACTTCTTCTTGTTCTTTAATTTGTATTTCTAGTAATTCTAATTGATTATCAAAAGGTTTTAACTCTTTTTCATAGCCATAATTATCATTTAACGTTGCTCGTTCTAATATTTGTAGTTTATTAATGATAGCTATCGGAGTTACTTACTTAGAGCTAGTTCTTCAAGATATTTTACAGACAATTATGGAAGCAGATAAGGTAACCCCTTTTCTTATGAACTAAATTTATATTCAATCCCTTAGTTTATAATAATACTGAGATCTGTTAAGATGATTCTATAATATTATATAGGATGTATGCTATCTTAATTATGCTTTCCCCGATTAAGTAGAATCATGTTTAGAAACCAAGAGACAATTGGTAGCAGGAGCCCGTTTAGCCGTTGAAAATGAGAAGGCGTTGAGGGCGTGATGCATAAAACCTATGTGGTGAGGTTGAAAACATGAATTTATTTAATTATGCTTAAGTGCTTAAGGGTTGTCAAAGCGGATTAGCAGTACTTATATGAAAGCTGATAGAATTGTTATTAACCGATTAAGGTTTATTATGAGCAAAAGGGATTGAGTCTAAAAGAAGTTCATAAAAAGAAAGAGCCTAAATATTAGTTTATTTGCTTGTTTATGTTTATGAATTCTCAAATAACGAATGTTAGATTAAGTGTTGAATTGATAAATTATGCTTTACAATTTAAAATTAAAAACTTAAAAGAACACCTAAGAATTTCTCATATTCACGCAGCTAGAGTAGAAGATCTAGAGTTAGGTAATATTTTAATTGACATACTACAAGAAGAACACATCAAGATAGATAAAACTGTACAAATACAACTAGAAATTGAAAAATTAATAGATTTCTTAAAACAAATAGAACTTAGCCAATCATTAATAGAACTTGAACAATTGATAAATTCAATATGACTATTGAAACACAAATAAATAACGTTAAAGATCATATAAAAACGAGAGATAACATATTAAATGTTCAGAATAGAATTATACAAGATAAAATAGATGATTTTGAAGATTACTTATATGAAGCTTACAGAAGAAAAGATAATGAAATAAAAGATGCCTTGAGAAAATATTTAATTAAGTTACAAGACAAGAAAAATAGAAACTTAATAGCTAAACAAGAACTTAAAGATTTACAAAATTCATTATACGTATGAGTACTAAATCACAAGTAAACAGAGCAATGACAAAAGCTAATTGGCAATACTTTATATCACTTATGCAAGCGGATATTAAAAGTTTAGAATTAAGTAATCAAAAGCAAATAGCCATCATTAATAAACTACAAATATTAGAACGAGCAACGTTAAATGATAATTATGACTATGAAAAAGAGTTAAAACCTTTTGATGATCAAAATTACTAGAAATACAAATTAAAGAACAAGAAGAAGTGGTTAAGAAAATCATAAAAGATTATAAAAATTATAAGCTAAATAGAAAACCAGCTTTATGCTTATGAGTGAACTAGACGAAGACGAACACTTAGGTACTAATTTAAAAATAATTAATACAAATATTTTATTTATTATAAAATTACTAAAAGAAAGTAAAAATAAATCAGACAAAACAGAGTCAAGTAATACTAAGTTACCAATGGAATCAGAAGAACAAGGTTACGAAATATTAGGAAAGAAGATCACTAAAGAATATTCACAGTTATTTCCCGAATTACTTTTAAGAAAGAAAATCGAAGTAGAATATGAAAGAGTATTTAAACAAGAAGAATAATGAATAATAACGAAAAAATCATTGAAGAAGAAATTATTAGATATCTAGACGGTCCATTTAAAATACATAAGACTAATCAAAATAGACAATTTGTAGAAATTAGTGAAGGCACATTTTATTTAATTAAAGATCGAAAACAAATGATATTAGAAAATGAATTTGATAGAGAAAGAAGATTAGCGCTAGAAAATAATTTAGTACAACTGACAAACATAGAATGTAGCTATCAAGATAACAAAACAATCAACGATATTTATAAAAAATTAGAGAAACTAGAAAGAAAATATGATGAACGAATGAGAAAAATGGAAGAATCTATTAAAATAATACATCTTAATACCAAACAAATTTTAGACAAAGTCTATAGAGTAGAAAATAGTTTTAATAACGAAATACAAAATCTTAAGACAGAGTATAATAATAAATTTGATAAAATCGAAGAACAACTTATAAATAATATCAAAGATAATAATGAAATACCGTAAATCCCCGAATTAGATAACGAGACCCTAAATAATACTGTTATAGAAGCCTTAACTACGGAAATTGAAAGACTTAACGTAAACAATATAAATGTGTTACAAGATAATGATGAAACTTGTTCGAACAATCCAGTCAAGAATTTAGATATTCAAATTATTTAGAAGCCGACTTTAACTCAGATAACGATGAAGAAATTAATGTACTCACAAAAGTCTACAACGATGGCAGTATTATTATAAACTAGGGGATTGAATTTTAATTTAGTTCATAATTCTTTAGTGATCTTTAGGTATAATTAATATTTTATTCCAAATTTGTATTTTCACCTTTGTTTGATATAAGGTAATGTTACTACTATTGTTATTAAACCCATTGATTCTAAATGGTGTGTTTAATTTTTTCCATTCTGGTAAACAATTTTCTTTCATTATTGTTGGTTGTGCTCCTGTATCTACCATTGGTGTATAGTACCTACTTTTATATCCTTCAAAGATTATTTTTATAAGTATATTGGGTAAATTACTCATGGTGATTAAGAATTACTAAGTCATTTTTTATTTTATGTAATCGCTGTTCTAATATTTCTATGTCTCTTGTTTTTTCTTGTATCTTTTTAGAATATAATTGTATACTATAGTAATTCTTAATCACCATGAGTAATTTAACCTATATACTTATAAAAATAATCTTTGAAGGATACAAAAGTCGGTATTATACACCAATGGTAGATACAGGAGCTCAACCAACAATAATGAAAGAAAATTGTTTATCAGAATGGAAAAAATTAAACACACCATTTAGAATCAATGGGTTTAATAACAATAGTAGTAACATTACCTTATATCAAACAAAGGTGAAAATACAAATTTGGAATAAAATATTAATTATACCTAAAGTATACTGTTTCGAACTAATAGGAAAAGACATCATACTAGGAACTAACTTCCTTAACCAATATAAACCTTTTAGTATAGGTAAAGAATTTGTCACATTATTTACTCCTTGTAAACATAAGTTAAGAGCTAAAATAGTCAAAAACAGAGAAAGAATGCCAATAGAATGGGAAAAATTTAAAATAGGCGAAGAAACTCAATTAGTCCAAAAAATGACCACCAAGAAAGAAAATATTAATAACTTTGAAATTTTAGAAATTGGTATACTCCATTTAGATAAGCTTACTCCTTTAAAAACTCAACTAGAAAAACTATGTAGTGATAATCCTTTAGAAAATTGGTATAAGCATAAAATGGAAATAAAAATGACATTAAAAGACCCGGATAGCATAATATCACAAAAACCCTTTAATAATACCCAAAGAGATGAAAAGGAATTTAAAATGCATATAACGGAACTATTAGCTGGCCAATTAATTAGACCAAGTAACTCAAAACATAGTAGCAGTGCATTTATAGTTAATAATCACTCTGAACAAAAAAGAGGTAAAACCCGAATGGTTATAGATTATCGAATTCTAAATGAAAAAACAATTACATATAATTACCCCATACCTAATAAGATACTTAAAATGAGGCAAATACAAGGTTACAATTATTTTTCAAAGTTTGATTGTAAAAGTGGTTTTCACCAATTAAAATTAACTGAAGAATCTAAACAATTAACAGCATTCAAAGTCCCTAATGGATTTTATGAATGGAATGTATTACCTTTTGGATATAAAAATGCCCCAGGTAGATTCCAAGCATTTATGGATAAATATTTAAATCAACTATCAAATTGTGTAGTCTACATTGATGACATACTAATCTATTCGAAAACTCAAGAAGAACATTATAAGTTATTAGAACAGTTTATAGAAATCATTAAAACCAAGTGGTATAGTTTTAAGCAAAAAGAAAATGGAATTATTTAAAACTCGGATTGAATTCTTAGGATTTGAAATAGATAAAGCTGGAATAAAAATGCAAGACCATATAGCTCAAAAAATTATAGAGTTTCAACAAGAAATTAATACTAAAAAGGAATTACAAAAGTTCTTAGGAATAGTTAATCAGGTTAGAGAATTTATCCCTAAACTATCACAATATACTGAACCATTAACTAAAAAACTAAAGAAAGACTACGATTTTAGATGGAATGATACTGACACAAAAACTTTAGAAAAAATTAAAGAATTAGTCAGAAAGTTACCAAAACTAAGTTTTCCCGATGAAGACAAAGAAATTACATGGATAGTAGAAACAGATGCTAGTGAAACTAATAACGGTTACGGAGCAGTATTAAAATATAGATATAAAAATGATAAAAAGGAATATGTTTGCAGATATCATTCAGGAACATTTAAAGTAAATGAAATCAATTGGGATATAAATAAAAAAAGAGTTAAAAGCAGTAAAATATGGAATTAAAAAATTTGAATGTTACATAGTTTATAGTAAGTTTATAATCAGAACTGATAATAGAAGCTAAATTGGGTATCTAGGATAACTGCTAAATTAATCGAAGCTAAAATACACGTTAGTGCGGCAGCAAATTATATTGAAGCCACAATAACAGGAATAACTAAAAACTTTTTAAATAATATAGGCATATTAGAATTAATAGAACTAAGAAGTACCAAAATAGAAGGAACTGAGATGACAGATCCAATTCAAATGTTGAAAAAATATGAGAGAATAATTCGAAGAGAATTTGGTAATCCAAATACAGATTTAAAATATGCTATAGCTAAAAAAGAATATTGCAAGTCCCAATTATATAATATGCAAATATGTTCAATGTGTCCAGAAGATTTAAATAAATATACTTGTGCATTTCAAATGAATTATTATAAATTAGGAACCGAAACCCCTGAACAATTAGCTGTATTTCGAAAATTATATTTTGAAAAATTACCAGCACCTATAAATACTATGGCACAACAAGCTTTTTACACAGAACCTAAAACAGGAACTTTAGGAGAACAAATAGCTTATTTACAAGCATGGTATAAAAATTACTGTATGGAAGTTAATAACCAAAAAGAATTTAGAAAACAAGCTAAATTTAATGATTGTTGTAAAAGATATGAAATACCTAAATTTGGATGTCACAAATTAAACAAAAGATATAAAGCAAAAAGACCTAAATTAATGCGAAGACGATATAAAAGATTCAAACCATATGGAAAATATAAAAATAAGAAAAGATCAAATAAAAATTACTTTATTAAAAGAAAAATTTATAAATGTGCAAAAAACCCCAAAAAATGTAAATGTTACAATTGTGGACAGATAGGTCATATAGCAAGAGAATGCAAAATAAAGACAAATAGAAATAATACTAAAAATATTAAAAATATAATTTCATTGAACTCCATATAGCAGAATATGAATTAGGCAAAACCAATATACAACCAGATGAAGAAATATATGTGCTCGAATATGAAACAGATAATGATGAAATCAATGGAATAGAAAGCCATGAAGAAAGTACTGAAGAAACAGATAATATTGAAACTGATAGTGATGAGTAAGGAACTACAACAAGTTGATTATGATGAAGATATTACGGAACAACATAGAAATCAAAGAGCTATTTTTGATTTGCAAAAATATAATGAATTAAAATACGAAGGATTTACTTTGTCACCCGATAAAATAGTAGATAAGAAAAAATTTGACTTCACACATTTAACAAAGTATTTTAAAAAGAAAAAGCAAGAATATTTAGTCATAGCTGATAGGGAACATGTTATAGATATAACCCAAGTACAAGGAAATACTAGAGTCCCTTTAATAACACAAGAAGTGTTAAATGAAGAAATAACAAAAATTAACAATACATTAAAAACTAAACCAATTACATTTAGATTTGTAGAACTAGCAGCCATTGAAATAATAATAAAAGCATGTTTTAAAGAAGGAATAGATACTCCCTTAGAGTTAGAATTAGCTGATGACAGAATAAAAGAACCAGTAGAACAAGCTATTATAGCACAACTTAAAGGAAATCTGATTTATCAGAAAGTATGATTAATAATTAAACCAAATTATTCTATAAGTTTAACTGACCAAAACATAGAAAAAGCATTAGTATTATATTGGATGCTAAGTGGAATAAACATGACCAATGGATCAAAAGTTATGACAGTACAATGTAAGAATGCTTATATTTTAACAGACCAACATCAAATTTATACCAAAAATAAATTGAGACCAATTACTATAGACACCCCTTTTACAGATCTTATTTTACCTATCGAAAAAGGATTAAAATTATATTCAAAACCAAACTATGAAGACCTAGAAATAGTAAAGAAACGGTTAAGTATTTCTAGATCCAAACGACATTTAATTGACAGTCTACCTATTCAACTAAAATCATATGAACATTATATAATTATACAAATAGGAACAAAAAACCTAGCAGCACAAATAGACATCAACATTGAAAATAATTATATTCCATTAGAAAAACTATCTCTTAACATCAATGAGAATTTTAATAGATTAATTACCCTAACAACAAAGATTGCACTACAAGATATAAACATTGAATATGTTATAACCCTAAATAACAAAATAATATTAGGAAAAGATTTCTTAGAAAAGGTTAAGCCATGGAAGATAAACCAAGACTATTTTGAATTTACATATAATCAAAACCAATATAAAACTAAAACAATGAATGAATAACACTATTCCCAGTTTAATTGAACTAGTAAAATTACAAAAACAGTTAGAAATAGCAAAAGAAGAAAAGGTTTATTTAAGTCAAAGACTAAACTACGTTAGATTTGCAGGATGTCATTACTATAGTACACAATTGTATTCTAAAAAGTTACAAGAGAAAACTAGAGACATAGAAATATTAGAACAGCGATTACATAAAATGAAAAATGACTTAGCAATTCTTAATCACCATGAGTAATTTAACCTATATACTTATAAAAATAATCTTTGAAGGATACAAAAGTCGGTATTATACACCAATGATAGATACAGGAGCTCAACCAACAATAATGAAAGAAATTAAGGCACAGCCAGAGTTAAACCACCATGAGATACCAGATCTCCTCAGGGAAAAGAGGGCAGTCAAGATAAAAGCAATTTATGAAGCCTTGATTAACATGGTCAAGACTTATGTTTGGATAAACTATAAGGAGTTAAACACACTAATTATCTCTCAAAGCATAACATATGGCCATGATGCGGTTGAAACCATTAAGTCATGGATATGGAGCCTGCTCCACCCAGATCAAGCGCCAGTTACACGGTATTTACCAAGGAATTTTCTAACTGAAGATACTTTGAAGAGATATTGTAGTTGGATGCAACAAAATAATAACCACTCCTGTAAGATATGTGGAGTTAAGCAAATGACTGTACCAATAATCGAAGATATGGACAGTTATGAAGATAGAGCTGAATCATCTAACACTGCAGTATCAACTACAGAGATAGAACACAGCGTACCAGAATAAAACATCTGTCTACTAAGATAAGCACTGTAAAATAGAGATATTTTATCATGTAACAGATAAACTTTGTAATAGTTACTACACGACAAGAGTTAGGCGGCTAACGCAAAAAATATGTGAATAGTGAATAGTGAACAATACTTTTACTGTAGCACTTTTCACTGTAGCAAATAGTGTTTTAAACAGTATGTAGTTTTTGTACGAACCGTTGTAATCCTTTGCTTATAAATAAGAGTTATCTGATGAGGCAAAATCATCAGAAGGCACTTGCCTAACTACACTTCCACATTTCTTTTCTCAACATTTCTTCTCTATTCTATCTTCTCTAAAAACACGCTTCACCCCACAACTGGTATCAGAGCTAATTCTAACTCTAAGGGAGTATCTATTCCTTCTTTAAAACATGCTTTTATTATTATTTCAATGGCTGCTAGTTCTACAAATCTAAATGTAATTGGTTTAGTTTTTAATGTATTGTTAATTTTTGTTATTTCTTCATTTAACACTTCTTGTGTTATTAAAGGGGCTCTAGTATTTCCTTGTACTTGGGTTATATCTATAACATGTTCCCTATCAGCTATGACTAAATATTCTTGCTTTTTCTTTTTAAAATACTTTGTTAAATGTGTGAAGTCAAATTTTTTCTTATCTACTATTTTATCGGGTGACAAAGTAAATCCTTCATATTTTAATGAATTATATTTTTGCAAATCAAAAATAGCTCTTTGATTTCTATGTTGTTCCATAATATCTTCATCATAATCAACTTGTTGTAGTTCCTTACTCATCACTATCAATTTCAATATTATCTGTTTCTTCATTACTTTCTTCATGGCTTTCTATTCCATTGATTTCATCATTATCTGTTTCATATTCGAGCACCTATATTTCTTCATCTGGTGGTATATTGGTTTTGCCTAATTCATATTCTGCTATATGAAGTTCAATGAAATTTATATTTTTAATATTTTTAGTATTATTTCTATTTGTCTTTGTTTGGCATTCTCTTGCTATATGACCAATCTGTCCACAATTGTAACATTTACATCTTTTGGGGTTTTTTGCATATTTTTAAAATTTTCTTTTAATAAAGTAATTTTTATTTGATCTTTTCTTATTTTTATATTTTCCATATGGTTTGAATTTTTTATATCTTCTTCGCATTAATTGAGGTCTTTTTGCTTTATATCTTGTGTTTAATTTGTGACATCCAAATTTAGGTGTTTCATATCTTTTACAACAGTCATTAAATTTAGCTTGTTTTCTAAATTCTTTTTGGATATTAACTTCCATACAGTAATTTTTATACCATGCTTGTAAATAAGCTATTTGTTCTCCTAAAGTTCCTTTTTTAGGTTCTGTGTAAAAAGCTTGTTGTACCATAGTATTTATAGGTGCTGGTAATTTTTCAAAATATAATTTTCGAAATACAGCTAATTGTTCAGGGGTTTCGGTTCCTAATTCATAATAATTCATTTGAAATGCACAAGTATATTTATTTAAATCTTCTGGACAGATAGAACATATTTGCATATTATATAATTGGGACTTGCAATATTCTTTTTTAGCTATAGCATATTTTAAATCTGTAGTTGGATTACCAAATTCTCTTCGAATTATTCTCTCATATTTTTTCAACATTTGAATTGGATATGTCATCTCAGTTCCTTCTATTTTGGTACTTCTTAGTTCTGTTAATTCTAATATGCCTATATTATTTAAAAAGTTTTTAGCTATTCCTGTTATTGTAGCTTCAATATAATTTGCTGCCGCACTAACGTGTATTTTAGCTTCGATTAATTTAGCAGTTATCCTAGATACCCAATTTTGTATATCTATTTCAGCGTTTATGGAACAATCTAAATTTAAAGTTTCTCCGGCTTGATTATCTCTTGGTATATAGTCGTTTTCTAACTTTCTTCGATATTTCCATATATAGTCGTTATTTTTATACTTGTAATCATAATAATTTTTCCTTTTAAAGGTAGGTTTATAACTCCTATCAGTTTCCATATGATCATAATTGCCATCATTGTAGACTTTTGTAAGTACATTAATTTCTTCATCGTTATCTGAGTTAAAGTCGGCTTCTAAATAATTTGAATATCTAAATTCTTGACTGGATTGTTCAGAACAAGTTTCATCATTTTCTTGTAACACATTTATATTGTTTACATTAAGTCTTTCAATTTCCGTAGTTAAGGCTTCTATAACAGTATTATTTAGGGTCTCGTTATCTGATTCAGGGATTTCTGGTATTTCATTATTATCTTTGATATTATTTATAAGTTGTTCTTCGATTTTATCAAATTTATTATTATACTCTGTTTTAAGATTTTGTATTTCGTTATTAAAATTATTTTCTACTCTATAGACTTTGTCTAAAATTTGTTTGGTATTAAGATGTATTATTTTAATAGATTCTTCCATTTTTCTCATTCGTTCATCATATTTTCTTTCTAGTTTCTCTAATTTTTTTTAAATATCGTTGATTGTTTTGTTATCCTGATAGCCACATTCTATGTTTGTCAGTTGTACTAAATTATTTTCTAGCGCTAATCTTCTTTCTCTATCAAATTCATTTTCTAATATCATTTGTTTTCGATCTTTAATTAAATAAAATGTGCCTTCACTAATTTCTGCAAATTGTCTATTTTGATTAGTCTTATGTATTTTAAATGGACCGTCTGGATATCTAATAATTTCTTCTTCAATGATTTTTTCGTTATTATTCATTATTCTTCTTGTTTAAATACTCTTTCATATTCTACTTCGATTTTCTTTCTTAAAAGTAATTCGGGAAATAACTGTGAATATTCTTTAGTGATCTTCTTTCCTAATATTTCGTAACCTTGTTCTTCTAATTCCATTGGTAACTTAGTATTACTTGACTCTGTTTTGTCTGATTTATTTTTACTTTCTTTTAGTAATTTTATAATAAATAAAATATTTGTATTAATTATTTTTAAATTAGTACCTAAGTGTTCGTCTTTGTCTAGTTCACTCATAAGCATAAAGCTGGTTTTCTATTTAGCTTATAATTTTTATAATCTTTTATGATTTTCTTAACCACTTCTTCTTGTTCTTTAATTTGTATTTCTAGTAATTCTAATTGATCATCAAAAGGTTTTAACTCTTTTTCATAGTCATAATTATCATTTAACGTTGCTCGTTCTAATATTTGTAGTTTATTAATGATGGCTATTTGCTTTTGATTACTTAATTCTAAACTTTTAATATCCGCTTGCATAAGTGATATAAAGTATTGCCAATTAGCTTTTGTCATTGCTCTGTTTACTTGTGATTTAGTACTCATACGTATAATGAATTTTGTAAATCTTTAAGTTCTTGTTTAGCTATTAAGTTTCTATTTTTCTTGTCTTATAACTTAATTAAATATTTTATCAAGGCATCTTTTATTTCATTATCTTTTCTTCTGTAAGCTTCATATAAGTAATCTTCAAAATGATCTATTTTATCTTGTATAATTCTATTCTGAACATTTAATATGTTATCCCTCGTTTTTATATGATCTTTAACGTTATTTATTTGTGTTTTAATAGTCATATTGAATTTATCAATTGTTCAAGTTCTATTAATGATTGGCTAAGTTCTATTTGTTTTAAGAAATCTATTAATTTTTTAATTTCTAGTTGTATTTGTACAATTTTATCTATCTTGATGTGTTTTTCCTGTAATATATCGATTAAAATATTCCTTAAGTCAAGATCTTCTACTCTAGCTGCGTGAATATGAGAAATTCTTATTTGTTCTTTTAAGTTATCAATTTTAAATTGTAAACCATAATTTATCCATTCAACACGTAGTTTAACAGTTTTTATTAGAGAACTCATAAGCTAATTAAATAATCATGCAAATATTTAAGCAAATAAACACGTGAATAGGTAATTAATCTTTTTCCTTATGAACTTCTTTTTAAGACTCAATCCCTTTTGCTCATAATAAACCTTAATCTGTTAATAACAATTCTATCTGCTTTCATATAAGTACTGCTAATCCGCTTTGACAACCCTTAAGCACTTAAGCATAATTAAATAAATTCATGTTTTTCAACCTCACCACATAGGTTTTATGCTTCACGCCCTCAACGCCTTCTCATTTTCAACGGCTAAACGGGCTCCTGCTACCAATTGTCTCTTGGTTTCTAAACATGATTCTACTTAATCGGGGAAAGCATAATTAAGATAGCATACATCCTATATAAAATTATAGAATCATCTTAACAGATCTCAGTATTATTATAAACTAGGGGATTGAATTTAAATTTAGTTCATAAGAAAAGGGGTTACCTTATCTGCTTCCATAATTGTCTGTAAAATATCTTGAAGAACTAGCTCTAAGTAAGTAACTCCGATCTTGTGAATAGTAAGCTTATGAATAGTAAGCTCTGATACCAGTTGTGGGGTGAAGCGTGTTTTTTGAGAAGATAGAATAGAGAAGAAATGTTGAGAAAAGAAATGTGGAAGTGTAGTTAGGCAAGTGCCTTCTGATGATTTTGCCTCATCAGATAACTCTTATTTATAAGCAAAGGATTACAACGGTTCGTACAAAAACTACATACTGTTTAAAACACTATTTGCTACAGTGAAAAGTGCTACAGTAAAAGTACTGTTCACTATTCACTATTCACATATTTTTTGCGTTAGCCGCCTAACTCTTGTCGTGTAGTAACTATTACAAAGTTTATCTGTTACATGACAAAATATCTCTATTTTACAGTGCTTATCTTAGTAGACAGATGTTTTATTCTGGTACGCTGTGTTCTATCTCTGTAGTTGATACTGCAGTGTTAGATGATTCAGCTCTATCTTCATAACTGTCCATATCTTCGATTATTGGTACAGTCATTTGCTTAACTCCACATATCTTACAAGAGTGGTTATTATTTTGTTGCATCCAACTGCAATATCTCTTCAAAGTATCTTCAGTTAGAAAATTCCTTGGTAAATACCGTGTAACTGGCGCTTGATCTGGGTGGAGCAGGCTCCATACCCATGACTTAATGGTTTCAACCGCATCATGGCCATATGTTCCGCTTTGAGAGATAATTAGTGTGTTTAACTCCTTATGGTTTATCCAAACATAAGTCTTGACCATGTTAATCAAGGCTTCATAAATTGCTTTTATCTTGACTGCCCTCTTTTCCCTGAGGAGATTTGGTATCTCATGGTGGTTTAACTCTGGCTGTGCCTTAATTTCTTCGGGGAGGATAAAATGTGTTGTACAACCCATTTTAACAACCCTAATACATTGTTTTATCTCAGAAAAAGTAACTTCGCCTGGGGCGGTATAGCATCTTACAAAAATCATGGGGGATTTTGTAATATGCAAGTAACTTTTAGCTGCTTTATATAGATCAGGAATTGATGATAGCTCTTCTCCATTCAGTGTATATACTGAATTAAGAAGGCCATAATCATAAGCTGCTTTGATTAACTTTGCATTGCAACCAGGCAACGCTATTAACTCGTTTACCCTTTTTAAAGGGTTAGTAACATATCCACCTTCGATTTCTCCATGGCGGTCTTTTGTGGTTATTTCTGGGAAGGTATTTAGCCTATTGGCAATAAGTAAGAAATAATCTATATATTGGCGAACTTGAGGGATCATTGTTTGTTTGGTACCTAAGGTTAATTTTTCCTTAAAAGAAATGGTATCTGGTATTAAGCTTGGAAAGTTTATTTCATTGATAACTGGAGTAGGGTTATTGGCTTGATTGGGGTTATAGGTTTGTAGGGACATACTTCGTTTGAAAGGGGAGTTAACTTTTCTTGTGATAACTCGGCTTTTATATTTTTGGCTAGTGCCAATATCTCGCTTGCTCCATATTAGGATTTTTGGAAGTGGCTTCTCTTTTCATAGAAGCAAATTCTTCCATTATCTTTTTAGTTGTGTCTTGAGCTCCCGATTTTCTATAATCGGTTGTTGAACTATGTCTTGAGAGATAGTCTGCAAAACAGTTTTCGTTAGTATTTAGTAATTCAATATTAAACTCATACTGGTTAATATCTGCTACAATCCTGTTCATTTCCTTCCTCGTAATTGAATCCTGCAATTTTTGGGTTAGCCAACTTTTAACAGTTTTATTATCTGTTCTGATTATAAAGGGTTATCACTACATAGTTTTTCTAGTTGAGTTTTTAAAGGAGTAAGCTTATCTAAATGGAGTATACCAATTTCTAAAATTTCAAAGTTATTAATATTTTCTTTCTTGGTGGTCATTTTTTGGACTAATTGAGTTTCTTCGCCTATTTTACATTTTTCCCATTCTATTGGCATTCTTTCTCTGTTTTTGACTATTTTAGCTCTTAACTTATGTTTACAAGGAGTAAATAATGTGACAAATTCTTTACCTATACTAAAAGGTTTATATTGGTTAAGGAAGTTAGCTCCTAGTATGATGTCTTTTCCTATTAGTTCGAAACAGTATACTTTAGGTATAATTAATATTTTATTCCAAATTTGTATTTTCACCTTTGTTTGATATAAGGTAATGTTACTACTATTGTTATTAAACCCATTGATTCTAAATGGTGTGTTTAATTCTTTCCATTCTGGTAAACAATTTCCTTTCATTATTGTTGGTTGAGCTCCTGTATCTACCATTGGTGTATAATACCGACTTTTGTATCCTTCACAGATTATTTTTATAAGTATATAGGTTAAATTACTCATGGTGATTAAGAATTACTAAGTCATTTTTTATTTTATGTAATCGCTGTTCTAATATTTCTATGTCTCTTGTTTTTTCTTGTATCTTTTTAGAATATAATTGTATACTATAGTGATGACAACCTGCAAATCTAACGTAGTTTAGTCGTTGACTCAGATAAACCTTTTCTTCTTTTGCTATTTCTAACTGTTTTTGTAATTTTACTAGTTCAATTAAACTGGGAATAGTGTTATTCATTCATTGTTTTAGTTTTATATTGGTTTTGATTATATGTAAATTCAAAATAGTCTTGGTTTATCTTCCATGGCTGAACCTTTTCTAAGAAATCATTTCCTAATATTATTTTGTTATTTAGGGTTATAACATATTCAATGTTTATATCTTGTAGTACAACTGGTATCAGAGCTTACTATTCATAAGCTTACTATTCACAAGATCGGAGTTACTTACTTAGAGCTAGTTCTTCAAGATATTTTACAGACAATTATGGAAGCAGATAAGGTAACCCCTTTTCTTATGAACTAAATTTAAATTCAATCCCCTAGTTTATAATAATACTGAGATCTGTTAAGATGATTCTATAATTTTATATAGGATGTATGCTATCTTAATTATACTTTCCCCGATTAAGTAGAATCATGTTTAGAAACCAAGAGACAATTGGTAGCAGGAGCCCGTTTAGCCGTTGAAAATGAGAAGGCGTTGAGGGCGTGATGCATAAAACCTATGTGGTGAGGTTGAAAACCATGAATTTATTTAATTATGCTTAAGTGCTTAAGGGTTGTCAAAGCGGATTAGCAGTACTTATATGAAAGCTGATAGAATTGTTATTAACTGATTAAGGTTTATTATGAGCAAAAGGGATTGAGTCTTAAAAAGAAGTTCATAAAGAAAAAGATTAATTACCTATTCACGTGTTTATTTGCTTAAATATTTGCCTGATTATTTACTTAGCTTATGAGTTCTCTAATAAAAACTGTTAAACTACGTGTTGAATGGATAAATTATGGTTTACAATTTAAAATTGATAACTTAAAAGAACAAATAAGAATTTCTCATATTCACGCAGCTAGAGTAGAAGATCTTGACTTAAGGAATATTTTAATCGATATATTACAGGAAGAACACATCAAGATAGATAAAATTGTACAAATACAACTAGAAATTAAAAAATTAATAGATTTCTTAAAACAAATAGAACTTAGCCAATCATTAATAGAACTTGAACAATTGATAAATTTAATATGACTATTAAAACACAAATAAATAACGTTAAAGATCATATAAAAACGAGAGATAACATATTAAATGTTCAGAATAGAATTATACAAGATAAAATAGATGATTTTGAAGATTACTTATATGAAGCTTACAGAAGAAAAGATAATGAAATAAAAGATGCCTTGAGAAAATATTTAATTAAGTTACAAGACAAGAAAAATAGAAACTTAATAGCTAAACAAGAACTTAAAGATTTACAAAATTCATTATACATATGAGTACTAAATCACAAGTAAACAGAGCAATGACAAAAGCTAATTGGCAATACTTTATATCACTTATGCAAGCGGATATCAAAAGTTTAAAATTAGGTAATCAAAAGCAGATAGCTATCATTAATAAACTACAAATATTAGAACGAGCAACGTTAAATGATAATTATGGCTATGAAAAAGAGTTAAAACCTTTTGATGATCAATTAGAATTACTAGAAATACAAATTAAAGAACAGGAAGATGTGGTTAAGAAAATCATAGAAGATTATAAAAATTATAAGCTAAATCGAAAACCAGCCTTATGCTTATGAGTGAACTAGATAAGGACGAACACTTAGGAACTAATTTAAAAACAATTAATACAAATATTTTATTAATTATAAAATTACTAAAACAAAGTAAAAATACATCAGACAAACCGGTGTCAAGTAATACTAAGTTACCAATGGAATTAGAAGAACAAGGTTACGAAATATTAGGAAAGAAGATCACTAAAGAATATTCACAGTTATTTCCCGAATTACTTTTAAGAAAGAAAATCGAAGTAGAATATGAAAGAGTATTTAAACAAGAAGAATAATGAATAATAACGAAAAAATCATTGAAGAAGAAATTATTAGATATCCAGACGGTCCATTTAAAATACATAAGACTAATCAAAATAGACAATTTGCAGAAATTAGTGAAGGCACATTTTCTTTAATTAAAGATCGAAAACAAATGATATTAGAAAATGAATTTGATAGAGAAAGAAGATTAGCGCTAGAAAATAATTTAGTACAACTGACAAACATAGAATGTAGCTATCAGGATAACAAAACAATCAACGATATTTATAAAAAATTAGAGAAACTAGAAAGAAAATATGATGAACGAATGAGAAAAATGGAAGAATCTATTAAAATAATACATCTTAATACCAAACAAATTTTAGACAAAGTCTATAGAGTAGAAAATAGTTTTAATAACGAAATACTAAATCTTAAGACAGAGTATAATAATAAATTTGATAAAATCGAAGAACAACTTATAAATAATATCAAAGATAATAATGAAATACCGTAAATCCCCCGAATTAGATAACGAGACCCTAAATAATACTGTTATAGAAGCCTTAACTACGGAAATTAAAAGACTTAACGTAAATAATATAAATGTGTTACAAGATAATGATGAAACTTGTTCTGAACAATCCAGTCAAGAATTTAGATATTCAAATTATTTAGAAGCCGACTTTAGCTCAGATAACGATGAAGAAATTAATGTACTCACAAAAGTCTACAACGAGGGCAATTATGATCATATGGAAATTGATAGAAGTTATAAACCTACCTTTAAAAGGAAAAAATATTATGATTACAAGTATATAAATAACGACTACATATGGAAATATCGAAGAAAAATAGAAAACGACTACATACCAAGAGATAATCAAGCCGGAGAAACTTTAAATTTAGATTGTTCCATAAACGCTGAAATAGGTATACAAAATTGGGTATCTAGGATAACTGCTAAATTAATCGAAGCTAAAATACACGTTAGTGCGGCAACAAATTATATTGAAGCTACAATAACAGGAATAGCTAAAAACTATTTAAATAATATAGGCATAGTAGAATTAACAGAACTAAGAAGTACCAAAATAGAAGGTACTGAGATGACAGATCCTATTCATATGTTGAAAAAATATGAGAGAATAATTCGAAGAGAATTTGGTAATCCAAATACAGATTTAAAATATGCTATAGCTAAAAAAGAATATTGCAAGTCCCAATTATATAATATGCAAATATGTTCTATGTGTCCAGAAGATTTAAATAAATATACTTGTGCATTTCAAATGAATTATTATGAATTAGGAACCGAAACCCCTGAACAATTAGCTGTATTTCGAAAATTATATTTTGAAAAATTACCAGCACCTATAAATACTATGGTACAACAAGCTTTTTACACAGAATCTAAAACAGGAACTTTAGTAGAACAAATAGCTTATTTACAAGCATGGTATAAAAATTACTATATGGAAGTTAATAACCAAAAAGAATTTAGAAAACAAGCTAAATTTAATGACTGTTGTAAAAGATATGAAACACCTAAATTTGGATGTCACAAATTAAACACTAAGATATAAAGCAAAAAGACCTCAATTAATGCGAAGAAGATATAAAAAATTCAAACCATATGAAAAACATAAAAATAAGAAAAGATCAAATAAAAATTACTTTATTAAAAGAAAAATTTATAAATATGCAAAAAACCCCAAAAAATGTAAATGTTACAATTGTGGACAGATAGGTCATATAGCAAGAGAATGCAAAATAAAGACAAATAGAAATAATACTAAAAATATTAAAAATATAAATTTCATTGAACTCCATATAGCAGAATATGAATTAGGCAAAACCAATATACCACCAGATGAAGAAATATATGTGCTCGAATATGAAACAGATAATGATGAAATCAATGGAATAGAAAGCCATGAAGAAAGTAATGAAGAAACAGATAATATTGAAATTGATAGTGATGAGTAAGGAGCTACAACAAGTTGATTATGATGAAGATATTACGGAAAAACATAGAAATCAAAGAGCTATTTTTGATTTGCAAAAATATAATGAATTAAAATACGAAGGATTTACTTTGTCACCCGATAAAATAGTAGATAAGAAAAAATTTGACTTCACACATTTAACAAAGTATTTTAAAAAGAAAAAGCAAGAATATTTAGTCATAGCTAATAGGGAACATGTTATAGATATAACCCAAGTACAAGGAAATACTAGAGTCCCTTTAATAACACAAGGAGTGTTAAATGAAGAAATAACAAAAATTAACAATACATTAAAAACTAAACCAATTACATTTAGATTTGTAGAACTAGCAGCCATTGAAATAATAATAAAAGCATGTTTTAAAGAAGGAATAGATACTCCCTTAGAGTTAGAATTAGCCGATGACAGAATAAAAGAACCAAGTAGAACAAGCTATTATAGCACAACTTAAAGGAAATCTTATTTATCGAAAGTAAGATTCATAATTAAACCAAATTATTCTATAAGTTTAACCGACCAAAACATAGAAAAAGCATTAGTATTATATTGGATGCTAAGTGGAATAAACATGACCAATGGATCAAAAGTTATGACAAGTACAATGTAAGAATGCTTATATTTTAACAGACCAACATCAAATTTATACCAAAAATAAATTGAGACCAATTACTATAGACACCCCTTTTACAGATCTTATTTTACCTATCGAAAAAGGATTAAAATTATGTTCAAAACCAAACTATGAAGACCTAGAAATAGTAAAGAAACGATTAAGTATTTCTCGATCCAAACGACATTTAATTGACAGTCTACCTATTCAACTAAAATCATATGAACATTATATAATTATACGAATAGGAACAAAAAACCTAATAGCACAAATAGACATCAACATTGAAAATAATTATATTCCATTAGAAAAACTATCTCTTAACATCAATGAGAATTTTAATAGATTAATTACCCTAACAACAAAGATTGCACTACAAGATATAAACATTGAATATGTTATAACCCTAAATAACAAAATAATATTAGGAAAAGATTTCTTAGAAAAGGTTAAGCCATGGAAGATAAACCAAGACTATTTTGAATTTACATATAATCAAAACCAATATAAAACTAAAACAATGAATGAATAACACTATTCCCAGTTTAATTGAACTAGTAAAATTACAAAAACAGTTAGAAATAGCAAAAGAAGAAAAGGTTTATTTAAGTCAAAGACTAAACTACGTTAGATTTGCAGGATGTCATTACTATAGTACACAATTATATTCTAAAAAGTTACAAGAGAAAACTAGAGACATAGAAATATTAGAACAGCGATTACATAAAATGAAAAATGACTTAGCAATTCTTAATCACCATGAGTAATTTAACCTATATACTTATAAAAATAATCTTTGAAGGATACAAAAGTCGGTATTATACACCAATGGTAGATACAGGAGCTCAACCAACAATAATGAAAGAAAATTGTTTACCAGAATGGAAAAAATTAAACACACCATTTAGAATCAATGGGTTTAATAACAACAGTAGTAACATTACCTTATATCAAACAAAAGTAAAAATACAAATTTGGAATAAAATATTAATTATACCTAAAGTATACTGTTTCAAATTAATAGGAAAAGACATCATATTAGGAACTAACTTCCTTAACCAATATAAACCTTTTAGTATAGGTAAAGAATTTGTCACATTATTTACTCCTTGTAAACATAAGTTAAGAGCTAAAATAGTCAAAAATAGAGAAAGAATGCCAATAGAATGGGAAAAATGTAAACTAGGCGAAGAAACTCAATTAGTCCAAAAAATGACGACCAAGAAAGAAAATATTAATAACTTTGAAATTATAGAAATTGGTATACTCCATTTAGATAAGCTTACTCCTTTAAAAACTCAACTAGAAAAACTATGTAGTGATAACCCTTTAGAAAATTGGTATAAGCATAAAACGGAAATAAAAATGACATTAAAAGACCCGAATAGCATAATATCACAAAAACCCTTTAATAATACCCAAAGAGATGAAAAGGAATTTAAAATGCATATAACGGAACTATTAGCTGGCCAATTAATTAGACCAAGTAACTCAAAACATAGTAGCAGTGCATTTATAGTTAATAATCACTCTGAACAAAAAAGAGGTAAAACCCGAATGGTTATAGATTATCGAATTCTAAATGAAAAAACAATTACATATAATTACCCCATACCTAATAAGATACTTAAAATGAGGCAAATACAAGGTTACAATTATTTTTCAAAGTTTGATTGTAAAAGTGGTTTTCACCAATTAAAATTAACTGAAGAATCTAAACAATTAACAGCATTCAAAGCCCCTAATGGATTTTATGAATGGAATGTATTACCTTTTGGATATAAAAATGCCCCAGGTAGATTCCAAGCATTTATGGATAAATATTTAAATCAATTATCCAATTGTGTAGTCTACATTGATGATATACTAATCCATTCGAAAACTCAAGAAGAACATTATAAGTTATTAGAACAGTTTATAGAAATCATTAAAACCAGTGGTATAGTTTTAAGCAAAAAGAAAATGGAATTATTTAAAACTCAGATTGAATTCTTAGGATTTGAAATAGATAAAGCTGGAATAAAAATGCAAGACCATATAGCTCAAAAAATTATAGAGTTTCAACAAGAAATTAATACTAAAAAGGAATTACAAAAGTTCTTAGGAATAGTTAATCAAGTTAGAGAATTTATCCCTAAACTATCACAATATACTGAACCATTAACTAAAAAGCTAAAGAAAGACTACGATTTTCGATGGAATAATACTGACACAAAGACTTTAGAAAAAATTAAAGAATTAGTCAGAAAGTTACCAAAACTAAGTTTTCCCGATGAAGACAAAGAATTTATATGGATAGTGGAAACAGATGCTAGTGAAACTAATAACGGTTACGGAGCAGTATTAAAATATAGATATAAAAATGATAAAAAGGAATATGTTTGTCGATATCACTCAGGAACATTTAAAGCAAATGAAATCAATTGGGATATAAATAAAAAAGAGTTAAAAGCAGTAAAATATGGAATTAAAAAATTTGAATGTTACATAGTTTATAGTAAATTTATAATCAGAACAGATAATAAAACTGTTAAAAGTTGGCTAACCCAAAAATTGCAGGATTCAATTACGAGGAAGGAGATAAACAGGATTGTAGCAGATATTAACCAAGTATGAGTTTAATATTGAATTACTAAATACCAAAGAAAACTTTTTTGAGACTATCTCTCAAGACATAGTTCAACAACCGATTATAGAAAATCGGGAACTCAAGATACAACTAAAAAGATAATGGAAGAATTTGCTTCTATGAAAAGAGAAGCCATTTCCAAGCAATCCTAATATGGAGCAAGCGGATATTGGCACTAGCCAAAAATATAAAAGCCGAGTTATCACAAGAAAAGTTAACTCCCCTTTCAAACGAAGTATGTCCCTACAAACCTATAACCCCAATCAAGCCAATAACCCTACTCCAGTTATCAATGAAATAAACTTTCCAAGCTTGATACCAGATACCACTTCTTTTAAGGAAAAATTAACCTTAGGTACCAAACAAACAATGATCCCTCAAGTTCGCCAATATATAGATTATTTCTTACTTATTGCCAATAGGCTAAATACCTTCCCAAAAATAACCACAAAAGGCCGCCATGGAGAAATCGAAGGTGGATATGTTACTAACCCTTTAAAAAGGGTAAACGAGTTAATAGCGTTGCCTGGTTGCAATGCAATTTTAATCAAAGCAGCTTATGATTATGAACTTCTTAATTCAGTATATACACTGAATGGAGAAGAGCTATCATCAATTCCTGATCTATATAAAGCAGCTAAAAGTTACTTGCATATTACAAAATCCCCTATGATTTTTGTAAGATGCTATACCCCTGAGCGAAGTTACTTATTCGAGATAAAACAATGTATTAGGGTTGTTAAAATGGGTTGTACAACACATTTTATCAACCCTAATACATTGTTTTATCTCAGAAAAAGTAACTTCGCCTGGGGCGGTAAAGCAGTAAAATATGGAATTAAAAAATTTGAATGTTATATAGTTTATAGTAAATTTATAATCAGAACAGATAATAAAACTGTTAAAAGTTGGCTAACCCAAAAATTGCAGGATTCAATTACGAGGAAGGAGATAAACAGGATTGTAGCAGATATTAACCAGTATGAGTTTAATATTGAATTACTAAATACCAAAGAAAACTGTTTTGCAGACTATCTCTCAAGACATAGTTCAACAACTGATTATAGAAAATCAGGAACTCAAGATACAACTCAAAAAGATAATGGAAGAATTTGCTTCTATGAAAAGAGAAGCCACTTCCAGCAATCCTAATATGGAGCAAGTAGATATTGGCACTAGCCAAAAATATAAAAGCCGAGTTATCACAAGAAAAGTTAACTCCCCTTTCAAACGAAGTATGTCCCTACAAACCTATAACCCCAATCAAGCCAATAACCCTACTCCAGTTATCAATGAAATGAACTTTCCAAGCTTAATACCAGATACCACTTCTTTTAAGGAAAAATTAACCTTAGGTACCAAACAAACAATGATCCCTCAAGTTCGCCAATATATAGATTATTTCTTACTTATTGCCAATAGGCTAAATACCTTCCCAAAGATAACCACAAAAGACCGCCATGGAGAAATCGAAGGTGGATATGTTACTAACCCTTTAAAAAGGGTAAACGAGTTAATAGCGTTGCCTGGTTGCAATGCAAATTTAATCAAAGCAGCTTATGATTATGGCCTTCTTAATTCAGTATATACACCTGAATGGAGAGGAGCTATCATCAATTCCCGAACTATATAAAGCGGCTAAAAGTTACTTGCATATTACAGAATCCCCTATGATTTTTGTAAGATGCTATACCGCCCCAGGCGAAGTTACTT
This sequence comes from Beta lomatogona, assembly GCA_947646795.1. Classification (NCBI taxonomy): domain Eukaryota; kingdom Viridiplantae; phylum Streptophyta; class Magnoliopsida; order Caryophyllales; family Amaranthaceae; genus Beta; species Beta lomatogona. Next base: position 7,980,057 of record CANSNZ010000089.1, read on the forward strand.
TTTCTGAGATAAAACAATGTATTAGGGTTGTTAAAATGGGTTGTACAACACATTTTATCCTCCCCGGAGAAATTAAGGCACAGCCAGAGTTAAACCACCATGAGATACCGGATCTCCTCGGGGGAAAAGAGGGCGAGTCAAGATAAAAGCAATTTATGAAGCCTTGATTAACATGGTCAAGACTTATGTTTGGATAAACCATAAGGAGTTAAACACACTAATTATCTCTCAAAGCAGAACATATGGCCATGATGCGGTTGAAACCATTAAGTCATGGATATGGAGCCTGCTCCACCCAGATCAAGCGCCAGTTACACGGTATTTACCAAGGAATTTTCTAACTGAAGATACTTTGAAGAGATATTGCAGTTGGATGCAACAAAATAATAACCACTCCTGTAAGATATGTGGAGTTAAGCAAATGACTGTACCAATAATCGAAGATATGGACAGTTATGAAGATAGAGCTGAATCATCTAACACTGCAAGTATCAACTACGAGAGATAGAACACGGCGTACCGGGAATAAAACATCCGCCTACTAAGATAAGCACTGTAAAATAGAGATATTTTATCATGTAACAGATAAACTTTGTAATAGTTACTACACGACAAGAGTTAGGCGGCTAACGCAAAAAATATGTGAATAGTGAACAGTACTTTTACTGTGGCACTTTTCACTGTAGCAAATAGTGTTTTAAACAGTATGTAGTTTTTGTACGAACCGTTGTAATCCTTTGCTTATAAATAAGAGTTATCTGATGAGGCAAAATCATCATAAGGCACTTGCCTAACTACACTTCCACATTTCATTTCTCAACATTTCTTCTCTATTCTATCTTCTCTAAAAGCACGCTTCACCCCACAACTGGTATCAGAGCTTACTATTCACAAGATCGGAGTTACTTACTTAGAGCTAGTTCATCAAGATATTTTATAGACAATTATGGAAGCAGATAAGGTAATCCCTTTTCTTATGAACTAAATTAAAATTCAATCCCCTAGTTTATAATAATACTGAGATCTGTTAAGATGATTCTATAATTTCATATAGGATGTATGCTATCTTAAATATGCTTTCCCCGATTAAGTAAAATCATGTTTAGAAACCATGAGACAATTGGTAGCAGAAGCCCGTTTAGCCGTTGAAAATGAGAAGGCGTTGAAGGCGTGATGCATAAAACCTATGTGGTGAGGTTGAAAAACATGAAGTTATTTAATTATGCTTAAGTGCTTAAGGGTTGTCAAAGCGGATTAGCAGTACTTATATGAAAGCTGATAGAATTGTTATTAACCGATTAAGGTTTATTATGAGCAAAAGGGATTGAGTCTAAAAGAAGTTCATAAAAAGAAAGAGCCTAAATATTAGTTTATTTGCTTGTTTATGTTTATGAATTCTCAAATAACAAATGTTAGATTAAGTGTTGAATTGATAAATTATGCTTTACAATTTAAAATTAAAAACTTAAAAGAACACCTAAGAATTTCTCATATTCACGCAGCTAGAGTAGAAGATCTAGAGTTAGGTAATATTTTAATTGACATACTACAAGAAGAACACATCAAGATAGATAAAACTGTACAAATACAACTAGAAATTGAAAAATTAATAGATTTCTTAAAACAAATAGAACTTAGCCAATCATTAATAGAACTTGAACAATTGATAAATTCAATATGACTATTAAAACACAAATAAATAACATTAACGATCATATAAAAACGAGAGATAACATATTAAATGTTCAGAATAGAATTATACAAGATAAAATAGATGATTTTGAAGATTACTTATATGAAGCTTACAGAAGAAAAGATAATGAAATAAAAGATGCCTTGAGAAAATATTTAATTAAGTTACAAGACAAGAAAAATAGAAACTTAATAGCTAAACAAGAACTTAAAGATTTACAAAATTCATTATACGTATGAGTGCTAAATCACAAGTAAACAAAGCAATGACAAAAGCTAATTGGCAATACTTTATATCACTTATGCAAGCGGGTATTAAAAGTTTAGAATTAAGTAATCAAAAGCAGATAGCTATCATTAATAAACTACAAATATTAGAACAAGCAACGTTAAATGATAATTATGACTATGAAAAAGAGTTAAAACCTTTTGATGATCAATTAGAATTACTAGAAATACAAATTAAAGAACAGGAAGATGTGGTTAAGAAAATCATAGAAGATTATAAAAATTATAAGCTAAATCGAAAACCAGCCTTATGCTTATGAGTGAACTAGATAAGGACGAACACTTAGGAACTAATTTAAAAACAATTAATACAAATATTTTATTAATTATAAAATTACTAAAAGAAAGTAAAAATACATCACACAAACCAGAGTCAAGTAATACTAAGTTACCAATGGAATTAGAAGAACAAGGTTACGAAATATTAGGAAAGAAGATCACTAAAGAATATTCACAGTTATTTCCCGAATTACTTTTAAGAAAGAAAATCGAAGTAGAATATGAAAGAGTATTTAAACATGAAGAATAATGAATAATAACGAAAAAATCATTGAAGAAGAAATTATTAGATATCCAGACGGTCCATTTAAAATACATAAGACTAATCAAAATAGACAATTTGCAGAAATTAGTGAAGGCACATTTTATTTAATTAAAGATCGAAAACAAATGATATTAGAAAATGAATTTGATAGAGAAAGAAGATTAGCGCTAAATAATAAATTAGTACAATTGACAAACATAGAATGTAGCTATCAGGATAACAAAACAATCAACGATATTTATAAAAAATTAGAGAAACTAGAAAGAAAATATGATGAACGAATGAGAAAAATGGAAGAATCTATTAAAATAATACATCTTAATACCACAAATTTTAGACAAAGTCTATAGAGTAGAAAATAGTTTTAATAACGAAATACAAAATCTTAAGACAGGGTATAATAATAAATTTGATAAAATCGAAGAACAACTTATAAATAATATCAAAGATAATAATGAAATACCAGAAATCCCTGAATTAGATAACGAGACCCTAAATAATACTGTTATAGAAGCCTTAACTACGGAAATTGAAAGACTTAACGTAAACAATATAAATGTGTTACAAGATAATGATGAAACTTGTTCTGAACAATCCAGTCAAGAATTTAGATATTCAAATTATTTAGAAGCCGACTTTAACTCAGATAACGATGAAGAAATTAATGTACTCACAAAAGTCTACAACGATGGCAATTATGATCATATGGAAACTGATAGAAGTTATAAACCTACCTTTAAAAGGAAAAAATATTATGATTACAAGTATAAAAATAACGACTATATATGGAAATATCGAAGAAAAATAGAAAACGACTACATACCAAGAGATAATCAAGCCGGAGAAACTTTAAATTTAGATTGTTCCATAAACGCTGAAATAGATATACAAAATTGGGTATCTAGGATAACTGCTAAATTAATCGAAGCTAAAATACACGTTAGTGCGGCAGCAAATTATATTGAAGCCACAATAACAGGAATAACTAAAAACTTTTTAAATAATATAGGCATAGTAGAATTAACAGACCTAAGAAGTACCAAAATAGAAGGAACTGAGATGACAGATCCTATTCAAATGTTGAAAAAATATGAGAGAATAATTCGAAGAGAATTTGATAATCCAAATACAGATTTAAAATATGCTATAGCTAAAAAAGAATATTGCAAGTCCCAATTATATAATATGCAAATATGTTCTATGTGTCCAGAAGATTTAAATAAATATACTTGTGCATTTCAAATGAATTATTATGAATTAGGAACCGAAACCCCGAACAATTAGCCGTATTTCGAAAATTATATTTTGAAAAATTACCAGCACCTATAAATACTATGGTACAACAAGCTTTTTACACAGAACCTAAAACAGGAACTTTAGGAGAACAAATAGCTTATTTACAAGCATGGTATAAAAATTACTGTATGGAAGTTAATAACCAAAAAGAATTTAGAAAACAAGCTAAATTTAATGACTGTTGTAAAAGATATGAAATACCTAAATTTGGATGTCACAAATTAAACAAAAGACAAAAAGCAAAAAGACCTAAATTAATGCGAAGACGATATAAAAGATTCAAACCATATGGAAAATATAAAAATAAGAAAAGATCAAATAAAAATTACTTTATTAAAAGAAAAATTTATAAATATGCAAAAAACCCCAAAAAATGTAAATGTTACAATTGTGGACGGATAGGTCATATAGCAAGAGAATGCAAAATAAAGACAAATAGAAATAATACTAAAAATATTAAAAATATAAATTTCATTGAACTCCATATAGCAGAATATGAATTAGGCAAAACCAATATACCACCAGATGAAGAAATATATGTGCTCGAATATGAAACAGATAATGATGAAATCAATGGAATAGAAAGCCATGAAGAAAGTACTGAAGAAACAGATAATATTGAAACTGATAGTGATGAGTAAGGAACTACAACAAGTTGATTATGATGAAGATATTAGGGAACAACATAGAAATCAAAGAGCTATTTTTGATTTGCAAAAATATGATGAATTAAAATACGAAGGATTTACGTTGTCACCCGATAAAATAGTAGATAAGAAAAAATTTGACTTCACACATTTAACAAAGTATTTTAAAAGGAAAAAGCAAGAATATTTAGTTATAGCTGATAGAGAACATGTTATAGATATAACCCAAGTACAAGGAAATACTAGAGTTCCTTTAATAACACAAGAAGTATTAAATGAAGAAATAACAAAAATTAACAATACATTAAAAAATAAACCAATTACATTTAGATTTGTAGAACTAGCAGCCATCGAAATAATAATAAAAGCATGTTTTAAAGAAGGAATAGATACTCCCTTAGAGTTAGAATTAGCGATGACAGAATAAAAGAACCAAGTAGAACAAGCTATTATAGCACAACTCAAAGGAAATCTTATTTATCGAAAGTAAGATTCATAATTAAACCAAATTATTCTATAAGTTTAACTGACCAAAACATAGAAAAAGCATTAGTATTATATTGGATGCTAAGTGGAATAAACATGACCAATGGATCAAAAGTTATGACAAGTACAATGTAAGAATGCTTATATTTTAACAGACCAACATCAAATTTATACCAAAAATAAATTGAGACCAATTACTATAGGCACCCCTTTTACGGATCTTATTTTACCTATCGAAAAAGGATTAAAATTATATTCAAAACCAAACTATGAAGACCTAGAAATAGTAAAGAAACGGTTAAGTATTTCTAGATCCAAACGACATTTAATTGACAGTCTACCTATTCAACTAAAATCATATGAACATTATATAATTATACAAATAGGAACAAAAAACCTAACAAAGCACAAATAGACATCAACATTGAAAATAATTATATTCCATTAGAAAAACTATCTCTTAACATCAATGAGAATTTTAATAGATTAATTACCCTAACAACAAAGATTGCACTACAAGATATAAACATTGAATATGTTATAACCCTAAATAACAAAATAATATTAGGAAAAGATTTCTTAGAAAATGTTAAGCCATGGAAGATAAACCAAGACTATTTTGAATTTACATATAATCAAAACCAATATAAAACTAAAACAATGAATGAATAACACTATTCCCAGTTTAATTGAACTAGTAAAATTACAAAAACAGTTAGAAATAGCAAAAGAAGAAAAGGTTTATCTGAGTCAAAGACTAAACTACGTTAGATTTGCAGGTTGTCATCACTATAGTATACAATTATATTCTAAAAAGATACAAGAAAAAACAAGAGACATAGAAATATTAGAACAGCGATTACATAAAATAAAAAATGACTTAGTAATTCTTAATCACCATGAGTAATTTAACCTATATACTTATAAAAATAATCTTTGAAGGATACAAAAGTCGGTATTATACACCAATGGTAGATACAGGAGCTCAACCAACAATAATGAAAGAAAATTGTTTACCAGAATGGAAAGAATTAAACACACCATTTAGAATCAATGGGTTTAATAACAATAGTAGTAACATTACCTTATATCAAACAAAGGTGAAAATACAAATTTGGAATAAAATATTAATTATACCTAAAGTATACTTGTTTCGAACTAATAGGAAAAGACATCATACTAGGAACTAACTTCCTTAACCAATATAAACCTTTTAGTATAGGTAAAGAATTTGTCACATTATTTACTCCTTGTAAACATAAGTTAAGAGCTAAAATAGTCAAAAACAGAGAAGGAATGCCAATAGAATGGGAAAAATGTAAAATAGGCGAAGAAACTCAATTAGTCCAAAAAATGACCACCAAGAAATAAAATATTAATAACTTTGAAATTTTAGAAATTGGTATACTCCATTTAGATAAGCTTACTCCTTTAAAAACTCAACTAGAAAAACTATGTAGTGATAATCCTTTAGAGGTATAAGCATAAAACGGAAATAAAAATGACATTAAAAGACCCGGATAGCATAATATCACAAAAACCCTTTAATAATACCCAAAGAGATGAAAAGGAATTTAAAATGCATATAACGGAACTATTAGCTGGCCAATTAATTAGACCAAGTAACTCAAAACATAGTAGCAAGTGCATTTATAGTTAATAATCACTCGAACACAAAAAGAGGTAAAACCCGAATGGTTATAGACTATCGAATCCTAAATGAAAAAACAATTACATATAATTACCCTATACCAAATAAGATACTTAAAATGAGGCAAATACAAGGTTACAATTATTTTTCAAAGTTTGATTGTAAAAGTGGTTTTCACCAATTAAAATTAACCGAAGAATCTAAATAATTAACAGCATTCAAAGTCCCTAATGGATTTTATGAATGGAATGTATTACCTTTTGGATATAAAAATGCCCCAGGTAGATTCCAAGCATTTATGGATAAATATTTAAATCAATTATCCAATTGTGTAGTCTACATTGATGATATACTAATCTATTCGAAAACTCAAGAAGAACATTATAAGTTATTAGAACAGTTTATAGAAATCATTAAAACCAAGTGGTATAGTTTTAAGCCAAAAGAAAATGGAATTATTTAAAACTCGGATTGAATTCTTAAGATTTAAAATAGATAAAGCTGGAATAAAAATGCAAGACCATATAGCTCAAAAAATTATAGAGTTTCAACAAGAAATTAATACTAAAAAGGAATTACAAAAGTTCTTAGGAATAGTTAATCAAGTTAGAGAATTTATCCCTAAACTATCACAATATACTGAACCATTAACTAAAAAGCTAAAGAAAGACTACGATTTTCGATGGAATAATACTGACACAAAGACTTTAGAAAAAATTAAAGAATTAGTCAGAAAGTTACCAAAACTAACTTTTCCCGATGAAGACAAAGAATTTACATGGATAGTAGAAACAGATGCTAGTGAAACTAATAACGGTTACGGAGCAGTATTAAAATATAGATATAAAAATGATAAAAAGGAATATGTTTGCAGATATCATTCAGGAACATTTAAAGCAAATGAAATCAATTGGGATATAAATAAAAAAGAGTTAAAACCTTTTGATGATCAATTAGAATTACTAGAAATACAAATTAGAGAACAGGAAGATGTGGTTAAGAAAATCATAGAAGATTATAAAAATTATTAGCTAAATCGAAAACCAACCTTATGCTTATGAGTGAACTAGATAAGGACGAACACTTAGGAACTAAATAACAAAATAATATTAGGAAAAGATTTCTTAGAAAAGGTTAAGCCATGGAAGATAAACCAAGACTATTTTGAATTTACATATAATCAAAACCAATATAAAACTAAAACAATGAATGAATAACACTATTCCCAGTTTAATTGAACTAGTAAAATTACAAAAAACAGTTAGAAATAGCAAAAGAAGAAAAGGTTTATTTAAGTCAAAGACTAAACTACGTTAGATTTGCAGGATGTCATTACTATAGTACACAATTATATTCTAAAAAGTTACAAGAGAAAACTAGAGACATAGAAATATTAGAACAGCGATTACATAAAATGAAAAATGACTTAGCAATTCTTAATCACCATGAGTAATTTAACCTATATACTTATAAAAATAATCTTTGAAGGATATAAAAGTAGGTACTATACACCAATGGTAGATACAGGAGCACAACCAACAATAATGAAAGAAAATTTGTAGTTCCTTACTCATCACTATCAATTTCAATATCATCTGTTTCTTCATTACTTTCTTCATGGCTTTCTATTCCATTGATTTCATCATTATCTGTTTCATATTCGAGCACATATATTTCTTCATCTGGTGGTATATTGGTTTTGCCTAATTCATATTATGCTATATGAAGTTCAATGAAATTTATATTTTTAATATTTTTAGTATTATTTCTATTTGACTTTGTTTTGCATTCTCTTGCTATATGACCTATCTGTCCACAATTGTAACATTTACATCTTTTGGGGTTTTTTGCATATTTATAAATTTTTCTTTTAATAAAGTAATTTTTATTTGATCTTTTCTTATTTTTATATTTTCCATATGGTTTGAATTTTTTATATCTTCTTCGCATTAATTGAGGTTTTTTTGCTTTATATCTTGTGTTTAATTTGTGACATCCAAATTTAGGTGTTTCATATCTTTTACAACAATCATTAAATTTAGCTTGTTTTCTAAATTCTTTTTGGTTATTAACTTCCATACAGTAATTTTTATACCATGCTTGTAAATAAGCTATTTGTTCTCCTAAAGTTCCTGTTTTAGGTTCTGTGTAAAAAGCTTGTTGTACCATAGTATTTATAGGTGCTGGTAATTTTTCAAAATATAATTTTCGAAATACAGCTAATTGTTCAGGGGTTTCGGTTCCTAATTCATAATAATTCATTTGAAATGCACAAGTATATTTATTTAAATCTTCTGGACACATAGAACATATTTGCATATTATATAATTGGGACTTGCAATATTCTTTTTTAGCTATAGCATATTTTAAATCTGTATTTGGATTACCAAATTCTCTTCGAATTATTCTCTCATATTTTTTCAACATTTGAATAGGATCTGTCATCTCAGTTCCTTCTATTTTGGTACTTCTTAGTTCCGTTAATTCTACTATGCCTATATTATTTAAAAAGTTTTTAGCTATTCCCGTTATTGTGGCTTCAATATAATTTTGCCGCACTAACGTGCATTTTAGCTTCGATTAATTTAGCAGTTATCCTAGATACCCAATTTTGTATATCTATTTCAGCGTTTATGGAACAATCTAAATTTAAAGTTTCTCCGGCTTGATTATCTCTTGGTATGTAGTCGTTTTCTAACTTTCTTCGATATTTCCATATATAGTCGTTATTTTAATACTTGTAATCATAATATTTTTTCCTTTTAAAGGTAGGTTTATAACTTCTATCAGTTTCCATATGATCATAATTGCCATCGTTGTAGACTTTTGTGAGTACATTAATTTCTTCATCGTTATCTGAGTTAAAGTCGGCTTCTAAATAATTTGAATATCTAAATTCTTGACTGGATTGTTCAGAACAAGTTTCATCATTTTCTTGTAACACATTTATATTGTTTACATTAAGTCTTTCAATTTCCGTAGTTAAGGTTTCTATAACAGTATTATTTAGGGTCTCGTTATCTGATTCAGGGATTTCTGGTATTTCATTATTATCTTTGATATTATTTATAAGTTGTTCTTCGATTTTATCAAATTTATTATTATACTCTGTCTTAAGATTTTGTATTTCGTTATTAAAATTATTTTCTACTCTATAGACTTTGTCTAAAATTTGTTTGGTATTAAGATGTATTATTTTAATAGATTCTTCCATTTTTCTCATTCGTTCATCATATTTTCTTTCTAGTTTCTCTAATTTTTTATAAATATCGTTGATTGTTTTGTTATCCTGATAGCTACATTCTATGTTTGTCAGTTGTACTAAATTATTTTCTAGCGCTAATCTTCTTTCTCTATCAAATTCATATACATATATATATACATACACATACATATACATATACATATATATATACATACACATACATATACATATACATATATATATATATATATATATATATATATATATATATATATATGGGCAAGATCACATGAGAATGCTCCTTATATGAGAAATGAGAATGAATCTCAACCACATAATTGGATTAGAGTTACAACACATGTTCATTAGAGTTATACCCCGAAAAAACTGAGTCCAAAAAAAAAAAAATTGAATTTTTTTTTTCTAAGATTCTTTTTTAAGAGTTAGATCACTTTTTCATTAGAGTTACATCACTTGTTCGTTAGAGTTATAGCACATAAAATCCATTCTCATTTCTTATGTAAGTATGTATTCTCATATGAACTCAATTATATATACATATACATATATATACATATACATATATACATATACATATACATATACACATACACATACACATACATATACATATACATATACATATACATATACATATACATATACATATACATATACATATACATATACATATACATATACATATACGCATATACAATATACATATACAATATACATATACATATACATATACATATACACATATACAATATACATATACATATATACATATATATACATATACAATATACATATACATATATACATATATATATATATATATACATATATATATATATACATACATACATATATGTATATGTATGTATGTATATATATACATATGTATGTATGTATGTATGTATGTATGTATGTATGTAGCTTAGAGCTTAGAGCTTAGAAAAATAAAAACTTACATTGTAAGAGCTTGAGAAAACATGAATCTCCACAAGAGATTTCTAACTTCCCCCTTCCAATGACTGCTCCAACTAGTCAAGATATTAATTATCAACATTGGTATTGTCCAGTTTAATTAATTCTTGATCATGATTTCCAAATAACTACTATTGCTTTATTTGATAGTGGTGCTGATCTCAATTGTATTAAAGAAGGATTAATACCTTCCAAATACTATGAGAAAACTACTGAACATTTGTCCAGTACTAATGGACAACGACTCCAAATCAGGTATAAACTTTCCAAAACTTTTAGTGATTATTGCTTCAACACTCCTTTTATTCTTGTTAAGGATGTTAATAATGGTATTATTCTTGGTACTCCATTTTTAACCCAAATTTATCCATTTTCGGTAAACAAATCTGGTATTCATACTTCCATTTTGAGAAAACGTATTTCTTTCCATTTCTCTACTCCATTACAAAATTCTCTCCAAACTAACTTAATTACATCCAAACAGATTTCCTTTTTAAAAGAAGAAATAAATCTTCTTAAAAGGTTTTATGATTCCAAAATACTTTCCAAATTTGATATAAAGTATGGCTTATGGCAAGTTCAAATTGCTTGAAACAACTTGTTCTACAACTGCATTTACAGTCCTATTAGGACATCATAAATGGGATGTAATGTTCTTTGATATACAAAATACTCCATCAGAATTTCCAAATATTATAAATGATATATTTACTCCTTATACTACATTTACTATTGTTTATATTGATGATGTTCTTATGCTTTCCAACTCTATTGATCAACACTTTAAACATTTACCCGTATTTCTCCAAGTTAACAAGAAAAATAGTTTAGTTATTTCTGCTCCAAAAATCAAGCTTTTCAAAACAAAAGTCCAATTTCTTAATCATAACATTTATCAAGAAATCATCAACCCAATTGCCAGAACAATTAAGTTTGCTGATAAATTTCCAGATGAAATTGAAACTAACACTCAGTTACAACGTTTTCTTGGTTGCTTGATTAGCATCTTTGATTTCTTTCCAAATTTGAGAAAGTTTTGTGCTCCATTACACAAGCATCTCCAAAATAACCCTTGCCTTTGGACTGATGAACATATTAATATTATTCATATGCTGAAATCTAGAGTCAAAACACTTCCATGCTTAAGTCTACCCTATCCCAATGCCTTTATGATTGTAGAAACTGATACATCTGGTGATGGTTATGGGGGTATCCTCAAGCACAAGTTAGAATCTAAAAAGAACAATTAGTTCATTTCCATTCTGGTTTATGGATAGGTACTCAAAAGGATTACTCCACTATTCAAAAAGAAGTTTTATCCATGGCTCTCTGTATCTCCAAATTTCAGAATGATCTTTATTGTAAAAAATTTCTTTTAAATGTTGATTGTCAATCAACTAAAGAAACTCTTCAAAAAGATGTTCAAAACATTATTTCCAAACAAAATTTTGTAAGATCGCAGGCAATTCTATCTGCTTTTGAGTTTGATATTGCAGTTATACAAAGAGAACACGATTCTCTTTCTGATTTCCTAACTCATCTTCTTGCAGGGACATCCAGTATGAACAATCCAAAACAAATGAAAATTTGGCATCCACTTCCAAAATTTCACCTCCAACCTTTTACCATTACCAGGCTACGTCTTACAAAAAACCATTCTCCATTATCTTCCAATACACTATCTACTAAATCCAAACCACTTCATTACTACATTAAATATTTACCTGATGATATCCAACGCATTATTTACAACAAAGTCAAAACTGCCAGATTCAACAATCATTTTGCAATCTTTCTAAAAAAACATGTTATCTTTCGTCGATATTATTGGCGAGTATGGGGACACACTGGTATTTTCAATCATGGTTTTTATTTATGGACTCATGACCTCCAAAGAAACAATCCATATTTCCTTACATGGCGATATGGTTTGGTTCGCAAATTTTACGATACTCCACATCCTCAAGATCCAATTTTTCAGGAATTCTCCAAATTTCAGCAATATATTTTTTCCACTTTACAATCCATTAGACAACATGAATGGATTTATGAAGAGATTATTTGTGCCAATATTGAAATGGAAAATGGACTTCTCAAACCAGCCCATTACCTCATCCTTATCAATTTTCCAGCTAATCCTCTTCCATTTAAAAATCCAATTAATATCTGGAACCCCTCATTTCTAAATCCTTCCAAAACACGAGCCAATGGTTTTCTTTTCATCTTACGAAATATCAACCATTACATAAATTATCAAGATATTGTTACCTTTATCCATTGTGGCAACACCACCGTTGCCTTCCCTACTACTTTTTCAGAAATATTTTCCACAGGAATTAAACACTCTGAACCACTATCTCCATATTTAGACAAAATTACTCAAGGGCATTACCTATCTTCAGAAGGTAAAACCCATTTTAATTCCTTACTCCCTCATTCCAAGGCTTGTAATCCAAGTTTTTCTGATCCATATGTTTGGGTCAATTTTAATCACTTAGACTGAACTTTCTGTACAGTCTATTTGATGGGACTTGTACACAAATTCCATTTAATTTTGCAAAAGAAAAGAAAATAAAAACATCCCGCTAAGTGTTCTACACTTAGGCAAAAGTTAGGGACATTATTATTCCAATTTCCTGCAGCATTTTCATGCAATTAGTTTCCAGTTACAAGTCATGCAATTTCTTAGCAACTTCCAGGTTGCCTCAAATCAAGCTCCAACAACTTCCAGGAAATTTCCAAGTAATTTCCAAGATTTGTCAAAAGTAAATAGTGACTGGTGAATAGTGACGGCGATGAATAGTAGTACTATTCATACTCCTACGTGGCACTATTGATATACTTACGTGGCATCTTCCTCAACATGGTCCAAAGTTCCACCAGTAGTGGCAGACAAAGCATCCAGCTGTAAAGGCGCACTACAAAAGCAAAGTTGTTTTTGAAGAATTGTTTTGTTCATAAACCCTTTTAATGTCTCCTAAAGGAAAATCTGATTTTTCATCAGCATCTTTTCCTTTATTTGGAGCAGCTTCACAAGTTCTTCCTTTCTCAGGAGGAATTTGTAAGTCTGTTAATGGATGATGAATGGATGAAACTAATTCACCATTTCTAAGAAACCATTTTTGAGCAATATTGGATTTAACACATAAATCAGAAAATGGATAAGGGATTTTTAAATTACTTAAATAAATTGGAAGCCATTCGAAAAATGGAATATTAATACCTAATTCATTTAATTTGGAATAATAATTTTCACGAATAAATTCTATAGCAGGTTTATCAAAATTGGAGAAAAACCAAAGTCTTTGTTCATGATTTTCTGGCGATTCAAAATCATTAGAAAGCATAGATTTATCAATTTGGAAACCGCTTTTTGTAATAACATTTAAACTGGAGAAATTTGGAGGTTTCATTTCAGACTTAGTTGGTGAAGGAAAATCATTTTCATCAACTATTTCTGGAATGGGAGATTTTTGAAAAACCTTGTAATGTTGAGAAATATGCGGAAAATCATCGGAATTTGGAAAAGTACTTGACCTTTCAAAAGAACAAGAAGATCTTGCACTTTGGAAGTCATAATTGGAAGAAGAAGATGGAAATTCCTTACTTGAATTAAATCGTATAAGAACTCTGCCATCTGGTTCCTCAATTATTTGTTCTACCTTGGATTCTTTCAAAGATTTTGGAATTGGTGGAGTTTGAACTTGCCATTCATCGGGAATAGTAACATTATCCCAAGGAAGAGCCTCTGGAGTGTGTGTGGTTGCTTTGCCATGTTCAACCTTAAAGATCATGGTCTGTCCAGGAGCAAAACGTATTCTGCACCTTGGATTCATTTGAGTATTCAAGAGTTTGTAATAAACTCGATAAATAATAGAAAAGTTTCTAGCACCTTGGAACTGAAGGTCTTTAGACATATTGATGTCTAAAGTTAAAGTCTTGAGAATATAAGGATCATCAAGATCTTTGCTTAGATTTGGAAAGCAATTGAAGTAAATTGGACCTTGACAGATATTAGTATTTGCTAAGGCTAACAAAGAATCCTTAAAGTGTTTAAGAGAAGTATCTCTGAGAGCAAGCATAATTGGACAATCAAGACCTAATCTGATCATAGGCTTGATAGCAATTTGGACACAGCCAAAATGGATATACCTAAAACCTTGTTCTAAGTGTTTTTGGATAGACTCTTAATCTAACAATTCGATAGTCATTTGACGCTGATTGACACTAGTAGTAAATTCTTCTATATGGATACCTTTACCAAAATTAAATTTCCAACTATATTCTTTATCATAAATATCAGTTTTAGAAAGAATTGGCATTTCCCAGACAAAAGGGTCATCCTTTTGGGTAATCTGCTTCTTCTGGACTGGATTCTTACTGTCACCAAAGACCTTAGAAAAAATACTACTAACTTTACCTTTCACCATGTTTACTGATAACTTCACCACAATAGGTAAAGTTAGTCGTAGCCATTGTTATTGAGAACCCACTGTAGTAGTGTTGTAGTTTGGGTTTGGTCAGCTGATTGGTCAGCCTGGGTTAGGTCAGCCTGTAAAGCTGTTGGTAAGCCGTGGGTAGGTGTTCCAGGTGTGGTGGTCCCTCAGGTGGTCCTCAGTGGTCCCTCAAGTTACCTATTGTGGTGAAGTTATCAGTAAACATGGTGAAAGGTAAAGTTAGTAGTATTTTTTCTAAGGTCTTTGGTGACAGTAAGAATCCAGTCCAGAAGAAGCAGATTACCCAAAAGGATAATCTATTTGTTTGGGAAATGCCAATTCCAACAAATCTGACAGAGTCTAAGGATAAGCAACCAGGTGGTAACATACTTATTCGATTTAATTCAAGTAAGGACTTTCCATCTTCCTTTACTTATAATCTTCAAGGTATTAGATCTTTTTATTCTTCTAAAAGATCAAATACTTTTCCAAACTCAGATTTCATTCCAGAAATAGTTGATGAAAGTAATTTCTCATCACCAACTAAGTCTGAAATGAAACCTCCTGATTTCTCCAATTTAAATATTATTACAAAAGGTGGTTTCCAAATTGATAAACCTATGCTTTCCAATGATTTTGAATCTCCAGAACATCGTGAAAAACGATTTTGGTTTTTCTCTAATTTTGATAAACCTGCTACAGAGTTTATTAGAGAAAAATACTATTCCAAATTAAATGAGTTATCTGCTAATATTCCATTTTTCACATGGCTTCCAATTTACTTAAGCAATTTAAAAATTCCTTATCCATTTTCTGATTTATGTGTTAAGTCAAATATTGCTCAAAAATGGACTCTCAAAAATGGTGAACTAATTTCATCTAATCATCCTCCATTAACAGGTTTTCGAGTTTCTACTGAAGAAGGTAAAACTTGTGAAGCTGCTCCATATAAAGTAGGAAGGGAATCTGATGATAAATCAATTCCTAGTTTAGGGGACATTAAAAAGGTTTATGAACAAAATAATTTTTCCAATACTATTTTGCATACTATTTCCAAACAAGTTCAACAAATTTCTACTCAAATTGATACTTTATCCCTAAAAAATCCTGACCCTAATTATTCCAAAGATTTTGATGATTTATCTAGAAAGTTCAACGGAATTTCACTTCGTGAGCAACCATCATCCAGTTTTCCAAATGAAATTTCTAGACCTATTATTCATGTTCCAACTCATTTTCCAAAAGGTTTTGGACCAAGTAACAAAACCCTTCTCAAACGAATTTCTGAAAAATTAGATAAGAACATCACCTGTTTAGACAAGGACAAAAAGGCAAAAGAAATTGCTAAAGTTTTTTCAGATGATGAACTTCCAAACCAAATTAATCGAATTTCCAATAAAAATTGGACCAATAATTCAATGCGTAATTATTATTCCAGACCTACTCCTCCAGATCTCCAGTTTGAAGAACGAGGAACTTATGGTCCTCAAAATGTTTATTCTGGTGACCAACTATATGGCTGGAATATAGATGGTAGATCAGACTTTGAAATTGCAAAAGTTCTTCATGAAATGTGCATTGCTGCCAATGCTTATACTTCCAATGATATGACTAACGATCAAATTGCAGAACTTATTACTAATGGTTTTACAGGTCAACTCAAGTATTGGTGGGAAAATACTCTGACTCCCAAAGAGCAAACAGAAATTTGTTCTCATGAAAATGAGAAGAAAGAAAAGGATGGATTTATTCTGTTAATCCAAACCATCAGTCTCCATTTTCTAGGATCTAGTACTGAGCATCTTAATTCCAATTCTATAATCCTTTCGAATCTTCGTTGTCCAACCTTAAATGATTATCGTTGGTACAAAGATGTTTTCCTTTCAAATGTTCTTGCCAGAACTGATTCTTCACAATCATTTTGGAAAGAAAAATTTATTTCTGGACTTCCAACTTTATTTGCTCAAAGAATTTTCCAAAAATTAAAAGAAGTTTCAATTGCCTATGGAACTTTAACCTATGGTCATTATTTGGTTTCATTAAGAGAGAAGGATTATCTCTTTGTAATGAGCTTAAAATCCAATCTAAGTATGGTAGTGAAAAAGTTCAGCAAAGAAAAGAACTTGGATCTTTCTGTGAAGCCTTTGGCTTTGAGAAAATTCAAGCTCCTTCCTCCATCAGAAAGTAGCAACTCAAACAGACTCAACACTTTCGTCAAAGACCCATTCCATCTTCTGATCATTTTTATCAAAAGAAAAAGAAGACCTTTCCAAAAGAATTTTCCAAAAATGATTTCCAAAAAATTATTTGCTATAAGTGTGGAAAACCTGGTCACAAAGCAAATAATTGCCATTTCAAAAATAAGATTAATGAGATTTTCCATGACAATCCAGATTTACGGGATAAACTTTTAAATGTTTTCCAATTATATCAGAGTGAACCAGAAGGATCTAATCATTCTGACTCTGATCATGCCATTTACCAGTTAGATTGTGATCAGGATTTTGATGAATTTAATTCTGATCATTCTCTCCAATTTTGTTCTCATGGACTTTGTGTTATTTCTAAAAAGGATAAAGAAAAGGAATTACTTCTTGATATTATTGAAAAAATTCCAGATAGTAATCTCCAAAAACAATATCTTGAACAACTTCGAGAAATTGTTTTGAAATCTTCTCCATTGTTGGAAAAACAAAAACCAGTTTCTTTTAGTCTTCAAAAAATTCTTGCTGATTCTCCATTTCACCAACCATCTCTTTCTCCAATTACTACTCATGATCTTCAAAACGAGGTAACTCAGTTAAAGTCTCATATTCAAGCCCTTGATCAAAGTATTTTACATCTCCAAACCAAAGATTTAGAACTAGAAGCTAAAATTACTTTGCTCCAAAATTTCAGTTTTGAAACAAGTGACACTATTGCTACAGAACCTCCCATATTGACTAATTCCATTCAGGTTTCTGATACTCCAATTGACAATGATAAATTTCTTCAAATTATCCATCGCTTTCATTTTCAAAAATGGTTTTGTCCAATTACCTTAGTAATTGATGATGATTTCCAAATTAATGATGTTGCATTATTTGAAAGTGGTGCTGATCTTAATTGCATAAAGGAAGAATTAATTCCTCCTCATTATTATGAACATGCTAATCATTTAACTTTTGCTAATGGTCAAACACTCTATATTAAATACAAATTGTCCAATGCATCCATTTTCAATAATGATTATTATTTTCAAACTCCATTTACTCTTGTCAAAAATCTTAATTATAATATTATTCTTGGTACTCCATTTCTCACTCAAATGTATCCATTTTCTGTCAATGAAGTTGGTATTCATGCTGTCATAGATAATAAACCAATTTCTTTCAAATTTTCTGCCACATTACAACATTCGGATGTCCATAATCTCCAAACTAACTCTATCTATAAGCAGATTAATATGATTTCTGCAGGGATGAACAGAATGCAAAATTCCAAGGATCATGCCTCCAGGCAACAAAAGGAAAAAGGTATAGTAATTCATTCCACAAAAAATACTCCTCTTTCCATAAACAAATCCTCCAATTTGACAAATTACCCTCCACATTCCTATACTCAAACACTCCCAGACACAGCCCATCCAGATACCACTGATATTTCTTATTACCTCAAACAGCATTCTACCTATTTATTTTTAACCAATTTTATCTCCAACACATTTTCTTCCCAAGAAGAGTTTAATCACAAAATATCCAAATATGTCAAAACCAAAATTCCAGATGGTTTCAATTGGTTTCCTTTTGAAATTACTAAACCAATCCAATATTACAGAAACATCCTTCATGACACAAATTATTGTTTCATTAAGGATAATATTAGCTCCACAACAAATTATTCCAAATGCCTAATTTTCCATGTTATTACTGATATTGAATGGAAGAATCTTCATTCTTCTCTTTTCAAAACCAAAACCTTCTCTTCTAAATTTCTTGATCCAAAACTTCCACAGACTTATAATTTCCATGATTATGTGCAAGCATGGCATTGTGCATTCTTACTCCAAAGCTATAACCATTCTTGGTTTTTTTAGCTTTCATCCAGACTGTCTCCAGAAAAATGTGACATTTCCAATATGGTTCCTTGAATGGTGGGATAGTTATGGAGCAATTCCTGACATTTTCCAGACAACCTTCAAACCATTTTCCAACATTATCATTCCAAAGCAACATTTTCAGAAGGCTTTGAATTCTCCAGTATTATTTATTTCTGTCAAATATTTCGCATTTCGTGGATTATGTGCTGGAATTATTCCCTTACCAGACTCACTGAATCTAGACCTTATTTTTAACTCGTAATTATCGGGTCAAATGGTGGAAAAATTTTAAGATTTATCCACAAATGTTAGACTGTGTTTCCCAGTATCTCCAATATGGTTCATCTGCCCTCCAAGATTATAATAACTGGACTAAGCAGAGCTTCCAGCAATATAAACAAGTCCAAATCACCCCTCCAACAAACACATTTCATTCACCATCCTCATCTACCAAATCTAAAAAGAAAAATATGCCAGCCATAAATCAAGCTGAACTATTTGATCAATTTCTCCAATTTATTAACCAAAATAAGCAGGCTCAATCTTCCAGTTCCAGTTCATCTGAGGCATCAAGCCCAGATTTGTATGGTGGGCCTTGTGCCCAAGATCCTTTTGATTTCTAAATGAAAGAAAGATCCCGCTAAGTGTTTTACACTTAGGCAAAAGTTAGGGACATAATTATTCCAAATTACAAAAGCATGATCAGCTACAAATCCAGCAACTTCCAGGCAACTTCCAGGCAATTTCCAAGATTTGTCAAAAGTGACTGGTGAATAGTGACGGCGATGAATAGTAGTACTATTCATATTCTTACGTGGCACTATTCATATATCTATTTGGCACCTTCTCCAACATGGTCCAAAGTTACAACAGTAGTGGCAGACAAAGCATCCAACTGTTACAACGCACTACAAAATGTAATTCCTGCTGACAACTTTCCAGCTGTCCAAGCACTGCATATTTTGTCGTTTTAGTTTTCTTAATGTTGTAACCTAAGTATTTTTACTTCTGTATTAAGTTTTTTACTTCTGTATTAAGTTTCTTAGCTTATAAATAGGTGTGCTTAGCTTCATTTCAACTCAGAGCTTAGAGCTTAGAAAAATAAAAACTTACATTGTAAGAGTTGAAATAAAGTTAAGCACACCTATTTATAAGCTAAGAAACTTAATACAGAAGTAAAAAACTTAATACAGAAGTAAAAATACTTAGGTTACAACATTAAGAAAACTAAAACGACAAAATATGCAGTGCTTGGACAGCTGGAAAGTTGTCAGCAGGAATTACATTTTGTAGTGCGTTGTAACAGTTGGATGCTTTGTCTGCCACTACTGTTGTAACTTTGGACCATGTTGGAGAAGGTGCCAAATAGATATATGAATAGTGCCACGTAAGAATATGAATAGTACTACTATTCATCGCCGTCACTATTCACCAGTCACTTTTGACAAATCTTGGAAATTGCCTGGAAGTTGCCTGGAAGTTGCTGGATTTGTAGCTGATCATGCTTTTGTAATTTGGAATAATTATGTCCCTAACTTTTGCCTAAGTGTAAAACACTTAGCGGGATCTTTCTTTCATTTAGAAATCAAAAGGATCTTGGGCACAAGGCCCACCATACAAATCTGGGCTTGATGCCTCAGATGAACTGGAACTGGAAGATTGAGCCTGCTTATTTTGGTTAATAAATTGGAGAAATTGATCAAATAGTTCAGCTTGATTTATGGCTGGCATATTTTTCTTTTTAGATTTGGTAGATGAGGATGGTGAATGAAATGTGTTTGTTGGAGGGGTGATTTGGACTTGTTTATATTGCTGGAAACTCTGCTTAGTCCAATCATTATAATCATGGAGGGCAGATGAACCATGCTGGAGATATTGGGAAACACAGTTTATTATGTCTGGATAAATCTTAAAGTTTTTCCACCATTTGACCCGATATTCTCGAGTTAAAAAGTAAGGTCTGGATTCAGTGAGTCTGGTAAAGGAATAATTCCAGCACATAATCCATGAAATTCGAAATATTGGACAGAAATAAATAATACTGGAGAATTCGAAACCTTCTGGAAATGGTGATTTGGAATGATAATGTTGGAAAGAGGTTTGAAGGTTGTCTGGGAAAATGTCAGGAATTGCTCCATAACTATCCCACCATTCAAGAAACCATATTGGAAATGTCACATTTTTCTGGAGACAGTCTGGATGAAAGCTAAAAACCCAAGAATGGTTATAGCTTTGGAGTAAGAATGCACAATGCCATGCTCGTACATAATCATGGAAATTATAAGTATGTGGAAGTTCTGGATTAAGAAATTTGGAAGAGAAGGTTTTGGCTTTTGAAAGAGAAGAATGAAGATTCTTCCATTCAATATCATTAATAACATGGAAAATTAGGCATTTGGAATAATTTGTTGTGGAGCTAATATTATCCTTAATGTAACAAGAATTTGTGTCATGAAGGATATTTCTGTAATATTGGATTGGTTTGGTAATTTCAAAAGGAAACCAATTGAAACCATCTGGAATTTTGGTTTTGACATATTTGGATATTTGGTGATTAAACTCTTCTGTGGAAGAAAATGTGTTGGAGGTAAAATTGGTTAAAAATAGATTGGTATAATGTTGTTTGAGGTGATATGAAATATCAGTGGTAATTGGAGGGGCTGTGTCTGGGAGTGTTTGAGTATAGGAATTTGGAAGGTAATTTGTCAAATTGGAGGATTTGTTTGTGGAAAGAGGAGTATTTTCTGTGGAATGAATTACTATACCTTTTTTCTTTTGTTGCCTGGAGGCATGATCTTTGGAATGTTGCATTATATGCATCCCTGCATAAATCATATTAATTTGATTATAGATAGAGTTAGTTTGGAGATTATGGATATCTGAATGTCCCTGCAAAAATTCACGAGTGAGGAAATCAGGAAGAGAATTATGTTCTCCTCGTATAAATTCAATATCAAAATCAAAAGCAGATAGAATTGCCTGCCATCTTGCAAAATTTTGTTTGGAAACAATGTTTTGAACATCTTTTTGAAGAATTTCTTTTGCTGATTTACAATCAACTCTTAAAAGAAATTTTTTACAATAAAGATCATCCTGAAATTTGGAAATACAGAGAACTATGGATAATATTTCTTTTCGAACAGTGGAGTAACCCTTTTGAGCACCTATCCATAAACCATAATGGAAACGAACTAATTGTTCTGTTTTAGATTCTAATTTTTGCTTGAGGATACCACCATAACCATCATCAGAGGCATCAGTTTCTACAATCATAAAGGCATTTGGATTGGGTAGACCTAAGCATGGAAGTGTTTTGACTCTAGATTTTAGCATACGAACAACATTAGTATGTTCATCTGTCCAAGGACAAGGGTTATTCTGGAGATGTTTGTATAATGGAGCACAAAACGTTCTTAAATTTGGAAAGAAATCAGATATGTAATTTAGGCATCCAAGAAAACGTTGTAATTGAGTTTTATCTTTAATTTCATCTGGAAATTTGTCAGCAAACTCAATTGCTCTTGCAATTGGTTTAATGGTTCCGTGATAAATGTCATGACCAAGAAATCGGATTTTTGTTTGGAAAAGTTTGATTTTTGGAGCAGAAAGAACTAAACCATTTTTCTTGATAACTTGGAGAAATATGTGTAAATGCTTGAAATGTTGGTCATAGAATTGGAAAACACAAGAACATCATCAATATAAACAATAGTAAAAGTAGTATATGGAGTAAAAATATCATTCATAATGTTTTGAAATTCTGATGGAGCATTTTTTAAACCAAAAGGCATTACATTCCATTCATAATGTCCAAATGGGACTGTAAAAGCAGTTTTATAACGATCTGTTTCAGCAATTTGAATTTGCCAAAAGCCACTTTTCATATCAAATTTGGAAAATATTTTGGAATCATAAAGTCTATTAAGAAGATCTTTTTATTAGGAATTGGATAACGAATCCATTGAAGGACCTTATTAAGAGGTTTATAATTAATAACTAATCTTGGAACACCTCTTTCTTTTTCTGCCTGATTCATGACATAGAAAGCAGCACAAGACCAAGGGGATTTAGAAGGGCGAATTAACTTCTTATCAAGAAGTACTTGAATTTCTTTCTTACAAGTTTCAAGTAATTCTTGGTTCATTTGAATTGGTCGAGCCTTAGTAGGAATCTGTTGTTCTGAAAAATCTTATTCATAAGGAAGGAAAACAATATGTTTTTTTCTTTCCCAAAAAGCATTTGGAATATCAGCACAAACTTCATGTTGGAGTATTTCTTGGAAATTCTTTATTTTTTGTTGAATATGAGGATTTTGTAATTGTTGTTCTATTCTTTGGAAAGACATTTCTTCTTTTAAAAAGGAAATCTGTTTTCTTTTTGATGTAATCAAATCAGTTTGGAGAAAATGGATTTCTTTATTTTTTAATGGAGTAGAGAAATGGAAAGAAATACGTTTTCCAAAAATGGAAGTATGGATGCCAAACTTGTTTACTGAATATCGATAAATTTGAGTTAAAAATGGAGTACCTAGGATAATACTATTATTAATATCCTTAACAAGAGTGAAGGTAGTTTTGAAGCAATAATTATTATTACAAATATAAGCTTTGGAAAGTTTATATTTGATTTGGAGTCTTTGTCCATTAGCACTGGACAAATGTTCAGTAGTTTTTTCATAGTATTTAGAAGGTATTAATCCTTCTTTAATACAATTGAGATCAGCACCACTATCAAATAAAGCAATAGTAGTTATTTGGAAATCATGATCAAGAATTAATTTAACTGGACAATACCAACGTTGATAATTAACATCTTGACTAGTTGGAGGAGTTATTGGAAGAGGGGAATCAGAAGTTTGTTTTGGAAAATCATTTTGCTTAAGATTTTTAAGTTGAGACTTTATCTGATTGATCTCATGTTGAAAATCCTGGAGTTTAATAGCTTTTGGGGAAAAGCTTTTATCATAAGTTTTGGAAAATTGACAGTCATACTCTTTTGAAGATAAGGAATTAATTTGAGGAGAAAGAGTATGCAAAATTGTATTTGAAAAATTGTTTTGTTCATAAACCCTTTTAATGTCTCCTAAAGGAAGATCTGATTTTTCATCAGCATCTTTTCCTTTATATGGAGCAGCTTCACAAGTTCTTCCTTTCTCAGGAGGAATTTGTAAATCTGTTAATGGAGGATGAATGGAGGAAACTAATTCACCATTTTTAAGAAACCATTTTTGAGCAATATTGGATTTAACACATAAATCAGAAAATGGATAAGGGATTTTTAAATTACTTAAATAAATTGGAAGCCATTCGAAAAATGGAATATTAATACCTAATTCATGTAATTTGGAATAGTATTTTTCTCTAATAAACTCTGTAGCAGGTCTATCAAAATTAGAGAAAAACCAAAATCGTTTTTCACGATGTTCTGGAGATTCAAAATCATTGGAAAGCATAGGTTTATCAATTTGGAAACCACCTTTTGTAATAATATTTAAACTGGAGAAATCAGGAGGTTTCATTTCAGACTTAGTTGGTGATGAGAAATCACTTGCATCAACTATTTCTGGAATGAAATCTGAGTTTGGAAAAGTATTTGATCTTTCAGAAGAATAAAAAGATCTAATACTTTGAAGATTATAAGTAAAGGAAGATGGTAAGTCCTTACTTGAATTAAATCGAATAAGTATGTTACCACCTGGTTGCTTATCCTTAGGCTCTGTCTGATTTGTTGGAATTGGCATTTCCCAAACAAATAGATTATCCTTTTGGGTAATCTGCTTCTTTTGGACTGGATCCATACGGTCACCAAAAACCTTAGAAGAAACACTACTAACCTTACCTTTCACCATGTTTACTGATAACTTCACCACAATAGGTAACTTGAGGGACCACTGAGGACCACCTGAGGGACCACCACACCTGGAACACCTACCCACGGCTTACCAATGGCTTTACAGGCTGACCAAACCCAGGCTGACCAATCAGCTGACCAAACCCAAACTACAACACTACTACAGTGGGTTCTCAATAACAATGGCTACGAGTAACCTTAGAGCACTTCGTCCTTGGCTCTGATACCAGGAATTAACCCAGGACAGGGGAAGGGGAGACTAACCCTAAAGACTGACCTTATTTGTAGAGGAAGTACACAAAACTAACTAAAACTGAAAGAGTAATTCTAAACATAAGATGGAAACATAATTAAAGGAAGTAGGAAGTAAGAACTTACTGAAGAAACTTATATTAATACTTGGAATATTTTACAGAATTGGAAATTCAGAAGTTGAGAGCTTTTCTCTTACAATGTATTTTCTCTCTTAAGCTCTGTTTTCTCAAGCTCTTACAATGTAAGTTTTTATTTTTCTAAGCTCTGAGTTGAAATGAAGCTAAGCACACCTATTTATAAGCTAAGAAACTTAATACAGAAGTAAAAAACTTAATACAGAAGTAAAAATACTAAGGTTACAACATTAAGAAAACTAAAACGACAAAATATGCAGTGCTTGGACAGCTGGAAAGTTGTCAGCAGGAATTACTTTTTGTAGTGCGTTGTAACAGTTGGATGCTTTGTCTGCCACTACTGTTGTAACTTTGGACCATGTTGGAGAAGGTGCCAAATAGATATATGAATAGTGCCACGTAAGAATATGAATAGTACTACTATTCATCGCCGTCACTATTCACCAGTCACTTTTGACAAATCTTGGAAATTGCTTGGAAATTGCCTGGAAGTTGCCTGGAAGTTGCTGGATTTGTAGCTGATCATGCTTTTGTAATTTGGAATAATTATGTCCCTAACTTTTGCCTAAGTGTAAAACACATAGCGGGATCTTTCTTTTATTTAGAAATCAAAAGGATCTTGGGCACAAGGCCCACCATACAAATCTGGGCTTGAAGCCTCAGATGAACTGGAACTGGAAGATTGAGCCTGCTTATTTTGGTTAATAAATTGGAGAAATTGATCAAATAGTTCAGCTTGATTTATGGCTGGCTTATTTTTCTTTTTGGATTTGGTAGATGAGGATGGTGAATGAAATGTGTTTGTTGGAGGGGTGATTTGGACTTGTTTATATTGCTGGAAGCTCTGCTTAGTCCAGTTATTATAATCTTGGAGGGCAGATGAACCATATTGGAGATACAGGGAAACAGAGTCTAACATTTGTGGATAAATCTTAAAATGTTTCCACCATTTGACCCGATAATTACGAGTTAAAAAATAAGGTCTAGATTCAGTGAGTCTGGTAAGGGAATAATTCCAGCACATAATCCACGAAATACGAAATATTTGACAGAAATAAATTATACTGGAGAATTCAAAGCCTTCTGGAAATGTTGCTTTGGAATGATAATGTAGGAAAATGGTTTGAAGGTTGTCTGGGAAAATGTCAGGAATTGCTCCATAACTATCCCACCATTCAAGGAACCATATTGGAAATGTCACATTTTTCTGGAAACAGTCTGGATGAAAGCTAAAAAACCAAGAATGGTTATAGCTTTGGAGTAAGAATGCACAATGTCATGCTTGCACATAATCATGGAAATTATAAGTCTGTGGAAGTTTTGGATCAAGAAATTTAGAAGAGAAGGTTTTGGTTTTGGAAAGAGAAGAATGAAGATTCTCCCATTCAATATCAGTAATAACATGGAAAATTAGGCATTTGGAATAATTTGTTGTGGAGCTAATATTATCCTTAATGAAACAAGAATTTGTGTCATGAAGGATGTTTCTGTAATATTGGATTGGTTTAGTAATTTAAAAAGGAAACCAATTGAAACCATCTGGAATTTTGGTTTTGACATATTTGGATATTTTGTGATTAAACTCTTCTTGGGAAGAAAATGTGTTGGAGATAAAATTGGTTAAAAATAAATAGGTAGAATGCTGTTTGAGGTAATAAGAAATATCAGTGGTATCTGGCTGGGCTGTGTCTGGGAGTGTTTGAGTATAGGAATGTGGAGGGTAATTTGTCAAATTGGAGGATTTGTTTGTGGAAAGAGGAGTATTTTTTGTGGAATGAATTACTATACCTTTTTCCTTTTGTTGCCTGGAGGCATGATCCTTGGAATTTTGCATTCTGTTCATCCCTGCAGAAATCATATTAATCTGCTTATAGATAGAGTTAGTTTGGAGATTATGGACATCCGAATGTTGTAATGTGGCAGAAAATTTGAAAGAAATTGGTTTATTATCTATGACAGCATGAATACCAACTTCATTGACAGAAAATGGATACATTTGAGTGAGAAATGGAGTACCAAGAATAATATTATAATTGAGATTTTTGACAAGAGTAAATGGAGTTTGAAAATAATAATCATTATTGAAAATGGATGCATTGGACAATTTGTATTTAATATGGAGTGTTTGACCATTAGCAATAGTTAAATGATCAGTAGCATGTTCATAATAATGAGGAGGAATTAATTCCTCCTTTATGCAATTAAGATCAGCACCACTGTCAAATAATGCAACATCATTAATTTGGAAATCATCATCAATAGCTAAGGTAATTGGACAAAACCATTTTTGAAAATGAAAGCAATGGATAATTTGAAGAAATTTATCATTGTCAATTGGAGTATCAGAAACCTGAATGGAATTAGTCAATATGGGAGGTTCTGTAGCAATAGTGTCACTTGTTTCAAAACTGAAATTTTGGAGCAAAGTAATTTTAGCTTCTAGTTCTAAATCTTTGGTTTGGAGATTTAAAAGACTTTGATCAAGAGCTTGAATCTGAGACTTTAACTGAGTTACCTCGTCTTGAAGATCATGAGTAGTAATTGGAGAAAGAGATGGTTGGTGAAATGGAGAATCAGCAAGAATTTTTTGAAGACTAAAAGAAACTGGTTTTTGCTTTTACACTAATGGAGAAGATTTCAAAACAATTTCTCGAAGTTGTTCAAGATATTGTTTTTGGAGATTACTATCTGGAATTTTTTCAATAATATCAAGAATTAATTCCTTTTCTTTATCCTTTTTGGAAATAACACAAAGTCCCTGAGAACAAAATTGGAGAGAATGATCAGAATTAAATTCATCAGAATCCTGATCACAATCTAACTGGTAAATGGCATGATCAGAGTCAGAATGATTAGATCCTTCTGGTTCACTCTGATTTAATTGGAAAACATTTAAAAGTTTATCTCGCAAATCTGGATTGTCATGGAAAATCTCATTAATCTTATTTTTGAAATGGCAATTATTTGCTTTGTGACCAGGTTTTCCACACTTATAGCAAATAATTTTTTGGAAATCATTTTTGGAAAACTCTTTTGGAAAGGTCTTCTTTTTCTTTTGATAAAAATGATCAGAAGATGGAATGGGTCTTTGACGAAAGTGTTGAGTCTGTTTGAGTTGCTGCTTTCTGATGGAGGAAGGAGCTTGAATTTTCTCAAAGCCAAAGGCTTCACAGAAAGATCCAAGTTATTTTCTTTGCTGAGCTTTTTCACTACCATACTTAGATTGGATTTTAAGCTCATTACAAAGAGATAATCCTTCTCTCTTAATGAAACCAAATAATTGACCATAGGTTAAAGTGCCATAGTCAATTGAAACTTCTTTTAATTTTTGGAAAATTCTTTGAGCAAATAAATTTGGAAGTCCAGAAATAAATTTTTCTTTCCAAAATGATTGCGAAGAATCAGTTCTGGCAAAAACATTTGAAAGGAAAACATCTTTGTACCAACGATAATCATTTAAGGTTGGACAACGAAGATTGGAAAGGATTATAGAATTGGAATTAAGATGCTCAGTACTAGATCCTAGAAAATGGAGACTGATGGTTTGGATTAACAGAATAAATCCATCTTTTTCTTTCTTCTCATTTTCATGAGAACAAATTTCTGCTTGCTCTTTGGGAGTCAGAGTATTTTCCCACCAATACTTGAGTTGACCTGTAAAACCATTAGTAATAAGTTCTGCAATTTGGTCATTAGTCATATCATTGGAAGTATAAGCATTAGCAGCAATGCACATTTCATGAAGAACTTTTGCAATTTCAAAGTCTGATCTACCATCTATATTCCAGTCATATAGTTGGTCACCAGAGTAAACATTTTGAGTACCATAAGTTCCTCGTTCTTCAAATTGGAGATCTGGAGGAGTAGGTCTGGAGTAATAATTATGCATTGAATTATTGTTCCAATTTCTATTAGAAATTCGATTAATTTGAGTTGGAAGTTCATCATCCGAAAAAACTTTAGCAATTTCTTTTGCTTTTTTGTCCTTGTCTAAACAGGTGATGTTTTTATCTAATTTTTCAGAAATTCGTTTGAGAAGAGTTTTGCTACTTGGTCCAAAACCTTTTGGAAAATGTGTTGCAACATGAATAATGGGTCTGGAAATTTCATTTGGAAAACTGGATGATGGTTGCTCACGGAGTGAAATTCCGTTAAACTTTCTAGATAAATCATCAAAATCTTTGGAATAATTAGGGTCAGGATTTTTGAGGGATAAAGTATCAATTTGAGTAGAAATTTGTTGAACTTGTTTGGAAATAGTATGCAAAATAGTATTGGAAAAATTATTTTGTTCATAAACTTTTTTAATGTCCCCTAAAGTAAGAATTGATTTATCATCAGATTCCCTTCATACTTTATATGGAGCAGCTTCACAAGTTTTACCTTCTTCAGTAGAAACTCGTAAACCTGTTAATGGAGGATGAATAGATGAAACTAGTTCACCATTTTTGAGAGTCCATTTTTGAGCAATATTTGACTTAACACATAAATCAGAAAATGGATAAGGAATTTTTAAATTACTTAAGTAAATTGGAAGCCATGTGAAAAATGGAATATTAGCAGATAACTCATTTAATTTGGAATAGTATTTTTCTCTAATAAACTCTGTAGCAGGTTTATCAAAATTAGAAAAAAACCAAAATCGTTTTTCACGATGTTCTGGAGATTCAAAATCATTGGAAAGCATAGGTTTATCAATTTGGAAACCACCTTTTGTAATAATATTTAAATTGGAGAAATCAGGAGGTTTCATTTCAGACTTAGTTGGTGATGAGAAATTACTTTCATCAACTATTTCTGGAATGAAATCTGAGTTTGCAAAAGTATTTGATCTTTTAGAAGAATAAAAAGATCTAATACCTTGAAGATTATAAGTAAAGGAAGATGGAAAGTCCTTACTTGAATTAAATCGAATAAGTATGTTACCACCTGGTTGCTTATCCTTAGACTCTGTCAGATTTGTTGGAATTGGCATTTCCCAAACAAATAGATTATCCTTTTGGGTAATCTGCTTCTTCTGGAATGGATTCTTACTGTCACCAAAGACCTTAGAAAAAATACTACTAACTTTACCTTTCACCATGTTTACTGATAACTTCACCACAATAGGTAACTTAAGGGACCACTGAGGACCACCTGAGGGACCACCACACCTGGAACACCTACCCACGGCTTACCAACGGCTTTACAGGCTGATCAAACCCAGGCTGACCAATCAGCTGACCAAACCCAAACTACAACACTACTACAGTGGGTTCTCAATAACAATGGCTACGAGTAACCTTAGAGCACTTCGTCTTTGGCTCTGATACCAGGAATTAACCCAGGACAGGGGAAGGGGAGACTAACCCTAAAGACTGACCTTATTTGTAGAGGAAGTACACAAAACTAACTAAAACTGAAAGAATAATTCTAAACATAAGATGGAAACATAATTAAAGGAAGTAGGAAGTAAGAACTTACTGAAGAAACTTATATTAATACTTGGAATATTTTAGAGAATTGGAAATTCAGAAGTTGAGAGCTTTTCTCTTACAATGTATTTTCTCTCTTAAGCTCTGTTTTCTCAAGCTCTTACAATGTAAGTTTTTATTTTTCTAAGCTCTGAGTTGAAATGAAGCTAAGCACACCTATTATAAGCTAAGAAACTTAATACAGAAGTAAAAAACTTAATAAAGAAGTAAAAATACTAAGGTTACAACATTAAGAAAACTAAAACGACAAAATATGCAGTGCTTGGACAGCTGGAAAGTTGTCAGCAGGAATTACTTTTTGTAGTGCGTTGTAACAGTTGGATGCTTTGTCTGCCACTACTGTTGTAACTTTGGACCATGTTGGAGAAGGTGCCAAATAGATATATGAATAGTGCCACGTAAGAATATGAATAGTACTACTATTCATCACCGTCACTATTCACCAGTCACTTTTGACAAATCTTGGAAATTGCTTGGAAATTGCCTGGAAGTTGCCTGGAAGTTGCTGGATTTGTAGCTGATCATGCTTTTGTAATTTGGAATAATTATGTCCCTAACTTTTTGCCTAAGTGTAAAACACTTAGCGGGATCTTTCTTTTATTTAGAAATCAAAAGGATCTTGGGCACAAGGCCCACCATACAAATCAGAGCTTGAAGCCTCAGATGAACTGGAACTGGAAGATTGAGCCTGCTTATTTTGGTTAATAAATTGGAGAAATTGATCAAATAGTTCAGCTTGATTTATGGCTGGCTTATTTTTCTTTTTGGATTTGGTAGATGAGGATGGTGAATGAAATGTGTTTGTTGGAGGGGTGATTTGGACTTGTTTATATTGCTGGAAGCTCTGCTTAGTCCAGTTATTATAATCTTGGAGGGCAGATGAACCATATTGGAGATACTGGGAAACACAGTCTAACATTTGTGGATAAATCTTAAAATTTTTCCACCATTTGACCCGATAATTACGAGTTAAAAAATAAGGTCTAGATTCAGTGAGTCTGGTAAGGGAATAATTCCAGCACATAATCCAAGAAATGCGAAATATTTGACAGAAATAAATAATACTGGAGAATTCAAAGCCTTCTAGAAATGTTGCTTTGGAATGATAATGTTGGAAAATGGTTTGAAGGTTGTCTGGGAAAATGTCAGGAATTGCTCCATAACTATCCCACCATTCAAGGAACCATATTGGAAATGTCACATTTTTCTGGAGACAGTCTGGATGAAAGCTAAAAAACCAAGAATGGTTATAGCTTTGGAGTAAGAATGCACAATGCCATGCTTGCACATAATCATGGAAATTATAAGTCTGTGGACGTTTTGGATCAAGAAATTTAGAAGAGAAGGTTTTGGTATTGGAAAGAGAAGAATGAAGATTCTTCCATTCAATATCAGTAATAACATGGAAAATTAGGCATTTGGAATAATTTGTTGTGGAGCTAATATTATCCTTAATGAAACAAGAATTTGTGTCATGAAGGATGTTTCTGTAATATTGGATTGGTTTAGTAATTTCAAAAGGAAACCAATTGAAAACATCTGGAATTTTGGTTTTGACATATTTGGATATTTTGTGATTAAACTCTTCTTGGGAAGAAAATGTGTTGGAGATAAAATTGGTTAAAAATAAATAGGTAGAATGCTGTTTGAGGTAATAAGATATATCAGTGGTATCTGGATGGGCTGTGTCTGGGAGTGTTTGAGTATAGGAATGTGGAGGGTAATTTGTCAAATTGGAGGATTTGTTTATGGAAAGAGGAGTATTTTTTGTGGAATGAATTACTATACCTTTTTCCTTTTGTTGCCTGGAGGCATGATCCTTGGAATTTTGCATTCTGTTCATCCCTGCAGAAATCATATTAATCTGCTTATAGATAGAGTTAGTTTGGAGATTATGGACATCCGAATGTTGTAATGTGGCAGAAAATTTGAAAGAAATTGGTTTATTATCTATGACATCATGAATACCAACTTCATTGACAGGAAATGGATACATTTGAGTGAGAAATGGAGTACCAAGAATAATATTATAATTAAGATTTTTGACAAGAGTAAATGGAGTTTGAAAATAATAATAATTATTGAAAATGGATGCATTGGACAATTTGTATTTAATATGGAGTGTTTGACCATTAGCAATAGTTGAATGATCAGTAGCATGTTCATAATAATGAGGAGGAATTAATTCTTCCTTTATGCAATTAAGATCAGCACCACTGTTAAATAATGCAACATCATTAATTTGGAAATCATCATCAATAACTAGGGTAATTGGACAAAACCATTTTTGAAAATGAAAGCGATGGATAATTTGAAGAAATTTATCATTGTCAATTGGAGTATCAGAAACCTGAATGGAATTAGTCAATATGGGAGGTTCTGTAGCAATAGTGTCACTTGTTTCAAAACTGACAGAATTGTAAAATATTCCAAGTATTAATATAAGTTTCTTCTTCAGTAAGTTCTTACTTCTTACTTCCTTTAATTTATGTTTCCATCTTATGTTTAGAATTACTCTTTCAGTTTTAGTTAGTTTTGTGTACTTCCTCTACAAACAAGGTCAGTCTTTAGGGTTAGTCTCCCCTTCCCCTGTCCTGGGTTAATTCCTGGTATCAGAGCCAAGGACGAAGTGCTCTAAGGTTACTCGTAGCCATTGTTATTGAGAACCCACTGTAGTAGTGTTGTAGTTTGGGTTTAGTCAGCTGATTGGTCAGCCTGGGTTTGGTCAGCCTGTAAAGCCTTTGGTAAGCCGTGGGTAGGTGTTCCAGGTGTGGTGGTCCCTCAGGTGGTCCTCAGTGGTCCCTCAAGTTACCTATTGTGGTGAAGTTATCAGTAAACATGGTGAAAGGTAAGGTTAGCAGTGTTTCTTCTAAGGTTTTTGGTGACAGTATGGATCCAGTCCAGAAGAAGCAGATTACCCAAAAGGATAATCTATTTGTTTGGGAAATGCCAATTCCAACAAATCTGACAGAGGCTAAGGATAAGCAACTAGGTGGTAACATACTTATTCGATTTAATTCAAGTAAGGACTTTCCATCTTCCTTTACTTATAATCTTCAAAGTATTAGATCTTTTTATTCTTCTGAAAGATCAAATACTTTTCCAAACTCAAATTTCATTCCAGAAATAGTTGATGCAAGTGATTTCTCATCACCAACTAAGTCTGAAATGAAACCTCCTGATTTCTCCAGTTTAAATATTATTACAAAAGGTGGTTTCCAAATTGATAAACCTATGCTTTCCAATGATTTTGAATCTCCAGAACATCGTGAAAAACGATTTTGGTTTTTCTCTAATTTTGATAAACCTGCTACAGAGTTTATTAGAGAAAAATACTATTCCAAATTAAATGAATTAGGTATTAATATTCCATTTTCGAATGGCTTCCAATTTATTTAAGTAATTAAAAAATCCCTTATACATTTTCTGATTTATGTGTTAAGTCAAATATTGCTCAAAAATGGACTCTAAAAAATGGTGAATTAGTTTCATCCATTCATCCTCCATTAACAGATTTACAAATTCCTCCTTAGAAAGGAAGAACTTGTGAAGCTGCTCCAAATAAAGGAAAAGATGCTGATGAAAAATCAGATTTTCCTTTAGGAGACATTAAAAGGGTTTATGAACAAAACAATTCTTCAAAAACAACTTTGCATATTATTTCTCCTCAAATTAATTCCTTAGAGTATGATTGTCAATTTTCCAAAAATTATGATAAAAGCTTTTTCCCGAAAGCTATTAAACTCCAAGATCCTCAACATGACATCAATCAGATAAAATCTCACATTCTAGATCTTGAGCAACATGAATCTCCACAAGAGATTTCTAACTTCCCCCTTCCAATAACTGCTCCAACTAGTCAAGATATTAATTATCAACATTGGTATTGTCCAGTTAAATTAATTCTTGATCATGATTTCCAAATAACTACTATTGCTTTATTTGATAGTGGTGCTGATCTCAATTGTATTAAAGAAGGATTAATACCTTCCAAATACTATGAGAAAACTACTGAACATTTGTCTAGTACTAATGGACAACGACTCCAAATCAGGTATAAACTTTCCAAAACTTTTAGTGATTATTGCTTCAACACTCCTTTTATTCTTGTTAAGGATGTTAATAATGGTATTATTCTTGGTACTCCATTTTTAACTCAAATTTATCCATTTTCGGTAAACAAATCTGGTATTCATACTTCCATTTTGAGAAAACGTATTTCTTTCCATTTCTCTACTCCATTACAAAATTCTCTCCAAACTAACTTAATTACATCCAAACAGATTTCCTTTTTAAAAGAAGAAATAAATCTTCTTAAAAGGTTTTATGATTCCAAAATACTTTCCAAATTTGATATAAAGTATGGCTTATGGCAAGTTCAAATTGCTGAAATAGCTTGTTCTACAACTGCATTTACAGTCCTATTAGGACATCATAAATGGGATGTAATGTTCTTTGATATACAAAATACTCCATCAGAATTTCCAAATATTATAAATGATATTTTTACTCCTTATACTCCATTTACTATTGTTTATATTGATGATGTTCTTATGCTTTCCAACTCTATTGATCAACACTTTAAACATTTACCCGTATTTCTCCAAGTTAACAAGAAAAATGGTTTAGTTATTTCTGCTCCAAAAATCAAGCTTTTCAAAACAAAAGTCCAATTTCTTAATCATAACATTTATCAAGAAATCATCAACCCAATTGCCAGAACAATTAAGTTTGCTGATAAATTTCCAGATGAAATTGAAACTAACACTCAGTTACAACGTTTTCTTGGTTGCTTGATTAGCATCATTGATTTATTTCCAAATTTGAGAAAGTTTTGTGCTCCATTACACAAGCATCTCCAAAATAACCCTTGCCTTTGGACAGATGAACATATTAATATTATTCATATGCTGAAATCTAGAGTCAAAACACTTCCATGCTTAAGTCTACCCTATCCCAATGCCTTTATGATTGTAGAAACTGATACCTCTGGTGATGGTTATGGGGGTATCCTCAAGCACAAGTTAGAATCTAAAACAGAACAATTAGTTCATTTCCATTCTGGTTTATGGATAGGTACTCAAAAGGATTACTCCACTATTCAAAAAGAAGTTTTATCCATGGCTCTCTGTATCTCCAAATTTCAGAATGATCTTTATTGTAAAAAATTTCTTTTAAAAGTTGATTGTCAATCAACTAAAGAAACTCTTTAAAAAGATGTTCAAAACATTATTTCCAAACAAAATTTTGTAAGATCGCAGGCAATTCTATCTGCTTTTGAGTTTGATATTGCAGTTATACAAAGAGAACACGATTCTCTTTCTGATTTCCTAACTCATCTTCTTGCAGGGACATCCAGTATGAACAATCCAAAACAAATGAAATTTTGGCATCCACTTCCAAAATTTCACCTCCAACCTTTTACCATTACCAGGCTACGTCTTACAAAAAACCATTCTCCATTATCTTCCAATACACTATCTACTAAATCCAAACCACTTCATTACTACATTAAATATTTACCTGATGATATCCAACGCATTATTTACAACAAAGTCAAAACTGCCAGATTCAACCATCATTTTGCAATCTTTCTAAAAAAACATGTTATCTTTCGTCGATATTATTGGCGAGTATGGGGACACACTGGTATTTTCAATCATGGTTTTTATTTATGGACTCATGACCTCCAAAGAAACAATCCATATTTCCTTACATGGCGATATGGTTTGGTTCGCAAATTTTACGATACTCCACATCCTCAAGATCCAATTTTTCAAGAATTCTCCAAATTTCAGCAATATATTTTTTCCACTTTACAATCCATTAGACAACATGAATGGATTTATGAAGAGATTATTTGTGCCAATATTGAAATGGAAAATGGACTTCTCAAACCAGCCCATTACCTCATCCTTATCAATTTTCCAGCTAATCCTCTTCCATTAAAAAATCCAATTAATATCTGGAACCCCTCATTTCTAAATCCTTCCAAAACACGAGCCAATAGTTTTCTTTTCATCTTACGAAATATCAACCATTACATAAATTATCAAGATATTGTTACCTTTATCCATTGTGGCAACACCACTGTTGTCTTCCCTACTACTTTTTCAGAAATATTTTCCACAGGAATTAAACACTCTGAACCACTATCTCCATATTTAGACAAAATTACTCAAGGGCATTACCTATCTTCAGAAGGTAAAACCCATTTTAATTCCTTACTCCCTCATTCCAAGGCTTGTAATCCAAGTTTTTCTGATCCATATGTTTGGGTCAATTTTAATCACTTAGACTGAACTTTCTGTACAGTCTATTTGATGGGCCTTGTACACAAATTCCATTTAATTTTGCAAAAGAAAAGAAAATAAAAAGATCCCGCTAAGTGTTCTACACTTAGGCAAAAGTTAGGGACATTATTATTCCAATTTCCTGCAGCATTTTCATGCAATTAGTTTCCAGTTACAAGTCATGCAATTTCTTAGCAACTTCCAGGTTGCCTCAAATCAAGCTCCAGCAACTTCCAGGAAATTTCCAAGTAATTTCCAAGATTTGTCAAAAGTAAATAGTGACTAATGAATAGTGACGGCAATGAATAATAGTACAATTCATACTCCTACGTGGCACTATTCATATACTTACGTGGCATCTTCCTCAACATGGTCCAAAGTTCCACCAGTAGTGGCAGACAAAGCATCCAGTTGTAAAGGCGCCCTACAAAAGCAAAGGCCAACACTTCTCCAGCTGTCCAACAACTTTAAGTTTAATTTGTCGTTTTCGATTACTTAATGTTGTAAACATACTTTAATTATTGTACTTTTACTTCTGTATTAAGTTTTTTACTTCTATATTAAGTATCTTAGCTTATAAATAGGTGTGTTTAGTTTCATTTCAACTCAGAGCTTAGAGCTTAGAGCTTAGAAAAATAAAAACACTTACAGAGCTTAAGAGAGAAAATTCATTGTAAGAAAGAAAGCTCTCAACTTCTGAAATTTCCAATTCTGTAAAATATTCCAAGTATTAATATAAGTTTCTTATTTAGTAAGTTCTTATTCCTTACTTCAAATTATGTTTCCATCTTACGTTTAGAATTACTCTATCAGTTTTAGTTTGTTTTGTGTACTTCCTATACAAACAAGGTCAGTCTTTAGGGTTAGTCTCCCCTTCCCCTGTCCTGGGTTTATTCCTATTCATCGCCGTCACTATTTAGAGACTGACGAAGTGCTGTTGGATGCATTATCTGCCACTACTGTAGTAACTTTATACAATGCTGGAGAAGGTGCCAAAGAGATATAGGAATAGTGCCACGTAAGAATATGAATAGTACTACTATTCATCGTCGTCACTATTCACCAGTCACTATTCACTTTTGACAAATCTCTTAGAGCTTAGAGCTTAGAAAAATAAAAACACTTATAGAGCTTAAGAGAGAAAATTCATTGTAAGAAAGAAAGCTCTCAACTTCTGAATTTCCAATTCTGTAAAATATTCCAAGTATTAATATAAGTTTCTTCCGTAAGTTCTTACTTCTTACTTCCTTTAATTTATGTTTCCATCTTATGTTTAGAATTACTCTTTCAGTTTTAGTTAGTTTTGTGTACTTCCTCTACAAACAAGGTCAGTCTTTAGGGTTAGTCTCCCCTTCCCCTGTCCTGGGTTAATTCCTGGTATCAGAGCCAAGGACGAAGTGCTCTAAGGTTACTCGAAGCCATTGTTATTGAGAACCCACTGTAGTAGTGTTGTAGTTTGGGTTTGGTCAGCTGATTGGTCGGCCTGGGTTTGGTCAGCCTGTAAAGCCGTTGGTAAGCCGTGGGTAGGTGTTCTAGGTGTGGTGGTCCCTCAGGTGGTCCTCAGTGGTCCCTCAGGTTACCTATTGTGGTGAAGTTATCACTAAACATGGTGAAAGGTAAGGTTAGCAGTGTTTCTTCTAAGGTTTTTGGTGACAGTATGGATCCAGTCCAGAAGAAGCAGATTACCCAAAAGGATAATCTATTTGTTTGGGAAATGCCAATTCCAACAAATCTGACAGAGTCTAAGGTTAAGCAACCAGGTGGTAACATACTTATTCGATTTAATTCAAGTAAGGACTTTCCATCTTCCTTTACTTATAATCTTCAAGGTATTAGATCTTTTTATTCTTCTAAAAGATCAAATACTTTTCCAAACTCAGATTTCATTCCAGGATTAGTTGATGAAAGTAATTTCTCATCACCATCTAAGTCTGAAATGAAACCTCCTGATTTCTCCAATTTAAATATTATTACAAAAGGTGGTTTCCAAATTGATAAACCTATGCTTTCCAATGATTTTGAATCTCCAGAACATCGTGAAAAACGATTTTGGTTTTTCTCTAATTTTGATAAACCTGCTACAGAGTTTATTAGAGAAAAATACTATTCCAAATTAAATGAGTTATCTGCTAATATTCCATTTTTCACATGGCTTCCAATTTACTTAAGTAATTTAAAAATTCCTTATTCATTTTCTGATTTATGTGTTAAGTCAAATATTGCTCAAAAATGGACTCTCAAAAATGGTGAACTAGTTTCATCTATTCATCCTCCATTAACAGGTTTACGAGTTTCTACTGAAGAAGGTAAAACTTATGAAGCTACTCCATATAAAGTAGGAAGGGAATCTGATGATAAATCAATTCCTACTATTAAAAGGTTTACGAACAAAATAATTTTTCCAATACTATTTTGCATACTATTTCCAAACAAGTTCAACAAATTTCTACTCAAATTGATACTTTATCCCTCAAAAATCCTGACCCTAATTATTCCAAAGATTTTGATGATTTATCTAGAAAGTTTAACGGAATTTCACTCCGTGAGCAACCATCATCCAGTTTTCCAAATGAAATTTCCAGACCCATTATTCATGTTCCAACTCATTTTCCAAAAGGTTTTGGACCAAGTAGCAAAACTCTTCTCAAACGAATTTCTGAAAAATTAGATAAAAACATCACCTGTTTAGACAAGGACAAAAAAGCAAAAGAAATTGTTAAAGTTTTTTCGGATGATGAACTTCCAACTCAAATTAATCGAATTTCTAATAGAAATTGGAACAATAATTCAATGCGTAATTATTATTCCAGACCTACTCCTCCAGATCTCCAATTTGAAGAACGAGGAACTTATGGTACTCAAAATGTTTACTCTGGTGACCAACTATATGACTGGAATATAGATGGTAGACTTTGAAATTGCAAAAGTTCTTCATGAAATGTGCATTGCTGCTAATGCTTATACTTCCAATGATATGACTAATGACCAAATTGCAGAACTTATTACTAATGGTTTTACAGGTCAACTCAAGTATTGGTGGGAAAATACTCTGACTCCCAAAGAGCAAGCAGAAATTTGTTCTCATGAAAATGAGAAGAAAGAAAAAGATGGATTTATTCTGTTAATCCAAACCATCAGTCTCCATTTTCTAGGATCTAGTACTGAGCTTCTTAATTCCAATTCTATAATCCATTCCAATCTTCGTTGTCCAACCTTAAATGATTATCGTTGGTACAAAGATGTTTTCCTTTCAAATGTTCTTGCCAGAACTGATTCTTCGCAATCATTTTGGAAAGAAAAATTTATTTCTGGACTTCCAAATTTATTTGCTCAAAGAATTTTCCAAAAATTAAAAGAAGTTTCAATTGACTATGGCACTTTAACCTATGGTCAATTATTTGGTTTCATTAAGAGAGAAGGATTATCTCTTTGTAATGAGCTTAAAATCCAATCTAAGTATGGTAGTGAAAAAGCTCAGCAAAGAAAAGAACTTGGATCTTTCTGTGAAGCCTTTGGCTTTGAGAAAATTCAAGCTCCTTCCTCCATCAGAAAGCAGCAACTCAAACAGACTCAACACTTTCGTCAAAGACCCATTCCATCTTCTGATCATTTTTATCAAAAGAAAAAGAAGACCTTTCCAAAAGAGTTTTCCAAAAATGATTTCCAAAAAATTATTTGCTATAAGTGTGGAAAACCTGGTCACAAAGCAAATAATTGCCATTTCAAAAATAAGATTAATGAGATTTTCCATGACAATCCAGATTTACGAGATAAAGTTTTAAATGTTTTCCAATTAAATCAGAGTGAACCAGAAGGATCTAATCATTCTGACTCTGATCAGGCCATTTACCAGTTAGATTGTGATCAGGATTCTGATGAATTTAATTCTGATCATTCTCTCCAATTTTGTTCTCAGGGACTTTGTGTTATTTCCAAAAAGGATAAAGAAAAGGAATTACTTCTTGATATTATTGAGAAAATTCCAGATAGTAATCTTCAAAAACAATATCTTGAACAATTTCGAGAAATTGTTTTAAAATCTTCTCCATTGGTGGAAAAACAAAAACCAGTTTCTTTCAGCCTTCAAAAAATTCTTGTTGATTCTGCATTTCACAAACCATCTCTTTCTCCAATCACTACTCATGATCTTCAAAATGAGGTATCTCAGTTAAAATCTCATATTCAAGATCTTGATCAAAGTATTTTAAATCTCCAAACAAAAGATCTAGAACTTGAAGCAAAAATTACTTTGCTCCAAAATTCCAGTTTTAATGAAACTACTGCAGAACCTCCCATATTGACTAATTCCATTCAGATTTCTTATACTCCAATTGACAATGATAAATTTCTTCAAATTATCCATCGATTTCATTTTCAAAAATGGTTTTGTCCAATTACCTTAGTTATTGATGATGATTTCCAAATTAATGATGTTGCATTATTTGACAGTGGTGCTGATCTTAATTGCATAAAGGAAGAATTAATTCCTCCTCATTATTATGAACATGCTACTGATCATTTAACTATTGCTAATGGTCAAACACTCCATATTAAATACAAATTGTCCAATGCATCCATTTTCAATAATGATTATTATTTTCAAACTCCATTTACTCTTGTCAAAAATCTTAATTATAATATTATTCTTGGTACTCCATTTCTCACTCAAATGTATCCATTTTCCGTCAATGAAGTTGGTATTCATCCTGTCAGAGATAATAAACCAATTTCTTTCAAATTTTCTGCCAAGTTACAACATTCGAATGTCCATAATCTCCAAACTAACTCTATCTGTAAACAGATTAATATGATTTCTGCAGGGATGAACAGAATGCAACATTCCAAAGATCATGCCTCCAGGCACCAAAAGGAAAAACGTATAGTAATTCATTCCACAGAAAATGTTCCTCTTTCCATAAACCAATCCTCTAATTTGACAAATTACCCTCCAAATTCCTACACTCGAACACCTCCAAACACAGCTCCTCCAATTACCCATCCAGATACTACTGATATTTCATATCACCTCAAACAACATTATACCAATCTATTTCTAACCAATTTTACCTCCAACACATTTTCTTCTCAAGAAGAGTTTAACAACAAAATATCCAAATATGTCAAAACAAAAATTCCAGATGGTTTCAATTGGTTTCCTTTTGAAATTACTAAACCAATCCAATATTACAGAAACATCCTTCATGACACAAATTCTTGTTTCATTAAGGATAATATTAGCTCCACAACAAATTATTCCAAATGCCTAATTTTCCATGTTATTACTGATATTGAATGGAAGAATCTTCATTCTTCTCTTTCCAAAACCAAAACCTTCTCTTCCAAATTTATTGATCCAGAACTTCCACAGACTTATAATTTCCATGATTATGTACAAGCATGGCATTGTGCATTCTTACTCCAAAGCTATAACCATTCTTGGTTTTTTAGCTTTCATCCAGACTGTCTCCAGAAAAATATGACATTTCCAATATGGTTCCTTGAATGGTGGGATAGTTATGGAGCAATTCCTGACATTTTCCCAGACAACCTTCATACCATTTTCCAACATTATCATTCCAAAGCAACATTTCCAGAAGGCTTTGAATTCTCCAGTATTATTTATTTCTGTCAAATATTTCGCATTTCGTGGATTATGTGCTGGAATTATTCCCTTACAAGACTCACTGAATCTAGACCTTATTTTTTAACTCGTAATTATCGGGTCAAATGGTGGAAA
Organism: Beta lomatogona; assembly: GCA_947646795.1. Taxonomy (NCBI): domain Eukaryota; kingdom Viridiplantae; phylum Streptophyta; class Magnoliopsida; order Caryophyllales; family Amaranthaceae; genus Beta; species Beta lomatogona. The sequence goes on from CANSNZ010000089.1 coordinate 8,023,116, forward strand.
AATTTTAAGATTTATCCACAAATGTTAGACTGTGTTTCCCAGTATCTCCAATATGGTTCATCTGCCCTCCAAGATTATAATAACTGGACTAAACAGAGCTTCCAGCAATATAAACAAGTCCAAATCACCCCTCCAACAAACACATTTCATTCACCATCCTCATCTACCAAATCCAAAAAGAAAAATAAGCCAGCCATAAATCAAGCTGAACTATTTGATCAATTTCTCCAATTTATTAACCAAAATAAGCAGGCTCAATCTTCCAGTTCCAGTTCATCTGAGGCTTCAAGCCCAGATTTGTATGGTGGGCCTTGTGCCCAAGATCCTTTTGATTTCTAAATAAAAGAAAGATCCCGCTAAGTGTTTTACGCTTAGGCAAAAGTTAGGGACATAATTATTCCAAATTACAAAAGCATGATCAGCTACAAATCCAGCAACTTCCAGGCAACTTCCAGGCAATTCCCAAGCAATTTCCAAGATTTGTCAAAAGTGACTGGTGAATAGTGACGGCGTTGAATAGTAGTACTATTCATATTCTTACGTGGCACTATTCATATATCTATTTGGCACCTTCTCCAACATGGTCTAAAGTTACAACAGTAGTGGCAGACAAAGCATCCAACTGTTACAACGCACTACAAAAAGTAATTCCTGCTGACAACTTTCCAGCTGTCCAAGCACTGCATATTTTGTCGCTTTAGTTTTCTTAATGTTGTAACCTTAGTATTTTTACTTCTGTATTAAGTTTTTTACTTCTGTATTAAGTTTCTTAGCTTATAAATAGGTGTGCTTAGCTTCATTTCAACTCAGAGCTTAGAGCTTAGAGCTTAGAGCTTAGAGCTTAGAGCTTAGAAAAATAAAAACACTTACAGAGCTTAAGAGAGAAAATTCATTGTAAGAAAGAAAGCTCTCAACTTCTGAATTTCCAATTCTGTAAAATATTCCAAGTTTTAATATAAGTTTCTTCAGTAAGTTCTTACTTCTTACTTCCTTTAATTTATGTTTCCATCTTATGTTTAGAATTACTCTTTCAGTTTTAGTTAGTTTTGTGTACTTCCTCTACAAACAAGGTCAGTCTTTAGGGTTAGTCTCCCCTTCCCCTGTGCTGGGTTAATTCCTGTGAATAAACTCAGGACAGGGGAAGGGGAGACTAACCCTAAAGACTGGCCTTGTTTGTATAGGAAGTACACAAAACAAACTAAAACTGATAGAGTAATTCTAAGCATAAGATGGAAACATAAATTAAAGGAAGTAAGAACTTACTGAAGAAACTTATATTAAAACTTGAAATATTTTACAGAATTGGAAATTCAGAAGTTGAGAGCTTTCTTTCTTACAATGAATTTTCTCTCTTAAGCTCTGTAAGTGTTTTTATTTTTCTAAGCTCTAAGCTCTAAGCTCTGTAAGTGTTTTTATTTTTCTAAGCTCTGAGTTGAAATGAAGCTAAGCACACCTATTTATAAGCTAAGAAACTTAATACAGAAGTAAAAAAAAACTTAATACAGAAGTAAAAATACTAAGGTTACAACATTAAGAAAACTAAAACGACAAAATATGCAGTGCTTGGACAGCTGGAAAGTTGTCAGCAGGAATTACTTTTTGTAGTGCGTTGTAACAGTTGGATGCTTTGTCTGCCACTACTGTTGTAACTTTGGACCATGTTGGAGAAGGTGCCAAATAGATATATGAATAGTGCCACGTAAGAATATGAATAGTACTACTATTCATCGCCGTCACTATTCACCAGTCACTTTTGACAAATCTTGGAAATTGCTTGGAAATTGCCTGGAAGTTGCCTGGAAGTTGCCTGGAAGTTGCTGGATTTGTAGCTGATCATGCTTTTGTAATTTGGAATAATTATGTCCCTAACTTTTTGCCTAAGTGTAAAACACTTAGCGGGATCTTTCTTTTATTTAGAAATCAAAAGGATCTTGGGCACAAGGCCCACCATACAAATCTGAGCTTGAAGCCTCAGATGAACTGGAACTGGAAGATTGAGCCTGCTTATTTTGGTTAATAAATTGGAGAAATTGATCAAATAGTTCAGCTTGATTTATGGCTGGCTTATTTTTCTTTTTGGATTTGGTAGATGAGGATGGTGAATGAAATGTGTTTGTTGGAGGGGTGATTTGGACTTGTTTATATTGCTGGAAGCTCTGCTTAGTCCAGTTATTATAATCTTGGAGGACAGATGAACCATATTGGAGATACTGGGAAACACAGTCTAACATTTGTGGATAAATCTTAAAATTTTTCCACCATTTGACCCGATAATTACGAATTAAAAAATAAGGTCTAGATTCAGTGAGTCTGGTAAGGGAATAATTCCAGCACATAATCCAAGAAATGCGAAATATTTGACAGAAATAAATAATACTGGAGAATTCAAAGCCTTCTGGAAATGTTGCTTTGGAATGATAATGTTGGAAAATGGTTTGAAGGTTGTCTGGGAAAATGTCAGGAATTGCTCCATAACTATCCCACCATTCAAGGAACCATATTGGAAATGTCACATTTTTTCTGGAGACAGTCTGGATGAAAGCTAAAAAAAACCAAGAATGGTTATAGCTTTGGAGTAAGAATGCACAATGCCATGCTTGCACATAATCATGGAAATTATAAGTCTGTGGAAGTTTTGGATCAAGAAATTTAGAAGAGAAGGTTTTAGTTTTGGAAAGAGAAGAATGAAGATTCTTCCATTCAATATCAGTAATAACATGGAAAATTAGGCATTTGGAATAATTTGTTGTGGAGCTAATATTATCCTTAATGAAACAAGAATTTGTGTCATGAAGGATGTTTCTGTAATATTGGATTGGTTTAGTAATTTCAAAAGGAAACCAATTGAAACCATCTGGAAATTTGGTTTTGACATATTTGGATATTTTGTGATTAAACTCTTCTTGGGAAGAAAATGTGTTGGAGATAAAATTGGTTAAAAATAAATAGGTAGAATGCTGTTTGAGGTAATAAGAAATATCAGTGGTATCTGGATGGGCTGTGTCTGGGAGTGTTTGAGTATAGGAATGTGGAGGGTAATTTGTCAAATTGGAGGATTTGTTTATGGAAAGAGGAGTATTTTTTGTGGAATGAATTACTATACCTTTTTCCTTTTGTTGCCTGGAGGCATGATCCTTGGAATTTTGCATTCTGTTCATCCCTACAGAAATCATATTAATCTGCCTATAGATAGAGTTAGTTTGGAGATTATGGACATCCGAATGTTGTAATGTGGCAGAAAATTTGAAAGAAATTGGTTTATTATCTATGACAGCATGAATACCAACTTCATTGATAGAAAATGGATACATTTGAGTGAGAAATGGAGTACCAAGAATAATATCATAATTAAGATTTTTGACAAGAGTAAATGGAGTTTGAAAATAATAATCATTATTGAAAATGGATGCATTGGACAATTTGTATTTAATATGGAGTGTTTGACCATTAGCAATAGTTAAATGATCAGTAGCATGTTCATAATAATGAGGAAGAATTAATTCTTCCTTTATGCAATTAAGATCAGCACCACTGTCAAATAATGCAACATCATTAATTTGGAAATCATCATCAATAACTAAGGTAATTGGACAAAACCATTTTTGAAAATGAAAGCGATGGATAATTTGAAGAAATTTATCATTGTCAATTGGAGTATCAGAAACCTGAATGTAATTAGTCAATATGGGAGGTTCTGTAGCAATAGTGTCACTTGTTTCAAAACTGAAATTTTGGAGCAAAGTAATTTTAGCTTCTAGTTCTAAATCTTTGGTTTGGAGATTTAAAAGACTTTGATCAAGAGCTTGAATATGAGACTTTAACTGAGTTACCTCGTTTTGAAGATCATGAGTAGTAATTGGAGAAAGAGATGGTTGGTGAAATGGAGAATCAGCAAGAATTTTTTGAAGACTAAAAGAAACTGGTTTTTGCTTTTCCACTAATGGAGAAGATTTCAAAACAATTTCTCGAAGTTGTTCAAGATATTGTTTTTGGAGATTACTATCTGGAATTTTTTCAATAATATCAAGAATTAATTCCTTTTCTTTATCCTTTTTGGAAATAACACAAAGTCCCTGAGAACAAAATTGGAGAGAATGATCAGAATTAAATTCATCAGAATCCTGATCACAATCTAACTGGAAATTTAAAAGTTTATCTCGCAAATCTGGATTATCATGGAAAATCTCATTAATCTTATTTTTGAAATGGCAATTATTTGCTTTGTGACCAGGTTTTCCACACTTATAGCAAATAATTTTTTGGAAATCATTTTTGGAAAACTCTTTTGGAAAGGTCTTCTTTTTCTTTTGATAAAAATGATCAGAAGATGGAATGGGTCTTTGACGAAAGTGTTGAGTCTGTTTGAGTTGCTGCTCTCTGATGGAGGAAGGAGCTTGAATTTTCTCAAAGCCAAAGGCTTCACAGAAAGATCCAAGTTCTTTTCTTTGCTGAGCTTTTTAGCTACCATACTTAGATTGGATTTTAAGCTCATTACAAAGAGATAATCCTTCTCTCTTAATGAAACCAAATAATTGACCATAGGTTAAAGTTCCATAGTCAATTGAAACTTCTTTTAATTTTTGGAAAATTCTTTGAGCAAATAAAGTTGGAAGTCCAGAAATAAATTTTTCTTTCCAAAATGATTGTGAAAAATCAGTTCTGGCAAGAACATTTGAAAGGAAAACATCTTTGTACCAACGATAATCATTTAAGGTTGGACAACGAAGATTGGAAAGGATTATAGAATTGGGATTAAGATGCTCAGTACTAGATCCTAGAAAATGGAGACTGATGGTTTGGATTAACAGAATAAATCCATCCTTTTCTTTCTTCTCATTTTCATGAGAACAAATTTCTGTTTGCTCTTTGGGAGTCAGAGTATTTTCCCACCAATACTTGAGTTGACATGTAAAACCACTAGTAATAAGTTCTGCAATTTGATCGTTAGTCATATCATTGGAAGTATAAGCATTGGCAGCAATGCACATTTCATGAAGAACTTTTGCAATTTCAAAGTCTGATCTACCATCTATATTCCAGTCATATAGTTGGTCACCAGAATAAACATTTTGAGGACCATAAGTTCCTCGTTCTTCAAACTGGAGATCTGGAGGAGTAGGTCTGGAATAATAATTACGCATTGAATTATTGGTCCAATTTTTATTGGAAATTCGATTAATTTGGTTTGGAAGTTCATCATCTGAAAAAACTTTAGCAATTTCTTTTGCCTTTTATAATCTATTTGTTTGGGAAATGCCAATTCCAACAAATCTGACAAAGTCTAAGGATAAGCAACCAGGTGGTAACATACTTATTCGATTTAATTCTAGTAAGGACTTTCCATCTTCCTTTACTTATAATCTTCAAGGTATTAGATCTTTTTATTCTTCTAAAAGATCAAATACTTTTCCAAACTCAGATTACATTGCAGAAATAGTTGATGAAAGTAATTTCTCACAACCAACTAAGTTTGAAATAAAACCTCCTGATTTCTCCAATTTAAATATTATTACAAAAGGTGGTTTCCAAATTGATAAACCTATGCTTTCCAATGATTTTGAATCTCCAGAACATCGTGAAAAACGATTTTGGTTTTTCTCTAATTTTGATAAACCTGCTACAGAGTTTATTAGAGAAAAATACTATTCCAAATTAATTGAGTTATCTGCTAATATTCCATTTTTCACATGGCTTCCAATTTACTTAAGTAATTTAAAAATTCCTTATCCATTTTCTGATTTATGTGTTAAGTCAAATATTGCTCAAAAATGGACTCTCAAAAATGGTGAACTAGTTTCATCTATTCATCCTCCATTAACAGGTTTACGAGTTTCTACTGAAGAAGGTAAAACTTGTGAAGCTGCTCCATATAAAGTAGGAAAGGAATCTGATGATAAATCAATTCCTACTTTAGGGGACATTAAAAAGGTTTATGAACAAAATAATTTTTCCAATACTATTTTGCATACTATTTCCAAACAAGTTCAACAAATTTCTACTCAAATTGATACTTTATCCCTCAAAAATCCTGACCCTAATTATTCCAAAGATTTTGATGGTTTATCTAGAAAGTTCAACGGAATTTCACTTCGTGAGCAACCATCATCCAGTTTTCCAAATGAAATTTCTAGACCTATTATTCATGTTCCAACTCATTTTCGAAAAGGTTTTGGACCAAGTAACAAAACCCTTCTCAAACGAATTTCTGAAAAATTAGATAAGAACATCACCTGTTTAGACAAGGACAAAAAGGCAAAAGAAATTGCTAAAGTTTTTTCAGATTATGAACTTCCAAACCAAATTAATCGAATTTCCAATAAAATTTGGACCAATAATTCAATGCGTAATTATTATTCCAAACCTACTCCTCCAGATCTCCAGTTTGAAGAACGAGGAACTTATGGTCCTCAAAATGTTTATTCTGGTGACCAACTATATGACTGGAATATAGATGGTAGATCAGACTTTGAAATTGCAAAAGTTCTTCATGAAATGTGCATTGCTGCCAATGCTTATACTTCCAATGATATGACTAACGATCAAATTGCAGAACTTATTACTAATGGTTTTACAGGTCAACTCAAGTATTGGTGGGAAAATACTCTGACTCCCAAAGAGCAAACAGAAATTTGTTCTCATGAAAATGACAAGAAAGAAAAGGATGGATTTATTCTGTTAATCCAAACCATCAGTCTCCATTTTCTAGGATCTAGTACTGAGCATCTTAATTCCAATTCTATAATCCTTTCAATCTTCGTTGTCCAACCTTAAATGATTATCGTTGGTACAAAGATGTTTTCCTTTCAAATGTTCTTGCCAGAACTGATTCTTCACAATCATTTTGGAAAGAAAAATTTATTTCTGGACTTCCAACTTTATTTGCTCAAAGAATTTTCTAAAAATTAAAAGAAGTTTCAATTGACTATGGAACTTTAACCTATGGTCAATTATTTGGTTTCATTAAGAGAGAAGGATTATCTCTTTGTAATGAGCTTAAAATCCAATCTAAGTATGGTAGTGAAAAAGCTCAGCAAAGAAAAGAACTTGGATCTTTCTGTGAAGCCTTTGGCTTTGAGAAAATTCAAGCTCCTTCCTCCATCAGAAAGCAGCAACTCAAACAGACTCAACACTTTCGTCAAAGACCCATTCCATCTTCTGATCATTTTTATCAAAAGAAAAAGAAGACCTTTCCAAAAGAGTTTTGGACCAAGTAACAAAACCCTTCTCAAACGAATTTCTGAAAAATTAGATAAGAACATCACCTGTTTAGACAAGGACAAAAAGGCAAAAGAAATTGCTAAAGTTTTTTCAGATGATGAACTTCCAAACCAAATTAATCGAATTTCCAATAAAAATTGGACCAATAATTCAATGCGTAATTATTATTCCAGACCTACTCCTCCAGATCTCCAGTTTGAAGAATGAGGAACTTATGGTCCTCAAAATGTTTATTCTGGTGACCAACTATATGACTGGAATATAGATGGTAGATCAGACTTTCCATCTTCCTTTACTTATGTTTCCATCTTACGTTTAGAATTACTCTATCAGTTTTAGTTTGTTTTGTGTACTTCCTATACAAACAAGGTCAGTCTTTAGGGTTAGTCTCCCCTTCCCCTGTCCTGGGTTAATTCCTGGTATCAGAGCCAAGGACGAAGTGCTCTAAGGTTACTCGTAGCCATTGTTATTGAGAACCCACTGTAGTAGTGTTGTAGTTTGGGTTTGGTCAGCTGATTGGTCAGCCTGGGTTTGGTCAGCCTGTAAAGCCGTTGGTAAGCCGTAGGTAGGTGTTCCAGGTGTGGTGGTCCCTCAGGTGGTCCTCAGTGGTCCCTCAAGTTACCTATTGTGGTGAAGTTATCAGTAAACATGGTGAAAGGTAAAGTTAGTAGTATTTTTTCTAAGGTCTTTGGTAACAGTAAGAATCCAGTCCAGAAGAAGCAGATTACCCAAAAGGATGACCCTTTTGTCTGGGAAATGCCAATTCTTTCTAAAACTGATATTTATGATAAAGAATATAGTTGGAAATTTAATTTTGGTAAAGGTATCCATATAGAAGAATTTACTACTAGTGTCAATCAGCGTCAAATGACTATCGAATTGTTAGATAAAGAGTCTATCCAAAAACACTTAGAACAAGGTTTTAGGTATATCCATTTTGGCTGTGTCCAAATTGCTGTCAAGCCTATGGTTAGATTAGGTCTTGATTGTCCAATTATGCTTGCTCTCAGAGATACTTCTCTTAAACACTTTAAGGATTCTTTGTTAGCCTTAGCAAATACTAATATCTGTCAAGGTCCAATTTACTTCAATTGTTTTCCAAATCTAAGCAAAGATCTTGATGATCCTTATATTCTCAAGACTTTAACTTTAGACATCAATATGTCTAAAGACCTTCAGTTCCAAGGTGCTAGAAACTTTTCTATTATTTATCGAGTTTATTACAAACTCTTGAATACTCAAATGAATCCAAGGTGCAGAATACGTTTTACTCCTGGACAGACCATGATCTTTAAGGTTGAACATGGCAAAGCAACCACACACACTCCAGAGGCTCTTCCTTGGGATAATGTTACTATTCCCGATGAATGGCAAGTTCAAACTCCACCAATTCCAAAATCTTTGAAAGAATCCAAGGTAGAACAAATAATTGAGGAACCAGATGGCAGAGTTCTTATACGATTTAATTCAAGTAAGGAATTTCCATCTTCTTCTTCCAATTATGACTTCCAAAGTGCAAGATCTTCTTGTTCTTTTGAAAGGTCAAGTACTTTTCCAAATTCCGATGATTTTCCGCATATTTCTCAACATTACAAGGTTTTTCAAAAATCTCCCATTCCAGAAATAGTTGATGAAAATGATTTTCCTTCACCAACTAAGTCTGAAATGAAACCTCCAAATTTCTCAAGTTTAAATGTTATTACAAAAAGCGGTTTCCAAATTGATAAATCTATGCTTTCCAATGATTTTGAATCTCCAGAAAATCATGAACAAAGACTTTGGTTTTTCTCCAATTTTGATAAACCTGCTACAGAATTTATTCGTGAAAATTATTATTCCAAATTAAATGAATTAGGTATTAATATTCCATTTTTCGAATGGCTTCCAATTTATTTAAGTAATTTAAAAATCCCTTATCCATTTTCTGATTTATGTGTTAAATCCAATATTGCTAAAAAATGGTTTCTTAGAAATGGTGAATTAGTTTCATCCATTCATCATCCATTAACAGACTTACAAATTCCTCCTGAGAAAGGAAGAACTTGTGAAGCTGCTCCAAATAAAGGAAAAAATGCTGATGAAAAATCAGATTTTCCTTTAGGAGACATTAAAAGGGTTTATGAACAAAACAATTCTTCAAAAACAACTTTGCATATTATTTCTCCTCAAATTAATTCCTTAGAGTATGATTGTCAATTTTCCAAAAATTATGATAAAAGCTTTTTCCCGAAAGCTATTAAACTCCAAGATCCTCAACATGACATCAATCAGATAAAATCTCACATTCTAGATCTTGAGCAACATGAATCTCCACAAGAGATTTCTAACTTCCCCCTTCCAATAACTGCTCCAACTAGTCAAGATATTAATTATCAACATTGGTATTGTCCAGTTAAATTAATTCTTGATCATGATTTCCAAATAACTACTATTGCTTTATTTGATAGTGGTGCTGATCTCAATTGTATTAAAGAAGGATTAATACCTTCCAAATACTATGAGAAAACTACTGAACATTTGTCCAGTACTAATGGACAACGACTCGAAATCAGGTATAAACTTTCCAAAACTTTTAGTGATTATTGCTTCAACACTCCTTTTATTCTTGTTAAGGATGTTAATAATGGTATTATTCTTGGTACTCCATTTTTAACTCAAATTTATCCATTTTCGGTAAACAAATCTGGTATTCATACTTCCATTTTGAGAAAACGTATTTCTTTCCATTTCTCTACTCCATTACAAAATTCTCTCCAAACTAACTTAATTACATCCAAACAGATTTCCTTTTTAAAAGAAGAAATAAATCTTCTTAAAAGGTTTTATGATTCCAAAATACTTTCCAAATTTGATATAAAGTATGGCTTATGGCAAGTTCAAATTGCTGAAACAGCTTGTTCTACAACTGCATTTACAGTCCTATTAGGACATCATAAATGGGATGTAATGTTCTTTGATATACAAAATACTCCATCAGAATTTCCAAATATTATAAATGATATTTTTACTCCTTATACTCCATTTACTATTGTTTATATTGATGATGTTCTTATGCTTTCCAACTCTATTGATCAACACTTTAAACATTTACCCGTATTTCTCCAAGTTAACAAGAAAAATGGTTTAGTTATTTCTGCTCCAAAAATCAAGCTAAGCTTTTCAAAACAAAAGTCCAATTTCATAATCATAACATTTATCAAGAAATCATCAACCCAATTGCCAGAACAATTAAGTTTGCTGATAAATTTCCAGATGAAATTGAAACTAACACTCAGTTACAACGTTTTCTTGGTTGCTTGATTAGTATCTTTGATTTCTTTCCAAATTTGAGAAAGTTTTGTGCTCCATTACACAAGCATCTCCAAAATAACCCTTGCCTTTGGACAGATGAACATATTAATATTATTCATATGCTGAAATCTAGAGTCAAAACACTTCCATGCTTAAGTCTACCCTATCCCAATGCCTTTATGATTGTAGAAACTGATACCTCTGGTGATGGTTATGGGGGTATCCTCAAGCACAAGTTAGAATCTAAAACAGAACAATTAGTTCATTTCCATTCTGGTTTATGGATAGGTACTCAAAAGGATTACTCCACTATTCAAAAAGAAGTTTTATCCATGGCTCTCTGTATCTCCAAATTTCAGAATGATCTTTATTGTAAAAAATTTCTTTTAAAAGTTGATTGCCAATCAACTAAAGAAACTCTTTAAAAAGATGTTCAAAACATTATTTCCAAACAAAATTTTGTAAGATCGCAGGCAATTCTATCTGCTTTTGAGTTTGATATTGCAGTTATACAAAGAGAACACGATTCTCTTTCTGATTTCCTAACTCATCTTTTTGCAGGGACATCCAGTATGAACAATCCAAAACAAAAGAAAATTTGGCATCCACTTCCAAAATTTCACCTCCAACCTTTTACCATTACCAGGCTACGTCTTACAAAAAACCATTCTCCATGATCTTCCAATACACTATCTACTAAATCCAAACCACTTCATTACTACATTAAATATTTACCTGATGATATCCAACGCATTATTTACAACAAAGTCAAAACTGCCAGATTCAACCATCATTTTGCAATCTTTCTAAAAAAACATGTTATCTTTCGTCGATATTATTGGCGAGTATGGGGACACACTGGTATTTTCAATCATGGTTTTTATTTATGGACTCATGACCTCCAAAGAAACAATCCATATTTCCTTACATGGCGATATGGTTTGGTTCGCAAATTTTACGATACTCCACATCCTCAAGATCCAATTTTTCAAGAATTCTCCAAATTTCAGCAATATATTTTTTCCACTTTACAATCCATTAGACAACATGAATGGATTTATGAAGAGATTATTTGTGCCAATATTGAAATGGAAAATGGACTTCTCAAACCAGCCCATTACCTCATCCTTATCAATATTCCAGCTAATCCTCTTCCATTTAAAAATCCAATTAATATCTGGAACCTATCATTTCTAAATCCTTCCAAAACACGAGCCAGTGGTTTTCTTTTCATCTTACGAAATATCAACCATTACATAAATTATCAAGATATTGTTACCTTTATCCATTGTGGCAACACCACTGTTGCCTTCCCTACTACTTTTTCTGAAATATTTTCCACAGGAATTAAACACTCTGAACCACTATCTCCATAT